>JASXTE010000013.1:25365000-27765000 GCA_030280995.1 Hemileia vastatrix
ATTTTATATTTTATATTTTATATTTTATATTTTTAATTTTTAATTTTTTCTTTTTCCATTTTCCATTTTTCATTTTTCATTTTTGTTTTTTGTTTTTTGTTTTTCTTTTTAATATTTTCTTTTCCCCTTTTTTCCCCCCCAACCAAATCTCACAAAAGATAACACTATGCAATATAGGGGATGGACTTGCTAGCAAGTCCCCAACCTGAACTCAGATGGAACTCGGACTGAACCCATAGTGAACCTATACTGAACTCTACTTGAACACCCACCTAAAAATGTTCTGCTGAGTGGTGGTCATCCCTGATTGTATGGTTCCTTTATCAATAGCTCAATGTGTGTTCAATCTGTGGTGAGTTTGGGTCCAAGGTTGCGGACTTGCTAGCAAGTCTGCCCCCCATATTGTGTGACGTAAGTTTATATTATTCAAGCACTTCCCCCCACTCCTTCTGTCAGTGGGCTGTCTAAAAGAAGAGGGAAAATTACAGCAGAGAAAAAAGAATCAGAAGAAATAAACAGCTACTACAAAAACTTATAAGGAAAATATGGATTTGAAAACAACTAATTGGATGTGAGAATTCAACTTCAACAATTAAATAAGTTTTATTCTCTTTACAATTACAAAATAATCTTAAGCACTTGATCCTATCTTAAAGCAACCTTTTTTATAGATTTATCCTTTAATTTTAGTATGCTAATTGCAGTAATAAAATTGATAGAAAGAAATTTATATTTTTAATAAAAATATGTAATTTGTAAATTGTAAGGTAATGTAAGTAATGCAGACTACAAATTGAGAAATCAAAGCCTTTATATAGGCAAATGAGGCCCTCTGAGAGTTCACTAAGCTTATATACAGATTAAAAGAAAGGAAACAATTGAAATGAAGTGTAACAAGGAAAATAAGGGTTGCTATACAACCAATTACTAAAAAAGAATAAAAGAGATCCAATTTATCCACCCTTTAAGACCTGTAACAATGTATTAGTCTAAGTAGGATAATTATTTGGTAAAAAACAGAAAAATGTAACTATAGTAATTACAAAACACATTAATTTTTTTTTATATTATATAAAATCCAATTTTTAGTGAAACAAGAATATTATACTATTTGTGATGTACAACTTTTTATACTTAATTAATATAGTTTATAAAAATATTGAGTAAGTAAATTAACTATTTTTACTAGTTTAATAATTATTGAAATTTAAACAAATAAGTATTTTGATAAAATCACTATGTTATTAGTATAATCAAGTTATATAAAATGTTTACTTGTTTTAATTTATTTATTTATGTATTTATTAATGTATTGACCCCATTTTAGTACAAAGATTGTTCAATAATTTTTTGATGTAAATTATTTATTTTTATGATTTAATATAAATAGTTAAAAAATTAACTAATTACATTATAAGTTGAAGTTATTACTTTAAATATGTTGTAATTAATTAATTATTAATTTATAACCATTAATTACATAAAATTATGCCAAAAGTTTTGTAGAATATATCTTTATATTTTATTTAAATGTATATACAGTATATATAATAATAAAATTAATATAACATTTTATTTTAAAAAAGTAGTGTTATATAATTTTATTTTAATATAATATTTGATTTATATATATATAAATACAGTTTTTCTCTTATTGAAATTTAAAATAAGATTTTTATTGAATCTCAGTATAGCCTGACTGACACTCCCTCACTCTAAAAAAAATTAAAAAAATGCTACAATTTTTTCTTTTTATACTTTTTCAAAAGAGTAGAGAGGTTAGAAATTTCTTTTCCAGGTATCCATGAATCATGCTCAGATGATTTATTTTTATATCTCAATAAATATTCAGTAACTTCTTCAGAAGTGATTTTATCAATGAGAATTTGATCAATTTCTGCTCTTTCTGTGACTTCCTGAGGGGTTTTTTTAGGTCTACCCTTTCTTACAGGAAATAAGTCACTGTTGAAAGTATGAGGTTTAAGTAGGGAAATGGCAAAAACATGATGTTTTCTATCATATGGAGAATGCAGTACTTCTTATACTGCATTATCTCCAACAATTCTTTTAACAACAAATGGTCCTAAAAAAGGATCCTTGAGTTTTTTATTTCCCTGTACATTAAAGTAGACTTTATATTTCAGTATTTCATCACCCTTTTTAAATGTGTGTTCTTTATGGGATTTATCCCATCTTTTCTTTTCATATTCAAATTCCTTATCAGTACAACTTTGAGAATGTTTTATGCATATTTGTTGCATTTGCATAAAAGATTTTACACCAGGATGAAGTTCCAGCCTTGGTAATTTATTATTGAGTATTTGAGCAGGAGTATTTGGGACATAACCTAGAAGGAGCTCAAAAGGATTTCTTTCAGTGAGAAAATGTACAGTGCTATTATAAGCAAATTCAAGACCTGGAAATTTTCAAGGGGTCCTTTTGGTCTAGAAGCTTTATTTGAGGGTTTTACAAGGTTTTTAAGGGATACAATGGACTCTCAAAAGTATAGTACGTATTTCTTAATCAAACTGATTGTTTTACTCAAATAATAAGAGGTAGTTTTAAATATTAATATAAATCATAGATTAGAATTATGATGTTGTAAATACTAAAGTTATGAAGTATAGAAATAATTGTTATATTGTAAATGTAATAAAAAAGTAAGTAATGAAGGAATGTCATGAAAAGCACAAAAGTAAGGGGCCTTTTATAGACAAAACATGAAGGAATAAAAAATACGGAATTTACACCATCTACTGTAAGAATGTGAGAAAAAGGATGACTAAAAGGAGTACATATATGACATAAGAAAATAAATGAATTGGTGCGTCAACAAGGGCATCAATTTTATTAGCAATAAAGTATGAGTTCATTGGACTGTCAAAATAAGTTACATAACAATTAATTAATTTATATTACTTTCACGGAATTCCAGATCTCTCAATGAGGTAATATAATAATCTTAAAGTTTTTTTATTATAATTTTATTATTAATTTTATTCCCAATCAACTTATACTATTGAGCACGGTGTTAGGGAGTAAAAATGTAGGGGAAATTTATTTACATTAATTATTTATACTACTTAATGTACTTAACTAGTTAGTTGTAAATAATACTTAAGTAAATAATTAATTGTTAGTAAGAAGAAGGGGCGTGGCTTCAACTCAGTAAAATAATTAATTATTTTACCGGGTAAGTCTAGTAGCCTGGCTGACACTTCCTCACTCTAAAAAAAACAATAAATAAAATGCTATGATTTTTTCTTTTTATACTTTTTTAGTAGAGTAGGAAGATTAGATATCTCCTTCCCAGCTATCCAAGAATCATATTCAGATGATTTATTCTTGAATCTCAATAAGTATTCTGTACCTTTTTCAGAAGTGACTATTCTGTCATTTAGAATTTTTTCAATTTCTGCTGTTTCAGTGATTTCATTTGGGGTTTTCTTTGGTCTTCCCCTCCTTTTTGGAAATAAATCACTATTGGATGTGTAAGGTTTCAGAAGAGATATTGGAAAAACAGGATGTTTTCTGTCATATGGGGAATACAAAATAAATTCAACTGCATTATCTCAAATCATTCTTCTGACAACAAATGGACCAACAAATGGATCTTTCAATTTGTTATTACCTTGTAAATTGAAGTGGACTGTAGAAATAAACACTTCATCACCCTTTTTAAAAGTGTATTCTTTATGGGATTTGTCCCATCTTTTCTTCTCATATTCAAATGATTTTTCAATACATTTTTGAGCATGATTTCTACATAGTTGTTGCATTTGAAGAAAAGATTTTACACAAGGATGTATATCCAATTTAGGTATTTTGTCATTGAGAATTTGGGCAGGAGTATTAGGAACATATCCAAGCCAGAGCTCAAAAGGCTTTCTTTGAGTAACAGAATGAACAGTGCTATTATAAGCAAATTATAACCCAGGAAGTAAAGTAACCCAATCATGAGTGAATCTGTCATTATCTTTATACTCAAGGCCAAAGGTACAATATCTTCTTATCATGTCCTCTAAAGTCTGAATCATTCTTTCAGCTAAGCCATCAGTCTGTGGATGATGGGCAGTAGAAAGTTTCAGATCACAACCACAAACATCCATCAGAGACATCCAAAATTCAGAAGTAAATTTAGGGTCTCTGTCAGAGATTATGGCTTTAAGAAAACCAGCAGTATTAAACATATGAGACCACCATGAGAAAGCTAATTCTTTAGTGGAAACATCCTTGTGGGAAGGGATAAATTTACACATTTTTGTGAATCTGTCCACAATAACCCAACAAGAGTTATAACTGTCTTTTCCAGAAATAGGTAATCCTGTTACAAAATACATGTTTATTATCTGCCATGGTGCATCAGGAGGTTCAATATGTTGCATTAATCCTGCTCTTTTACCAGTCAATCTTTTTGATTTTTTGCAAGAATCACAAGATTCAACATATAATTTTGTGTCTTCAGAAATATTAGCCCACCAAGCAGTGTTCTTAATTCTGATCATTGTTTTTTCAAGATCAAAATGTCCAGCTAATATGTCATCATGACAAATTTTCAAGATGATTTCTCTCATAGAAGGAGGAATAACAATAACATTACTCAACTTCCTCCTATAGTATATATATCCTTCATCAATTGAAAATTTACCTTTTTCCAAAGCCTTCTGGTACTTTTGTGGAAGGGTTTTAATTAATGCTTGTATTGAAGCATTATTTGGATCATTTAATATGGTGCATAACTTTTTCAAGTCAGTGTCCTTATCATATGCATCCAGAATAAGCTGTAATAGCTCTTTCTCCATATCAACCACATATATCCCATGTATATGAATAATTTCATCCTCAGGATCATAAGCAGGATTAGAGTCATCATTTGGTAAAGGTAACCTTGATAACATATCCAAATTTGAGTAAACAATACCAGCCCTATGAATAATTGTCATTCTCCCTCTGCATTCTTGAACAGCCAACTGCCATCTGAACATATGTCTGTTAGGTGTTTTCAAGTTTAAAAGGGATTTAACTGCACTGCAGTCAGTGACAAGTTCAAATTTCTGGTCATCTAGGTAATAATGAAGCTTTTCTAGAGCCCATACTACAGCTAAACACTCTAATTGAGTAGCACCATATTTCAATTCACTATTTCTCAAGGTTCTTGAAATATAACAAATTACTACTTCTGAAACTTTATCATTTATCACTTGTTTTTGATGGAGGGCAGCACCAAGACTAATGAAACTGGCATCAGTGTACAAAACAAATGGTTGATTAAAGTCAGGTAAAGCAAGAATTGGTGCTGACATCAAACAGTGTTTCATAGTGTCAAAGGCTCTTTATCTTTCACTATTCCAGACAAAAGCAACATCCTTTCTAGTTAATTGGGTAAGGGGTAAAGCTATGACTTGGTAATTTTTAATGTACTGTCTATAGTATCCACACATTCCCAAAAAACTCCAGAGCTCCTTAACTGTAGTAGGAGCCTTCACCTGTTGTATGGCTTCCACTTTGTTTTGGTCAACACATATCTGTAAGCCTGAAACAACATGACCAAGAACCTTTAAAGAATGGAAACCAAATTTACATTTCTTCAAAGCAAGTGTCATATTTATTTCATCCATTTTCTGGAACACTTTACACAGGTGTTTAAGATGGTCCTCAAATGTTTTTGAGAATATAATGATATCATCAATATTAACGATCAGCCATCCTTCAATTATCTCTTGATGGAATGTGTTATCCATGACTTTTTGGAAAACTGAAGGGGCATTTTTAGGGCCAAAAGGCATCCTAATATACTTATAAATACCCATATGAGTAGCAATCATCAGAAAAATCTGAGAATTCTTCTCAACAGGTACCTGGTGATATCCCTTGTTACCATCCAAACAGCTGATATATTTAGCACCCTGTAAAGTAGCATGTATAGAGCTAATTCTAGGTAAAGGGTAGATATCATCAACAGTATGAGTATTTAGTGCTCTATAATCACCACAAAACCTGGCTTTATCTTTCTCATAAGAAATTAGGACAGGTGAGATAACACAATATTTAGGTGTTTCAACTACCTTTTCAATAATATTCATTTTCAAAAGGGTAGAGATATTGTCTTCAATATCTTTTCTCTTTGTGGGGGAAGCAGGATAAGGCTTCTTCTTTAAACTAGGTGGTATATCAGTTAATGGGCAAGACAATGAAAGTTTCATTTCCTCTTTAACTAATCCCAGTTCATGTGACCCATAAGAAAAGGCCATAGGAAAAGATTTTATCAAGTTAATTATGGAATCTTTATCCTCACCAGAAAGTTTTTCTCCAAAAGAAGCATTGTCAATTTCAGAAATAAGGGCATGCATTTCCTTTGTAGATCTTTCTTTATATTGAACCACAGAATTACATGTGTTCAATTCTGGTTTTACTAATTTTTTAGGGGAGGAAATCTTAAATTTTCTCTTCCCATTCATCCCCATTGTGAAACATAGGTTTGAAGGATCCAATTTTATGCCATACTTTGTTAAAATATCATTCCCTACAATAAACCAATTGCTCAACTTATCATTTTTCATGACAACAAAATCACAAATAGCTCTTACAAAACCATGGTTATATTTAAAAAACACTGTGGCTTTGTATTTACCGATGGGGGACAAAACAGAGCCATACCCTCTCCAATTTTCAGAAATGATAGGAATCAGTTTTGATTTATAGTCTTGATCCACTGAAGCAAGTGCTCTTTCAGATACTACACTTCCTCCAGCTCCATAATCCAGAACAACTTCAATGCTGGTTCCATTAATCAAGACTGGTGCCTTGAGAGGGGCGATAACAATTGAGCTATCCTCAATGTTCTTTATGATCTCAGAATCTTCAACTGTAGATAAATCATTATTATCAATATCACTAGTATTTAAATAATGGATATCCTCTTCCAGCATCAAGATTTCTTGTTGAGATTCATATGAAATATTGCTGGCACAATCACTTGATGTATCATCCAGTGCTACTGTGTCATCAGCATGTTCCTCTGTTTGTTCTAAAAGATTTATCTTCTTTTCACAAACATGGCCCTTCTGCCAAGGTTTGTTGCACTTGAAACAAGTGTTTGTTGCATACTTTTTAGGTTCAAAAGGGGCAGAAGGCTTCCCAACCTTTTCCAGAGGTTTCTGTTGAAAAGTTGAGGGTTTTTCCCAAGTGGTTCTAGGAATGAATCTTCTGGCATCATACTTGTTGTTTAGAAGAATCTCATTACAAGTATTGATGAAAGAAGAAGGTTCTCTGGTGAACTCAGTCCTAGCCACTATCAAGTCTCTCAAAGACAATGGTAATTTATAAAGGATCCTGTCCTTCCATAACTCAAACTCCATTTTTGTATCCATAGCTCTTAAGATTTTAACAAGTTTCATTAAGAACTCAATAGGTTTATCAGTAGAAGAACTATATTTAGTTTTCTCATACTGCCTTTTTTGAGCCATCTTAAACTTGGAGCCCCAAATTGTGCTTTAATTCTTTTCTTCCAATTTTCCCATGAGTAATCATTCCCATCCAGGAGAACAGATTCATACCACATCAGGGCAACATTAGTGAACAAAGAAATTAACTTGGACAAAATTTCCTCATCTGGGAGTTTGTAAGAATTTTTTAAGTTATCAATTCTGCAAATAAATTGTTGCCAATCAGAGGAAGAATCACCATCAAATGTTGGGTACTGGTCAAGTTTTGGCCAATTCTTTTGATTTGAAGGAGTCTCCTTAGTACTAGCTTGTTTTTGAGTAAGAAGCAGCTGTAACTTCTCCAATTGGTCTGTAATCTCATTGTTCAGTCCTTCTGTTGAAGATCCTGGTGCATCATCAATTTTTGATGGAAACTCAGTGGTATCAACAGGTATCTCTTGAACTATTTTTACTTTAGATGAACTAGCCACAGGTAATATTTGAACATCCTGCACTATATGTTCTTTTAAAGAAATGTCAGAATATTTCTGGTCATTCAACAATGAGTTCAATTTCTCTTCAATGGTTGTTAGTCTTGTTTTCATTCTTGGAAGACTAGATAAACTCTCATTGATAGTTGCAAAAGATAACTGATTTTTATTTTGAAAAGATGAATAATGGTCATTCAATCTCTTCAGATTCATCTTATCTATCTCCAGCTCTTCACAACAGATAGATACCGTGTCTTTTAATTTGGACAAATCATTTTTGATATTTCTCCACAAAGCAACCTTCTTTTCATGAGTTGCCTTATAATTAAACATATCATCAGAGACTTTCTGCAATTCACTCCTTAAGGATTGATACCCTTTCTCAGTTAATAAACCATTAAACTTCTGAGTTAATTTCATATTGTTCATAATATGATTCTTCTTTGCAATAATATCTCTCAAGTACTCATCATTAATCTTTGCAACATCTGGAGTGTTTCTCAATAAGGAAACTGAGTAACTTTCCAGACTCTCATAAAACTCAGGGTCAAGAGTTTCATCAATTACAGCCATATCAGGGTTAATCATTGAAGTAGCAATTAAAAGTAATGGATTAGATACATGAGTTATTTGTTCACTGCTCCCAGCCTATACTGGTCTCAAGGTTTCTTCTTCCCTCTCAGATTTACCTGAAGGAACAGAATCAGCTACAAGAAATGGCACTTGAGAATAAATAGAGGGGCTTACCAGGGTTTTCTGGGCAAGACCATATTGGATTTTCTACTTCTTCTACCTCCTTGATAGGGGTGAGGAGGTGTGGGGTTGACCTGGCTGGGTCTTGACGGACCTGCCTGAGGTAACTGATGCTGATTTTGAGACAGGTTGTCCCACTGAGTGTTTAACCAATGCCACTGCCACTTGGACACTTCCACTTTCTCTTGCTGCTGAGGAGCCAATGGTTGATGATCCCTGGGGGGAAGAGGTTTCTACTTCTCTTGAAGAAAGGTATCTATCTTTCTCACCTTTTCTTCCAGAGCATCTACCCTTGCCCTTACTCTCAAGTTTTCTGTTCTTAGCTCCTTTATGTGAGTTGACAGATTCTTTACCTGTTGAGGCAATGGCATCTTTTTTATCCTGAATCCTTTTGGAAGTTCTTCTGGTGGGTTTATTACAGGCTTCTGCTCCTGAGTTGTGTCTACCAGGATTTCCACTTCTTCCATCTCCACATCCTGTTTGGGGCAAGTATTTATTAATTTGAGAAATTCTTCTTGTTAAAGGAGAACTTACAGAAGTAGGCTCATCATAATCAATTAAGTCTATTTCCTCTTCGCGTGCAGCAGAACCACTTTGGTCAGTCATTCTTATTTAAAATTTAACTGAAATGAAGAAAAAAGACAATAAGATGAATTAGTCTTTTATTTTTAATTTTTTATTTAAAAGAAATAAAATAAAAATAATAAAAAAAATCTTTTTAGGATAAAAAAATCAACTAAATAATAATTATTTTATTAATTCAAAATAATTTAAAACCAGGATTATAAAATAATCAACTGAAGAAATAAATTAAAATTTATATTAATAATTTTAAGATAATTATTATCAGGATTTAAATCAACTGATTAATTAACTAACAGGACTTAATGTCAACTGAAGTAATTAAATATGAATTTTATTAATTAAAAAAAATTATTGTCAGGACAAATTGTCAATTGGAACAAATAAAATTTAATTACTCAGGACAAAATGTCAACTGAAAATTATAATAATTAATATTAAAATATAATTTTTTATTACTTCTAGGACTAAGAACACAATTGCTCTATTATTGTCAACTAGGAAAAATAAAAAAAATAAAAAAATAATTCCAAATTACCAGACACCTCCCCCTGTAAAATGAGCAAATTAATGCCACTTACAGAGTGCTGAGTAAAAGGAAATACGTAGCAAATGAAGAGTGCAAAGTGACCCACAAATAGTAATATCAATAATTACCACAATATATACGACTTTTAGTCAATATATGAACCTAATTTTTGGAGCACTGTTCGATTACCGTTTGCAGAAAAAAATTTTGTCACGTGAAGTATGACGTTTGTTGTTTCATTGCTCTCTCGTCCTTACAGGTACTCGAATGCCGATGGTCCCTTCGATTTACGGCCTCAAATCACAATGTGACGTCAATAATTTGGGAAGGCCTCCAATTGTCAATGGGTCCTTTTGGTCTAGAAGCTTTATTCATAGGTTTTAAGAGGTTTTTAAAGGATACAATGGACTCTCAAAAGTATAGTACGTATTTATTAATCAAACTGATTGTTTTACTCAAATAATAAGAGGTAGTTTTAAATATTAATATAAATTATAGATTAGAATTATGATGTTGTAAATAATAATTTTATAAAGTATAGAAATAATTGTTATATTGTAAATGTAATAAAAAAGTAAGTAATGAAGGAATGTCCTGAAAAGCACAAAAGTAAGGGGCCTTTTATAGGCAAAACATGAAGGAATAAAAAATACGGAATTTACACCATCTACTGTAAGAATGTGAGAAAAAGGATGACTAAAAGGAGTACATATATGACATAAGAAAATAAATGAATTGGTACGTCAACAAGGGAATCAATTTTATTAGCAATAAAGTATGAGTTCCTTGGACTGTCAAAATAAGTTACATAACAATTAACTAATTTATATTACTTTCATGGAATTCCAGATCTCTCAATGAGGTAATATAATAATCTTAAAGTTTTTTTATTATAATTTTATTATAAATTTTTTTTCCCAATCAACTTATACTATTGAGCACGGTGTTAGGGAGTAAAAATGTAGGGGACATTTATTTACATTAATTATTTATACTACTTCATGTACTTAACTAGTTAGCTGTAAGTAATACTTAAGTAAATAATTAATTGTTAGTAAGAAGAAGGTGCGTGTCTTCAACTCAGTAAAATAATTAATTATTTTACCGGGTAAGTCTAGTAGCCTGGCTGACAGAAATAGAGTGATAAATTCATGTGTAAAGTTGTAATTGTCTTTATATTCTAATCCAAAGGCACAATACCTTGTAATAATATCTTCTAGAGTTTGAATCATTCTATTAGCTAGACCATCAGTTTGGGGATGGTAAGCAGTAGATAATTTCAACTCACAGCCACATATATCCATCAGAGACATCCAAAATTCAGATGTAAATTTTGGGTCTCTGTCAGAGATAATGGCTTTTGGGAAAATAATAATATTAAACATGTGTGACCACCACAAGAAAGCTAAATCTTTGGTGGAACCATCTTTATGGGTGGGTATAAATTTGCACATTTTGGAAAATCTATCCATTATTACCCAACAAGAATTTTTTCAAGGTACGCTTTTGGTCTAGAAGATTTGGTATGAAGTTTTACGAGGATTTTAAGGGTTAAAATGGATTCTCAACAATATGGTACGTATTTCTTAATCTAAGTGATTTAATTACTCAAATAAAAGAGGTAGGATTAAAATATTGATATAATTTAAAGATTAGAGTTACGTTATTGTAAATACTAATGTAATAGAATAGAAGAATAAGTTTGATTGTTTGTAATTGTAATGAAATAATGTAGTAATTGAATGAAGAAAAAACAAACAAAAGAGAGGCCTTATATAGGCAAAGGAGGGACAAAGCATGGCAATCAAATTATGAAAACAGTAGTATGAGAGAGAGAGAAAAAGAATATTCCAGAAGGAGTATTTTCAAATAATAAATTTTGTTCTAAAAAGAAGGCGTCAAAAAGATGTATTTACAGAGTATGTCAGAAATACATCAATTTATTTAATATTTACTGTAGAAGTCAATTCTAAATAAGAAATTTGAATTTTTGTATATATTTAATATTATTTGAATATTAAAATCTTATTTTAATTTAAAATCTATTTTTTAATATAATTCTTTATTTCTTCCAACCTGTCAAATGAGCACGGTGTTAGAGTTAAAAATATAAGGGACAATTTTATATTTAATTTTAATTATTTATTTAATTTTATCATTCTGTAATTAGTTAATTTATTATAAGTAATTTTAATGTAACTAATTAATTAAATAATTAAAATGATAAGGTGCGACTTCATCCAGTAAATAATTAATTATTTCACTGGGTAAGTCTAGTAGCCTGGCTGACACTCCCTCACTCTTAAAAAAACAATAAAAAAAAAATGCTATGATTTTTTCTTTTTATACTTTTTTAGTAGAGTAGGGAGATTAGATATCTCCTTCCCAGGTATCCAAGAATCATATTCAGATGATTTATTCTTGAATCTCAATAAGTATTCTGTACCTTTTTCAGCAGTGACTATTCTGTCATTTAGAATTTTTTCAATTTCTGCTGTTTCAGTGATTTCATTTGGGGTTTTCTTTGGTCTACCCCTCCTTTTTGGAAATAAATTGCTATTGGATGTGTAAGGTTTCAAAAGAGATATTGGAAAAACAGGATGTTTTCTGTCATATTGGGAATACAGAATAACTTCAACTGCATTATCTCCAATCATTCTTCTGACAACAAATGGACCAACAAATGGATCTTTCAATTTGTTATTACCTTGTAAGGTGAAGTGGACTGTAGAAATCAACACTTCATCACCCTTTTTAAAAGTGTATTCTTTATGGGATTTGTCCGATCTTTTCTTCTCATATTCAAATGATTTTTCAATACATTTTTGAGCATGATTTCTACATAGTTGTTGCATTTGAAGAAAAGATTTTACACAAGGATGTATATCCAATTTAGGTATTTTGTCATTGAGAATTTGGGCAGGAGTATTAGGAACATATCCAAGCCAGAGCTCAAAAGGCTTTCTTTGAGTAACAGAATGAACAGTGCTATTATAAGCAAATTATAACCCAGGAAGTAAGGTAACCCAATCATGAGTGAATCCGTCATTATCTTTATACTCAAGGCCAAAGGCACAATATCTTCTTATCATGTCCTCTAAAGTCTGAATCATTCTTTCAGCTAAACCATCAGTCTGAGGGTGATGGGCAGTAGAAAGTTTCAGATCACAACCACAAACATCCATCAGAGACATCCAAAATTCAGAAGTAAATTTAGGGTCTCTGTCAGAGATTATGGCTTTAGGAAAACCAGCAGTATTAAACATATGAGACCACCATAAGAAAGCTAATTCTTTAGTGGAAACATCCTTGTGGGTAGGGATGAATTTACACATTTTTGTGAATCTGTCTACAATAACCCAACAAGAGTTATAACTGTCTTTACCAGCAATAGATAATCCTGTTACAAAATCCATGTTTATTATTTGCCACGGAGCATCAGGAGGTTCAATATGTTGCATTAATCCTGCTATTTTACCAGTTAATCTTTTTGATTTTTGGCAAGAATCACAAGATTCAGCATATAATTTTGTGTCTTCAGACATATTAGCCCACCAAGCAGTGTTCTTAATTCTGATCATTGTTTTGTCAAGATCAAAATGTCCAGCTAATATGTCATCATGACAAATTTTCAAGATGATTTCTTTCATAGAAGGAGGAATAACAATAGCATTACTCAACTTTCTTCTATAATATAGATATCCTTCATCAATTAAAAATTTACCTTTTTCCAAAGCTTTTTGGTACTTTGGTGGAAGGGTTTTAATTAATGCTTGTATTGAAGCATTCTTTGGATCATTTAATATGATGCATAACTTTTTCAAGTCAGTGTCCTTATCATATGATTCCAAAATAAGCTGTAATAGCTCTTCCTCCATATCAACCACATATATCCCATGTATATGAATAATTTCGTCCTCAGGATCATACGCAGGATTAGAGTCATTTTTTGGCAAAGGTAACCTAGATAACATATCCAAATTTGAGTGAACAATACCAGCCCTATGAATAATTGTCATCCTCCCTCTGTATTCTTGAACAGCCAACTGCCATCTGAACATATGTCTGTTAGGTGTTTTCAAGTTTAAAAGGGATTTAACTGCACTGCAGTCAGTGACAAGTTCAAATTTCTGGTCATCTAGGTAATAATGAAGCTTTTCTAGAGCCCATACTACAGCTAAACACTCTAATTGAGTAGCACCATATTTCAATTCACTATTTCTCAAGGTTCTTGAAATATAACAAATTACTACTTCTGAAAATTTATCATTTATCACTTGTTTTTGATGGAGGCCAGCACCAAGACTAATGAAACTGGCATCAGTGTACAAAACAAATGGTTGATTAAAGTCAGGTAAAGCAAGAATTGGTGCTGAAATCAAACAGTGTTTCATAGTGTCAAAGGCTCTTTATCTTTCACTATTCCAGACAAAAGCAACATCCTTTCTAGTTAATTGGGTAAGGGGTAAAGCTATGACTTGGTAATTTTTAATGTACTGTCTATAGTATCCACACATTCCCAAAAAACTCCAGAGCTCCTTAACTGTAGTAGGAGCCTTCACCTGTTGTATGGCTTCCACTTTGTTTTGGTCAACACATATCTGTAAGCCTGAAACAACATGACCAAGAACCTTTAAAGAATGGAAACCAAATTTACATTTCTTCAAAGCAAGTGTCATATTTATTTCATCCATTTTCTGGAACACTTTACACAGGTGTTTAAGATGGTCCTCAAATGTTTTTGAGAATATAATGATATCATCAATATAAACCATCAGCCATCCTTCAATTATCTCTTGATGGAATGTGTTATCCATGACTTTTTGGAAAACTGAAGGGGCATTTTTAGGGCCAAAAGGCATCCTAATATACTAATAAATACCCATATGAGTAGCAATCATCAGAAAAATCTGAGAATTCTTCTCAACAGGTACCTGGTGATATCCTTTATTACCATCCAAACAGCTGATATATTTAGCACCCTGTAAAGTAGCATGTATAGAGCTGATTCTAGGTAAAGGGTAGATATCATCAACAGTATAAGTGTTTAGTGCTCTATAATCACCACATAACCTGGCTTTATCTTTCTCATAAGAAATTAGGACAGGTGAGATAACACAATATTTAGGTGTTTCAACTACCTTTTCAATAATATTCATTTTTAAAAGGGTAGAGATATTGTCTTCAATATCTTTTCTCTTTGTGGGGGAAGCAGGATAAGGCTTCTTCTTTAAACTAGGTGGTATATCAGTTAATGGGCAAGACAATGAAAGTTTCATTTCCTCTTTAACTAATCCCAGTTCATGTGACCCATAAGAAAAGGCCATAGGAAAAGATTTTATCAAGTTAATTATGGAATCTTTATCCTCACCAGAAAGTTTTTCTCCAAAAGAAGCATTGTCAATTTCAGACATAAGGGCATGCATTTCCTTTGTAGATCTTTCTTTATATTGAACCACAGAATTACATGTGTTCAATTCTGGTTTTACTAATTTTTTAGGGGAGGAAATCTTAAATTTTCTCTTCCCATTCATCCCCATTGTGAAACATAGGTTTGAAGGATCCAATTTTATGCCATACTTTGTTAAAATATCATTCCCTACAATAAACCAATTGCTCAAGTTATCATTTTTCATGACAACAAAATCACAAATAGCTCTTACAAAACCATGGTTATATTTAAAAAACACTGTGGCTTTGTATTTACCGATGGGGGACAAAACAGAGCCATACCCTCTCCAATTTTCAGAAATGATAGGAATCAGTTTTGATTTATAGTCTTGATCCACTGAAGCAAGTGCTCTTTCAGATACTACACTTCCTCCAGCTCCATAATCCAGAACAACTTCAATGCTGGTTCCATTAATCAAGACTGGTGCCTTGAGAGGGGCAATAACAATTGAGCTATCCTCAATGTTCTTTATGATCTCAGAATCTTCAACTGTAGATAAATCATTATTATCAATATCAATAGTATTTAAATAATGGATATCCTCTTCCAGCATCAAGATTTCTTGTTGAGATTCATATGAAATATTGCTGGCACAATCACTTGATGTATCATCCAGTGCTACTGTGTCATCAGCATGTTCCTCTGTTTGTTCTAAAAGATTTATCTTCTTTTCACAAACATGGCCCTTCTGCCAAGGTTTGTTGCACTTGAAACAAGTGTTTGTTGCATACTTTTTAGGTTCAAAAGGGGCAGAAGGCTTCCCAACCTTTTCCAGAGGTTTCTGTTGAAAAGTTGAGGGTTTTTCCCAAGTGGTTCTAGGAATGAATCTTCTGGCATCATACTTGTTGTTTAGAAGAATCTCATTACAAGTATTGATGAAAGAAGAAGGTTCTCTGGTGAACTCAGTCCTAGCCACTATCAAGTCTCTCAAAGACAATGGTAATTTATAAAGGATCCTGTCCTTCCATAACTCAAACTCCATTTTTGTATCCATAGCTCTTAAGATTTTAACAAGTTTCATTAAGAACTCAATAGGTTTATCAGTAGAAGAACTATATTTAGTTTCCTCATACTGCCTTTGTTGAGCCATTCTGAACTTGGAGCCACCAAATTGTGCTTTAATTAATTTCTTCCAATCCTCCCATGAGTAGTCATTCCCATCCAGGAGAACAGATTCATACCACATCAGGGCAACATTAGTGAACAAAGAAATTTACTTGGACACAATTTCCTCATCTGGGAGTTTGTAAAAATTTTTTAAGTTATCAATTCTGAAAATAAATTGTTGCCAATCAGAGGAAGAATCACCATCAAATGTTGGGTACTGGTCAAGTTTTGGCCAATTCTTTTGATTTGAAGGAGTCTCCTTAGTACTAGCTTGTTTCTGAGTAATAAGCAGCTGTAATTTCTCTAATTGTGCTGAAATCTCATTGTTTAATCCTTCTGTTGCAGATCCTGGTGCATCATCAGTTTTTGATGGAAACTCAGTGTTATCAACAGGTATTTCTGGAGCTATTTTTACTTTAGATGAACTAGCCACAGGTACTATTTGAGCATCCTGCACTATATGTTCCTTCACAGAAATGTCAGAATACTTTTGGTCATTTAACAATGAGTTCAATTTTTCTTTAATGGTTGTTAGTCTTGTTATCATTCTTGGAAGACTAGATAAACTCTCATTGATAGTTGCAAAAGATAATTGATTTTTATTTTGAAAAGATGACAAATGGTCATTCAGTCTTTTCAGATTTATCTTATCTATCTCTACCTCCTGGCAACAGGCAGATACAGTATCTTTTAGTTTAGACAAATCATTTTTTATATTTTTCCATAAAGCAACTTTCTTTTCATGGGTTGCTTTGTAATGAGACAATTAATCAGAGACTCTCTGTGATTCACTTCTTAATGCTTGATAACCCTGATCAGTTAACAAACTATTATATCTCTGAGTCAATTGCATATTGTTCATTATATGATTTTGCTTGGCAATAATATCTCTCAAGTGCTCATCATTAATTCTTGCTACATCTGGAGTGTTTCTCAATAAGGAAACTGAGTAACTTTCCAGACTCTCATAGAACTCAGGGTCAAGAGTTTCATCAATCACAGCCATATCAGGATTAATCATTGAGGTAGCAATTAAAAGTAAAGGATTAGATACATGAGTGCTTTGTCTACTACTCCCAGCCTCTATAGGTCTTAAGGTTTCATCCTCCCTTCCAGATTTACTTGAAGGAACAGAGTCAGCCACAAGAAAAGGCACTTGAGAATCAATAGAGGAACGTACCAGGGTTTGCTGGGTATCACCATATTGGGCTTCCTTCTTCTTTTGCCTCCTTGATAAGGGTGGGGAGGAGTGGGGTTGACCTGTTTGGGTCTTGATGGACCTGCCTGAGGTAACTGATGCTGGTTTTGAGCCAGGTAGTCCCACTGAGTGTTTAGCCAGTCCCACTTCCACTTGGACACTTTCAACTTCTCTTGGGACTTGTGAGCCAATTGTTGTTGATCCCTGGGAGGAAGAGGTTTCTTTTTCTCTTGGAGAAAAGTATCTGTTCTTCTCACCTTTTCTTCCAAAGCATCTACCCTTACCTTTAGTCTCAAGCTTTTTGTCCTTAACTCCTTTATGTGAGTAGACAGATTCTTTACCTGCTGAGACAATGGCATCTTTTTTATCCTGAAGCCTTTTGGAAGCTCTTCTGGTGGGTTTATCATAGGCTTCTGATCCTGAGTTGTGTCCACTAGGATTTCTACTTCTTCCATCTCTACATCCTGTTTGGGGCAAGGATTTATTAGTTTGAGAAATTCTTCTTGTTAAAGGAGAACTTACAGAAGTAGGCTCATCATAATCAATTAAGTCTAGTTCTTCTTCACGTGCAGCAAAACCACTTTGGTCAGTCATTTTAAGATTTAACTGAAATGAACAAAAAAGAGACAATAAGATTAATTAGTTTTTATTTTTAATTTTTATTTAACAAAAATAAAAATAATAATAAAAAATATTTTTAGGATAAAAATCAACTTAAATAAAATTAATTTATTAATAAAAAAAATTTAAAACCAGGATTATAATATAATCAACTGTAGAAATAAATTAAAATTTTTGTTAATACTTTTAATTAATTATTTTCAGGATTTGAATCAACTAAATTATTACCAGGACTTAATGTCAACTGAAGTAATTAAATATGAGTCTTTATTAATTAAAAAAATTTTTATTTAACTGATCACTTAACTACCAGGACTTAATGTCAACTGAAGTAATTAAATATGAAGTTTTTATTTTAAAATTTTATTAAACTGATCACTTAACTACCAGGACTTAATATCAACTGAAGTAATTAAATGAGTTTTATTAATTAAAAAAATTTATTGAACTACCAGGACTCAAAGTCAACTGAAGTAATTAAATATGAATTATTTATTAATTAAAAAAAATATTATTGTCAGGAAAATTTATCAACTGGAACAATTAAAATTTAAATTAATCAGGACAAATGTCAACTGAAAAATTATAATAATTAATATTAAAATATAATTATTTTATTACTTCTGGGACTAAGAAGACTTATTGCTCTATTATGGTCAACCAGGAAAAATAAAAAAAAATATAATAATAAAAATAAATTCCAAATTACCAGACACCTCCCCCTGTAAAATGAGCAAATTAATGCCACTTACAGAGTGCTGAGTAAAATGAAATACGTAGAAAATGAAGAGTGAAGAGTAACCCACAAATAGTAATATCAATAATTACCACGATATATACGACATTTAGTCAGTATATGAACCTAATTTTTGGAGCGTGGTTCGATTCCCGTTTGCAGCAAAAACTTTTGTCACGTGACGTATGACGTTTGTCGTTTTCTCACCTTCTCTCGTCCTTTACAGGTACTTGTACACTGATGGTCCCCTCGATTATGCCTCAATTAAAGTTGTGCCGTTGATATTTTGGAAAGGTTCCCAATTGTCAAGGTACGCTTTTGGTCTAGAAGATTTGGTATGAAGTTTTACGAGGATTTTAAGGGTTAAAATGGATTCTCAACAATATGGTACGTATTTCTTAATCTAAGTGATTTAATTACTCAAATAAAAGAGGTAGGATTAAAATATTGATATAATTTATAGATTAGAGTTACTTTATTGTAAATACTAATGTTATAGAATATAAGAATAAGTTTGATTGTTTGTAATTGTAATGAAATAATGTAGTAATGGAATGAAGAAAAAACAACCAAAAGAGAGGCCTTATATAGGCAAAGGAGGGAAAAAGCACGGCAATCAAATTATGAAAACAGTAGTATGAGAGAGAGAGAAAAAGAATATTCCAGAAGGAGTATTTTCAAACAATAAAGTTGTTCTAAAAAGAAGGCATCAAAAAGATGTATTTACAGAGTATGTCAGAAATACATCAATTTATTTAATATTTACTGTAGAAGTCAATTCTAAATAAGAAATTTGAATTTTTGTATATATTTAATATTATTTGAATATTAAAATCTTATTTTAATTTAAAATCTATTTTTTAATATAATTCTTTATTTCTTCCAACCTGTCAAATGAGCACGGTGTTAGAGTTAAAAATATAAGGGACAATTTTATATTTAATTTTAATTATTTATTTAATTTTATCATTCTGTAATTAGTTAATTTATTATAAGTAATTTTAATGTAACTAATTAATTAAATAATTAAAATGATAAGGTGCGGCTTCATCCAGTAAATAATTAATTATTTCACTGGGTAAGTCTAGTAGCCTGGCTGACAAATTTTAACTCTCTTTTCCTGCTACAGGAAGACCAGTGAAAAAATACATATTAATAATTTTCCATAGAGAATCAGGTGCTTCAATATGTTGCAATAATCCTGCATATTTTCCAGTTAATTTTTTGAATTTTGGCAAGAATCACAAGATTCAACAATTCAACATACAATTTTGTGTCTTCAGAAATATTAGCCACCATGCAGTATTTTTTATCCTGACCATGGTTTTTTCTAGATCAAAATGTCCTGCTAATATACCATTATGACTAAGTTTTAAGATGATATCCTTCAGGGAAGGAGGAATTACAATAACATTAGTAAGTTTTCTCCTGTAATAAGTATAAACATCATCAATTCACAACTTTCCTTTCTTCAAAGCATTCTGGTACTTTGGAGGGAGAGTTTTTACTAATACTTGTATTGAAGTAATCTTTGGATCATTTAAGCTTTTGACTAATTTATTTGAATCAGAATCTTTTTTATATGAATCCAGAATTAATTGTGATAAGTCCTCTTCCATATAAACAATATACATACCCTGTATATGAATTGTATCATCTTCAGGTACATAAGCTGGATTGGAGTCATCATTAGGCAGAGGAAGTCTAAACAGCATATCCACATTGGAATGAATATTTCTAGCTCTGTGAATAATTTTCATTCTACCTCTGTATTCCTGGACAGCTAGTTGTCACCTAAACATATGTCTGTTTGGTGTTTTTAGGTTTTATAGAGATTTCACTGCACTACAATAAGTAACCAGCTCAAATTTTTGGTCATCTAAGTAATAATGAAGCTTCTCTGAAGCCCATACAATTGCTAAACACTCTAATTGAGTGGCACCATATTTCAAGTTACTATTTCTTAATGTCCTTCAAATATAACAAATAACTACTTCTAAATTTTTATCATTAATGATTTGTTTTTGGTGGAGCGCAGCTCCTAGTCCAACAAAGCTTGCATCTGTGTAGAGTACAAAAGGTTTATTGAAATCTGGGAGAGCCATAATTGGAGTAGACATTAAAAAAAATTTCAATGTATTTAAGGCCCTCTGTGATTCATCATTTTAGATAAAAGCAGCATCATTTCTGGTTAATTTAGTAAGAGGTAAAGCTATGACTTGATAATTTTTTATATATTGTCTATAATAGCCACACATTCCCAAAAAACTTTGGATTTCTCTTACAGAAGTTTGTGCTTTCACAATTTCAATTGCAGAAACTTTGTTTTGATCTACACAGATTTGTAAAACTGACACAACATGACACAGAACTTTTAAGAAATGAAAACCAAATTTCCACTTTTTCAAAGATAAGGTCACGTTAATATCATCCATTGTCTGAAAGAATCTATTCAAGTGATTCATGTGCTCACCAAAGGTTTAAGAAAAAAATATGATGTCATCAATATAGACCATTATGCCATATTTCAATTATCTCTTGATGAAAAGTATTATCAATCACTTTTTTAAAAACTGAAGGAGAATTTTAAGTTCCTAATGGCATTCTAAAATACTTATATATTCTCAAGTGTGTAGCAATTAGAAAGAAATTCTGGGAGTTATTTTCAACAGGAATCTGATGATAAACCTTATAACCATCTAGACAAATCATAAATTTCGCACCTTGTAAGGTAGCATGAATTGAGTTTATTCTGGGTAAAGGATAAATATCATCCAATGTATAAGTATTCAATGCTCTAAAAACCCCACATAATCTAGCCTTATCTTTTTCATAAGAGATTAATACAGGGGAGATGACACAATATTTTAGGGTAACATCAACCTTCTCAATAATGTTCATTTTCAAGAGGGTAGTGATATTATTCTCAATATCTTTTCTCTTTGTTGGAGAAGCAGGATATGGGTTTTACTTAAGGCTAGGAAGAATCTCATTCAAGTTACAGGATAAAGAAATTTTTGTTTATTAACAACTCATAATTTATGAGATCCATGAGCAAAATTCATAGGAAAAGATGTAATCAAGGAAATTATAGATTCTTTCTGTTCATCAGTTATCTGATCACAAAATGAAGCCATATTAATCTCAGATAATAAATTGTCTATTTCTTCTGTTGATCTTCCCTTAGATTAAATCAATGTATTACAAGATTTTAAGAGATGTGCAGAAGATTTTTTAGAGGAAGAAATTCTAAATTTCATCTTCCCATTCATGCCCAATGTGAAACAATTGTTTTGTGTATCTAATTTAATAACAAACATGGTTAAAATGTAATTTCTCATAATAAAAAAATTGCCAAAGTTATCATTTTTCATCACAACAAATTCCCAAGCAGCTCTGGCAAAACCACCATTATACTTAAAGAATACAGTGGTTTTTTACTTTCCAATGGGACATAAAACAGAACCATAACCTCTCCATTTTTCATATGTCATAGGTAATAGTTTACTATGACAATCTTTATCCACTGAAGCAAGTGCTTTCTCAGACACCAAACTTCCTCCAGCACCAGAGTCAAGAACAAGCTCAACATTTTTATCATTTATGATAACTGGTGGTTTCAAGGGGGGATTAATATGGAACTTTCAGTAATATCTTTTACAATCTCAGAATTCTCTAATGAAGATAAATCCAAGTTACAAACTTCAGATAAATTATCTAAATATTGGACATCTTGTTCCAACATTAGAACTTCATTTAAAGAATAATTTTCATAAGAGATATTATTTTCACATTAACTAGAGGAATCATTGAGGAAAATTGCAGTATTTTCAGTTCCCTCACTTTGTTCAACAAGATAAATTTTCTTGTCACAAAAATTTCCTTTCTTCCATGATTTTTTACAGTTAAAACAAGTATTTGTTGCATATTTCTTTGGTGCAACTGGTGAAGAGGGTTTACCAGGTTTTTCTGGGAGTTTTTAAGAAGTTTTTTGTTGATCATGGTAAAATTTTAAGGGATAATTCTTTGGTTCATATCTATGATTAATTAAAACTTCATTACAGATATTAATGATAGAAGAATTTTCTCTTATATTCTCAGTTCTAGCTACAATAAAATCTCTGAGAGAATTTAGTAATTTATAGAGAATTTTGTCTCTCAAAATATCATAATCCATTTTTAGATCTATAGCTCTAAGAATTTTTGTTATTTTCATAAGGAAAACAATAGATTTTTCAGCAGAGGAGGATGTATATTTGGCATTCACATATAATCTCTGTTGTGCAAATCTAAACTTTGAACCACCAAATTAATTTTCAATTAATGTCTTCCACTCATTCTGTCAGCCTAGATATCCCTAGGACTGAGTATTTATTATGCTTAAAATAAGATAACCTTAAGTACATTAAGCTTATATCTTAAAAAAAGGTTAAATCAATTATATATATGATTATAATACATATATATATAATTATTACACTATTATATAACTTATAGTAGTTTAAATAGCTTATCCATAGCCTAATAATACTTATTAAGGTTTTAATGGAGTCATAATATACTTATCTTAAGTGATATTAAGTAATTATTGACATACATAAGCTTAAATGTATACATAAAGCTCATATTTATTCAGTGAAATATGCAGTATATTATGTATATTTAGGTCTATAAGTGGGTTTTAGCCGCTTAATAGCCTATAACCTTTGTTTTTCTGCTTATTTTAGGTCATATGGACGTAATCAGTGGATTCAAAACGCCTACAGAAGCATAGAAATCTATATCAGGTGCATACACTCAGGTTGGACAACTTAATCTGCTTCCTTGGATGGATATTCACGGATTTATGGGTTGGGAGGTCATTGCTTGGTTAATGTGGATACTTGGGGATGTTATTGGGGGCATGGACATTTCATTTTTTTCCTTTATATGCTTTGGGTTTCATTAAATCTCTTTTGGATTACTTATTTTACCTGTTTCTTTATGGTATCCGCTTTTATCTGGATTTTCTAATTATGTTTTGGGTCTGTGTTATCATTAATTGTGATGGAGGGTCCTTACTGGAGGTCTGGGTGTTTAATATGCTTGAAGTGGAATCCATTGGGAGGTGATGGGCCTTCACAGTGCTGTAATTGCCGGGGATAGCAGTGAAATCATCTGGATTGAAGGTCTGTGCACTCCAGGGGATTTGGGTATAAGGAGGGATTTTGACGTTTATTTATCATCAATTACTTACTACAATTCAATAAAACACTTAAATACAATTATTAAAATTTATAAATATATTATAAAGCCTTTTATAAGTTGATATTATCATTATATAAGCTATAACTATATTCTATTTAGCTATTTTCCACCACTAAGCACACATTTAAATCCAAGTATTGTGAGTTTTATTTGAGTATAACTATTTTATTAGTCTTCCCC
Source organism: Hemileia vastatrix (assembly GCA_030280995.1). Classification (NCBI taxonomy): domain Eukaryota; kingdom Fungi; phylum Basidiomycota; class Pucciniomycetes; order Pucciniales; family Zaghouaniaceae; genus Hemileia; species Hemileia vastatrix. The sequence goes on from JASXTE010000013.1 coordinate 25,389,321, forward strand.
TGAGGTTTAATCACTAAATCATTTATCAATAAGTAGTAGGACCATAAATAAATACTATTATATCATACTTATATACTAGACATACAGACACATTTCATGTATAGTAATTGTTATCCAATAAAACAGATTAATACCACATCAGGGCTACATTGGAAAATAAAGAAATTGATTTAAAAACAATTTCTTCATCTCATAATTTATAAGAACTCTTTAAATTATCAATTCTTTGAATAAAATGTTTCCAATCAGATGAAGAATCACCATCAAAGGTAGGGTATTGATCAAGTTTAGGCAAATTCTTATTGCTACTAGGCTGGTCAGCTTTAATGTTAGAATTATTCATTGTAATTAATTCCTGAATTTTTGAAAGGTGTTCAGAAATTTCAATTTTCTCAGAGGCAGCTGAATCATTGTGAGTATTAAAAATCTTTTTTTGTTAGTTACAAATATTTCATAGACTTGTTGTCAGAAAGCTTAATGGCCATATTACCATGAATAGAAGAAATCCTTTGTTCAGGTTGTTTACCTTTATTTCTAGTAGAATTTTGAGTAGTATTTTTATCCACATCATAATGACCATTAGAAATAACTGGTAATGTAGAGAATTTTTCCTCAAGATTAGATAAATTTCCTCTTAACTTAGGAATATAAGAAATTTGATCATTAATTTTTGCAAGAGATAAAATAAATCTGTCTTCCTCTACTAAGCATTTATTACTCAAAGCTTGGAAAACAATTTTCAATTTTTTCAATTCACTGTGTAAGGTCTTATTATCATTTTTTAATGAATTTTTTTCATCTATGAGGGGTTTTATTTCACTAATAACTTTATGCAGATGTTCATTTTTATCTGAAATTTCTCTGTGATCATTTTTTATAACTTTTTGTTGAGCAAGTATATGATTCAAGGTTTCCTTTAATTTAAAATAATCTTTATCTTGTACAAATGAACTCACTTTAAAATGTAAATAAAAATTATTTAATCTGTTATTTTCATGCTTTAATAAATCTCTCAATAATCTGTTTCTTACAACACTGAAATCAGGAGAATCTTTTAAGATTTCTTCAGAAGTTTTCTCAAGCAAGACATAAACTTCAAGGGCAACAGAGTCATTTCTAATTGCAAGAGAAGGATCTACTAAAGAAGTTGAAGTAAAATGTAAAGGCTCATAAAATGAAAATTTACTGATTAAATCATTAAGGCTACTCATAACAGGAATTTTTTTAAAGATTTTTTACAGTTCTGTCACTACTCTCAACAGCATTAACTGAAGAAGAAGAATTAGTATTGTACATACCAACAGTCTTATCAAAAATTTTAATCACCATGGCAGAGGAGGAAACTTCCCCTGGGCTTAAGACTTCTTTTTTCTGCTTCCATGGTAAGGATGGGCAGGTGTAAGGATGGTAAGTGGGTGTCCTGGATGGGCCAGGTTGATGAGCTAGAGGTGGTTGCACATTCTTCTGGTAATGAGTCATGAGATAATCCTATTTCCACTGATCTACCTCCATTTTCTTTCAGGTTTTTTGAGGATGATGTGGGTTTGGCTGTACTTTGGAGGCTCTTGCATCTTATCTCACATAGTATCCACTTTGGCTTTGTACCTCATATTTTCTGTTTTCATGTCCTTTATATGACCTGACAGATTTTTTACCTGCTATGCCAGAGGGATCTTTTTTATTTTTATATTTTTAAAGCAATTGTCCAGATTTATTAGAGGTTTTTATTCTTTCTGAATTGTTGGGGGAGGAAGGTTTATCACTTCTCCTGACATTTCTATGTCTTGAAGAGCTTTATGGCTTTATGTCAGCTGATGAATCTTTGCAAGTTAATTTTGATGAACCTACAGATTTAACATCAACATCTACCTCTATTTTATCAACATGTAGACTATCCATGCTATCAGTCAAATTTTTAGACATAAAATCTGTATAATAACAAAAAAAATCAAAGTTAATCAACAATGATTTAAATTCTAAATTGTGAGATAAAATAAAAATTATCAATTAATATTTTAAATCAAAAAAATTGAGAAAAAAAATATTTATTATAAATATTATTTATGTTATAAAACAATAATCAAAGCAAATTTTAAGTTCAATGTACTCTATTTGATTATATTTGTTAAAATAATAACCAAAAAAACATTTTATTGGGACTAAACACTAAAATTTATTATTTTCAACCAATATTATCAATTATTAATGATAATTAATTTATTAATTAATCAAAAATAATGATCTTTTAGGACTAAGAGAGTTACTCTATATTGTCAACTAAGAAAAATTAAAAAAAGAATTATGATTACTTACATGCAGTGACTCACAAAATAGCCAATGACACTTTTATTGCAATAAAAGCTCAAAGTGAAAATTTTTTAGGTTCAAAGGTGAGATCAAAAAATCACACTGAAATATATAATTTCTCAGTATATACAAACCATTAGCCTAAAACCCCAGTTCAAATCAGGGCTGAGGAAAAATTTTTTTTTTTGTGCAAGGGTGGTCCATGGATTGAGTTGTTTGTCCAATAAGTCAAAAATGTCATTATTAGGAAAGGCTCCTAATTGTTGGCAGTTTGTCTAGAAGAAGAAGGAAAATTAAAGCAGAGAAAGAAGATGAAATAAACAGCTAGTACAAAAACTTATAAGGAAAATACATATTTAAAAACAACTAATTGGAAATGAGTATTTAATTTCAACAATTAAGTAAGTTTTATTCTCTCTACAATAATAAAACAAATTTAAACACTTGAACCTCTCTTAAAGCAACCTTGTATATATATTTATTCTTTAATTTTAGTATGCTAACCACAGTAATAAAAATGATAGAAAGAAATTTATATTTGTAACAAAAATATGCAATTTGTAAATTGTAAGGTAATGTAAGTAATTTGGACTGCAAATTAAGAAACAAAAGCCTTTATATAGGAAAATGAGGCCCTCTGAGATGTCACAAAGTTTATATACAAAATAAAAGAAAGGAAAAAATTGATGAAGTGTAACAAGGAAAATAATTGTTACTATGTAAAAATTTACTAAAACAGAGTAAAAGAAACCCAATTTATCTACCATTTAAACCATGTAACAATGTGATAGTCTAACTAGGATACTTATTTGGTAAAAAACAGAAAAATATAACTATCGTAATTACAAAACACATTACATTTTTGTTATATTGTATTAAATCCAATTTTTAGTGAAAAAGAATATTATACTATTTGTGATGTACAACTTTATATACTTAATTAATATAGTTTAAAACAATATTGAGTAAATAAATTAACTATTTGTACTAGTATAGTAATTATTGAAATTTAAACAAATAAGTATTTTAATAAAATCACTATGTTATTAAAATAATCAAGTTATATAAAATTTTTGCTTGTTTTACTTTATTTATTTATGTACTTATTGATTTGTTGGCCCCATTTTTAGTACAAAGTGTGCTCAATAATTTTTTATTTTAAATTTTTTATTTTTATGATTTAATATATATATAATTAAACAATTAACTAATTTCATTATAAGTTGATGTTATTACTTATAATAAATTGTAATTAATTAATTATTAATTTATAACCATTAAGTACATAAATAATCCAACATTTTTATAGAATATATTTTTATATTTTATTTAAATGTATATACAGTATATATAATCATAATATCAATATAAAATTTTATTTTAAAAAAATAGTGTTATATAATTTTTTTAATATAATATTTAATTTGTATATATTTAAATAAAATTTATCTTTGATTGAAATTTAACATAAGATTTTACTTGACTCTCAGTATAGCTTGGCTGACACCTGCCCTCTTTTTGGCTCACAGTTGGTATTTTTTTCTCTTTTGATTATCAATTATTTTATTCTCATTATTCATCTATTTTATTTATATTTTTGATTAACCCACATGACCACCCACCCCTCACAATCACCTTACCCTTGATTGTCCTCCCACTCTTGCACCCTCTTTGGTCTACATTTGGTATGTTCTTTTATTTTTACTTCTTTACTTCTATTTTTTATTTCTAGTTATTAACCCTTACCCCCCTCCCCCTCACACACACACCTCACCCACCCTCTCGCACACATTTCCCATGTGCCCATTTCACCCTCTCCCATTTGAAAATGACTCACTCACTTACCTCCCCCTCTCCCTCTTCCACTTGCTCACCTCCCCCTCCCCCTTTCTGAGTCAGATGCCACTCCCTGTACCACTTCCACAACTCCTCCTTTCCCTCCTTCCTACCTCATTAACACCTTTTTTACAACACTTGAAAGGTATATCTTTCCTTCTCTTCTTTATTTTCACATATATTTTGTCAATTTTAAATCATCTTCATTTTCTTTACATTAATAAATAAATCATTAATAATATAATTAAAATTGATTTGATGATGAACATCTATACAAATATATATACATTCTAAATATAAATCCACAAATATCTTTAATGATACGTCACATGTACCTGATAATAGTTATCATGCTTATTATCATCACAATTGAAAAAAATATATAATGATATCATCTATTATCTATTATATAATATTAATTAAAATCATCTAATGATCATCAATCATCATTGTTAACATATAGCATCAAATTTCACAAATTATCTATACAAAATAATGCTTACCAAGCCATCATCATCCACCTATACATAATAGGGGGTATCAAAGTTAGAAATCTTACATTTCAAAATACCTCTTTTTTCCACCAAATCAACCATGATGATTATTTAAAATATGTCATATTGTGCACCAAAAACACCTTTTTACTGAGAAACAATGTCAACTCTGTAGCTTTATTTTTGTGTTGTGAAATACCTTTTAAATAATTTAAAATTTCTAACTTTGATACCCCCTAATAATGATTACCAAGTCATCATCATCATCATCATCAACAATCATTATCAGTTTCCTCATTTTCTTCTTTATCTTCATAAAATTCTAATAATTTGTAACATCCCAACAACTGCACTCATGTGTAAAAATTAAACTAATGTCACTATGCAATATGGGGAGTGGACTTTCTAGCAAGTCTGAAACCTTGAAACTGAATTAATATCCAGTTGAGCATACATTAAGAGAGTGATGTTACTATTATGAAGAAACAGTAAAATTACTTTGAACACACTTTTAAGGAAACTTGAAAATTTATTAAAACACCAGTGATCATTATAAAAATTATATTGTGGCTTGGCTAACAGGAATGTTTGCAGGAATATTCAGATAAGTGAACCCCAATACCAAAATAATTGGGCACATTCATGAAATTGCAAATAATAATTTATTTTCTTCATTGTTTAAAAATAATAAAATTATTATATAAATTGAACTAAAAGTTCATTTTACATGTTTTTATAGGATTTTTTTACCTATCAATTGATAGAGGAATCATCCAATACTATAAAAAGTTATTCAAGAAAAAACATTTATTAAACTTATAATTTCATCAAATGTTTATCAATTAAGGTTTCTAGAACTATATATTTCTTCACATTTTATGAATATATACTCTTGTATATTTTTTAAGCTTTAAAATATTTGTGGAGGTTACATCACTCTCAAAATTGAAGTTAGAAAAAATTTAGTTAACTGCATAATTTAAAAAATTAATGTTTATGCCATAATTTTAGAAGTAAAAACAGTATATGTGTCAGGCTGGATATCCCCAGGACTGAGAAAAAATTACTTAAAAATTATGTTAAACACATGGACTATACATGGGAACAATAAATAAAAGTACACAAGCTGTATACATAAGTAAAAATTATGTTAAAATACAATATATGCCATTATAACACCTTATATACACACATATATCCATCTTTTATAAGTATTATGTACTTTATATTAAGTTTTAATATGTTAGAGTAATCTTGAGAACCTTAAATATAAGGCTAAAGAGGTTTTAAGTAGACTTAAAGCTGTTGTTTTCATTGTTTTATGTGAAAAACAAGAAATGCGCTTTAAATCACTTAAACATTGACTATGTGCACTATAATTTTAATAATATTAAAAATGCACTTTGACAGATCAATTTTTCTTAATTAGGACTATTTATTTGTCTACTTAAATGCATAAAAATAACACTTTTCAAATTTGGTGTTTTTTATGCCAGAAATGGCTTCTGTGTACTGGCCACATACTGCCCGCATTTTTCCCATGTGAATAGCTTCATTTTTAGCAAATTTAGCATTTTCACACTATAATTACCCCACATTCTATGCCCACTGTTGGGAAACACGCTAAAATAGGCAACAGGCACTTATTTAGTGTCTTAATCTAATTTTAAGTGCATTGACCTTATTATTGGCACTAATTTCATTAATAACCTCAAGCTTGGCGCCTTTGATTCATTACCACCCTTAAATTTGTCTAAGTTAGTCAATGATTTACCCATTCAAGCGCCTGCCAAGGACTGCATGTAGTTAATCCACATCTTACACCTTTTTTTGGGTTTTTAAATGGGTTTTCAGTCAATATTGGTTATTTTTGAATGGGGACTTCATGTAGTTTGATGTCATAATCAGCCTTATCACTTCTGCTGTTAATCCCCCTTAATATTGAGTAATAATTAGTCTTATTATTTCCCTTTTTAGTCTTCTATGTTAATTTATTACACACATACACTCTCTTTTTTGCTTATTCTTTATTTTTGATGAATTAACCCTATTACTACAGAATTTTGGTTGGTTATATCATTCTAATTATGTTACTGGTCACTCTTTATGTTGTTGCACAGGTCTATTAGCTGGAATGAGGTGTCATTAGCCATGTGTAGAACTGTTAAATCAAGGTGTTAATTGGAGGAGATATTGGGTATAAAAGGAGGGGTTTTTTGTCTTGTTTTCTACATTCTTTATCATTACAATCAAAATATATAACCAATACAATTATAATACATATCAATAGTACTTATAAAATCTTTGAATAGCATCTTAGTTATTACATCTATTTTTCTACCAAATATAATATTAATATTATATTTTGTAGAAAAATATTGTAACCCATTTATAATTAGTGAGATTAAAATTACTGAAACCCTTATATTGAGTTATTCTTTAATACTTATTGGATTTTTACTACAGTATTCATATAGGACCATTAAATCTGCTAGACAACTGACTATTTAAGCTATTTCACATCTCTGTACTTGATCTCAGCCTGACAATATGGGTTCTATTTTTTCAAAAAACTAATTTACTGTTATCTTCATTATAGCAAAAAAATAAGGGTTAAATTTTTATGAGAATAAAACATATATCTAAAATTTGGTGCACAATAATTATAAGTTTTTTTGGTTTCATTATGTTTCACTTTCAATGCCTTATAATTATTATATCTTTATATTATTTACATTCTTTCAAAATTCTTCTTTCTACTAATTTCATCCCCTCTCTTGTGCTTCTGATTCTCTTCCCCTCCCAAATTTTATCTCATTTTTAATTTTAGTGCTACTCTCCCCTTTAATCTCCCCCCACCATCCCTTGTTCCACATTCTCTAACCCTCTCCCTTGCACCTCACCTCACCTAACTTTCTTTTCTCTAATTTTCACCCCTTTTACTCCCTTCTCCATCCTTCTCCATGTATTAATACTCCTAATTTTTTTATTTGTTCTCCTTCACACCCCTTTTCATCTACAGTGACCAGAAAAGGTGGCTTGGGAAGCAAAAGGGGTGGGGTGAATAGCAAAAAGGTTGAAATGATGTGGAAGAGAAATGGTTGGGGTATTGCCAAAAGGGTGTGTTGGGGTGAAGGGGGCAAGGAAATGTTGAGAATTGAGGTTTGAGGCAAAAGAGGTGGGGTGGAGTGGGGAAAGGTTGGAAAGGGGTAAGGATTAATGAATAGGGAAGCAAGAGTGGTAAGATGAGGTAAAAAATGAAATTGGAGTGGAGGGGAAAGGTGGGGAGTACTGAAACTTATTCTTGGAAGGCTGGAGAGTTCAGTTAGTGTGTTGGGATGGTTATCTTAACAGGAGATGTGGGAAGAAAATGGGAAGGGATAGAAAGGCATTAAAAGGAATATAGGGAGGTGAAAAGAATGTAAAAAGAGGCAGAAAAAAACTGGAGTTAAACTCTATTGTTTGGCCAAAAAATAGAGCTCACCCTGTTGGTTTGCAGTACTTATTTTTCACTTTCAAAAAAAATGCGTAACTCTGGTGTATTTCTATTTGTACCCCTAAATCCACACAAGATAAATCTTCTTTTTATTTTTAATAAATAATGAAATTTATTACAGAAGATGCACTAGAATGTAAAAGTTAGCTTCAAAACAGAATTTCACTTTTTTACAAATTATTTTACAGAATTCTTCAGGAAACTATATATAAGACATAAAACCAATAAAATAGGTATATTTTTGAAAAAAGTTGGAAAAATGAAAAAAATATATTAAGATTTTGAACTGATTTGCTTTTTTTTATTTCAAGAGATGAATGTCTATAGAATATAATTTAGCTCTAAATGCTTTTTGTGAGATGTACAACAGCTTCAAGTTAAGTCATAGTGTTTAAATAAAGGTTTAAAATGTGATATATTTCAAAATTTTGCTAGATTTCATTCTCCATGGTTAATATACATACCAGAATAATTACTTGAAAAAGGTAAAAAAATTAGTAAAATGTAATATTTCAAGCTCCTCAATATTGGCACTATAATCTATTAAGTAAGAGAACAAGATTCTTGAGTCCTTTTTTTTACTAATTTTTTTTCATTGCAATGACTGTATTTATTTTCAAAAAATGATATATATTAGTTTATGTAGAACTTATATTGAACTGCCAATTTGTTCCTGTTTTCAACTGTGGTTCAAGCTAAGTTAAACTGAGAGAAAATTTATCACTTTTCAAAAAATTTCTTGAAGACCTCAAAATGTAAACATAAGTATATTTATTTATCACAAATATATATATTAAATACTTTGAAGTTGTGAAACTAAATAAAAATGATGAATCATTTATAAAAAATACTTTATTAGAAATCATTGTAAGTTTATTTTATATTATAATGATGTGATTTATTTTCTATATGATAGATTAAGAAACTTACTAAAAATTTATTTTATATAATTACAATATATATAAAAGGTTTCAGATTTTCTGTTTAAATACAAAATAGTTGAAAGGAAAAACAAATTGTTTTAAGTACAAATTAAATAGATCCCTCATAACATCACTATGATTTTTTTAAATGTATATGTGTAAATTAAAGTGAAGCCTCACAGGATAAACTTGGTGGTTTCTTAAAAAATAAAATAAATATCTTTTCATCAATATTAATTTTAATTAAAATTTAAATTTTAGCCTTATTTTTCTTATTTAAATCTGTACTGGAGTGTTGAAATATTCTCTATTGAAATTAATTTTTATAAAAATATGCTTAATCTAGTATTTGTCTTTGATCAGACTAATTACAAGAAGATTTATAAAGTCTTGTGTTTAAATGAAATATGAAATAGATTTTATTTCATAGACTAAGAAGATGCTTAGCAAAAAAATATTATTTTTACCTTTCAGTTAAAATATCATATTTCTAGTAAATCATTGATAAGTCCTTGTGCCATATATATTAGGGGGTATCAATGTTGACCAATTCACAATTGAATTAATTGTGGATAAAAATCATTATACCCCAATTATCTTCTGCAATTATTTTTGCTAATAATTGAATTATTAGACATTTTACGTGTCAATGTTCACCTCTATCTGACATTTTCATCCTCAATTTTTCATAACCACATCTTGGACAACTTCCTGGATGTGCCAGCCTCCCTACCTTTCTACACACTCCCATCCTGTCTATTCAACCTATCCATTCAGAACCCCACCACACCTCATCTGTTTGTTTCTTCTACTTTTCATCTTCAAATATCTTAACATGCCTTGTCATCATAGATCTTCTCATAGGCAGCCTTCCCCCAGTTGTTCTTCAATCCCATAAATCCCTCTTTCCCCCACTCAGCTGAGAAATCAAAGACCATTCAACTAAAAAAAGATGATGATCACCTCATACTTATCAACTGGCTGAAAATTAAAACTAATTATGATTCTTGTTTTAGCACTAAGAATGCAACTAAAGTAGGAAATCCCCCTGCATCAAACGTCAATGGATAACTTCTAATGGCAAATGAATTACAAAATAAGACAAAGGGAAAGATTGAACTTTTGCCTAAACATATTTCTGAACCCTTCAAGCACTATCAAGCCAAATACAAGAAGGATAAGACTCTTTCATCTTCCACTGGTTTTAGTATGAAATTGAATACTTAATAAAAATTTTTAATGACTAGTTTTTTTTATATTGTACATATTTCATTCCAATTTTTTCTTAAAATTTTTCTTGATTAAATGAATGAATTAAAGCTAATAAGTCTGTTGAGGAAATTGACCGATTAATGAAACTGATTGATGACTATTTTTATTTTATTTTTTGTTCATATATTATTCCAAATTTTATCAAGTCAGAAATTTTACACATCTTATTTGAAAATTTGGCAAGATCCCCCCCTTAAATTTACTCTGGGAGGGGATAAGGATAACCAAATTTTCATTTTATTTCATAAATAATTAAGTAAATAAATTGAAAATGATAACTAACCAAGTAAAGGAGTCCCAAATACTATCTTCCAATGATTTCAAGAGCAAAGTCAAAGAAAACATATGACAAGATTGGTATTATGAACTCATTCATAGAATATAATTGAATAAAAACCTTTATACAGAAAAAGGGCTCAATGGTACAATACTTAAATTTATTGATTATATTTAATAACTGATAAATTAAAAATTTAAGAAAATAAAAATAAAAATTTGGAAATACTTTAATTAACATATTTAGAACCCCTCCCTAATGCTTTAGTAACCATTGACCCTATAATCCTTACCTTACTTACCTGGTTTATCAAAATTTAATTGATCTGAAAAGAAAATCCAAAATGAGTAAGCTTTTTGCAAGATCCCAATCCAGGAAGTGACTTACTAGTTTGATGATTATCTCTTTAAGAATTCCAAATCACTTCAATAATCCCATTTCCCAAACCAAAGTCCATGATACATTTACGATCCAGAAATTATTGTCCATGGCCTTTAATTTTAGCAGGTAAAGAGATAGTTCTTCCATTAATAGTATCAATATAACAGAAAAGCCAAAAATAAGCATATTAGAATTGGTTTTGTCAACATGGTTTGGGCTATGAAATCCTCCATAGTTGATGATAACATTGGAATAAAAGATATAATCCTTACTAAGTTCAACCCACTGCATATCTGTCCAATTGGAAAGTCCAGCTTTCTTGGCCAGTTTATGATTAAATTGAAATGCACAAATATATATTTTTTTAAGCAATTGGTCAAAAAACAATTGAGTGGACCTAAGATTTGGGAGATAAAGCCTAGATAATCATCAGATAAGATTTTCAGAACCCTTACTCTTTAATTATGCAATATAAAAGTGTTAGATAAGATAAGTGAATTTTGGAAAAAAAGGCTCAACTTCAAAGGTCAATATCTCAGCAATAACAGAACCTAATTCAAACCTTTTTGTGGGAAATGAAAGATAGGCTTCAGGAAAATCTTCAGTTAAAAGAAATGTGATTTAAATAAACCTAACCCTAATTTTTTAGATAAAAACATGAAATAAAAAAATTTAAATTGGGAAAAAAGGCTCAACTTTAATAGTCAATATCTCAGCAACCACTGAACCAAATTCAAATCTGGTTCTGAGAAAATAAAGGTAGCCTTAAGGAGAATATTCAGTAAAAAGAACATCAGATTGGAATAAGCTCAACCCTAATTCTGAGTCTGATTTTCAAAATTTTACAAAAAATTGAAAAGTGGTAATGGAGATGATAACAATGGAATTTAATAAGCTCACTGTTATCCAGATAAGAGTCATACATATATTTAAGTATGAAATTTTCATAGAAGGAATGAGATATCATAGAGGCATGAAAATAGGAGAAGAAACTTACCTTGATTGAAAAGCAGGAAAAATAGAGTGAGAAAGACTGATGTTGGAATTTGGGGGAAATCAAATATGGAATAAGTGAAATGCATAAAGACTGTTCAATGTATGCATTTTAATGACATTTAACCAAAAAAAAGGGAAATAGGAGAAAGGGGGGTAATTACCATGCCAAGGAGGGATGAATAGTATGGTGATAGAGCTAAAAAAAGTAAAGAGGGAGAGAAAAAAAGGTTAATTTTACCGTTAAAATCAAAAATAACCACTTACATAAAAATTTAGATGTAAAAAAGAAATAAAAACAGAAAAAAAAACAAAAAAAATTATAACTATAAATCAATATATCAAAAAAAATGAATAAAATGACTTACCTGGATAGATAAGATGAGAAAATAAATGAAATCAAATTGTTTGAGGGATGTTTTAGGAGAGGAGGAAAAGGATATAAGGGATGAATGAAAAAAAGAAACAGTGAAGAATTATGTGATTGCAGAAAATATGTGATTTCATGTTGAACTGGTGAATGAAAACAAATGAGTCATCCAAAAAAGAGACATTCACTGTAAATTTAAAATAAAAATGAATATGCAAAAAACAAAAAACCAAACCAAGTGAATAAAGCACAGAAGTTGAACATTTGGAGAGTATGAAAATTAAAAATTAAAAGGGTTGTGTTTCAAAATTTCAGAGGGTGATTGGCATAATGACAGAGCTTATGCTTGTGGAAAGAATATTTTGTGATTCAAGTGAGGGTAGAGCTGGTGCAGGTTTGGGATCCTCTTCTTCATAAAGATCATTGAAAAGACATATAAGCTAAAGTGTCTTCCAAGCCCGAGTCAGAATCAGAGTCATCAGCTAAATTTAAAGTGATAGCATTAATAGCTGAGTGAAGTTTCTTCCTAGTAGAGAGTTGCTTCATTATTGTTGGTAGAAGATTTAGATGATGGGTGGGAAGTGGGAATTTTCCACCAAATGAGCAGGTGGTGTGTGTAGATAGAAAAAAGGTTATGTGTTTTCCACCAAAATTAAGTAGCATAGTTTGAAGAGAGACATAATTATGGCATCTCAAATTATATGTCATGTGACTTGCTTACAAATAAATAATGGATGTGATGAGTTTGGGATCATGAATTAGGAATGGAAATTGGGGTATATGAGGTGGGATAATGCATTATCATGCAATCCTTATCCACTTGCCCTAGGGCTAGTGGATAAGCATCTTCCACAATTAATAATGTCTGATCCTAGCTTAAAAAAAATCCTGATCACTTATTGTGGATCCCTGAACATTGATATTACCCAATAATGCATACCAAGCCATCACCATTCACCTATACATAATAGGGGGTATCAAAGTTGACCAATCTGCAATTAGGGATCAGGAATTTTTTTCCTGGGATCAGACATTATTAATTGCAGAAGATTCTTATCTACATTCCCCGGGGCTAGTGAATATGGAATTCAAGATAATGCAGTATCCCGCCTCTTATACCCCAATTTCCATTCCTAATTCCTGATCCCAAACTCATCAAATCCATGATAGATTTTCGAGAAAGTCACATAACTTTTAATTTCTGATTCCATCATTAAGTCTTTCCTCACTCTATGCTACTTAATTTTGGTGGCAAACACTTAATGTTTTTATCTATCTACACATCCTAATTGCACATTTGGAAGTGAGTTCCCACTTCCATCATCACATAAGCCTTCCACCAAAAACTATGAAACACCTCTCTACTAGGCAGCTACTTCACTTAACTATGAATGATATTGCTTTACTTTTAGTTCTTTACTATAATACAGACTCTTATTTGGAAGATTCTTTAGCCTATATGTCTTTTATTTCCAAAAAGCATTACATAAACCCAAGGGGGACAAATCTTCATCATGATCCCAGATATAATCTCCACTCCATTCTCAACATTCATCAACTAAACTTCACTCTACTATTTCAAACTTCTCCCAATTCTTTCTTAAAACTTTATCAACTCATCTCCAAACATCCTATCTTTTATAACAATTCTCAAAATAAACAGTGTTATCCTGCTATTCAACTTGCTGTTTCACTATGTGGCTTTGGCTCAAATGGAAATGGTTCTGCTCTAAGACATTTGTAAAATCTCTTTACCATAGGATATGGGATGTTTATATTATACACCAAGCACTGTATTATTGCCATCTTTTCTCTCAAGTCTCAAACACTTGCTTTGCCAACTCCACAACAGCAACTTCAATCCTCTCAAGTAATGAAAGCTGAAGGTTTCCCTGGCTGTGTAAGATTTTTTTGATGCCACGATTATAACTTTGAGTCAAAAGCCTGCTCATAATGGCAACCATTATTTTGATTGAAAAAAAATTTTCTTCAAAATGTTCTCTAATTTCACATCTTTCATAAACTGACTTTTTATCTTCTTTCTAGATACTCTATTGCCGTTCAACTTGTATGCAATGTGAAAAAAAATTTATTGCTTTTCACAGTTGCTGCCCTGGATCATGTCATGACTCTTCTGTCTTGCAAAGAATGAGGATTTCTCAAACTCATGACTCATACTTTGATGAATCTCAGTACCTCCTTGCAGACTTGGCATATGCAAGTGGAAAGTACATTATAACTGCTTTCTGTGGTGCAACTTAATAAAATGACCCCAAATCCACCTTTAATTATCACCTGGCACAATCAAGAGTATGGATTAAAAATGCTATTGGTATTTTAAAGGGAAGATTTTATAGTAACCAGGAGCTCAGAATCTAATATAAAAAAATGGATATCAAAACAGCAAATCATTGGATCATGACTTGCCTTATACTCCATAATATCCTAGCTTATTTGAAAAATGAGCGGAATGATCTTTATGAAGAAGATGATCCTGAACCTGCACCAGCTTTCCCTGCCCTTGATTACCAAAACATTCTTTCCAACAGCATATGCTCTGTCATTATGCCTTTTACTCTCCAACATTTCTCTTTGCCACCCTTTTAAATTATTTTTTTGTACTCTCCCAATTTTCAAGTTCATTGTTTTTTCACTTGTGTTATTTTTATGTTCCATGTTTTATTCACTTGTGTTGGTTATTTATTTTTTTTGCACAACTGCAATTTTGAATTTGCTGTCAATTCTCTTTTTTGGATGTCTCATTTTTTTCATTTCATCAGCTCAACCTGAAATTGCATATTTTCTGCAATTGCATAATTTTTCACTCTCTCATTTCTTCATTCATCCCTCATATCCATTTCCTCCTCTCCTCAAACATTCCTCAAATATTTTCAATTCTTCTATTTTCTCATCTCATCTCTCCAGGTAAGTCATTTTTTTTCTTATTTTTTATTTTTTTACTTACTAATAATTTATTTTTTCTCCTTTTTTCTACTTTTTTTTGTCCTGTAAGTGCTTTTTTTTGGTTTTCAAGTTTAGACTATTTTTTTTTGTTTTTAATCTTTTTTTTCACTATCCATAATCCCCCTTTTCTCCCTCCTTGCCTTCCTCCATACCCCCCTTTCTCCCCTTCTTGGTATCCTAAATCCCCCTCTTTACTCCCTCCTTGGCCACCACAGTGCCCCCCTTTACCTCCTTCTTGGCCACCTCAATTTCCCCCCTTTACCCCCTCCATCCCCCACTGCCTACTTATCAAATTGCTAACAATTAGATAAGTTGGCTGTAGGGGGTTTGCGGAGGGGTTTGAGGGGGGGGGCTTGAGGGGGCCAAGAAGGGGGTGAAGGGGGAGGGTTGGGGGCAGGTAAGGAGGGGTAAGGGGGGACTTTTTGGGGGGCATTTTGAAGCAAGAAAAAAAAGACTAATCTTTGCCTTTTAATTTTTTTTTATTTCCCTTAGTTTCTGGACATTGCCCCCTGTTTCCAAAATAAATCAGGTAATTCAATTTTTTATTATTTATCTTTGTTTTTCAAATAATTATTCTGAAATTTACCAAATTCATTTTTTTTATTTTTTTATATTAATAAATTGGATTGAAGGACATCAAGTGGTATTGTCACGCTCCACGTGACACTCTAGGCGAAAGAAGCTCATTAAATCAATAATATCAAGTCCTAAATCTATACTCGAAGCGCAGAAAGCAATTCTCCATAGCAACTGCGATTTTACTTTGTGTACTTACTATTTAACTGCGCTAGCCTAAACTCTAAATCTAAATTAGTCAATCTCCCAATAGGGTGCCTTAGTCCTTTTCAATAAGCAATGCACAGCGCTAGGTTCAACGAAATAGTACAGTAGTAGTTTTCATTAAATTTTTGTTAATTAATTAAAAAGGGGTAAATTGAGCATGGACGGGTATTTAGCGAAGAGGGTCTAAGTGTATGTTAGTAATGGTCAATGGAATGGGAATGGTGTGATGGAGGGAAGGTCAATGCGAGGGGGAACAAAGGATATAAAAGGGGTTGGGTATTTGGTTTGATATTCCTTAGAATTAAATTATAAAATTCGTATTTACATTAATAGTGGTAAATCCTTAAAAGTTAAAATCATTGTTATTGTATCTTTCTTTTATTTTCTCAATATTCATTTCTAAATCCTAAATCTTTGATTATTGAGTTTCCAACCCTTCGTGAGATCTTAAGAATTCCTATTACCTTTGAAACTATTTTATAATTCTTCTCGAACGAACCTCGAACCTGTAGCTCTTACTTTGAGTGATCTTCAAACCACTTCCTCGAATCATTCCTCTGTGCTTCAAAGGAGTTTCTAACTCTCATCTCACTTTCAGGAACATCCTCGACCTTGTGCGTAGGTCGTCCGGTGACAGTATAATTTAATTCTCTGTAGTTCTCATTCTTTGCACTACTACGTCCTTTTAGGTGTTTTTAAAGTTTTAAAATGGCACCTGTTCAATGCACTCCTCCTCCGGGCGCTACTACTAGAGCTCGCGCTAGGGGCAGGCCAACAGCCACAAGGTCTGTTTCCCGCACTCACTCTTTGGAACCACTCGACCTTAGGGAACAGCAACATTAATTTCAATCTGTAGAAGACATCCCACAAGATTTTGAGGATTCTGGTGATGAAGAAGAAGGAGAGGATCTAATGCACGAGGCACCATCCGCCCCTGCCAATCACCCTGCTGGCCAATCCTCAGAACCTGGACCATCTAACTCTCTGGAAGATTTCATGAGACTTTTCATGAAAACCCTTTCAAATCCAACTTCTTCAGAGGGATCTAAGTTCAAAACTCCTTCTATGAAATCTCCTGACAAATTTGACGGAGATCACCCCGACAGATTGCGAGCCTTCTTGCAAACCTGCAAGCTACTGTTCCATAATGACCCTCGAACCTTTAACAGAGACCAATCAAAGGTTGTTTACGCTTCTTCATTCCTAGCCGGGAAAGCAGCAAGATGGTTTGAACCTTATCTGCTCATGCTTTCTTCGACAGAAACCCACTTACTTATCAATAATTGGGAAAAATTCAAAGACCAACTTTTTACGTTGTTTGGAGACCCTAATGAAACTGACAACGCAGAAATTTAACTTGATTTTCTTCGCATGAGTGATAATGGTAAAGCCTCTGAATATATCTCGAGCTTCAGAGCACTTCAAACTCGAGTGGGTTGGAATGATGCTGCCCTTAAGTATCATTTCAAGAAAGGACTTCCTTCGAGGATTCTGGATCAATTAAATCTTCACGGTCAGAAGATGACTACTTTAACGGATTTAATGGATCAAACCCTCAAACTTGACGGCGTTTATCAAGGACGACTTCAACATCGTCAATATGCCAACAAATCTCAAGGCCTAAATTTTAAATCGGGACCTTCTTCACACCCACGACCAAATCAATCCTCCTCAACTCAATCCAAACCCAATAAGGGAAAGGATAAACCTCGACCAAAAGGCTCGACCCCAGGCGATATCAGCAAAGTACTGGATCCTAAAGGGGAACTTAACAAAGCTGAGAGGAAGAGACGAGCAGATAATGGGTTATGTATGTATTGTGGGGGTAAGCACAAGTTGGAAGACTGTGTAAAGTTGAAGGAAAGAGAAGGTACTAGTTCAAAGTCAAAAAACTAGTAGATAGTTTACTTGTGTGCAAAGCAAACTATCTTATCTCTCCCAGTGCACAGAACCTCCATGTCTTAAGGACTGGAGTTGCCTTAAACCGCTTGAGATTCATTCTTTTTAAGGAGGATATCCCCTTCAGTTGTCTTATAGACTCTGGAGCTTCAATTTCTTTTGTTAGTTTATCTTTTGCCAAGAAGCTTCAACTAACATTTACAGATATCGATCGAACTCCAATCTATTTGGTCAAATCAGAGGAACCCAAATATTGGGTAAGTAAGAAAGTTTTATGGGTTTTCAACTTTCCGAACTTTCCCCCCTTCGAGTGGGAATTATCAGTCTTGGACGCCCCAAGGATGGACGATACCATTCTTGGCCATGACTTTTTAACGCATTGGAATCCCGAAATTGATTGGACTAAGGGATTGATCACCCCATGCTCTAAGTATATTTCTGATTCTTCAATGCAGGTCAATAGGGAGTTAAACAACCCGCCTGACAACGTCCTGCTAGAGGACAAGTCTCTGCCAGATGACTTGCAAGCATCTGATCCTTCTCTAAATGAGCAATTGGCTAACCCTTCTAGCTCAATGACTTCACTCGAAGAGGATTTAAATTGCCTCGAAGTAATCAAATTCTGCTCTCTCAATACAGGTATCCCCTCGACAGATTCTCTCGAAGATGAAGAGGACGACCAAATCAACGTTGAAGCCATTAAATCAACTCTACCGGAAATCTACCACAATTTCCTCGATGCTTTCTCAATCCGCAAGGCCGATAAGTTACCACCTCATCGACCCTACGACCATCAAATAGAGTTAATAGGCCCAGTACCTCCGGCAGGTCCTGTCTATTCTTTATCGAAGGACGAATCTCAAGTTCTTCGAGACTACATTGCAGAGAATGTAGCCAAAGGTTTCATCAGAGCCA
This sequence comes from Hemileia vastatrix, assembly GCA_030280995.1. NCBI lineage: Eukaryota > Fungi > Basidiomycota > Pucciniomycetes > Pucciniales > Zaghouaniaceae > Hemileia > Hemileia vastatrix. The sequence goes on from JASXTE010000013.1 coordinate 25,408,231, forward strand.
GTAAATCTCCAACCGGCTCCCCTGTCCTCTTTGTAAAAAAGAAGGACGGTAGTCTTAGGTTGTGTGTTGACTATAGAAAGCTCAACACAGTCACGAAGAAAAATGCATATCCTGTTCCTCCTATGTCATTACTTCTTACCCTTTTCAATGGTGCTAATTTCTTTTCTAAAATTGATCTTAGAGGCGCTTACAATCTGATTCGCATTGCAGAAGGTCATGAACCACTGACTGCAATGCGCACTAGATTTGGTAGTTTTGAATATTTAGTTATGCCTTTTGGATTATGTAACGCACCTTCAACTTTTCAAAATTTTGTTAATGATATCTTTCAAGATGTTGTTGAACAATTTGTAGTCGTCTATTTAGATGATATTTTAATATTCTCCAAAACACTAGATGAACATATTCATCATGTTCGACAGGTCCTAAATCGTCTTCGAGATCATGGTCTCTACACCAAGCATAATAAATGCAAATTCCACCTCAAATCAATTGATTTTTTGGGTTTTACCTTGTCCACTGACGGTTTAGTCATGGATGACAAAAAAGTCCAGAAAATCCTGGAATGGCCTGAGCCCAAAAACATTAAATCGCTCCAAGGATTTTTAGGTTTTGCAAACTTCTATAGAAGATTTATTAAAGATTACTCTAAAACTATTTCCAATCTTACTTCTCTTCTTAGAAAAGACATTCCTTTTGTTTTTACTTCTACAGCACAAAAGGAATTTGAAGCACTAAAAAAGGCGTTCACCACAGCCCCAATTCTTCGACATTTTGATCCTTCTGCCTTGACAATAGTTGAGACAGATGCAAGCAATTATGCTATTGCAGGGGTCATCTCCCAATTAAATCCTGATACAAATTTGTTTTATCCTGTTGCTTTTGAGTCACGCAAACTCATAGCCGCAGAATTAAATTATGAAATTCATGACAAAGAGCTTTTAGCTATTATCCATTGTCTTAAAAAATGGTGTTCTTTTCTTCTCAGCCTAGATAGTCCTTTTCAAATCTTAACAGATCATAATGCTTTGAAATACTTCATGTCTTCTAAAGTATTAATGTCAGCCTAAATATCCTTAGGACTGAGTATTTCTTATGCTTAAAATAAGATAACCTTAACTAGATTAAGCTTATATCTTAAAAATAAGGTTAAAATAATAATATATATTATTTTATTATATATATATATAATTATTATTCTATTATATAATTTATAATAGTTTAAATAGCTTATCCATGGCCTAATAATACTTATCAAGGTGTTAATGGAGTCATAATATACTTATCTTAAGTGATATGAAGTAATTATTGACATACATAAGCTTATATGTATACATAAATCTCATATTCAGTGAAATATGCAGTATATTATGTATATTTAGGTATATAAGTGGGTTTTAGCCCCTTAATAGCCTATAACCTTTGTTTTTCTGCTTATTTTAGGTCATATGGACGAAATCAGTGGACTCACAACGCCTACAGAAGCATAGACACCTATATCAGGCGCATACACCCAGTTTGGACAACTAAAATTATTTCCTTGGATGGTTATTCACGGATTTATGGGTTGGAAATATGTTTTTGGGTTAATGTGGATGCTTGGGGATGTTATTGGGGGCTTGGACATTTTATTTGTTTCCTTTATATGCTTTTAGTTTCATTAAATCTCTTTTTGATCATTTATTTTACCTGTTTCTTTATGGTATCCGCTTTTATCTGGGATTTCTATTTATGGTATGACTCTGTGTTATTATTAATAGTGATGGAGGGTCCTTACTGGAGGTCTGGGTGTTGAAACTTCTTGAAGTGGACGCCATGGGGAGGTGATGGGCCCTCACAGTGCTGTAATTGCCGGGGATAGCAGTGACATCATCTGGATTGAAGGTCTGTGCACTCCAGTGGATTTGGGTATAAGTAAGGAGGGATTTTGACGGTTTATTATCATCATTCAATTACTACACTTCAAACAAACTCTATAATACAATTATTAACATTCAGAAATATATTATAAAGCCCTTATAAATTGATATTATCTTTATAAAAGCTATAACTATATTTTATTCTTCTATTTTCCACCACTAGCACGCATTTAAATCCAAGTATTGTGAGTTTTATTTGAGTATAACTATTCTATTGATCTTCCCCTGAGGTTTAATCACTAAATCATTTATTAATAAGTAGTAGGACCATAAAATAACACTATTATATCATACTTATATACTAGACTGTACTGACAATTGGGGGTCTTTCCTTATATTTTACTTATTATTTAGTATAAGCCTTGGGACGTGATTTTTACCTTAGTACAACTCAAAATTAACCAAATATTTGGGTCTTCTGCATATTAGTGGGTCATCATAACTCATTGATTGCGGAAAAGAACCCTTATAATAATTGTACTAATTTTTTATCATAAAAATTAGATATTTACAGTAGTAACTGTACCCAATATAAACCCAATTTCACTTGGTATTTGGACACCAATATAACACCCAATAAAATTGGTATTTGGCTAAAGCTTGGTAAGCTAATTATTCACCCTTATAGAGGTCTAGTTAAACTTATTATTATATTTTTAACAGATTTTTTCGAATTTTTCTTATATTTTATTTAAATAAATAAAGATATAAATTCAGGGTAAGCTCCATTGCTTTTTTATTAGTAATATAATTGCTAATATTATTTGTCTACTAATTCCACAGAGTTTTTTCCTTTTGTAGACGTAAAATATTGTTATTCTGAACAATATGAGTGCTCCCCAGGATAGTGTAAGTGAACAGCCTGCTTATAATACCAGGTCTAAAGCTAATAAAAACTTTCCAGGACATCACCATGGAGGGACAACAGTACCCCCAGCCAGAAAGCATGAGTATAGAGGAAAAGGACGCCCTCTTAAAAAAGATAACTATCAAAAAGACGTCTCCTCCTCTTCAGGATCAACTGTCCCACCTGGCCAAACAGGTTCTGAAGCTAGAGGAATCAAAATCTCTCATGTTCAAAGAGGTTGAGCAGTTGCAAAACAATTGCAAGGTAGGATTTCAGCAGATGAATCAGGCAATGGCAGAATTAAAGGGAGGCCAGCCCAGTCAATCAAATCAGCAACCCCCTATCCAAGGAGGGTCCACTCACTCCCAGGAGAAAATCCTGGTAGACAAATGGAAATGGGACTGGTTTCACCAACAGTGGACAAGCCACAGTTGCAACAGGGATCCACCCCCTCATCTGACTTCCTCAGCTCACACTTACAAGGGAAAAAAGCGCCAAAAATCAGGACTGGAAACCATCCCTTGGTAAGTAACTTACCCTCTCAGATTAGACATAATACTGATAATTACAATATAGGTAATTCTATTGATGTTAAATCTGTACAAAAAATAGAGGAGGATTTAAGAAATTTAGGTTTTAGAGTAGATACACCTGACTTGTCTTTTGTCCATAATAACAGTACTATATACAATGATAATACAGTTAATCCTCAGTTGCAACCACCTACTAGTGAGATGAGAAGTTCACAGGAGAGTGAGAGAATTGAAAAGGAGGACATGGAATATTTTAACAATAATCCAACTGTCCATAGAATTGTTTCAGCATTGTGGAATAGAATGACTGATTGTGAGGAACAGACAGTTAAACTCACTAGTGATACAATTTCATCCTTAACATTGAACATTTCTCAATTAGCAACACGTAATAAAGAATTAGAGAAAGAACATTTGTCTCTAACTCTTAAATATGATTCATTGAGTAATAAATATAATGACCTTTCAAACAAATTTTGTGAGTTAGAAAAATTATATGAAACACACTTATTAAAGACTGAATCAAGAACAAAGTTATCTTTTGCCCAGACAAATCAAAGTGTCTCTGAGTTGCTACAAAGATTAACTAAAGTTGAGATTGAAACTGCCAATCTACTAATGAACCAGGATAATCATAAGTATAATCAATATAATAATAATCCTTTCATTGGCAAAAGTGAATCTCATTCCTTCCCTGTACCACCACAATTAAAACCATCTGGTGGTAGTGTCAAATCTGAAAATGAAAGTCGCAAATCTGTGCAGGAAGAAATACAAGACCATTTATCAAAAGTGAATGAGTTGTTGAATTTACCTAAGATTGGTGAGATAAAATCTAATCAGAAGAACTGGCCTAAGATAGATCAGTACCCAACTTATGATGGGGAAGCCAGCTCTGATTGGCAACATTTTATTCAAAGAATTGACAACTTGAAATTCTCATATAAGTTACCAGATGAAGAGATAACATCAAAATTAATTTCTTTATTTAAGGATGTTGCTTTATTATGGTTTGAAGCTGTCTTAAGTGAGGGTAGAGACTACTCTTGGGCTGAATGGAAACAACTTATTGAAAAACAATTTGGAGGTTCTAAATTCAGGCTTACTCAGCAGAGACTGTATGAGAAGACTAGGTATAATCCGTTGAATGGTGACAAACCTATGGTATTTTTAATGAATTTAAACAAAATATTAAAAGCCATTGAGCCTCATATGGATTTTAACTTATGGAAAGATAAGATAATATACAAATTACCTATATCTGTTAGAGACATTGTTGTAGCTAGAACATTAAATGTTACTGAATATTCTGACTTTATTAATATTTGCAATGAAATATTATTAAACCATAAGTATGAATCAAGGTATTCCACTTTTAAGCAAAATGTTGAACCTGTAAAAACTCAGAATTCAAAAACACTTCAGGAGAAGCAGAAAAAACCTACTGCACCTGTAGTACCTAAAAAGTATGAAACAAATACTTGTTATAAGTGTAACAAACCTTGGGTCAAATGTCACAAATGTGAGAAAAACATAAATATTGTTGAAAATCAACGTGAATCTGAAACTGAAACTGAAAAAAGTAAAGAATCAAGTGATTATGACAGCAATATCTCATATAGTGATGAAAATGAAGTCTGTATGTTGGAAGATGATTTGTCCATCTTTGAAAATCCAATATTAAATATGGACTCAAATGAATCTTTAATGAATTTTGAGGATGCTGAAATCATTAAGGATATACAAGCTGATAACTTTAGAATGACACCTATCACGGTTCCAGCTATCATTTCTGGTGAAAATGTTAATATAGTATTGGACACAGGAGCTGCTGGTTCAGTTGTTTCCACTAATACATTACAGAAAATTGATAGTGAATATAAGTTTAAGCTTGAACCACTTCAGAATAAAAATTGGAGAGGTTTTGGATCAGTACTACACCCCATTGGTAAATACAAAGCTGCTGTTTTCTTTAAACACCAACATGGTTATGTAAGGGTAACTTGTGACTTTGTAGTAATGGATAATACAAATTGTAGTAACTGTTTTATCATTGGAAATGATATTCTGACTAAATTTGGTGTAAAATTAGACCCTGCTAATAACAATTTTACAATTGGCATGAATGGTAAAAGGAAATTTAAAATAAATTCTTTTAACACAGTCTTACACATTGAGTCAGTAACAAATTCCCCGTCTAAAGGAAGAGAATCCAATGAGATGGAACTTCTAGAAACAGAAATTTCAAAAGCATCATTTGGCACTCAGATAAGTGAAACTGAGAAAGATAATATTTTGGAATTAATTAAAGCTTTTCCAATGGCTTTTGCACATGGTACAAATGAACTTGGCCTTGTAAAAGATCATGAAATGAAAATTAGTTTAACCTGTGATATGGATAATATTCCTGCTAGTCTTAAAAAGAAACCATACCCTGCTTCACCAATGAAGAGGAAAGACATAGAGGATAATATTAAGATGTTATTAAAAATGAACATTCTTGAGAAGGTTGAAACTACACCAAAATATTGTGTAATATCACCAGTGCTGATTTCTTATGAACAAGATAAAGCAAGACTGTGCGGTGATTATAGAGCATTAAATACATTTACAATAGATGATATTTATCCCTTGCCAAGGATTGCCTCTATACATGCTACCCTTAAAGGTGCTAAATATATAAGTTGCCTAGATGGAAATAAAGGGTACCATCAAATTCCTGTTGAAAAGAATTCACAGAACTTTTTGTTGATAACAACACACATGGGAATTTATAAGTATGTCAGAATGCCATTTGGACCAAAGAATGCTCCATCAGTATTTCAAAAGTTAATGGATATAACATTCCATAATGAAATGATTGAGGGATGGTTAATGGTATACATTGATGACATCATAGTGTTCTCTAAAACTTTTGATGAACACTTAATCCATTTAAGGAAAGTATTTCAGAAAATGGATGAAATAAAAATGACCCTTGCATTGAAAAAATGTAAATTTGGGTTTGAATCTTTAAAAGTGCTTGGTCATATTGTATCTGGCTTACAAATATGTGTAGACCAAAATAAAGTGGCTGCAATAAAGAATATTGGCATTCCTCAAAATGTGAAGGATGTACAATCTTTTCTTGGAATGTGTGGTTATTATAGACAATATATAAAAAACTACCAATCAATTGCTGCACCACTGACCACACTGATAAAGAAATCAGAAGCTTTCATTTGGAATAATGAAAGACAACAAGCTTTTAATAAGTTGAAAGAATGTTTGATGACAGCTCCTATCTTGGGATTACCAGATTTCCAATTACCTTTTGTATTATATACAGATGCAAGTTTTATTGGTCTGGGTGCTGCTTTGCATCAAAAACAACTTATTGAAGGTAAAATGTCAGAAGTAGTAATCTGCTATATTTCACGTACTCTGAGAAGTGGTGAATTGAAATATGGTGCTACTCAACTTGAATGTTTGGCAGTAGTATGGGCTCTTGAAAAGCTAAATTATTACCTTGAAGACCAAAAATTTGAGTTAATAACTGACTGTAGTGCAGTTAAGTCACTCTTAAACATGAAAACTCCTAATAGACACATGTTTAGATGGCAATTAGCTGTACAAGAATACAGAGGACGGATGACTATTACACATAGAGCAGGAACCTTGCACTCTAATGTAGATCTGTTATCTAGAGTACCTCTGCCTAATAATGATGATAATCCTGCTTATGTTCCTGAGTCAGAGATTATTAACATTTATGGCATTTATATTGTAGATCTTGAGGATGAATTTATGCAATCAATTCTTGATAATTATAATTCAGATCCTGACTTAAGTAAATTAACTACAATATTAAATGATCCATCTAATGCTTCAATGAATGTTTTAATAAAAACATTACCAATTAAGTATAAAGAGGCATTAGAAAAAGGAAAATTTTCCATTGAGGATGGTTTTATATATTACAGGAAAAAGTTAAGTAATGTGATTGTAATTCCCCCTTCAATGAAGGAGTTAATGTTAAGTATATGTCATGATGATATATTAGCAGGTCATTTTGACTACCATAAAACATTAACCAGAGTAAAAAACACAGCTTGGTGGATTAACATGTCTGAGGATGTTCAGAAATATGTTGAAACATGTGATTCTTGTCAAAAATCTAAAAGATTAACAGGAAAAAGAGCTGGTTTATTACAACAAATTGAGCAACCAAAAGCTCCATGGGAAATCATTAACATGGACTTTGTAACAGGTTTGCCAATAGCAGGGCATAAGAGTTATAACTCCTGCTGGGTAATTGTAGATAGATTTACAAAGATGTGTAAATTTATTCCTACCCACAAAGAGGTTTCTGCAAAGGACTTAGCTTTTATATGGTGGACACAAATGTTAAATACAGCAGGTTTCCCCAAAGCAATAGTTTCTGACAGAGATCCTAAATTTACTTCTGAGTTCTGGACGTCACTTATGGATGTTTCAGGGTGTCAATTAAAACTTTCTACAGCACACCATCCACAAACTGATGGGCTAGCAGAAAGAATGATACAAACCTTAGAAGATATGATAAGAAGATACTGTGCTTTTGGTCTTAATTTTAAAGACAATGACAAATTCACGCATGATTGGGTAACCCTTATCCCAGGTTTAGAATTTGCATATAATAGTACAGTACATTCTGTCACTGGCAAAAAGCCATTTGAGTTATGGTTGGGTTATGTACCTAATACCCCTGCTAAAACTCTTAATAAGTTACCTAGATTGGATATTCATCCAGGTACTAAATCTTTTCTTCAAATGCAGGAATTATGCAGAAAACATGCTCAAGAATGTATAAATAAGGCTTTTGAGTATGAAAAGAAAAGATGGGATAAAGCCCATAAAGAACAAATGTTCAAAGAGGGTGATGAAGTCCTTATTTCAACGCTACATTTCAATTTAAATGGTAATGTTAAATTGAAGGATCCATTCATTGGACCATTTGTAGTTAAAAAGATGGTTGGTAATAATGCTGTTGAGGTTATTCTATATGCACCTTATGATAGAAAACATCCAGTATTTCCTATTTCTCTTATAAAACCATACCATTCTAATGATACTGCTCTCTTTCCAAGAAGATCAGGAAGGCATAAACAGCAACCTGAAGAAATAGTGGAAAAAGCAGAAATTGAAAAGATACTTAAAAAGAGACACCTTACTAAAGAAAAGGGAGTTGAGTATCTATTAAGATTTAAAAATAAATCAAGTGAATATGACCAGTGGATTCCAGAAAATGAAATCTCTGATCTTAAAAATCTCTTGAAAAAATTTAAATCTAAATAATACTGTTAATTCAGTGTATGTATTATAAATTTTTTTTTTTATTTTATTATTTCATTCCTTAAGATTAATTTAAATGTCTTAACATTTTTTTTATTGTTTTTTTTGGGGTGAGGGAGTGTCAGCCTAAATATCCTTAGGACTGAGTATTTCTTATGCTTAAAATAAGATAACCTTAACTAGATTAAGCTTATATCTTAAAAATAAGGTTAAAATAATAATATATATTATTTTATTATATATATATATAATTATTATTCTATTATATAATTTATAATAGTTTAAATAGCTTATCCATGGCCTAATAATACTTATTAAGGTGTTAATGGAGTCATAATATACTTATCTTAAGTGATATGAAGTAATTATTGACATACATAAGCTTATATGTATACATAAATCTCATATTCAGTGAAATATGCAGTATATTATGTATATTTAGGTATATAAGTGGGTTTTAGCCCCTTAATAGCCTATAACCTTTGTTTTTCTGCTTATTTTAGGTCATATGGACGAAATCAGTGGACTCACAACGCCTACAGAAGCATAGACACCTATATCAGGCGCATACACCCAGTTTGGACAACTAAAATTATTTCCTTGGATGGTTATTCACGGATTTATGGGTTGGAAATATGTTTTTGGGTTAATGTGGATGCTTGGGGATGTTATTGGGGGCTTGGACATTTTATTTGTTTCCTTTATATGCTTTTAGTTTCATTAAATCTCTTTTTGATCATTTATTTTACCTGTTTCTTTATGGTATCCGCTTTTATCTGGGATTTCTATTTATGGTATGACTCTGTGTTATTATTAATAGTGATGGAGGGTCCTTACTGGAGGTCTGGGTGTTGAAACTGCTTGAAGTGGACGCCATGGGGAGGTGATGGGCCCTCAAAGTGCTGTAATTGCCGGGGATAGCAGTGACATCATCTGGATTGAAGGTCTGTGCACTCCAGTGGATTTGGGTATAAGTAAGGAGGGATTTTGACGGTTTATTATCATCATTCAATTACTACACTTCAAACAAACTCTATAATACAATTATTAACATTCAGAAATATATTATAAAGCCCTTATAAATTGATATTATCTTTATAAAAGCTATAACTATATTTTATTCTTCTATTTTCCACCACTAGCACGCATTTAAATCCAAGTATTGTGAGTTTTACTTGAGTATAACTATTCTATTGATCTTCCCCTGAGGTTTAATCACTAAATCATTTATTAATAAGTAGTAGGACCATAAAATAACACTATTATATCATACTTATATACTAGACTGTACTGACAATTAACCAGGTGTCAAGCCAGGTGGGCTGAATTTTGGTCTGAATTTTCTTTCTCTATTTCCTATTGCCCAGGAAAAAACTGCATTGTCCCAGATATCTTGTCACGTCGGGACGACGTTTACCCACAGCAGGGGGACGCATTTGCTGACAAGAACCCAGCAAATGTGCAATCAATCTTCAACAAATCAATGTTAACGACTCATCAACTTAATTTGATGACAATTCAATCTTTTCAAAATCCACTATCCAACATCCTCGAAGCTCAGTCAAAGGACGAATATTGTTTAGGGTTAAAAGACAAAATACTCTCGAAGCAAGGGGCCAAAAGATTTAGTATTGAATCAGGTCTATTAGTCTTCGAAGGTAGAGTAGTCATACCCAACAACAATGAGATAAAATTATGGATTTTCAACAGTCGACATGATTCTCCATTAGCTGGTCATTTTGGGGTTGATAAAACCTACCAGTTAATAGCGAGGGATTTCTTCTGGCCAGGTATGACCAGGGAAATCAAGGCCTATATAAAAGCTTGTTACAAATGTAATAAGAATAAGGCTCCCCGTCACCGGAAGCATGGGTTGCTTCAACCACTTCCTATTCCCTCTAAACCTTGGGAATCTTTATCGATGGATTTCATTTCTCAACTCCCTATTTCTAATGATTTTGATGCTATATTAGTAATAGTAGATAGATTTTAAAAAATGTCTATTTTCATTAAAACTACTACTACTGCTACAGCAGAAGATTTGTCAAAATTGTTTCTAGAATATGTATTTTCTAAACACGGCTTACCAAATGATATTATTTCAGATAGAGGCTCATTGTTTGTATCCACATTCTGGACCCAACTGTGTCGACAACTCAACATCACAAGGAACCTCTCCACGGCTTATCACCCTGAAACTGATGGTCAAACAGAAAGAGTTAACCAAATCCTCGAACAATATCTTCAAATGTATGTCAGTTACCAACAAGACAATTGGACCACATGGTTACCATTGGCCGAATTTGCTTCTAATAACTCGACTCATTCTTCGACACGACAATCTCCCTTTGAAACCATTTATGGACGACATCCTCGATTCAACTCATTCCATGTAGGAACTAATCATCCTGCGGAACATTATCTTCGAACTATATCACGACTTCAAGAAGAACTTAAAACAAATTTGGAATCAGCGATTCGAAGATACAAGGAACAGGCCGACAAACATCAACAATCTGCTCCTTTCTTTAAACCAGGCGACAAAGTATGGCTCGACGCACAAAATATTCAAACAACACGACCATCAAAGAAACTGGCTGAAAAGCGCTTGGGACCATTCGAAATCGACTCTGAAGTCTCTAAAACTGCATTTAGACTCAAGTTACCTCCTAAATGGAAGGCAATTCACCCTGTTTTCCATGTATCTCTCCTGGAACTGGCTCGAGAAATATACCCGGGCAAGAACCAACCCCCTCCGGAACTGGTCGAAGTAGAAGATCATCTAGAGTGGGAAGTAAGTCGTATCCTTGATTCAAGAATACGCAAGGGGAAACTTCAATACCTCGTGGAATGGGAAGGCTTCCTCAATGACTCAGACAAAACATCCTGGGAACCAGCCATCAATGTTTCTAACACCCCTGAACTCCTAAAATCTTTTCATTTGAAATATCCTTTAAAACCAAAACCTTAAAATTTCTTTTATTTAAATTTTCCTTTCTTTTTCTTTCTTTCTTTAAAATCTAAACACCTCTTAAATTTCTTAGCCTTGTTTTCTCTTTCTCTCTCTTCTACTTCTATATAATTTTTTCTCAAAAAACCAACTAAAAGTAAAATCAAAAGTAAAATTAAATAAAATAAAATAAAATAAAATAAAAATAAAATAAAATAAATAGAATAAACATAAACAATAAAATAAAAATAAAATAAAATAAAATAAAATAAAATAAATAGAATAAACATAAATAATAAAAAAAAAAAAAAAAACTCTTAAATCTCTCTAAATATTTTCTTCCTTTTCTCTTTAAATTCTCTAAAAATACATTCTTTTCTTAAATTTAAAATTCTCTTTAAAATTTTCTTCTCTAAAAATTTATTCTCTCTTTAAAATTTTCTTTTCTTCGAACCATCAAATCTTGTACAGCACGACCATTTCCTCGAACTTAACTTCAACCTCTAAATCTCCCTATAATAATTCTTCGAACAAATAATTCTTCTTTTCAAATTCTCTTTAAATTCTAAATTCTGTTTTTTTTTTCTTTTCTTTCTTCTTCCTCTCTTTTCAAACTAAAAAATCCTAAAAAAAAAAAAAAAAAAAAATTTCATTAAATTCTCAATTTAACAAACTCATCTCAATCACAAACCGTTTCTTTTTCTCTCTCTTTTCTTACATAAAATTTTCCTTTTAAAACCTTAAAACTTCCTTCAATTAAACAACTTTTTTGTCTCTCTTTAAATATTCTTCTTTCAAATTCTAAAATTTTTTATTTAAAAACATCTTTTTTCTTTTCCTTTTTCTCTCTCTCCCAAATCTTATAAAATTAATAATATTCACCTACAATAAAAAATAAAATAAAATAAAATAAAACTAAAATGCAAAGTTTCCTACTTCTTTACATCTCCTTTTCATTTCAAATTTTTTCTTTTAATTTTTCTCAAACCAACCTTTTCATTTTCTCCAAAACTACCCTTATCTCCTTCCTGAATTTCTCAAATACCTCCTCCTCTCCTACCAGAACCACCTCCCCAATCTCCAAGAGTTCCTCTGCCACGTCGAAGGAAGCAGCGTCGATAATTGTGTGGACCTCCCCACATAACTCTTCCGCGAACCTTACTCGTCGACCTTGACGAGGTTTTTTCGACCACACCTGGTCCAGTGTGTCTTCGGGTTCTTCAACTACATCCGTAGCCGGAGGGTTTGCCTCAGTTGGTAAAACCGGCGCAGGCTCCCCAATTGGGTCTTCAAGGGTATTCGATGTCTAAACAAAAACTCATCAGTAACTTCATCCTTAAAAAATAACAAATTGAAAACTTACCTCGAAGATGGGGTCAGGCTCTAAGAATAACCTTGGCGCCACCTCCACCTCTGCCTCTCTTTCCTCCTTGTCGTCTTCAATGACCACCCGTCGTTTCTTGGGTGCCCGCCCTGGAACAGGGACTTCATCTTCATCTTCCTCCACCAACTCGTCGACCTCTTCCTCGACACCTCGCTTTGAACTTGTAGCCAGGGTTACCCAGGTTGAGATCTCGTTATTTAGTTCCTTATCATTTTCCCCCACCGATTGTTCATCTTCAATCGAGACATCCCAAATGTATTCGACCACCTCTTTTGTTTTAGGGATTACCCAAAACTTGGTCTTGGTGAATCGTTTTTTGATATCTGCGTTCTTCGTCAACGCTTCGCATGCCACTCGTCGCCAACGGCAAAACTCACATTTCTGGCGAGGGCCTTAAGTCGCCGTACTTTTGACACAGAAATATTCCATGCTTTCACAAGCCGTGCAAGTTTGTGAAAATTGTCGCATAATCATTCCCCCATCCGCTTTAGGGTGTGGGAGTAGGGCAGTTCATTATAAAAGAGAAATTAATAAGTGAGGAAAAAATTATAGAAGAAGGGAAACTAGTGTGGGAAGATGGCTCAAGCTCAACGGAGTTCGCAATTCTTATACCCGGGAATCTGTCACGCGCCACGTGACACTTGAGGCAAAAGCAGCTCATTAAATCAATAATATCAAGTCCTAAATCTATACTCGAAGCGCAGAAAGCAATTCTCCATAGCAACTGCGATTTTCCTTTGTGTACTTACTATTTAACTGCGCTAGCATAAACTCTAAATCTAAATTAGTCAATCTCCCAATAGGGTGCCTTAGTCCTTTTCAATAAGCAACGCACAGCGCTAGGTTCAACAAAATAGTACAGTAGTAGTTTTCATTAAAGTTTTGTTAATTAATTAAAAAGGGGTAAATTGAGCATGGACGGGTATTTAGCGAAGAGGGTCTAAGTGTATGTTAGTAATGGTCAATGGAATGGGAATGGTGCAATGGAAGGAAGGTCAATGCGAGGGGGAACAAAGGATATAAAAGGGGTTGGGTATTTGGTTCGATATTCCTTAGAATTAAATTATAAAATTTGTATTTACATTAATAGTGGTAAATCCTTAAAAGTTAAAATCATTGTTATTGTATCTTTCTTTTATTTTCTCAATATTCATTTCTAAATGCTAAATCTTTGATTATTGAGTTTCCAACCCTTCGTGAGATCTTAAGAATTCCTATTACCTTTGAAACTATTTTATAATTCTTCTCGAACGAACCTCAAACCTGTAGCTCTTACTTTGAGTGATCTTCGAACCACTTCCTCAAATCATTCCTCTGTGCTTCGAAGGAGTTTCTAACTCTCATCTCACTTTCAGGAACATCCTCGAACTTGTGCATAGGTCGTCCGGTGACAGGTATTTCCAATAGCAGGTAAGTAATTTTTTTCAAACTTTTTTTTTGAAATTAAACTTACTGAATTTATTTTTATTATTTTATTTTTTTTGATCTACACTCTTTTTTTTTTTTTGGTAATTTTGTTTGTTTTTTCAAGAACTTTATCTGGTATTTCCAAAACCATTCAGGATTTTATTTTGATTTTTATGTTTTTTTCAATTTATTTAACTTTTTTTTTTTTTTTTTTTTTTAGAAATTTTTTTCTAGGATATTACCTGGTATTTCAAACATGATTCAGGTTTTTATTTTAAATTTTTTTTTTCAAAATTTTTTACAGATTTTTTAGCAATTTTTTTTTGTTTTTTTTAACCAAAAAAAAGGTTTTCTTTTCAATTAATTTACTGATAATTTTTTATTGTTGGGGCGGGTTTTTTTTAATATATTTATTTATTTTTATTTTTATTTGTTTTATAATTTTTTTCCAGGATGTTACTATGGAAAATTTAACTTGCTCATCTTAATTATCATCAATTTCTTTGGAATCATCTTTATCCTCTCTTTCTTCCTTGTCTTCAAATCTTGAAAGCTTCAAGAATAACTATCAAATATATTTAACTTCTTCTTCTTTATCTTTACTTTCTTCTATCTCTTCAGTGTCCTTCAATTCTATTTCTTGTCCCAATCAAACTGAGCTTTCCTTACCAGGAAATAAAAAGCAGAAAATTGTGGAACCAGATAAAGAATCAAGAAATTCAAAAACAAAATTCTATCAAAATAGAAAGTAGATTAGGATGAAGATATTTTGCAAAACATTCTTTGGACATTTTCAGGATCTCAAATTTTATAAGACTTCAATATCAAATCTTAAGAATTTTTTTTTTTACAAAAATATCAAAAACCTTACAGAAGGCAGTATAGATCTCATTGTTGCAGTTTTCAATAACAGATACAAACCTCAATTCATCTTAGAAGCTCATTCATTTAAGGGTAAAACAGATGAAGTTTTTGTCCAGCTCTCTTATCTAATTTCTACTCTCTATCAAATGGCTTTGGTTCAACAACCCTTATCAAATAAAAATCTGATTTCTGGTGTCATGAAACGTTTTGTTTAGAAACCAGGATATGATCAAGGATTTTCTTTTGGTGTGTAAATTTTTTTTATTATAAGTAATTTTTAATTTTGTTGTATATATCAGGAATTTATTCTTTATTGAAAAATTTGAAATCAGATCAAATGGAAGATCATATGAAACAATGGAATTCTTTAGGATCATTTAATATTTTCTTGGCAAATCAATTTAAAAAGTTATGTATTGAAGCTTTTCAAAAAAACCATCAACCTGCTTTAAAATCTGGTTTACTAAATTGATCTGATCCTGAATGGGAAGAAGAAATAAATGCTTATGTTTTTTGTTCTAATGTGATCATCACTTATAAAGGATTTTACAACAATTTTCATCTAGATAAACATGATAAGAATTGTCTAACATTTG
Source organism: Hemileia vastatrix (assembly GCA_030280995.1). Taxonomy (NCBI): domain Eukaryota; kingdom Fungi; phylum Basidiomycota; class Pucciniomycetes; order Pucciniales; family Zaghouaniaceae; genus Hemileia; species Hemileia vastatrix. The sequence goes on from JASXTE010000013.1 coordinate 25,424,044, forward strand.
GAGTTTTCTCTTATATTAATCCAGAGACTGGTCTTCCTATTCCATAACCCTCTTCTGATGAGTGATGTGGCCTTTATTTTTCTGACCATAAATGTATTATTGATTTTGGTGGTGCCAATGGAACAGTTGAGGCTATATGGAATTCTTCTCAACTTGGAATAAAACAACTAAAGCACCTCCATCTTTAGTTTCTTGTCAAGAATTTACCCATTTTGGCTGTTCATTCCAAATAAATGAAGGTCTTATTGATCATATTAATAATCAAAAAAAAATTAAATAAATAAATTTTTCTTAGTAGATCTGTCAAGTATGATAACTAAAATATTATAAAAAAAAATTTATCATTAAATATTTTCATCCAATTTTTTTTTTTTCTCATTTATTAAGTTTTTTTTTTTTTATCTTTTTTAATTTTTTTTAAATTCTCCCATTCATTTTCCTTTTTTTCAATTTTATTTTTCCTTTTAAATTTTCATTTTCCATTTAAATTTGGATTTCTCTCTTCCAATTATTTTTTAAAGTTATTTAAAGATAGTTTTCAGGTTTTATATGATGGTTCATCTGACCTTAGGTTGTTCTACCAGCTATTATACAAAATAAGAAAGCTTGATTTGGACTGCTGAAAATAATTGGTTGACGAAATTTTTATTTTTAATTTTTTTTTATTTAATTTTTTATTTTTTTCTTCCAATTATTTTTTAAAGTGATGTCAAGATAGTTTTCTGGTTTTATATGATGGTGAATCTGGCCTTAGGTTGTTCTACCGACTATTATATAAAGTTGGAAAACTTGATTCAGACACTACACAATATAGGGGGTGGACTTGCTAGCAAGTCCTCAACCTGAACTCAGATGGAACTCAGATGGAACTCAGACTGAACTCAGACTGAATCCATACTGAACTCTACTTGAACACCCACCTAAAACTGTTCTGCTGAGTGGTGTTCATCCCTGATTGTATGGTTCCTTTATCAATAGCTCAATGTGTGTTCAATCTGTGGTGAGTTTGGGTCCAAGGTTGCGGACTCGCTAGCAAGTCCGCCCCCCATATTGTGTGGTGAGACTGGTGAAAATAATTGGTTGTAGAAATTTTCATTTTTAAATTTTTTTTCCATTTGATTTCTTTAATTCAATAAATTGCAGGGGGGGGGTATTGCCAAATTTTCATATTGGACTTAAAAAAAATTGACTTGAAAATTTGGTGATACCCATCCCTTACTTCAATAAAATGCAGGGGGGGGAGTATTGCCAAAATTTTATATAAGACTTGCAAAATTCTTTACTTGAAAGAATTTTGGTGATACCTGCCCCTTAGTTCAATCACATGCAGGGGTGGGATTGGGAAATTTTCAAATGTGACTTGTAAATTTTAACTAAAAAAGAATTTTTAACATTAAAAATTCTTGAAAATTTCATTTAAAAAACCATTTATAACATTAAAATATGAAAATTCAACTAATGATGGATAGAGTAAAGAAATACAGGAAATTAAGATAAAATTTTATGTGCAATGAATTATGAACAGTTGAAGTGTAAGAGAAATAAAACAAACTAGTCATCAAACAATTTCTTTAAATGTTCAATTTCATCAACAGATTTATTAGCTTTAACACATTCTATCAAGAAATCTCTCTTTTTGGAATTTTCTTTATGATCATGCTTATATTTCATCTGTCCCATGAGGTTTTGATGCTCAAGTGTTTTCTCCTCTTTCTTTAATTTTTCAATACTTAGAGATATCTCAAATTTCTTCTCCTCCAAGTCTTGTGCCCAATCATCCTTCTGTAAAGAAAGTTCATACTTCCTCTCCTCCAAGACTTGTGCCCTATCATCCTTTGGTAAAGAAAGTTTGAACTTCCTCAGTTCCAAATCATGTACCCTGTCCTCCCTCCTTAAGGAGAGCTAATATTTTTACTTTTCAAACTTTAAAGGCTCTTTAGCAACTTCCACTTGTTCTATAGTGATAATAAATATTAACAACAAGTAGAAGAAAAGCAGAGTAAAGTATTAAGAGGTTTGGTATCACTTACCAGCATCATGTTTCTCCAAAAATTCTTTGATAGAAGAAAAAGGGGTTTGAGATGAAGTATCATATTTTCTTCTTCTTTGAGAGTGGAAATTTAGACTACTTGAAGCCATTTGCTTTTTGTTCAAGGTCACATTTTCCTCCTTATCATTGTCACTGGCTTCTGACTCAGTTGATTGTTGCTCCTGCGTTTTTTCTTCAGCCTATTTAGAAATAAGAAAATGTAAATAAACAAAAGAATTGGTAAGATAAAAGAAAAAAAACATACTTGAGTTAGATCAGGTTGGCTTATATTGCCATAAAGATCTATTGAAAAGATATCTTGATTTGTGGAAGTTAAAGGAGGGGAGGCTTGAGTAGAAGAAGAAGGAAAAAGATTTGTTTGGAGATAGCATCTTCACCAACCAACATGTTTGTGGGATTAACATCAGCTTGCTCTCCAAAAATATCATCCATCTCTTTAAAGTAAGAACATAAAGAATCAAGTTTATTGTCTATGGATTTGATGCCCTTACTGATATCAAGGTCAGTAATACCAGCCCCAGTAGAAGATGAAAGAGTCTTTGCCTTCTTGTATTTGTCTCAATAATGCTTGAAGCGTTCAGACATCTGTTTGGGTAAAAGATCTATCCTTCCCTTGGTCTTATTCCATAATTTGTTAGCCATTAGAACATAACCATTAACTTTTGATGCTGGGGGCCATCCTACTTTAGTTACATTTTTGGTACCAATACAAGAATCATAGTTAGATTTATTTTTCAGCCAGCTGGTAAGAATGAGATGATCATCTTTTTTTAATTGAACAGTCTTTGACTTCTCGGCTGAGTGGGGGAAGAGGGAGTAGTGTGATTTGAAGAACAACTGGGGGAAGGCTGCCTTTGAGAAGATCTATGATGATGGGGCACGTTAAGATAATTGAAGATGGAAAGGAGCAAAAACAAGTAGATGAGATAGCGAGGTGTTCTGAATGGAGAGAATAGACAGGATGAGATGAGAATGGGAGTGCGCAGCAAGGTAGAAGGCATATCCAGAGAGTAGTCAAAGATGTGGTTATGAATGAAAGTAGGCCAAGATGTGGTTATGACAGAAAGTTGTCCGATATGTGGTTATGAAAAATTGAGTATCAAAATGTCAGATAAGAGGTCAACTTTGACACGTAAAATGTCTAATAACCCAATTATTAGCAAAAATAATTGTGAAAGATAATTGGGGTATAAGGATTTTTATCTGCAATTCATTTAATTGCAGATTGGTCAACTTTGATACCCCCTAATAATGATTACTGATCCATCATCATCATCATCATCAACAATCAAGATCAATTTCCTCATTTTCTTCTTTATCTTCATCATGAAATTCTAATATTTAGCAACATCCCACACCTGGGCTCATGTGAAAAAATAGAACTAATGTCTAGTTGATGATAAATGATTCATCATCAATAATTAACTTATAATATGTTGTATAGATATATATACTAAAGCACTTCAGGGTAATGTGTCATTTTTTATGTGATGGATGAGAAAAGTTGATATAAGAAGTTCCAAAAAAAAAAAAAAAAAAAAAAAAAAGAAAAAAAAAATTGTGATTAGAAAATCTCACAGCCACACCCTTCCCTTCCCTTTCATATCTCATCTCATCTCATCTCATTCTCAATACAATTGCACAAAGATTCTGATCCTAGATAAATATCTCCGTAATTCTGATTCCACTAAAAACCCATGCTGTGCATGGGTTACGTATGCTCGCCTATCTATATATATAAAAGAATATAGTATATATATATATATATATAAGAATATAGTATATATATATATATATATAAGAATATAGTAAAATTTTGTGGTTTTTGACCTATCCCTATTTTCTGGCATTCGCGCCGGGGCCCTAACTGACCCCGATCAACACGGGGCTGCATACAGCAGCCACCACCAGCAATTGTCATTTCACACTAAATCCTACACTGATTCCTGATACCAGATTGAATCGCATGCAGAGCATGGGCCACGTGTGCTTATGAATAATAATAATAATCATCATGTCCTTAAGTCGCAAGACAAGGAGAAATATGGAAATGCAGAACCAAAAATGCAAAGACACGCAAAGACAAGATGTCCTCCTACAGCAAATACATGTTCCTATATACCCTGCTGAAAGCAGCTCATTTTTGACATCAAACGATTAGAGGTGTTTTTAAAAAATGTTTTCAATCTAGCCAATCATCTTTATTTTTAAATAATCTCAATTTAAATTTACATTGCTATGAGAGTTTTATAAAATTACGCTACAGAGCCAAAAAGTCCTTCACTTCAGACTCTGCAAGTTTGCGGAACGCCGGTGTGGGCCGGTTTTCAACCTGAGTATCAACCCCAACCCCAACAGATCCAATTACTCCAATATCAATAGTCTTTTCCGTCATTTGACCTTCAAATCCTTCTTTAAGAGTTAAAAGAGCTGTGTGAATGGCATCCTCAAGTGATAGTTCATCATTGTATCTAGGTAAAAACTTAAAGAGCTCAAAAAAAAAATGAAAAATATGGCAATGAACAAAAGAAGAACAAACCTTTTTTCAAGGAAAGTTTTACCATTAACCATATTTTTACCAATTGCACTAGCTTTCCAAGGCCAGAAGCTTCCGCTAGGATCAACCTGGTATAAAGTGAATCCGCGATGTGCATCCCATCCTGCAATCAGAAGTGAAACTCCAAAAGGTCGCACGCCCCTAAGAATGGTACGTTTGAACCAAAGGTGCGATTTTACTAACAAGTATTTCTCCACCAAGAAAATGGCAATTGTGTAAGAAACGCTTACCCTGACTGAGTAGCTTCTTGCATCACAGTGGCCAACTCTTGGGTGAGTACTCTAGTGGGAGGATATTCACCAAAAATCTAAACCCAAAATCGTCAACATTTTACCACCATTTTTGGGTAGTGGTTACGACATCTAACTGACCTTCCAGTAAGATTGGGCGACTTTCCGAGCCCGAGTGACAAGTACACGATAGTCAGGACCCATACCTAAGAAAAGATTAGAAGAACAAGTGTCAGATGATCAGACCAAGTATATTCTTGATTAGATGTGGGCAAAACCGACCAGAATAGACCATTCCAATGTTTGGACAAATAGAAGCGACCTTCTCTATCATGCTATCATCGACCAGGATAGAAGCAGCACGTTTTTCGGTGGCGATAACGATACCATTGGATGCTGTTTACAAGGAATGTTTAGCATCAGATATTTAAGATGATGGGTTGGGGATTGAAAGATAAACAATAACCTTTAATGCCCAGACTTGTTGTACCTTGGCCCACTGCAGCAAGCGCATGTTCGATCTGGACAAGCTTTCCAGAAGGAGAGAAAGTAGTGAGAGAAAAGCTGTATGCTCCTCCGTCACCTGAAGCCATGGCCAAAGCGAGAAGATCGATTGACTACGCAAATGGGTGACGCAAGCGCTAAGCCGACTTAACATACGTACTTGGATCCAGAGAGAAATGCATATCTAAATACAAATTGGATTACAACTCAAACTAAACAGGTTTCAAAAATGGAATGGGGGAAGAGTAGCATATATAATATTAATATGAGGTCAAAGGCTCAATGAGAGGTAATCACAGAGGGAGAAAAGGGTGAACTAAATGTCTAGTTCAGTTTGCTGACCCTATTCCATTCCTAGGTATGTTTTTGGTGACAAACCATTGAATGTTACTTTTTGAGCCCACATTATTTTTGGTCTTTGGAAGAGGATTAAGGTGGTCTGGTGTGGGTATGCTTGTAAGAGAAGGAAACAGGAGGTGCAAATAACACCTAACTAAGGAGATGAACAGTATCATCATTGGCATGTGGATTAGGAGCTGCAACAAGTCTCTTATCTCACACCATCTCTTTCTCCCACATTGCACAGTTTTCTCAGACCTTGAAAGATGTTCAGCTCAGGGTACCATCAAGACTGCACATCTTTCAAAATAGCTGGTCATCTATTGTTAAGATCTAGGAAGTCAGACTACTACTAGCACTAACACTAGCCTGAGATGGGACTGACTATGCTGATACATCAGTGAGACTAACTAGACTGACTATTTTGGGGATACCAACAGTGAGTGTTACGACTTTGAGAGACTAAGAAGTAGCTGGATTACTATATAAGTTGTTCAATGAGGAAAACCTCACAGCACTTGCCCCATAAGACCCCCTTATGTAATTTCCCTCTCTCCTGACTACTACAATGCATAGTGCCCATAGTGCTCCTCCTCCTTGCCTCTCAAACCAAATCCTAACATGACCCCTTCTTTTACCCTTCCTTCCCCCTGTTCTGGAAATTTGTGAGCACTGAGATATTGAACACTGGATGCACTTGTCTCATTAAAATTGATTGTTCCAATTCATATTCTGAGTCAGATCTCTTGTGTTTGATCTTAAATGGGTCCACCTTCCTGTGATCTAGTTTGGCACTTGGGCATAATGTAGAAAGGAATTGTGAGCTTAGACAAACCTTATCACCTACCTGTAGAACCTGATGTTGAGTCTTCACTTGATCATGGTGGTGCTTCATTGACTTTTGGGATATCTTGAGTGCTGCTTCTAATTCCTGATGTATACTCAGTATTTTCTGAATCCTTTCTTCAGCTTCTGGAACTTGTAACATTCATGGGGTACCAGTCATGAATGCTGGGTGGTATCCATATTCAGCATAGAAAGGTGACATGCCAGTTGCCACATGTGTCCAGATTTTGTATGAGAAAACAGTCAATACTAGCATCTGCACCCAAACATTTTTCTGATAGTTAATGAAATGCTGTACGTATTGTTCAAAAGCCTTACTCACTATATCAGATTGCCCATCAGTCTGCAGATGCCATGCAGTTGACAAAATGGGCTTAATTTTTAGTTGCTTATACATTTCCTTCAACAACATAGAGTTAAAAGTACTTCACCTGTCTGATACTATAATTTCAGGCAGTCCATTTAACTTACAGTCATGCACCACTATTAAGTTTGCAATACCCTCTGATGTAGCCTTTGTAGTGGTGGGAATAAAGTGCACCATCTTGGTGAAGTGGTCAACTACTGTCAGCCTAAATATCCTTAGGACTGAGTATTTCTTATGCTTAAAATAAGATAACCTTAACTAGATTAAGCTTATATCTTAAAAATAAGGTTAAAATAATAATATATATTATTTTATTATATATATATATAATTATTATTCTATTATATAATTTATAATAGTTTAAATAGCTTATCCATGGCCTAATAATACTTATTAAGGTGTTAATGGAGTCATAATATACTTATCTTAAGTGATATGAAGTAATTATTGACATACATAAGCTTATATGTATACATAAATCTCATATTCAGTGAAATATGCAGTATATTATGTATATTTAGGTATATAAGTGGGTTTTAGCCCCTTAATAGCCTATAACCTTTGTTTTTCTGCTTATTTTAGGTCATATGGACGAAATCAGTGGACTCACAATGCCTACAGAAGCATAGACACCTATATCAGGCGCATACACCCAGTTTGGACAACTAAAATTACTTCCTTGGATGGTTATTCACGGATTTATGGGTTGGAAAGATGTTTTTGGGTTAATGTGGATGCTTGGGGATGTTATTGGGGGCTTGGACATTTTGTTTTTTTCCTTTATATGCTTTTAGTTTCATTAAATCTCTTTTTGATCATTTATTTTACCTGTTTCTTTATGGTATCCGCTTTTATCTGGGTTTTCTATTTATGGTATGAATCTGTGTTATTATTAATAGTGATGGAGGGTCCTTACTGGAGGTCTGGGTGTTGAAACTGCTTGAAGTGGACGCCATGGGGAGGTGATGGGCCCTCACAGTGCTGTAATTGCCGGGGATAGCAGTGACATCATCTGGATTGAAGGTCTGTGCACTCCAGTGGATTTGGGTATAAGTAAGGAGGGATTTTGACGGTTTATTATAATCATTCAATTACTACACTTCAAACAAACACTACAATACAATTATTAGAAATCAGAAATATATTATAAAGCCCTTATAAATTGATATTATCTTTATAATAAGCTATAACTATATTTTATTCTTCTATTTTCCACCACTAGCACGCATTTAAATCCAAGTATTGTGAGTTTTATTTGAGTATAACTATTCTATTAGTCTTCCCCTGAGGTTTAATCACTAAATCATTTATAAATAAGTAGTAGGACCATAAAATAACACTATTATATCATACTTAAATACTAGACTATACTGACAATTGGGGGTCTTTCCTTATATTTTACTTATTATTTAGTATAAGCCTTGGGACGTGATTTTTACCTTAGTATAACTCAATATTAACCAAATATTTGGGTCTGCTGCATATTAGTGGGTCATCATAACTCATTGATTGCGGAAAAGAACCCTTATAATAATTGTACTAATTTTTTATCATAAAAATTAGATATTTACAGTAGTAACTGTACCCAATATAAACCCAATTTCACTTGGTATTTGGACACCAATATAACACCCAATTAAATTGGTATTTGGCTAAAGCTTGGTAAGCTAATTATTCACCCTTATAGAGGTCTAGTTAAACTTATTATTATATTTTTAACAGATTTTTTCGAATTTTTCTTATATTTTATTTAAATAAATAAAGATATAAATTCAGGGTAAGCTCCATTGCTTTTTTATTAGTAATATAATTACTAATATCTTTTGTCTACTAATTACATAGAGTTTTTTCCTTTTGTAGACGTAAAATATTGTTATTCTGAACAATATGAGTGCTCCCCAGGATAGTGTAAGTGAACATCCTGCTTATAATACCAGGTCTAAAGCTAACAAAAACTTTCCAGGACATCACCATGGAGGGACAACAGTACCCCCAGCCAGAAAGCATGAGTATAGAGGAAAAGGACGCCCTCTTAAAAAAGATAACTATAAAAAAGACGTCTCCTCCTCTTCAGGATCAACTGTCCCACCTGGCCAAACAGGTTCTGAAGTTGGAGGAATCAAAATCTCTCATTTTCAAAGAAGTAGAGCAGTTGCAAAACAATTGCAAGGTAGGATTTCAGCAGATGAATCAGGCAATGGCAGAATTAAAGGGAGGCCAGCCCAGTCAATCAAATCAGCAACCCCCTACCCAAGGAGGGTCCACTCACTCCCAGGAGAAAATCCTGGTAGACAAATGGAAATGGGACTGGTTTCACCAACAGTGGACAAGCCACAGTTGCAACAGGGATCCGCCCCCTCATCTGACTTCCTCAGCTCACCCTTACAAGGGAAAAAAGCGCCAAAAATCAGGACTGGCAACCATCCCTTGGTAAGTAACTTACCCTCTCAGATTAGACATAATACTGATAATTACAATATAGGTAATTCTATTGATGTTAAATCTGTACAAAAAATAGAGGAGGATTTAAGAAATTTAGGTTTTAGAGTAGATACACCTGACTTGTCTTTTGTCCATAATAACAGTACTATATACAATGATAATACAGTTAATCCTCAGTTGCAACCACCTACTAGTGAAATGAGAAGTTCACAGGAGAGTGAGAGAATTGAAAAGGAGGACATGGAATATTTTAACAATAATCCAACTGTCCATAGAATTGTTTCAGCATTGTGGAATAGAATGACTGATTGTGAGGAACAGACAGTTGAACTCACTAGTGATACAATTTCATCCTTTACATTGAACATTTCTCAATTAGCAACACGTAATAAAGAATTAGAGAAAGAACATTTGTCTCTAACTCTTAAATATGATTCATTGAGTAATAAATATAATGACCTTTCAAACAAATTTTGTGAGTTAGAAAAATTATATGAAACACACTTATTAAAGACTGAATCAAGAACAAAGTTATCTTTTGCACAGACAAATCAAAGTGTCTCTGAGCTGCTACAAAGATTAACTAAAGTTGAGATTGAAACTGCCAATCTACTGATGAACCAGGATAATCATAAGTATAATCAATATAATAATAATCCTTTCATTGGCAAAAGTGAATCTCATTCCTTCCCTGTACCACCACAATTAAAACCATCTGGTGGTAGTGTCAAATCTGAAAATATAAGTCACAAATCCGTGCAGGAAGAAATACAAGACCATTTATCAAAAGTGAATGAGTTGTTGAATTTACCTAAGATTAGTGAGATAAAATCCAATCAGAAGAACTGGCCTAAGATAGATCAGTACCCAACTTATGATGGGGAAGCCAGCTCTGATTGGCAACATTTTATTCAAAGAATTGACAACTTGAAATTCTCATATAAGTTACCAGATGAAGAGATAACATCAAAATTAATTTCTTTATTTAAGGATGTTGCTTTATTATGGTTTGAAGCTGTCTTAAGTGAGGGTAGAGACTACTCTTGGGATGAATGGAAACAACTTATTGAAAAACAATTTGGAGGTTCTAAATTCAGGCTTACTCAGCAAAGACTGTATGAGAAGACTAGGTATAATCCGTTGAATGGGGACAAACCTATGGTATTTTTAATGAATTTAAACAAAATATTAAAAGCCATTGAGCCTCATATGGATTTTAACTTATGGAAAGATAAGATAATATACAAATTACCTATATCTGTCAGAGACATTGTTGTAGCTAGAACATTAAATGTTACTGAATATTATGACTTTATTAATATTTGCAATGAAATATTATTAAACCATAAGTATGAATCAAGGTATTCCACTTTTAAGCAAAATGTTGAACCTGTAAAAACTCAGAATTCAAAAACACTTCAGGAGAAGCAGAAAAAACCTACTGCACCTGTAGTCCCTAAAAAGTATGAAACAAATACTTGTTATAAGTGTAACAAACCTTGGGTCAAAGGTCACAAATGTGAGAAAAACATAAATATTGTTGAAAATCAACGTGAATCTGAAACTGAAACTGAAAAAAGTAAAGAATCAAGTGATTATGACAGCAATATCTCATATAGTGATGAAAATGAAGTCTGTATGTTGGAAGATGATTTGTCCATCTTTGAAAATCCAATATTAAATATGGACTCAAATGAATCTTTAATGAATTTTGAGGATGCTGAAATCATTAAGGATATACAAGCTGATAACTTTAGAATGACACCTATCACGGTTCCAGCTATCATTTCTGGTGAAAATGTTAATATAGTATTGGACACAGGAGCTGCTGGTTCAGTTGTTTCCACTAATACATTACAGAAAATTGATAGTGAATATAAGTTTAAGCTTGAACCACTTCAGAATAAAAATTGGAGAGGTTTTGGATCAGTACTACACCCCATTGGTAAATACAAAGCTGCTGTTTTCTTTAAACACCAACATGGTTATGTAAGGGTAACTTGTGACTTTGTAGTAATGGATAATACAAATTGTAGTAACTGTTTTATCATTGGAAATGATATTCTGACTAAATTTGGTGTAAAATTAGACCCTGCTAATAACAATTTTACAATTGGCATGAATGGTAAAAGGAAATTTAAAATAAATTCTTTTAACACAGTCTTACACATTGAGTCAGTAACAAATTCCCCGTCTAAAGGAAGAGAATCCAATGAGATGGAACTTCTAGAAACAGAAATTTCAAAAGCATCATTTGGCACTCAGATAAGTGAAACTGAGAAAGATAATATTTTGGAATTAATTAAAGCTTTTCCAATGGCTTTTGCACATGGTACAAATGAACTTGGCCTTGTAAAAGATCATGAAATGAAAATTAGTTTAACCTGTGATATGGATAATATTCCTGCTAGTCTTAAAAAGAAACCATACCCTGCTTCACCAATGAAGAGGAAAGACATAGAGGATAATATTAAGATGTTATTAAAAATGAACATTCTTGAGAAGGTTGAAACTACACCAAAATATTGTGTAATATCACCAGTGCTGATTTCTTATGAACAAGATAAAGCAAGACTGTGCGGTGATTATAGAGCATTAAATACATTTACAATAGATGATATTTATCCCTTGCCAAGGATTGCCTCTATTCATGCTACCCTTAAAGGTGCTAAATATATAAGTTGCCTAGATGGAAATAAAGGGTACCATCAAATTCCTGTTGAAAAGAATTCACAGAACTTTTTGTTGATAACAACACACATGGGAATTTATAAGTATGTCAGAATGCCATTTGGACCAAAGAATGCTCCATCAGTATTTCAAAAGTTAATGGATATAACATTCCATAATGAAATGATTGAGGGATGGTTAATGGTATACATTGATGACATCATAGTGTTCTCTAAAAATTTTGATGAACACTTAATCCATTTAAGGAAAGTATTTCAGAAAATGGATGAAATAAAAATGACCCTTGCATTGAAAAAATGTAAATTTGGGTTTGAATCTTTAAAGGTGCTTGGTCATATTGTATCTGGCTTACAAATATGTGTAGACCAAAATAAAGTGGCTGCAATAAAGAATATTGGCATTCCTCAAAATGTGAAGGATGTACAATCTTTTCTTGGAATGTGTGGTTATTATAGACAATATATAAAAAACTACCAATCAATTGCTGCACCACTGACCACACTGATAAAGAAATCAGAAGCTTTCATTTGGAATAATGAAAGACAACAAGCTTTTAATAAGTTGAAAGAATGTTTAATGGCAGCTCCTATCTTGGGATTACCAGATTTCCAATTACCTTTTGTATTATATACAGATGCAAGTTTTATTGGACTGGGTGCTGCTTTGCATCAAAAACAACTTATTGAAGGTAAAATGTCAGAAGTAGTAATCTGCTATATTTCACGTACTCTGAGAAGTGGTGAATTGAAATATGGTGCTACTCAACTTGAATGTTTGGAAGTAGTATGAGCTCTTGAAAAGCTACATTATTACCTTGAAGACCAAAAATTTGAGTTAATAACTGACTGTAGTGCAGTTAAGTCACTCTTAAACATGAAAACTCCTAATAGACACATGTTTAGATGGCAATTAGCTGTACAAGAATACAGAGGACGGATGACTATTACACATAGAGCAGGAACCTTGCACTCTAATGTAGATCTGTTATCTAGAGTACCTCTGCCTAATAATGATGATAATCCTGCTTATGTTCCTGAGTCAGAGATTATTAACATTTATGGCATTTATATTGTAGATCTTGAGGATCAATTTATGCAATCAATTCTTGATAATTATAATTCAGATCCTGACTTAAGTAAATTAACTACAATATTAAATGATCCATCTAATGCTTCAATGAATGTTTTAATAAAAACATTACCAAATAAGTATAGAGAGGCATTAGAGAAAGGAAAATTTTCCATTGAGGATGGTTTTATATATTACAGGAAAAAATTAAGTAATGTAATTGTAATTCCCCCTTCAATGAAGGAGTTAATGTTAAGTATATGTCATGATGATATATTAGCAGGTCATTTTGACTACCATAAAACATTAACCAGAGTAAAAAACACAGCTTGGTGGATTAAAATGTCTGAGGATGTTCAGAAATATGTTGAAACATGTGATTCTTGTCAAAAATCTAAAAGATTAACAGGAAAAAGAGCTGGTTTATTACAACAAATTGAGCAACCAAAAGCTCCATGGGAAATCATTAACATGGACTTTGTAACAGGTTTGCCAATAGCAGGGCATAAAAGTTATAACTCCTGCTGGGTAATTGTAGATAGATTTACAAAGATGTGTAAATTTATTCCTACCCACAAAGAGGTTTCTGAAAAGGACTTAGCTTTTTTATGGTGGACACAAATGTTAAATACAGCAGGTTTCCCCAAAGCAATAGTTTCTGACAGAGATCCTAAATTTACTTCTGAGTTCTGGACATCACTTATGGATGTTTCAGGGTGTCAATTAAAACTTTCTACAGCACACCATCCACAAACTGATGGGCTAGCAGAAAGAATGATACAAACCTTAGAAGATATGATAAGAAGATACTGTGCTTTTGGTCTTAATTTTAAAGACAATGACAAATTCACGCATGATTGGGTAACCCTTATCCCAGGTTTAGAATTTGCATATAATAGTACAGTACATTCTGTCACTGGCAAAAAGCCATTTGAGTTATGGTTGGGTTATGTACCTAATACCCCTGCTAAAACTCTTAATAAGTTACCTAGATTAGATATTCATCCAGGTACTAAATCTTTTCTTCAGATGCAGGAATTATGCAGAAAACATGCTCAAGAATGTATAAATAAGGCTTTTGAGTATGAAAAGAAAAGATGGGATAAAGCCCATAAAGAACAAATGTTCAAAGAGGGTGATGAAGTCCTTATTTCAACGCTACATTTCAATTTAAATGGTAATGTTAAATTGAAGGATCCATTCATTGGACCATTTGTAGTTAAAAAGATGGTTGGTAATAATGCTGTTGAGGTTATTCTATATGCACCTTATGATAGAAAACATCCAGTATTTCCTATTTCTCTTATAAAACCATACCATTCTAATGATACTGCTCTTTTTCCAAGAAGATCAGGAAGGCATAAACAGCAACCTGAAGAAATAGTGGAAAAAGCAGAAATTGAAAAGATACTTAAAAAGAGACACCTTACAAAAGAAAAGGGAGTTGAGTATCTATTAAGATTTAAAAATAAATCAAGTGAATATGACCAGTGGATTCCAGAAAATGAAATCTCTGATCTTAAAAATCTCTTGAAAAAATTTAAATCTAAATAATACTGTTCATTCAGTATATGTATTATAAAAATTATTTTTTTTTATTATTTCATTCCTTAAGATTAATTAAAATGTCTTAACATTTTTTTTATTGTTTTTTTTGGGGTGAGGGAGTGTCAGCCTAAATATCCTTAGGACTGAGTATTTCTTATGCTTAAAATAAGATAACCTTAATTAGATTAAGCTTATATCTTAAAAATAAGGTTAAAATAATAATATATATTATTTTATTATATATATATATAATTATTATTCTATTATATAATTTATAATAGTTTAAATAGCTTATCCATGGCCTAATAATACTTATTAAGGTGTTAATGGAGTCATAATATACTTATCTTAAGTGATATGAAGTAATTATTGACATACATAAGCTTATATGTATACATAAATCTCATATTCAGTGAAATATGCAGTATATTATGTATATTTAGGTATATAAGTGGGTTTTAGCCCCTTAATAGCCTATAACCTTTGTTTTTCTGCTTATTTTAGGTCATATGGACGAAATCAGTGGACTCACAACGCCTACAGAAGCATAGACACCTATATCAGGCGCATACACCCAGTTTGGACAACTAAAATTACTTCCTTGGATGGTTATTCACGGATTTATGGGTTGGAAAGATGTTTTTGGGTTAATGTGGATGCTTGGGGATGTTATTGGGGGCTTGGAAATTTTATTTTTTTCCTTTATATGCTTTTAGTTTCATTAAATCTCTTTTTGATCATTTATTTTACCTGTTTCTTTATGGTATCCGCTTTTATCTGGGTTTTCTATTTATGGTATGAATCTGTGTTATTATTAATAGTGATGGAGGGTCCTTACTGGAGGTCTGGGTGTTGAAACTGCTTGAAGTGGACGCCATGGGGAGGTGATGGGCCCTCACAGTGCTGTAATTGCCGGGGATAGCAGTGACATCATCTGGATTGAAGGTCTGTGCACTCCAGTGGATTTGGGTATAAGTAAGGAGGGATTTTGACGGTTTATTATAATCATTCAATTACTACACTTCAAACAAACACTACAATACAATTATTAGAAATCAGAAATATATTATAAAGCCCTTATAAATTGATATTATCTTTATAATAAGCTATAACTATATTTTATTCTTCTATTTTCCACCACTAGCACACATTTAAATCCAAGTATTGTGAGTTTTATTTGAGTATAACTATTCTATTAGTCTTCCCCTGAGGTTTAATCACTAAATCATTTATAAATAAGTAGTAGGACCATAAAATAACACTATTATATCATACTTACATACTAGACTATACTGACAACTACTGTAAGGATAGTATTTTTTCATTGAGACTTGGATAACTCCACTATAAGATCATAAGACAGTTCCTTCCATGGCTTTTTGGGTATATTTAAAAGGGTTAGTTGTATAGCTGTTGGGCTGACCTTGTTCCTCTGGTAAGAGTCTCATGTGACTACATAGCACTTGATGTATTCCTTCATGGACTTCCAGTAAATGCTTCAATTTACCAACTCCACCATCTTCAGAGGTCCTAGGTGTCCTTCCATTGGGGAATCATGTCTTGTTTTGACCGCCTGCATATTGAGTTCTTCATCATTTGGCACCACTATCCTCCTATTCCAATATGGTGCTTCCCCTTTGAGATGATACTCCTCCAATCCTTTCCTTACCAATACCTCCTTTGATAAAAGCACCTTCACCAACTCCTGCACTCCCTTATCTTTTTTCTGCACCCTTCTTACCCATTTCATCAACTCCTCATCCACTAATTCCACCTCATCTAGGATTACCCCCTCTTCAAGGTCCTTCTCCAATAAAGTTTCACCAACAGTCTCTAGATCGTCCAGTGCTGGGCATAGGTCAGGACATTGTGATAGCACATCATGTTTTGGAATTTTTCTTCCATTCCCAGAATTGAACAACAAAATTAATTCTACATAGAAGTAATTCCCAGTGCACTTTCCAGAAAGTCAACTTTTCTGTCGCCAGGAAGGTTTCCAAGTTTTTTTGATCTGTGTAGATAATAGCTTGTAAAGGGTGTGGTCGCCCTTCTAAATAGTGGTTCCAGGTGATTACAGCTTCTACTAATTCAAACAGATCCTTATCATATATTTCATACCTCAATTTAGCACCTAGCAGTATATGTGACAAATATGCTACTGGGTGTAAGACATTTTTGGTATTGTATTGGGATAATAACATGCCTAGATCAAATTGTGAGAAGTAAAATTCCAGAAAAAATGGTTTTAGTAAGTCTGGTATTGAAAGAATAGGGGCCATCACAAATTGTCTTTTCAGGTATTCAAAAGCATTTGGTTGGCTCCTTGTTCAATTAATTTTGGCTTCCTTCCTTGAGAGGTCCTGCAGTAGTCAGAAAAGATGGGAATTGTTTTCAGTAAAGTGGTGGTAAACATTTTCAAAGCCTAAAAATGACTGGAGCTCCTTTACTGACACTTGTGTTGGCCACTCTGTTACCGCCTTTGCTTTCTCATTGATAATCTATAATTTATACTTTGAAATGATCACGCCAAGATAGGGGGTTTCACTTACTGAGAAGACACAATTTCCCATTTTTAAATATAATTTCTCCTCCCTTGAGCAATGAAATCAATCCTTCATGGATATGTGATGTTTGTCAGCTAAAAGGTACCACCAGACTACCAACAGAAATTTGTTGAGAGCTATTATTTTGAAAGCTTTTAATAAACTAATAATAATAGAAAAATATCAAAATATTATTAAAAAGATAAAAAAAAAGTTTTACATTACTATAAAAACAATAAAATAAATACATCATTATTTTTACTTCAATCCATGAATATACAGATGGATATATTCTGTTCATAAAGTGTTATGTCCAAAAAGGAAAAACACTTAAAATTATATTTAGAGAGATAATAAAGAGTTAATTAAGCACTTAATAATATGTTGTTAAAATCAGGATTAAACCTGGTCAAGAATTACCTCTTGGAAGTGTAAGGAACTATGAAGAGTCACTATTCTCACATTGGTGGAAAACCTCACTGGATGTAGGATCACATCAATGGACAACTTAATCTCTTCCTTTTAATATTGGATCTCCTTGATTCATTCTTGGACCACTTTAGCACCTATTAAGATGCTTCAAATGAATTTCAATGGATTTATTTTCTTCTATTCATATTATTTTTCCATTTTTTTTTGCTATCTCTTTCCTTTCAAAATATATCTTAAGATACACGCTATGTTTTTTTCTCTATTTTTCATATATATAACTGTAAAAATTATCTATCCATCACCTGATCAGAGCTGTGGTTTTTTATGACACTTAAAAATCTCTTTATTTGTTGTCTAGATATAAATTGAATATATGTATGGTTTCACACATTTATCTACCTTTTACTCTAGATAATATTTTTTGAAACCTTATTATTTATTCCTTTACATTTTTTATCTCATTTTTATTACTTTATTCAGGTTAATTTTTTTTCTATTCCATTTACTTTTATTTTTGTCTATCTAGATCTGTCTTCACTTTATCTCATCTCAGATCATATTTTCACACCATTATTAGATATATTGTGAGTCTCTCTAGAGAATGTTGTAAGAATATTGTGTGTAATGTTACTAGAGCTTTAGACTCAGATTATCCTGAGTAATACTGGTGAAGATTCAGTTACCATAGGCTTGCAACAACTTTTGGTACACAGCATTCAATCTGGAGGGAGTCTGAAAGACAGATAGTAAGGTTGTTGGCTATAGAAGTCTTTAATGCATCATGGGGAATGTGAAGGAAAATTTTACTATATCTAGGGATTCTTTCCTATCTCTTATTGCTATATTTTATTCACCATTATAATTTTATAAGTATTCATTAGCTTTTAAATACCTGCAGTAAGAAATGTGCCACCTCTTGGATGTAAAGTGAGTAATATTATCTGAACATTTTATTTAAATTATTGTCTGCTTAAGATATTATTTTTGGGAGTAGTGGATTGAGTCCACCACACTATTGAGGCTCTAGTTATTTTTAAAGTTTGTGTATTAAATTACTGGTACGGTAATTGTGATTTGAAAATATTCTTTTTAAATATTATATATTTTTCTAGTGATACAACCATTTATATTCATTAATGGTATATCCTTATACATACATTACTACTGGTTTTTAAAGTAAAATGATTAATTTCCAATTATTTCTCAGTTTGGCCCATTTCACCTGAATTGATGCACTCACATATCAACTCTTCATTGGTTCTTGCAATTTGAGGAACACCATCTGTAACCACGTTTTGACAGGCTGAACATGTTCCTCCATTGATTTGGAGTAAATGAAGATGTCATCTTGATAAACTGCCACATATATCCCAATTCTATCTCTGAAAATACTATTGGTGAAGTGTTGGAAAGTGGCAGGCATGTTACATGGACCAAATGGCATTACCAACCATTCAAAATGACTGAATTTAGTGCAGAATGCCTGTTTTTTTTGTCTCCTTCTTACACATGTATAATGTGGTAATGTGCCCTAAAATCTAGGGATGTGAAAATATCTGCACCCTGAAGACTTTCATTCAACTCATTATTCAGAGGAAGAGGGTATCTGTATTTAACCATCAGCACATTTAACCTTCTGAAATCCATGCATGGTCTTATTGACCTGTTATTTTTACCTGTAAAGATTAAAGTGGCCTCCCAAAGAGATTTTGATTCTCTGATCAAACTTTTTTTTAAATTTTCATAAATCATCTCTTTTAGCATGGTTGATCCCAAGGTTGAAAATAAGATTATGCAGCAAAATTGAGAAGTTGGGCCTGGAATCAGATCAATGGCAAAGTCTTATAGTCAATGAGGTGGCAAAGTCTTAACTCCTCTATCTTCAAACGGTGGTAAGAACTCCCAATAAGCTTCAGGGAGCATTTCCTATAGGATTTTTTTCTACTTTGAGGACAGTACCTTGGCTCCAATCTTGGCTGATATATTCCATACTGTTGCATCACATTCCAGTTCCTCCCCTTCCACCAGGGCCCCCTCCAAGTTCTGAAACTTAGCACCAAGAGAAAGTTTCAGTCCTTGCAGAAAGTTTACGTTGTGGCATTCCAAATCTTAGTACGGCTCTAAAAGTCTATTCAGAATATTTATTTGGAATAGGACGGTGATCTGAGAAGCCGGATTAGTTTAAAATATTTTATTATTAACAAAAAATGAAATTGAAAAAGTCAAGATATGAATGTTTGGTCAGATTTATTAATTTCACTGGTCAAATGATTTTTTAACGGCTTCAAAATTAAATTTAATGAAATTCAAGAAGCTCAAGAACCTTTGAGAATCTTCCCTGAATTTTTACTATTTTTCTTATATTTTTAATAGACTTTTAAAGATTTATTAAATTATTTACGTGTTTCAAAATTTATATAACTTGGATGATTTTTCATAGGTTGAATAGAGCTGAGCAGACTACAAAAACTAGTTAGAGATGTTAAGGAGAAGTTGCTCTATCATGTGTAATTTTTCTGGATTTTTTATTATAGTTTTTAAGGTTCTAATTGAGTCCGGAGGTCCGGATGAGCTCCGTACAAGCTCTGTATGAGCTCCAGAAAAACTCCGGACGAGCTCTGGATGAGCTCTGGCTGTGCTCTGGAAGGGAAATTAGGCACATGACTAAGTATAATTAAGGAAACCTCAGACTCAAAATTATAGATCTCAGAGATCACATACAACAGACAGATACATGATTATAACAACCATTATTCATATTTTTCTTTTGTCAACAAAATAATTAATTATTTGTAATACCCTTATAAAATAACAATTTTACTCAACAAATCTTAAAAATTAACATATAGGGTGTCATTAGAAAGTTCTCAACTCCAGGGACTCATTTATAGTACCTGTTTTCAAAAATTATTAAAATCTAAAAACATTAAAACTTCTTTCTTTTAAAATAATGTATCTGGTGTAACTTTATTGTTGCATTTCAGTTGTTTGCACAGAAGAACCACTCAATCATCCTAACAAGCTTTAATTAAACAGGGTTTCATTCTTTATCATTATCAAGTAGACTTTTAAGCTTATTTACCTAAAAAACTCACAAATTCATTTAGAGGGACAGGGTTTTTTCTGATTATCCAACTTCTTTGGATTCTGCTTACAGCAAGGCGACTGTAAGAGTCTACCTACATATTTGGCGCCCAACATGGGGTTTGATTTCTCTAGCTTTTAAAAGGACTTACTTGATACTTGGACTTTTATCCTGCAAGAGGCTTGCTTTCTGAAACTCTTATCAATTTATTTATCTTAGCCTGCAAGAGGCTCACTTATTAGAATGCTTTATCATTAATCTAATCTATTAGGATGTCTTCTGCTGCTGGATCTGGTGTGTCTATTCTTATGACACCATCAGTTAGGATTGTCTCTTGGGATGGGCCCAAGTTTAATGGGGAAGAAGTTAAATGGTTTTTGAGAAGATATGAGGCTTCTGCTTTGGTGGATGGAGCTACTAACCTGGATATGGTAAAAAAGATCAGGTTTTTTATTGTTGACAGAGAGGTGGAAAAGGAGGTCATTGCTATGGAGGGTTATAAAAGGTTTGATTGGATAAGGCTGTCAAAAGAGATGGTTGATAGATGGGGTGTCAGGTATACTATGGTGGATCTCAATAAGATTGTCAGTGATTGGCAAGCTAGGGGTGGTGTTTCTAATATGGTGGACTTCAAAAAGTTATGTGGACAGTTTGATGAAGTGGTGGAATATCTGATTTTGGTGGAGGAATTGGGCCATGAAAATCAGGCCAAGGATCTATTCTGGTCTTCTTTTAGTAGATTTATTAGGATGGATGTTTTAAAAGAACTGTCTAGGAAAAATTTGATGAAGGATCTGCCTAATGGTGAACAGGAATTGCCGGCTTTGGAGATAATCAAGGAGAATATTCAAGGCTACTTAAAACTCATGGCACTGGACAAATATCAAGAATCTTGTACTCAATATGTTAGCAAGGTTAGTGAAGTATTTTCTGAAAATAACGATATCATGATTCAAGCTCAAGAAGCCAAGAAGGCTCAGATGGGACAGCCTGTTGCTAAAGTTGAGGGAAATGTAGACAACAAGATGGTCAATCACTTGGCCAATTTAACTAAACAATTAAAGATATTTGTTCAAGAGACTCAAAAATCCAATAGAGCACCTGTGGATTTGACTTCAACTTCTTCTTCTTAGCAATATAGAGGTTATGAGAGGAGGAATTATAGATTTAATGGCAATGTGGGTTCCCAAGAGGTTCCCAGGGCCAAGGTAACAAAATCTAGGGCTCAATATGAGAGGCCCATTGTTTCTGGACAAGAGAATGCAATAGAAATGGTTTTAGGAAGATTTAATCAACTTCAAATTCCTTTATCCTTAGGCAAATTATTTACAATTAGTCCAGCCCTTGCAGAAAAGCAGGAGAAGCATCTGAGAAGGAGAAGAGTGTCCACTGGAGAGGTGGAATATATATGTGAAAATGTGGAGAAGTTTGGTGAGGAGGTGGAAACTCATTTTTCTGCACCTTTAGGTTATTTGTTGGTTACTCTCAATGGTAGAGAGGTTAAGGCCCTGGTAGATTCTGAGTCTCAAATTAATTTGATTTCTTTAGAGCAAGCAACGATTATAGACTTTCCAATTAAATCTGGCACTGGTGGTAATCTCAGAGGTATTAGAGGGCATGCTACTGAGCTTATGGGTACAGCAGAGCATGTTAAGCTATGTGTTGGTGGATCGGTTGGTAAGGTTCACTTTTATGTGGCCAGAGGAGCTGTTAAAATGGTTCTTGGTGGTCCTTGTTTGATGGATTTTGAAGCCCAGATTGGCTATCAAGCTGGTGTGGGCATTAGTTTGGAGATTACAGGGGACAATATGAGAAGGCTTCATATGCGTCTAGCACCCCCAGGAGATGAAGGTTGGGAAACTAGGCCTGGGGTGACCACAATGTGTCAATGTTGTGTATGCACCAAGAAGCGGTGTATAAAACGGACAGCTTCTGGTGAATTATGTTTGGAGATAGATTATGGGAGCCCTCATTTTTTGGGGTAGAAGGGGCTGATCACTCTAATGTTGCAATATCTCCCCAGGATGAGATCCTGGATTGCAATAGGTCAGCTCACTTGGAGATAATTCAAGTGGATTCTCAATTATTTTCTATTAATAATATGTTAAATTGTTATTATGTTTTCAAATTTTTGGTTTGTCTCACTTCTCTGTCAAGATTTTTGATCACATTCAAGAATGGATCAAGAGGGAAGATGGGAAATATTATGTTGAATAAAAATTGGAATGGCTTATTTTCTGACCACCAGCAAGAGGGTAAACTGCAATTATTTCATCAAAATTCTATAAAAAATCTTAGTATAATTAAAACACAAAAAAATAATTTTTGTGATAATTTGATTCCGGTCCTCCAGCAAGATGATAAACTGCCAACTTTTTTTACGGGTGATTTTATGATGGATAAGGGAAGTAAAGGTGTTGGAAAATTTGTTGAAAAATTAGACAAGGGAAAAGTGAAGAAGATTAAATTTAAAAATGAAATAAAATATTTTTCTGAATATTCTTATTCTGATTCTGATGAAGAAAGGAATTCCTTTGATGAAATTTTTAATGGCAATACAAAAATTAATATTTTACCTCAAGCTTATGTAGATGTGGAAGCAGCAAAATATAAGAAGGTAGCAAATAAAATCTGAACGATTAATGAACCACCACCTGCTGAATTAAATCCACCTTTGAGAAGACCAAGGCTATCAAGAGATCCTTATGAATTTCCCTTGGTGAAGAATCTGCCCAAATTTCTGAAACTTCAAGAATCACTTTTGAGAGACTGGGTGTTGTTAATTTTGGACCTGATTGTTGGTTGTCTGGAGAAGAGAAGAAGTTGTTGTTGGATGTGATGTTCAAGCAAGAGAAGGCCATTGCTTTTGTAGAAGAGGAGGGGGTGTGTTGAAGCATTCCTATGGGGAGCCTTACAAGATTCCTGTGGTATGTCATGAACCGTGGCAGAAAAAACCAATCCCAATTCCGGCTGCATTAAAAGAAGCTTATATCGAAGTTTTCAGAGAACAGATTCGCAATGCACTGTATGAGCAATCATCATCAAGTTAATCTAGTCCAGTATTCTGTATCAAGAAATCAAATGGCAAACTTAGAGTAGTTCATGATCTCAGGGAATTAAATAGGGTTACAATAAAGGATGCTGGTATACCACCTAGTGTGGAGGAGTTTGTGGAAGCGTTTTCTGGGAGAGTGTGTTATGTTTTAGGAGATATTATGGGGGGATATTATGAGAGAGAGTTTCATCCAGACTCTAGGCCTCTCACTACTTTTGATACACTGCTAGGATGATTATAATTGACAAGATTACCTCAAAGAGCAACAAATTCAGTTGCCGTTTATCAAGCTCAGATGGCTTGGATTCTTCAAGATGAAATTCCTCAATATGCCAGAATCTTTATTGACAATGGAGGAATTAAAGGACCTTCAACAGATTACAATAATAAAGTGTTGGAGAACCCAGGGATACAAAAATTCATCTGGGAGTATGCAATAACTTTAGAGAGGATCTTGTTTAGAATTGAAGAAGCTGGTTTAACTATTTTGGGTTCAAAAATTTCATGTTGTGTGCCAGATTTAGAGATTTTAGGTCATGTGGTATGTAGAGAGGGTAGGATTATGTCCAAGAAGAAAGTGAATAAAATTCAGTCCTGGCCAAGACCCAAGAATACAACCAAAGTTAGAGGATTTTTAGGGGTCTGTTTTTACGTTAGAATGTTTATCAAGGACTTTTCTTCATTAGCAGCTCCACTGAGAAGGTTAATAAGAAAGGATGCAGACTGGGAGTGGGATGAAGAGTGTGAGAAGGTGTTTGTGAAGCTGAAGAAGGTTGTGGGAAAAGATATTGTCCTGCATAAGTTGGATTATGGAAAAGATGCAGGTAGAATTTATTTAGCAGTTGACTCAAGTCAGATTGCTGCTGGGGCGGTCTTGTCTCAGATGGATAAAGCTGTTTATATTAGACCAGTCAGGTATGAATCTGTAGTTTTTACTGAGGTGGAATCAAGATATTCTCAACCGAAATTGGAACTCTGTGGTGTGGCAAAATTTTTTAAGAAATTGCAAAATGTTTTATGGGGACAACACTTCAAACTTCAAGTGGACGCGAAGTCCTTAATTCAGATGATCAATTCCCCAAGTATACCGAATGCTCCCATGACTAGATGGGTAGCTTTTATTCAGCATTTCTCATTTGATTTGGTTCATAAGCCTGGAAAAACTTTTACTATGCCAGATGGATTGTCAAGAAGGCCACCAACTGAAGAGGATTCAGAATCAGAAGAATTTGATGAAGATATACCTGTTATTAAAGCCAGCACTAAAGGAGCTGAAAACTTTCCATACCTCCCCCATGAGGTTAAAATGGCTGTTTGTATAAAGTGGGATGAATATGTGGGATATGAGGATAATGAAAGTGTGGAAAGTGTATATGTGGATGAGAATGATGTGGTAGTATGGGATGGTAGTAGATTGGTTAATGGTGTATATGTTGGAAGTTTAGAAAATTTGGTCAAAGAGAGGTTGGGTGTAGATATAAATTTGGTAAAGCGGAGGTTGGACAATGATGATGAAGAAGGAGATACTAAAAAGGGTGGTAAAGAGGTTGATAAAAATTTGGTTCAAAAGAGATATGAAGTTTAAAAATTTAAAGATGAAAATTTTTATTCATTTATTGATCAAACTCAATCAAAGAAGCTTATAGCTCATGCAAGTGCAGGTGATATAGGTGATAGAGAAGTGCCCTTGGATGTTATTTTATTGGATTTTAAAGATGAGGTCTGGGGACAGACTGGGTTTTATTATGTTTTGGTAAAATATTTGTTGACTCTGGAAAGGCCAGAGGAATGTGATGATGATGACTGAATGGCTATCAAAAGAAAGACCCCAGCATCTTATATATCTGGACGAAGATTGATGAAAAGGAGGTATCCAAATCCTCAAGTAGTAGTTTCTCAAAAGAAAGGGCAAGAGTTGGTTATGAAATCACTGCATGAAGATCTCGGTCATAGGGGAATGGGTGAGACATATAGACAAATTACTGATAGATTTTGGTGGCCTGGTATGAAGATGGCTGTTAAGAAATGGGTTCAGTCATGTGAAGAATGTCAAAGAAGGAGTTATCTAAAGACAAAAGAACCTGGACATGCAACCGGTGAAAACACTCTTTTTGGTAGGGTTAGTTTGGATGCTGTTCATATAAAAGAGGGGAGATATAAATATTTAATTGTAGCCAGAGATGATTTATCTGGTTGGGTAGAGGCAGCACCTCTTATTAATTTAAATGCCAAAGATGTGGCAGATTTCTTGTTGAAGGATTGGGTGTATAGATATGGGGTTATGAAATTGGTAATGGTTGATGGAGGACCTTAATTTGGGGAAGAATTTAGGGAAGCTATATCAAAGGTTGGATCAAAGGTTAGGGTAGCAACCCCTTATTATCCTGAAGCTGAAGGTATGGTTGAAAAAGGGCATCAAGTTATTAAGGATGCTTTAGTCAAAATGTGTGGGTCGAGTGCTGAAAATTGGAGGCATTATTTACCTTTAGTTATATTTGCTGATAAAATTACTGCCAAAAGGACAACTGGATTTTCACCCTATGAACTTGTTTTTGGACAAAAAGCAGTTTTACCAGTTGATTTAGAGGCTGAATCATATCTTGGAGTAGATTGGGATAGTGTTAACACTACTGAAGAATTTTTATGTGCAAGAATGATGCAGCTGGAGAAGAAAGAAGAATACTTAGGAAAAGCATATTCTAGAATGATTAAAATCAGAAATCAGTCAGTAAGGTATTGGGATGAAAGATTAGCACACAGACTCAGGAAACCTTTGAAGACTGGAGATATGGTTTTGGTGTATAATAGGAGTTTGGAAAGCCAGTGGGGGAAGATGTTTGAGGATTGGTGGAATGAACCTTATAAAGTCAGAGAACAGGTGTCTGGCGGTTCATATGTTTAGGAAGAATTGGATGGAGTAGTTTTAAAGAAGAGGGTAGTGGCCAATCAAGTCAAACAGTTCTATCCTAGGGGCACCAGGAGTGCCGAAAGTTTAACTCCAAAATGAGGGTAAACTATTTCTACAATTGTTTTAAAAGGAAACTCCAAAATGAGGGTAAACTATTTCTATAATTGCTTTAAAGTTTAACTCCGAAACAAGGATAAACTACATAATTGATTAAATAAAATTTTGTCAAAGTTTAACTCTGGAATGAGGATAAACTACTTCTTACTAAAAATATTACTGTCGTTTTACTATGGTATGGGAGATAAAACTGTTAACAAACTTTTACGACATTTATGAAGACATTTGTTTGAAAATTCTTAAAAATCTTAAAAGCAACAAAAATTATGGAGAAGATATATGTTGGAATGATAAATTTTTTTATTGGTAGAAGTGTTCACAGGTAAACATTCTGAATTAAATGTTGGCAAGTTTGGGGGTAATTGATGGGCTGGCTGCTCTATTCACAATTACCCCACAATGTTTGTTACCAATTTTTCCCTGTTTCTAGTTGAATCCTGGCTTTGTTTTTGATTTATAGGAAGTCTGCTAAGACTATAAACTGGAACGAACAAAGAGACAATGCTCCCACTGCTGGATTCAAGATTCTTTTTTGTTTTTGTTTTTGTTATGTTTTTATGTTAGATTTTTATATAATGAAATATGTTTTTCTTTAATTTTAATTTTTATAATACTATAAAATATTGTTAAGGGTGATGTTCACTGGTGGTCTCTAATCATTTTTACAAATTGGAGGGAGCCCACCCAGTGATCATTATCATAAAATTTTATTTTTCTAAACTTTCATTTATTCATTTTGTATTTTCAATTTCTCAAAATTGTGTAACCACATCAAGTTGCACTTTGATGTGCGTATGATGTCAAGGGTATGGCTCATCAATTGGCCAGGGGGCATCTTTCAAATTTTATTTTACATTTCATAAATTTTATATTTCAAATTTGTTTATCATTTTTTTAAATTAAATTTTAAATTTTATTTCATAACAATCTTTTATAACCTTTTATTATTTTCATCATTTAAAAAAAATAAAAAAATAAATAAAAAATATAAATATAAATAAATAAAATAAAATGATAATAAATAAAAATTAAAATTAGAGTAGTTTTTTTTTTTTTTTTTTAGTGTATATTTCTTTTTTTTTATGTTTCATTTTATATTCCATTCAGGACGTCTAGTTAACTGGAATAAATCAAATTTAAGAAGAATTATTTTTGGAAGAAGCTCTATCCAAAGAATTTGGAGCTGAATTGTCGATTATCTGGGTAGCTGATTTGATTTGTTGGTATTGGGAAATTTGAAGCCAGTTGGCTATTTTTAGTTGATCCCTCAAAATTTGCTCTCTGAACCATACCTCAGTTTGATCAGAAGGAGGATAATGGTGAAAATAAGTTAAAATATTATTGAAATTAGGTGAAAGGTGATGTCCAAATAGATGAATAGGGACCTGGGGATAACTAGGAACAGGTAAAGGAAGCTCATACGCTGATGAATGAATGGGTGAAGCATTGGACACTGGAATTATGGAGCAAGAGTCAACTTTATAATTATGAACAAATCAAGATAAAAGGGATACTAACCGCTATCAACACTGTCAAGATTGAGTCTAAAAGGCTTACTGGGAATAGCAATTGGTGTTTTTAGAGATGTGAAGGGGTTGATAATTTTTAAAGGAGGATTGGTATTAGATCTGGGTCTTTTAGAGGATTTTTTGGAGATAGGAGAAGAAGGAAGGCTGTTGGTTCTAGATCTTTTGGGCTTCTTAAATTTTACAGGGCTAGGAGAATGGGTAGAAGATGAAGAGGAAAGATCAAAGGATGGTTTAATTGAAGGATTTTTTCTCATAGCTCTTGGAGCGATTGGAGTCCTAGGAGGATTAGAAGCAAGCCTAGACTGAAGAGAAGGAGCAGCTGGACCCAGTGTGTTTTGGTCAGGAGAGAAGTTTAGATAGGCAGAGGGGGTAAATGGTGTTGGATTGTTGGAAGTAGAAGGAATAAGAGGAGGAGTTGATGGTTTTGGAATGGGATTACAGAAGGAGGCAAAAGAGGTAGCAGGAATTGGCAGGGAACCATATTTCAAGCTGGAGAATTTTCTTTCTTAATGAAGCACGCAGAACAAGCTCTGTTATAGATGTGTTTCTTAGGGTTGAAGGTATAAACACATTCTTGATGGGTGAAACAGCAGTAATTGCAAGCTTTTTCAGGAGAAGCAACATAGCTGGATGGAGTCATCTTGATAGGATTAAAAATTGTATGGAAACAGTGGATAATGGCCTGAAAATTGGGAGAAAAGGAACTGGTGGAAAGATATGGACTCTGGATAGAAAAGGATGTTGGAAACAATCAAAAGTTTGGTCCACTATGACCCTAAACTGGAAAATCACTCATTCTTTGTCTTCTATGACATTAAAATGGCAATTCAACTGTTATTTGGACAATTTGAAAGAGATTTACAAGATGGGTCCCCCATGACCTTAAACTGGAATATTCTATGCAACTCCATGCACTCATTTTAATTTATCACTGTCCACCAAGACATCTAAACTGGTAATGCAAAATTTTTTTCTATGAAGGCTATTAAATTAACAATTGACAAATTATTTAATTTATCACTGGTACTCAAATTTTGAAAAGGGGCATATGTTTTATTTGGGGGATGTAGTGTTTAATATTGTGGAGGTGATGGATGATGAAATTATGGTTGAAGAATGATAATTATGGTGCTAAACATGGAGAAAATATGGTTATTAATACTATTTAAAAGATAAGTTATTAAATAGGTGGTCTATTTGAATGTTGTGATGATGAAATTTTTGAAGGAGAATATGGTAGTTGGAAAATTAGTGTGCCTTGAATAGGCTAAATGGTATGAAGTTTGGAGGACCTTATGGCTAGAATTGGATCAAGTATTCAGCTCAATCAAAGAGAATGGAATCAGGAGTATTCAGCTTATTTGATGAGAATGGAATCAAGTATTCAGCTCATTGTGTGTAGAGCCTACTCTCTTAATGCATATGAGTAGAGACTGGTATAGGGGAGTCTGAAGGGATTCAAAACTTACTCTCAGTAGTTGGAAGCATCACGAGGCAAATAGATTTTATTTCAAAATAAAAATTAATGAAGAAATCAATTTAAACCAATTAAATATGAAGAAAAGAATAGGATTCATGTTTACTAAAGCACTAAAATATAAGGTTAAAACAAATAATTTTGCTGAAATTTTTCTACATCATCATCAAAACTCTGAATCAACAATCATCTCTTCATTAAATCTTCATGATTATTGGCAGGAGTGTATTTGAAGTAGGATAAAATCTTTCTCTTTATATCATCAGTAAAGTCAAGAAAAAGATATCTATGAAATTTAGGATAATGATTTATATAGTCCATTCGGACTTGACCTACATCATCAGAGTTGGTGATGTTAATAGCTAAAAGATTGAAAAGGCATTGCTGGGATTAGCATGGAATAGATAAATAATTATTAAAAGGCTTACTTTGGGACCCAGGAAATAAAGTCTGGGAAAAAGAAAAAGGAGAAACTGGAAGTATGGGTGAAGGATCTTGAGAAGGAGGGATTAGAGATGAAATTGTAGATGATGGTTTAGTTTTATCCTTGATCCTTTTCAAGAATACTGGTATCTTTTCTAATCTTTTCTTAGATAAGTCAGAAGCTGGAGCAGTGGATAGGCCAGCAATAGGATTGAAAGATGGTTTAGAATTTGGCCAGACACATTTAACCTTTTTGGAGCAACAGAGATCACAAGTGGTTCTTCAAGGAGGATTTGGAAAGGACATCAAGCAAGGGACTTCATAATTCTTGCAGAGGTCGCATGGTACGGCAAGATATTTCATACTTATGATGGTACTCATGAAAGTAGAAATAAGTTTATGTAGTTGGAGTGGGATGTTGAAGAAACAATGAAGAGATGAATATGGAGAAGATAAAAGTAGGATTATATATCAATTGAACATGCAAAATTCACAGAATGAGGACATTCTTCATTGGAGGTAGGATGTGGCATTCCAAATCTTAGTATGGCTCTAAAAGTCTATTTAGAATATTTATTGGGAACAGGATGGTGATTGTAGAAGCCAGATTAGTTTAAAATATTTTATTATTAATGAAAAATGAAGTTGAAAAAGTCAAGATATGAATGTTAGGTCAGATTTATTAATTTCACGGTGTGGTACGCGCCTCTCAAGTAGTTTGATTATGGACCAATCAGCTCGCATAGTCCAGGAAAAACAAAAGGGATTCATAGTGCAGTAGGAAGTGCTAAACTTTAATGCGTGCTTGTGTGTTTCAAGGACAAAGGAAAATTGAAGTGCGGAAGAGGATTCAGGGTCTGTGCGCTTGGATTTTGCAGAAGGATGCACCGCATAGTGGGGAATTGTGTGTTATTGATTTAGGACTGCAAGCGCCAAACAATATGGACTTGTATCTTCCAATAATCATGTATTACGCACTATGGAAGGAATTATGGCTTAAGGAAAGGCTCAAGTGCAAAGTATACTGCACTGCGGCTAGTGTGGTAGCTTACCAAAATGGGTGATAAGGGAGATTAACTAGTTGAAAATCAAAGCAACTAAGATCAGCGTTAGAAGGAGTCAAACTTGGAAGTAACACTGAAACAAACAAAGGTACACTCAGGGGCGCGCATGTCAAGCTGTCAAGCATGAGTAAAACAAGTTAATACTAGTGTTAGTAAGGATAGGGTATGATTTAGTCGCTGTAGTTGTTACAAGCGGTGTACATGGTCTACTAATAAATTAGTTACCGTTTTACTAATGTAGAGCTAGATTCAGCGCTGGAGATCCACTAGGGAACTGTGTTTAGAGCACTGGAAAAATATAAAGAGGGTATTGCATCTAGTAATGAAGGGAGAACAAATTGACAAATAGTTAGTTAACATACAAGTAGTTAATTATTTGGGAGTCAAAGAATATTAGATTTTCTGTGTTCAATTATTTGAGAATATATAGATTCATTAGGGTTAACTATTATTAGAGTTATTTTATTGCTATAATAAGACATATTCAAAGAGAGCGCTTCAAGAGGGAGTAGCTGTGAATACTAGCGCTTGTTAAGAATAGAAATATCCAGATAGTAATACTTGTTTTTCCAATCTTTTAAACTCAGTTCTCAACTTATTAACTTTCTAATCACAAATTAGTGTTACACATTATTGCGCTGTCTTTAAAAATAAGAGTGACAGGCACTTCTTTTTAGAAATTGAAAAGGAGAACCAACCCATCTTTCATTGTGTCTACTTCTTAGTACTTTAGAACTCTCTACAATTGGTTTCCCAACAGTGTATTAATTGTAACTAGTATTTTTATTAGATCGTTTAGTTTTTCAGGGTTTTGTTAAGAGGACGAGATCAAGCTGGCACTTCAACGGAAGAGTCAAAGGGTCTACAACAAGTGGATCAATAGCCCTTATCAGAGGATATCGTAGGCCTTTATTGTGAATATAGTTGGGTTTAATTACCAAGTGTGTGTTTATTATTTTGTGATCTCCGTTTTGATTTCATATTTTGGAAATGGATCCTACTGCAACTACATCTAAGGGATGTCAGGAGATGGTTAAAACAACTAATTTGACGGCATCGTTGCCACAAACAGTAACTACAATAATTAGATGTAAAGATGAAAGTTTGCGTTTTATGGGTATATATACCAAGAAGCTCTTACGAAGGTTTGAACAAGCGGCAGAAGTGCACGGAGCAACTGAGTATTATATGGTGCGTCAAGTGCTCTTCTTTGTCTCTAATGAGTGCAAAGATGATTTAGAGGATTTAAAGGGGCATGAAGAGCGCTGTGGTAGCCTAAAGTTTAGTACGGCACCTAAGTATGTAAATGGAGTTATTACGGTGTGCAGGATTGGCGTTATTATTTTTTATAAAAAGGGTTTTATTTAATTTATTGGAGTTTAAAATATGAAGAAATTGGTCACGAGCGAATGCCTACACAAATACAATTTATTTTACGGAGAAAACTTATTTTTACGGTCTGAAAATTTATAAGTATCAAGTCGAGTCACTCAAGAACCTTGGGAAATTTTCCCAGAATTTTTACTATTTTTCTTATATTTTTAAATGAATTTTAAAGTTTTATAGAAATATTTACGTTTTCAAAAATTACTTAACTTTGATGAATTTTCACGGGGTAATTAGAGCTGCGCAGACTACGAAAATTAGTTTGGTATGTAAAGGGGAAGTAGCTCTATTATGTGTAATTTTTCTAGATTTTTTATTATGGTTTTAAGGTTCTAAATTGAGTCCGGAAGTCCGGACGGACTCCGTTTCGACTCCGTACGGACTCCGTACGGACTCCGTACGGACTCCGTTCCGGCTCCGTACGGACTCCATACGGGCTCTGGATTGACTCTGGAAGAGCTCTGGAAGGGAAAACTTAGGCACGTGACTAGGAATACTTAAGCGACTCTCAAATTCGAAATTGAGAAGGGGGAAATCATCATACAGCTTAATCATTAACCACCACGGTCTCATTTTTTATTACTCAACAAATTTAAATAAATCTGTAATACCCTTATAACTTTATATTTTTATATTTAACATTTTAGAAATACTATTCAACAGTTTAAATAACACTTCATACAGGGTATCTTTAGAAAGGTCTTCGTCACTGGGACTTGATTATTGCTGTCTCATAAAAATTAAAAATATTATAAAAACATAAAAGTCAATCTTTTCAGATCTTTCACTGGTACACCTTAATTGTTGTTATCAGTATTTCTTTTATCAACAGCCACTTTCTTTAAATCTCAATAAGCGTTAATTATTTTAGAGTTTCATATTTTTTTATCAATCAGATCTAAGTAGATTGGTTAGCTTAGTGATTTAGAATTCCCATTTTGTTATTTTATTGGAAGGACGGGGTTTTCAGCTAAATCCACACATCTCCTCCGGATTCTGCTTACAGCAAGGCGACTGTAAGAGTTTACCTTACCATAGTTGGCGCCCAACGTGGGGTTCGATTTCTCTAGCTTTCTTTAAAGACTTACTTGGATCAAGAACGTTATTAGCCTGCAAGAGGCTTATTTTCTGGAACTCTAATTGGATTTTTGTTATTGGCCTGCAAGAGGCTTGTTATTTTATCAATTGTTAACACTTTTCATTACTTATTGGGATGTCTTCTTCTGCTGTTGCTTCTGGATCTTCTAACCCTCTTACTCCCTCAGTTAGAATTGTTTCTTGGGATGGCCCAAAGTTTGATGGGGAGGAGGTTAAATGGTTCATTAGCAGGTATGAAGCTGCTGCTGCTGTTGATGGTGCTTCCCATGTGGATATGGTGAAGCAAGTTAGGTTCTTTATTGCTGATAGGGAGGTGGAAAAAGAGGTTATTGCTATGCAGGCATTCAAGGACAAGGATTGGGTTAAGCTTTCTAAAGCTATGGTTGATAGATGGGGTGTTAGGTTTACTATGATGGACCTCAATAAAATTGTTGGAGACTGGCAAGCAAAAGGTGGAGTTTCTTCTATGGCTGACTTCAAAAAGCTCTGTGTTCAGTTTGATGAAGTGGTGGAATATCTCATACTGGTGGACGAGTTAGTGCATGAGAACCAAGCAAAAGATTTGTTTTGGTCAGCATGCAGTAGGGATATTCGAATGGACGACTTGAAGGATCTTTCAAGAAAAGATTTGATGAAGGAACTGCCTAATGGTGAGCAGAAACTGCTGGCTCTGGAGGTTATCAAAGAGAACATTCAGGCCCATCTCAAGTTATTGGCGTTGGACAAATATCAAGAGTCTTGCACTCAATATGTTAGCAAGGTTAGCGAAGTTTTGGCCGAAAATAACGATATTATGGTCAAAGCCCAGGAGGCCAAGAAGGCTCAAATGGGATTACCAGCTGCTAAAGTTGAGGGCAATGTAGATAATAAGATGGTCGATCATTTGGCCGATTTAACTAAACAATTAAAAATATTTGTTCAAGAAACCCAGAAGGCCAATAAGGCCCCAATCGCTTCTTCGTCGACGTCGACTTCTTATCAGTCCAGAGGTTATGAACGTCGAAATTATAATGGCAATAACAACGGTAACCGCTTCCCAGGCAATGGGAGAAATGGTGGGAATGGTGGTAATGGATATAGAGGTGGCTATGATGAGCCAAAGGTGTGCTCCTATTGCAATAGGAGGGGTCACAGAGCAACAGTTTGTTTTGCTCTTGATAAGGATATGGATGCTGGGCGAGTTTTATTTGATGGTAAAGTTTATAAATTTCCTGATGGTTCGTTCATCAAGCCCAGTGATGGACAGTCTCCTTCTGATTTGGTCAGAAGAAGTTTAACGGCTGAAAGGAGAGCCAGATTTGAAGAGGTGACGGATGAAGATGTTAATGCCAAGAGTGGCAAAAATGGTAATGGTAATGGTGGTAAAGCTGACAAGGGCAAGGAGAAAGAGGTCAGTAAAGCCACATTTTCTACTTCTTTTGGTGGTTTAGAGCTGGCGACGGTTGCCCAGGTGGAGGGTAGCTGTATGGCTGGCGAATACAATGTTAATGCTGCTAGAAGAGCAGCTGCTACTAAGGCGAAAAGTAGCATTCAGAGCCAATTGAGGGCTAATCCTGGCAAGGCCAATAACAAAGTGAACCCTTACTCTAAGGACAAGATTTCTAGTGCTCAAACTGCCGCCAACAAATTGAACCCTTACTCTAAGAACGAATTATATAAAATGCAGAAGGGGATTGCTGATATGGGGCCCCCTAGTTATGGCAAGTTTGATTTAAATGGTGAGCCTATGCCAGAGGATGATTCGGATTCTGAGGAGGACGTACCGTTGGCGTCTCTACCCAGACCAAGTTTTAGCGGTCCCATCCCAATGGAGGGAGTAAGAAGGACTAGCGATGGATCAGGATTAGTGCAAGAAGCTGGTGACGGAGTTAGGGTTATAGAAAGTGAAGATGTTATAATGGGGGGTGAAGATGGCTCGGTTGGACCTCAAGAGGTACCCAGGGCCAAGGTTGTTAAATCTAAGGTCCAGTATGAGCGGCCAGTAGTTTCTGGTCAAGCTAATGCGATGGACGCAGTTTTGAATAGGGTGAATCAACTTCAGATTCCCTTATCTTTGGGGGAGTTATTTACGATTAGTCCGGCGCTTGCTGAAAAGCAAAAGAAGCATTTGACGAGGCGTCGGGTTTCCACTGGAGAGGTGGAATATATTTGTGAAAATGCTGAAAAGTTTGGGGAAGATGTAGATACACATTTTTCCGCTCCCCTGGGTTACCTGGTGGTAACTCTAAATGGTAAAGAAGTAAAGGCCTTGGTCGATTCAGGGTCTCAAATTAATTTAATTTCATTGGAGCAAGCGACAAGTATAGGCTTGCCAATTAAAAGTGGGACTGGGGGAAACCTCAGAGGTATTGGAGGGCATGCAACAGAGCTAATGGGTACAGCTGAGCATGTCAGGTTAGGCATTGGTGGATCTGTTGGTAAGGTTCACTTTTATGTGGCCAGAGGAGCAGTCAAAACTGTTCTTGGTGGTCCTTTTTTGATGGATTTTGAGGCCAGGATAGGGTATCAAGCTGGCATGGGGATTAGTTTGGAGATCACTGGTGAAGATATGCGGAGGTTACATATGCGGTTAGCGCCTCCTGGAGATGAAGGTTGGGAAACACGGCCAGGGATTACTACTCTGTGCCAGTGTTGTGTTTGCACCAAGAAGCGGCATATAAAACGGACGGCTTCTGGTGAATTATGTTTGTTGGAAAGGGATGAATGCCCTCATTTTTTGGGGTAGCAGGGGCTGATCGCTCTAATGTTGTAATCTCTCCTCAGGATGAGATCCCGGATTGCAATAGGTCAGCTCACTTGGAGATAATTCAAGTGGATTCTCAATTATTTTCTGTTAATATTACTTTGGAGTGCAAATACGTTATGGACTTTTCTATATGTTTATTGGATTTACCCGGTTTTTCTATTAAATTTAAAAACGGTGTAAAAGGCAAAATGGGCCAAATTAGGTTGGATAAAAATTGGAAGGGTATGTTTTATGACCTCCAGCAAGAGGGTAAACTGCAAATATCACATCAAAATACGATTAAAAATCTTAGTATAATTAAAACACAAAAAAATAATTTTTGTGAAAATGTTATTCCGGGCCTCCAGCAAGAGGTTAAACTGCAATTATCTCCTTCTATTACGGACCTCCAGCAAGAGGTTAAACTGCAATTATCTCCTTCTATTACGGGCCTCCAGCAAGAGGTTAAACTGCAATTATCTCCTTCTATTACGGACCTCCAGCAAGAGGGTAAACTGCAAAAATTACATCAAAACTCGATTAAAAATCTCAGTATAAGTAAAACACAAAAAAATAACTTATGTGAAAATGTTATTCTGGGCCTCCAGCAAGAGGTTAAACTGCAATTATCTCCTTCTATTACGGACCTCCAGCAAGAGGGTAAACTGCAATTAACTCATCAAAACTCGATAAAAAATCTCAGTATAATTAAAACACAACAAAATAATTTTTGTGAAAATTCAATTCCGGTCCTCCAGCAAGAGGTTAAACTGCCGACTTTCTTTACGGGTGATTTACTGTTGGATAAGGGAAGCAAAGGTGTTGGAAAATCTGTTTATAAATTAGACGAGGGAAAGGAGAAAAGGGTAAAATTTAAAAATGAAATAAAATATTTTTCTAATTTTTCTTATTCCGATTCTGGCGATGAAGAAGATTCATTTGATGAAAGTTTTAATGACGATACAAAAGAAAATGTTTTACCTCAAGTTAATTTAGATGTGGACGCAGCCAAATATAAGAAAGTAGCAAATAAAGTTCGACCTATTAATGAGCCGCTACCTGCTGAATTAAATCCACCTTTGAGAAGACCAAGGTTATCAAGAGATCCTTATGAAAGTCCCTTGGTAAAGAATCCGCCTGAATTTTCTGAGACGTCAAGAATCACTTTTGAGAGACTGGGTGTTGTTAATTTTGGACCTGATGGTTGGTTGTCTGGAGAAGAGAAGAAGTTGTTGTTGGATGTGATGGTCAAGCGAGAGAAGGCCATTGCTTTTGTAGAAGAGGAGAGGGGTGTGTTGAAGCATTCCTATGGGGAGCCTTACAAGATTCCTGTGGTATGTCATGAACCGTGGCAGCAGAAACCGATTCCTATTCCAGCTGCATTGAAAGAAGCTTATATCGAAGTTGTCAGAGAACGGATACGCACTGGACTGTATGAGCAATCAACGTCAAGTTATTCTAGTCCTGTATTTTGTATCAAGAAACCGAATGGCAAGCTTAGAGTTGTTCATGATCTTAGGGAATTAAATAGGGTTACA
Source organism: Hemileia vastatrix (assembly GCA_030280995.1). NCBI lineage: Eukaryota > Fungi > Basidiomycota > Pucciniomycetes > Pucciniales > Zaghouaniaceae > Hemileia > Hemileia vastatrix. The sequence goes on from JASXTE010000013.1 coordinate 25,462,066, forward strand.
ATAAAGGATGCTGGGATACCGCCTAGTGCTGAGGAGTTTGTTGAAGCGTTTGCAGGGAGAGTGTGCTATGGATTGGGAGATATTATGGGTGGATATGATGAGAGAGAGTTACATCCGGACTCAAGGCCTCTCACTACATTCGATATGCCACTTGGACGTTTACAGTTAACAAGATTACCTCAAGGAGCAACAAATTCGGTTGCAGTTTATCAAGCTCAGATGGCTTGGATCCTTCAAGATGAAATTCCACAATATGCTGGAATCTTTATAGATGATGGAGGAATTAAGGGACCAACAACCGACTATGATAACCAGGTGTTGTAAGAGAATCCCGGGATACGCAAATTCATTTGGGAGTTTGCAATTACTTTAGAAAGAATCTTGTTTCGAATTGAAGAGGCTGGTTTAACTATTTCAGGTTCAAAATTTTCATGTTGTGTGCCAGCCTTAGAAATATTAGGCCATGTGGTATGTAGAGAGGGTAAGATTATGTCCAAGAAGAAAGTTAACAAAATTCAGTCCTGGCCAAGACCCAAGAATACGACCGAAGTTAGAGGGTTTTTAGGCGTTTGCGTATATGTTAGAATGTTTATCAAGGACTTTTCTTCATTGGCAGCTCCATTGAGACGGTTAACGAGAAAGGATGCAGACTGGGAGTGGGATGAAGAGTGTGAGAAGGCGTTTGTGAAGTTGAAGGAGGTTGTAGGGAAGGATTTAGTCCTGCACAAGTTGGATTATGGAAAAGGAGCTGGCAGAATTTATTTAGCAGTTGATTCAAGTCAGGTTGCAGCTGGGGCGGTTTTGTCTCAGATGGATAAAGCTGGTTACATCAGGCCAGTTAGGTATGAATCTGTAGTATTTACTGAGGTCGAATCAAGATATTCTCAACCGAAATTGGAATTATGTGGTGTGGCGAAAATACTGAAGAAACTTCAGCATATTTTGTGGGGGCAACATTTTGAGTTGCAAGTGGATGCGAAATCGTTAATCCAGATGATTAACTCCCCAAGTTTACCGAACGCACCCATGATGAGATGGGTAGCTTTTATTCAACATTTTTCGTTTGATTTAGTTCATAAGCCTGGCAAGACTTTTACTATGCCAGATGGTTTATCAAGGAGACCACCCACTGAAGAAGATTCAGACTCAGAAGAGTTCGATGAAGATATACCTATTATCAAAGCCAGCACTAAAGGAGCTGAAGACTTTCCATACCTCCCCCATGAGGTTAAACTGGCAGGACTATTGTGTTTAGATTATGATGATGATGACCTCCACCAAGAGGATAAACTGGAAAATATTTTTTATGTTAATAAAGGTGTAGATAAATTCGGCAGAGAGGAGGTAGAAGAAGATGTGGTGTATGTAGAGGAAGATGGATTGGTAGTGTGGGATAGTAGTAAATTAAGGAATGGTGTATATGTTGGAGAATTAGAGAATTTAAATAAAAGGGTGGATAAAGAGAAAGAGGCATTTTCAAATACGGTTTTCGAAGGATCCAAAGGTTCAGAAGAAAAACGTCGACATAGCTCGATTAAAAATTTATTTAGGGGTCAACGATTATTGGCTCATTCATGTGCAGGTGATATTGGTGATAGAGAAGTCCCTATTGATGTTATATTAATCGATTTTCAAGATGAAGTCTGGGGTCAGACTGGTTTTTATTTTTTGTTAGTCAAATATTTGTTGACTTTAGAGAGGCCAGAAGATTGTGAAGACGATGAATGGGTGGCTATCAAGAGGAAGTCATCTACGTTTTACCTATCTGGTCGACGTTTAATGAGGAGGAGGTATCCAAATCCTCAAGTAGTTATAACTCAACAGAAGGGGCAAGAATTAGTTTTGAAATCACTGCATGAAGATCTTGGGCATAGAGGCGTTGGAGAAACATTTAGAAGAATTTCTGATCGATTTTGGTGGCCTGGCATGAAGATGGCTGTTAAAAAGTGGGTTCAGTCATGCGAAGAATGTCAAAGACGAAGTTATTTAAGGCCAAAAGAACCTGGACGCGCGACCGGTGAATATACGCTCTTTGGAAGAGTTAGTTTAGATGCCGTTCATATAAAAGAGGGACGGTATAAATATTTAATTGTGGCCAGAGATGATTTATCTGGTTGGGTAGAGGCAGCGCCTCTTATTAATTTAACTGCCAAAAATGTGGCAGAATTTTTTTTGAATAATTGGGTATATAGGTATGGGGTGATGAAGATGGTGACGGTAGATGGAGGTCCTGAATTTGGGACAGAGTTTAAAGAGGCCGTATTGAAAGTTGGATCAAAGGTTAGGGTAGCAACCCCATATTATCCTGAAGCTGAAGGCATGGTTGAAAGAGGGCATCAAGTTATCAAGGATGCTTTAGATAAAATGTGTGGGACAAGTGCCAAAAAATGGAGGCACTATTTACCTTTAGTTTTATTTGCTGATCGAATCACTGCCAAAAGGACGACCGGATTTTCACCTTATGAACTTGTTTTTGGACAGAAAGCAGTTTTACCGGTTGATTTAGAAGCTGAATCATATCTTGGAGTTGACTGGGACACGGTCAAAACTACTGAAGAATTATTGTGTGCAAGAATGATGCAGCTAGAAAAGAAAGAAGAATATTTAGAAAAGGCATATTCGCGGATGATGAAGATCCGAAATCAATCAGTTAGATATTGGGATGAGCGGTTGGCACATCGATTAAGGAAACCTTTGAACCCAGGAGATATGGTCCTGGTGTATAATAGGAGTTTGGAAAGTCAGTGGGGAAAAATGTTTGCAGATAGGTGGAATGGACCGTATAAAATCAAGGAGCAAGTTTCCGGCGGTTCATATGTGCTAGAAGAGTTGGATGGAGTAGTATTAAAGAAGAGGGTAGCGGCCGATCAAGTGAAACGGTTCTATCCTAGAGGCACCAGGAGTGCCGAAGTCTTCCTCCGCAATGAGGATAAACTATGATATCAATGAAACTTTATGGATTCCTCCGCAATGAGGATAAACTATGATATTTAAAAAAAAAAATCTTATCAACCTCCGCAACGAGGATAAACTATCTTCTTTATATCAAAATGCTTCACTGTCGTTACACTGCATATGGGCAACAAAACTATGATGAAACTTAACAAAATTCAAGAAGACCATCTTTGAAATTTTCAAAAACTTAAAATTCTTAAAATATGGGTGAAGATAGTGTTGGAAAATTTTTTAAAATTTATTGGAAGAAGTGTTCACAGGGGAACCTTCTTAATTTAATATTGGCAAGTGTGGGGGTAATTGATGGGCTGGCTGCTCTATACACAATTACCCCATAATGTTCGTTTCCAAAATTTTCCCTGTTTCTAGTTGAATCCTGGCTTTGTCTTTTAATTATAGGAAGTCCACTAAGACTATAAACTGGAACGAATCAAGAGACACCGCTCTCAACGCCGGATTCAAGATTTTTTTTATGTTAGATGGTGATTTCTTTTCTTTAAATATATATTATGAATGATTGTAAAGGTGATGCTCACTGGTGGTCTCTAATCATTTTTATAAATTGGAGGGAGCCCACCCAGTGATCATCATTATAAAAATTATCTTCTAAAAACTTTCATTTATTTTCTTTCTTTTCAGTTTCTCAAAATTGTGTAACCACATCAAGTTGCACTTGGATGTGGGTATGATGTCGAGGGTACGGCTCATCAAATGGCCGGGGGGCATCTTTTAAAATTTTATTTTAAAATTTTTTTAGTACTTTTTTTTGTCTTTCTTTTCACATTTATTTAACTTTCTTTAAAATTAAATTTTAACTTTTATTTCAAACCTATCTTTTCTAAAATCTTTTATTTTAAATTTAAAAAAAAAATAAAATAAAATAAAATAAAATTTAAAAAAAATAATAATAATAATAATAAAAATAAAAATAAAAATAAAACAAAAATAAAATAAATAATAAAAAAAATAATAAAATAAAAATAATAAAAAAAAAAAAAAAAAAAATTAAAATTAAAATTAAAATTAATTAATTAAATCAAAAATTATTATTATATTTCTTAGTTTTATTTTTTTTAGTTTTCATTCTTTTTAGTTTTATTCATTTAGTTTAGACAGGAAACAGGGTCTAGGGGAACTCAATACATATGGGATTTTACTTCAAGACATCTGTTAGTCCTCCAAGACTTTAAACTGGCTACTGTTCAAAACATTCTTTATGGTTTTTTTATATGAATTTTGGATCTGTTAGTCCTCCAAGACTTTAAACTGGCTTCTGTTCAAGACTTTCCTTAAGGGTTTTATACGAATTTTGGAGCTGTTAGTCCTCCAAGACTTTAAACTGGCTACTGTTCAAAACTTTCCTTAAGGTTTTATACAAATTTTGGAGCTGTTAGTCCTCCAAGACTTTAAACTGGCTAATTTTCAAGACTATCGTTAAAATTTTTTATTGGATTTGTTAGGTCCACCAAGACCTTAAACTGGACTATTATCAAGTGTTGGGTCCACCATGACCTTAAACTGGATTTCTTATCGATTAAATGTTTGGTCCACCATGACTTTAAACTGGTAGTTCATTCATTGTTTAGTCCACTATGACTTTAAACTGGAAAATTAATTTCTGCAGGATAATTCAAAATTCATTGGACCACTATGGCTTTATACTGGATTACTTGTCGATCAAATGTTTGGTCCACTATGACCTTAAACTGGATTATCAAATTTATTCAATCTTTGGTCAAGCCTAGGCCTTACTTAGGAATTTATCAAGTTATTTATGCACCTAAACGATCTTTGGTCCACCAAGACCATAAACTGGCAATCGATTATATGTTTGGTCCACCAAGACTTTAAACTGGAATGTCAATCTTGTTTGGATAACTCAATTCAATCTTTTAATTTATCACTGTCCACTAAGACTCTAAACTGGTTATTCAATTATTTCTGGAATTGGGTGCTGATAGCTTTAGGAGGTTAAAATTTTAAGTGGTGATGATGCTAAGGAAAGCATAATGGTTATTTAGGTGAAATTTGTGGCGCTTTAACATGGTCTAAAGTTAATATTATTATTGGAAGCCTGGCAAAAGTATTTTATGGGTTTGCTGTATAGCAAAGTTTGAAAATTGTGATGAAGGAATCAGAAGTTAGGATGGTAGTTGGATTTTAGGGAATGATTTTTTTTAGTGCCTCATAGTTAGGCCATTTTTTTTGGTGTGAAGCTTGGAGGACCTTATGGCGAGATTGGAATCATAGAATTCGGCTCAGTGGGGGCCCTATGAGGTTGGAATCAGGAGTATTCGGCTCATAGGAAGATCCACTCTCTCAATGCTGTGACAAGAAGGAAGACTGGTATATGGGAGTCTGAAGGGATTCAAACCTTGCTCTCAGTAGTGGAATCATCACAAGATTTATTTTATTTTATGTTATATCAGGCCAGAGAAGAAAGAAAACATCATTTATGTTGAAAGTTTAAGAAGACCAAGCAAAAACAAAATTTTATCAAGTTATACTGTTAGAAAAGATAATTTCTTTGAAATTGTTCAACATCATTATCAAAGCTTTGCATTAAAATCCTTCTTTTCATGAGGTCTTCATGGTTATTAGCTGGAGTTTCTTGAAAATAGGCCAGCATTTTTCGTTTCAACTCATTAGTAAAGTCAAGAAAAAGATAGCGATGAAAATTTGGGTAATGATTGATATAGTCCGTCTTCACTCTACCAACATCATCAGTGTTGGTTATTTTGACAGCTAGAAGTTCAAATATGTTATTAAGTCATAGGTTTAGTCAATTTTGATTAAAAGTTTTTTTTAGTAAGATAAATAGGGTCTTACATTTAGAGCCAGGAAACATAGTCTCAGCAAAGTTAGTTGGGGGTACTGGCGTTATAGGATTAGGATCTTGTGAAGGCAAAATTAGGCCGGGATCCGTTGATGAAGATTGAACTTTTGAAGCTGTTTTTGTTCTTATTCGTTTTAAGAAGACAGGAATTTTGGATCGCTTTTTAGAAGTTGAGGGATCAGGGAGAGCTGCTGGTCCTAAATATACGTTTGTTTTAGAAGGAACTATTGGCCGGTTGCATTTGACTTTTTTCACACGGCATAAGTCGCAAGCTGTTCTGCCAGGAAGATTAGGGTTGGACATTAAACAAGGTACCTGGTATCGAGCGCAGAGTTCACATGGAGCGACAAGTTCTTTGGAAGACATATTGATGAAGATGAATTTTATAGTTGATTAAAGAAGATGGTGGTTGAAGGTTAAAGATGAATATTGTGTTCAACCACTTATGCAAAGTTTTAAGAATGGGGACATTCTCGATTGGAGGGAGGATGTGGTAGCCTAAAGTTTAGTACGGCACCTAAGTATGTAAATGGAGTTATTACGGTGTGCAGGATTGGCGTTATTATTTTTTATAAAAAGGGTTTTATTTAATTTATTGGAGTTTAAAATATGAAGAAATTGGTCACGAGCAAATTCCTACACAAATACAATTTATTTTACGGAGAAAACTTATTTTTACGGTCTGAAAATTTATAAGTATCAAGTCGAGTCACTCAAGAACCTTGGGAAATTTTCCCAGAATTTTTACTATTTTTCTTATATTTTTAAATGAATTTTAAAGTTTTATAGAAATATTTACGTTTTCAAAAATTACTTAACTTTGATGAATTTTCACGGGGTAATTAGAGCTGCGCAGACTACGAAAATTAGTTTGGTATGTAAAGGGGAAGTAGCTCTATTATGTGTAATTTTTCTAGATTTTTTATTATGGTTTTAAGGTTCTAAATTGAGTCCGGAAGTCCGGACGGACTCCGTTTCGACTCCGTACGGACTCCGTACGGACTCCGCTTTGACTCCGTACGGACTCCGTTCCGGCTCCGTACGGACTCCGTACGGGCTCCGGATTGACTCTGGAAGAGCTCTGGAAGGGAAAACTTAGGCACGTGACTAGGAATACTTAAGCGACTCTCAAATTCGAAATTGAGAAGGGGGAAATCATCATACAGCTTAATCATTAACCACCACGGTCTCATTTTTTATTACTCAACAAATTTAAATAAATCTGTAATACCCTTATAACTTTATATTTTTATATTTAACATTTTAGAAATACTATTCAACAGTTTAAATAACACTTCATACAGGGTATCTTTAGAAAGGTCTTCGTCACTGGGACTTGATTATTGCTGTCTCATAAAAATTAAAAATATTATAAAAACATAAAAGTCAATCTTTTCAGATCTTTCACTGGTACACCTTAATTGTTGTTATCAGTATTTCTTTTATCAACAGCCACTTTCTTTAAATCTCAATAAGCGTTAATTATTTTAGAGTTTCATATTTTTTTATCAATCAGATCTAAGTAGATTGGTTAGCTTAGTGATTTAGAATTCCCATTTTGTTATTTTATTGGAAGGACGGGGTTTTCAGCTAAATCCACACATCTCCTCCGGATTCTGCTTACAGCAAGGCGACTGTAAGAGTTTACCTTACCATAGCGCGATTGGTCAGCGCTAAAAGAACCAATGCTTAAGAGATGGACAAAATTTACTGAGGAACCTAAGTATACAATAAAGGATCTGGATGTCTTGGTAAAAAGGGTTAAAGCTAAAGGGGGCGTTTGAGATCCTAGGGGATTTAAAAGTTTTAGAGAGGATTTTGATTGAACGGTGGAATATTTAGTCAGTAATGAAGATTTTAGTGATGCTAATGCGTCTTTACCTTGGTTTTGTGAAGCGCTAGCGCCAGAAGTGGAAGACTGGGAAAAGAGGCGCATGGATAATGAAGGAAAGCTAGTTAAGAAGAGGGACGGTAATTATAAGTACCCTGGATTAGAAGAAGTAGAGATGGCAGTGGAAGCGGAAATAAAGCTGCGCCAAGTTGAGAGTCGTGCAGCTAGAGTTGCTTTGGATAACAAGGAGATGGACAAAGATGCGTCTTGTGTGAAATTGCCTCCTCAAATGTTGTCTCCTAAAGTAAAAAATCTTACTATGGAGCCGGATTCAGTTATGGCAAGGATTGATGAGCTGGAGAAGAAAATAAACAAAGTGGCAAAAGCAAAAGAATTGTTTAGGCTCAAGAGTTCTCCTCAACCATTGTGCTTTGCTACTATGGTATGTTACTATTGTAATAAAAAGGGACATACTAGGATGAGGTGTAATGCACTTCAAAAAGATAAAGAAGAGAGGGTAGTTTACGAGGATGGAACTACCCTTATGTTGGAAGATGGGACTAATCTTGTCAAAGACAAGGATTGAGGGATGCAAGCCATGGTCATTGATCATATTAATAAAAAGTCTATGGAGGGCAGGTCAAGCAAGGGCAAGGATCCTGAAGCTAGAGAGAAAGGCAAGGATTCGAAGTCAATCAATTTTGCAGTTACTTGTGCAGTGTTGGATTTTAAAGTCAAGGAAGGAGTGGTTGCAGCGCCACTTACTGCAGCATGTTTGGAGATGTTTGCAGCAAACCTTAAAAAAAAGGGCCACACCTACAATTAGTAGGCCAAGAAGAGCTGGCGCTAGGTATGCGAATCCAGAAGATATGGAGGAAGTAGGGTATACTACTAGAGAGAATACACCTGCACCTATGGAGGATGTTGAAATGGATGGTATGGAACCAGTTGGTTATGGTGTGGATCATCAGGTAGAAGATCAAACAATGATGATGGAGGAGTCAGAGGTAGTGCAGAAAAGAAAGGTACCTGTTGAAGGAATGCCAGAAACGAGGCGCAATACTCCAAAGAATCCATCTGGAAGAACAAAGGCTGGTGCGAAGACAACTCAACCTAAATGGAGCATGCAGTGCCCGGTTCACTCTGATTTTCCTAAGGCAGCTGAGGATCTAGTTGCACAATTTTTGAAGACTACATTTTCTGTTCCATTAGGGGTGCTGACAGCAGTGGCACCGGATGTAGCGAACAGAATTGTGGATAAGTGCAGGAAGCAAAGGGTTGTTAATTGCGCTGAGTTTGATGTTGGAGAGCAGTCATTTCACCCAGTTGTTGGATTACCTAGGGCGCCACATTATGCAGGACCCTTAGGGTATTTAACGATCACTGTAAATGGTAAGCAAATTAGAGCGTTAGTGTATACAGGTTCACAAATCAACATGGTGTCAGTAGACAATGCATTGGAGTTATGTCTTCCTGTTAAAGATGGTGAGGGTACTGTCGCAGGAATCGGTGGAGGTAGGTTACCTGTTATAGGTGTAGCAGAGTATGTACGCACTAGAGTTGCGGGAGCAACGAGGGATATACACTTTTATGTTCCAATGGGTGTAGTTAAACCAGTTTTAGGCACACCATTTTTAATGGATTATTCTGCAACAATTGATTATTGTTTAAATAAGACTATTGTAATAAGGATTATGGGTGATGATGGTATTCCAGTAACAGCAGTCTTAGTAGCGCCTAAGTATGGTGGCTGGGAAACTAAGTACTCTGGAGCTGCGCAATTAGAGAAAGAAAGAGAGTTTTATGAGGAAGTCTCAGATGATGAGATAGGGCGGCCACCAGGAAGGCGCCAACATTTTAATTAGGGACTGGAATTTTAGGTGTTACTATCTCACAGGATGAGAGGAACCCGGATAGTGACCAGTCAGTCCAACAAGAAGGGATACGTAAAGTGGTACTTCATAGGTGTCTTGGGAATACTAAAGTAGAATGTATTATACCTAAGCTTTTTTATTTCTTTGATTATGGAATTTGTTATACTTATATTAAAAAGAAAAGACAAAAACAGGATTTAGGTGTAACACGTAGTTATATTAGAAAGGGTTTGATTTTAAGTAATGAAGGAAGCAGCAAGCACTGTTTAGCGTCCAAGTATAAACCAGTGGCAGTCAAGGTTAAACCAGTAAATGTACCAATGCCGGACTTGAATCCTCCTTTGCAGAGGCTGGCGCTGTCTAGGAATCCTTATGATACTCCTTTAACAAATTTTCGACCTGAATTTGCTCCAACTAGTAAAATCACGATGGAGAGGCTTCAGATGTTTAATTTTGGACCAAAGGATTGGTTGTCGCAGGAGGAAAAGAAGTTATTACTACAAGTTATCGTTCTCAGGGAGAAAGCTATTGCGTTTTCTGAAGAGGAAAGAGGTTTGTTGAAACACTCTTATGGTAAACATTATATTGTTCCAGTTATACCTCATGCACCGTGGCAAAAGAAGGCTTTTCCAATACCAGCGGCTATAAGAGAAGAATATACAGAATTAATTAGGGGAAGGTTAAGGTCTGGCTTGTATGAACAGTCTATGTCTATTTATTCAAGTCCAGTGTTTTGTGTTGTTAAAAATAATGGTAAATTAAGGGTTGTTCATGATCTTAGGGAGATGAAAGAGGTTACGGTAAAGAACACAGGAATGCCGCCAACGCCGGAGGATTTTGTGGATTCTTTTGCGGGATGTGCATGTTATGGATTAGGTGTTATTATGGGAGGATACAGTGAGCTCAAATTGGAAAAATCATTCAGACCCATGACAACATTTGAAACCCCACTGGGGCGCTTCAGGTTGACAAGGTTACCACAGGGTGCAACAAATTGGGTGGCGGTATACCAAGCACAGATGATGTTGATATTGCAGGATGAAATTCCAGATCATGTGGGTATTTTCATTGATGATGGCGGTAGAAAAGGACCAGCCAGAAATTACAATGGGGAGGTGTTAGAAGAGAATCCATATATAAGAAGGTTTGTTTGGGAAAATGTGATTACTCTGGAAAGAGTGCTATTCAGGATAGAAGAGGCAGGATTATTGATCTCTGGATCCAAATTTGCTTGTTGTGTTCCAGCGCTAGATATAGTGGGACATGTGGCGTGCAAGGAAGGGAGGATCATTGCAGAAAAACAGAAGAATAAGGTGCTTACATGGCCGAGGCCAAGAAATACTACGGAAGTTAGAGGGGGTTTAGGCATTTGTACATATGTAAGAGTGTTTATTTGAGATTTTGCTTTGTTATCTTCACCTTTAAGGCGCTTAATGAGAAAAGATGCTGTATGGGATTGGACGGAGGAATGTGATAAGTCATTTGAGTTGTTGAAAAGGATTGTAGGAAAAGATATTCTTTTAAAGAGATTGGGGTATGGACCAGGCTCTGGAAAAACTACTCTAGCAGTGGATTCTAGTGTGTCCGCAGTGGGCGCAGTTTTGATGCAGGAGGATCAGAAAGGTAATGATAGACCTGTCCTTTATCAATCTAAGACTTTTACTAGAGTAGATTCTAGGTACTCCCAGTCTAAGCTGGAGTTATGTGGAGTAGCGAAGATTCTTAAGAAGCTAAAATGGATGCTTTGGGGGCAACATTTTGAGTTGCTTGTTGATGCGCTATCATTGGTGCAAATGATTAGTAGCCCAAGTTTACCAGATGCGCCCATGACGAGATGGGTAGCGCAGATTAATTTATTTTCTTTTGATTTGGTCCACAAGCTGGGAAAAACTTTCACTATGCCGGATTCATTATCTAGAAGACAGCCATGTGAAGAAGACTTGGACGCCGAAGAATTTGAAGAAGATAAGAGATGGGTAAATGGCATAGATTATTTTTATGAAAAATTTGGCAAGATTGTCCTCGAAAACAATAAACTAGCAGGCAAGGTTGTCCGAGATGACAATAAACCAGTTGCACGGAATGTCCATAAGGACATAAGGCTAGATGTTGATAATGTGCTGGATGTTTGCAAAGGTAGTCTGCAACTGGATTTAGGGAACGTTGAAGCTAACGTAGCAACAAGGAGTGCACTGTAGACAATCCTATAGTGCTTGCTATAGGCCTTGACCAAGGGAGTTGGAGAAAAAGCCAGAGAGAAAATCCCCTGTCCCTTTAGAAAAATAGAGTGAGATTGACCTGTTGCAGCAAATTGGAGATCTGTTTGCTAGACCCTCTAATTAAACACTCTTGACCTCTTTAAAAGTGAAGATATGAGTCCCAGAAAGACTACCAGAAAGAGTTGAAATGAACAGTAATATATTCCAACAAAACACAAGCCAATGAGACAGTGAGGAACAGAGAGGCAATGAGTTAAGAGATAAGATGATTCTTCTAAAAATCTTCCCACACACGCATCATACAGCCAGTGCACAGACCACCCTGACCAATTCCCCACCCAAAATCAAGCTTTCCCAGCCTTTTTCATGCATAAAAGTGCATTTTAGCGCCTCCCCAGCTCCCAGGCGGGCAGGCCACTTCTAGGCCCTAAAACACCCATAAAACCCATAACTTCACTAATAAACAAGATAAACACACATAAGACATACCAAAATGAAAAGAAAAAAAAGGACAATAATCTGAGACATAATAAGTGACCCTAGCTTAAGCCTACATAAGCACCACTAAGCAATAAACATCCAATAAATACCAATAACAACACCATAACTACCCTATAAAACAAGGTAACCACCCATAAGGGATACCAAAATGAAGAGAAAAGAAAGGAAATTAAGCTGAGCCATAATAAGTGACCCTAGCATAAGCCTCCATAAACACTACTAACTATCATCTAAATATGAGAAAATCCACTAATAACACCATAACCCCAATACCACCCTACATACCAAATACCCCCAAATATGCACTTCAAAGGCCTACCCAGGTTTGGATCACCACATCCTCCCTCCAATCAAGAATGTCCCCATTCTTCCTTTGCCAACAGCCATGTTTGAACATCTCTCCAGAATCTTTACAAACAGCCCATTTCTCTCTTTCACCAGATCCTATTCCATCCTAAGTGAACTTCTGAACCAGCAATCCAAGCTTCTTTTTTAAAAATTCTCTTGCACCATGCCTTTAAATTCAATCTATCTCTGTGAAAAAAATATCTTTCTTCTGTTCCTGAATTCCAACTCTGGCTGTACCAGCCTCCAACAATGAAAAGTGATATCCAGTTGACAAGCCTTCCTGACTATAACATTCTACAAGCATAAAAAGTTCCTCATTTTATAGTCTAGGGGGACTCACAACACTCAGTTTAAAGTCTTGGGGGACTCCAAAAATCCTCAGTTTAAAGTCTTGGGGGACTGCAAAAACCCGAATCACAGAACCCAGAACCAGAGATCAACCAGAAAAAGATTTAGAGAAGTAACTAACTTTCTGGGGTAACTGTATATAGAGCTGCCAGCCCATAAGTCACCCCCAAACTTGCCTTTACAAAATTCAGAAGTTCCCCCTTGGATCCTTCTGCCTTTTAAACTTCCACCTCACACTGCCTTCCATTTCTTAGTTTATAGTCTTGGGGGACTTCACCATCAACAATCCTCAGTTAAAAGTCTTGGGGGACTAACACAGTGTTCAGTTTAAAGTCTTGACGGACTACTTCTTGACAAAATCTTGAAACCAGCCAGTTTAAAGTCTTGAAGGACTACTAGATCCAAAGTAGTAAAGTTAAATTCTTGAATAAATCTTTAGCAACCAGCCAGTTTTAAGTCTTGGAGGACTAGCAGCCCTCAGTTTAAAGTCTTGGGGGACTTGCAGCCCTCAGTTTATAGTCTTGGGAGACTGCAAAAACCTTGAGCCTGTAATTAAAAGTTCAGTTTAAAGTCTTGAAGGACTTCCAGAAAATTTTTTTGAAGATATATCCCATAAATCCCCAAACCAAAAACCATCAAAGCCAAAACATTTAACCTCCTTTAACAAATAAAACAAAATAAAATGGTATCCCCCAGCCAATTGATGAGCTGATCCCCTGATACCTTACCCACATCCAAGAGCACCTTGATGTGGTCACACCTAAAAAAAAATTATTTTTTATTTTTTATTTTGACTCCTCCTCTTCTACCAAAAACATTGCCAGAGCCCTATCTTGAGCCTTTGAAGGAAAATAGCCTTCATAAAAAAATTAAAAGAAAAAAAAGAGAAAAAAAATAATCTTGAATCCACCACTTTCACATCCAACACCCTAGAACCACATAGCAAAGCCAGCTCCAGGTCAACAGAAGAGATCACTGGGTGGGCTCCCTCCAATAAGTAAAAACAATGGGAGACCACCAGTGATCTACCACCAATCCAAAAGCACCAAAAGACATCCAAGGCACTCCAGTTTAAAGTCAAAGAGGACTAAAAACCTGAATCACAAAAAAAACAACACTAGAATTCAACTAGAAAAAAACCAAAGGCTTGAAACAGAAATTCCGGAATAACTGTTCTACAGAGCAGCCAGCTCATCAGTTACCCCCACACTTGCCAAAATAAAATCTAGAAGCCCCCCCTGGGTATATTCTAACAAAAACACAACATCAAACAAAATTAAACAAAACCAATAAACATGAGGGGTCCAGCACTTGAAGACCAAAAGAATTTCTAGTTTAAAGTCATGGTGGACTAAAAACCTGTTAAAGAAAAAAAAACAATACTAGAATTTAACAAAATTAAGAGAAGGGGTTGGAAACAGACAATCTGGGGTAGCTGTTGATAGAGCAGCCAGCCCATCAGTCACCGCCACACTTGCCAAAATAAAATCTAGAAGCCCCACCCCTGGGTACCTTCTAACAAAAAGGATTTTCCAAAACAAATCTTCTCCCATAAAAAACCAAAACCATTAAAAAACCATTAAAATTCTTGAAAGCCAAAAAAAAAAACCAATTAAAAAATTAAATTTTTCAGTTTAACCTCATGCTGGAGGTGAAATAAAACCAATAATCTTCATTTTTATCTTCATTTTCTTTTAAATAAAATACCCATCTTCACTTGAATTTTTCTTTTCTTCCATCTTCATTATACTAAGACTTTTTTTTTCATTATGGGCAGGCTGCCCGACGTCGGAGGTGCTGCCTGAAGCAGCCCGGCCTCCCTTTTTTATATAGAGACTTGAACCAGAGAGACTGAAAAGAATTGGAAAAAACAAAAAAAAATCCTGACCAAATACACAGAGGCCAAATTAAGCAAAAACAAAACAAATTAAGTAGTTTATCCTCATTTTGGAGGAATCAGATTCTTGAAATCCCAAGGTTTAAACCAATAAGTTTGCCCCTAGGTCTTGAACCCCCTAAGCTCCTCTTCCAATTCTGATATCCCAACATCAGACCTCCAAACAAATCGTCCATCCTCCTCCATACACTGAGTCTACCATAGTTCACATTACCAGAATCCATAAATTCTCAACACTGTGAAAAATCTGGAACCTCCACCACATCTTTAAGATCAACCTCCATACCAGTGACATCCAAAACATCACAATTTTCTCCTTCCCTACAGGAATCTTGCTTAGAATCTGTAAAATCCTCCAGAATAACATCCATAACATCAAAATAAAAATCCTCTTCCAAGCAGAGAGCTTCAGACTTTGAGGGAACCACCTGAAAATAATCTTCCTCTATGAGAAAAAGATCCAAGACAGAATCTTTCTGTCCATCCAAAAATTCAACTGATACATCTTCCTCCAATAAGCCATTTTCTGAACTTTTGAAAGAAAAATAATCATCCCACAGCAACCATTCATCCACCACAGATTCCTTGTCGGTCAATTGTCTAGAAGAAGGTAATGTAAAAGAGGAGAAATGGAGGAGAACAAGGAGAAAAATAAAAGAAATAAAATATAATAGATTATTTAGTTTATTTAAAAGAAAGGCAACGACAAGTAACTTGAGAGATGACAAAAAATTGAGGTTTTATTAATAATAATATTATTTAAAGTAAGGTTTCTGCGCGGCAAACACTTTGATCACTATAAGACTTAAGGCAACCTTTTAATTGTTATATAGAATTTTTAATTAGATTGTAATACTAATAAAAATAATAATAAACGAGATAAAATTATATTTAAGTTGTTGAGTGTATAGTAAGTGATGCCTCTACAGGGGATTATCCAAGGCCCTTTTATAGGCAATGGTCCCCTGAAGCGCTACAAATGACTATATACAAAAGAGTAATGAAGTAAAACAAAAAGATAAGAGTAGACATTTGTAACATAGTAACTAAGAGAAAAATATACAAAAAATAACAAGTATCCCAATTAAGACTGTAAAATTCCCATCCCAAATTCCCCAAATTAGTTTCTATAGATTAATAAGTAACTAAACAACCATGTGATCTAATAACTATGGGAAAACAAATCAAAACAAGTAATACAATCTGTTTTCAGCATTTCTAAGTGAAAAAATTGACGTGTTTTGACGCAACAAGGTATGCAATCAATGTAATTCAGCATAAGTTTATATAATTTAATTGTTTTCACTTATGTAGTTAAATACTAGTTAACTGAAACAATTAATTAAATTAATTTGAGAAATTATAATACTATTTTATAAAATAAGTATTAAAATTTATTTAATTTTCTTCCTGACACAATTAAGGGTCAAAAGAAGCATCATTACTTATTGTTTAATACTATATGAAAGATGTAATTTAATATATAAATGTAAATAATTAATTTAATTATATTATAAGTCAACTTTGCACTTATAATTATAATATATATTTTTAATTAATTAAATATTAATTTATAATTATTAAATACATAAAAATGCGCCATTATTTGTAGAGTATAAAATATATTATGTTTAATTTAAATGTATAAAATTTAAATAAACAATAAAATCAATATAACACTTATATGTAATAAGATATTTATATAATTTTATTATGCAATAAAATATTAATTTATATACATTAAATATAATTCATATGCCCTCTTTCAGGTCCTATAAGTTAACATATCATTTACTGGACTCCTGGAATAGCCTGGCTAACACTCCCTCACTCTAAAAAAACAATAAAAAAAATGCTAAGATTTTTTCTTTTTGTATTTTTTCAATAGAGTAGGCAGATTAGAAATCTCCTTGCCAGGTATCCATGCATCATGTTCAGATGATTTGCTCTTATATCTCAATAGATATTCAATACCTCTTTCAGAAGTGATAATTCTATCATTGAGAATTTTATCAATTTCTGCTGTTTCTGTGACTTCCTGAGGGTTTTTCTTAGGTCTTTCCCTTCTTTTGGGAAATAAGTCACTTTTGGAAGTATAAGGTTTAAGCAAAGAAATGGGAAAAACAGGATGTTTCCTATCATATGGAGAATACAATACAACTTCCACTGCATTATCACCAACCATTCTTTTAACAACAAATGGCCCAACAAAAGGATCTTTTAATTTGTGGTTACCTTGTAAATTGAAATGGACAGTAGAGATCAACACTTAATCACCCTTGTTAAATGTGTATTCTTTATGGGATTTATCCCATCTTTTCTTTTCATATTCAAATGCTTTATCAATACAGCTCTGAGCATGTTTTCTGCATAGCTGTTGCATTTGCATGAAAGATTTTACACCAGGGTGTAGTTCCAACTTAGGTAATTTATTATTGAGAATCTGAGGAGGAGTATGTGGGAAATAACCTAACCAAAGCTCAAAAGGCTTTTTTTCAGTGACAGAATGAACTGTGCTATTATATGCAAATTAAAGACCAGGCAATAGAGTGACCCAATCATGAGTAAATCTGTCATTGTCTTTATATTCTAAACCAAAGGCACAATACCTTCTAATCATATCCTCCAGAGTTTGAATCATTCTCTCAGCTAGACCATCAGTCTGAGGATGGTGAGCTGTAGACAATTTCAACTCAAAGCCACAAATATCCATCAAAGAGGTCCAAAACTCAGAAGTAAATTTTGGATCTCTATCAGAGATAATGGCTTTTGGAAAACCAATAATATTAACCATTTAAGACCACCATAAGAAAGCTAATTTTTGGTGGATACATCTTTGTGGGTTGGAATAAATTTGCACATTTTTGTAAATCTATCTACTATTACCCAACAAGAGTTAAAGCTGTCTTTACCTGCAACAGGAAGACCAGTGACAAAATACATATTAATGATTTGCCAGAAAGAATTAGGTGCTTCAATATGTTGTAATAACCCTGCCCTCTTACCTGTTAACCTTTTAGATTTTTGGCAGGAATCACAAGATTCAACATATAATTTTGTGTCTTCAGACATATTAGCCCACCATGCAGTGTTTTTGATTCTAATCAATGTTTTTTCAAGATCAAAATGACCAGCTAATATGTCATCATGACAAAATTTGAGTATAGTTTCTTTCATAGAAGGAGGAATTACAATTACATTAGTAAGCTTCCTTCTATAATATATATAACCATCTTCAATAGAAAACTTTCCTTTACTCAAAGCATTTTTATACTTTCCAGGAAGAGTTTTTATTAAAGCTTGAATTGAAGCATTCTTAGGATAATTTAAGATAGTAACCAATTTATTTAAATCAGAATCCTTCTCATATGAATCCAGTATTAATCGAAATAACTCTTCTTCCATATCTACTACAAATATACCATGGATATGAACAGTATCATCTTCAGGTTCATAAGCAGGATTTGAGTCATTATTTGGCAGAGGCAATCTGGAGAGCATATCAACATTGGAGTGAACATTACCAGCCCTATGGATAATTTTCATCCGTCGTCTGTATTCTTGAACAGCAAGTTGCCACCTGAACATATGTCTGTTAGGTGTCTTCAGGTTTAAGAGGGACTTCACAGCACTACAGTCAGTTACCAACTCAAATTTTTGGTCATCTAGATAGTAATGAAGCTTCTCAAGAGCCCAAACAACTGCTAAGCACTCCAATTGAGTGGCACCATATTTCAATTCACTATTTCTTAAGGTTCTTGAAATATAACAAATTACAACCTCTGAGGATTTATAATTTAAAATTTGTTTCTGATGAAGGGCAGCAACCAGACCAATAAAGCTAGCATCTGTATACAGGACAAATGGCTTGTTAAAATCTGGAAGAGCCAATATAGGGGCTGTCATTAAGCAACTTTTTAATGTATTAAAAGCTTTTTGAAAGTCATTATTCCAGAGAAAGGCAACATCTTTTCTGGTCAGTTTTGTTAGAGGCAAGGCTATGACCTGATAATTGTTAATATATTGTCTATAATAGCCACACATCCCCAAAAAACTTTGGATTTCTCTTACAGAAGTTGGTGCTTTCACATTTTGGATGGCAGCAACTTTGTTTTGGTCTACACAAATTTGTAAGCCCGACACAACATGGCCAAGGACTTTCAAAGATTTAAAACCAAATTTACACTTTTTTAAAGATAAGGTCATATTGATTTCATCCATTTTTTGGAAAAATCTATTCAAGTAAATCATATTTTCATCAAAAGCTTTAGAGAAAACAATAATGTCATCAATATAAACCATGAGCCATCCTTCAATAATTTCTTGATGGAAAGTGTTATCCATGACTTTCTGGAAAACTGAAGGAGCATTTTTAGGGCCAAATGGCATCCTAACATACTTATATATTCCCATATGAGTAGCAATAAGTAAAAAATTTTGAGAATTTTTCTCAACTGGAACTTGATGATAACCTTTATTACCATCCAGACAACTAATAAATTTTGCACCTTGCAAGGTAGCATGTATTGAATTAATTCTGGGTAAAGGATAGATATCATCAACAGTAAAAGTGTTCAAAGCTCTGTAATCTCCATATAATCTAGCCTTATCTTTTTCATAAGAAATCAAGACTGGGGAGATGACACAATATTTGGGGGTGACATCTACCTTCTCAATGATATTCATTTTTAATAATGTTGCAATATTATCTTCAATATCTTTTCTTTTTGATGGAGAAGCAGGATATGGTTTTTTCTTAAGAGTAGGAGGAATATCACTCAAAATACAGGATAAGGTAATTTTCATTTCTTCCTGAACAATTCCCAAGACATGAGAACTATGAGCAAAAGCCATAGGGAAAGAGGTAATAGAGGCAATAATAGAATCCTTTTGTTCACTAGTTAACTGATCACCAAAAGAAGCAGTATTTATTTCATTTAATAAATCATCCATTTCAGTTGCTGTTCTGCCTTTACACTGGATTAGTGAATTACAAGACTTCAACAGATGCCCAGAAGGCTTTCTAGAAGAGGAAATTTTGAATTTCCTTTTGCCATTCATTCCTAAGGTAAAGCAATTATTTGCTGGGTCCAATTTCACACCAAACATGGTTAAAATATCATTTCCCATAATAAACCAATTGCTTAAATTATCATTTTTCATGACAACAAATTCACAAATAGCTCTGAAAAAACCACCATTATATTTGAAGAATACAGAGGTTTTGTATTTTCCAATAGGAATTAAGGTAGAACCATACCCTCTCCATTTTTCAGAAGTCATAGGTAATAATTTATTCAAATATTCCTTATCCACTGAAGCTAAAGCTTTTTCAGACACTACACTTCCTCCAGCACCAGAATCAAGAACTACATCAACATTTTTACCATTAATGATAACAGGTGCCTTCAAAGGGGATATAGGTATAGAATTGTTAGTAATATCTTTAATTATCTCAGAATTTTCTATTGAAGATAAATCCAATACACATTCTTCAGATATATTTTTTAAATAATGGACATCTTGTTCCAACATTAAAACATCTTTAACAGATTCATTGTCATAGGAGATATTACTTTCACAGTCACTGGAAGAATTATTGACATCAAGTTCAACTTCATCAGTGTCTTCATTTTGTTCAACAAGATGAATTTTCTTGTCACAAACATGACCCTTCTGCCACGGTTTGTTACATTTATAACAAGTATTTGTTGCATATTTTTTAGGTGCAACTGGGGCAGAGGGTTTACCAGATTTTTCTGGGAGCTTTAAAGAAGGTTTATTATGATCATTATAAGATTTACCAAGGTAATTCTTTGGTTCATATCTATGGTTGAGTAGTACCTCATTACAGATATTAATGAAAGAAGAATTTTCCCTTACATGCTCAGTTCTAGCCACAATCAAATTTCTAAGAGAATTTGGTAATTTATACAAGATTTTATCTCTCCAAATATCATAATCCATTTTTGCATCAATTGCTCTTAGGATTTTTGTCAGTTTCATAAGAAAAACAATGGGTTTTTCAACAGAGGAGGGTACATATCTAGTATTCTCATACAGTCTTTGCTGAGCTAACCTGAATTTTGAACCACCAAACTGATTCTCAATCAAGGATTTCCAATCATTCCATGTATAATGATTGTCATCTAAAAGAACAGATTCATACCACATCAAGGCTACATTGAAAAATAAATAAATTAGCTTAGAAACAATTTCCTCATCAGGTAGTTCATAAGATCTCTTTAAATTATCAATTCTTTGGATAAAGTGTTGCCAATCAGAGGAAGAATCACCATCAAAGATAGGATATTGGTCAAACTTAGGCCAATTTTTCTGACTACTGGGATGGTCCACTTTTGGGTTTGAATTATTCATTATTAATAATTCCTGAATTTTAGCCAGGTGTTCAGAAATTTCATTATTTACAGAAACAGCTGGTGCATGACCATCACAAGATTTTTTGCTAGTAGCAAAAGATTTTACAGACTCATTGTCAGTTTGTTTAATGGTTGAAATATGAGGAAGAAAGGATGAACTTTGCTCAGGTTTTTTTCCTTTATTTTTATGCAGCTTATTGACAGCATTCTCATTCAATTCATTATTGATGGTTAAGGTTGAGAATTTTTCCTGCAGGTCAGACACATAGTTTCTTATTCTTGGAATTTCAGACATCTGGTCATTTACTTTTGCAAGAGATAGAACATTTCTGTCCTCAGAAACTGAGTGTTTGGCACTTAGTGCATGGAAATCATTTCTTAGCTTTTTAAACTCATTTTGCAGAGATTTTATTTCATTTTTTAATGAATAATTTTCTTCAATAAGGGGTTTCAATTCACTCAAGGTCTTATGTAGATTGATATTTCTATCTGAGATAGCTCTATGGTCACTTCTTATTTGTTTTTGTTGACTAAGAACAATATTCAAGGTTTCTTAGATTTTTAAATAAGCTGTACCTTGTACAGAAGAACTCACTTTACATTGCAAGTGTAAATTATTTAATCTATCATTTTCATGGATTAACACATCTCTCAAACGTTTGTCTTTCACAACATTAAAACCAAGGGTATCTTTCAATATTTCCTCAGAAGTTCTTTCAATTAAGGTATAGATTTCAGGGGGAACAGAATCATTTTTAATTGCAAGAGAAGGATTAATTAAAGAAGTAGAAGTTAAATGTAAAGGTTCATCAAATGACAATTTGCTAATTACATAAATAGGGCTACTAGTTACAGGAAGCTGTCTTTTAACAGGTTTAACTGTTCTTTCAACATGTTCAATAATATTACCTGCAGAAGAAGTTTTATTAGAAAACATACCCAAGTGACTATCAACCAAATTACTTACCATGGCAGAGGAGGAAACTTCCCCTGAGACTGAGTTTGGGATTGTGCTTGGGCCTTCTTTCTCCTGCTTTGTTGGTAGGGATGAGGAGGTGGATGGAAATTGGGTGTCCTGGATGGTCCAGGCTGATGATGAGGAGGGTGTTGCACATTCTGTTTGTAGTGACTCATTAGATAATCCCATTTACTTTTCTCTACTTCCATAGTATTTGGATTTTGGATGGTTGAGTTGGGTGGCTGTGAAGGTTGAGCCTGAAACTGAGGCTGATTGGGAGACAACTGAGGAGGGGCCTGAGCCTGATTTTGGTTCCTGAGTTCTTGAAACTTATCCCACAAGGTGTCTACTTTTGCTTTGTACCTCATATTTTCTGTCTTCAGCTCTTTTATATGACTGGACAGGTTGCTGATTTGTTGTGGTAGAGGAAGATTTTTTATTTTGAATCCATTTGGAAGACCTTCTTGAGGTACTAGAGGCTTTACTTCCTTCTGTTGTGCTGGGGGAAGGGGGTTTGATTTGTTTACCTCTCCTGTCATTTCCACATCCTGAATTATGTGAATTTTTCTTGTTAGCATAAGATTTGTTATGTTCAACTTTAGAAGAACTCACAGTATCAGCATCATAATCAATTTCAATTTCATCCACTTGCATGTTATCCATTTTGTCAGCCAAATTGTTGGACATAATAGTGGGAAGATTAATTAACTTGTAAAAAAAATTAATAAAAGTCAGTTAATAATTGCTCCAAATAAAAAAATTTTTTTTAATTAATTAAATTATATAAAAAAATTTTTAATATAAAGTAATATTTATAAAAAATTAATTAATAAAATGGATTGAAAAGTTAAATTGGGAATAAACAATCAAGTTAATTCAACCAATTAATTAAATTACCAATATTAAATATGGCAATATATATGGGACTAAGCACAAAGTACTTCTAAGTCAACCAAAATTAACAAAAATTAATAATAAAAAATTAATTTAATACTTCAATTTGTATTAATAATAATGTTAATTCTTCTAGGACTAAGAGGATTTAACACTCTATAATGGTCAAATAGGGAAAAAAAATTAATAATTGAACACTTACACTCAGTGAATCAGCAATTAAGCCACAATCACTGTTATTGCAGTAAAAATATAGTAATATGAGTGAGAGGTGCAAAGGTGAACTTACTATAGTGATCAAAAAATCACTTCAAAATAATATAAGAATTAAAATAATATAAACCTAAGAAATTGAACCCAAGTTCAAAACACGGTCACAGCAAAAAGTTTCTTTTTTGCTAGGTGGTCTGTGCGTTTGTCGTTCGTCGCCAGGCTCAATCGTTGTCGTCGTTTGGAAAGGTCCCCAGTTGTTGGTCAATAGTCTAGAAGAAGGTAAGGAAAAGGGGAGAAATGGAGGAGGACAAGGAGAAAAATAAAAGAAATAAAATATAATAGATTATTTAGTTTATTTAAAAGAAAGGCGACTACGAGTAACTTGAGAGATGACAAAAAATTGAGGCTTTATTAATAATAATATTATTTAAAGTAAGGGTTCTGCGCGGCAAACACTTTGATCATTATCAGACTTAAGGCAACCTTTTAATTGTTATATAGAATTTTTAATTAGATTATAATACTAATAAAAATAATAAAAAACGTGATAAAATTATATTTAAGTTGTTGAGTGTATAGTAAGTGATGCCTCTACAGGGGATTATCCAAGGCCCTTTTATAGGCAATGGTCCCCTGAAGCGCTACAAATGACTATATACAAAAGAGTAATGAAGTAAAACAAAAAGATAAGAGTAGACATTTGTAACATAGTAACTAAGAGAAAAATATACAAAAAATAACAAGTATCCCAATTATGACTGTAAAATTCCCATCCCAAATTCCCCAAATTAGTTTCTATAGATTAATAAGTAACTAAACAACCATGTGATCTAATAACTATGGGAAAAACAAATCAAAACAAGTAATACAATCAGTTTTCAGCATTTCTAAGTGAAACAATTGACATGTTTTGACGCAAAAAGGTATGCAATCAATTTAATTCAGCATAAGTTTATATAATTTAATTTTTTTCACTTATGTAGTTAAATACTAGTTAACTGAAACAATTAATTAAATTAATTTGAGAAATTATAATACTATTTTATAAAATAAGTATTATAATTTATTTAATTTTCTTCCTGACACAATTAAGGGTCAAAAGAAGCATCATTACTTATTGTTTAATACTATATGAAAGATGTAATTTAATATATAAATGTAAATAATTAATTTAATTATATTATAAGTCAATTTTACACTTATAATTATAATATATATTTTCAATTAATTAAATATTAATTTATAATTATTAAATACATAAAAATGCGCCATTATTTGTAGAATATAAAATATATTATGTTTAATTTAAATGTATAAAATTTATATAAACAATTAAATCAATATAACACTTATATTTAATAAGATATTTATATAATTTTATTATGCAATAAAATATTAATTTATATACATTAAATATAATTCATATGCCCTCTTTCAGGTCCTATAAGTTAACATATCATTTACTGGACTCCTGGAATAGCCTGGCTGACATTCCTTCTCAATATCTCAAAATCCTTCTTCATGACCAGACAAGTCCTCCTTCCCACATATTTCACCCAAACTTGAGGAAATACACTGATCCTCCAGTGTGTACATTTCCAAAACATCCAGTGCAGCACATTCCTGAGATCCTATGGAATCCTTTAAAAAAGAAAAATCAGTTTCACAAACATCATCAGAGTCCTCATCTTCCAAAATTGATGGCTTCATCTCCTCCCTAGAAACTGAATTTTCCACCACAGTCTCCTGAACCTCTCCATCCAACAGGATTTCCTCTCCAGATTCCACATCCCTATCCATCATAAAATCCAAATATCCCAAGATAACCTCCTTCAGAATAGCCATACCAGGAATCCTATTTTTCCCATTTGGAAGAGTCTTCATCAAGTCAGCCTTGAAAAGAATCTCCAAAACCTCCACCTTTAAATTCCTACCCATGGCACTCCAAAATACATACTTGGCCCCATCTTCATGTGGTAATATATCATTATATACCAGATAATCCAGAGCCTCCCCAAACTCCTCCATAAATTCCCCATACTGAGAAAGAGAAGTTACACCACCTTTCAAATCCTACTTCCTAGAAATCCCATGAAGATCTACTATTGAGAAAGTAGTAGGCCACCTTTTAACCATTTCAATCTTCAACTTCCCCCAGTCCTGACTCCTATATCCTGCCATGCCAGAAACTTCCTTCTCCACCTCCCTATTACCAATGAAAAAGATTACTTGCCTAACCATGTCCAACAGTGAGGCCCAATAAATCTTAGAAGCAACCTCAAACCTAGCCAAAAACCCCTTTGCATCCTCTCCCAAAAACCTTGAACCATCCCAAGACTGAATCCTAACCATCCTAGCAATTCCAAGTTACAGCCTCCAATCTCCACCAAAGATAGCCAAAGTCCCCCCCAGTAGCCTTAGAGACCTAGGAGGGACCAAAACCAACAGAAAAGAAGACCCCTAGACCAACCACAAAGAGATACAGCACCAAATTCAAAATCCACCAAAGGAGATCCACCAAAGAGAGAAGCCTAGATCAACAGAGATTCCAAAAAGCCAACAGATTTGTCCCCACGTTGGGCGCCAGAAATGTAGAAAATCCTATAGTGCTTGCTATAGGCCTTGACCAAGGGAGTTGGAGAAAAAGCCAGAGAGAAAATCCCCTGTCCCTTTAGAAAAATAGAGTGAGATTGACCTGTTGCAGCAAATTGGAGATCTGTTTGATAGACCCTCTAATTAAACACTCTTGACCTCTTTAAAAGTGAAGATATGAGTCCCAGACAGACTACCAGAAAGAGTTGAAATGAACAGTAATATATTCCAACAAAACACAAGCCAATGAGACAGTGAGGAACAGAGAGGCAATGAGTTAAGAGATAAGATGATTCTTCTAAAACTCTTCCCACACACGCATCATACAGCCAGTGCACAGACCACCCTGACCAATTCCCCACCCAAAATCCAGCTTTCCAAGCCTTTTTCATGCATAAAAGTGCATTTTAGCGCCTCCCCAGGGCCCAGGCGGGCAGGCCGCTTCTAGGCCCTAAAACACCCATACAACCCATAATAACCCTAAAAACCCATAACTTCACTAATAAACAAGATAAACACACATAAGACATACCAAAATGAAAAGAAAATAAAGGACAATTAGCTGAGACATAATAAGTGGCCCTAGCTTAAGCTTACATAAGCACCACTAAGCAATAAACATCTGATGAATACCAATAACAACACCATAACTACCCTATAAAACAAGGTAACCACCCATAAGGGATACCAAAATGAAGAGAAAAGAAAGGACATTAAGCTGAGACATAATAAGTGACCCTAGCTTAAGCCTCTATAAACACTACTAACTATCACCTAAAGATGAGAAAATCCACTAATAACACCATAACCCCAATAACACCCTACATACCAAATACCCCCAAATATGCACTTCAAAGGCCTACCCAGATTTGGATCACCACAGCGCTAGACCAGGAAGTGAAGAGTCAGATGGCAAAGATGATTCAAGGGGAAGTCAAGATAGTAGCACTCATCCCAAAGAAGGGGAGTATTCTGAAGATGAAGCATCTACTGATGAGGGATTGGAGTTGTTAAGAATATATCTGGAAGTCAGTAGTAGACCAGATTTTTGTGATAAAAAGGTTTGGTGCAATATTGAAAAGCGTGCTAAAAGCTATTTTATAAAAGATGGGAAGTTATGGAAGGATCAAGCCTTGTGTCCCCAGTTAGTTGTTCAAACTAGGAAAAGGAAGGAAATAATACTCAAGGAGTTACATATGAATTTAGGACATAGGGGTCAAGACAAGATGTATCACAGAGTTAGAGAGAGATTCTGGTGGCGCAATATGAAGAATGAAGTAAGAGAATGGGTCAAATCTTGTCCTGAATGTCAGCGTAGGAGTTATAGAAAGCCAAAAGAGAAAGGTAGAGCAACAGGCGAAGATACTGTTTTTGGTAGGGTCAGTTTAGATGCAGTTCATATAAAAGAAGGGCGCTTTAAATACTTGGTAGTAGCCAGGGATGATCTATCAGGATGGGTCGAAGCAGCGCCATTGGTAAATCTTAAAGCGAGTAATGTAGCTGAGTTCTTGAAAAGAGAATGGGTTTATAGGTACAGGGTAATGAAGATGGTAACTGTAGATGGTGGCACTTAATTTGCTGGAGAATTCCAGTAGGTAGTTAAGGGTATTGGCGCGAGGCTATGAGTTGCAACACCATATTATCCTGAAGCAGAGGGGATGGTAGAAAGAGGGAATCAAGTTATAAAGGATGCGCTAGTTAAGTTATGTGAGAATAATGGGGCAAAGTAGAATAACTACTTGCCATTAGTTTTGTTTGCAGACAGGATTTCAGTTAAAAGGACAACAGGGTTTTCACCGTATGAACTTATGTTTGGTCAAAAGGCGTTATTACCTATTGATCTAGAGGCTGGATCTTTTCTAGGTTGCGACTGGGATCAAGTGCGCTTGACTGAAGATTTAATTCTAGCGAGGGTAGCACAGCTTGAAAGAAAGGATGAGTTTGTGGAGAAGGCATATGATAGAATGATGCAGATCCGTGACAAGTCAGTTAAATATTGGGATGAGCGTTTAGCACATAGGTTAAGGAAGCCATCGAAACCAGGAGATTTGGTTTTGGTTTATAATAGAAGTTTAGAAAGCCAATGGGGGAAGATGTTTTCTGACAGATGGAACGGTCCTTATAGGATCACAAAGCAGATAACTGGGGGGTCTTACTTACTGGAGGAACTAGATGGTACTGAATTGAAGCGGAGTGTGGCAGAAGATCTGATCAAAAGGTTCTACCCAAAAGGTGTTCCAGTGATACAGAATGACCTCTGGAATGAGGAAAAACTACCAGAATGACCTCTGGGAAGAGGGTAAACTAACAATTTATGTTAAGCTTTGTTTTTCTAAGAGAACTCACAAGAGGCTTTGACACAGTTGTGACAGATAGAGGGCGCTAACTGGAAGTTAGGTGCACCAAGGCTGAACAGGCAACTGGCGTAAGCGCTCAGGTGAGGGCACAGAGGAAAATGAAATATTATATTTTCATTGTTCAAGGGGACGTGACAAGATAGGCAACTGGATTAAAGGAGGCGCATACCATGTAAACACAAAAGAGGCTGGGAATTCAGCCAATGGGTTAACTAACCAGGAGTGGAATAATGATTTATAGATAGGGCGCTCTACAGTTCAATTCTTATTTACATTGTGTATTTTTGTATCTCAGTAAAGGCGGTAAAGTTTTATGATTTAAAAGTTTATTTATAATTTTTCTTGGGTTTACAGTCTTTTAAAGAAAGTAGAGGGAGCAAAGTTAGGCTCTCTAAATTTAGAAGACAGGTAGTATGGATGACAGGTGTACTAGAATAGCGCCGTGTCTAAAGTAATTATTTATAGGCATAGCATGAAAAATATATGAAGAATATGTACAGGAATAATGGACAGAGAAGGCTCCTATGGAGGGTGCTAGTGGACTATTCAGTATCGGGATGGAAGCTATTAGGATATCCTTTCCAGTCTTTGGGCATGACAAAACGACAGGATTGGTGGGGAATCCAAGAATAGTTGATGAACTGATCTCGTTCATTAGTTGACCTATCATTTCTATATGGTTGTAGCGGGCTTCAAGTTCAGCGTCAGAAAAAGCTGGTGCGTTATAATAGGAAAGAGACATAGCGTAATATATAAGAAAAAGTCTGGAAAACATTCACATGGAATGGACAAAAGGTAAAGGGATAGGAACCCATCCCAGAGAGATGGATTCATTGAAGCCTGAAAAAGAGTCAGCAGGTAAAGGAAGTGTAAGTATAATAAAGGGTACTTACTTGCTAATAAATTTTGTGGGCGCGCTGATGGCGAAGAAATGGTAATCGCGTGGCAGGTGGAGCAGCAGCAGGTTGGGTATGCACGAACTGCCAGATAGCCTCCAGGACGTTGGCGGTATTTTTGGTATAAATGGTAGTATTTCTAGTATTCATTGAAGGAGAAAAAGTGATAAAGGTAAAAAAAAAAAGAAATGAGGATTGTAACAAATAAGGGAAGATGGAGGAAGAAGACGCTGCAAGGAACAGGATATTTATAGGCTCCTGGGGACAGTCGCAAGTAGAGGGAGGATGTGGTATGCGCCTCACAGGTAGTTTAATTTTGGACCAATCAGCTTGCATAGTCCAGGAAAAACAAAGGGGATTCATAGCGCAGTAGGAAGTGCTAAACTTTAATGCGTGTTTGTGTGTTTCAAGGACAAAGGGAAATAGAAGTGCGGAAGAGGATTCAGGGTCTGTGAGCTTGGATTTTGCAGAAGGATGCGCCGCATAGTGGGGAATTGTGTGATATTGATTTAGGACGGCAAGCACTGAACAATATGGACTTGTATTTTCCAATAATCGTGTATTATGCACTAAGGAAGGCATTATGGCTTAAGGAAAGGCTCAAGTGCAAAGTATACTTCACTGCAGCTAGTGTGGTAACTTACCAAAACAGGTGATAAGGGAGATTAACTAGTTGAAAATCAAAGCAACTAAGATCAGCATTAGAAGGAGTCAAACTTGGAATTAGTGTTGAAACAAACAAAGGTACACTCAGGGGCGCGCATGTCAAGCTGTCAAGCATGAGTAAAACAAGTTAATACTAGTGTTAGTAAGGATAGGGTATGATTTAGTCGCTGTAGTTGTTACAAGCGGTGTACATGGTCTACTAATAAATTAGTTACCGTTTTACTAATGTAGCGCTAGAGTCAGCGCTGGCGATCCACTAGGGAACTGTGTTTAGAGCACTGGAAAAATATAAAGAGGGTATTGCATCTAGTAATGAAGGGAGAACAAATTGACAAATAATTAGTTAACATACAGGTAGTTAGTTATTGGGGAGTCAAAGAATATTAGATTTTCTGCGTTCAATTATTTGAGAATATATAGATTCAGTAGGGTTAACTATTATTAGAGTTATTTTATTGCTATAAAAAGGCATATTCAAAGAGAGCTCTTCAAGAGGGAGTAGCTGTGAATATTAGCGCTTGTTAAGAATAGAAATATCCGGATAGTAATACTTGTTTTTCTGATCTTTTAAACTCGGTTCTCAACTTATTAACTTTCTAATCAAAAATTAGTGTTACACATTATTGCGCTGTCTTTAAAAATAAGAGTGGCAGGCGCTTCTTTTTAGAAATTGAAAAGGAGAACCAACCCATCTCGCATTGTGTCTACTGCTTAGTACTTTAGAACTCTCTACAACGGGTCAAATGATTTTTTGATGGCTGCAAAATTTAATTTAATGAAATTCAAGAAGCTCGAGAACCTTTGGGAATTTTTCTTGAATTTTTACTATTTTTCTTATATTTTAAATAGATTTTTAAAGATTTATTAAAGTATTTAAGTTTTTCAAAATTTATTTAACTTTGATGATTTTTCACAGGGTGAATAGAGCTGCGCAGACTACAAAAAATAGTTAGGCATGTTAAGGAGAAGTAGCTCTATCATTTGTAATTTTTCTAGATTCTTTATTATAGTTTCCAAGGTTCTAATTGAGTCTGGAGGTCCAGAAAAGCTACGGACAAACTCCGGACGAGCTCTGGATGAGCTCTGGCTGTGCTCTGGAAGGTAAATTAGGCATGTGACTAAGTATACTTAAGGAAACCTCATACTTAAAATTATAGATCTCAGAGATCCCATTCAACAGAAAGATACATGATTATAACAACCATTATTCATATTTTTCTTTTGTCAACAAAATAATTAATTATTTGTAATACCCTTATAAAATAACAATTTTACTAAACAACTCTTAAACATTAACATATAGGGTATCATTAGAAAGGTCTCAACTCCAGGGACTCATTTATAGTATCTGTTTTCAAAAATTATTAAAATCTAAAAACATTAAAACTTCTTTCTTTTAAAATATTGTATCTGGTGTAAATTTATTGTTGCATTTCAGTTGTTTGCACAGAAGAGCCGCTCAATCATCCTAACAAGTGTTAATTAAACAGGGTTTCATTCTTTATTATTATCAAGTAGACTTTTAAGCTTTTTTATCTAAAAGACTCACAAATTCATTTAGAGGGACACAGTTTTCTCTGATTATCTAACTCCTTTGGATTCTGCTTACAGCAAGGCAACTGTAAGAGTCTACCTACAACATATGATATTAAAAACCTGAAGACTTTTGGGGAGGGGCCAATGCTTTATCTGCACCATCCACCTTTTCATCTTCTTCCTTCCCCCATTTTTTTGCATCTTCTCCTCCTCTTGGCATGCTTCATCCCCTCTCTGGTCCTCTCTGGAGCTCCCTGTTGGTAACCCATCCCCAGACTGCCTCTTAGAACCAAGATAAAGCATTAGTTCTGGCTGAAAGTCAACTGATGATAACAAAACACCAGAATACTTTCTTGGATGGGCCCCTGACCAATGAAGGGTCCAGAAGGCCAATACTTTACCATCAGTTTCCCCTATCCTTCCTATTTTAACCTTCTTTTCCTTCCAGTCAATATGCGGGTTGTACTGGTAAAGCCATGTTATCCCAGTAAAATGTCATACTGGTCATTATGCAATATAGGGGATGGACTTGCTAGAAAGTCCTCAGCCTGAACTCAGATAGAACTCATACTGAACTCATACTGAACCCACACTGAACTCTACTTGAAAACCCACCTAAAACTGTTCTGCTGAGTGGTGTTCATCCCTGATTGTATGGTTCCTTTGTCAATAGCTCAACATGTGTTCAATCTGTGGTGAGTTTGGGTCCAAGGTTGCGGACTTGCTAGCAAGTCTGCCCCCTATATTGTGTGGCTGGTCTTTCAGGTGTGTCATATATGTCTTTCACTGAGACTCTCTTCCATTGCAACAGAGCCTGAAAAAAACTATTTCTATTACTTCTCCTTTCAGAATAGGTATCCCCAGTACTGAGTAATTCTTATGGTAAAAAAAGATAACCTTAATTGCATTAAGCATATAAATTATATATATGGTCATTATACTTATATATATGTTTCTTATGCTTATATATAGACTTATATAAATTTAAGTAGATTCTCTGTATCCCCATGATACTTTTTAAGTTGATAGTGTTATTGTAATATGCTTATCTTAAGTTATATTAAGGAATAATACAAATACCTAAGCTCATACGCATGTATAACCTCCATATTCAGTGAAATATGCAGCTATACTACACCTATATAGGACTATATGCAAGATTAAACCTCCAAATAGCCTATATGAATGATTATCCCACTTTTTAAAGACATATTCAAGTATTCAATGGATTCACCATGCCTAAACATGCATATATTCATTTTTGACAAATTTATCTGCTTTCTTCAATGGATTCTCAGAGAATTCTGGGTTGGATCATTGTTACTGGATCAAGGTGGAGGTTTGGGAATGTTTCTGGGATCTTAGAAACTTATTTTGTTTCCTTTCTATCCTTTTGTTTTCATATTATTCTCTTTGGATGAGCCATTTAAATTGTTTCCTTCATGGTTCATGCTTTTCTCTGTTTCTTCTGTTTATGGTGTAGTGGTACGATATCATTAATTGTGATGGAGGGTCTAAACTTAAGGTCTGAGTGATTAAAGCTCTTGAAGTTCAAACTATTGGGAGGTGATGAGACCTCAAAGTGCTGTAATTTCCAGGGAGAGCAGTGGAATCATTTGGATTGAAGTTCTGTGCACTCCAGTGGGTTTTGGTATAAGTAAAGGGGGATTCTGCCATTTATTAGACATAATTCACCTACTAAACATTAAAATATCAAGTTAAAAAATTATTAATATATAAAAATATATTTTGAAGTCCTTATACATTGATTTTATCTTTATATTAGCTAAATTATATTTTATTAGTCTGTTTTCTACCACCAGCACGCACCAATCCACATATTGTGAGCTAATAATTGAGTATAAAAGTATTAAAATTCTTTCCCTGAGGTTCAAACCATAAATCATATCTTATTAACTAAATATATACTATTAAATCATACTAATTTTCTAGCATACACTTATAATTGGGGGTCTTTCCCAATTTACTACTTATAACTTTAGCTATTACTTTAGGGCATGATTTTTATTCTACTATAGCTCATATAAACTAAATATTTAGGTCTGAAGCAAATTAATGGGTCACCATTACAAAGTGAATTTTGAAAATAACCCTTATAATAGTTTTACTAATCTTCATTTAATAGAAATTAGGTCTTTACAGTAGTAACTGTACCCAATATAAATCCAACTTTTACTTGGTATTTGGTCACCAATATAACACCAACTTTAAATGGTATTAGGTGAAAGCTTGATAATCTAACTACTCACTATTCTAAAGGTCTACTTAAACTTATTAAATAAATTTTGACAGATTTTTTTTGAATTTTTTATTATATTTAATTTAATTAATAAATATAAAAATAAAGTGTAAGCTCCATTGCTTTTTATTAGTATTAAATTTACTAATATTTTTCTCTACTGATTACCATAAAGGTTTTCCCTTTTGTATGTGTAATTAATAGTTATTTCAGTCATCAAGAGTGCTCCACAGGAAAATGTTAGTGATAAACCTGCCCTTAATACCTGGTCTAGAGCCAATAACAGTGTACCAGACATCACCATGGAAAGACAAACCTACCCTCAGACATACAAGCTAAGAATAGTGCGAAAGGACACCCTCCTAAGAAAAATAACTAGAAAGAAGACCTCACCTCCTCTTCAGGATAAACTGTCCCACCTGGCCCAAACTAGTCCTGAAGCTGGAGGAATCCAAGTCTTCCATAATCAAAGAGGTAGAGAAAGTGGAAAACAATTGCAGGTTAAGATTCCAGAAATTTAATCAACATCATTCAGAGCGGAAATGTATACAGAAAATCCATCAATCCCTTACCCAAGGATGATCATCCCAGTCCCAGCACCAAATATTGGTGGAAAAATGGATTTGTGATTGTTTTCACCAACAATGGGCCAGTCACAAGTGCAACAAGGACCCATCTCCTCATCAATCAACAACAAATCACCATTACAAACCAAAGATAGAGTTCCAAAAATCAGGGATTTATCCTATCCCTTGGTAAGTAAGTTACCTTCTAAAGTTTTTCATAATACTAATTATTACAGTTTAGGTAATATGATTGAGTAAAAATACATGCAAATAATTGAGGAGGACTTAAGAGAATTGGGCTTTGGTGTATATACACCTGATTTATCTTTTTTTAATAACAATAGTACTATCTATGATAATAACACTGTTAACCCTCAGTTGCCACCACAAAAATGTGAGGTGAGAACTTCTTAAACAGTGAAGATTGTGAGAAAGAAGATGTTGAGTATTTTAATAATAACCCAATTGTTCATAGAAATGTTTCAGAATTATGGAGTAGAATGACTGAGTGTGAGGAGGAAGAGATTAAGCTCACTAGTGAGACAATTTCTTCTTTAAGATTAAATTTATCTCAGTTGGAAACAAGAAACCAAAAATTAGAGAAATAACACTCGTCTCTAATCCTAAAGTATGATTTATTGGAAAATAAATATAGTGAACTCTCAAAAAAATTCATTGAGTTATAAAAAATGTTTGACACACATTTATTGAAAAATAAATCAATAACAAAATAATCCTTTGCACAAAAAAATCAGAATTTCTCAGAATTGTTGCAAAGAATAACTAAATTGGAGATTGAAGCTTCTAATCTACTAATGAGACAGGATAATCAAAAGTAAACTCATTATAATAAAAATCCTTTCATTTTCAAAAAAGAATCTCAAGCACTTCCAGTACCACCTAATGAAAAAACAACTGGTGGAAGTGTCAAATCTGAAAAAACAAATGTAAGTCACAAATTTGTACAGGAGGAGATACAAGATAATTTATCTAATCACTACACAATATAGGGGGTGGACTTGCTAGGAAGTCCAAAAACTGAACTCAGATGGAACTCAGACTGAAATCATATTAAACCCATACTTAACTCTACTTGAACACCCACCTAAAACTGTTCTGCTGAGTGATGTTCATCCCTGATTTTATAGTTCCTTTGTCAACAGCTCAATGTGTGTTCAATATGTGGTGAGTTTGGGTCCAAGGTTGTGGATGCACTAGCAATTCTGCCCCCCATATTGTGTGGTGAATGTAAATGATTTATTGAATTTACCCATGATAAGTGAAATTAAATCCAATCAAAAAAATTGGTGTAAAATTGACCAGTACCCAACTTATAATGTGGAAGCCAGCTCTGATTGGCAACATTTCATTCAAAGAATTGACAAATTAAAATTCTCATACAAATTACCTGACAAATAGATAATGTCAAAATTTATTTCATTCTTTAGAGATGTTACTTCATTATGGTTTGAGTCTCTATTAAGTGAGGGTAAATATTACTTATGGGCTGAATAGAAACAGCTAATTGAAAAACAATTCAGAGGTTCAAAATTTAGACTAACTCAGAAATAATTTTATGAGTAAACAAGGTATAATCCAGTGAATAGTGAGAAACCAATGGTGTTTTCAATGAATTTAAAGAAAATATTATAAGTCAATGAACCAAACATGGATTTTAACTTATGAAAGGATAAGATAATATATAAAATACCTATATCTATCAGATGAGTTGTTTTAGGTAGAACAATAATGGCTAATGAATATTCTGAATTTATTAATATTTGTAATGAAATATTATTAAACCATAAGTATGAAGAAAGGTACACCAATTATAAGCAGAATAATGAAGCTGTAAAAATTCAAAATTCAAAAATTATCCAGTTGAGGCATAAAAAACCTACTGCCCCTGTAGTGCCAAAAAATTATAAAAAAAATACTTGTTATAAGTGTAATTGTTATTCCTACTTCCATGAAAGAAACCATCTTAAAACTTTGTCATGATGACATGTTAGCAGGACATTTTGATCTTGAGAAAACCATAATCAGAATTAAAAACACTTCTTGGTGGGCTAATATGTCTGAGGACACTAAATTATATGTTGAATCTTGTGATTCTTGTCAAAAATCTAAAAGATTCACAGGTAAAAGAGCAGGATTGTTGCAAAATATTGAAGCACCTGATGCTCCTTGGCAAATCATTAACATGGATTTTGTCACTGGTCTTCCTGTAGCAGGTAAAGATAGTTATAACTCTTGTTGGGTAATAGTGGATAGATTCACCAAAATGTGAAAATTAATTCCCACCCACAAAGATATATCCACAAAAGAATTAGCTTTCTTATGGTGGTAATACATGTTTAATATTGTTGGATTTACAAAAGCCATTATCTCTGACAGAGACCCAAAATTCACATCTGAATTTTGGATGTCTTTGATGGATATATCTGGCTGTGAGTTGAAATTATCTACAGCTCACCATCCTCAGACTGATGGTCTAGCTGAAAGAATGATTCAAACTCTGTAAAATATGATTAGAAGGTATTGTGCATTTGAATTAGAATATAAAGAAAATGACAGATTTACTCATGACTGGGTTACTATATTGCCAGGCCTTGAATTTGCTTATAATAGCACTCTTCATTCTGTCACTGAGAAAAAGCCTTTTGAGCTTTGGTTAGGTTATGTCCCAAAAACTCCTGCTCAAATTCTCAATAATAAATTACCAAAGTTGGAACTACACCCTGGTGTAAAGTCTTTTATGCAAATGCAACAGCTATGCAGGAAAGATACTCAAAGCTGTATTGATAAGGCATTTGAATATGAAAAGAAAAGATGGGATAAATCCCATAAAGAATACACACTTAACAAGGGTAATTAAGTGTTGATATCTACTGTCTATTTCAATCTACAGGTAAACAAAAAGTTAAAAGATCCTTTTTTGGGACCATTTGTTGTAAAAAGAATGGTTGGAGATAATGCAGTAGAAGCTGTATTGTATTCTCCATATGATAGAAAACATCCTGTTTTCCCCATTTCCTTGATTAAACCTTATACTTCCAACAGTGACTTATTTCACAAAAGAAGGGTAAGACCTAATAAAAACCCTCAGGAAGTCACAGAAACTGCAGAAATTGAAAAAATTCTCAATGATAGAATTATCACTTCTCAAAGAGGTATTGAATATTTATTGAGATATAAAAACAAATCATCTGAACATGATGCATGGATACCTGGAAAAAAAAATTCCTAATCTTCCTACTCTGTTAAAAAAGTATAAAAAGAAAAAATCTTAGCATTTTTTATTGTTTTTTTAGAGTGAGGGAGTGTCAGCCAGGCTGTCTCAGGAGTTCAGTAAATTGTTATAATATTTTATTGGAATCATAAAAGGTAATAACATTATGTATTTTATGTATTTAAAATAAAATATTTTATTGAATAATAAAATTATATAAATATTTTTAAAAATAAGTAAAATAATTATTATATTAATTTTATTATTAAGTAAATTATTTATTACATAAAAATATATTATATTCTATAAAATCATGGCACATTTTTATGTATTTAATATTTATAAATTAATAATTATTTATTTATAAGAATATATTATAATTGTAATGATAAAATTAACTTATAATGTAATTAAAAATTAAATAATAAAATTTATATAATAAATAAAAACTTGTCATATATTATTATCCAAAAATATTGTGTGCTTTTTTGACCCTTAACTGTGTCAGAAAAATTATTAAATAATTTAATGCACTTATTTAATAAAATGGTATTCAAATTCTCACTTTAAATTAGTTATATCATTAAATTAATTATTTGTTTCAATTAAAATAGTTATTGAATTACTTAAATAGTTAAAACAATTAAATAATTTTGCTTTAGACTGGATTAAATTAATTACATGAATTTTTGTGTGAAAATAATTTTATTTGTTTTAATTAAACCCTTTACATCTCACTGTAATACCTGTTTTGAATTATTTTACTCAAAGCTCTTATTTTTCAGAGTTACTTAGTTACTGATTACTTTAATTAATTTTTTTGGGAACTTATGATGGGAAAATTGGTTACTTACTCACAGGTTTAGTTTATTGTTTCATTTTTTCTCTTAATTTTTATGTTTTAATTAAATTATTTTTTCTTCTTGTTTCAAATTATTAATATTTTTATATACATTATTGTGGCGCTTCAGAGGTCTCCTTGCCTATAAAAAGGCCTTGGAAGTCCCCTTTAGCTGTCATCACTTACATACTTATACAAAATTAAATACTATTATTATTATTATTATTATTGTGACACTACAGTCCTATGAAAAATATTATATAAATAAAACTACAGTTTCTTTAAGTCTATTAGTAGTTGTAGTTGATATTTAAGCAGAAATAAAATTACTTAATTGATCATAACTCCTTATTAAACCAGTCTCTTGTGTCATGTCTGTACACCCAATTATTGTCGTTGCATTTTTCTTTATATAATATTTTATAATTCTTTTTTATTTCTTATTTTTATTATTACTCCCATTACTTTTACCTTTTCTCCTTCTTCCTTCTTCCTCCTTTTCTTCTTCTTCTTCTTCTCCTTCTTCTACACGACCAGCTGACACAATTCCTCAGTGCAAGTTGTTTGATGGACCACAAGAAATATAATGCTGTGAAAATTTGTGGCCCATCTGGCAACCTGCACTAAAAGAATTGGAACCAATTCATGTGCTTGAAAAGACACTGCATCTTTTTGTCACATGACTTGATTCCTATTCAAGCATTAAAACAACCAAAAAAAATCAAAACAAAGCCAAAAAAAGCATTAGGTCCAAAAAATTCCCCAAAATATTTAAAATATTCACAAAAAATTCACAAGATCACAAAACCATTCAAAAGACATTAAAAAAAATTTTTTTAGAAAAAAATTGCAAAAAATTTAACTAAATTATAAAATTTATAAAAATTTTCTAAAAATTAATAATAGTTTTTTTAAAAAAAAAGTTACATCAAAAGAAGGCACACAGCATCCATTCCATTTTTTTTAAGATATGAAATTTTGAAGAATGATAAAAAATTTATGAAAACTACAGGTAATAGTAACTTTTTCTCCAAAATAACTTCTTTATATAATTCTTATTGAATAATGTGCAAGTATGTGCTTCATAAATTAAAAATGAAAAAATATATGATTATGGGGTATCATGGGAAGGAAAAAAACAACAATTAGTGCTAAATATGACAAAAAAATTTATTTCATGAACACATTAAGATAGTCAAAACTGTAGGAAGGATGTAAGTTTCTTTTTATAAAACTTAGACATTTTTAATAAGACTAAGTTGGCACATTGTCAGCCCTTTCTTAGCCCCCAGTTGGGCCTAGTGGGGGCCCCAGGGGGTGAAAAAAGTGCTAATACAAAATTTACACAGGATAAATAAGGGTCAAAATTTAAGTATTTATGGAGCTAGAAAAAAATTATCCTTTTTTTTTCTGTTTTTATTTTTATTTTATTTCATTTTTATTTAAAAGAAATGCTTTTGTAAAATTTTAATCTAAATTGTCTAAAATCACACTTTCATACACTAAACATGTGTTTGATTATTCATGGTGACTTTGTAATAGGTTGACATGATATATTTCATAAAAAAATATTTCTTGGATGTCAAAAGACTGGAAAAAATAAATTTGAGGATTAAAAAAAATTGATAATTTCATTTCAATTTGTTAGTATTTAAATTATTTCATTAAATAATATTAAGTTTATATATTCAACTTCTTGTACATCATGGACAAAAATCTTTCCAATTTACATGGGATAAATGGATCTCATTAGATAATGTAAAATCTTAATACTATGGTGCTAAAAGGAAACCAAAATTTTATTGAAAATATTTTTAAATAAGGGTTTGTAATTATTCAGGCTGAATGAAGTAGAAAATTCAATTTCTCTTCTGAAAGAACATTTTTTCATGTTAATTGTGGATGAAAATTATTTTTCATCCCGAAAAAAAACATTGAAATATAAATTTCAGATATGAAAATATATTCAAATTTTAAAATATTATTTGCTTTTGATATATTATTTATACCTAGTTTTTATTATGAGAAAAAAAATTGGCACCTGCTAGAAGGTCCATATTATTTCCTGAAGTATAGAAGTTCAGTTGGGGGGAGACACCTTCTAGAATGTGAGATAACTTATTTTAGATGAATATTGTTATATATACAGAAAATTTCATCACAATTATTTTATTCATTAAAAAAAATTCATGTATGTGAAAAATACTTCCAAAACATTTACCTGACTTTGTTCTTCAATGATGTAAATTTGATTGGTGTTATAAATATGGGGGGATTTATTTCATTTTAAATCTCAAATTTTCAGAACCTTTTTAACTTTCAATGGATGTGAAACTTATAGACATATTTTTTTATGGAATATTAAATCAATTAGTCCCAAATATTAAAATTTTTCATGGATTAGTGAAAACACATTTCTCTATGCACATTTCTACTAGCTTCAATAATATAAAAATTATAGGTCCTAGACCAAATTTTGACGTTGTAAGGGTTTATTAAAATTATAAAATATATTCCTAAATTTATTTGGTAAATTTCATATTCCTCACAAACTGCAGCACTGATATTTAGCTGCATAGGGTTTAAAAATTCAACCTGACTTTTAATCAAGTCTGTTTTTCTCCTTAAAAAAAATTAAGAGCATTTATACTGATAAAGCTATATGCATAAATGATGCTTTTCCATTTTGATATGTTTATTCAAATTTATTCTTCCAATAAGTATCTATCAATATTGAAAGATTAAAAGCAGAGTAACTTATGATGGAAAATGGTATGAATGAGGAGGATTATTAAATGTAAATATATCTTCCAAATCAGATTAGACATTCAAACAAGAAATTAGTTACACCTGTGGAATTAGGAAAAAATAATATTTAATATTTTTCAAGGTTTTTGATTTAAATGGAGTATTTTGATATTTCAAAGTGCTTACCATTTCAAATCTCTGTTGAATGAGTTACTGGTTAATCAGATTTTAAAATTATTCAAAATCACTTTTGGAACTTTTACCTGTGCAAATCTCAAAACTAAAAAAATGGTTCCTTGCAGGTTACTTTATAGATTAATCTATGATTTCTCAAAAAAAACTTGCCTATTAGTCATATTTTCTTTCATCCTGTGATTCTTTTGGAAGAAGAAACTGTTGGGGAAAAAGAGGTTTATTTTGAAAATGATGTTTTGGCCACTAATGAAGAATTTTTGGATTTTATGGTGGACTTAGTGTTGGTTAATTTGGAGTTAGATTTAAAGGATTATTTTCCCTGGGTTTTCTCTTCAGAAGCAGAGACTTTCTGAAATGAGGATGTGGATTTTGTTTATGGATTTAGTATATTTATAGAGGATTTGGTTCAATCTCAGGAAGATATTTTAAAAGTGGATGTTGTTGTTACTGCAGTAATGGAGGATGCAGAGGCATTGATAGATGGGGTGAATGACTTGTGTTCACCTAAAATTTTTGAAAAGGTGGTGAATTTTTTATCTCCTTTGGTAGGACAAATTCTGGTGATTTGTTTTTGTGGTTATTAGAATAAGTGGAAATGCCTTTGGGGGAAATTTATGGGGTTCTACCAGGGGATATCAAGAATATGATTCCTCTTGAAAGAGTAAAAACTACCTTTAAATAAGCTGGGTTTTTTATCTTAAATTTGATTCATTCTGGATGCTTTTAATTCTTTCAAGAAATTTATGGAGACCCGTATTTTTTGGGGGTAGTTAGGGCTGATTTCTCTAATGTTGCAATCTCTCCCCAAGAAGAGATTCCAGATTGCAATAGGTCAGCTCACTTGGAGATTCAAGTGAATTATTTTTAATTATAAAAATAATAATAATAATAATAAATGATTGTATAAAAATAAAAATAAAAATAAAAAAAGTAGTAGTAGTAAATTTTTTATGAATTTTTATATATAGTTTTTCTTTTAGTTTCATTAAAAGTTTCTAGCAGGAGCCTGAGAAGCTAAGGAAGTTTTACTTTTGATGAAGAAGGAACAGTAAAAGTTTCAGGAGAAGCTCCAGAAAATTTTTCAATTTCTTCAAATTGACAACATTGTTTATGGTCTAGCCAAGTGGCCATTTTGAAGTGACATTTCAGTACTTTCTCTCTTGAAAAAACTTCTGTTCAGTCTTTGGGAGGATATTTTTTGTAATGGGTAAAGTTAAAATTTGAAAATTGAATAAATTTGTTGAGAAACCTTATTAAATTTCACTGTAGCTAAAGTGGGTTCTGGATCAGGAATATAATAGGCAGATGAAGAATAATGGGATCCAGAAGAGACTAGATCAGTTCATCAATAAAATTCAAGAAATTAAATTAAAGAGGATTGAAAATTTTAAAATAATAACTAGAGACAACTGTGTCAAGCTCAAAATTTAAAGGCAGACTTGGTAGAATTTTTTCTTCTAGGAGGGAAGAATAGGGGTTTTTAATGTTGTGATATGAAAGAGGTTTTAGGAAGGTTAGGAAGTCTGAAGTTGGGGTAGGAATAGGTGAACCTTTGACTATTGGACTATTTCTTTTTTGTAACTTATTACTGAAAGACTGGGAGATCTGGGTCTCTTTGAAGAAGTAAAAGATTAAGGATAATAGGGGCTGCTAAAATCAGGATGAGAAGATATAGGCTTGGTTAATGAAAGAGGAGAGATAGAAGATGGAGAAGGAGAAACATCCAGAACTAGGTTAGATGGAGGTGGATTTAGCATAGCTTCTGGAGCAGTAGGATCTCTAGGTATGGTAAAGGAGAGCTTTTATTGAAGAGATGGAGCATCAATAGGAGCAGATGATGGAGGAGGTTCCAGAGATTCAGATTAAGAAGGAATTTTAAAGAAGGAAGAAATAATGAAAGGAGCTGTAATTTTGGAGGTAGAGGATTTAGGAGATGGAGTAGATGGATAGAATTGGGAAGCAAAGCTGTTGGCTGTGAGAAGGATTGAGCCATATTTGAGGCCAGAGCATTTTCTCTTCTTTTCATAAAAGTTGGAGCAGGCCCTATTGTAGGTGTGTCTTTTCAGGTGATAGGTGTAGGTGTACTCTTGATGGATGAATTAACAGTAGTTTCATGATTCATCATTAGAAGCAGTGAATTTTTAAGGAGTCATCTTGAAAAGTTGATAATTAGACTGGAGAAG
Organism: Hemileia vastatrix; assembly: GCA_030280995.1. NCBI lineage: Eukaryota > Fungi > Basidiomycota > Pucciniomycetes > Pucciniales > Zaghouaniaceae > Hemileia > Hemileia vastatrix. Next base: position 25,505,392 of record JASXTE010000013.1, read on the forward strand.
ATAACTTGGATAGGAGAATAGAAAATGGAGAAAAGGATAGTGGCAAAATTTTGGCTCAAGGACAGTAGTATGGATTTGGAATCAATGAAATTTTTAGTCCTACATGACTTTAAACTAACAAGTCATAAATCTTTGGTCCACTAAGACCTTAAATTGGTAAATCACTCTTTGTATGGAAAATTTATGTAGGGATTTGAAGAAGAGTATTCCACCAAGACTATAATCTTGAAATAAATTAAAAGTTTGGCTCCCCCAAGGTTTTCAATGGGAAAAGTTAATCTATTTGAATATTCAATTCAATCTTTTTTAATATATCACTGGTTCATCAGTACTCATACTGATACTCACTCATTGGAAAACTCAATCTTTGATGGATATGGTGCAAATAAATTGAGGGAATTAAGATGTCAAATGGTTAAAATTTATTTTATTATTAAATAAAGGTGGATATTTTAAAAACATTATTGATGGAGATTTTAAAGACTTGAAATAAAGGTGCCATGAAAATCTGTTAAATATAAAAATTCTGAAAATTTTTTGGAGTGGTTTAAAGGGTTAGGAATTTATTTGAATGTTGTCATGCTGAATATTTTGAAGATGGATAGGAGTTGGATTATTAGTGGGTCTTATTTGTAGACTATTTAGGTGTAAGCCTGGAGGAACTTATGGAGAGAACGGTATCAAATTATTCTTCTCAGAGGGTAGCCCACTCTCTCATTCTGTGAAAAAGTATATATTGGTAGAGGGGAGTTTGAAGGATTCAAAACTTTCTCTCAGTGGTAGAATCATCACAAGAAAAATACAGTTTATATCAAGTTCTATTCTTAAAGTCAGACAGAAAATTTTAAAGATCAACCAGAAAACATTTTTATCAGCACTAAAATAAAGAAATTTTTAAAAAGAAGAAAAGAAAAGTCAAAAACAAATAATATCTTTAAAATCTTTTGAATTAAGTATTGAAAATTTGCATTAGTAACTTTCTCTTCATAATTTTTTCCTGTTGATGAGGATAAAGGGAAGATGAATATGTGGTTAATCAAATATGAAAAATTTAAGAATGGGGACATTCTTCATTGGAGAGAGGATGTGGTAGTCTAAAGACTAGTATGGCACTTAAAATATTTAAAAAAAATTGAGATGGTTATATTAAAGATTGGAAAAGCCAATCTAAGTTTACATAATTTATATATATTTTAATTATAAAATAAAGATGGTTTGTTGTAAAAATGGTTAATTATACAGGCCCAGGAAAAAATAATTATTTAACAGTCAAGAAATGCAAGTATAGGTCTAAAAGTACATGGAAATGAAAGCTAGAAGTTTCAAGAACCTTTAGAATTTTTTTTTTATTTTACTCTTTTTCTTATATTTTTAATAATTTTATAAAGGATTTTTGATTATTTTTTATTTCTGATAACTTATTTAACTTTAATTATTTTTAGCTTCTCAATAGGGTTGTACAGGTTACAAAAATTTAATGGGAGTTTTCCCAGATGTAACTCTATCTTCTGTAATCTTTGTAGATTTTTTTAAGTTTTTAAGGTTTTAATTGAGTCTGGAAGTCTGGAAAAGCTCTGAAAAACCTCTGCTGATCTACAGACAAGCTCTGGAATGCTCCAGCTAAGGAAAGTAGGCCACATGACATACAATGAATATAAATCCTGTAGACTTGAAATTAGAGAAGGAGGAAACATTATAAATCCTCAGGGGAAGACTAACAAAATAGTTATACTCAAATAAAACTCACAATACTTGGATATAAATGCGTGCTTAGTGGTGGAAAATAGCTAAATAGAATATAGTTATAGCTTATATAATAATAATATCAACTTATAAAAGGCTTTATAATATATTTCTAAATGTTAATAATTGTATTGAAGTGTTTTATTGAATTGTAGTAAGTAATTGATGATAAATAACTGTCAAAATCCCTCCTTACTTATACCCAAATCCCCTGGAGTGCACAGACCTTCAATCCAGATGATGTCACTGCTATCCCTGGCAATTACAGCACTGTGAAGGCCCATCACCTCCCTATGGTGTTCACTTCAAGCAGATTCAACACCCAGACCTCCAGTAAAGACCCTCCAGCACAATTAACGATAACACAGACCCAAAACATAATTAGAAAATCCAGATAAAAGTGGATACCATAAAGAAACAGGTAAAATAAGTAATCCAGAAGAGATAAAATGAAACCCAAAGCATATAAAGGAAACAAATGAAATGTCCAAGCCCCCAATAACATCCCCAAGCATCCACTTTAACCCAGAAATGACCTCCCAACCCATAAATCTGTGAATATCCATCCAATGAAGCAGATTAAGTTGTCCAAACTGAGTGTATGCTTCTTTAGGCATTGTGAATCCACTGATTACGTCCATATGACCTAAAATAAGCAGAAAAACAAAGTTTATAGGCTATTATGAGGTTAAAACCCACTTATAGACCTAAATATACATAATATACTGCATATTTCACTGAATATGAGCTTTATGTATACATTTAAGCTTATGTATGTCAATAATTACTTAATATCACTTAAGATAAGTATATTATGACTCCATTAAAACCTTAATAAGTATTATTAGGCCATGGATAAGCTATTTAAACTACTATAAGTTATATAATAGTGTAATAATTATATATATATGTATTATAATCATATATATAATTGTTTTAACCTTATTTTTAGGATATAAGCTTAATGTACTTAAGGTTATCTAATTATAAGCATAATAAATACTCATTACTAGGGATATCTAGGCTGACACTCCCTCACCCAAAAAAAACAAAAAAAAATGTTAAGATATTTTAATTAAAAGTAAGGAGTGAAATAGAAAAATAATTTTTTTTCTATAATACATATACTGAATAAACAGTACTATTTTGATTTAAATTCTTTCAAGAGTTTTTTAAAATCAGAGATTTCATTTTCTGGAATCCACTGGTCATATTCACTTGATTTATTTTTAAATCTTAATAGATACTCAACTCCCTTTTCTTTTGTAAGGTGTCTCTTTTTAAGTATCTTTTCAATTTCTGCTTTTTCAAATATTTCTTCAGGTTTCTGTTTATGCCTTCCTGATCTTCTTGGAAATAGAGCAGTATCATTATAATGATATGGTTTTATAAGAGATATAAGAAATAATGGATGTTTTCTATCATATGGTGCATATAGAATAACCTCAACAGCATTGTTACCAACCATCTTTTTTACTACAAATGGTCCAATGAATGGTTCCTTCAATTTAACATTACCATTTAAATTGAAATGTAGTGTGGAAATAAGGACTTTATCACCCTCTTTGAACATTTGTTCTTTATGGGATTTATCCCATCTTTTCTTCTCATACTCAAATGCCTTATTTATACATTCTTGAGCATGTTTTCTGCATAATTCTTGCATTTGAAGAAAAGACTTAGTACCTGAATGGATATCCAATCTAGGTAATATATAAAGAGTTTTAGCAGTGGTATTAGGTACATAACCCAACCATAACTCAAATGGATTTTTTCCAGTGACAGAATGTACTGTACTATTGTATGCAAATTCTAAGCCTGGGATAAGGGTTACCCAATCATGCGTGAATTTTTCATTGTCTTTAAAGTTAAGACCAAAAGCACAATATCTTCTTATCATACCTTCTAAAGTTTGTATCATTCTTTCTGCTAGCCCATCAGTTTGTGGATGGTGTGCTGTAGAAAGTTTTAATTGACACCCTGAAACATCCATAAGTGATGTGCAGAACTTAGAAGTAAATTTAGGATATCTATCAGAAACTATTGCTTTGGGGAAACCTGCTATATTTAACATTTGTGCCCACCATAAAAAAGCTAAGTCCTTTGCAGAAACCTCTTTATTAGTAGGAAAAATTTACACATTTTTGTAAATCTATCTGCAAATACCCAGCAGGAGTTATAACTCTTATGTCCTGCTATTGGCAAACCTGTTACAAAGTCTATGTTAACTATTTCCCATGGAGCTTTGGGTTGCTCAATTTGTTGTAATAAACCAGCTCTTTTGCCTGTTAATCTTTTAGATTTTTGACAAGAATCACATGTCTCAACATATTTTTGAACATCATCAGACATGTTAATCCACCAAGCTGTGTTTTTTACTCTGGTTAATGTTTTATGGAAGTCAAAATGACCTGCTAATATATCATCATGACATATACTTAACATTAACTCATTCATTGAAGGGGGAATTACAATTACATTACTTAATTTTTTTCTGTAATATATAAAACCATCCTCAATGGAAAATTTTCCTTTTTCTAATGCTTCTTTATACTTATTTGGTAATGTTTTGATTTAAACATTCATTGAAGCATTAGATGGATCATTTAATATTGTAGTGAGTTTACTCAAGTCAGGATCTGAATCATAATTATCAAGAATTGATTGCATAAATTCATCCTCAAGATCTACAATATAAATGCCATAAATGTTAATAATCTCTGACTCAGGAACATAAGCAGGATTATCATCATTATTAGGCAGAGGTACTCTAGATAAAAGATCTACATTAGAGTGCAAGGTTCCTGCTCTATGTGTAATAGTGATCCGTCCTCTGTATTCTTGTACAGCTAATTGCCATCTAAACATGTGTCTATTAGGAGTTTTCATGTTTAAGAGTGACTTAACTGCACTAAAGTCAGTTATTAACTCAAATTTTTGGTCTTCAAGGTAATAACGTAGCTTCTCAGGAGCCCATACTACTGCCAAACATTCAAGTTGAGTAGCACCATATTTCAATTATCTACTTCTCAGAGTACGTGAAATATAGCAGATTACTACTTCTGACATTTTTCCTTCAATAAGTTGTTTTTGATGCAAAGCAGCACCCAGACCAATAAAACTTGCATCTTTATATAATAAAAAAGGTGATTGGAAATCTGGTAATCCCAAGATAGGAGCTGTCATCAAACATTCTTTCAACTTATCAAAAGCCTTTTGTCTTTCATTATTCCAAATGAAAGCTTCTGATTTCTTTATCAGTGTGATCAATGGTGCAGCAATTAATTGGTAGTTTTTTATATATTGTCTATAATAACCACACATGCCAAGAAAAGATTGTACATCCTTTACATTTTGAGGAATGCCAATATTCTTTATTGCAGCCACCTTATTTTTGTCTACACATATTTGTAAGCCAGATACAATATGACTAAGCACTTTTAAAGATTCAAACCCAAATTTACATTTTTTAATGCAAGGGTCATTTTTATTTCATCCATTTTCTGAAATACCTTCTTTAAATGGATTAAGTGTTCATCATAAGTCTTAGAGAACACTATGATGTCATCAATTTATACCTTTAACCATCCTTCAATAATTTCATTATGGAATGTTATATCCATTAACTTCTGAAATACTGATGGAGCATTTTTTGGTCCAAATGGCATCCTGACATATTTATAAATTCCCATATGTGTTGTTATCAACAAAAAGTTCTGTGAATTCTTTTCAACAGGAATTTAATGGTACCCTTTATTTCCATCTAGGCAACTTATATACTTAGCACCTTTAAGGGTAGCATGTATAGAGGCAATCCTTGGCAAGGGATAAATATCATCTACTGTAAATGTATTTAATGCTTTATGATCACCGCACAGTCTTGATTTATCTTGTTCATAAGAAATTAGCACTAGTGATATTACACAATATTTTGATGTAGTTTCAACCTTCTCATGAATTTTCATTTTTAATAACATCTTAATATTATCCTCTGTGTCTTTCCTCTTCATTGGTGAAGTAGGGTATGGTTTCTTTTTAAGACTAGCAGGAATATTATCCATATCACAGGTTAAACTAATTTTCATCTCATGATCTTTTACAAGGCCAAGTTCATTTGTACCATGTGCAAAAGCCATTGGAAATGCTTTAATTAAGTCCAAAATATTATTTTTCTCAGCTTTACTTATCTGAGTGCCAAATGATGCTTTTGAAATTTCTGTTTCCAGAAGTTCCATCTCATTGGATTCTCTTCCTTTGCACGGAATATTTGTTACTGACTCAATGTGTAAGACTGTGTTAAAAGAATTTATTTTAAATTTCCTTTTACCATTCATGCCAATTGTAAAATTGTTATTAGCAGGGTCTAATTTCACACCAAATTTAGTCAGAATATCATTTCCAATGATAAAACAGTTACTACAATTTGTATTATCCATTACTACAAAGTCACAAGTTACCCTTACATAACCATGTTGGTGTTTAAAGAAAACAGCAGCTTTGTATTTACCAATGGGGTGTAGTACTGATCCAAAACCTCTCCAATTTTTATTCTGAAGTGGTTCAAGCTTAAACTTATATTCACTATCAATTTTCTGTAATGTATTAGTGGAAACAACTGAACCAGCAGCTCCTGTGTCCAATACTATATTAACATTTTCACCAGAAATGATAGCTGGAACCGTGATAGGTGTCATTCTAAAGTTATCAGCTTGTATATCCTTAATGATTTCAGCATCCTCAAAATTCATTAAAGATTCATTTGAGTCCATATTTAATATTGGATTTTCAAAGATGGACAAATCATCTTCCAACATTCAGACTTCATTTTCATCACTATATGAGATATTGCTGTCATAATCAGTTTGATTTTGGAGCAATCAGCTCGCATAGTCCAGGAAGAACAAAGGGGATTCATAGTGCAGTAGGAAGTGCTAAATTATAATGCGTGTTTGTGTGTCTCAAGGACAATAGGAAATAGAAGTGCGGAACAGGATTCAAGGTCTGTGCGCTTGGATTTTGCAGCAGGATGCGCCGCATAATGGGGAATTGTGTGTTATTGATTTAGGACGGCAAGCACTGAACAATATGGACTTTTATTTTCAAATAATTGTGTATTACGCACTAAGGAAGGCATTATGGCTTAAGGAAAGGCTCAAGTGCAAAGTATACTGCACCGTGGCTAGTGTGGTAACTTACTGAAACAGGTGATATAGGAGGTTAACTAGTTGAAAATCAAAGCGACTAGGATCAGCGATAGAAGGAGTCAAACTTGGAAGTAGTGCTGAAACAAACAAAGGTACATTCAGGGGCATGCATGTCAAGGTGTCAAGCATGAGTGAGACAAATTAATACTAGTGTTAGTAAGGATAGGGTATGTTTTAGGTGCTGTAGTTGTTACAAGCAGTGTATGTGGTCTACTAATAGATTAGTTACTGTTTTACTAATGTAGCACTAGAATCAGAGCTGGAGATCCACTAGGGAACTGTGTGTAGAGCGCTGGAAAAATATAAAGAGGGTATTGCATCTAGTAATAGGGAGAGGAAAATTGGACAAATAGTTAGTTAACATAAAAGTAGTTAATAATTGTGAAGTCAAATTATTAGAATTTTCTGCAAACAAATTGTTTGAGATTATATAGATTCAAAGGATTAAATATCATTAGAGTTATTTTATTGCTATAATAAGGCATATTTGAAGAGAGCGCTTCAAAAGGGAGTAACTGTGGATATTGGCGCTTGTTAAGAATAGAAATATCTTGATAGTAATAATTGTTTTTTTTTGGATCTTTTAAAAACTCAGTTCTCAACTTATAATACTTTCTAATCACATATTGGTGTTACACATTATTACGCTGTCTTTAAAATGAAGAGTGGAAGGCACTTATTTTTAGAAATCAAAAAGAAGAAACAACCCATCTCGCATTGTGTCTATTGCTTAGTACTTTAGAAATCTCTACAACGTATCCACCAAGATTGAAGCCAAAGTCCTGTCCTCAAAGCCAACAAAAAGCCTCAAGGAAATGGTACCTGAAGCTTATTGGGAATTCTTAATGCTGTTTTAAGATGGAGAAGTCAAAAACTTTCAGCCTAGATATCCATAGGACTGAGTATTTCTTATGCTTATAATAAGATAAACTGAATTAAATTAAGCTTATATCTTAAAAATAAGGTTAAAACAATTATATATATGATTATAATACATATACATATAATTATGACACTATTATATAACTTATAGTAGTTTAAATAGCTTATCCATAGCCTAATAATATTTATTAAGGTTTTAATGGAGTCATAATATACTTATCTTAAATGATATTAAGTAATTATTGACATACATAAGCTTAAATGTATACATAAATCTCATATTCAGTGAAATATGCAGTATATTATGTATATTTAGGTCTATAAGTGGGTTTTAGCCTCTTAATAGCCTATAACCTTTGTTTTTCTGCTTATTTTAGGTCATATGGACGTAATAAGTGGATTCACAATGCCTAAAGAAGCATAGACATCTATATCAGGCGCATACACTCAGTTTGGACAACTTAATCTGCTTCATTGGATGGATATTCACGGATTTATGGGTTGGTAAGTCATTTCTGGGTTAAAGTGGATGCTTGGTGATGTTATTGGGGGCTTGGACATTTCATTTGTTTCTTTTATATGCTTTGGGTTTCATTTTATCTCTTCTGGATTACTTATTTTACCTTTTTCTTTATGGTATCCGCTTTTATCTGAATTTTCTAATTATGTTTTGGGTCTGTGTTATCATTAATTGTGATGGAGGGTCCTTACTGGAGGTCTGGGTGTTAAATCTGCTTGAAGTAGAATCTATGGGGAGGTGATAGGCCCTCACAGTGCTGTAATTTTTAGGGATAGCAGTGACATCATCTGGATTGAAGGTCTGTGCACTCCAGGGGATTTGAGTATAAGTAAGGAGTGATTTTGATGGTTATTTATTATCAATTACTTACTAAAATTAAATAAAACACTTAAATACAATTATTAAAATTTAGAAATATATTATAAAGCCTTTTATATGTTGATATTATCATTATATAAGCTATAACTATATTCTATTTAGCTATTTTCCACTACTAAGCACGCATTTAAATCCAAGTATTGTGAGTTTTTTTTGAGTATAACTATTTTATTAGTCTTCCCCTGATGTTTAATCACTAAATCATTTATAAATAAGTAGTAGGACCATAAATAAATACTATTATATCATACTTATATACTAGACATACTGACTATTCGGGGTCTTTCCTTGATTATTATTTATTTTTTAGTATAAGCCTTAGGATGTGATTTTTACTTAGTATAGCTCAAAAACAAACCAAATATTTGGGTCTTCTGCATATTAGTGGGTCATCATAACTCAGTGATTGCGGAAAAGAACCCTTATAATAATTGTACTAATTTTTTATCATAAAAATTAGGTATTTACAGTACTAACTGTACCCAATATAAATCTAATTTCACTTGGTGTTTGGACACCAATATAACACCCAAGTAAATTGGTATTTGGTTATAGCTTGGTAAGCTAATTATTCACCCTTATAAAGGTCTAGATAAACTTATTATTATTTTTTTAACAGATTTTTTCAATTTTTTCTTATATTTTATTTAAATAAATAAAGATATAAATTCAGGGTAATCTCCAGTGCTTTTTTATTAGTAATAACATTGCTAATACTTTTTGTCTACTAATTCCATAGAGTTTTTCCTTTCTTTAGACATTATATATTGTAATTCTTATCAATATGTGTGCTCCTCAGGACAGTTTAAGTGAAAATCCTGCTTATAATACCAGGTCTAAAGCTAACAAAAACTATCCATGACATAACCATGGAGGGTCAGTCATACCCCCAGGCAGAGAAGATGAGGATAGAGGAAAAAGACACCCTTTTAAAAAAGATAACCATAAAAAAGACGTCTCCTCCTCTTCAGGATCAACTATCCCACTTGGCCAAACAGGTTTTGAAGTTGGAAGAATCCAAGTCACTCATTCTCAAAGAGGTAGAGCAATTACAGAACAATTGCAAGGTAGGATTTCGACAAATGAATCAAACACTGGCAGAGCTAAAGGGAGGCCAGCCAAGTCAACCAAGTCAGAAACCCCCTATCCCAGGAGGGTCACATCACTCCCAGGAGAAAATACTAGTAGAAAAATGGTAGTGGGACTGGTTCCATCAACAATGGACCAGCCACAGCTGCAACAGGGATCCTCCACCTCATCAGACTTCCTCAGTTCACCCATACAAAGGAAAAAAGCGCCAAAAATCAAGACTGGCATCTATCCCTTGGTAAGTAGATTAGCCTCTCAGATTGAACACAATACTGATAATTACAATATAGGTAATACTATTGATGTTAAATCTGTGCAAAAAATAGAGGAGGATTTAAGAAATTTAGGTTTTGATGTAGATACACCTGACTTGTCTTTTGTCTACAATAACAGTACTATTCATAATAATAATACAGTTAATCCTCAGCTTCTACCACTTACTAGTGAGATGAGAAGCTCACAGGAGAGTGAGAGAATTGAAAAGGAAGACATGGAGTATTTTAACAATAATCCAACTGTCCATAGAATTGTTTCAGCATTTTGGAATAGAATGACTGATTGTGAGGAACAGACAGTTAAGCTCACTAGTGACACAATTTCATCCTTGACATTAAATATTTCTCAACTGGAAACAAGTAATAAAGAATTAGAGAAAGAACATTTGTCTCTAACTCTTAAATATGATTCATTGAGTAACAAATATAGTGAACTTTCAAAAAAATTCTGTGAGTAGGAAAAATTTTATGAAGCACACTTGTTGAAAACTGAATCAAGAACTAGGTTATCTTTTGCCCAGACAAATCAAAGTGTCTCTGAGCTACTAAAAAGATTAACTAAATTTGAGATTGAAACTGCCAATCTACTAATGAACCAGGATAATCATAAGTATACTCAATATAATAATAATCCTTTCATTGGCAAAAGTGAATCTCATTCCTTCCCTATACTACCAAAACTAAAACTATCTGGTGGTAGTGTCAAATCTGAAAATGTAAGTCACAAATCCGTACAGGAGGAAATACAAGACCATTTATCAAGGGTAAATGAGTTATTGAATTTACCTAAGATTAGTGAGATAAAATCTAATCAGAAGAACTGGCCTAAGATAGATCAGTACCCAACTTATGATGGGGAAGCCATCTCTGATTGGCAACATTTTATACAAATAATTGACAATTTAAAGTTCTCATATAAGTTACCAGATAAAGAAATAACATCAAAATTAATTTCTTTATTTAAGGATGTTGCTTTATTATGGTTTGAAGCTGTTTTAAGTGAGGGTAAAGATTACTCTTGGGCTGAATAGAAAAAACTTATTGAAAAACAATTTGGAGGTTCTAAATTCAGGCTTACTCAGCAGAGACTCTAGGAGAAAACTAGGTACAATCCGTTGAATGGTGACAAACCTATGGTATTTTTAATGAATTAAAAGACATTGAGCCTAATATGGATTTTAACTTATGGAAAGATAAGATAATATATAAATTACCTATATCTGTCAGGGAAAATGTTGTAGCTAGAACATTAAATGTTACTGAATATTCTGACTTTATTAATATTTGCAATGAAATATGATTAAACCATAAGTATGAATCAAGGTATTCCACTTATAAACAAAATGTTAAACCTGTGAAAAATCAGAATTCAAAAACACTTCAGGAGAAGCAGAAAAAACCTACTGCACCTGTAGTACCTAAAAAGTATGAAACAAATACTTGTTATAAGTGTAACAAACCTTGGGTAAAAGGTCACAAATGTGAGAAAAACATAAATATTGTTGAAAATCAACGTGAATCTGAAACTGAAACTGAAAAAAGTAAAGAATCAAGTGATTATGACAGCAATATCTCATATAGTGATGAAAATGAAGTCTGTATGTTGGAAGATGATTTGTCCATCTTTGAAAATCCAATATTAAATATGGACTCAAATGAATCTTTAATGAATTTTGAGGATGCTGAAATCATTAAGGATATACAAGCTGATAACTTTAGAATGACACCTATCACGGTTCCAGCTATCATTTCTGGTGAAAATGTTAATATAGTATTGGACACAGGAGCTGCTGGTTCAGTTGTTTCCACTAATACATTACAGAAAATTGATAGTGAATATAAGTTTAAGCTTGAACCACTTCAGAATAAAAATTGGAGAGGTTTTGGATCAGTACTACACCCCATTGGTAAATACAAAGCTGCTGTTTTCTTTAAACACCAACATGGTTATGTAAGGGTAACTTGTGACTTTGTAGTAATGGATAATACAAATTGTAGTAACTGTTTTATCATTGGAAATGATATTCTGACTAAATTTGGTGTAAAATTAGACCCTGCTAATAACAATTTTACAATTGGCATGAGTGGTAAAAGGAAATTTAAAATAAATTCTTTTAACACAGTCTTACACATTGAGTCAGTAACAAATTCCCCGTCTAAAGGAAGAGAATCCAATGAGATGGAACTTCTGGAAACAGAAATTTCAAAAGCATCATTTGGCACTCAGATAAGTGAAACTGAGAAAGATAATATTTTGGAATTAATTAAAGCTTTTCCAATGGCTTTTGCACATGGTACAAATGAACTTGGCCTTGTAAAAGATCATGAAATGAAAATTAGTTTAACCTGTGACATGGATAATATTCCTGCTAGTCTTAAAAAGAAACCATACCCTGCTTCACCAATGAAGAGGAAAGACATAGAGGATAATATTAAGATGTTATTAAAAATGAACATTCTTGAGAAGGTTGAAACTACACCAAAATATTGTGTAATATCACCAGTGCTGATTTCTTATGAACAAGATAAAGCAAGACTGTGCGGTGATTATAGAGCATTAAATACATTTACAGTAGATGATATTTATCCCTTGCCAAGGATTGCCTCTATACATGCTACCCTTAAAGGTGCTAAATATATAAGTTGCCTAGATGGAAATAAAGGGTACCATCAAATTCCTGTTGAAAAGAATTCACAGAACTTTTTGTTGATAACAACACACATAAGAATTTATAAGTATGTCAGAATGCCATTTGGACCAAAAAATGCTCCATCAGTATTTCAAAAGTTAATGGATATAACATTCCATAATGAAATGATTGAGGGATGGTTAATGGTATACATTGATGACATCATAGTGTTCTCTAAAACTTTTGATGAACACTTAATCCATTTAAGGAAAGTATTTCAAAAAATGGATGAAATAAAAATGACCCTTGCATTGAAAAAATGTAAATTTGGGTTTGAATCTTTAAAAGTGCTTGGTCATATTGTATCTGGCTTACAAATATGTGTAGACCAAAATAAAGTTGCTGCAATAAAGAATATTGGCATTCCTCAAAATGTGAAGGATGTACAATCTTTTCTTGGAATGTGTGGTTATTATAGACAATATATAAAAAACTACCAATCAATTGCTGCACCACTGACCACACTGATAAAGAAATCAGAAGCTTTCATTTTGAATAATGAAAGACAACAAGCTTTTAATAAGTTGAAAGAATGTTTAATGACAGCTCCTATCTTGGGATTACCAGATTTCAAATTACCTTTTGTATTATATACAGATGCAAGTTTTATTGGACTGGGTGCTGCTTTGCATCAAAAACAACTTATTGAAGGTAAAATGTCAGAAGTAGTAATCTGCTATATTTCACGTACTCTGAGAAGTGGTGAATTGAAATATGGTGCTACTCAACTTGAATGTTTGGCAGTAGTATGGGCTCTTGAAAAGCTACATTATTACCTTGAAGACCAAAAATTTGAGTTAATAACTGACTGTAGTGCAGTTAAGTCACTCTTAAACATGAAAACTCCTAATAGACACATGTTTAGATGGCAATTAGCTGTACAAGAATACAGAGGACGGATGACTATTACACATAGAGCAGGAACCTTGCACTCTAATGTAGATCTGTTATCTAGAGTACCTCTGCCTAATAATGATGATAATCCTGCTTATGTTCCTGAGTCAGAGATTATTAACATTTATGGCATTTATATTGTAGATCTTGAGGATGAATTTATGCAATCAATTCTTGATAATTATAATTCAGATCCTGACTTAAGTAAATTAACTACAATATTAAATGATCCATCTAATGCTTCAATGAATGTTTTAATAAAAACATTACCAAATAAGTATAAAGAGGCATTAGAGAAAGGAAAATTTTCCATTGAGGATGGTTTTATATATTACAGGAAAAAATTAAGTAATGTAATTGTAATTCCCCCTTCAATGAAGGAGTTAATGTTAAGTATATGTCATGATGATATATTAGCAGGTCATTTTGACTATCATAAAACATTAACCAGAGTAAAAAACACAGCTTGGTGGATCAACATGTCTGAGGATGTTCAGAAATATGTTGAAACATGTGATTCTTGTCAAAAATCTAAAAGATTAACAGGAAAAAGAGCTGGTTTATTACAACAAATTGAGCAACCAAAAGCTCCATGGGAAATCATTAACATGGACTTTGTAACAGGTTTGCCAATAGCAGGGCATAAGAGTTATAACTCCTGCTGGGTAATTGTAGATAGATTTACAAAGATGTGTAAATTTATTCCTACCCACAAAGAGGTTTCTGCAAAGGACTTAGCCTTTTTATGGTGGACACAAATGTTAAATACAGCAGGTTTCCCCAAAGCAATACTTTCTGACAGAGATCCTAAATTTACTTCTGAGTTCTGGACGTCACTTATGGATGTTTCAGGGTGTCAATTAAAACTTTCTACAGCACACCATCCACAAACTGATGGGCTAGCAGAAAGAATGATACAAACCTTAGAAGATATGATAAGAAGATACTGTGCTTTTGGTCTTAATTTTAAAGACAATGACAAATTCACGCATGATTGGGTAACCCTTATCCCAGGTTTAGAATTTGCATACAATAGTACAGTACATTCTGTCACTGGCAAAAAGCCATTTGAGTTATGGTTGGGTTATGTACCTAATACCCCTGCTAAAACTCTTAATAAGTTACCTAGATTGGATATTCATCCAGGTACTAAATCTTTTCTTCAGATGCAGGAACTATGCAGAAAACATGCTCAAGAATGTATAAATAAGGCTTTTGAGTATGAAAAGAAAAGATGGGATAAAGCCCATAAAGAACAAATGTTCAAAGAGGGTGATGAAGTCCTTATTTCAACGCTACATTTCAATTTAAATGGTAATGTTAAATTGAAGGATCCATTCATTGGACCATTTGTAGTTAAAAAGATGGTTGGTAATAATGCTGTTGAAGTTATTCTATATGCACCTTATGATAGAAAACATCCAGTATTTCCTATTTCTCTTATAAAACCATACCATTCTAATGATACTGCTCTCTTTCCAAGAAGATCAGGAAGGCATAAACAGCAACCTGAAGAAATAGTGGAAAAAGCAGAAATTGAAAAGAAACTTAAAAAGAGACACCTTACTAAAGAAAAGGGAGTTGAGTATCTATTAAGATTTAAAAATAAATCAAGTGAATATGACCAGTGGATTCCAGAACATGAAATCTCTGATCTTAAAAATCTCTTGAAAAAATTTAAATCTAAATAATACTGTTCATTCAGTATATGTATTATAAAAAATTTTTTATTTTATTATTTCATTCCTTAAGATTAATTAAAATGTCTTAACATTTTTTTTATTGTTTTTTTGGGGTGAGGGAGTGTCAGCCTAAATATCCTTAGGACTGAGTATTTCTTATGCTTAAAATAAGATAACCTTAATTAGATTAAGCTTATATCTTAAAAATAAGGTTAAAATAATAATATATATTATTTTATTATATATATATATAATTATTATTCTATTATATAATTTATAATAGTTTGAATAGCTTATCCATGGCCTAATAATACTTATTAAGGTGTTAATGGAGTCATAATATACTTATCTTAAGTGATATGAAGTAATTATTGACATACATAAGCTTATATGTATACATAAATCTCATATTCAGTGAAATATGCAGTATATTATGTATATTTAGGTATATAAGTGGGTTTTAGCCCCTTAATAGCCTATAACCTTTGTTTTTCTGCTTATTTTAGGTCATATGGACGAAATCAGTGGATTCACAACGCCTACAGAAGCATAGACACCTATATCAGGCGCATACACCCAGTTTGGACAACTAAAATTACTTCCTTGGATGGTTATTCACGGATTTATGGGTTGGAAAGATGTTTTTGGGTTAATGTGGATGCTTGGGGATGTTATTGGGGGCTTGGACATTTTATTTGTTTCCTTTATATGCTTTTAGTTTCATTAAATCTCTTTTTGATCATTTATTTTACCTGTTTCTTTATGGTATCCGCTTTTATCTGGGATTTCTATTTATGGTATGACTCTGTGTTATTATTAATAGTGATGGAGGGTCCTTACTGGAGGTCTGGGTGTTGAAACTGCTTGAAGTGGACGCCATGGGGAGGTGATGGGCCCTCACAGTGCTGTAATTGCCGGGGATAGCAGTGACATCATCTGGATTGAAGGTCTGTGCACTCCAGTGGATTTGGGTATAAGTAAGGAGGGATTTTGATGGTTTATTATCATCATTCAATTACTACACTTCAAACAAACACTACAATACAATTATTAACATTCAGAAATATATTATAAAGCCCTTATAAATTGATATTATCTTTATAATAGCTATAACTATATTTTATTCTTCTATTTTCCACCACTAGCACGCATTTAAATCCAAGTATTGTGAGTTTAATTTGAGTATAACTATTCTATTAGTCTTCCCCTGAGGTTTAATCACTAAATCATTTATTAATAAGTAGTAGGACCATAATATAACACTATTATATCATACTTATATACTAGACTGTACTGACAGAAAGTCTACTTATGATAATGAAACACTAGAAGACTAGCTGGGAGGGGCCCCTGACCCCTGAAGAGGCCAGGGGAAAAATTCTTTCTCTGGGCCATCCACCCTCACATTTTCTGCCTTCCCTTTTCTTTGTTGCAAATCACCCCTTTCTTCCTCTACCTGGTGCTTGTTGTTGGTTCCCCATCTCCAGCCTGTTTCTTAAAATCAGGAGGAAGCATCAGTTCTGGTGGAAAGTCAACTGATGATGTAAAACATCAGTAGAATCACCAGGATGGGCCCCTGTCCCCTGAGGGGGCCAGGGTTCAATACTTTATTGCCATCATCTCCTCTCCTTCCCATCTGAACCTTCTTTTCTTTTTAAAAAATTTACAGGTTATATCATACCACCCATGTCATCCCCAGTACCATTTAATACTGGTTCTTCAGGCTTGTCACATATGTCCTTCACTGAGACTCACTTCTGTCACACCAAAGCCTGCAAAAAACTTTCTCTCTTACATCTCCTCCCCCACTTGGGGATCCATCAAAGATAATTAGATTCCTAGGGTGGTAAAATTTTTCTCTTTTCATTTTATTTCTCTGTAAAAAATTGCTAGAAATAAAACAGTCTGTGGCCCCATATTCCAGTAGGGCTTGTACGTTTGTTGTGGCATCAAGGGACATTAAAGGAAAGTTTAGTATAATGTGATTATCATTTACTTCAAGTGGCTTACATGCTGATAACTCCTCTACTAATTCCCCCTTATCCTTTCCCTCTAATCTGCCCATGGAGGGCACAACCTTCACTCCCAAGCACCGTTGTTTACATGCACCTTTCCTGCAATATCCTCCACCTCACTAACCCTTGTTTTTCCCCTACACTCCCTTTCCAGATGACAGCCACTCCCACATTGAAGGCACAGCCCTCTACGCATATGCCTCTGGTATTTATCATCAGATAAACTTTTTTTTCCACTAGTTCCATGTGCATTTACTGCATCAATGTCCATGGTGTTTGGGACCCTGGCGTTGGCCCCACTTGATGAAACATATTTGCGCCACTGACAAGTGCCACTCCAACCATCCATTTGCTGATGTGTAAACTCATTATTGATTTGAATGGCCAGCTCAATGAGAGCTAGGAGGGTGGTTGGGCAAGGGTTACTGATTAGGGCATTCCAGACTTTTTCAAGAGCCCATTTCTGAAGTGAAACATGAGTGCTCCTTTTCCCCATGTTTTAACATAGCTGGTATAGCCCCAGAATTCTGAAACATACTCAGTGAAAAAGTGTTTCTGTTGTAACTGGTTGAGAGCATGCTCTGAGGTTGTGGCCACATTGGGGTTTCCAAAGGCCAGTTCAAAATACACCATGAACTGAAAGAAAGTTGTTTCCAAATCTTCATTTCCAAGGAGTTCCTTTGTATATGGCCTTGCCCAGAATTCTGCCTCATATGTGAGGTAAGACATTTCAAACCCAATTTTTTATCACTCATCTGTGAACTGATGAATTTTGAGCAGGACATAAAGGTTTATCTGTGATGCGTACTGATCCTCCCAGGGGCCTCACTTCCCATCAAAGATTACTAGGAGCGCAATCTTTGGGCCTTTAACAAGCAGTTCTGATGTCATAGGCCACTCTTGTGCCTCTTCTTCAGCATCGTACATTTCTGCTTCTGTGGAGCCATGGTATGAGGGCTTTTCCTCTGCTAGACATTACATGATTCTGGAATTTTGTTCTTGCAAGTGTGCCATTTTCTCTTGAATTGCAGAAAGGGTTGCTGCATAAGGTTGACCAGAAGGATTCATTGTTTTCAAGTAGTTCTCCAATTAAAGATTGTATAAAATGTTGATACCTAAAAAGGCAGACTACTACTAGCATTGACACTTGCCTGGGACAGGACTGACTATTCTACTAATCAGTGAGACTAACTAGACTGACTATGTTGGGGTTACCAACAGTGAGGCAGGACTGACTATGCCAATACAGAAGTGAGACTAAGAAGTAACTGGATTACTATATAAGTTTTCCAATGAGGAGTGCTCCAAAGTGATTTCCCCATATAACCCCCTTATGCAATATACCCTCTTTCACCTTTCACAATGTGTAGCTCCCATAGTGATCCTCCTCCTCACCTCTAAACCAAATTCTAAAATCTTCCAGGGACCTTGCTTTCCATTGAAGATTTCTCGGACTGCAATATTTTGGCCTTTGACAGGTGGTAGATGTGCTTCAGCTTCAGAAAACTCCAACTCAGCTTCAGCAGGGCTACAATATGAGGGATTTACCTCCAATAGAAGTTCCATGAGCCTGGTTTTTTTCTTGCATGTCTGCTATCTTCTCTTGCATTGAAGTGAGGAGTGCTGCATTTGGTTGACCTCAAGGGTTCATGATTCTTTTGTAGTGCACCAGTTATATATTGAGAAAAATGTTAAGACCTATGAGGGTGGACTACTACTACTAGTGGTGAAACTAGCCTAAGATGGGATTGACTATTTTGATACAGCAGTGAGACTAACTAGACTGACTATTTTGGGGCTACCAACAGTGAGGTTTACCACTTTTTCTCCTGTCTATTACAATGCATATTTCCCATAGTGCTTCTCCTCCTCACCTCTCAACCCAAATCCTAACAGGTAGTTTGAAGGAGAAATTAAATGATATGGTGGATGATATTGTAGGTATTACTATAAAAGATGTTCCAGAATGTTTTGATATCAACAACTTTCAGCTTATTGAAAATATTATGTGGCCTGACAACAAGATCTCCCCTACAAAATAACCTACTCATCACCATGGCCAAGGATGAAGAGGTAGCTATTTATAAAACTAAATATCTCTATATTCTAGGTGCTCTCAGCTAAGTGGCAGTGGCTACTAGGTCAGATCTGTATTTACCTGTCGATTTTCTAGCATGTTTCTCCTCCAATCCCACTGCCACTCACTGGATTGCACTAAATTACCCTGCTCAGATATGTTAAATACAATTCCAGCCTTTGTCTTCACATTTATCCTGACCATCATTCCCCACTTGAAATCCTATCATATTCTGATTCCACTTGGAGAAATAAGAAATTTTCAAGAGCTCAGAGTGGACACCTTCTTCTCCCTAACTCCTGCCCTATTGTGTGGACTTCAAGCTACCAATTGACAGTTATTGACTCCTCAAGAACTTCTGAATATGTTGCACTTGGTTGTGTTATGAAGGATTCCACTTTAATCTCTAATTTACTCCAAGATATATTCCCTGGTATAACCCCAATCAAAGTCTTATGTGATAAAAAGGTGCTATAGCAAAATCAAAAGACAATCCTGGCAAAAAAAGTGAACAAAGCATTTAGATAGATTTTTCCACATTGTTAATGAAAAACTCTTCTTAAAAAAAGCAACTTTGGAATGAGTCCCTACTGTAGGAGGGAAGCACCTTTAGATAGTAAGATATGAACTCAAGTAATTAGCAGTGCAGTGAATACTCAAGCAATCAAAGGTAATAACCTTTAGGTAGTAAGATATGAACCCAAGTAAGTAATGGTGCAGTGGATACTCAAGAGATAAATAGGGAATCACCTGCAGAGGAAAGCAGCTAACTGAGTTGATTGCATGCAAAAGTAGTAACAAGTTGATGAAGATAAATAGTATAGTAATACCTTTAGGTAGTAAGATATGAAACCAAGTAAGTAAAGGTGCAGTGGATACTCAAGGGATCAAGAGGGAATCACCTAAAGGACACATATAAGGGACTATTAGATATGTAAAGATGAAAAGAACAGGAGAAAACAGAGAAAACATTACCTGCAGAGGAAAAAGACTAACTGAGAAATAAGGGACACATTTTTGGCCCTTATTATTGTTACATTATTTGTTATAGCCTTCTGCAGGTAAGCATTTCTAAAAACTGAGGTGATAATGGAAAGGTAGGAATATGACAGGTGTATATACAATAGTGCAAGATACAAGGAAGAAAAATGATGTGATGTGATATAGATACTGAGCCAATGGAGTGGCCTGATACTAACACTAGGAGTAGCTACATGCTGAGTTTACTGATTTGTGACAAAAAAACAGGTCAAGGTCTAATAGCTACTTCTCAAATGGGTGCAGATATTCTCAATAAATCACTGGGCCCATCTCTGACAATTCTTAGAAGGAAAGATGTCTGTGTGTGGTGAAGAGGTTATATATTTTTTTTCTTTTCATTTTTTCTCTTTATGTCCTGTCAGCTTTAATGGTCCTTATTTTGTCTAAAATAGTTTTGTTGGGTTTGGTGAAAGTTATATGGGGGGATAATAATTTTTCTAGCAGAATAACTTTTCATAAGTGGGGGGATGTTATGTACTTAAGAGTGTGTACTTAGTTATTTTGTGATTGTATATATTCTGTAGTTTCCAAATCCTTTTTCTCCAGTTCTTTCCAGAGTTCTACAGGCTGACACCATGCTACAATTTTATGTCACCAGGGGCAAAACCATGTCATGTTTGCATTTTGGGTGTCAAATTCCCACATGCAAAACATGACACAGAGTCTTACAAAAATATGTGACATGGCGACCTGAGCTTTTCATGTTTTGTTTGCAGGACTTGATGTTTTGTAAAGCAGTGTAACACAAAGTCTCACACAATGTCATGTTTTAGTGCAGGACATTGGCACCCCAACTTGGAATGTGACCCAATTTTGCCTGCAAACCCAAAGGGATCACAGGCAAAATTTTGTCACTTTTGCATTGCAGGTGTCAATTCCCAGCACTCAAGATGAGACATAGAGTCTCACAAGAAAGTGTGACATTGTGGCCCTCCCTGTGTCTTGTTTTATTGTGGGACTTGATGTCTTGTAAAAATGTGTGACATGGGGTCTTGCTCTATGTCACATTTTATTGTGGGACATTGTTACCCAAAATGCAAATGTTGTGGTACACATTTTGCAGCAATGCAGAAATGTCGCAGCTTACAGCAAGGGAAACAAAGGGGTTGTCAAGTGGGATGGCTACATGAGCACAACAAAGGGATGTGATAGCGCAGATAAGGTAGACTCTCCATGCACAGTTTTTTTTGTGTATTATGGAATTATAAGCCGCGATGAGAAAAAGGTTAGGGTAAGTACATAATGTGCTAAAGGACAAGGAAATATGGTGTGTATTTTCAAGATGTTATGGGAAGCACTAGATGTATGATATGGACTTACAAGGTGGAGATAGAGGTGGCATGGAAATTTATGCTTAAGTTAGCAGCAATGCTTTTGGGAGAAGCTGTGCCTGCCCATGAAGATGGAAGACGTGCTAGAAAAATAAGTGGAAGTTCTAGAAATACAAAAGGATTTACAATTAATGCTCAAGAAAATGATAAGAAAGATAAGAATTGAGATAGTAAAGTCATTTGCTGAAGTGAGAAGGGTTTCACAATTACTGGATACTTGTGTTGCCAGCATGGGTCATTGTAATAGGTATAAAAGGTGGTGAAGTACCTATTATTTAGTGAGGGATCTTAAGAAGTGTAGGTTTCAGGTGCTATTGGAGCTGAAACCCATGCTAATAAATGTACTTAGATCTTTGAGATATTTAGATACCATTTAAAATACTTACACCGCACAATACGGGGGGTGGACTTGTTAGCAAGTCCGCAACCTTGGACTCAAATTCACCACAGATTGAACACACATTGAGCTATTGATAAAGGAACCATACAATCAGGGATGAACACCACTCAGCAGAACAGTTTTAGGTGGGTCTTCAAGTAGAGTTCAGTATGAGTATATTATGATTTCAGTCTGAGTTCCATCTGAGTTCTGTCTGAGTTCAGATTGGGGACTTGCTAGCAAGTCCACCCCCTATATTGCGTAGTGTTATATTAGCACTGAACTTGTGTAGGAAAATCTGTAGGGCAAGGGAACATAGAAAAGGGGCACTGAACATACAAATATATGTAACTACTTACTGGTAAATAGTGCGTGTGTGAAATTTAGTGATTAATAGATAAAAAGATATATTTTATTCTTTGTACATATTGGGTGTGCATACCAGAAGTAGCACTGTAGAGTTATTTTATTGCTACAGTAAGGATAGTATAAGATAGAGCGCTTCAAGAGGGAGTTACTGAGAATAGATCTAGCAAAAAGGTTGATTGCTTATATTAAAATATATTTATCTTTTATCCCCTTTATTATTATTAACTATCATTCTACTTCCACCTCCACACCCAGAATAAATAACCAGACTTACAATACATGCTTTCACTGTCTTTAAATGTGAGAGTGGCAGCTACTTCTTTTTTAAAGTTATATTTAGGAAGGAGAACCAACCAATCTCTGAATTGTGTCTATAGCTTAGTATTATAGACCTTATTCTTGTCTACAAGGTGACACAGTTTTGCCCCCCATGTGTTTTGTATGTATATTTACAGTGACTGGAAACAAGCTTTTTCCACCCTCATTTTTTTGTACTACTCTCACAAAAATGATTCAATTTTATTCAAAAAATTTTAAATGGTCAAGAGACACCTTGAGATTCATAATATAAAATACAAATAAAAAATGTGCAGTATTTTTTTCACATTTTTAAAATTTTTCAGACCTCCATTTTTGGATGAAGAAGTAAGGATCAGAGAGATATAGGATTAGCACAAGTAAATAGTCAGAGAAAACCAGAAGGCATTCATAAAAAGAAAAAGAGGAAAATCACAAAAATTTATGAATGAAAAAAGAAAAAAAAATTGCATTAAATGGAAGGGGGTCACCATATGCAACTTAATTGCACAGGTTTAGCAGAATTTAGGCTTGTCTAGTAAGATGAAATTTGATGCCATAGATAGGTGAGTTGATTAGATAAATGTTATATGTGCATTTTAATAGTTATTGAGGTGCTTCTTTTGAAGTCGGTGGTGCTATTTGGACAAAAATGTATGGTATTGAGACAATGGTGGTTTTAAGATAGAAAAGTGAGCTAGCTGTAGGCATATTGTGGGTTTTTTATTTTTTATTTTTTTTATTTCTTACAATCTCACCCAAAAAGGGGCATGAAGGAAACTCCAACAATATAAGTAATTACAAGTGGTTAGAAAAGGAGAACAATGCTAAACTGTGCAATGAAAGCATATTGTGGTTGTTTGAGGGCAATAAAAATTTTAAGTGGTGGTGAAAACTTGTTTCCGGCCACTGTATATATTTATGAGATGTGTTTTGTATGTATATGTATTTATTTATTAGAGTATGTAGATATTTATATATATATTATTTCTTACAATCTCACCCAGCTAAGGGCATGAAGGCATTGTAAACTAATAGGCTAGTTAAATTTGAGGAGTAATGAACATAGTGGGTAAGTTATCTGGGCAATTAAAAGGATAACAGGGGGAGCTAGGTACCTTTGAGGACAAAGATGGTGTTGCCATATGGGGAAGGGTGGAGGATAATCCTTGAGGGGTCATGGTTTGATTGGCAGGGTTTTTCAAAAATGTAAGGGGAGTGGAATTCTGCAGCTGACCCAAGGTGAATGACCAAGCACAATTGTCCAGATAATGGGGGGATGACAAAGTGGTGTGGTTGACAAATTGGGGTGGGTTCTCCAGCCTTCACGCACATATCCATCCACTGTAGGTCGCTGAGGGAGAAGAGAGATATTTTTGGGAGAACAAGACATCTACACCAGCATAAAAATAAGTGTGCTAACCATGGATGAAGAGGGAGTGTATAAAAGGGGTGAGGCGGCAAGGATTCAAACCGGCAACACAAAAGTCAAGGTGAGTGACTAGTGGCCATCCAGGCAATGATCTAACCACATAGACCATCTTGCCCCATGTGGATATATATGTATGTATGTTTCTACAGCTAGTCCTAAAATGCTTTGTGGAAAATGCAAAAATTTTGCAACTTTTTCCAAAATCATTTCACTCTTTCTGGAAATGCCATCATCATGCATTTGTCTAAATTTGGATATTTCAATGTAGCAATCTTCTCTCCTCCATGTGTTGAGTCCTAATTTGGGTTCCTTTGATTTTGTGTGATTTGAGTATGCAGCAGAGAAAAAAAACTGTACCCCATGTGCGGAATCACTGCAATCTTACAACTCCCCCACCTAGTTCTTTAATTATTTCCCCCACCTTTCTTTTTTTAATTATTCTAGCCCTTATTTTTATTTTATTTCAACTTAGTAATTGATAATCACAATTTTTTTTGGTGGGGGTTTGGAAATCCGACATAATAAATCATCAATATTTCTACAGCTCAATGATAAATTATAGGATTTTTATCATTGAATCACCATCCATCAATAATTTTGGAAGCCCCAATCATTTTTTAAGTGATTCAGAGGTTTTCCAAAGTCAATTTTCAGTAAGTGAACCTGAGAGTGATCTACAGTTACCTCCCCAATTCCTTATAACAGTATAAACCAAATTGTGTTTTATTTACCAAAGGATGAAAGTAGTCATGGACCCCAACAAAGAAAATCTATGGGGGCTATGAGGTGTCAAAAATTTGAAAAGGTTATATCAGAACCTCAAAATTCATCTTTTCTTTGGCCAATTAATAATTTAGACTTCAGTTCTTTTAAGGAAGAGTCTATCAGTGCAATAAATGAAGGAGAGAATTTTTTGTGGATGGAGCACATTCGGAAACAAATCAATCTTGATACTTTATCATGGTATGTTGTCATTTCTAATGGAGGCATGTTTTTGGCTAGGAGGAATACTTTTTTGGTTTCAAATATTGAAAAGCATCTAGAGTTCCAACATTTGCAAAGGATTTTTCTCTCTGATAAGGGTTCTGGGCAGGATTGACTTGTTGTAATAGTTTTTTGCTGAGATGAAGGCGATGAACTAGTTCAATTGCTATTGTAGATTTGGAAACTGTAATATCATGTTCATTCTTTAATCTCAACTGAATTTCATCCTGATATATGGTAGGGTCCTCAGCTACCATTTCAAGGATAAATTTATGCTGTTCTTCATGTAAAATTAAAGGAA
This sequence comes from Hemileia vastatrix, assembly GCA_030280995.1. Taxonomy (NCBI): domain Eukaryota; kingdom Fungi; phylum Basidiomycota; class Pucciniomycetes; order Pucciniales; family Zaghouaniaceae; genus Hemileia; species Hemileia vastatrix. The sequence goes on from JASXTE010000013.1 coordinate 25,530,975, forward strand.
AACCAGGTTTAAGGTATGTTGAAGGATCTGTGACAACAGATTTAGTGTTTTGATATAGCTTCAGCCAATTACAAAGTGATTTTTATGAATATTACATGCATGTTTATCATTTATGTCATGGATTCTTTAGCCATTCAAAGCATCCACTACTACAGATACTTTGAATTTCATTTTATATTTCAAATAAGGAATTTTTGTCCAAGAGAGCCACTAGATAGATAACAAATAACCCCCCTTATAAATAATAATATGATTTTTTTTTAAATATTAAGCTAAAAAATTCAAAAAATCACAATATATTGAAGAGAAAACACTTAAAAAACCACAATTGAAGCTATAAAAATGAAAAGGAACAAAAAATTAGGTCACATTAACAAAAGAAATAAATTCAAATAAAGAAAAATTACCTCAAAAGGCCAGAGAAGGATGGTTTCTTCCACCAAATTATGAAAGAGGAGGCAAATGTGAAGTGTTATGTACATAAACAATAGGACTTAGTGATTAGGAGCTTATGTACATAGATGTTGAGTATAAAACCTACGGTACAGCTGACACGTCTAACTCCGGCTCACTCTGGAAGAGGACACTGATACTGCTACCATAGGTAAGTAATATAATATTATGGGTTCACTCTGGAAGAAAACACTGATACTGCTACCATAGGTTATAGGCTATCCCTGATTTGTTACTAGCAGTAATTGTAATCTTGTATATTCCCGGACTGATTTTGGTGTGCCCTGAGCCTGTCTCTTGTTAAATGTGCCTACTTCTGGTGTTTCAATTAATTCTTGACACCGTCAATCCCCAATTTTTTTTCTCCCCACTGGCATTTAAATCATGCCGGCCAATACTCATACCTCAAACCCATTTCAATTGAAACCTAAGCTTACATGTGATTGTCCAATTCTCTCCCAGGAACTAAAGAACCTGGATATTTCCCCACATCTCCCTAAAGTCACCTCCCAAGACTGACATTGTTCTTGATCCTTTTCTGGTACTATCTCTCCCATCACATCCACAAGCAGAAGTACCATTACTCCATTCCACAACTCTTCCAGCCATCCTTCTCCAACACACAACTCTACACATATGCCTCTTGCTACCTCACCTGTTGCTCCAACCTTGACAATGACTACTAGACCTGACCCCCAAAGTCCAATTTTGGACTATAAGGGAAAGGACTGTGGGGTAGTCATAGACAAAATACTCTTGCAGGTGAAACATACTCCAAAACTTAAGTCCAATGGCTTCAACTGGGCTATATGGCTTAAGAATATAAACCTTTTTACGTGCTGCCGTGTTGGCAACAACAAATATGAAATTCTCCAAAATGCTATTACCAATAACATATCCATTTTTGAAGACAAGATGTTCTGGAACATAATTTTTTTCACCATTGAAGAAAAGCTGCAAGCTTTCATTGAAGAGGGGACAACATGCTTCATGGCATTCAATATTCTTTCATCAAAATTTGAAAAGGACACTCACACAGCCAGGATGCAGCTTTTTGAGGAACTCCTTAAGATTAAATCTTCCCCTATGGCTGATGCACTGTCCCATGCAGATATGATCAAATCACTGCTTGACAAAGTCAAACGTTCCGGTTTTGTTCTTGGATAGGATGAATTGGCAGCAGTACTTGTCCAACTGTTAATTCCTCAATCATTGTCTGCTATCTTGTCAGAGATTAATAGATATTTTGAACTCCGCAAGGACATCAAACAGCCTTTGTTTGATGATATGACAATGGCACTTCAAAATTCCATCAACAACAATCCTCCTCCTGCTCTAATTGTCTCAAGGGCTCTTTTGATGTCTGCTGACAATGAAGAAATAGCTTCTCTTGCTTTCCGTCATGGTTGAATGTATTCCTATTGTCCTGGCATAAATTGTGACTTAACCTGTTACCACTTTAAATCCACAGAACATTTTGCAAGCACATGTCCTTACAATGAAAGTGGAAGTGTGTTCAATGCTTCCGTATGGGCTCAATGTGAAGCAAAATTACAACAGGCAAGATTGGCCATCGGCCAAATTAAGTGTTCCCTCACTGATAAAAAGGGTAAAAAACCTACTCATAATTATTTGTGTGTACCCCTGAATGAAATTGACACCAGGGTAATTGATGTTCTAACTACTTCCTTAAACGAGCTGGATCTTGGAAACGACAATTGGCTAGTGGAACTAAAAGCCGGCGGAGCAAAAGGAGTGTTTGATTCAGGAGCAACCCATAATGTCACCAGTGATGTGCATCTTTTGTCTAACTTTAAAAAACTAAGTAGACCTGTGCCCGTTAAGACAGCTACTGATTCAACAGCTGCTTTTATTACTGGACATGGTGAGCTTTTGATAAAAGGACTCAAAGGAAACCTAATTACTATTAAAGGGGTTTTCTTTTGTGACAGGGCAAAATCCACATTGATTTCTCCTTTTGATCTTTTACAAAATGGCATTTCTCTTAGTCTGGATGATGATAATAATAATGTTATTAAAAAAGATAAAAAAATATTGTTTATTGCCACTATTTCACCTTTTGAACGCAGGTGGAATGTAGATTTGGCCTATCCATGTACTTTAGATGTTAAAATTTGCGCAATGGATTATTTTAATTTTTTATCATCTGCTTCTCTCCCAGCACCTTTTGTTCCCCCACAAATAGGCAATATGCCTTACCCCACCGCTTCCCCCAACTCACTCATGGACTGGCATAGGTGTCTCAGCCATACCAGTATCAGAACTTTAAGTTGGATTGCTAAGTTTGGTTTGTGCAACAATGCCCCTAGTTTTTTTCCGTTGTGCAGATTGCATTGTGATGTATGTGAATTTTCCAAGAGTAAATGGTGTAACACCTGTATCACAACTAAACGGAACCATCCTCTGATGTCTTTGGTTGTATCTGATTTGGTAGGACCAATGGTTGATGTCACAGAGAGCAACAAATTCTACATTGCCACATTTAGAGAATCCTTCACAACATACGGTGAAGTTTTCATCTTAGAAAAGAGGTCAGACGTTTTTGATTCTTTCCTCAGCTTTAAAAACAGACTCAAAAACCTCACTAACTGCCGCCTGAGCACCCAGAGGACAGATAATGGAAAAGAATATATGAACAAATGATTCTCAGACTATCTGGCCAACAATGGCACTCTACATGAGCATTCCATGCCATACCACAATGAGCAAAACGGTATGGCAGAACAATTTAACAAAACTGTTGGTGAAATCTCACAAACCATTTTACTTGCCGCAAATCTACCATCCACATTTTGGCCAATGGCATATTGTTGGGCATCTTACATACACAATTGATTACTAAATGTGCAAGTTACAGACAGCACCCCATATCAGCTAATCATTAGTAATGTAGTGGATCTTTCCCCTATCAAGATTTTTGGCCAATGGGCTTACGTGCACATCCCTACTGAAAAGAGAACCCGCATGGAAACCAGAGCAATGAGGTGCCGAGTTGTTGGTTTCCTAGATGGGGGTAAAGGATGGATTTTCTGGCATCCTGAAACTAACTCCTTTGTCCAATCTGCTATGGGTAAGTTCATCCATGAAGGCACTGAGGCTCCTGACAAACAATTGCACCAAAAATATTCCCCAGTTGAAGACGTATCTCATTCAAAAGGGGATTTATCATTCATCCTCAATTCTTTGTGTTTTGGTGATTTCACAGCAGAAACCACAATTGCTGCTCAAGATACCCTTGTGGAGTACATTCAAAATAATACCCTTGACTTATCTGATCATTTGCCTTGCACCTACAAACAAGCTCTGCAACATCCAGATGTTGATATGTGGAAAAATGCCTGTAAAAATGAGCTAAACAATATGTCAAACATGGATGTATGGGATCTAGTTCCACTCCCTCCTGGTAAATCTATTACTGGAGCCAGGTGGGTATTCTCTCTAAAACGTGATGAATTTGGTAAGTTTACAGAGCACAAGGCTAGGTATGTTGAGCAGGGATTCAAAAAAACTGCAGGTGTGGACTTCAATGAGACTTTTGTGCCCACTGAAACGTTTGCCTCCTTACAGTTAATGCTCACCTTGGAAGCAACTTACAACTGGCCAATAAAGTCTTTCGATGTTACAGCTGCATATCTCCACAGAAAAATTGATAAAGATATATACATCAAGAAACCTGACGGTTTTGTTTCATTGAACCCTGATCTTGTCTGCAAACTCAAAAAGGCACTTTATGGAACTAAACAAGCTGCCCAGTGTTAGTGGAAACACTTATCAGACATCCTATTGAAATCGGGATACAAGGCGAGTAACCAAGATGCAAGTGTTTATGTACTGACCAACAATCAAATAAAAGGAATGCTTTAGGTGCATGTTGATGATGGGGTAGTTGTGGGAGGTAGTGACACAGTTTTGGATTGACTAAAGCAAGAGCTAACAAAGCTTCTCAATGGAAAATGGAATGAAAATGTGTCATCCATTGTAGATCTTGCCATTTCAAGATGTGGCAAAGGTTTCAGGATATACCAGCCCGGCCTTGTTAACAAAATTTTACATGATCATAATCCAGCCGGCCTATCTTCAGGTTCCCCCCTGCCTACCAACCTTGATCTTACATCCTTAAAGGAAAAAACCCATGTTGCTATTGTGCTGACAAAATTTCTTCCAATTATAGGCTCCTTTTCATATCTTGTTTCTGGCTCACAGCCTGATATAGCCTTCCCTGTCAACTTTCTGGCACATTATGCATCAAGACTAGGTAAATTTGAGTGGGAAGCACTAGATCATTTGTTGAGATACCTTCAACACACAAAGGATATAAAGTTTGTCAGTGTATGCTAGTATATAAGTATGATTTAATAGTAAATATTAATGGTCCTACTACTTATTGATAAATGATTTAGTGATTAAACCTCAGGGGAAGACTAATAAAATAGTTATTCTCAATAGAAACTCACAATACTTGGATTTATATGTGTTCTAGTGGTGGAAAATAGATCAATAAAATATAGTTATAGCTTATATAAAGATAATATCAATTTATAAATGCTTTATAATATATTATATATGATAATAATTGTTTTGTAGTGTTTAATTGATGTTTAGTAAGTAATTGATGTCCAATAACCAGTCCAATCCCCCCTTACTTATACCAAAATCCACTGGAGTGCACATACCTTCAATCCAGATGATGTCACTGCTATCCCCGGCAATTACAGCACTGTGAGGGCCCATCATCTCCCCATGGCGTCCACTTCAAGAAGATTCAACACCCAGACCTCCAGTAAGGACCCTCCATCACAATTAATGATACCACAGACCCATACCATAAATAGAATAAACAGATAAAAGCGGATACCATAAAGAAACAGGTAAAATAACTCATCCAAAGAGTATATAATGAAACCCAAAGCATATAAAGAACCAAATTAACTTTCAAAGCCCCCAATAGCATCCCCAAGAATCCATATTAGGGGGTATCAATGTTCAGGGATCCGCAATTAGGGATCAGGAATTTTTTTCCCAGGATCAGACATTATTAATTGCAGAAGATTCTTATCCACTAGTTCCAGGGCTAGTGGATAAGAAATCCATGATAATGCATTATCCCGCCTCTTATACCCCAATTTCCATTCCTAATTCCTGATCCCAAACTCATCACATCCATGATGGATTTGCAAGAAAGTCACATGACTCATAATTTCTGATGCCATCCTTCAGTCTTTCCTCACTCTATGCCACTTAGTTTTGGTGGCGAAAACTTAATTTTTTTTCTATCTACACACCTCAACTGCACATTTGGCGGTGAATTTCCACTTCCCACTTACCTCATCACATATCCCTTCCACCGACAACAATGAAGCACCTCTCTACTAGGAAGCTACTTCACTCAACAATGAATGCTATCACTTTTCTTTTAGTTCTTTACTATAAATCTGACTCTGATTTGGAAGATGCTTTAGCTTATATGTGTTTTCTTTCCAAAAAGTGTTACATAATCACCAGGGGGCCAAATCTTTATCATGATCCACGATATGATCTGGCCTCCATTCTCAACATTCCTCATTTAAACTTCACACAACTTTTTAGAACTTCTCCCAATTCTTTCTTCAAACTTTATCAACTCATTTCTGAACATCCTATCTTCCATAACAATTCTCATAACAAACAGCGTAATCCTTCCATCCAACTTGCTGTTGCTCTATGTCCCTTTGGCTCAAATGGAAATGGTGCTGCCGTAAAACATTTGGATAATCTCTTTAACATAGGATATGGTACCATGATATTATACACCAAGCGCTGTATGATTGCTATCCTTTCCCTCAAGTCTCAAACTCTTGCTTGGCCAACTCCAGAACAGCGACTTGAATCCTCTCAAGTAATGCAAGCTGAAGGTTTCCCTGGCTGTATAGGTTTTGTTGATGGCACAACCAACCATTTGAGTCAAAAGCCTGCTCATGATGGCAACCATTATTTTGATTGCAAAAAAAGGTTTCTTCAAAATCTTCTCCAAGTTCTCATCTTTCACAATCTAACTTTTTATCTTCTTTCTAGATACTCTATTGCCGTTCAACTTGTATGCAAGGTCAATAAAAAATTTATTTCTTTTCACAGTGGCTGCCCTGGATCATGTCATGACTCTTCCGTCTTTCAAAGAATGAGGATTTCTCAATCCCCTGACTCATACTTTGACAAATCTCAGTACCTCCTTGCAGACTCAGCATATGCAAGTGGAAAGTACATTATACCTGCTTTCTGTGGTGCAACTTCAGAAAATGACCCCAAAACTGCCTTTAATTATCACCTTGCACAATCAAGAGTACAAATTGAACATGCTATAGGTATTTTAAAGGGACAAATTTCTAGTCTTTGGGAGCTCAGAATCCAATTTCAAAAAAAATTGGAGATCAAAACTGCAAATCATTGGATCTTGACTTGCGTAATACTCCACAATATTCTAGCTGATTTAAAAGATGAGTGGAATGATCTTTATGAAGAAGAGGATCCTGAACCACCACTGGCACTCCCCTCCCTTGATTCACAAATCATTCAATCAACCGGAATACGCTCCATTATAATGCCAATTACTCTCCAACATTTCACTTTGCAACGCTTTTAATTTTTAATTTTTATGTTTTCATACTTTCCAAATGTCCTCTTTGTGTACTTTATTCACTTGGTTTTGTATTTTGGTTTGTTGCATATTCATTTTTTTTGAATTTACGGTGAATATCTTTTTTTTGGATGGCTCATTGGTTTTCTTTCACCAGCTCAACATGAAATCACATATTTTGTCAGTGATTTTTTTTTCATTCATCGCTCATATCCTTTTCATCTTCTCCTCAAACATCCCTCAGTTTTTTTGGTTGCATTTATTTTCTCAACTCAATTCACCAGGTAGGTCATTTTTTTTCTTTTTTCTTGGTTTTTTATTTGCTAATCATGATTTTTTTTTTTTGTTTTTTTTTGTTTTTTTTGTTTTTTTGTAAGTGCTTCATTTATTTTTGTTCTAGGGTACACTAATTTTTTTTTGTTTTTTTCTCTTTTTTCTCTTTTTTTTTATTTTTTTTTCTCTCCTTCACCTCTCTTTATCATCCTCAAGGCCCCCCTTTTTCCCTCTTTTTACCTGTCTCAATTCCCTTTTTTACCCCCTTTTTAGCTGCCTCAAATCCCCCCTTTCCCCCCTCTTTAGGTCCCTCATCACCCCCCTTCCCCTCTTTTTAGGCACTTCAAGACTCCCTCCTTCCCCTCTCTTTATGTCCCTCAACCCCCCCTTCCCCTCTCTTTAGCCGCCTCAAACCCCCCCCCTTCCCCTCTCTTTAGCCACCTCAAACCCCCCCCCTTCCCCTCTCTTTAGCCGCCTCAAACCCCCCCTTCCCCCCCTTCTACTCACTTTACCCCCCACCCACTCCCTTACCTCCTCCTCTACCCCCCCCCCCACTTTTTCTTAACAAACAATTGTTACAGATTGTTTGTTAACAAGGAGGGGGGGTAGAGGAGGAGGTAAGGGAGTGGGTGGGGGTTTGAGGCGGCTAAAGAGAGGGGAATGGGGGGGGTTTGAGGCGGCTAAAGAGGGGGGGAAAGGGGGGGTTGGGACAAATAAAGAAGGGTAAAGGGGGGGTATTTGGGGGGGTTTTGAGACAATTAAGCAGGGGGTTTCAGGGGGTTTTTGAGGCAGGCAAAGAGAGGATTTGAGGGGACTTTTGAGGCAAGTAAGGAGGGATTTGTAAGGGGATTTCAAATAAATAAAGGAGGGGAAAAGGGGACATGTATGGGAGATAAAGAGGGGTTACCTACTTTCAAATAAATATACTAACAAATTTTTATTTGTAAATTTGATTAATTTTTTAATTTTTTTGGCAGTATTATAGAAAAAAAAAATTCTTTCTGTTAAGGACTGTCCCTCTTATTTACAAATCAAAAAAGGTTTATAATTTAATTTTTAATTTTTCTAGTAAATAATTTTTCTGATTTTTTTTTTATTTAAAAATTTTTTTTGTTTTTGATTTTGATTCTACTGAATTTTTTTTTTTTTCTGGATCTTGTGAGAAGGTTTTTAATAAGAAATCTTCAGGTTCACTTTTAATTTTTTTTTTTTTTAATTTAATTTTTACTGAAATTTTTTTTTTTTTTGAATTAATTTTTTTTTTTTTTAAAGGATTTTGCTTTTATTTTGTTTTTAAAAATAAAACCTCAGGTTTTTTTTTTTGATAAATTATTTTTTTGGAAAAATTTTTACTGATTTTTTGTTTTGTTTTTTTTTCCAATTTTATTTTTCAAATAAAAAAACAGCTTTTTTTATTATTAGGTGAGAATTTTTTTTAAAAAAAAATTTAGTTGAAATTTTATTGACAATTAAATTTTTTTTCAGATCAAAAAAAATGTCTTCTTCTTCAGTTTCACCCCTTACTTCTCTCTTATCTTTATCTTTATCTTCTTTATCATCTTCATCTTCATCATCTCTATCATCTTCTTTGAAATCAACTTCCATACAATCATCTTCTAAATCATCAAAAAAATTAATGATAATCAGTCTCATAAGAAGAAAAGATATCTGAAAAAAAAAATTCATCATCTAAATCATCAAAAAAATTTAAAGATAATCAGTCTCATAAGAAGGAAAGTTATCTGAAAAAAAAAATTATCAAAAAAAATTAAAGATAATCAGTCTCATCAGAAGAAAAGATATCTGGAAAAAAAAAATTCTCTGTGAAAGTTATTTTTGTCATATCCCAAACATTTTTTTTCATAAAACTAAAGTAGATAAAAAAATCTATATCCGAAAAAATTACCAGAAGATATCAAATATCTAACCAATTTTGGTGATGATCGAGTTGTTGCAGTTATCAGTAATACTTATAAGGCTCAATTCATTTTGGAAGTTCATTCATTTGATGGTGTAAAAGATGAAACTTTTAATCAACTATCGGATCTTATCATAACTCTTTATCAAATGGCTTTGGTTCGATTACCTATAAGGAATACAAATTTGTTGGGTGGTATCATGATTGGATTTGGTTGGAGACCAGGTTTTGTTAAAGGATATTCTCTTGGTATGTCTAATAATTTTTTTTCCATTCTTAATATCATTTCACTTATTTCATTTATATAGGCATATATTTGTTGGTAAAGAATATCACTAAAGCTCAAAAAGATGAAGATTTTTGCTTATGGGACACTCTACCTTCCTTTAACTCTTTTCTTGCTTTTCAACTCAAAAATCTCTTTAATAAAGCATTTGAAAAAAATCATGAACTTGCAACCAAAGTTGGAATACAGAATTGGTGTGACTCCAAATGGGAAGATATCAGCCACAAATATCTTTTATTTTCTAATGTTATTATCACTCATTCTGGATTCCACAATAGGATTCATATCAATAGGAATGATGCCAATTTTCTTACTTTTGGTATATTCTCATATATCAATCCAATAACTGGCCACCCAATACCATCTCCAGCTAAAATCAAAGGACATGGTTTATATTTTCCAGACCACCGGTGCATCATTGATTTTGGTTTGGGAAATGGTATCATCGAAACTATTTGGAATTCTTCTAAGGATAATCATCAAACGACCAAAGCTCCTCCTGGTTTGGAATCCTGTCAAGATTTAACACATTTTGGTTTCTCATTTCAAATCAGTCATAAGTTGATTCAAAGAATCAATAAGGTAATGAAAGAAGGTAAAGTTAATCAATTTAAAAAAACTTTATTTAGATCCAAAAACTATGGGGATTAGAGTTGTCATTGAAAATTTTATATTTTTTCATAAATTTTTAATAAATATTTTTTATATATCAATTTGCTCAAGTAATGTGATGAGCCAATGACCTTTGGTTGTATAACAGGTAATCATGATAACATTTATTTGTTTCATGGGGTTCCTCTTGCCTATACCTGTGGAAAGTCCCAAACTTTTGTTTCTAGACTTGGTCTGCATTTTGGCTTGAGGAATTGTCATTACTTTAAACTAGGGAAATTGATATATATTGGATATTTATTTAATAATTTATGTAATAATATTAAATTTAGATGACTTCCACCCCTTACTTTAATAAAATGCAGGGGGGAGTATTGCCAAATTTTCAAATCTTTCATGTGAAATTGAGGACTTAGAAAAATTTTGGTGATACCCACCCCTTGCTTCAATAAAATGCAGGGGAGAGTATTTCCAATTTTTTAAAACAGATATAGAATTTTTTTGACTTGTAAATATTTTGGTGAAAATTTTTTGGTGATACCTGTCCCTTACTTCAATAAAATCCATGGGGGGTTTTGCCAAAATTTCTTATAAGACTTGTGAAATTCTTGACATGTAAGAATTTCTGGGATACCGGTAAAATGCAGGGGGTAGTAAAGCCAAAGTTTCATATAAGACTTTCAAGATTCATGACATGAAAGAATTTTTGTGATACCCACCCCTTACTTCAAAAAAATCCAGGGGTGGGGGATCATCAAATTTTCAAAGGAGACATGAAAATTTTATTTAAAAAAAGAATATTTAACATTAAAGTACAAAAATTCAAGTAATGATAGATAGAGTAATGAAATAAAGGAAATTATTGGAAATTTTATGCACAATTAAATATGAACAGTTGAAGTGTGAGAGAAATAAACCAAACTAGTCATCCAAAAATTTCTTTAAACATTTAATTTCCTCAACAGATTTATTAGCTTTAACCCATTCTATCAAGAAATCTTTCTTTTTGGAATTTTCTTCATGATCAAACTTATATTTCATCTGCTCTAAAATGTTTTGATGTTCAAGTGTTTTCTCCTCTTTTTTTGATTTTTCAATACTTAGAGTTAACTCAAACTTCTTCTCCTCCAAATCTTGGGCCCAATCATCCTTCCGTAAAGAGAGCTGGTACTTCCTCTCCTCCAAATCTTGGGCCCGATCATCCTTCCGTAAAGTGAGCTCGTACTTCCTCTCTTCCAAATTTTGTAGCCTATCATCCCTCCTTAAAGAGAGATCATATTTCTTCTTTTAAAAGCTTAAAGTCTCTTTAGCAATTTCGACTTGTTCTAGAGTGATAATAAAAATTAATATAATGTGGAAGAAAAGTAGAGTAAAGTAATAAGAGGTATGGTATCACTTACTAGCATCACGTTTCTCTAAAAATTGTTCCATAGACAAAAAAGGGGTTTGTGATGAATTATCACTTTTTCATCTTCTTTGTGAGTGGAAATTTAGACTACTTGAAGCCCTAAGCTTCTTGTTCAAGGTCATATTTTCCTCCTCATCATTCTCACTACCTTCAGACTCAGTTGATTGAGGATCCTGGGTTTGTTCATCAGCCTTTTAAGAAATAAGAAAAAGATAAATAAATAAAAAATAGAAAAGATAAGATAAAAGAAAAAAGAAACATACCTGAGTTAGATTTGGTTGGGTTAAATCACCTATAGGATCTACAGAAAAGCTATCTAGATATGTCTCATTCAAATGAGGGGAGGCTTGAGTGGAGGAAGAGAATGGGAAAATATTTGCTTCAACATCATGTTTGGAGATAGGATCTTCACCATACAACATGTCTACAGGATTAACATCGGCTCGCTCTCCAAAAATTGCATCCATCTCTTTAAAGTAAGGACATAAAGAATCAAGTTTATTGTCTATGGATTTTATGCCCTTAGTTATATTGTTGTCGGTAATCCCAAAACCAGTGGAAGATGAAAGAGCCTTTGCCTTCTTGTATTTTGCTCGGTAATGCTTGAAGCGTTCATACATCTGTTTAGGCAAAAGATCAATCCTTCCCTTGGTCTTATTGCGTAATTCATTTTCCATTACAAGATAGTCATTAAATTTTGATGCGGGGGGCCATCCTACTTTAGTGGCATACTCAGTACCAAAACAAGAATCATAGTTAGATTTGGATTTCAGCCAGTTGATAAGAATGAGATGGTCATCTTTTTTTAATTGAACTGTCTTTGATTTCTTGGCTGAGTGGGGGAAAGAGGAAGTAGTGGGAATTGAAGAACAACTGGGTGATGGCTGCCTTTGAGAAGATCTAGGATGACAAGGCATGTTATTATAAATGAAGATGAAAAGGAGCAGAAACAAGCAGATGAGATAGCGAGATGAAAAGGAGCAGAATCAAATAGATGAAATGGGGAGAAATTCTGAGCGGATAGAATGAACAGGATGGGATGAGAATGGAAGTGCGCAGCAAGGTAGAAGGCATATCCAGGGAGTAGTCCAAGATGTGGTTATGGCAGAAAGTAGGTCAAGATGTGGTTATGACAGAAGGTTGTCAAAGATGTGTTTATGAAAAATTGAGTAAAAAAATGTTGGATAAGAGGTGAACATTGACCCATAAAGTGTCTAATAACCCAATTATTAGCAGAAATAATTGTGGAAGATAATTGGGGTATAAGGATTTTTATCCGCAATTAATTTAATTTCAGATCCCTGAACATTGATACCCCCTTTTAACCCAGTAATTATCTCCCAACCCATAAATCCGTGAAAATCCATCCAAGGAAGCAGATTAAGTTGTCCAAACTGAGTATATGCACCTGAAATAGGTGTATATGCTTTTGTAGGTGTTTTGAGTCCACTGAATATGTCCATATGACCTAAAATAAGCAGAAAAACAAAGGTTATAAGCTATTAAGAGGTTAAAACCCACTTATAGACCTAAATATACATAATAGGGGGTGTCAGTTCTGGCAAATCCACACTTACAAATCCGCACTTAAATAAGTGCGGATTTCCAAAACACACTATCCCCAATACTGGTGGATTTCAAAATGAAATAAGTCACTTATTTCTCTCAAATCCGCACTTTCTCAACCAAAAGTGCTGATTTCACCATCAAGTCCTATTTCACTGATTTTTAAGCATCATCCCATTCATACGCAGCACTGCACAGCATAACACTTCATAACTCAAAACATCATACATCATTTACATTTTCATATCATATCATATAAGAGTCATGCCTTCCTCACTTTCAAATCGTGATAAATTACATAAAGCAATGACTTTCATGGCTCTTGAACTGCTCTTGGACTCTGATTGCGATTCTGATTCTGATCTAGAAGAAGATTTTGTCTTTTTATCAAAAATGGCCACGAAACGTTATCTTCTTCCCAGAAAGCCTCAAGTACTTCATACCCCCAAGTACACCATCCAAACACTTCTTAACCTATCTACACCCAGTTTTAGACAGCTGTTCAGGACTTCTCAGGAATGTTTCCTTAAATTGCTTGAGCTTATTCAGGATCATCCCATATTTCACAATAATTCTCAAAAAGAACAACGACATCCTTCAATTCAATTGGCCATCACACTGTGTCATTTGGGCTCAAATGGTAATGGAGCCGCCTTGAAATGTTTAGAAAATGTCTTTGATTTAGGGTATGGTTCAGTTAACGCTTATACCAAACAATGTATCACTGCCATCAACTCCTTGGTATCTCAACTTCTCACCTGGCCAACAAAAGAAGAGTGACTTGAATCATCTCAGGTTATGCAAGCAGAGGGCTTCCCAGGATGTATTGGTTTTGTTGATGGTGCTACTATTCCTTTGAGCTAGAAACCTGCTCAAGGTGGAAACAGTTACTTTGACCGTAAAAAGAGGTAGATTATTTTAAACTCCTTTCATTCTCTTTAAAACTAAAACAAACAAATATATCTTCTTTATAGATATTCAATTAACGTTCAGCTTATATGTGACGTAAACAAAAAATTTATATCATTCTTTGCTGGCTATCCTGGCTCATGTCATGACTCCTACATCTTCCAAAGAATGCAAATTTCAAATGAACCTGAAAAATTCTTTGATGAAGATCAGTATCTTCTTGCAGATTCTGCTTATGTGAATGGAAAGTATGTACTTCCTGCTTTTCGGGGAGCAGCTTCAGAAGACAGTCAAAATGCCAAGTTCAACAATCATTTGGCAAAGTCAAGAGTCCGTATTGAACATTCTATTGGAATCTTGAAAGGATGTTTTTCTAGTTTAAGGGAATTAAGAAGTCCTCTTAGAAATAAATCTGAAATGGAGGCTGTGATCAACTGGATTCTGTGTTGCACTATACTTCATAACCTACTTGCTGACCTCAAAGATCAATGGTTAGAGCTGTATGAAGATGAACAAGTTAATTCACCTCTGACTATATCCAACACTTTTATTTCTCAATCAACTAGTATAAGGGCAAAAATTCTTCCAATAACACTCCAACATTTTTCAACGCAATTTTAATTTTAATTTTTCATTCTCTTAAAATGATCAATTTGCATGTGTTATTCACTGAGAATGGTAAATTTTTTTGCATATTTTTTTGGTTTTTGAATTTGCTGTTAAAGTCTTATTTTTTTATCTCTCTCTGTTTTCTTTCATCAACTCAACATGAAAATGCATATTTTCAGCAAACGCATATTCTTTAAGTCACTCTCTTTTTTTTCTTCACTCATATCCATTTTCTCCTCTCTTCCGACATCACTCAAACAATTTCACTTATATTTCTTTTTTCTCAACTCATCTCTCCAGGTAAGTCATTTTATCTTTTTTACTTAATTTTTTGCTAATCCAAACCCCCCTTCAATCTTTTCCTAACCCCCCCCTCCTATCCCCCTCAAACCCCCCCCCCAATCCCCCCCTCAAAACTCCCCTACCCCCCCCTTAAACGTTCCTTAACGAATCGATAGCGAATCGTTAAGTGACATTGAGGGGGGATTGGGGGGCTTTGGAGGGGGTTTGGAGGGGGGGTTGGGGGAGGTTAGGGGGGTTTGGAGGGGGGGAATATAGGTGGATTGAAGGGGGTGTTAGGGGGGGTTGGGGGGGTTGGAGGGGGTTTGGAGGGGGGTTTGGAGGGGGGTTTGGAGGGGGGTTTGGAGGGTGATTTGGAGGGGGGTTTGGGGCAGATTGAAGGCAGGTTTGGAAGGGGGTTTGGAGGGGTTTAGAAGGGGATGTGAATAGTTTGGAGGGGGGGTTTGTAAAAGGGTTTTGGGGAGGTGGGAGAGGGGTTTGGAGCGGGGAATTTAGGGGAATGGGGAAGTGATAAAAAAAATTTCACAGTTTTTTGAATTTTTTTTTTTGATTTTTTTTGGGATTTTTTTAATTTTAGAGAAAAATATTCATCAAGTTCAAGTGAAATAAAAAAAATTCTTATTAGTCTTTTGAGGATTTTTATTTTTTTAATTTAAATTAAGTGAGTTTTTTTTTAATGTATAATTTTTGGGTGTTTGAAAAGTAACAAATTTTTAAGTAGAAAAATACATGTCTTTGACTTCAGATTCACCACTAACCTCACTCTCATCTTCTTTAACTTCATTATCATCTTCAAATTCAATTTCTTTTTAATCATCATCTAAAACATTGACAAAAAATGAACAGTATCAAAATAAAAGAAATTTTAAAAAAAATTCACTTGGATCAAATATTTGGCCATATTTCAAAAATCAAGTACTATAAAACTAAAGTTGAAAAAAAACAATATTCAAAAATGTTACCTGAAAATATACATTATTTAACTGAAACTGGAGGTGATGAAGTTAAAGCTGTTATTAATAATACTTTCAAACCTCAATTTATTTACGAAAACCATTCTTTTAATGGTTTAAAAGATTAATCATATAATCAACTCTGCAATCTCATCATAACACTCTATCAAATGGCTTTGGTTGGCTTACCTTTAAGGAATGAGAATTTGTTGGGTGGAATCATGATTGGTATTGGATGGAGACCAGGTTTTGATAAAGTTTTTTCACTTGGTATGTTTAAAAAATTTTCTGGATTCTTTAATATCATTTTTCTGAATTTAATTCAAATAGGCATATATTCTTTACTCAGATCTTTATCTAAAGCTGAATTAGATAATGATTTTCGAAAATGGAATACTTTACCTTCATTTAATTCATTTCTTGCTCTTCAACTTAAAAAACTCTTCAATAAAGCTTTTGAAAAAAATCATGAAGTTGCTACAAGACTTGGAATACCAAATTGGTGCGACTCTGAATGGGAAGATATTAGCAGTGATTATCTAATGTTTTCAAATGTTATAATCACTCATTCTGGATTTCATAACCAAATTCACACCAACTCAAATGATGCCAATTACCTCACTTATTGAATTTTCACATATATTAATCCTATCACTGGACAACCTATTCCGTCACCTGCAAAAATTAAAGGACATGGATTATATTTCCCAGATCATAGATGTATAATCAATTTTGGATTAGGAAATGGAATCATCGAAACAGTTTGGAATTCTTCTTACAATAATCACCAAACCACAAAGGCTCCTCCAGATTTGGAATCTTGTCAAGACTTCACGCATTTCGGTTGCTCTTTCCAGATCAGTCAAAAGTTAATCCAACAAATAAACAAGTTAAAAAAAGAAGAAAAATGTAATAAATTTAAAAATTCTTTAGGTAGATCTAAAAAGTATGGGGATTTGTAGAGTCACCAAATATTTAATATTCTTCCATAAATTTTTAATAAATAAATATGATATTTCAATTTATGAAATTAAAGTAATGGGCCAACGACCTTGTGTTGTATAAAAGGTAATCATGATAACATTAATTTGTTTCATGGGGTTCCTCTAGCCTATACCTGTGGAAAGTCCCAAACCTAGTTTCTAGACTTGATCTGCATTTTGGCATGAGGAATTGTCATTACTTTAAAAGTAGTAAATTTGACATATCTTATTTATATATTAATTAATTTATGTAATTATATTAAATTTTGATGACTTTCACCCTTTGCTTCAATAAAATGCAGGGGAGGGCATTGCCAATTTTTTAAATCTGACATGTGAAATTGATGACTTAGAAAAATTTAGATAAGCAAACTTATTGACTTGAAAGTAAAGATAGAAAATTTTTATTATATTTTCAAATTTTTGTCAAAATAAAAGTATAAGCAAACTTATTGACTTGAATGTAAAGATAGAAAAAATGTATGATATTTTCAAAAATTTGTCAAAAATAATGTACTATATTCAAGACCTTTTATAAGTCAGCATATAAGAAAATATTACCAAAAAGAAATCAAACAAAATTAAATTAACTAGAAAAACAATTTATCAATTGAAAAGGTCAAGTAATTTTTTAATGTTCTCATAAGATTGGCCATTTTATACACATTCCATAATGAAATCTTTTTTTTAAAAACTCTCTTGTTTTTCCAATTCACAAGTAGCCATTTCTCTTTGAAATTGACGGTCATTTACTCTTTCCATCTGCTCTGCCTCAAATTTTTTTTCTTCCAAATCTAAGGCTTGCTGATCTTTCCTTAGCATATGATCAAGCTTCATCTTCTCAAAGTCAAGGGCATTTTTTGCAATAGTTGATTTTGCTGAGAAAATTAAATTGAAATAAATAAATAAATGAGTTAATGATTAAGATATATAGTAAATGAATCTTACTTATATCTTTTTTTCAAAATAATCCTCAAGGGAGCCAAATGAGCTTGTTGAAGAATTACCACGTTTTAATAGATGGTTCAAGTTCATTGAAGTTGAGGCTTGACTCTTTAGTTTGGAGTTTGAACATTCATCTAAAGCAGCTTCTAAAGTGGGATTCACATTTCCAGAATTGAGATTATTTAATGGAGATTGAGATTGAGTAGGAGGAGACTAGAAAGAAAGAGAAATTCAGAGAAGAATTGAAGAAGAAACAAAAAGTAAACATACATTTAAATTTTGGGCCTCTGAGGATTCAGATCTGCTGTGATATAATTGTTCTGCTTGATAGTTGGGATCATCTTCTGCTGAACTATGGTTAGAAGGTGGAGGGGATTGATCCTGTTGATGTACAGGTATTTTAGGAGGATTAATTGATGGTTGAGATCCAGAGGGTATATTCTTAGTAGTATCATGTAGAAACCAAGGGTTTACATCAACTCGGGAGCCAAAAAGATTATTCATTTCCTCATAGAAAGGACACATGACATTGAGCTTTTTGGAAACAGTAGTAATTCCAATCTCCAAATCATCATCGTCAATACCAAAGCCAGTTTCATTTGCAGCATGATGAGCCTTTTTATATTTTTATTGGTAACTCTTAAATCTCTCCTTCATTTTTTTAGGATTGATATCAATTCTCCCCCTTGTTTTCTTCCTTACTTCATTGGCCATCAATAAGTAGCCATTAACCTTTGAAGAAGGTGGACATCCATTACGAGTGGACTTTTCACATCCAAAACATGCTTCAAAATTTGATTTTATTTTAAGGAAGTTGATTATGATGAGATAATCATCCTTTTTAAGCTGACCTGAACCTGACTTTGATTTTTCAGGTGTAGGGCTTGCTTTACAAGGAGACTTTTGTGACAAAGCAGATTTTTGAGTTACCTTTTGAGATTTGGAATGTCTGAGAGGCATTATGAAACTGGCACATAACAAGAAAAAAGATTAAGAGGTAGAAGAAATAAGTAAAAAAGAATGTAAACATGCCTGGTCAAAATGTTGAAAATGTCAGGAAGGGGTGTGTGCCGAGGATTGATGGGTAGGTAGCAAGGAAGGTCAGTGTGTCACATGTGACAGGGATGGGGTAAGAAAGGAAGGGATGTTTTGTGGCCAACATGTGGTTGTGAAAAAAAACGGGAAAAAAGTGCTGATTTGAGGTCATAACTGACACCCATTTTTGAAATAAGTGACTTTTTTGCAAAATTTAAGTGCTGATTTGGTTTGAAATCCGCACTTAAGTTAAGTGCGGATTTGCCAGAACTGACACCCCTTAATATAACTACATATTTCACTGAATATGAGGTTTATGTATACATATAAGCTTATGTATGTCTATAATTACTTAATATCACTTAAGATAAGTATATTATGACTCCATTAACACCTTAATAAGTATTATTAGGCTATGGATAAGCTATTTTAACTACTATAAGTCATATAATAGTGTAATAATTATATATATATGTATTATAACCATATATATATAAGTGTTTTAACCTTATCTTTAAGATATAAGCTTAATGTAATTAAGGTTATCTTATTTTAAGCATAAGAAATACTCAGTCCTGGGGATACCTAGGCTGACAAAGTTTCACTTATTCCCTGGCCCAAAGAATTATCTCACTACTGAAGTCACCACGTGCAAACAGCCGACAAAATCACCCCCACATCGCTCCGACGTCGGGCCGACGTGGGGGAAGGGTGTTATGTTGGCTAAAATTTGGGTGGCCGCCAAGTCAGCTGAAGCCAGGTTCATATGGAACTATGTGGGATAACTTCATGTCATCATACCTTGCATTCAATTTATTGCCTGTATAAATAAAAAAGCGAGGTCTTAAAGGCATCACCTTTTTGAGCTGCAACAGAGACCACCGATTTATTTTTAGTATTTCGTCCACATTAGTTAGCAGTATCTCTTGCTCGCGGCTGCCCTACACTGATGATAGTGTTGGATTACTCTAGCACTTTCCTGCTGTAAAGGTTCTCTATCACCATTTCACTCCATAGAAGTTAGTGTTAGGTTACCATGACTTTTTGTTATGTCTGAAGTTAGCATTATTATTCTGGTAGCTGGTTAGGGTGAAAATGGCCTAATTAGGCTAAAAGTAGGGTGGTCTTGGTTGCAGCTCAAAAAGGTAGTCCCTTTGCAGGTAATAAATTGATTGCAAAGTATGATGACCTGAAGTCATCCCACATAGTTTGATATATACCTGGCTTCAGCTGACTTGGCGGCCACCCAAATTTTAGCCGACGTAGCACCCTTCCCCCACGTCGGCCCAACGTCGGAGCGACGTGGGGGTGATTTCGTCGGCTGTTTGCACGTAGTGTAATAGGGAGGAGTGATATGCAGAAATAGATAATGTCACTATAGAACGGAAATCAAGTGACCGAAGGAGTCCAACACAACAATTGAATTCCGGCGGTATTAATAGCTAATTCATCGTGCATTAAAGGCATACACAATCGTTTGTTAAATTTAAGAATTCCAGCCAAGTTTCGCCAAGAGGCGTGATTAGATTGAGACTAAACGCTGTTTATTTGCTCTTAGAATTGTGTAACTAGTAGGGAAGAGGTGGTCCAGATCTGATGATACAGAGGTTAAAGAAATTAGAAAATAAATTACTCGCTCATTAGCTCAACCTGTTAGTTTTTGGGATTTAAAATATATATAAATAATTGATTTTGAAGAAATAGTAATATTGGTCGGAAATTATTTTGACCGAAGGAGATAGACGACAGCGGGGAGAACACTCGACCCGTATAAATTGATGAAACAGAGAGAACACTCGACCTGTGGGATGGAGATGGACTTGACAGAACAGGGCGAACACTCAACCTGTGAGATGGTGGTGATGCGAGGACGACACTCTACTCGACTTCCATTACTAGAATCACGCGCCATTGAGGGCATGAAACAGATTATTTAGAATCAAGACATTACAAAAAATACAGAAATCAACACCCTACTACACCGTTAGCTCAACTCTCCGTTGCTGGTATAAGTTTTGATGAAAACCTCTATTACTGTATGTACCATCTTTTATAACCTCCTGGCCCGAGCGCAACCCGTATTGACTCTCGAGTCACATGGTAAGTCAGTCCGTAATGTATTTTCGAGCTTCTCCAATTCCTCAAACTCGTTTTGTTACACTTCATTTTAAGTCTGTCCCCGATATTACTTCTATCAAACATTTCTGTTTTACAAAAAAGCGTAATAATTGCTTTTGAAATGTGCAGGTAATGGCAGCGCAAAAAGCACATGACCATTTTTTTTGTTTTATATCTTGAGGAAAATAAATTTTTTGGTTGGCATGTTACATAACCATTACACATTCGTTACAGAGCTTTTTTGAGCCATATTGAAACAGAAATATCAAGTAATGTGTAATGTTTAAAAGCTCCCGTTTTGGTTTAGTTTTTTTTATTCACTTACTAAAAAGTCTGATCACAAGAGCAAGGCAGATGACACTATATAAGTAGCAAAATAAAACATTATGAATTTCTAATTAATTGAATTCGAAGAAGTAAATAAGTAACGATAAGGCAGTTATAGGAGCCTGTCTTGAGCTGCTTCGCACCTTCTGTACTTAGGCATGCTGTAAATATACTGTAGTTGCGGCACCTCCTACTCCCTGGTTCTTTCCCGACTCCTGTTAGCCAATACCGTGCTACGGATATGACTCTGTCTCATCCAATGAGGACTCTGGTTCTCAATATATATTCTCATGCTTTTTGTCCGACATAATTAAAAATAAATATTAGGAAATTATAATCTCACTGTTTACTCATTGAAATATCATCATTAATCCAAATATTGTTATATAAATTATATTTGATCCATAATGCTCAAACATTCTTCACACCTATTGTTTTTGGCTGTGATTTGTTTAAAAATAAGCGAATTCATATACTGTCTTGAAATAAATCACGTTCTTGAAAATTCCTCACATAAGAGCATTGTGTTCATTCCCTCATCTAAATCATCTAATATGCTAGCCATAAGTAAGCAGGTTTCTTTTGTTTAATAATCTATGATTTTTTCAAGGTTAAATCCTGAATTCTAACCAAGTTAATTTCATTTTAACCGTGCTTTTCTTCTTATCTAGAAAGTGAAGAACCTAGAAGAGCAATCAAACATCCAGAAAATGTAGGACCAAATGGAGCGATAGTAAATGACAAACCGCGCCACAAGCCCGGTAAGCTTTTTTCCATGATGATCACTTGTGGCATCGTAGATTCTCATATATCAATGATATCTGTGCGATAAATTCTCAAAAACACTCCACTACTTTCATTTTTTAACTTGATTGAAGCGACACAAACGACGCCTTAGGGAGCAAGTGGTTTGGAAACCTACAATGTTAACCGTATGAATCTATATCTTCTTGCTTTTGTGCCCAGTTCCTTTTGTTCCTGTAAACTAATGATATCATCTCTCATCTCTCAATATTTTATTTAACTTCTCTCTTCCAGAGTAGAGCCAAAATGAACAAAAACAGAAAAATAATGAAATTTATTCCTTAACTTTTAGCTTTTTTTTCTATTAGGCTCAAAAGGAGAAAATAATAAACTAGAATTTAATTTCAAAAAAGAATTCAAAAGAGTTAAAAAATAAAATAGAAACTAATTTTATAGTCAGAAGCCATTGAGGTGAGGTAAAAGTAAAATGTAGTAATAAAAAGATAAAAAAAAGGCAGAGAAAAATGAAAAATGGAAAAAGATAATAACTAGGATAATAAAAATTAGCAAAGGTGGCAAGAAGATTGATTAAACGTAAGTACAGTTCCCGGCAACATATTCTCGTCACCACTTAGAATTTAGATTTCTCACAAACGACCACATCCTTTTTTCATTGTAAGTGTATAATATGACAATATTATGCCTTTAGAATCTAAATATCATAAAGAAAAAATTAGAAAAGTAGTATTTTTTTTAGGAATTTAATTTTTTGAATCAATCATGTTTTTTATATCAACAACGAAGAATAGCATTTTGGGTTTTGGTGGTACCAATAGATATATATATATAAGAGAGGCTAAAGAGTGATTTCACAAAAAAGAAAAAAAAACAGCCAAACATCCATTTTTTTTCTTCGGCTGGCATGTATTCAATAAAAAAAATAAAAAAAAAGGTGAGAATGACCTTATCATGGAGTCGCAAACTGTTAGTATTTCTAGTAGACTTTCGGTATTACTGGTAGACTTGTTGGGATTAGCAGTAGACTTGTTAGTATTGCCAAGGTGGGGGTGGGTTAAAGAAAAGATAGAAGGACGGAAAACAAAACAAAAAAATTATTTAGCAGCAAGAACAATTTGCCAGTCACTGCACAATAAATAATCCCCCTTTAAAATAGTGAAAAGGGAGACTAGTGTCAATTATATATACATTCATTTACATGTTATGTTCACTTATACTTATTATATATCTACGTTTCTATTTATTCAACTTCTACATTTTCTACTTTACTATTCTTTTATAACCTAGCTTTTCTTTTAACCTAACTCAATGATAACTCAGCACTATATATGGTTGCCAATATGTCTATGTATCGCATCCATTTCTCCTTTTATCTCTATCTAAATCATATTATTTATTTTAAAGTCTTTCACTTCATTTGTCCAAGTTGTCCCGTGTCCTATTGTCCTTGAGTCCCAAACTTACCTGTCGTTCATTCTTATCAGGTATTATTGTACGTATGCTCTACGACAGCTTATCCATTTCTCCTTTTATCTAATTTATTATTATTTTATCTCTAACTAAATCATATTATTTATTTTAAAGTCTTTCACTTCATTTGTCCAAGTTGTCCCGTGTCCTATTGTCCTTGAGTCCCAAACTTACCTGTCGTTCATTCTTATCAGGGTTATGGGCCCAGCGCCCCTGCAAATCATCTAAAACTGGCGACTCCTGATTCCACCAATACTAGCTCATCATCATCCAGTTCCTCATCTTCCACGTATACTGCCATGGCTAATTCTCCCCCTACACCTCCTAATTTTTCATACCTGCAAAATAATTCTAATTTTTCTGAAATTAAAGGTATTGAAAAATTAAACAATAAAAATTATAGTACGTGGAAAACAGACCTCAAATATGTTCTCACTGTCAGAAATCTGGATCAATTTCTTGATGAGGACAATCCAATTCCAAAGAATCCTGAACTACTCTCAGTGTTTAAATTACGGCAACGTCAAACAAATACTATTATTAAGGTGTTTATGGATTGTGCCAACCAACACAAATTTATACTTGATGATGAATCTGTGGAACCAGCCCAACTCTGGACACGTATAAAAACCATTATGCTGTCACGCGCCACGTGACACTCGAGGCGAAATTAACTCAATAAATCAATAATATCGAGTCCTACATCTATACTTGAAGCGCAGAAAGCAATTCTCCATAGCAACTGCGATTTTTCCTTTGTGTACTTACTATTTAACTGCGCTAGCCTAAACTCTAAATCTAAATTAGTCAATCTCCCAATAGGGTACCTTAGTCCTTTTCAATAAGCGACGCACAGTGCTAGGATCAACGAAATAGTACAGTAGTAGTTTTTTCATTAAAGTTTTGTTAATTAATTAAAAAGGGGTATATTGAGCATGGACGGATATTTAGTGAAGAGGGTCTAAGTGTATGTTAGTAATGGTCAATGGAATGGGAATACTGCGATGGAAGGGAGGTCAATGCGAGGAGGAACAAAGGATATAAAAGGAGTTGGGTATTTGGTTCGATATTCCTTAGAATTAAATTATAATATCGTATTTACATTAATAGTGGAAAAACCTTAGAAGTTAAAACATTGTTATTGTATCTTTCTTTTACCTTCTCAATATTCATTTCTAAATCCTAAATCTTTGACTATTGAGTTTCCAACCCTTCGTGAGATTTTAAGAATTATTATTACCTTGGAACTAGTTTATAATTCTTCTCGAACAAACCTCGAACCTATAGCTATTACTTCGAGTGACCTTCGAATAATTTCCTCGAATCATTCCTCTGTGCTTCGAAGAAGTTTCTAAATCCCTCATCTCACTTTCAGGAACATCCTCGACCTTGTGCGTAGGTCATCCGGTGACAGTATAATTTAATTCTCCGTAGCTCTCATTCTTTGAACTACTACGTCTTCTTTAGGTGCTTCTAAAAATTTTAAATGGCACCTGTTCAACGCACTCCTCCTACGGGCGCTACTACTAGAGCTCGCGCTAGAGGCAGGCCAACAGCCACAAGGTCTGTTTCTCGCACTCACTCTTTGGAACCACTCGACTTTAGGGAACGGCAACACTCAGTTCAATCTGTAGAAGACATTCCACAAGATTTTGAGGATTCTAGTGATGAAGAAGAAGGAGAGGATACAATGCATGAGGCACCATCCGCCCCTGCCAATCACCCTTCTGGCCAATCCTCAGAACCGGGACCATCTAACTCTCTGGAAGATTTCATGAGACTTTTTATGAAAACCCTTTCAAATCCAACGTCTTCAGAGGGATCTAAGTTCAAAACTCCTTCTATGAAATCTCCTGACAAATTCGACGGAGATCACCCCGACAGATTGCGACCCTTCTTGCAAACCTGCAAGCTACTGTTCCATAATGACCCTCGAACCTTTAACAGCGACCAATCAAAGGTTGTTTACGCTTCTTCATTCCTAGCCGGGAAAGCAGCAAGATGGTTCGAACCTTATCTACTCATGCTTTCTTCGACAGAAACCCACTTACTTATCAATAATTGGGAAAAGTTCGAAGACCAACTTTTTACGTTGTTTGGGGATCCTAATGAAACGGACGACGCAGAAATTGAACTTGATTTTCTTCGCATGAGTGATAATGGTAAAGCCTCTGAATATATCTCGAACTTCAGAGCACTTCAAATCGAGTAGGTTGGAATGATGCTGCCCTTAAGTATCATTTCAAGAAAGGACTTCCTTCGAGGATTCTGGATCAATTAAATCTTCACGGTCAGAAGATGACTACTTTAACGGATTTAATGGATCGAACCCTCGAACTTGACGGCGTTTATCAAGGACGACTTCAACATTGTCGATATGCCAACAAATCTCAAGGCCTAAATTTTAAATCGGGACCTTCTTCACACCCACGACCAAATCAATCCTCCTCGACTCAATCCAAACCCAATAAGGGAAAGGATAAAACTCGACCAAAAGGCTCAACCCCAGGCGATATCAGCAAAGTACTGGATCCTAAAGGGGAACTTAAAGAAGCTGAGAGGAAGAGAAGAGCAGATAATGGGTTATGTATGTATTGTGGGGGTAAGCACAAGTTGGAAGACTGTGTAAAGTTGAAGGAAAGAGAAGGTACTAGTTCGAAGTCAAAAAACTAGTAGATAGTTTACTTGTGTGCAAAGCAAACTATCTTATCTCTCCCAGTGCACAGAACCTCCATGTCTTAAGGACTGGAGTTGCCTTAAACCGCTTGAGATTCATTCTTTTTAAGGAGGATATCCCCTTCAGTTGTCTTATAGACTCTGGAGCTTCAATTTCTTTTGTTAGTTTATCTTTTGCCGAGAAGCTTCAACTAACATTTACAGATATCGATCGAACTCCCATCTATTTGGTCGAATCAGAGGAACCCAAATATTGGGTAAGTAAGAAAGTTTTATGGGTTTTCAACTTTCTGAATTTTCCCCCCTTCGAGTGGGAATTATCAGTCTTGGACGCCCCAAGGATGGACGATACCATTCTTGGCCATGACTTTTT
The DNA here is from genome assembly GCA_030280995.1 of Hemileia vastatrix. NCBI lineage: Eukaryota > Fungi > Basidiomycota > Pucciniomycetes > Pucciniales > Zaghouaniaceae > Hemileia > Hemileia vastatrix. The sequence continues at coordinate 25,557,582 of JASXTE010000013.1, forward strand.
AACGTATTGGAATCCCAAAATTGATTGGACCCGGGGATTGATCACCCCACGCTCTAAGTATATTTCTGATTCTTTAATGCAGGTCAATAGGGAGTTAAACAACCCGCCTGACAACGTCCTGCTAGAGGACAAATCTCTGCCAGATGACTTGCAAGCATCTGTACCTTCTTTAAATGAGCAATTGGCTAACCCTTCTAGCTCGATGACTTCACTCAAAGAGGATTTAAATTGCCTCGAAGTAATCGAATTATGCTCTCTCAATACAGGTATCACCTCGACAGATTCTCTCGAAGATGAAGAGGATGACCAAATCAACGGTGAAGCCATTAAATCAACTCTACCGGAAATCTACCACGATTTCCTCGATGTTTTCTCAATCCGCAAGGCCCATAAGTTACCACCTCATCGACCCTACGACCATCAAATAGAGTTAATAGGCCCAGTACCTCCGGCAGGTCCTGTCTATTCTCTATCGAAGGACGAATCTCAAGTTCTTCGTGACTACATTGCAGAGAATATAGCCAAAGGTTTCATCAGAGCCAGTAAATCTCCAACCGGCTCCCCAGTCCTCTTTGTAAAAAAGAAGGACGGTAGTCTTAGGTTGTGTGTTGACTATAGAAAGCTCAACACAGTCACGAAGAAGAATGCATATCCTGTTCCTCCTATGTCATTACTTCTTACCCTTTTCAATGGTGCTAATTTCTTTTCTAAAATTGATCTTAGAGGCGCTTACAATCTTATTCGCATTGCGGAAGGTCATGAACCACTGACTGCAATGCGCACTAGATTTGGTAGTTTTGAATATTTAGTTATGCCTTTTGGATTATGTAACGCACCTTCAACTTTTCAAACTTTTGTTAATGATATCTTTCAAGATGTTGTTGAACAATTTGTAGTCGTCTATTTAGATGATATTTTAATATTCTCGAAAACACTGGATGAACATATTCATCATGTTCGACAGGTCCTAAATCGTCTTCGAGATCATGGTCTCTACGCCAAGCATAATAAATGCGAATTCCACCTCAAATCAATTGCTTTTTTGGGGTTTACGTTGTCCACTGATGGTTTAGTCATGGATGACAAAAAAGTCCAGAAAATCCTGGAATGGCCTGAGCCCAAAAACATTAAATCACTCCAAGGATTTTTGGGTTTTGCCAACTTCTATAGAAGATTTATTAAAGATTACTCTAAAACTATTTCCAATCTTACTTCTCTTCTTAGAAAAGATATTCCTTTTGTTTTTACTTCTACAGCGCGAAAGGAATTCAAAGCACTAAAAACGGCGTTCACCACAGCCCCAATTCTTCGGCATTTTGATCCTTCGGCCTCGACAATAGTTGAGACAGATGCAAGCAATTATGCTATTGCAGGGGTCATCTCCCAATTAAATCCTGAAACAAATTTGTTTCATCCTGTTGCTTTTGAGTCACGCAAACTCATAGCTGCGGAATTAAATTATGAAATTCATGACAAAGAGCTTTTAGCTATTATCCATTGTCTTAAAAAATGGCGTTCTTTTCTTCTCAGCCTAGATAGTCCTTTTCAAATTTTAACTGATCACAATGCTTTGAAATACTTCATGTCTTCTAAAGTGTTAACCAGGCGTCAAGCCAGGTGGGCTGAACTTTTGTCTGAATTTTCTTTCTCTATTTCCTATCGCCCAGGAAAAAACTGCATTGTCCCAGATATCTTGTCACGTCGGGACGACGTTTACCCACAGCGGGGGATGCATTTGCTGACAAGAACCCAGCAAATGTGCAATCAATCTTCAACAAATCAATGTTAACAACTCATCAACTTAATTCGATGACAATTCAATCTTTTGGAAATCCACTATCCAACATCCTCGAAGCTCAGTCGAAGGACGATTATTGTTTAGGGTTAAAAGACAAAATACTCTCGAAGCAAGGGGCCAAAAGATTTAGTATTGAATCAGGTCTATTAGTCTTTGAAGGTAGAGTAGTCATACCCGACAACAATGAGATAAAATTATGGATTTTCAATAGTCGACATGATTCTCCGTTAGCTGGTCATTTTGGGGTTGATAAAACCTACCAGTTAATAGCGAGGGATTTCTTCTGGCCAGGTATGACCAAGGAAATCAAGGCCTATATAAAAGCTTGTTACGAATGTAATAGGAATAAGGCTCCCCGTCACCGGAAGCATGGGTTGCTTCAACCACTTCCTATTCCCTCTAAACCTTGGGAATCTTTATCGATGGATTTCATTTCTCAACTTCCTATTTCTAATGATTTTGATGCTATATTAGTAATAGTAGATAGATTTTCAAAAATGTCTATTTTTGTTAAAACCACTACTACTGCTACAGCAGAAGATTTGTCAAAATTGTTTCTAGAATATGTATTTTCTAAACACGGCTTACCAAATGACATTATTTCAGATAGAGGCTCATTGTTTGTATCCACATTCTGGACCCAACTGTGTCGACAACTCAATATCACAAGGAATCTCTCCACGGCCTATCACCCTGAAACCGATGGTCAAACAGAAAGAGTTAACCAAATCCTCGAACAATATCTTCGAATGTATGTCAGTTACCAACAAGACGATTGGACCACATGGTTACCATTGGCCGAATTTGCTTATAATAACTCGACTCATTCTTCGACACGACAATCTCCCTTCGAAACCATTTATGGACGACATCCTCGATTCAATTCAATTCATGTAGGAACTAATCATCCTGCAGAACATTATCTTCGAACTATATCACGACTCCAAGAAGAACTTAAAACAAATTTGGAATCAGCGATTCGAAGATACAAGGAACAGGCCAACAAACATCGACAATCTGCTCCTTCCTTTAAACCAGGCGACAAAGTATGGCTCGATGCACAAAACATCCGAACAACAAGACCATCAAAGAAACTGGCTGAAAAGCGCTTGGGACCATTCGAAATCGACTCTGAAGTCTCTAAAACTGCATTTCGACTCAAGTTACCTCCTAAATGGCAGGCGATTCACCCTGTTTTCCATGTATCTCTCCTGGAACTGGCTCGAGAAATATACCCGGGCAAGAACCAACCCCCTCCGGAACCGGTCGAAGTAGAAGATCATCTAGAGTGGGAAGTAAGTCGTATCCTTGATTCAAGAATACGCAAGGGGAAACTTCAATACCTCGTGGAATGGGAAGGCTTCCTCAATGACTCAGACAAAACATCCTGGGAACCAGCCATCAATGTTTCCAATGCTCCTGAACTCCTAAAATCTTTTCATTCGAAATATCCTTTAAAACCAAAACCTTAAAATTTCTTTATTTAAAATTTTCTTTTCTTTTCTTTCTTTCTTTAAAATTTAAAACACCTCTTAAATTTCTTAGCCTTGTTTTCTTTTTTTCTCTCTTCTTTTTCTTTCTTCTCCTTCTATAAATTTCCTCCAAAACCAACCAAAATAAAATCAAAATTAAAATTAAATACAATAAAAAAAATAATATAAAATAAAAATTAAAGTTAAATAAAATAAAATTAAATTAAATTAAATTAAATAAAATAAAATAAAATAAAATAAAAAACTCATAAATCTCTCTAAATATTTTCTTCTTTTCTTTTTCAATTCTCTAAATACATTCTTTTCTTAAATTTAAAATTCTCTTTAAAAATTTCTTTTCTAAAAATTTATTCTCTCTTTAAAAAATTTCTTTCCTTCGAATCATCAAATCTTGTACGACACGACCATTTCCTCAAACTTAACTTCAACCTCTAAATCTCCCTATAAAAATTCTTCGAACAAATGATTCTTCTTTTCAAATTCTCTTTAAATTCTAAATTCTGTTATTTTTTCTTTTCTTTCTTCTTCCTCTCTTTTCAACTAAAATTTCCTAAAAAAATCAATCAACAACTTTTTGCAAAAAACAAATTCTTCTTTCATTAAATTCTCAATTCAACAAACTAATCTCAATCACCAACTGTTTTTTTTTCTCTCTTCTCTTACATAAATTTTTCTTTTAAAAACTTAAAACTTCCTTCAATTAAATAACTTCTTTCTTTCTTATTTAAATTTCTTCTTTCAAATTCTAAAGCAAAATTTTATTTAAAACTTCTTTTTTTTTCTCTCTCTCCTAAATCTTATAAAAATAATAATATTCACCTACAATAATAAAAAAATAAATAAAATAAAATAAAACTAAACTACAATTCTATTTTTCTACTTCTTTCCATCTCCTTTTAATTTTTCTCGAACCAATCTTTTCATTTTCTCCAAAACTACCCTTATCTCCTTCCTGCATTTATCAAATACCTCCTCCTCTCCTACCGGAACCACCTCTCCAATCTCCAAGAGCTCCTCCGCCACGTCGAAGGAAGCAGCGTCAATAATAGCGTCGACCTCCCCACATAGTTCTTCCGCGAACCTTACTCGTCGACCTTGACGAGGTTTCTTCGACCACACCTGGTCCAGGGTGTCTTCGGGCTCTTCAACCACTTCCGTGGCCGGAGGGTTTGTCTCAGTTGGTATAACCGGCGCGGGTTCCGCAATCGGCTCTTCCAGGTTATTCGATGTCTAAAACGCGACTCATCAGTAACTTCATCGTTGAAATAAAACAATTAAAACTTACCTCGAAGATGGGATCAGGCTCCAGAAATAACCTGGGCACCACTCCGACTTCTACCTCTCTCTCTTCCTCATCGTCCTCGATGACCACCCGACGTTTCTTGGGTGCCCGCCCTGGAACAGGGACTTCATCTTCATCCTCCTCCACCAATTCATCGACCTCTTCCTCGACACCTTGCTTCGAACTCGTGGCCTGGGTTACCCAGGTTGAGATCTCGTTGTTCATCTCCTTATCATTTTCCCCCACCGATTGTTCATCTTTGATCGAGACATCCCAAATGTCTTCGACCACCTCTTTAGTCTTTGGAACTACCCAAAATTTTGTTTTTGTGAATCAATTTTCGATTTCCGCGTTCTTCGTCAACGCATCGCACGCCACTCGCCGCCAACGGCAAAACTCGCATTTCTGGCGAGGGCCTCGAGTCGCCGTACTTTCAACACAGAAGTATTCCATGCTTTCACAAGCCGTGCAAGTCCGTGAAAACTGTCGTGTGATTATTCCCCCATCCGCTTTAGGGTGTGGAGGCGTGGGTGTGGGGGTAGGGCAGTTCATTATAAAATAAATAATTGAGAGATGCGGGAAAAAAGTATTAGACAAGTGAAATTAGTGTGGGAAGATGGTTCAAGCTCAACGGAGTTCGCGTTCTTATACCCGGGCATCTGTCACGCGCCACGTGACACTCGAGGCGAAATTAACTCAATAAATCAATAATATCGAGTCCTACATCTATACTTGAAGCGCAGAAAGCAATTCTCCATAGCAACTGCGATTTTTCCTTTGTGTACTTACTATTTAACTGCGCTAGCCTAAACTCTAAATCTAAATTAGTCAATCTCCCAATAGGGTACCTTAGTCCTTTTCAATAAGCGACGCACAGTGCTAGGATCAACGAAATAGTACAGTAGTAGTTTTTTCATTAAAGTTTTGTTAATTAATTAAAAAGGGGTATATTGAGCATGGACGGATATTTAGTGAAGAGGGTCTAAGTGTATGTTAGTAATGGTCAATGGAATGGGAATACTGCGATGGAAGGGAGGTCAATGCGAGGAGGAACAAAGGATATAAAAGGAGTTGGGTATTTGGTTCGATATTCCTTAGAATTAAATTATAATATCGTATTTACATTAATAGTGGAAAAACCTTAGAAGTTAAAACATTGTTATTGTATCTTTCTTTTACCTTCTCAATATTCATTTCTAAATCCTAAATCTTTGACTATTGAGTTTCCAACCCTTCGTGAGATTTTAAGAATTATTATTACCTTGGAACTAGTTTATAATTCTTCTCGAACAAACCTCGAACCTATAGCTATTACTTCGAGTGACCTTCGAATAATTTCCTCGAATCATTCCTCTGTGCTTCGAAGAAGTTTCTAAATCCCTCATCTCACTTTCAGGAACATCCTCGACCTTGTGCGTAGGTCGTCCGGTGACATATGCCTCTAAATCCAGTCAAAACTGCTCTTATGTCTTCAATAAACAGTTTAAAATAAAATTCTCAGAAAGCAACATCTTAGGGGCTATGGACGAATTCAGAAGCAGCATCAAGCTACTACGTGATGTCGCTCCTGATCTGTTTAAAGAGAACATACTATCTTACATTATGGCCAATTATGTTCTAAATCTCCTGCCCAAATCTTATCAAACAGCAGCTACTATAATACTCAGTAAATATGACATCACCAATTAACGACCTACTATAGAAAGTGTGTTTGCTGACATCGAGACTGAAGTTATGCGTCGTTGAGTACTAAGCTCATCAAATAACTCTTCTGGTGCTGTTTTGTCAATGGACAACAAAACAAAAAATTTCTGCACAAAAGGAAAACACAATCCTCTCGCTCCTCATTCGGAAGACTCATGTTTTCAATTACATCCCGAAAAACGTGATTAATTTCTCAAACGTAAAAAGGACCGGGAAAATAAGGACAACAGTAATAATTACAAAGTTTACTCTATATTTTCTGACTTACCGGACAACTACACCATCCTGGACAGTGGCGCATCTTTTTCAATATTCAACAACAAGACTCTCTTTAAAGACTTTAAATCAACAAAAATTTCATTATCCATGGCAAATGGGGACGAAGTGCTTGCCCTTGGACAAGGAAATGTATCTTTCAACTCATCATCCGGCCACAAATTCCAAATCAACAATGCTTTATTTGTACCTTCGATTAAAGTTACTCTAATTTCTATTATTTATTTACTTCATAACAACTGGAGTCTTGTCAATGATAATAACATATTCAAAATCAAATATAAAGGGGACACACTAATCACCTGTGCTACAAAGGGACACATTATCAGCTTTCCGCTGTCACCTGCTCCTATTTATAATATTGGAACTGCTTCATTGATTAATCAAAACAAACTTGAACTTATTCATCATAGTTTTGGTCACCCTAATAATCAAATCATAAAATTACTATTTCCTTCACTAAATTTACCAATTTCTCAAGTAGAACTTGCGCTTTAGCAAAATCACACATCCTATCCTACTCATGACCAACCTCTGGATTTTATACACATGGATCTGTGTGGATCTATAACCCCCAAATCAAAAGGAGGTAAATCTTATTTCTACCAAATTGTTGACGGTCACTCACGATACCGTCACATTTACTTCCTTGATCTCAAATCTGAGACCTTTGAAAAATACAAGGAATATGAAAATCTAGTCAAAAATCAATGAGAACGTAAAATTAAATGTATTGTGTCGGACAATGGTGGAGAGTTCCCTAGTAATGTCGTCAGCAATCACCTTAAACAAAAAGGAACTATACACCTACGAACAGCTCCCTATTCTCCTCAACAGAACCCCTTTTCCAAACAAGGAAATCGATCAATAGTAGAAAAGGCTAAATGTCTACTGATTGAATCTGGGTTAGACTCACACTGGTGGGCTGAAGCAGTTAGCATGGCTACTTTTCTACTTAACATACTTCCCTGTTCATCCCTTGAAAACTACAAATCTCCATGGGAATTATGGCATGGATCAAGCTCAAAGGTTCCTTGTGATTTACATCCTTTTGGTTCAGATGTAATTTTCTATGTTCAAAAACATAAAAGAGATGGAAAGTTTGACAAAAGTGGGGAAGAAGGGACCTTTTTAGGTTATTGTGAGGGTCATATTAACTTTTGCATTTATTCTACCAATACTGATAGTATTTTATTCTCCCATGATGTAAAATTCTTGAATACTTTCAATTTAGCCCACTCTATTTCAACGGGAGAACCTATTGATACACTTATATTTCCTGAATTATAAAACTCATTCACCACCTCATTCAAGGAAGTCAATGAGTTTCAAGCTGAATTACCCAAGGATACACCTCAAGACTTTTCCCACTACAACAACTATTCTGAAAATAATGAATCCAATCGTTTTGAAGAATTGCCCTCAGTTCCTACTTCCTCTAAACACTACACTTACATAGACAAAAATACACGACCCTCAAATGAAATCAACTCTGATATCAATGTCTCTAACATTCTTTCATCTAAACATAGAGGCAATGCTATTAAAATGGTTGTCACTCCTTACGATACTCCCAAAAATTTCCATGAAGCTATCAATTCACCTGAAAGTGACGAATGGCTTAAAGCCATTCAAGCTGAACTCAATAGCATCGCTAAACATGAAGTTTGGAGCAAATCACCCATTCCTGATCACAATCACCTATTAGGGACCACTTGGAATTTCAAATGGAAAACTGACTCAGAAGGCAATTTAATCAAGTACAAATCCAGATTATGTGTTCAAGGATTTTCACAGATAGAGGGTATAGAGTATAATGAAACCTATGCCCCCACTGGGTGTCTAACCACTTTACAATTTTTACTAAGTGTTGCTGCCTTTAAAGATTGGGAACTTCATCAAATGGATGTTAAGTCTGCATTTCTTCATGGTGAACCCTCTGAAAACTTATACCTAAGATTCCTGTGTGGCTACATCCCAAAAAAATAAAAATCTATGTCTACATCTCAAAAAGTCACTATACGGGTTAAAACAGAGCCCTAGATGTTGGTACCTGAAATTATCCTCATTCTTCAAAGATATTGGTTTTAAACCTAGCATCGCAGACCCATGTCTTTTTATCAATAGTGATCAATCAAATCCTTGTTACGTATTCATACATGTAGATGATCTCATCATAGGCAGACCCTCTGTCCAAAGCTTCAAAGACAAAATCTCTGTGGTTTTTCACATGGATGATCAAGGGGAACTAAACTGGGTCTTGGGAATGAAAGTTACCAGAAATAGAAAATATCGCACCATCAACTTATCCCAATCCCTATATATCAATAAATTACTCAATGAATTTAACTATCAAGATTGTCATTCAGTCTCTACTCCTTTAGTACCTAACTCTCAATTCTCTTCTGAATCCAAATCTAATACTATACCTCCCTTCAACTATTGTCGGGCCATTGGCTTACTTAATTATTTAGTTTTATGTACTCGCCCTGACTTAGCCTTTGCTGCTTGTTCACTGGCTCAATATCTTAACAAACCCACAGATCAACAATTCAATGCCTTTTTTCACGTACTAAGATACCTTCAATCTATCAAAGATTATGGTTTGTCTCTTGGAAATGTTAAAGACAGCAAACTGTGTAGCCTAGTTGGATATTCCAACTCAAATTTTAACAAGGCAACTGATTCAAAATCCACCTCTGGAATTCTTATCTTTCACCTTGGACTCATAGGCTGGAGGTCTTCTAAACAACAGTCAGTGGCTCTTTCCACCTCTGAAACGGAATACTATTCCATGACAGAGTGTGGCCAAGATCTGCTTTGGGTAAATGAATTATTCAACGATTTCTCCATCAATTTGGAATGTTCAAAACTTAAAGGCGATAATCAAGGGGAAATCAGTTTGACTTTGAATCCTTTATATCAACATAGAACTCGTCACATTAACACAAGAGTACAATGGTTACGCGAACAAGTTAATAAGGCTGAATTCGAAATTGAATATATCTTGAACAGTAATATGTTAGCTGATCTTCTAACTAAATCTCTTCCTTGTCCTAAGCATCATAATTTCCTGAAGGCACTCAATCTCAATCCGCTGTCTTGAGCATGGGAGGGTGTCAATTATATATACATTCATTTACATGTTATGTTCACTTATACTTATTATATATCTACGTTTCTATTTATTCAACTTCTACATTTTCTACTTTACTATTCTTTTATAACCTAGCTTTTCTTTTAAGCTAACTCAATGATAACTCAGCACTATATATGGTTGTCAATACGTCTATCTATCGCATCCATTTCTCCTTTTATCTAATTTATTATTATTTTATCTCTAACTAAATCATATTATTTATTTTAAAGTCTTCACTTCTTTTGTCCAAGTTGTCCCGTTGTGGTAATTCAAACCTGGGTAGGCCTTTGGAGTGCATATTTGGGGGTATTTGGTATGTAGGGTGTTATTGGGGTTATGGTGTTATTAGTGGATTTTTTTCATCTTTAGGTGGTAGTTATTAGTGTTTATGGAGGCTTAAGCTAGGGTCACTTATTATGTCTCAGCTTAATGTCCTTTCTTTTCTCTTCATTTTGGTATCCCTTATGGGTGGTTACCTTGTTTTATAGGGTAGTTATGGTGTTGTTATTGGTATTTATCGGATGTTTATTGCTTAGTGGTGCTTATGTAGACTTAAGCTAGGGTCACTTATTATATCTCAGCTTATTGTCCTTCATTTTCTTTTCATTTTGGTATGTCTTATGTGTGTTTATCTTGTTTATTAGTGAAGTTATGGGTTTTTAGGGTTTTTAGGGTTTTTATTGGTTGTATGGGCGTTTTAAGGCCTAGAAGCGGCCTGCCTGCTCCTTAGCGGAGCCGCCTCCAAGCGGCCTGCCCGCCTGGGCACTGGGGAGGCGCTAAAATGCACTTTTATGCATGAAAAAGGCTGGGAAAGCTGGATTTTGGGTGGGGAATCAGTCAGGGTGGTCTGTGCACTGGCTGTATGATGCGTGTGTGGGAAGATTTTAGGGAATCATCTTATCTCTTTATCTCATTTCCTCTCTGTTCCTCACTGTCTAATTGGCTAGTGTTTTGTTGGAATATATTACTGTTCATTTCAACTCTTTCTAGTAGTCTGTCTGGGACTATTATCTTCACTTTTAAAGGGGTCAAGTGTGTTTAATTAGAGGGTCTAGCAAACAGATCTCCAATTTGCTGCAACAGGTCAATCTCACTTATTTTTCTAAAGGGACAGGGGATTTTCTCTCTGGTTTTTCTCCAACTCCCTTGGTCAAGGCCTATAGCTAGTACTATAGGATTGTCTACATTTCTGGCGCCCAACGTGGGGTATGAATCTGTTGGCTTTTTGGAATCTCTGTTGATCTAGCCTTCTCTCTTTGGGGGATCTACTTTGGTGTATTTTTGGATCTGGTGCTATATCTCTTTGTGGTTGGTCTAGGGGTCTTATTTTCTGTTGGTTTTGGTCCCTCCTAGGTCTCTAAGGCTATTGGGGGGGACATTGGCTATCTTTGGTGAAGATTGGAGGCTGTAACTGGGAGTTGCTAAGATGGTTAGGATTCAGTCTTGGGATGGTTCAAGGTTTTTGGGGGAGGATGCAAAGGGTTTTTTGGCTAGGTTTGAGGTTGCTACTGAGATTGATGGGGCCTCACTGTTGGACATGGTTAGGCAAGTAATCTTTTTCATTGGTAATAGGGAGGTGGAGAAGGAAGTTTCTGGCATGGAAGGATATAGGAGTCAGGACTGGGGAAAGTTGAAAATTGAAATGATTAAAATGTGGCCTACTACTTTCTCAATGGTGGACCCTCATGGGATTGCTAAGAAGTGGGAATTGAAAGGTGGTGTAACTTCTCTATCTCAGTATGGGGAATTTATGGAGGAGTTTTGGGAGGCTCTGGATTATCTGGTATATAATGATATATTACCACATGAAGATGGGGCCAAGTATGTATTTTGGAGTGCCACGGGTAGGGATGTAAAGGTGGAGGTTATGGAGATTCTTTTCAAGGCTGACTTGATGAAGACTCTTCCAAATGGGGAAAATAGGATCCCTGGTATGGCTATTCTGAAGGAGGTTATTTTGGGATATTTGGATGATATGAAGGATAGGGATGTGGAATCTGGAGAGGAAATCCTGTTGGATGGAGAGGTTCAGGAGACTGTGGTGGAAAATTCAGTTTCTAGGGAGGTGTTGGAGCCATCTATTTTGGAAGATGGGTACTCTGATGATGTTTGTGAAACTAATTTTTCTTTTCCAAAAGATGTCATGGGATCTCAGGAATGTGCTTCACTGGATGTTTTGGAAATGTACACACTGGAGGATCAGTGTATTTCCTCAAGGTTGGGTGAATTATGTGGGAAGGAGGACTTGTCTGGTCACGAAGAAGGATTTTGGGATATTGAGAAGGAATCTGTGGTGGATGAATGGTTGTTGAGGGATGATTATTTTTCTTTCTCAAGTTCAGATAATGGCTTATTGGAGGAGGATGTATCAGTTGAATTTTTGGATGGACAGAAAGATTCTTTCTTGAATATTTTTCTCATAGAGGAAGATTATTTTCAGGTGGCTCCCTCAAGATCAGAAGGTCTCTGCTTGGAGGAGGATTTTTATTTTGATGTTATGGATGTTATTCTGGAGGATTTTGAAGATTCTAAGCAAGATTCCTGTAGGGAAGGGGAAAATTGTGATGTTTTGGATGTCACTGGTATGGAGGTTGATTTTAAAGACGTGGTGGATGTTCCAGATGTTTCACAGGGTGGAGAATTTATGGATTCTGGTAATGTGAACTATGGTAGACTCAGTGTATGGAGGGGGATGGACAATTTGTTTGGAGGTCTGATGTTGGGATATCAGAATTGGAAGAGGAGCTTAGGGGGTTCAAGCCCTAGGGGCAAACTTATTGGTTTAAACCTTGGGATTTCAAGAATCTGATTCCTCCGAAATGAGGATAAACTACTTAATTTGTTTTGGTTTTGCTTAATTTGGCCTCTATGTATTTGGTCAGGATTTTTTTTGTTTTGTCCAATTCTTATCAGTCTCTCTGGTACAAGTCTCTATATAAAAAAGGAGGCCGGGCCGCTTCAGGCGGCACCTCCAATGTCGGGCGGCCCACCCGTAATAAAAAATAATAAAATCTTAGTATAATGAAGATGGAAGAAAAGAAAAATTCAAGTGAAGATGGATATTTTATTTAAAATAAAATGAAGATAAAAATGAAGATTATTGGTTTTATTTCACCTCCAGCATGAGGTTAAACTGCAAAATTTTATTTCTAAATTGGATTTTTTTGGATTTCAAGAATTTTAATGGTTTTTTAATGGTTTTGGTTTTTTATGGGAGAAGATTTGTGTTGGAAAATCCTTTTTGTTAGAAGGTACCCAGGGGTGGGGCTTCTAGATTTTATTTTGGCAAGTGTAGGGGTGACTGATGGGCTGGCTTCTCTATCAACAGTTACCCCAGATTGTCTGTTTCCAACCCCTTCTCTTAATTTTGTTGAATTCTAGTATTGGGTTTTTTTCTTTAACAGGTTTTTAGTCCACCATGACATTAAACTGGAAATTCTTTTGGTCTTCAAGTGCTGAACTCCTCATGTTTATTGGTTTTGTTTAATTTTGTTGGATGTTGTGTTTTTGTTAGAAGGTACCCAGGGGGGGCTTCTAGATTTTATTTTGTCAAGTGTGGGGGTAACTGATGAGCTGGCTGCTCTGTAGAACAGTTACCCCAGAATGTCTGTTTCAAGCCTTTGGTTTTTTTCTAGTTGAATTCTAGTGTTGTTTTTTTGTGATTCAGGTTTTTAGTCCTCTATGACTTTAAACTGGATTGCCTTGGATGTCTTTTGGTGCTTTTGGATTGGTGGTGGATCACTGGTGGTCTCCCATCATTTTTACTTATTGGAGGGAGCCCACTCAGTGATATCTTCTGTTGACCTGGAGCTGGATTTGCTATGTGGTTCTAGGGTGTTGGCTGTGAAAGTGGTGGATTCAAGATTATTTTCTTTTTTTCTCTTTTTTTTCTTTTAATTTTTTATGGAGGCTATGTTTGTTCAAAGGCTCAAGATAGGGCTCTGGCAATGTTTTTGGTAGAAGAGGAGGAGTCAAAGTAAAAAAAAAATTTTTTTAGGTGTGACCACATCAAGGTGCACTTGGATGTGGGTAAGGTATCAGGGGATCAGCTCATCAATTGGCTGGGGGATACCATTTTATTTTGTTTTATTTGTTAAAGGAGGTTAAATGTTTTGGCTTTGATGGTTTTTGGTTTGGGGATTTATGGGATATATCTTCAAGATCTTTTTTTGGAAAGTCCTTCAAGACTTTAAAATGATCTTTTAATTACGGGCTCAAGATTTTTTGATGTCCATCAAGACTTTAAACTGAAAATTCTGTTAGTCCTCCAGGACTTAAAACTGGCTGGTTGTTAAAGATTTATTCAAGAATTTAATTTTACTACTGTGGATCTAGTAGTCCTCCAAGACTTTAAACTGGCTGGTTTCAAGATTTTGTCAATAAGTAGTCCGTCAAGACTTTAAACTGAACACTGTGTTAGTCCCCCAAGACTTTAAACTGAGGATTGTTGATGGTGAAGTCCCCCAAGACTATAAACTGAGGAATGGGAGGCAGTGTGATGTGGAAGTTTAAAAGGGAGAAGGATCCAAGGGGGAACTTCTGAATTTTGTAAAGGAAAGTTTGGGGGTGACTGATGGGCTGGCAGCTCTATATACAGTTACCCCAGAAAGTTAGTTACTTCTCTAAATCTTTTTCTGGTTGATCTCTGGTTCTGGGTTCTGTGATTCAGGTTTTTTTAGTCCCCCAAGACTATAAACTGAGGATTTTTGGAGTCCCCCAAGACTATAAACTGAGGGCTGTTAGTCCCCCAAGACTTTAAACTGAGGGCTGTTAGTCCCCCAAGACTTTCAACTGAGGCCTTTTAGTCCCCCAAGACTTTAAAATGAGGGTTGTGAGTCCCCCAAGACTATAAAATGAGGAAATTTTTATGCTGGTAGAAGGTTATAGTCAGGAAGACTTGTCAACTGGATATCACCTTTCATTGTTGGAAGCTGGTACAGCCAGAGTTGGAATTCAGGAACAGAAGAAAGAGATTCTTTTCACAGAGATAGATTTAATTCAAAGGCATGGTGTAAGAGAAGTTTTAAAGAAGAAGCTTGGATTGCTGGTTCAGAAGTTCACTTAGGATGGAATAAGATCTGATGGAAGAGAGAAATGGGCTGTTTGTAAAGATTCTGAAGAGGTGTTTGAACATGGTTTTTGGCGAAGGAAGAATGGGGACATTCTTGATTTGAGGGAGGATGTGGTGATCCAAACCTGGGTAGGCCTTTGGAGTGCATATTTGGGGGTATTTGGTATGTAGGGTGTTATTGGGGTTATGGTGTTATTAGTGGATTTTTTTCATCTTTAGGTGGTAGTTAGTAGTGTTTATGGAGGCTTAATCTAGGGTCACTTATTATGTCTCAGCTTAATGTCCTTTCTTTTCTCTTCATTTTGGTATCCCTTATGGGTGGTTACCTTGTTTTATAGGGTAGTTATGGTGTTGTTATTGGTATTTATCGGATGTTTATTGCTTAGTGGTGCTTATGTAGGCTTAAGCTAGGGTCACTTATTATGTCTCAGCTTATTGTCCTTCATTTTCTTTTCATTTTGGTATGTCTTATGTGTGTTTATCTTGTTTATTAGTGAAGTTATGGGTTTTTAGGGTTTTTAGGGTTTTTATTGGTTGTATGGGTGTTTTAGGGCCTAGAAGCGGCCCGCCCGCCCCCAAGCAGCCTTCCCGCTCCTAAGCGGAGCCGCCTCCAAGCAGCCTGCCTGCCTGGGCACTTGGGAGGCGCTAAAATGCACTTTTATGCATGAAAAAGGCTGGGAAAGCTGGATTTTGGGTGGGGAATCAGTCAGGGTGGTCTGTGCACTGGCTGTATGATGCGTGTGTGGGAAGATTTTAGGGAATCATCTTATCTCTTTATCTCATTGCCTCTCTGTTCCTCACTGTCTAATTGGCTAGTGTTTTGTTGGAATATATTACTGTTCATTTCAACTCTTTCTAGTAGTCTGTCTGGGACTATTATCTTCACTTTTAAAGGGGTCAAGTGTGTTTAATTAGAGGGTCTAGCAAACAGATCTCCAATTTGCTGCAACAGGTCAATCTCACTTATTTTTCTAAAGGGACAGGGGATTTTCTCTCTGGTTTTTCTCCAACTCCCTTGGTCAAGGCCTATAGCTAGTACTATAGGATTGTTTACACCGTGTCCTATTGTCCTTGAGTCCCAAACTTACCTGTAGTTCATTCTTATCAGGTATTATTGTACGTATGCTCTATGACAGCTTATCCATTTCTCCTTTTATGTAATTTATTATTATTTTATCTCTAACTAAATCATATTATTTATTTTAAAGTCTTTCACTTCATTTGTCCAAGTTGTCCCGTGTCCTATTGTCCTTGAGTCCCAAACTTACCTGTCGTTCATTCTTATCAACTAGCGCCATAAAAAATACTAACGGGAACTAGTACAATAAGAGAAATAGTTGAAAAGTGGTAAATGGAAATATAAATGAAAAAATAACCAATGTTACAAACGGAGATGAACAAATTGCCGATCACTGAAAAAAGATTAAAGAAATTAATAGAAACTATTAAGATACGATCAACAGTAATGACTAACTATTCTCAACAACTAATATTTTTAATATAGACTATGAAAAACCATATGCATTCCTAGATCTGTAAGTTAATTACATTATTTTTAAGAGGGCTAGTGTTTCAGTGGTGTCTTTATCATCATATCTGTCACCAAAAAAAAAAATAATCAATGAACTTATTATTCAGTAGAAAAAAAATGAGAGAATTCACAACGCCCATTTTTTCGAGTCCTCAATTGCCTCATTCCTCTTTCTTAAACTGCTACCATGATGATAAATAAAGATGGCGAAACTAATAAAAAATTTGCGTTTACCTCTAAACCATCCATCCTAGTGAGAAAAGAAAAATAAAATAAACCTTATTATTGATCAGAATGTAAATAATCAACCATAGAAAATATAAACGTTTAACCCAATGAAATAAGTCGGAGAGCAATATGAGGTAGTGATTGATGGGATAAGAACCTGAAGGCAGGTACTGGCAAGTTTTTTGTAATGATTTTGTCTATCAACATACTCCAGTATCTTTGTAACTAAAAGAGTATATGTGATGTCAAAAAAAAAAAAAAAAAAAAAAAAAAAAAAAACACAACATATCTTAAGCCAGAAAAGACATTCAATTTAAGAAAAAAAACAACATCCAGGTCGTTTAAAAGTCCTAGTTTTTTCTATATAGAAAATTATTTTGAATCGAAAAGCATCACTTTCACCTGCAAGATAGCAAACCAGAAAATCATCACTAGATATGGGTTAAACCTCACACAACTCCATGACACAGTGTTGAAGGTTTAACTCCGTAACGCAAGAATAAAAATAGGGAGAGAGATTGACTATCATCAACTGGATTTTGTCTCATTGGATGTCTGGTACGTGCAAATGAAAAATGAATAAGACAAAATAATAATAACTTCAAACTCTTCACATGATTACCATTAAAAATCAAACCAAGAAAAGGCAGTGGGATGCAAAGTTTATTTTTACCGTATTAATGATAATAAAAATAATAACACCAATAACAACAATGATAATAATAAACAATTTTCAATATTCTTATTATTCTATTTTCAGTCGATCGCTCGCCCAAAATACGTGTCTCAAAAACGATGCTATAATATATGTCCTTAATTTATTTTTTCTAGAACCATTTTTAGTACTTCTGTTTCATTATTCGTTCTTCATTCTTCATTTTGACTAGATAAGCGGATTTAATAGCCTCCATTAAACATGGTAGCATTACAGGTTTTGAAAGATAGGTATCAAATCCTCTTTCAATGAATATTTCTCGATCACCTGGCATAGCACTAGCTGTGACGACAGCCATATAAGGCGACTGAGAGTCCGATTTATCGTAATTTTGCCGAATTTCTCGCATAGCCGAGGTTCCATCTTGGACAGGCATTTCCGAATCCATCAAACATAAATCATACCTAATCAATAACCATTTTAGAAAAAAGATAAAAATTGAATCCATGAGAAAACCAAGTCAGTACAAGTACAACTTTATTTTATAAATAAACGTACGTATTTTGTAGGCATTTTTGAACCGCCATCCTTCCATCAAAAGCTAGATCAATATTGCGATAACCGAATCTTACAAGAAAAACCAAGGAAAATCGTAAAAAAAAAATACAAACTGGAACGATCAAAGAAGATATAGACTTAAGTCATTTTGCACACCTTTCCAAAGCTTTCCTAAATACCAATCTATTCACTTGATTGTCGTCTACAGCCAGTATGCGTAAAGGATAGTCCTATATCACGAAGTTGGTGAGGAAAAAAAACTTCCCAACATGCGTGTCAAAATCATATCACTTACAATTGCTAGAGTGGGCAAAGCAATCTTTTCATTTTCCAGCAAGGATTGCGTTTTTGTATTAGAATTTTGAGTTATGGAATACACACTCTCTAACAAAGCAGACATCTTGATTGGCCTTGCTTTCAATAAAAACTTAGGTTTCATCACCATACTTGAGACGGAAGAACTTTCTCTGCAATCACGATTCCTAAAATTGCCTATTAAAATCATCCCTGTCACTGACTTCCAACAACTGAGCATGAATGATGATAGTAGATCACATTTTTGTTTATTTTTTAAGTCGAAATTAAAATTGATTACGAAAATAAAAAAATCAATCTGAAACTCAAGTGCCATCATTAAAAAAAACGAGAACGTACTCAATGAGATCTTTAATGAATATTTCATCTTCTAAAGGAACAACCAATGGATCGACAACAATAATTCCTTCAAATCCAGAATTCAGCTCCTTTTCAAGTTCTTTCCTATTAGCAACAATGAAAACTTCCAGGCCTAATAATTTCAGATTTTTGAAAAGAATTTGTTGGGTAATTAACGGAGGTGCCCATACAAGGCAAAAATAGGGACAATTTTTAGGTGATAGTGGAATTTTTGTCCTTTGAGAAATTTTATCTCCTCGATCGGCTTTGAATGAAAATGAAAAAGTCGATCCTTTTCCTTCTTCACTATGAAGCCAGGCATCACCACCTAGTAGCTGGGCTAGTGAACGGGAAATTGCAAGACCTAATCCTGAGCCACCATATAGTCTAGTTGTAGATTGATCCACTTGACTAAAGCTTTTAAACAGCAAGTCCTTTTTATCCGCAGGAATTCCGATACCGTTATCTTTTACATCAATTTGGATTAGGAGGTGTGTTTTTTTATCATCGATCGTAGGCTGGAGCTCTTTATAAGAGGAGGTTACCGCCACGTATCCAGGGGAACTTGTGAATCGAAGAGCATTGCTTAGAAAGTTGAGAATGATTTGTTTACATCTCTATAAACTCATTTAAATTCAAAATTGATTAGTTTAAAGACATGTTTGCCTCTTTCTTTATTAAATAAGAAAAAATAATTTAAAAAAAGACTAACAAATTCATCTCCAACCAAGCATGTATCAAGATCTTCCTCAAGACTACTTGTGTACCAACACTCAAGCCCTACAAGAGTATGTTGTGACAAGATTTCAGTAATATTGTGAAATAATATTAAAAGAAGTTGGTTTACCGCGTGCAGTGGCTTGCTCGGATACGGACTGAATAGCACTCTCAATGCAATCTCTAAGATTGAACTGAATCTCTTCAGTAACTACAAGTTGTGAAGATAGCTTTGACCAATCTAAAACATCCTGAATGATGGCCAGCAAATCGTGTGATGAATTCCTTATTTGTGCTAGATATTCTTGATACAGGCCACTTAATGGGGCTTCTTGCAACTAAACAAAAATATTTAGGTATTCGGGAGTGTAGATGTTTGAAATTTCCGATAGAGAATACTCAACTTACCAGCTCGGCCAAAACAATGATACTATTAGTAGGCGTTCGTAGTTCGTGACTAACCTTAAGCAAAAATCGATTTTCGGATTGTCTATTTTTCACCAAGTATTATTGGTCTATCTGTTTACATGTTCAAAAAGATATTTGGAAGAGGACTTACCTGGCTTCTTCAGCAACCTTCATGGCAACATCCAGCTCTTCGTTTCTTTTGGAAAGTTCCTGCGTTCGCTCTCGTACCTTTTCTTCAAGTGCCCTCGCCGATTCGGTTTTGTCTAGCAGGCCAGAAGATAGAAAACCATTATGAGAAAATTCAATGTCGATCAAACTTAATTCAAGTAAAAAATAATTGATTGAAAAATGAACCAATGAGTTAATTTACCAAATGCTATAACAGCTTGAGTTGATAAGCATGCAATGATGTTTTGATCTGTCGCTGAAAACGCGGATGGAACTGGGGATTCTAAATATAATACACCAGAAACCGAGCCGTGATATAGAATCGGCAATGCGAAAATGGAATTTGGGGTTCTTTTTTTAAGAAACTGATCTTGTAGCGATGTGATAGAGAGTAATTTTGTGGTCGCAACCTGCCCTGTACGAGCTACATACTGTATAATCGAAGTTGGAGCTATATGCCCTGCTTGATTGAGGGGTAAATTGAGATTGCTACGGACATTATCAGCTGACCCTACGGCACATAAACGTAAGTCTTGTTCTTGAGTAAGACAAATGCAACCATATGTAGCCCCAGATATCTGTAAAAGAACACGCATAAGACTGCGCGTCATACTTTCAACAGTGAGTGCTCTGTAATATTTCATGTCAGGTTTGTTTAGTTAGTTGGTTTTTTTTTTTTAAAAAAAAGGGGGCAGAGAAAAAGAACAGAAAAGTTAGCAAATTGAGAATAAGAATCGCAGAATTACTTTAAAGATTTTTACGTTTGCCAAGTATAAGAAGCAGCAAGAAGCGCGGCAATGTCGAAATTATGGCGGTACTTTTCAGAAAGGGCTAGCTCTGTTGTTGAATTAGGTAATGGGATATCTGAATCCTTTATGTTTGCAGGTGGTGAGGATGATAACGATTTTCCCTGAAGGCGCGCCACGTCCCAACTATTGCGAGGAAAAGCTTCTTTTTCAATAGATGATATCTTGGACTCACAAATTGAATGATCACGACGAAGTGATGAGCCGAGCGGGGGTTTCAATCCACTCGTAAAAACATTGGATAATTGTGGAAATTGACTAATGATTTGTTGACACTTTACGATGGCACCCCAAGCTGAGTAAGCTTTTATAGCGGAAAGTAGATAACCTTGTGAAACTCTGAAGCGCTTCGGATTGTAGATATCGATGTATGAAGCAAGGAATTCACACGCGAGCGCTTCAAATAGATGCAACGAGTACTCTGAAGCAAAATCAATTGCCTCTTCAAAAGCCTCTACCACTTTGGCGTTGTAAGAAGAGTGAGCGGTTGATGCTTTGGAAGCAGTCAAAAATAAAAACATCGCTTTAAATTCTGGAATTTCTGTCTTAGATGACCACCTGTGAGTTACTTTAATCCCTTCTTCAAGTAATTTTAAATCATCTTCTTTAACATCTTTTTTCATTCTTTGACCTTCCACTACTGCCAAGGAATACAAAAAGTAGGTAGTCACGTTTTGCACTTTGACATGATTTTTAGAAATGAGTAAACAATGAAGTTATTTGAGCGATTTAAAGATAACATATTTTATGCATTACGATTAGAAACATACTGAGAACTTCACCATCACAACGCCGGTATTTCTTCTTCTGATAAAAATCCCAGGCCTTATCTCTTTCAAAAAGCATGTATAAAACAAGCTGAAAAGAAATCCATTGCAAGTCGTGGTTTGGAAATTCCTTATTGACATTGTATGAAGATTCGTTCAAGAATTCCCCACTCAGACTGATGGGATCATAGTTGTTTTGATTTAAGCCTGTCAAATTCTGGATGGCCGTGAGTGAGACAGATGCCAAAACGAATCCAATTGGGGACTTTTTTTTTGCAGATCTAACCACTCGTACCGCGATATCAATGTATTCAGAGAGAGATACCGAGCTCCAAAAGGCAAGTATTAATGTGTGGGCTAAAGAATAACTAGCGATCTCATCGTTACCTAAATTTTGAATCAAATATATTTTTATCATTATTTAGTTTGGACATAATAAATCAGTATTTGAGAGAATGTGTTTTATGTTACAGACAGTCTTTAAAAATAGAGTTCCTACCTAGGACAATGCATTGCTGGACGCATTGAATGTACTGGCTTGCTGCTATATTCCAAGGACACAGAAAGTGGCCACATGCGCCACTACCAAATCCAAAAATGGCGCGCTGGCTAAGGGATCAGGTTAACGTGAGCTTTGGCTGAGATAGCTTAGTCTTGATTTTAGAACTCACTAAGGAGTTGCAATTTTTGAAACACACAGCTCTTCTCCAAGACGTAGGAAACCCTTTGCTACTGTAAAATTCTGAAGAAAACATGGATTTGAGAAAAAAATATAGTATGAATAGACGTTCTAATATGCCATAATTTTGACTAACATTTCTTTCACAACAAAACAAAGCTATCCCACTACGTTCATTCATGTTAGTTCAATACTCAAAAAATATTGTTTAAATTTTGTTTTTGGTTATTTAATAAATCTTACCCTAACGAATGAGCTACATGAGGAGAGATTCCAACACGCTATAAAAAGATTATGTTAGCAAGAGGAGTTAGTGACTCATGTTTTAAAGCAAGATGCGCCCTACTTCTGCAAATTTTAAAGAGCTCCACATCATCGCTTTGCAAAGTTTTGGTGAAAAACTATATATATATGTTATCGAATCTCCCAACAGCGCTTGATATTCAAAGTCCAAAGATGAAGGCTTCATGTCCGGATCAAAGTAAGAAACTTCCAAATTGTCACCGGAAAAGTGTTCATGTTTTTCGATTTCAATGGCCAAATTTTCGATATCAACTTTGAGATGTTTATTAGCAGTAGTAATAACTAATCTGATGCCTTTGGGGGGGTCAAGTATTAAAAGGCATCTTACTTGACAACGAATTGCTCTGATTGAATCTAATTCGCTGCGCGCTTTGGATTGAAGCAAATTCGCCACAATTAACCCCTTCTTAGAATCACCTTCCAAGAAGTAGCTATCATAAAGTAAACGATAAATGTAGCTACATTCATCGTAATTCGTATCCCAAAATGAAGGCCCTAGGATGCTAGTAAGCAACTCTAAATAAGAAACAGCACCCGTAGATCTAATGGCATCCAACTCTATTTCTGCAGCCTTAATTAGCACCTCCTTAGAAAAGGTGCAGCTCGAGGAATCAAATTTGAAACCTAATATTGTTGAAAACCAGAAATTCACCCAAACCAAAACATAAAAAAGAATTCTGATGTCAGGTTTCAACAAAAATATTAGAGCAGGTTGTGTTTTTTTTTTCAAAAAAAAAAAATATATTAAAAATTAAAAAAGAAGAGATATATTAAACCTGATTGATATGCCAGCTTTATATTGGCAGAAATTAATCCATAACGCTCCTTGTTGGATTTTTTCCACATTCTTTTTGCAATCATGAAATGAAAATTTGGTTTTTGGTCTTGATCCAAAAATCCATAACTAGCCTCAATCCATTGATCATGTGAAAATGATAATATCAAGTCAGTAGGGTCTTCTTGGACTTCCTGTCCAACACAGTAAGATATATCTACTAGTGAGAAGATTTCTTCTGACTCTTTGGTTTCTTTCTTGGATCGCAAAACATTGATAATTCCTCGTTGCCTTAGATTGAGCAAACAAGGCTTTAATTCAGTCGTGAAATTCTCCCCCATTGCCAAACATAAGGTGCGTAGAGAAAATGAACCCTCCGAAGTCAAGCAACTAGCATGAGCTAAAACGCTTTGCAATTGCTGGGGTAAAACAGACAAAACTTTTTTCTGGATAAATTTCACAGGATCAGAGTCATGAACTTCTCCAATGAAATTTAACGCCCGTTGATAATTAAAAGACCAGTGTTCCAGGTCCCAGTCAAACGTCAAGACATTTCGATCTTTCATAGCTCCAATAATTTGTAGGCAAAACATTGGATTGCCATGAGAAAGATCCACCAAGATTTTGGTCAATAAGTCAAGCTCTTTTTTTCGGTTTACCGTTAATAAATTACCAGGGTGAGAATCACCCACTTGGCGTGGTCCCAGCAAGTCAACCAAAAGTTCAAAGATATCATCCTTTCCAAGCGGCAGGATTTCTATGGAGTTTGCCTTTTCTAATCGAAGACATAGCTCGGATTCAGCGAAAGATTTTTGTTTAACATCAATTGAAATAATTCGGTGCACACAGATTAGCAAACAATTATTGATATTTGATAAGTGATCAATTATCAGATTGATAAGAATTGCATCTCTCGAGGTGAGCCATTGACAATCATCAATCAAGATTACAAGCGGGTTGAACCGTTGTGAGATCAGTTGGATTAAACGGACAATAGCGGAGTCCACAGCTAAATGCAGGAGAGGGTTGGTTAAATCAAGTAACTTCTGGGTAATTCCAAATCCGAGAGTTGATCTTACGTCAGGATCAACGTAAGCTGAAAGTAGGTTCATCGGTACTGGACCCAACGTGCTAGCAACTTTCGCATTCCAATAATTAATTTCGCTTTCAGATAATAACATCAGTGGTCTTAAAAGAGAATTTAAAAGATCGCCAACAATGGTGAAGCCTTGACTAGACTGAATTTCGACTTTGGCATAAACCCACAAACCATCTTGATCTCTAACCCAAGATATTAGCGATTCGGCACATTTGGTTTTTCCACTTCCCGATGGACCTTTTATTACAAGAAGATTCGATTGCCCTTCCTTTGTGTTCAAAAGAGCCGCCCGTATCGTGGCACAAGAAGCAGCAGTTCCATAAAGCTTTTGAGGAATCAATAGTCTTGCGAGTTTGTCCAACTCACCTACATGGATGTTACTAGTCTGGATGTTAGAATTTAATCCAGGAAGATTTTCACCCTTCAATGAATCTACTTTCACGTCAGATGTATCTTCAGAAAGTTTTCTTTCTAAAATGTGGTGTAACTTGTCTAAATCTTTCGAAATAGAAAAACAATTCAGATACCTCTGGGAAGGATTTTTTTCGAGGCCTTTGAGGAGTATTTCATCAAGCTCTGAGGGGACGTCAAATCTAAAAGTGGAAGGTTTTACCGGCACTGAAGTCATAGCTTTATGGGCATAAGTCAAAATCAATCCAGGTGCTTCTCCGGAATGAGGGGCTGCTTGCTTGTTATTTGGTCCTGGAAAGCAAGGCATACTTATGAGTAGATGGTATAGCATAGCACACAACGTATAAACCTCTGCTGAGGTCACACTATAAGGAAGTGCAAGGGGTAGAATAAGCTCGGGGGCTATGTTACAGGAATAAGATGATAAGAGATCCAGCTGATCCACAAAAATGGGACATTTTGAATCATTGGTGGAGAATGGAGTCTGGCGAAGAAATAACATGTCTTCAGAATCAGACCCTGATGAACCAGACAGAAGCAAATCCCAATGCTCCAGACGCGTGATCCGCAAATATATGTCATTTTCATTCAATTTCTAATTTCAAAAAAACAGATTAATTTACAGTGAATATAAATCATTGATAACAGCGTGTACTTACATGGATCGTTTTTGCAGCGATTGAGGCCAATTTCAAAAAACGTAGGATACTGAGTTGCTCAACTTTATCCAAGGAAATGTAGTTACTTATGGATTTCGGGATGCATGATGAGTCTGAAGATTGAATTACACGGTTAGCTGAAAAAGATTAGAATAGAATAGTAGTAGGTCTGGTTGAATAGGAAAATGGCCAAGAGAAAAAAAAATACCTGTGCACAAGTTTCCCAAAGAATTGAGGTAAAGTAGAGAATCGTGATCTTTGGTTGAAGGATGAATATTTGTACAAGGCTCAGAATCTACTGATTGACTAGAATTAGTTTGTTGGCGTTCTCGAGAAAGTAGGGGTAGTTCATGATCAGCAGGACTGGATTTTTGTGATCGGACATAAGATACACGTTGGATGGGTGTAAAATCATGAGAGTAGGAAAGAGATTTTTGAAGTAGAGATCGGTTGCTTGCGATGCCATCAGTGCGATGGGGATACTCAAGCATTGTGGGCAAATTGTTATTGTTAGAAATTGAGAAGAGGATAAATACCTTTGCACCAAAACGGTAAATCTACAAATTGCCCTGCTCCTGACTTGAAAAAATCGTTAAATTGAATGCGCATTTGCTTCCGTTCAGTGTCTTCTCTTTTGATCCTTAGACCAGTAGCAGATTTATGCAGATGTTTTTTAATTTTATCTTTCATTTTGTTGATCTTTGTTTTAACTTTAGTACCGGCCTTTGGCTTTTTTTCTCTTCCTCATTATGCAATTTGTCTGTAATGTCCTGTGTGCAAAAAAAGCCGTGGAGCTGTACTGGAGTCGTCATCCAAAAAGATTCCGCATCAGATAAAACGGCAATCGTCAAATCTTCTAATGATACATTGCTGCCTCAGAGCTTCTGCAGCCGTCTTCCAACTCGGTACAGTAGGTTTCTGGCATATTTTACTAATATTTATTATCATACAGGTAGTTCGTGCCAGTAAAGCTACTTGCTTGCATTGAAATCAATAAATCTTAATATCTGCCTCACACTAGCGTCTCGCGCTTGTCCTTTTACTTGCTCATCAAATCAAAACTTGCCATCTCCTCTCTCCTTTTCTTTTTCTCAGCTAAGTGAGATAGAGAGGATGACTTTAAAAGAGATAAGAAAATAGTCTCTTCTTCCTCCATGTCAAGTAGTTCCGCAATTACGCTGAGCGACATGCGAAAAGTGATAACAATTAGTAGATTGTATTAGTGACTAAAGACTTAAGTGGACAAGGACAGAAATGGACGAGGGAGGACGGTGACAGACGAGCGAGGACAAGACAAGAAATGAAAGATAAAAAGATATTTTACCTGATAACAATTAGTAGATTGTATTAGTGACTAAAGACTTAAGTGGACAAGGACAGAAATGGACGAGGGAGGACGGTGACAGACGAGCGAGGACAAGACAAGAAATGAAAGATAAAAAGATCTAAATAAATAGATAGAGTGAGCGGACAGTGGCTAAGTAAAATAAAAGGGAGAAGAGTGAATTCATTGCAGTCGTAGAGCACATACATTTTACCTGATAACAATTAGTAGATTGTATTAGTGACTAAAGACTTAAGTGGACAAGGACAGAAATGGACGAGGGAGGACGGTGACAGACGAGCGAGGACAAGACAAGAAATGAAAGATAAAAAGATCTAAATAAATAGATAGAGTGAGCGGACAGTGGCTAAGTAAAATAAAAGGGAGAAGAGTGAATGCCGACTCAATACTGAGCAGACATTCTTAAATATGTTGGTGTTAGGGTATGCAAATAAATGGTGATACGAAAGTATGCTTTAATAATAGGTTTGTCAAGTCTATTGTTTAATGTATATAGATATATATATATATAAGTAAATGTATGACAATAATAATATGCTTATAAGATATTTACACCCACCCGTGCTCAAGACGGCAAGGGTTTTAAATTTAAATTAGATAGAAATTCATGATGTTTTATTCTGGGTAGCGATTTAGTGAGAATATCAGCTATCATAAGGTTAGTGGAAATATAGATGATTTTGAGTTGTTGAGTATTGACTAACTCTCGTAGCCAACATACTTTTGTATTGATATGTCGGGTACGATGTTGATATAGGGGATTTAGAGCTCGATTAATTGCACCTTGGTTATCACCGAACAGTTGTGTGGACTCTAGAGGAACAGAGAAATCATTGAATAATTCTTTTGCCCACAATAGGTCCTGACCACACTCAGTCATGGCATAATATTCTGATTCTGATGTTGATAACGAAACTGATTGTTGTTTGCAGGAACGCCAACTGAGTAATCCAAGATGAAATATCAATGAACCAGAGGTTGATTTAGAGTCAGGTGATTTATTGAAGTCAGAGTCAGCGTAACCAGTTAGAGTACCGATTTTGCTGTTTGGTACGTTACCAAGAGTCAAGCCGTGATTTTTTGTCAATTGAAGGTATCGTAATATGTGAAAGAAAGCAGTAATTTGTTCATCAGTCGGCTTATTGAGATGTTGTGCCAAGGAGCTAGCGGCAAAGGCTAAATCAGGCCTTGTGCATAGGACTAAGTAATTCAAGAGACCAATGGCCCTTCGATAATTAAAGAGATGAGTCAGTTTAGTTTCATTGTTTTGTGAGAATTGAGAGTTTGGTACTAATGGAGTGGTGACTGTTCGACAATTGGAGTGATTAAATTCATTTAAGAGCTTCTGAACATATAGCTGTTGAGTGAGGGTGATGGTTCGTGCCGAACGATTTCTAATAACTTTCATTCCAAGGATCCAATTCAAATCACCTTGATCACCAATGTCAAAGGCTTTAGAGATTTTTGATTTGAAGTCGTTGATTGAATTACCTCCAATGATAAGATCGTCGACATGGATGAAAACATAACAAGGTTGTTTTGGGTCGTTATGAAAGAATAAGCAGGGATCTGCGATACTAGCTCTGAAATTGATACTGGTGAAGAAATCGACGAGTTTGTTGTACCAACAACGTGGACTTTGTTTTAATCCATAGAGAGACTTTTTGAGATGTAGGCATTGGTTATTATTTTTGGGAGTGTAGCCGTGAGGGTAACGAAGGTATATGTCTTCTTCTAAATTTCCGTGAAGAAAGGCTGATTTTACATCCATTTGGCCTAATTCCCAGTCATTATAAGCTGCAAGGCCAAGTAAGAATCGAAGGGTGGCTAGTCGACCAGTCGGGGCATACGTTTCGTTATACTCAATCCCTTCAATCTGTGAGAAGCCTTGTGCGCAGAGTCTAGCTTTATATTTGATGATGTTGCCCTCGGAATCTGTTTTCTTTTTGAAAGTCCATGTTGATCCTATTAAATGATTATTTGAAGGCAGAGGTGACTCTTCCCAAACTCCATGTTTACTTATACTATCCAACTCGGTTTGAATTGCTGTCTGCCATTCATCACTTTCGGGTGAGTTGATTGCCTCGTGATAATTTTGTGGTGTGTCAAAAGGAGTCACTATCATGCATGCAACATTAGCTCTACGTTTGGATGTTAGAATATTAGAAGTGTCTATTTCAGAAGAGATCTCTTTTAAAGGTTTGGTGTTGAATGGAACATAGTCGTAATGTTTTGTTTTACTTTTTTCGTCTTTAGAATTGTATGCCTCAAAATCTTCAGGAATCGGAGTTAACAATTCAGTCAAACCTTCAGTGTCTTCTTGAGTAGGTTTAGTGAAATTAAATCCTTTATCTATGGCTATATCAGGAAATTGAAGGGTTTCGATTGAGTTGCCATTGGAAATCTGGCTGGCTAAATGAAAAGTGTTTAAGAATTTTACGTCATGTGTGGTTATGATGGAGTCCGAAGCTGGTGAGTAGATTCGGTAGTTGATATGACCTTCACAATAACCTAGAAAAATTCCTTCTTCCCCACTCTTGTCAAACTTTCCTGTTCGTTTATGTTTTTGAAGATAGAAGATAACATCTGATCCAAATGGATATAACTTGGATGGCAACTTTGTATTTTTGTGCCAAAGTTCCCAAGGGGTTTTGTTATGTTCAAGAGCAGAGGATGGTAGGATATTTAGGAGAAAAGTTGCAGTATTGACAGCTTCGGCCCACCAGTGTGCGTCTAATCCAGATTCAATGAGTAAGCACTTAGCTTTTTCGACGATTGATCGGTTACCTCTTTCGGCAATAGGGTTTTGTTGGGGAGAATAAGGTGCTGTGCGTAAATGAACAATTCCTTTACTTTTGATGTGATTTTTCATTGACGTGCTAATGAATTCTCCACCATTGTCTGAGACAATACACTTCACTTTTCGTTCAAGTTGATTCTCAACTAGGGTTTCAAAGTCTTTATAGTTTTCAAAGGTTTCGGATTTGAGTTGAAGAAATTGAACATGTCGAAACCTAGAGTGACCATCAACGATTTGAAAGAAATAAGACTTTCCACCTTTGGATTCGGGAGTAATTGGACCACACAAGTCCATGTGAATAACGTCCAAGGGTGATTCGGGAGTTGGAAAGGTACCAGAAAAGGGTAATATATGAGCTTTAGCAAGGGCACAAGTTTTACATGAAAAACTAGAGAAGTTCAAACCTGGAAATAGTTTATCCATGGTTTGATTATTGGGATGTCCATAATTGTGATGAAGTAATCTCATTTTCTCGTCCATTGAGTTGACATTGTTAATTGATTTAAATATTGAGTTACTAACTAGAGGAAATGTAAGGATTCGTCCTTTTGAGGAACATTCTATGAGGGTAGTATTACCATTTTTGATCTTAAATCGTCCATTATCATTGATGATGCTCCAACCGTCTAGTAATATGTCCACTAATGAGATTAAATTAGCCTTTACGTTAGGAGCATAGAGAGCGTTTTTGATACTGAAGTCGTGGCCTAAATTTGAGGAGAATAGAGCATTGCCTTGTCCAAGGGCAGTAAGCTCATCTCCGTTGGCCATTGAAAGGGCAGTTCTTGAGTTGCAATAATTGTTGAAAAATTTTCGATTGTTAAATATTGTGAATGAAGCGCCGCTGTCTAGTATAGCGTGGTCCTCAGGTAGGTCGTTGAATACTGATAAGGCCTTGTGAGAATTGTCTGTTCCTCTACTTTCTCTCTCCTTTTTCCTTTTTAGAAATTCGTCACGTTTCTCAGGATGGAGTTGAAAACAAGATGCTTCGGAATGGGGTGCTAGGGGATTGTGCTTGCCTTTCGAGCATAGGGGTTTGGTCTTGGTGTCCATGGCCAAGACTGTACCAGAAGTTGATAAATTAAGAACCTTTCGTCTAGTGACTTCAGTTTCTATATCAGAAAAGATGTTTTCGATGGTGGGCCGTTGATTGGTGATATCATATTTACTCAAGATGATGGTGGCAGTGGTTTGATACGATTCAGGTAAAAGATTGAGTACGTAATTTCCCATGATGTAGGAGAGAATGTTGTCCTTAAAAAGGTCTGGAGCTACTTCTCGTAGTAATTTCATTGTCCCTCTGAAGTCGTTCATTGCCTCAAGCAGATTGCCTTCGGTAAATTTAATTTTGAATAGTTGATTGACAACGTATGAACAATTTTGAGTGGATTTAGAAGCATAGTGATCTCTAATTTGTTTCCATAGTTGAGCTGGTTCCACTACATCGTCATCTAGAATAAATTTATGTTGATTCGGCCTGTCCATAAACATTTTAATTATAGTGTTTGTTTGTCTTTGTCGTATGTTGAATAGATTTAGAAGATCAGGATCGGTAGGTATAGGGCAATCCTCTAAAAGAAATTGATCTAAGTTTCGCACAGTTAGAGCATATTTGATGTCGGTTTTCCAGGTGCTGTAGTTTTTATCATTTAGCTTTTCGATACCCTTAATTTCAGAGTACGTGGAAGAATCCTGCAAATAAGAGAAATTGGGAGGAGATGGATTCGGTGATGATGAAGACATTCTTGGAGTGATAGTGTGCAAAGATGTATGCGATGGACTCTGAGGTGGAGATGAAGTATTTGTAGATTGAGGGGTTGCCAGTTTATTTCAAATGCAGGGGCGCTGGGCCCATAACCCTGATAACAATTAGTAGATTGTATTAGTGACTAAAGACTTAAGTGGACAAGGACAGAAATGGACGAGGGAGGACGGTGACAGACGAGCGAGGACAAGACAAGAAATGAAAGATAAAAAGATATTTTACCTGATAACAATTAGTAGATTGTATTAGTGACTAAAGACTTAAGTGGACAAGGACAGAAATGGACGAGGGAGGACGGTGACAGACGAGCGAGGACAAGACAAGAAATGAAAGATAAAAAGATCTAAATAAATAGATAGAGTGAGCGGACAGTGGCTAAGTAAAATAAAAGGGAGAAGAGTGAATTCATTGCAGTCGTAGAGCACATACATTTTACCTGATAACAATTAGTAGATTGTATTAGTGACTAAAGACTTAAGTGGACAAGGACAGAAATGGACGAGGGAGGACGGTGACAGACGAGCGAGGACAAGACAAGAAATGAAAGATAAAAAGATCTAAATAAATAGATAGAGTGAGCGGACAGTGGCTAAGTAAAATAAAAGGGAGAAGAGTGAATGCCGACTCAATACTGAGCAGACATTCTTAAATATGTTGGTGTTAGGGTATGCAAATAAATGGTGATACGAAAGTATGCTTTAATAATAGGTTTGTCAAGTCTATTGTTTAATGTATATAGATATATATATATATAAGTAAATGTATGACAATAATAATATGCTTATAAGATATTTACAAAAAGGAATATTTTAATAAGTAGTTACTGACTGTTAGGAGTATGCGGGTTTGAAATACAGCAACGTTACGGGTAAGTTAGTGGGTACAGTTGCGTGGATTCTTAATACATAAAGTAGCCAGATAAGTCCGTGCGCAGAAGTAGGTGCTTGTAAACTGCTGAAAAGGTACTGAAACCGTTACCAATCCTCTTATCCGATAGTGAAATCGCGAGGGGGCTTGATGCTCTGGCAAGGTGAAATCTCCAAGCAATCACAGCACTCATATTTTGCTCAAGTTTGAAGACTGAAATTGTAGAAACTGATAACTTGCAGAACTAGCTATAATGCTGAGAAGAGACCGAAAGCTAGACTATATGCAACACCATGTGGCACCCTAAGCCTTGTTTTCCCTCTCTCCTACCCTCACATTAGTTATCGCCTCTTTAGTGGAATCCAAAACATTCTCTATTACTTTTCCTCTCTCCAATTAGTCAACACACAATTTACCATTATTTTCACAGTTAAGCTATCTATATAGCACCATATCGCACTGTGTTTACTACATAATTTTGTCATTTTCTTTATGTCCCTCCCTGAACGAGATTATGAGATGTATAGTTAAAAAAACTAAATATATGTGACAATTCATACATGTCAATATTCTACAAGCAGATTACTTCTAATCCATATATTATATTTATATATATATATGCTTATAAACGTAGCTATAGAACTGATTAACCTATTAGTAGAGCATTTGTATATATCATCATCTATATACATACCCTAACACTAATGTATTTAAGAATGCCCATCAGTCTGTGATTTGGCATTCACTCTCTACCCTTTACTTATCTTACTTTATCCTATTGTCCACTCACCTCATTTTATATCTTAGTCTTTCTTTTATTCTTAACTGTCCTGGCTTGTCTGTCCTACTCCCTTGTCCACTACTGTTCTGTGTCCTAAGTCTCCTAGTCTACTAACACAATCTGTTGATTGTTATCAGGTAAACTGTATGTGCTCTACGTCTGAAATGAATTCACTTTCTAACCTTTATTTATCTTACTTTATCCTATTGTCCACTCACCTCATTTTATATCTTAGTCTTTCTTTTATTCTTAACTGTCCTTAATCATTTGTCCTACTCCCTCATCCACTACTGTCCTGTGTTCTAAGTCTCCTAGTCCACTAACACAATCTGTTGATTTTTATCAGGTTTATGGGCCCAGCGTCCCTGCATTTAATCTAAACTGGCAACACCCCAATCAACTAACACATTTTCCCCTCCATCAAGTCCTTTTCATTCTTCTCAACATACTTCCACTCCCAGAATGATGTCACCTGCCCCTCCTCCCAATTTTTCTTACCTCCAAAATTCCTCTAATTACTCTGAAATCAAAGGCATCAATAAAATGAATGAAAAAACTACATCACTTGTTAAACAGATATTAAATATGCTCTTACTGTGTGAAAGCTTGATCAATTCCTACTTGAAGATTTCCCTATCCCTTCCAATCCTGATCTCCTCAACATCTTCAACATTCAACAATAACAAACACACTATAATTAAGATGTTCATGGATAGGCCAAATCAGCACAAATTCATTTTAGATGACAATATAGTAGAGATGGCTAAACTTTGGAAATGTATTAGGGGTCACTATGCATCCAAATCTACTCAGAACTGCTCCTTTGTTGTCAGTAAATTATTTAAGATCAAGTTTACTGAAGGGAATCT
The DNA here is from genome assembly GCA_030280995.1 of Hemileia vastatrix. Taxonomy (NCBI): domain Eukaryota; kingdom Fungi; phylum Basidiomycota; class Pucciniomycetes; order Pucciniales; family Zaghouaniaceae; genus Hemileia; species Hemileia vastatrix. Next base: position 25,591,190 of record JASXTE010000013.1, read on the forward strand.
ATTTGAAGCCATAAATGGATAAAGAGGGAAAATGAAACTACTTTCCAAGGTGGGGTCCAATTTATTAAAAGACAATATACTTTCATATATCATGGGGAACTAATAGGTATTTACAGTAGTAACTGTACCCAATATAAACCCAATTTCACTTGGTGTTTGGTCACCAATATAACACCCAATTAAATTGGTATTTGGTTAAAGCTTGGTAAGCTAATTATTCACCCTTATAAAGGTCTAGTTAAATTTATTATTTTATTTTTAACAGATTTTTTCAAATTTTTCTTATATTTTATTTAAATAAATAAAGATATAAATTCAGGGTAAGCTCCGGTGATTTTATTAGTAATTGTATTGCTAATATTATTTGTCTACTAATTAACATATATGTTTTCCCTTTTGTAGACGTGTAAAATTGTTATTTAAAGACACAATGAGTGCTCCACAGGACAATGTAAGTGAAAAACCTGCTTATAACACCAGGTCTAAAGCTAAAATCATTTCTCCAGGACATCACTATAGAGGGCCAATCCTACCCACAACCAGAGTCAATGAGCATAAAGGAAAAGGACGCGCTCTTAAAAAAGATAACAATAAAAATGACTTCACCTCCTCTGCAGGATCAACTGTCCCATCTGGAAAAGCAGGTTCTGAAACTGGAGGAATCAAAGTCTTTAATGCTAAAGGAGGTAGATCAGTTGCAAAACAACTGCAAGGTGGGTTTCCAAAAAATGAATCAAACCTTGGCGGAGTTAAAGGTAGGGCAGCCAAGCCAACAAACCCCTACCCAAGGAAGGTCACATCACTCCCAGAGAAAAATCCTGGTAGAGAAATGGAAGTGGGATTGGTTCCACCAGCAATGGTCCAGTCACAATTGCAACAGGGATTCTCCCCCTCATCCAACTTCCTCAGCTCACCCCTCCAAAGGAAAGCAAAAGTGCCAAATATCAGGGCTTGCACAAATCCTGTGGTCAGTAGATTACCCTCTCAGATTGAACACAATACTGATGATTACAATATAGGTAATATTATTGATGTAAAATCTGTACAGAGAATTGAGGAGGACTTGAGAAAATTAGGTTTTGATGTAGATACACCTGACTTATCTTTTGTCAATAACAACAGTACTATTTATAATAATAATACAGTTAGCCTTCAGTTGCTACCACTTACTAGTGAGATGAGAAGTTCACAAAACAGTGAAAAAATTGAGAAGGAAGACATGGAGTATTTTAATAATAACCCAGCTGTCCATAAAATTTATTTAGCATTATGAAATAGAATGACTGAGTGTGAGCAACAGACAGTTAAGCTCACAAGTGATACAATTTAGTCCTTGACATTGAACATTTCTCAACTGGCAACAAGAAATAAAGAATTAGAGAATGAACACTTGGCTCTAACTCTTAAGTATGATTCTTTGAGTGATAAATATAGTGAACTTTCAAAGAAATTCTGTGAGTAAGAAAAGTTGTATGAAGCACATTTATTGAAAACTGAATCAAGAAAAAACTTATCTTCTATGCAGACAAAAAGCACTTAACCCTAAGACTTAAGGTTAGCCTGTAAAACACAAAAAATTATGGAAACACCATTATATTTTGATGATAGTGAGAGGCAATAATAGAACAGCCACAGGGACCAACTCAATCTGGGTGAAGATGGAAATAGCAGAGAAGTGGGGAATAACTCTACCCAGGAAAAGTGATGAGACATGGGGAGTAACTCTACCCAATAAAATTATGAGGAGAAACTAATTCTACTCAACTTGATAATTTAGAGTGGAAAAACTCAACCCAAATTTGATTAAGAGGTGCAGAAGAACTCTACTCAGCTTGATAATGTGGCAGGGAAAAACTCAACCCAGCTTGATTAGAAGGCAGGGAAAAACTCTACCTGGCTTAGTTATGAGATGGGGAATAACTCAACCCAACTTTAAATATATGAATAAAACTGAGTAAGTGTATAAGTAAAATCTTCTACAAAAATTTACTAAAGTTGAGATTGAAACTGCTAATCTACTAATGAATCAGTATTATCATAAGTATACTCAGTATAATAATAATCCTTTCATTGGAAAAAATGAATCTCAATCATTCCTCATACCACCACAAGTAAAACCATCTGGTGGTAGTGTCAAGTCTGAAAATACAAATTTAAGTCACAAATCTGTGCAAGAGGAAATACAAGACTACATATCCAGAGTAAATGAGTTATTGAATTTACCTAGGATTAGTAAAACAAAATCCAATCAGAAGAACTGGACTAAGATAGATCAGTACCCAACTTATGATGAGGAAGCCAGCTCTGATTGGCAACATTTTATCCAAAGAATTGACAACTTGAAATTCTCATATAAGTTACCAGATGAAGAAATAACATCAAAATTAATTTCTTTATTTAAGGATGTTGCTTTATTATGGTTTAAAGCTGTTTTGAGTGAGGGTAAAGATTACTCTTGGGCTGAATGGAAACAACTAATTCAAAAACAATTTGGAGGTTCTAAATTCAGGCTCAATCAGAAGAGACTGTATGAGAACACTAGGTATAATCCATTGAATGGTGACAAAACCATGGTATTTTTAATGAACTTAAATAAAATATTAAAAGCCATTGAGCCAAACATGGATTTTAACTTATGGAAAGCAAAAATAATATATAAATTACCTATATCTGTCTAAGACATTGTTGTAGCTAGAACAATAATGGTTAATGAATATTCAGAATTTATTAATATTTGCAATGAAATATTATTAAGCCATAAGTATGAAGCAAGGTACACCACTTATAAACAAAATAATGAACCTGTGAAAAATCAGAATTCAAAAACACTTCAGGAGAAGCAGAAAAAACCTACTGCAACTGTAGTACCTAAAAAGTATGAAACTAATACTTGTTATAAGTGTAATAAACCTTGGGTTAAAGGTCACAAATGTGAGAAGAATATCAATATTGTTGAAAATCAGCATGAATCTGAAAATGAAATAGAAATAAATTAAGATTCAAGTTATTATGACAGTAATATCTCATATAGTGATGAAAATGAAGTCTTTATGTTGGGAGATGATTTGTCCATCTTTGAAAATCCAATATTAAGTATGGACTTAAAATGAATCTTTAATGAATTTTGAAGATGCTGAAACCATTAAGGACATACAAGCTGATTTTTTAAAATGACACCTATCACAGTTGCAGCTATCATTTCTGGAGAAAATGTAAATATAGTATTGGACACAGGAGCTGCTGGTTCTTTTGTTTCAACAAATACATTACAGAAAATTGATAGTGAGTATATGTCAGCCTGTATATCCCCAGGACTGAGTAAAAAGTGCTTATAAGTTATGTTAAACACATGAACTATACATGGGAACAATAAATGAGAGTACACAAACAGTATACATAAGTATAATTATGATAATACACAAAAAAATGCCATTATAACACCTTATATACACGCATATATCCACCTTTTATAGGTCTTATGTACTTAATATTAAGTTGGAATATGTTAGAGTAATCTTAAGAACCTTAAGTATAAGGCTACATAATTTTTAAGTACAATTAAAGCTGTTATATTCATTGTTTTATGCAAAAAACAAGAAATGCGCTTTATTTCACTTAAAAGTTGACTATATGCGCTATAAAATTGAGAATATAAAAAATGCTCTTTGACAGATCAATTGAGCTCAATTAGGACTATTGATTTGGCTATTTAAAAGCATAAAAATAACACCTTTAAAATTTGGTGTTTTTTATGCCAGAAATGGCTTCTGTGTACTGGCCACATACTGCCTGCTTTTCTCCCGTGTGAATAGCTTCATTTTTAGCAAAGTTAGCTTTTTCACACTATAATTACCCCACATTCTATGCCCACTGTGGGGAAACACACTAAAATAGGCGACAGGCGCTTATTTAGTGTCCTAGCTTAATTAATAGTGCATTGACCTTGTTTATATGCACTAATTTCATTAATAACCTCATTCTTGGCATCTTATTTCATCACCACACTTAACTTCGCCTAATTTTAGTCAAGGATTTACCCGTGCAAGCGCCTGCCAAGGACTGCATGTAGTTACCCCACATCTCAAGCTCTGTTATATGTTTTTTTGGTGGTTTCTCAGTCAATTTTGGTTATTTTTGAATGGGAATTTCACGTAGTATAATGTCAGGATTAGCCCCTCTATTTCTACAGTAAATCCCCCTTATTATTGAGCTATTATTAACCTTAAAAAGTCTCCTTTAGTCTTTTATATTTTTGTTTTATACACATATACTCTCTTTTTGTCTTTTTCTTTAATTTTGATGGATTTCCCTTATTATTACAGGATTTTGGCGGTTGTTACTTGTCTAATTATGTCATGGATAACTAAAGATGTTGATGGGAAGGTCTATTAGTGGATTTGAGGCGTCTTTAACTGTGTATTGGATGGTATATCAAGGGTTTTATTGGGGAACTCAGTGTGTATAAAATGAGGAGGTTTTTGGGTCTTGTTTCTACATTCTTTATCATTTACAATTTACCAATATAACCAAATAAATTACAATACATATCAATTAGTACTTTTATAAGACTTTTTGAATAGTATCTGAATTATAAAATCTATTTTTCTACCAACTACAAAGATTGTAAGCCATATATAAAAATAGTGAGAATTATATTACTGAGACCTTTAATTTTGATTATATTCTACTACTTATTGGATTAGTATTACAGTATTCATATAGGACCATTAAAATCTTCTAGAAAACTGACAATTCAAGCTAGTTCACGTCTTTGTACTTGACCTCAGCCTGAAAATTGGGGACCTTTCCTCAAGAATTCTATTATAACCCAGTAAGTGAAATTTTCAAAAGAAGGTGCACATAAATAATATCCCTATATAAATATTTCGATAATTACAACAGGTTGGGGTCACTTATATAGTGATTTCAGAAAAAGAAGCCCTTTTATATAATAAAATTGTGATATTGAATCAACAATTTTACCACTAATTCAACATAAAATTGATATTAGTGTGAGTCTGTCAATAGACCAATTAAATTTGTGATCTTTGCAGATAATAAACCAATTAAACTGATTAATTGTTTTCTTTTAACAGGACTCTTAATCTTTTCTTTTTATTGGTTTGTAACATTCATTAAATATTTAGAAAGAATCTTACTGACAGTTGTTTTCTTTTAAATATAAAAACATGGCTACATATTGTAGACCAATTAAATCAAGTGACCACATAAAAAGCATATTTGACTTTTGGAACTTAAAGATTCACTTCATACCAATAAGTAAGCAATAAAATTGTCTTCAGTGGTATTGATAAATACTGATAAAACTCCTTTTTGAAGTTTTCATATCTAAACTTTCTATTCTTTAAATTCCACGTGAAAATGTGTGACAACAATGACATTGTAAGTAATAAGGCAAAACCTTATAACTTAAGACCTAGAGCTGAAAGACCTGTTACAGGACATTCAAATAGAGGGCCAGGACTCTCCCATAATCAACAACACTCCACCAATGTCTCTGGAGGAAAGGGAAAAGCTTTTAAAGCAGGTTTCAATAAAGAAGTCAAAAAATACATTACAAGAAAAAGTTCACTCCCTATCCACCCTACTGAACAACTTGTAAATAAGAGTCAACAAAATAGTGGACCAGATCAAAAATATGGAAAAGAGAGCAGCTCAAGGTTTCATAGAAGTCAACCAAGCTCTAGTGGACATAAAGACTCAACCACCAACAGTGGCACCCAACAATTCCATAGCAACACCTCCAGCCCAAGAGGAGGACCAAAAAATTACAGTAAGAAAATGGAAACAGGATTGGTTTGCCCAAAATTACAACAATCCTCCTCAACAAGGATCCAGCAGTCACCCTTACAGGGGGAAGCCAAGGAGAGGCAGGGGAAATGGGGTAAGACCTTGGTGAGTCATCCAACTTCTTATGATCAATTGCATCAACCTAACAATGAATTACTTATAGGTAATGAGATTGATAAGGAAATATTGGATATAATTGATAATGATTTAAAAGATTATTCATTTGAAAAAAATATGTAAAACTTGTCTTTGCACAAAGACAATGTAGATAGTTTTATTGATCACCAGGATAATGCTATTAATATAAAATTGGAATCAAATGATGAGTCTTCTGAGTTGGACACAGAAAAAATAGAATATTTTTTAAAAGAAAATCCAATGGAATCAAAGATAATAAGTAAATTATTATTGAGAATTTAAAAATTGGAAGAGTTCTCAAACGAGTCAAACAATAATACAGAAAAGGTATTATTACAGCTAACACAATGATTGAGTGCAACAGCCAATAGATTAAAAATTATTGAAAATTCAAATAATGAATTAGTCAATGAGAATAAGGGCTTAAAATCAGAGATTAGAAATTTAGAAAATAAATTAGAACACTCTCAGAATATTATGGCTACCATTGAGGGACGTGTTAAATTATCTTTTTCAAATGTAAATGACACTCTTACTCATGTACCAGTAATACAGGATAGGTTACAAAGAGTGGAAATAGAAGTAGCAAACATGTTGAAAAATACTGAAAGAATAAAAGATAACACTTCTTATGTAGCAAGAGTACCTGTTTTCATGAAACATGCAAATGAAACACCAATGATGGAACATGAACATAGTATCATGGGCTCTGAGAATAATAAGTCAGTAAAAGATGAAATACATGATCATTTGTCTAAATTAAGTGAATTACTCAATATTCCTCAGGTTAGGAAAGCAAAAACTAGCCAAAAGAACTGGCCTAAGTTAGATCAGTACCCATCTTTTGACAGAGATTCAAAATCTGTATGGCAGCAATTCATACAAAGAATTGATAACTTAAAATTTTCATACAAATTACCTGATGAAGAAATTACTTCAAATTTAATATCTTTATTTACAGATGTGGCCTTATTATGGTTTGAATCTGTATTGAGTGAGGGAATTAATTACTCCTGGAATGAATGGAAGGCACTAATTGAAAGGCAATTTGGTGGCCCAAAATTTAGAATCACTCAACAAAGATTGTATGAAAAGGCCAGATATAATCCAAATGCTGGAGATAAACCTATGGTATTTTTAATGAATTTAATAAAAATCATGAAAGCCATGGATCCAAAAATGGATTATGAAGAGTGGAAAGAAAAGATAATATACAAGTTACCTATATCAGTTAGAGACATTATTGTAGCTAGAACTAAAACCATCAGAAATACCTCTGGGTTCATTAATATATGTAATGAAATATTATTAAACCAAAAATATGAAACCAAGTATATTAATTACAGACAAAGTGTTGACATGGTAAAACCTACTACAAGTAAATTACCAGTGGAGAAGAAAAAACCTTCAGCTCCCCTTGTCCCTAAAAGACAAGAGAATAACACTTGTTATAAATGTAATGAACCTTGGGTTAAGGGTCACACGTGTAAGAAGAGAATAAATGTTATTGAAACCTCCCAGAATTCTGAGCCAAGTAATCATGAAGATGAAAATGTGGAATCCAGTGAGGATTGTAAAAGTAACATATCTTACAGTGATGATGAAAATGAGATATTTGTATTAGAACAGGATATAATGTTCCTGAATGATGCTATACCTCATACAGATACATCTTTAACTTCCATTGAAGAAGCTGAAATAATTAAAGATGTATCTCATGATACTTACAAAATAACACCTATCAGAGCACCTGTTATTATATGTGGAAGAGAAATGAATGCCATTCTTGACACTGGGGCTGCAGGTAGTGTAGTTTCTATTAATACATTAATGAAACTTGAAAGTATGTATAAGGAAAAACTAGAACCTGTTCAGACAAGGAACTGGAGGGGTTTTGGTTCAATATTAAATCCAATTGGCAAATACAAAACTGCTGTATTCTTTAAATATAATAATGGATATGTAAGAGCAGTTTGTGAATTTGTAGTAATGGATAATAATAATTGTAGTGATTGGTTTATTATTGGCAATGATTTATTGACAAAAGTTGGAATTAAAATAGATCCTGCAAACAGTTGTTTCACCATAGGAGTGAATGGCAAGAGAAAATTCAAGATATGTTCTGAAAATTCAGTGTATGCCATTTCTCCTAGAGAAGAACAACTGCAAGGTGGAAGAACCACCAATGAAGTGGTTGAATTGGAAAATGAAATCCAAAAGGCCTCTTTCATTCCTCAACTCTCAAAAATTGAAGAAGAAAATATTTTGAGATTGATTAAATCATATCCTATGGCATTTGCTCATGGTTCAAATGATCTAGGATTGGTCAAAGACCATGAGATGAAAATCTCTCTAAGCTGTGATTTGGATAATATTCCTGGCAGCCTAAAAAAGAAACCTTACCCAGCATCTCCTGCAAAAAGGAAAGAAATTGAAGACAATATAAAAATGTTGTTGGAAATGGGTATTGTTGAAAAAGTGGACACAACACCTAAGTATTGTGTCATTTCACCAGTATTGATCTCTTATGAAAAAGATAAGGCAAGATTATGCAGTGATTATAGAGCTCTGAATACATACACAGTAGATGATATTTACCCTCTACCAAGGATAGATTCTATCCATGCGACTTTACAAGGAGCAAAATATATTTCCTGTCTGGGTGGAAACAAAGGTTACCACCAGATTCCTGTGGAAAGAAATTCTCAAAATTACTTATTAATAACCACACATATGGGTATATATAAGTATGTGAGAATGCCATTTGGCCCAAAGAATGCGCCTTCAGTCTTCCAAAAATTGATGGATAGTGTTTTTCATCAGGAAATGGTTGAAGGATGGCTATTGGTCTATATTGATGACATCATAGTGTTTTCAAAAACATATGATGAACATTTAAATCACCTGAAAAGAGTCTTTCAAAGAATGGATGAAATTAATATGACAATTGCATTAAAAAAATGTAAATTTGGATTCCAATCTTTGAAAGTACTTGGACATGTTGTATCTGGATTACGAATTTGTGTTGACCAGAATAAGGTGGCAGCAATAAAAAACATTGGTATACCTAAGAATGTAAAAAAAATTCAAAGTTTTTTAGGTATGTGTGGATATTATAGACAATATATAAAAAATTACCAATCTATTGCAGCTCCTTTGACAACATTAATCAGGAAGAATGAGGCTTTCATTTGGAATAATGAAAGACAACACGCCTTTAATAAATTAAAGGAATGTTTAATGAAAGCTCCAATTTTGGGACTGCCTGATTTCACCTTACCTTTTATCTTGTACACTGATACAAGCTTCATAGGTTTAGGTGCTGCTTTACAGCAAAAACAGATAATAAATGGAAAATTATCTGAAGTAGTTATCTGTTATATATCCAGAACCTTAAGAAAAACTGAATTGAGGTTTGGTGCCACACAGTTAGAATGTTTAGCCGTGGTGTGGGCTTTGGAGAAGCTTCATTACTATCTGGAAGACCAGAAGTTTGAACTTATAACAGATTGCAGTGCAGTAAAATCATTGCTAAACATGAAAATACATAATAGGCACATGTTTAGATGGCAACTAGCTGTACAAGCGTACAGAGGAAGAATGACAATCACTCACAGAGCAGGAACATTGCATTCTAATGTGGATTTATTATCTAGAAGTTCTTTGCCAAATGATGCTGACAACCCAGCTTATGTACCTGAAAATGAGGTTATACATATATTTGGGATTTATATAGTGGATTTAGAAGAAGAATTTATGCAAACTATATTAGAAAATTATTCATCTGATAAAGATTTGTCTAAACTATCTACCATTCTAAATGATCCAACAAATGCCTCCATGAGTGAATTAATTAAAACCTTGCCTCCAAAGTATAAAAATGCATTGGAAAAAGGTAAATTATCAATTGAAGATGGATATATATATTACAGAAAAAAGTTAAGTAATGTTATAGTAATACCACCTTCTATGAAAGAGTTAATGTTGAGTACTTGTCATGATGACATCTTAGCTGGTCATTTTGACTTTAACAAAACATTAACCAGAGCTAAAAATACAGCCTGGTGGATAAACATGAAAGAAGATGTACAAAAATACATTGAAACATGTGACTCTTGTCAGAAATCTAAAAGATTAACTGGTAAGAGAGCTGGGTTGTTACAACAAATAAAGCAGCCAAAAGCTCCATGGGAAATTATAAACATGGATTTTGTAACTGGCTTGCCATTAGCAGGAAAAGAAAGTTTCAATTCTTGCTGGGTAATTGTGGATAGATTAACAAAAATGTGTAAGTTTATCCCTACCCATAAAGAGGTATCTGCAAAAGACTTGGCATTATTATGGTGGACTCAGATGATGAATACTTCTGGGTTCCCCAAAGCCATAATCTCTGACAGAGATCCTAAATTTACTTCAGAGTTCTGGACATCGTTGATGGAAGTATCAGGTTGTCAATTGAAATTGTCTACAGCACACCATCCACAAACTGATGGGCTGGCTGAGAGAATGATACAAACTCTAGAAGACATGATCAGAAGATATTGTGCCTTTGGATTAGAATACAAAGACAATGAGAAATTCACACATGACTGGGTAACATTAATTCCTGGCCTTGAATTTGCTTATAACAGCACAACTCATTCTGTAACAGAGAAGAAACCATTTGAACTCTGGCTGGGATACGTACCAAATACCCCAGTAAATCATTTAAATAAATTACCAAGGTTAGATATACACCCTGGTACTAAATCCTTTATTCATATGCATCAAATGTATAGAAAGCATGCAGAAGAATGCATAAAAAAAGCATTTGAATATGAAAAGAAAAGGTGGGACAAATCTCATAAAGAATTTGAATTCAAAAAGGGAGATGAAGTCCTCATATCAACACTACATTTTAACTTACAAGGTAATGTTAAATTAAAGGATCCCTTTGTAGGACCTTTTGTAGTAAGCAAAATGGTTGGTAATAATGCAGTGGAAGTCATATTATATGCTCCATATGATAGGAAACATCCAGTTTTCCCTATCTCATTATTGAAACCTTACCATGCAAATGATCCTGACTTGTTTCCAAAAAGAAGGGGAAGGCCTAAAAAGCAACCTGAAGAAATTGTGGAAAAAGCAGAGATTGAAAAAATACTCAAGAAAAGAATCCTTACTAAAGAAAAAGGAACTGAGTATTTACTAAGATTTAAAGGGAAATCAAATGAATTTGATAAATGGATACCTGAAAAAGAAATTTCTAATTTATCCACCCTTCTTAAAAAATTTAAACAGAAATAAATTTCTGTCAAACCAGCTGAGGGGTTAGAAAACCAGTACTCATAATATTTTATTATGTTTTATTTCTTTAGAGTACAATCTTTAATGCTACAGAATTATTCTGAATACCTGAAAATTCCAAATAAATAAATAAAATGTATAACTTATCATTTTTTTTATTGTTTATTTTGGGTGGGCGAGTGTCAGCCTGTATATCCCCAGGACTGAGTAAAAAGTGCTTATAAGTTAAGTTAAACACATGAACTATACATGGGAACAATAAATGAGAGTACACAAACAGTATACATAAGTAAAATTATGATAATACACAAAAAATGCCATTATAACACCTTATATACACGCATATATCCACCTTTTATAGGTCTTATGTACTTAATATTAAGTTGGAATATGTTAGGGTAATCTTAAGAACCTTAATTATAAGGCTACATAATTTTTAAGTACACTTAAAGCTGTTATATTCATTGTTTTATGCAAAAAACAAGAAATGCGCTTTATTTCACTTAAAAGTTGACTATATGCGCTATAAAATTGAGAATATCAAAAATGCGCTTTGACAAACCAATTGAGCTCATTTAGGACTATTTATTTGGCTATTTAAAAGCATAAAAATAACACTTTTAAAATTTGGTGTTTTTTATGCCAGAAATGGCTTCTGTGTACTGGCCACATACTGCCTGCTTTTTTCCCGTGTGAATAGCTTCATTTTTAGCAAAGTTAGCTTTTTCACACTATAATTACCCCACATTCTACGCCCACTGTGGGTAAACACACTAAAATAGGCGACAGGCGCTTATTTAGTGTCCTAGCTTAATTAATAGTGCATTGACCTTGCTTATATGGACTAATTTCATTAATAACCTCATTCTTGGCATTTTATTTCATCACCATGCTTAAAATTTGCCTAATTTTAATCAAGGATTTACCGTGAAAGCGCCTGATAAGGACTGCATGTAGTTACCCCACATCTCACACTCTGTTTTAAGTTTTTTGGTGGTCTCTCAGTCAATTTTGGTTATTTTTGGATGGGAATTTCACGTAGTATAATGTCAGGATTAGCCCCTCCATTTCAGCAGTAAATCCCCCTTATTCTTAAGCTATTATTAACCTTAAAAAGTCTCCTTTAGTCTTTTATATTATTGTTTTATACGCATATACTCTATTTTTGTCTTTTTCTTTAATTTTGATGGATTTCCCTTATTATTACAGGATTTTGGTGGTTGTTACTTGTCTAATTATGCCATGGATCACTAAAGATGTTGATGGGCAGGTCTATTAGTGGATTTGAGGCGTCTTTAACTGTGTATTGGATGGTATATCAAGGGATTTATTGGGGAACTCAGTGTGTATAAAAGGAGGAGGTTTTTGGGTCTTGTTTCTACATTCTTTATCATTACAATTTACACCATATAACCAAATCAATTACAATAAACTTCAACTAGTACTTTTATAAGTCTTTTGAGTAGTATCTGAGTTATTATAATCTATTTTTCTACCAACTAAAAAGATTGTAAGCCACATATAAAATTAGTGAGAATTATATTACTGAGACCTTTATTCTGAATTATATTTTATTATTTGTTGGATTTATATTACAGTATTTATATAGGACCATTTAAATCTTCTAGACTAACATTTTTCAAGCTATTTCACGTCCTTGTACTAGATCTTAGCCTGACAAATGGCTTCTGTGTACTGGCAACATACTGCCTGCTTTTTTACTGTGTGAATAGCTTCATTTTTAGCAAATTTTGCTTTTTTGCACTATAATTACCCCACATTCTACGCCCACTGTGGGAATACACACTAAAATAGACAACATGTGCTTATTTAGTGTCCTAGCTTAATTATAAATGCATTTACCCTCTTTATATGCACTAATTTCATTAATAACCTCTTTCTTGGTGCTTTAATTCACAACCACGCATAAATTTGCCTAAATTAGTCAAGTATTTACCCGTGCAAGCACCTGCCAAGGACTGCATGTAGTTACCCCACATCTCATGCCCTTTTTTGGGTTTTTTGGTGGTTTCTCAGTCAATTTTGGTTATTTTTGAATGGGGACTTCACATAGTATAATGTCATGATTAGCCCCAATATTTCTATAGTTAATCCCCCCTATTATTAAGTATTAATTAGTCATAATTTTCTCTTTTTGGCCTTTTATATTAGTGTATAATATGCATATACTCTCTTTTTTGCTTATTCTTTATTTTTGATGGATTATCCCTATTACTACAGGATTTTGGTGGGTGATATCATTCTAATTATGTTACTAGTTACTCTTTTTGATTCTGAACATTTCTATTGGCTAGAATGAGGCGTCATTAACTGTGTATTGAGCTGGTAAATGATAGGGGTCATTGGGGAAGTAATTGTGTATAAAAGGAGGAGGTTTTTGGTCTTATTCTCTTCATTCTTTATCATTACAATTTAAACATATAAAAATACAATTATAATACATATCAATAGTACTTATAATGTCTTTGAATAGTATCTGAATTTATTAAATCTATTTTTCTACCAACTATAAAGATTGTAAGCCATATATAATTAGTGATATAAGAATTACTGAGACCCTTGTATTGAGTTTTATTTTAATACTTATTGGATTTGTAGTACAGTATTCATATAGGACCATTAAAATCTTTTTGAAAACTGACCATTCAAGCTAGTTCCTGTCTCTGTACTTGACCTCAGCCTGACAATTGGGGGCCTTTCCTCAAGAATTCTGTTGGTCATCTTCCAGAAAGTAAAAATTCAAATAAAGAGGCTACAAGTAAATAAAATCCTTATAGAAATATTATGAAAATTAAAACAGGTTGGGGTCACTTATATAGTGATTTCATAAAAAGAAGCCCTGTTATATAATAAAATTGTGATATTGAATGAACAATTTTACCACTAATTTAACATATAATTGTTATTAGTGGGAATATGTCAATAGACCAATTAATTTTGTGATCTTTGCAGATAAAAGTTTTTACCACTAATTTAACATAAAATTGTTATTAGTGGGAGTCTTTCAATATACCAATCAAATTTGTGATCTTTGCTGATGATAAACTAATTAAGCTGATTAATTTTTTTCTTTTAACAGGACTCTTAATCCCTTTTTATTGGTTTGTAAATTCCATTTAATATTTAGAAAGAATCTTACTGACAGATTTTCTTTTTCAAATATAAACGTATGGCTACATATTGTAGACCAGTTAAATCAAGTGACCACATAAAAGCATATTTGACTTTTGGCACTTATAAATTCACCTCATACCTACAAGTAAGCAATAAAATTGTCTTCAGTGGTATTGATTAATACTGATAAAACTCCTTTTTGAAGTTTTAAGATCTCAAATTTCAATTCTTTGATTAAATTGCCCGTAAAAAAGTGTGACAACAATGATATTTTAAGTAATAAGGCAAAACCTTATAGCTTAAGAGCTAGAGCTGAAAGACCTGTTACAGGACATTCAAATGGAGGGCCAGGATTACCCCACCAATAGAAACACTCCACCAATGTCTCTGGAAGAAAGGGAAAAACTGTTAAAACAGGTATCAATAAAGAAAACAAGAAATACATTACAGGAACAAATTCACTCCCTCTCCACTCTACTGAACACCTTGAAAATAAGAGTCAGAAATATAGTGGACCAGATAAACAATCTGGAGAAAAGAGCAGCTCAGGGTTTCGTAGAAGTCAATCAAGCTCTAGTAGAAATAAAGGCTCATCCACCAACAGTGGCACCCAACAGTTCCATAGCAACACCTTCAGCCAAAGAGGAGGACCAAAAAATTACTGTAAGCAAATGGAAGTGGGATTGGTATACCCAAAACTACAACAACCCTCAACAGCAGGGCTCCAGCAGTCACCCAAACAGGGGAAAGCCAAGGAGAGGCAGGGGAAATGGAATAAGACCTTGGTGAGTCATCCATCTTCTCAGGATCAATTATATAATACTAACAATTAATTACTTATAGGTAATGAAATTGATAGATATTTAATGGATATAATTGATAAGGTTTTAAAAAATTATTCATTTGAAAATACAATGTTAAACTTTTCTTTAAATGATGACAATGTACATAGTTTTATTGACCACCAGGATAATGCTATTGATACAAAAATGGAACCAAATGAATTAAATCTTGAACCTGATGGTGAGTCTTCTGAATTTGACACAGAAAAAATTGAATATTTTCTAAAAGAGAATCCAATGGCATCAAAAATAATTAGTAAATTATTATTAGGAATTGAAAAATTGGAAGAATTCTCTAGAGAGTCAAACAATAATACAGAAAGTGTATTATTAAACCTCACACAATCATTGAGTACAACAGCCAATAGTTTAAACGTTATTTAGAATTCAAATAATGAATTAATCAATGAAAAAAAAGATTAAACTCTGAGATTAAAAATTTAGAAAATAAATTGGAAAATTCTCAGAATATTATGGCTACCATAGAGGGATGTTTAAAATTGTCTTTTTCAAATTTGAATGATACCTTAACTCATGTACCTGTAATAAAAGATAGGTTACAAAGAGTAGAAATTGAAATTGCTAACATTTTGAAAAATACTGATAAAGTAAAAGATAATACCTCGTATGTGGAAAGAGTACCAGTTTTTATAAAACACTCTGATGATAAACCAATGATTGAACATGAACATACTGTCATGGGCTCTGAGAATACAAAATAAGTAAAAGATGAAATAAATGATCATCTTTCTAAAATAAGTGAATTACTCAATATTCAGCAGGTTAGGGAGGCAAAAACTAGCCAAAAGAGCTGGCCTAAGTTAGATCATTACCCTTCTTTTGACAAGGATTCAAAATCTGATTGGCAACAATTCATTCAAAGAATTGATAACTTAAAATATTCATACAAATTACCTGATGAAGAAGTTACATCAAAATTGATATCTTTACTTACAGATGTGGCCTTATTATGTTTTGAATCTGTATTGAGTGAGGGAATTAACTACTCCTGGAATGAGTGGAAGGCACTAATTGAAAGGCAATTTGGTGGTCCAAAATTCAGAATCACTCAACGAAGATTGTATGAAAGAGCCAGATATAATCCAAATGCTGGAGATAAACCCATGGTCTTTTTAATGAATTTAATAAAAATCATGAAAGCTATGGATCCAAAAATGGATTATGATGAGTGGAAAGAGAAAATAATATTCAAGTTCCCTATATCAGTTAGAGACATTATTGTAGCTAGAACTGAAACCATTAGAGATACATCTGGGTTCATTAATATATGTAATGAAATATTATTAAACCACAAATATGAAACCAAGTATATTAATTACAGGCAAAGTGTTGACGTGGTATAACCAACTACAAGTAAATTACCAGTGGAGAAGAAAAAACCTTCAGCTCCTCTTGTCCCTAAAAGACAAGAGAATAGCACTTGCTACAAATTTAATGAACCTTGGGCTAAAGGTCATATTTGTAAGAAAAGAATAAATGTTATTAAAAACTCACAAGATTCTGAACAGAGTAATCACAAAGATGAAAAGGAGGAATCTAGTGAGGATTGTAAAAGTAAAATTTCTTACAGTGATGATGAAAATGAGATATATGTATTAGAACAGGATATTATGTTCCTGGATAATGCAATACCTCATGCAGATACATCTTTAACTTCCATTGAAGAAGCTGAAATTATCAAAGATGTGTCTCATGATACTTACAAAATAAAACCTATTAGAGTGCCTGTTATTATATGTGGAAAAGAAATTAATGCCATTCTTAACACTGGGGCTGCAGGTAGTGTAGTTTTTATTAATACTTTAACAAAACTAGATAGTAAGTATAAGGAAAAACTAGAACCTTTACAGACAAAAAACTGGAGGGGTTTTGGTTCAGTATTAAATCCAATTGGCAAATACAAAACAGCTTTATTCTTTAAATATCATAATGGATATTTAAGAGAAGTGTGTGAATTTGTGGTAATGGATAATAATAAGTGTAGTGATTGTTTTATTATTGGAAATGACTTATTGACCAAATTTGGCATCAAACTAGATCCTGCAAATAGTTTCTTCACTATAGGCGTAAATGGGAAAAGACAATTCAAGATTTTATCTGAAAATTCAGTTTATTCCATTTCTTCTAAAGAAGAACAACTGCAAGGTGGAAGACCCACCTCTAAAGTGGTGGAATTGGAAAATGAAATCCAAAAAGCCTCTTTCAGTCCTAAACTCTCAAAAATTGAGGAAAACAATATTTTGAGATTGATAAAATCTTATCCTATGGCATTTGCTCATGTTTCAAATGAATTAGGATTGGTCAAAGACCATGAGATGAAAATATCTTTAAGTTGTGATATGGATATTTTCTTGGCAGCTTGAAAAAGAAACCTTACCCAGATTCTCCTGCAAAAAGGAAAGACATTGAAGACAACATCAAAATGTTGTTAGAAATGGGTATTGTTAAAAAAGTAGACAAAACACCTAAGTATTGTGTTATTTCACCAGCTTTAATCTTTTATGAAAAATATAAGGCAAGGTTATGTGGTGATTACAGAGCTCTGAATACATTCACTGTGGATGATATTTACCCTCTACCAAGGATAGCTTCTATCCATGCTAACTTACAAGAACAAAATATATTTCCTGTCTGTATGGAAACAAAGGTTACCACCAGATTCCTGTGGAAAAGAGTTCTCAGACTTTCTTACCAATAATCAGGCACATGGGGATAAATAAATATGTGAGAATGCCTTTTGGCCCAAAAAATGCGCCTTCAGTCTTCCAAAAATTGATGGATAGTATTTTTCATCAGGAAATGATTGAAGGATGGCTTTTGGTTTATATTGATGACATCATAGTGTTCTCAAAAACATATGATGAGCATTTAAATTACCTGAAAAGAGTATTTAAAAAGATGGATGAAATTAATTAGATAATTGCATTGAAAAATGTAAGTTTGGGTTTCAATCCTTGAAAGTACTTGGACATGTTGTATCTGGATTACAAATTTTTGTTGACCAGAACAAAGTGGCAGCAATAAAAAACATTAGTATACCTAAGAATGTGAAAGATGCTCAAAATTCTTTAGGTATGTGTGGATATTATAGGCAGTATATAAAAAACAACCAATTAATTGCATCCCCTTAAACAACATTAATCAGGAAAAAAGGAAGCCTTCATTTGGAATAATGAAAGACAACACGCCTTTGATAAATTGAGGGAGTGTTTAATGTCAGCTCCAATATTGGGACTTCCAGATTTTAACCTACCTTTTATCTTTTACACTGATGCAAGCTTCATTAGGTTAGGTGCTGCCTTACAGTAAAAACAGATAATAAATGGAAAATTATCTGAAGTAGTTATCTTTTATATATCCAGAACCTTAAGAAAGACTGAATTAAGGTATGGTTCCACCCAACTGGAATGTTTAGCCATTGTGTGGGCCTTGGAGAAACTTCATTACAATCTGGAAGACTAGAAGTTTGAATTAATAACAGATTGCAGTGCAGTAAAATCATTACTAAACATGAAAAAACCTAATAGGCACATGTTTAGATGGAAACTAGCTGTACAATAGTAAAGAGAAAGAATGACAATCACTCATAGAGCAGGAACATTGTATTCTAATGTGGATTTATTATCCAGAAGTACTTTGCCAAATGATGCTGACAACCCAGCTTATGTACCTGAAAATGAGGTTATACATATATTTGTGATTTATATAGTGGATTTAGAAGATAAGTTTATGCAAACAATATTGGAAAATTATTCATCTGATAAGAATTTTTCTAAATCATCTACCACTTTAAATGATCCAACTAATGCCTCCATGAGTGCATTCATTAAAACCTTTCCTCCAAAGTATAAAAATGTGTTGGAAAAAGGTAAACTGTCAATTGAAGATGGATATATATATTACAGAAAAAAGCTAAGTAATTTAATAGTAATACCACCTTCTATGAAAGAGTTAATGTTGAGTACTTGTCATGATGAAATCTTAGCTGGTCATTTTGATTTTGACAAAACTTTAACCAGAGTTAAAAATACAGCCTGGTGGATAAACATGAAAGAAGATGTACAAAAATACATTGAAACATGTGATTCTTGTCAGAAATCTAAAAGATTAACTTGGAAGAGAGCTGGGTTGTTACAACAATTAGAGCAGCCAAAAGCTCCATGGGAAATTATAAACATGTATTTTTTCACTGGCTTGCCATTAGCAGGAAAAGAAAGTTTCAATTCTTGCTGGGTAATTGTAGATAGATTAACAAAAATGTGTAAATTTATCCCTACCCATAATGAGGTATCTGAAAATGACTTGGCATTACTATGGTGAACTCAAATGATAAATAATGCTGGGTTTCCTAAAGCCATAATCTCTGACAGAGACCCTAAATCTACTTCAGAGTTCTGGAAATCTTTGATGGAGGTATCAGGTTGTCAACTGAAATTGTCTACAGCACACCTTCCACAAACTGATGTACTGGCTGAGAGAATGATACAGACTCTAGAAGATATGATCAGAAGATATTGTGCCTTTGGATTGGAATACAAAGACAATGATAAATTCACACATGACTGGGTAATATTAATTCCTGGCCTTGAATTTGATTATAATAGCACAACTCATTCTGTAACAGAGAAAAACCCATTTGAACTCTGGCTGGGATATGTAGCAAATACTCCAGTAAATAATTTAAATAAATTAACAAGATTAGATATACACCCTGGTACTAAATCTTTTATTCATATGCAACAAATGTGTAAAAAGCATGCAGAGGAATGCATCCAAAGAGCATTTGAATATGAAAAGAAAAGGTGGGATAAATCTCATAAAGAATTTGAATTCAAGAAAGGAGATGAAGTCCTGATTTCAACCCTACATTTTAACTTACAAGGTAATGTTAAATTAAAGGATCCCTTTGTAGGACCTTTTGTAGTAATCAAAATGGTTGGTAATAATGCTGTGGAAGTCATAATATATGCTCCATATGATAGGAAAAATCTAGTTTTCCCTATCTCATTATTAAAACCTTACCATGCAAATGATCTTGACTTATTTCCAAAAAGAAGAGGAAGGCCTTAAAAGCAACCTGAAGAGTTTGTTGAAAAAGCAGAGATTGAAAAAATACTCAAGAAAAGAATTCTTACTAAAGAGAAAGGAACTGAGTATTTACTAAGATTTAAGGGGAAATAAAATGAATTTGATAAATGGATACCTGAAAAAAAAAATCTAAATATATCCTCCCTTCTTAAAAAATTTAAACAGAAATAAATTACTGTTAAACCAGCTGAGGAGTTAAAAAACCAGTACTCATAATATATTGTTATGTTTTATTTCTTTAAAGAATTAATCTTTAATGCTACAGAATTTTCTGAATACCTGAAAAATAGTATAAAATAAAAAATATGTATAACTTATCATTTTTTTAGTGTTTTTTTTTGGGTGGGCTAGTGTCATCCTGGATATTCTCAGGACTGAGTAAAAAGTACTTATAAGTTATGTTAAACACATGGACTATAAATGGGAGCAATAAATTAGAGTACACAAATAGCATACATAAGTAAAATTATGATAATATACAAACATTACAAGTGCATTGACCCTCTTTATATGCACTAATTTTATTAATAACCTCAATCTTGGTTCTTTAATTCACTACCATGCTTATATTTGCCTAAATTAGTCAAGGATTTAACCATGCAAGCGCCTTCCAAGGACTGCATGTGGTTACCCCAAATCTCATGCCCTTTTTTGGGTTTTTTGGTGGTTTCTCAGTCAATTTTGGTTATTTTTGAATGGGGATTTCACGTAGTATAATGTCATGATTAGCCACAATATTTCTATAGTTAATCCCCCTTATTATTAAGTATTAATTAGTCCTAATTTTCCCTTTTTGGCCTTTTATATTAATGTATAATATGCATATACTCTCTTTTTTGCTTATTCTTTATTTTTGATGGATTATCCCTATTACTACAGGATTTTGGCGGGTGATATGATTCTAATTATGTTACTAGTCACTCATTTTGGTTCTGAACATGTCTATTGGCTAGAATGAGGCGTCATTAACTGTGTATTGAGCTGGTAAGTCATAGGGGTCATTGGGTAAGTAATTGTGTATAAAAGGAGGAGGTTTTTGGTCTTATTTTCTTCATTCTTTATCATTAAAATTTAAACATATAAACAGTACAATCACAATACATATCAATAGTACTTATAAAGTCTTTGAATAGTATCTGAATTTATTAAATCTATTTTTCTACCAACTATAAAGATTGTAAGCCATATATAATTAGTGAGATTAGAATTACTGAGACCTTTATATTTAGTTATATTTTAATACTTATTGGATTTGTACTACAGTATTCATATAGGACCATTAAAATCTTCTAGACAACTGACCATTCAAGCTAGTTCCCATCTCTGTACTTGACCTCAGCCTGACAATCTAACTGGTTTGAAGAAGAAGCCTCAGGGCGCTTTAGATTATCTATATGGGTTAAAATTTGTTGATTTTTGTAAAATTTATAGTTAAGAGAACTCACCTTCTGTTGTAAGAGAGCTGGTTATATTTTTATTAATGGCCAATGAAGAAATTCTTGGATAATTAGAAGTTCCACTAGGAAAACTAAGGAAATCAGAAGAGTTGATTGGGGCTAGAATAGAATAGGAGGTCCCAAAGATTGAAGAGATTGAGTTGTTCAAGATTAAAGGAGATGTAGGAGATGGAGGTTGAGCAAACAAGTTTTTGGGAGTTGAAGCTAAGAACAAGCTGTTTCTTTAATTATTCTCTTTTTCAGAAAGTCAATAAAAATGGTCAATTTCTTCAGAGTCTATGCTGTATAAGCCAGTAGGTGAGAAAGAGTTCATGCTGACAATGATGGTAGTTGATGAATTAATGTTGAATGCATAATTTTTGGGAATGAGGACATTCCATATTGGAGGGAGGATGTGGCATTCCACATCTGGGTAGGCCACTTAGGTGAAAATTTGATTTAATATTGGTGGGAAGAGAATTATGGTGTTACTAGGTGTTAATTTGTGGTATTATGGCTTTTTGAGTTGATTTGTGGCATTTTGGAATGGTTATATGGTGTTATTTCTATTTTGACTTACTGGGTTTATTGATTCGGTAATGTTTTCACTAGATTTTTGGGAGGATTATCCAACTATTAGGTATTTTCTAGGGCTTCCTCAGGTTTATTTTAAGAAATTTATTAGATATTTCATGTATTTTCAAGCTGGATATTTTGAATTTTGGAAGGTTATTATTATAAATAAAGAATACTGATATTTCTATATTTTATGTCTTGTTTTTTTTATTTATCATATGTTTCTGTTTTCTCAGTGTTTTAGTTTATTTGGTGTGTTTCAGTATATTTGTGGATGAAGTGTTCTCAAGGAGTGGCTACTTTGCTCTGGTGCGCTCTGGTGCAATTTGGTTCTCTCTGGTGATTTTCTGGTGCAAAAGTGAAGTATGATGGAAAAATTCTGTCACTGTGGCTAAATTTGGTCATTGTTGAAAAGTTTGGTCACTGTGTCAAAGCTTGGTCACTGTGTAAAGGTTTGGTCACTTTTTCAAAGTTTGGTCACTGTGGCAAGGTTTGGTCACTGTGGCAAAGTTTGTTCACTGTGGCAAAATTTGGTTAGAAAGTTATTATGCTTAGTAGATCATATGCATGTAGGGTGTTGTTAGAATGTTCTGGAGCAGGAAAATAATAGTAGAAAGATGAATATATTAATCTTCTACATGTTTTTGAAGTATTAGTTTTGATAATAACAGTCTTTTTGATAATTAACAATATCTAACATTAAAGAACAATTATAATAACATATATCAACATATAGGGTACCATTGGATAGCTATCATCCTGGGGAACTCAAATTTTTTTATTTTCTTAAAAAATTTTTAAAATAAAAATATTATAAAGTACACTATTTAATTTTGGTGGGAAACTGGATAAACCTGGGGCAGTCCTTTAATAAGGCACCTTTGAACAGGTCATTCCAAGGTTAGTTTCGGGAGTACTTTGTTGTACTTTTAAGGCACTGGGGAAAGTTTTGCGGCTTGCTCAAAGTATTTACTGTCTCTGGTATTAGTTTGATCTGGTACTAAGTGTGTTTCTGGCTGGTTTAACCATCAGTTGCATTTCAGATTTGTTGTTTTATAGGTTTCCATTTCTTTCAAAGTTCTTCAATCAGGATTTCCTCTATTCCACTCTTCACTTTTATCTTCAAGATGGTTTAATTGAATCTTTTTTTTATTTAGAGGGACAGGTATTTCATTTTTTCTTTCCAACTCCCTTGGATTCTGCCTGCAGCAATGTGACTGTAGGAGTCTACTCTACACCTTTAAAGTTGAGCCTTTTTTTCCCAATTTAAATTTTGTTATTTCATTTTTTATGTAAAAAATTAGGTTTAGGTTTAATTAAATCACATTTCCTTTTTCTGAAGACTCTTACAAAGCCTATCTTTTATTTTTTATAGTTGAATTTGAATTTGGTTCAGTGGTTCCTGAGATATCGACCTTTAAAGTTGAGCCTTTTTTTCCAAACATCACTTAATTTATTTTGTGTTTTTATATTGCATAATTAGAGAATAATGCTTCTGAAACTCTTACATGGGTATTATCTAGGATTGTGTCCCCCAAATCTTAGGATCACTCAATTATTTCTTGGCCAATTTCTTGAAAAACTTATATATTTGTGCATATCAATCTAATCATAAACTGGCCAAGAGATCTGGACTTCCAAATTGGACAGATATGGAGTGGGTGGAACTCAGTAAGGATTATATCTTTTTTTTAAATTTTATCATCAATTATGGGGGATTTAATAGCCAGAGCTATGTTCACAAAACTTATTCTAATATGCTTACTTTTTTGCTTTTCTGCAATATTGATCCTATTACTGGAAGACCAACCCCTTCACCTTCTAAAATCAAAGGCCATGGACTATACTTTACAGATAAAAAATTTATCATGCACTTTAGTTTAGGAAATTGTATTATGGAAGAAATTTGGAATTTTTCAAGAGATAATCATCAAACTACTAAGGCACCTCCTGGATTGGAATTATCCAAAAAGTTTACTCATTTTGGATGTTCTTTTCAGATCAATTAAAGTTTCATGAACCAGGTAAGTAAGGTAAGGGGTGAAGGGTCAATGGTTACTAAAACATTAGGGAGGGGTTCTAAATATTTTAATTAATGTATTTCCAAATTTTTATTTTTTTTCTGAAATTTTTAATTTATGAGTTATTAAAGATAATCAATCAATTCAAGTATTGTATCATTGAGCCCTTCTGCTGTATAAAGGTGTTCATTCAATTATATTCTATGAATGAGCTGATAATACTCTTCTTTTCATATGTTTTCTTTGACTTTGCTCATGAAATTATTGGCAGATATTATTTTGGATTCCTTTACTTGGTTGATTATCTTTTTTAATTTATTTATTTATTTATTTATGAAATAAAATAAAAATTCATTAATCCTTACCCCCTCCCAGAGTAAATTTCAGGGGGGGTATTGCCAAATTTTCAAATAAGATGAGTGAAATTTTTGACTTGAAAAATTTTGGAATGAATATGAACAAAAAAATTAAAAAACTAGTCATAAAACATTTTAATTAAGCTGTTAATTTCCTCAACAGACTTATTGGCTTTAATGCATTCTATAAAGAAAACTTTCTAAAAAAAGGAATGAAATATGTACAAAATAAAAAAACTAGTCATCAAACATTTTCATTAAGTGTTCAATTTCATACCAAAACCAGTGTAAGATGAAAGAGTTGTAGCCTTCTTGTACTTGGCTTGATAGTTCTTGAAGCAGTAAGACATATGCTTAGGCAAAAGATGAATCCTTTCCTTTGTCGTATTTGGTAAATCATTTTCCAGTAGAAGATACGCATTGACTTTTGATGCAGGGTGCCATCCTACTTTAGTTGCATTCTCAGTACCAAAACAATATTCAAAATTAGTTTTAATTTTCTAATTATGATATGATCATCTTGTTTAGCTGAAAGTCTTTGATTTATTAGCTGAGCAGGGGAAAGAGGGAGTAATGTGATTTGAAGAACAACTGGGGGAAGGATGCCTTTGAGAAGATCTTTGACAACAAGGCATGTTAAAATATTTGAAGAGGAAAAGGAGAAGAAACAAAAAGATGAGATGGGGAGGGGTTCTTAATGGATAGAATGAATAGCCGGATAGGAGTGCGTAGAAAGGTAGGGAGGCTGGCACATCCAGTAA
Organism: Hemileia vastatrix; assembly: GCA_030280995.1. Taxonomy (NCBI): domain Eukaryota; kingdom Fungi; phylum Basidiomycota; class Pucciniomycetes; order Pucciniales; family Zaghouaniaceae; genus Hemileia; species Hemileia vastatrix. Next base: position 25,616,661 of record JASXTE010000013.1, read on the forward strand.
GTTGTCTAAGATGTGGTTATAAAAAGTTGAGGATAAAAATTGAGGATAGAAGTGAACATTGACATTTAAAATGTCTAATAACCCAATTATTACCAAAAATAATTTTTGAAGATAATTGGGGTATAATGATTTTTATCCACAACTAATTTCATTGCGTATCAGTCAACATTGATACCCCCTAATATTATTTTTCAAAGCAGTTTCTAAGACTGTGAAATAAAATCCATTTCATATTTCATTTAAACCCAAGAATTCATAAATATTTTTGTAACTATTCTGACTAAAGAGGAATACTTGATTAAGTATATTTTAATAAAAATTAATTTCAATAGAGATTATTTCAGCACTTCAGTATAGATTTAAACAAGAAAAGTAAGGTTAAAATTTATATTAATGAAAAAGAAATTTTTTTGATTTTTTAAGAAACTATCAAGTTTATCACATGAGGCTTCACTTTAATTTACACATATACATCTAAAAAATCATAGTGGTGTTCTGAGGGATCTACATAATTTTTACTTACAAAAATTTGTTTTTCCTTTCAACTATTTTGAATTTAAACAGAAAATCTGACACCTTTTCTATATATTATAGTTATATATAATAAATTTTTAGTAAGTTTCTTAATCTATCATATAGAAAATAAATCACATCATTATAATATAATGTAAACTTACAGCTATTGTTAATAAAGTTGTTTCTCAAAATGATTCATCATATTTATTTAGTTTCACAGCTTAAAAGTATTTAATATATATATTTGTGATAAATAAATATATTATGTTCACATTTAGAGGTCTTCAAGAAATGTTTTGAAATGTGATAAATTTTCTTTCAGTTTAACTTAGCTTGAACCACAGTTGAAAACAGGATTACATTGGGATTTTTATCTAAGTTCTACATAAACTAAGATATATCATTTTTTAAAAATTAATATGGTCATTGCAATGAAAAAATTTTTATAAAAAAAAGTACCCAAGGAGATTGTTCTTTTACTTAATATATTATAGTACCAATATTGAGGAGCTTAAAATATTAAATTTTTCTAATTTTTTTAGCTTTTTCAGATAATTATTCTGGTATATGTATTAACCATGGAGAATGAAATCTAGAAAAATTTTGAAATATATCAAATTTTAAACCTTTTTTAAACTCTATGAATTAATTTTATTCTGTTTTACATCTCACTAAAAGCATTTAGAACTAAATTAAAATCTAAAGACATTCATCTCATGAAATAAAAAAAATCAAATCAGTTCAAAATCTTAGTATAGTTTTTCTTAGTTTTTCCAACTTGTTTTAAAAATATACCTATTTTTTTGGTTTTATGTCTTATTTATAGTTTTCAGAAACATTCTGTAAAATAATTTGTGAAAAATTGAAATTCTATTTCATGGCTAGCTTTTACATTCTAGTGCATCTTCTGTCACAAATTTCAGTGTTTATTAAAAACAACAAACAAAGATTTATCTTGTGTGGATTTATGGGTATAAATATAAATACACCAGAGTTACCCATTTTTATTGAAATTGAAAAATTAGTAATGAAAAACAAACAGGGTGAACTCTATTTTTTGGCCAAAAAATAGAGTTCTCCTTCTGTTTTTTTCATCCTCATTTTAAATTTATTTCATCTCTCCACATTCCTTTTTATGCCTTTCCATCCCTTCCCATTTTCTTCCCACATCTTCTGTTAAGATAACCTTCCCAACACACTAACTGAACTGTCCAGCATTCCCAGAGTAAGTTTCAGTACTACCCACCTTTCCCCTCAACTCCAAATTCACTTTTCACCTAATCTCAACACTCTTGCTTCACTATTCATCCATTCTTACCCCTTTCATACTTTTCCCCACTCCACCCTGCCTCTTTTGCCTCAAACATCAATTCTAAACATTTCCTTTCTCCCTTCACCCCCAACACACATTTTGAAAATACCCCAGCCCTCTTCCTTCCAACCCCACTATTCTTGCTCCCAACCCCAACCATTTCCCTTCCACATCATTTTAACCTTTTTGCTATTCACCCCACCCCTTTTTCTTTCCAAGTCACCCTTTTTTGTGCCTATATAAGAAAAGGGGTGTTGAGGAGATAAAATAAAGTGATTAAGTGTATTAAGAAGTGGAGAAGGGTGGAGAAGGGGTTAAAAGGGGTTAAAAGTGGAGAAAAAGGAGTTAGGTGAGGTGGGGTACAAGGAAGAGGGTTGGAGAAGGGGAGGACAAGGGGTGTTGGGGAGAGTAGCACTACAATTAAAAATGAGAGAAAATTTGAGAGTGGAAGAGAATTGAAAGCACAAGAGAGGGGATGAAATTAGTAGAAAGAAGAATGTTGAAAGAATTTAAATAATACAAAGATATAGTAATTATAGGGCATTGAAAGTGAAACATAATGAGCCCAAAAATAAACTTAAAACATTGTGCACCACATTTTAGTTATATATTTTATTCTCATAAAAATTTAACCCTTTTTTTCTTTTCTATAATGAGGATAACAGTAAATTAGTTTTTTAAAAAATAAAGCCCATATATTAGGGGGTGTCAGTTCTGGCAAATAAGCACTTAACTTAAGTGCAGATTTCAAGCCAAATAAGCACTTAAATTTTGCAAAAAAAGTCACTTATTTCAAAAATGGGTGTCATTAATGACCTCAAATCAGCAATTTTTTCCAATTTTTTTTTCACAGCCACATTTTGGCCACATCATTGCTTCCTTGCACACCCCATCCCTGTCATATGTGACATCCAGACCTCAATCCTCTCATCAATTCTTTGCAAAAATCCCTCACTGAGATTTGAAACATTTTATTGTGAAATTTCAGCCAGGCATTTTTTTTCCTTCTGTTTTTATGTTTTCAACCTCCCCAAATCAGATTTCCAGCTTCATCAAAGGTCAATTTCTTTTTGGTCAATTTCTTTTTGTTGATGGCAAATCAAGTAAAAAAGAAATAAAAGGGAAAATTGAAATCAATCCTAAGTCAATGAGGGAGAGGTTAAAAATCTATCAATCAAAATATAAAAAGGCTTATTTTGCTTCCACTTCCATTAGCTTTAGTATTGATGATTATGATTTGGAGAATGGAATTACTACTATTTCCAAAAAGCTCAATGTCATGTATCTTCTATATGAGGAAATGAATATTCTTTTTGGTTCCCAATTTAATAGTTACTTTTAATCTTATCAAAAATAGTTATATCATGAGATTCTGATAACACCATTTTTCCTTACTGGACTCTAAAATATTGCACTTTTGGAATTTCAGATGGTAAAATAATACTTAAACCTGTTCAAAAAAACCTCATCACCAACAGAATTCTATCAACTCACCACCAATTATCATTTCAAAATAAAGATAAGTCAACAAAATTTTATATCTGTTTGAAAAATTCAGCAATATCCTCCCCTGCATTTTATTGAAGCAAGGGGTGGGTATCACCAAAATTTTCCAAGTCATCAATTTTCCATGTCAGATTTGAAATTTTGGAAATACCCTCCCCTGTATTTAATTAAAGTAAGGGATGGAAATCACCAAAATTTAGAATGATTCTAAAAATTGATAAATAAGATAGGTAAAATTCACTAGTTTTAAAGTAATGACAATTCCTCAACCCAAAATGCAGACCAAGTCTAGAAACTAAGTTTGGGACTTTCCACAGGTATACGCAAAATGAAACCCATGAAACAGTTTAATGCTATCATGATTACCTTTTATACAAAACAAGGTCTCTGGCTTATTAATTGAGTTTAGTAAATTAAAATATAAGTTTTATTTATTATAAATTTATGAAAGAATAAAAAATATTAAATGACTTTGAAAATTCCCAAACTTTTTTTATCTACCTAAAAGTTTGTAAATGTATAAATTTTACCTTCTTTTTTTAATTTGTTGATTTTTTGGACTAACTTTTGAGTGATCTGATAAGAGAAGCAAAAACTATTGAAAGGTTAGGCATATGAAAATGGTAGGAAAAAAACGCAACTTGATGTAAGTGCAGAGTAATAAGTAAAGAGAAAAGTAGTTTGAGGAATCTGGAAGAATAAATGCATGATGTGAATGTTATGTTATGCATTATGAAATAAATAAACATGAAATTGGGAAGAAAAGGCTTAATTGTAAAGTTTAAAATCTCAGCAACCATTAAACCAAATTCTAATTGGTTTTCTGGAAATGAAAGATAGTCCTCAAAAGTATCTTCAACTAATAAGACAGTAGATTCAAAAAAACATAACCTTAAAACTGACTCTGATTTTTGAAATTGCACAAAAACTTGTAAATTTATGATGAAAATTCCAGCAAGAGGGAGATTAAAGCCTAGATAATCATAGGAATATGGAAGGATAAATGCCTGATGTAAATGCTATGATATGCATTACCAAATAAATAAAAGTGAAATTTGGAAAAAAAGGCTCAATTTCAAAGGTCAATATCTTTGCAATCACTGAACCAAAATCATATCAGTTTGTTGGACATGAAAGATAGGCTTCAGAATTATCTTCAGCAAAAAGTAAAGTTGGTTCAAATAAACCTAACCCTAATTTTGACTCTGATTTTCAAAATTGCACACAAAATTGAAAATTGATGATAAAAATTCCAAAAAGAGGGAAATAAAAGCCTAGATAATCATCAGATAAGAGTTTCACTATCCTTATTCTCTAATTATGCAATATAAAAATGTGAAATAAGATAAGTGAAATTCAGAAAAAAAGGCTCAACTTCAAAGGTCATAATCTCAGCAAATACTGAACCTAATTCAAACCTGTTTGTGGGAAATAAAAGATATGCTTTAGTAGAATCTTCTGTTAAATGAAATTTTATTTAAATAAACCTAACCCTAATTTGTAAAATAAAAAATGAAAGAAACAAAGTCAAATAGGTAAAAAAAGGCTCCGCTTTATAGATCAAAATCTCAGCAACCACTTGACCAAATTCAAATCTGTTTGTGGGAAATAAAAGGTAGCCTTCAGCGGAATCTTCAGTTAAAAGTAAATAGGATTTGGATAAAACTAGCCCTAATTCCAAGTCTGATTTTCAAAATTTTACAAAAACTTGAAAATTAATAATTAAAATAACAACATGAGGAGTTGAATAAGTCCAATTTTATCTAGATATTAGTCCTACATATCTATATATATGAAATTTTCATAGAAAGAAAGAGATATCATATAGAAATGAAAATAAGGATATAAAACTTACCTTGATTGAAAGGTAGGAAAAATAGAGTGAGAAAGAGTGGAGTTGGAATTTGGGGGAAATTTAATATGAAGAAAGTTAAATGCTTAAAAATGAGAAATGTATGTGTTTCAATGACATGGAACCAAAAAAAAAGTGAAATAGGGGAAAGTGGGATTAATGACCAAGCCAAGGAGGGATGAAAAGTAAGATGGTGGAGCTATAAAAAGAAAAAAAAGAGGGAGAAAAGGAAAAAGGTTAATTTTACCTTTAAAATTAAAAAATAAACACTTACTAAAAAATTTAGATACAAAAAACAAAAAAAAAACAAAAAATAATAATTAGCAAATATTTAAGTAAAAATGAAAAAATGACTTACCTGGAGAGATGAGTTGAGAAAAAAATTGACTTTAAATTATTTGAGGTATGAATGAGAAGAGGAGGAAATGGATATAAGTGATGAAAGAAAAAAAAGAATGACTAAAAAATTATGCAATTGCAGAAAGTATGTGATTTCATGTTGAGTTGATGAAGGTAAAGAAAGAGACTATAAGAGAAAATTCAAAATTAAAGTCAATATGCAAATAAGAATAACCATTCTAAGCGAACATTACTGATAAGTCCTGAAAAACTGTCTAAAACTGGGTACAGATAGGTTAAGAAGTGTTTTGATGGTGTACTTGGGGTATGAAGTACTTGAGGCTTTCTTGGAAGAAGGTAATGTTTCCTGGAAATTTTTGATAAAAAAAGAAAATCTTCTTCAAGATAAGAATCAGAATTGCAACCAGAGTCTAAGAGGAGATCAAGAGCTATGAAAGTTATTGCTTGATGTAGCTTATCATGATTTGAGAGTGATGAAGTCATGGCTCTTATACCATATAAAAATGTAAGTGATGTACAATGTTTTGAGTTATGAAGTGTTATGCTGAAGAGTGCTTTGTATGAGTGAAATTGTTGTTCAGCTGTCTAGAAGAAGGAGAAAAACAACAAGAAGAAAAGAGGAAGAAGGAGGAAATGGAAAAAATGGACATAAAGAATATAAAAAAATAAAAATAAAAGAAATAAGAGAGGATAAAGAGAATAATTAAGGGGAGTATAACAACAACTTTGAGAGTGGTGACAAGACAAAATTTATGGCTTAAAAATGTATTTTAATCAAATGAGTAATTTTATTTTCTGTTTTAATATCAACTATAATTACTAATAGACTTAAAGCAACCTTTATTGTATTTATATAATATTTTCTATAAGACTTATAGTGTCACAAAAAATAAAAATAATAATAATTTAAATTTGTATAATAATGTAATGTAAGTGATTGCGGCTATAGAGGACTTCCAAGGCCTTTTTATAGGCAAGGAGATCTCTGAAGCGCCATAATAATGTATATACAAAATAATAAAAATGTGAAACAAGAAGACAAGAGAATACAATTAAAACATAGAAATTAAGAGAAAAACGTGAAACAATAAACTAAACCCATGAGTAAGTTACCAATTTTTCCACCAGAATTTCCCAAAACAATTAATTAAAATAATCAGTAACAAAGTAAGTCTGAAACATAAGAACTGTGAGTAAAATAATCCAAAACAGGTATTACAGTGAGATGTAAAGGGTTTAATTAAAACAAATAAAATTATTTTCATGCAAAAAATTAATGTAGTCAATTTTATCCAGTATAAAGCAAAATTAACTAATTGTTTTAACTATGTAATTAATTCAATAAATATTTTAAATGAAACAAATAATTACTTTAATAATATTTCTAATTTAAAGTGAGAATTTAAATATCATATTATTAAATAAGTGTTTTAATTTATTTAATAATTTTACTGACAAAATTAAGGGTCACAAAAGCGCTAAATATTATTGTTTAACAAGACATGTAAGGCTTTATTTAATATATAAATTTAATTAATTAAATTTATTAATTTCACCATGCAATATGGTGGCGGACTTGCTAGCAAGTCCGCAACCTTGAACCCTAATTCATATCTTTTTCAGAAAACATTGAGGTGGTGATGAAACAATCATGAAGAAATATTTAATTTACTTTGAAAACACCTTGAAACTGATTTGAACCTTCATTGAATCATAGTTGATTAATAGTTCAAAAAATATTCACAGCAGGAAAGGATTGTGCACTAGAGGTCTAGTGCTTTTTTTGCTTCCTGAAATAATTTCTGGTAGAATTATAAGTGGGACTATCATCTGATACCTTCCTCCCCTAATTTTCCCTTATCTTAAATCTGCCTTCCTACCCTACCCCCCTTATCTTGTTGCTAACCTTTCCATCTACTTGCCCTTTCTAGCCTATCCCTTCCCTTCACAGTGAGAAAAGAACTCTCCTCTCCTTCCAACCCTCTCCCTTCTCTTCTCTTTATTTCTCACACCTCCCCCTGAATCTCACTCACCTTTCCCAGCCCAATGTCATTATTTAGTTTTATTTTGCTTTGTATTTTTTTCTTTTTTCATGTTTCTTCCCTACAAATATCTTCCTTTCTCAACACTTGGCCACATAATTTTTGGTAAACACAAGCAAATCGAATTCTGAAATATGTATTTAGTTACTTTATTTACCACTTGGAATGGTTTATAATTCCTCAAGATTTTATTTCTTGCTATTGCTAATTTATACATATTAATTATTCTCAAGTTTATCAAAAGTTGGCTACTTCACAAGCTCTTGCATGCCTCCTCAGCACTTTTTTCATCTCTCCAATCTCATTCCTCACCTCACCCAGAAAAATTGAGGGAGTGGGGAAGGCTGGAGAAGGTGAGAGAGGGGCTTTGCAGGGCTGGGAGATGTTATAAAAGCCCCTAATCCACTTCAGGAAGGCTGGCAAAGGTGAGAGAGGGTCTTTAAAGGGCTAGGAGAGGTGATAAAAGCATCTCACCTACTACTCCAAGCCCTACTTAGTCTTTACAGCACCTCACTCACATCTCCCACCAAATTAAGGGACTGGGGAGGCTGGGGGAGGTGATAAAAGCCTCTCACTCACTTTCCCCATCCCTCCTTAGTCTATACAGCACCTCACTCACATCTCCAGCCAAAGTAAGGGACTGGGGGAGGCTAGGGGAGGTGATTAATATTTTGAGAATGTGAGAGAAAGGCTGGTGAGGGCTAATGGAGGTGATTTGGGTGATTGAGGGGAATGGGAGGTGAGAAAGAGGTTGCAAAAGGGGTGGAGTTGTGTTAAAAGTGAAAATAGAATGGAGGGGAGTAGTGAGGAGGGCTTAAACTTAGATTTTGAAGCTTAACGGGTGTAGAGAATGTATCAGGAGGGCAATAAAAGTGTGGGGAGTGGTAATAGAACTAACAGAAATGACAAGGCAGAAAAATTTGAGTGGAGAGATTGAGAGGTTTTCCATTGAGGTAGTGAAAAATGGAGATTGAACTTTGTTCTTCAGGCAAACATCAGAGTCCACCCCCTCAATCTACAGCTCTATTCTGCCAATATGGAAAATGATTGATAATTATTTTTCATTGATATTTTTGAACTTAAACCTATAGTTTATATGTTTTTATTTTTTATTTTTTATTTACGGTGCACTTTAAGACTAAGTAAGTAATATAGTAAAATAATTGGTAATGAAATACAATTTTGCTTTTTTACACAAAAATTCACAGAATGCTTCTGATAACTATACATGATATAAATAAATAATATAATAGGAAAATTGTAGAAAAACGTTGAAAGCTAGAACAAAACATTTAAAGAAATTTTAAGCTATTGAACTTATGTCTTTTATGAGTTTATTTTATTTCTTTTTAAATGTAATAGTAAAATATGTTGGTTATATTTCATAATCAGAAATATTAAAAACGCAAAAAAAAATCAGGTAATATGGTGTAAATTAAAAAATAAAAGCTTCAAATTCTTGGTTAAAGTGAGTTAACATTAAAAAGAACCACTGATCTTATTAAATATTTTTTCAAAAAAAAAAATAGAATAAAATCATGAGAGAGGTTAAATGTGATGTTTTTGAAATAAATAGTATAATTTTCAGTATTTTTAATGATCAAGTGAAATTCAAAATGAAAATGAAAATGAAAATGAATTTGATGAAAAAAATTCTGTGAATGGATCAGATAATTAATCTTCCCTTGTTATTATTTCTATAAATTATTCATTAAACTTTCACTATTATTCCAGCACAGACTCATCCATTTTTGGTTAAGAGCTCAAGATGAGTTCAAAGTAAAGTTCAGCCTGAGTCAAGTCTGAGTTCAGTCTGAGTCAAGTCTGAGTTCCATCTGACTTCAAGTTGAGGACTTGCTAGCAAGTCCCCCCCAAATATTGTGTTGTGATTATAAGTTAATTTTACTGTCAGCCAGGCTGCTAGACTTACCCAGTAAAATAATTAATTATTTACTGGATGAAGCCACACCTTATTATTTTAATTATTTTAAATATAATTTATTTACATTAAAATTACCTATAACAAATTAACTAATTACAAAATAGTAAAGTTAATAAATAATAAAAATTAAATATTAAAATGTCCCTTATATTTTATTTTTATCTTCTAACACCGTGCTCAATGACAGGTTGAAAGAAATAAAAATTTATATTAAAATAAAATTTTAAATTAAAATTAAAATTTAATATTCAAATAAATATAAATATATACAAAAAATTCAAATTTCTTATTTAGAATTGACCTTTACAGTAAATATTAAATAAATTAATTTATTCCTGTCATATTCTGTAAATACACCTTTTTTGATGCTTCTTTTTAGAACAACTTTATTATTTGAATTTTTTTTCTCTCTCTCATACTACTGTTTTTAGAATTTTATTACCGTGCTCTGTCTCTCCTTTTCCTATGTAAAGGCCTCTCTTTTGGTTGTTTTTGATCCATCCATTACTTACTTACATTTAACAAACATTCATTTCATTTAAATACTTATTGCTGTCTATTATTGTTTTTGTAATTAAACTTACATAGTAATATCTCATTAATTTATAATAATAATGAAAATTTTTAACTCTTATATTTGAGTAAAACAAATAAAAAGATATATAAATGTACTCTACACTTTTAAATCCTAAAATTCCACTGTTACCGCCATTGGACCGCCATTAAAAACCTTCTAGACATAAAAGACCCCTTGAAAATTGAGCCCCTTTCCAAATAGTTGAAAGTGCATCAATACCTTGAAGCTGGTGACCAAGGGACCATTGACGACAAGGTGCCAATAGGACGAGTATACAACAAAAACAATGAACGTCATCAGCCACGTGATTTAATTTTTGCTGCAACCGGTGTGGTCTTCCAACATTAGCAGGGGCCTTTGTTGTGTGATTTGGCGCTGTTTGTGCATGTCTTAATTGACATCTGTTAAGGAATTGGGTATTTTTCTGGTTTTATTCCGTGGATATTGGGTCTGCGGGTATGTGGGTACTATCATTGGATAGCCCCGATTTTTCTCAATATTTTATGTCTTGTAGACATTTTTCATATTCTAAGTTTTAAGGGGTCATTTCCTTGTTTTTCATTTATAAAAGATAGCTGTTTAATTTTGTTTTTTGTGTTTTACGGGCTAACCTTAAGTCTTAGGGTTAAGTGCTTAGTACCATTGGATAGGGCTAATTTTTCTCTATGTTTCATGTCTCATTGTTGTTATAGTGAAATTCTGTGTTTTAAAGGTTTTAGTAGTTGTAGTTAATTTTTCTAAGTAGATTAATTGTTTTTATTGGTTTTCTGGCTTCAGGGAGGCCGGGCCGCTTCAGGCGGCACCTCCGACGTTGGGCGGCCCGCCCGCCTCTGTTTTAAAAAGTTGGGGAGCGCTTCTGGAGGGTTTTTATTCAATTTGGCGGGTACAGGTGCCAGATTTGTGGGTGTGCATGGGCTCTTAGATAGTGGTCTGTGTGTACATAGTGAATAAGACAGTTTGGGGCAACCTTAATTATCATACAACCATCCGGAGGTGATATCATTGTTCCTCACTCAGTTTTCACTGTTTTCTGGCCACAATTTGGCTGTGTTTGTTGCAAGTGAGTTCTTCATTTAACTTAGCTTTGGAAACTTTTTTCTCTGTTATAGTCTTGCAAGCTATAGCAAGTATTATTGCTGTCTCTGGTGTGGATTTGAAGCCTACATCAAGTATCTTTGCTGTCTCTGGTGTGGACATTGGTCTACATTTCAGTTCTTTGGTCTGGTAGTCTATCTGGTGACTACTTTCTTGGCTCATAAAGCAGTCAAGTGTGTTGAAAAAAGGGTTTGGCAAGACAGGAACTGACTTACTTTAGCAAGTAAATCTCACTCTATTTTTCTAAAGGGAAAGGGGATTTTCTCTCTGGTTTTTCTCCAACTCCCTTGGTCAAGGCCTATAGCTAGTACTATAGGATTGTCTACATTTCTGGTGCCCAAAGTGGGGAGAACTTGCTAGTTCTTTGGAATCTCTGTTTTCTTTGGTTGGCTCTTTTTGGTGTTTTGGACTGGAAGAATGGCTTCTGGTTTTGCTATTCCTGTGGTGACTGTCAGTGGGGGGGATGGTCCTCCTGCTGTGATGGTTAGGGAGTGTGTTAGGATAAAAACTTGGGATGGTACCAAGTTTAATGGGGAGGATGTCAAGTGGTTTCTAGAGAAGTATGAAACTGCTTCTGGAGTGGATGGTGCTTCTTACCTGGACATGGTGAAGCAGATAATCTTCTTCATTGGTGATAGGGCAGTGGAGAAGTGGTTTCTGGTCAAGTCAATAATATGGACTCTGTCCTGACAAGGATGAATAAGGGTCAGGTTTCCCTATCTTATGGGGAATTGTATGCTATCAGTCCAGGGTTGGCTGATAGGCAGAAAAAGTTTTTGACCAGGAGAAGAGTTTCTTCTGGGGAGGTAGAATACATTTGTGATTCTGCTGAAAAGTTTGGTGAGGGGTTGGAAACTCATTTTTCTGCTCCTCTGGGATATGTCAATGTCACTCTGAATGGCAGGGAGGCAAGGGCATTGGTGGATTCAGGTTCTCAGATAAACCTGATTTCTTTTTTTGAGGCAACTCATTTGGGCCTCCCTATCAAAACTGTTATTGGTGGGAATTTGAGAGGGATTGGTGGTCATGTCACTGAATTGGTTGGAACTTCAGATTTTGTGAAGTTAGATGTTGGCTGAGCCTCAGGGAAGGTTTATTTCTACATTGCTAAAGGTAATGTAAAAGCATTTTTAGGCGGGCCATTCTTGATGGATTTTCAGGCAAGAATTGGTTATCAATTTGATTTGGGAATCAGCTTGGAGTTGACTGGTGAAGACAAAAGGAGGCTTCACATGAGGTTATCATCCCCTGGAGAGGATGGTTGGGAGACCAGGCCTGGTTTATCTTCAGTGTGCCAGTGCATGGATTGTGGAAGGAGAAGGAAAGAAGTTTGTGCCGCCTCTGGTTTTCTGGAGTGTGGCTCAGGCTCTATTGAGAGTCTGTCTTTTTTAGAGTAATGAGGGCTGATCACCCTTGTGCTACAACCTCTCCCCAAGATGAGGAAATCCCAGGTTGTAGTAGGTCAGCTTCCTTGGAGATATACCAAGTGGATTTTCAACTTTCTCTTTTTAATGTTTCTCTTCTCTGCAAGTATTCATCAAGTTTTTTATCAAGTCTCTGTTCTCTCTCAAAATTCTCAATTATTTTTAATTCAAGCTCAAGGAAGAAGATTGGTTATATATCTTTATTGGAAGATATGCAGAAAAGTTTTTGGGCGGTGAGATTGGGGTCTAAATGTAAGTCCTCCCAATTGTGCACCGCTAGGGTTTCTTCTACAACTTTCAAAAACATTACCTTGGCCACACCTGTGAGCATTGGGGAAACCCCTGGTTATTTTTGTAGGTCAGAAGAATGCTCAAGAAAAGAAGATAAAAATTTCAAGATAATTCAAGAAAATCAAGAAAAAAATTTGAAGATAATGAAGAAAGAAGATTCAAAATATTTTTGTGAAGATCATCAAGATCTTTTTTGGGCCTCCAGCATGAGGTTAAACTGCAGAAAATTATGAAGAAAGAAGATCATCAAGATCTATTTTTGGGCCTCCAGCATGAGGATTAACTGCACAATTTTAAAAGAGTGGATTCTGAAGATGAATCAAGATTTGAAGATTTGGAAGACGGAAGTTAAGATGAAGATTTGGAATTGAGGAAAAGTTTTGGAGTGGTGAGATTGGGGTCTAAAAGTAAGTCCTCCCAATTTTGCACCACTAGGGTTTTTTCTACACCTTTCAAAAACATTACCTTGGCCACACAGTCTGGTGGTGACGATTTCCTGAAGATCCCTCAAGTTGAAGGTGGAGCCGCAAAGTATAAGAAGGTAGCGCAGAAGATCAGGCCTGTCAATGAGCCTATGCCTGTGGGTTTGAATCCGCCCTTGAAGAGACCTCCTTTGTCAAGAGATCCGTACTGTACTCCATTGGTGAAGAATCCTCCAGAATTTGTAGAGATGGCTAGGGTGACTGTGGAAAGGTTGAAAGTTGTTAATTTTGGTCCTGATGGGTGGTTGTCTGAAGAAGAAAAGAAGTTGTTGTTGCATGTTATTGTGCTAAGGGAAAAGGTGGTGGCATTTGTTGAGGAGGAAAGGGGTGTATTGAAGCACTCTTATGGGGAACCTTACTTGATTCCTGTGGTTTGTCATGAACCTTGGCATATCAAACCTATTCCAATTCCAGCTGCTATCAGAGAGGATTTTGTGGAGATTGTTAGGGAAATAATCAGGACTGGGTTATACAAACAATAGACATCCAGCTACTCAAGTCTGGTTTTCTGTGTAAAGAAGCAGAATGGAAAGTTGAGGGTGGTTCATGATCTTAGAGCCTTGAATAGAGTCACTATCAAGGATGCTGGTATGCCACCAAGTGCAGAGGATTTTTTTAAGCTTTTGCTGGAAGGGTGTGTTATGGTTTGGGTGATATTATGGGTGGTTATGATGAGAGGGAACTTCATATGGATTCAAGGCCTCTCACAACTTTTGAGACTCCTTTGGGAAGATTTCAGCTCACTAGGTTGCCTCAAGGTGCAACTAATTCAGTGGCGGTATATCCAGAACAGATGGCTTGGATTTTGCAGGATGAGGTTCCTACTCATGCTGGCATTTTTATTGATGATGGTGGAATTAAAGGACCATCCACTGATTATGGTAATGAGGTGTTAGCGGAGAACTCTGGCATAAGGAGGTTTGTTTGGCAATATGCAATAACTCTAGAGAGAGTGTTGTTTAGGATTGAAGAGGCTGGTTTGACCATTTCAGGGTCAAAATTCTGTTGTTGTGTTCCTGCTTTGGAAATTCTGGGTCATGTGGTATGTAAAGAGGAAAGGATTATGGCGAAGAAAAAGATTAATAAAATTCAGTCATGGCCAAGGTCTAAAAATACTACTGAAGTCAGGGGATTTTTGGGTGTGTGTGTATATGTCAGGATTTTTATTAAGGATTTTTCTTTGTTGGCTTCACCTTTAAGGAGGTTGACCAGGAAATATGCAGATTGGGAATGGACTGAAGAGTGTGAAGAGGCTTTTCAGAAGTTGAAAAATGCTGTTGGGGAAGATATTGTTCTTCACAAGTTGGATTATGGTGTTGGTGCTGGAAAAATTTATCTGGCAGTGGACTCAAGCTATATTGCTGCTGGTGCTGTTTTGTCTCAGGAGGATAAAACTGGGAGGGTCAGGCCAGTGCGATATGAGTCTGTGGTGTTTAATGAGGTGGAATCTAGGTATTCACAACCTAAGTTGGAATTGTGTGGTGTAGCAAAAATTTTAAAGAAGCTACAGGCGGTTTTGTGGGGGCAGCATTTTGAGCTGGAGGTGGATGCAAAATATTTGGTTCAGATGATCAATACACCTAGTCTTCCAAATGCTCCAATGACTAGGTGGGTGGCATTTATTCAACATTTTTCTTTTGACCTGGTACACAAACCAGGCAAAACTTTTACTATGCCTGATGGATTATCAAGGAGGCCACCTACAGATAAAGATTCTGAGGCTGAAGAGTTTGATGAAGATGTTCCAGTGGTTAGGGCCAGCACA
Organism: Hemileia vastatrix; assembly: GCA_030280995.1. NCBI lineage: Eukaryota > Fungi > Basidiomycota > Pucciniomycetes > Pucciniales > Zaghouaniaceae > Hemileia > Hemileia vastatrix. Next base: position 25,631,825 of record JASXTE010000013.1, read on the forward strand.
AAGGGTGCTGAAAATTTTTATGACCTCCCCCAAGAGGCTAAGCTGGCTTGATCTGATCTTGATTCTGGTGATTGGGATGTTTTTGTTAATGAAGATGGAGTTGTTGTTTGGGACAGATCAAATTTGGAAAATGGTGTTTTTGTTAGTGAAATGGATTTTCACAAGATTCAGTGGAAAGAGAAGGATGTGCCAAAATTTAAGGATTGGTATCCTGGTTGGGCTGGTCAATTGGCTCATGTTCACACTGTTGATTTTGATGACAGAGTTGTACCCTTGGATGTTGTTTTGATGGATTTTGAAGGTGAGACCTGGGGTCAGTCTGGGTTTTATTTTATTTTGGAGGAATATCTGTTGACCTTGGAGAGGCCAGATAGTTGTGATGATGATACTTGGTTGGCAATTAAGAAGAAGAGTCCTGGATTTTATGTGTCAGGAAGGCGGTTGATGAGGAGGAGATATCCTAATCCTCACGTTGTGGTGACTCAGAAGAAGGGTCAAGAAGTTGTCGTGAAGTCTTTGCATGAAAACCTTAGTCATAGAGGCTTTAAGGAGACTTATAGAAGAGTAGCTGACAGATTTTGGTGGCCAGGTATGAAGTTGGCTGTGCAAGGCTGGGTTCAATCTTGTGAAGAATGTCAAAGAAGAAGGCACTTGAAACCTAAAGAGGTCGGCCGTGCTACTGGTGAAACAACTGTTTTTGGGAGGGTCAGTCTGGATTCTGTCCATATTAAAGAGGGCAGATATAAATACTTGATTGTTGCTAGGGATGATTTGTCTGGTTGGGTTGATGCAGTGCCTCTGGTTAATTTGACTTCCAAGAATGTGGCAGAGTTTTTGAAGAAGGAGTGGATTTATAGGTATGGGTTGATGAAGTTGGTGACTGTTGATGGCAGGCCAGATTTTGGTGCCGAATTTAAAGAAGCTGTGGCTAGTGTTGGCTCTAAAGTTAGAGTGGCTACAGCTTATTATCCTGAAGCTGAAGGCATGGTTGAAAGAGGCCATCAAGTTATCAAGAATGCTTTGGAGAAGATTTGCGGAGATAGTGCTGAAAAGTGGAGGCATTATTTACCCTTAGTGTTATTTGCTGATAGGGTCACTGTGAAGAGGACAACTGGATATTCTCCTTATGAATTAATGTTTGGCCAAAAAGTGGTTCTACCAGTGGACTTAGAAGCTGTCTCTTATCTTGGAATTGATTGGGATGAGGTGCACTCAACAGAAGAACTGCTCTGTGCCAGGATGCAGCAGTTGGAATGTAGAGAGGAATGTCAAGAGAAGGCATACTCTAGAATGATGAAGATTAAGAATCAATAAGTCAGATACTGGGACAAGAAGATGGCTCATAGACTCAGGAATCCCTTGAAACCTGGTTGTTTGGTTTTGGTGTATAATAGAAGTTTGGAGAGTCAGTGGGGAAAAATGTTTTCCGACAGATGGAACAAACCTTACAGAGTCAGATCTCAGGTGTCTGGAGGTTCTTATGTTTTGGAAGAGTTGGATGGTGCAGTCTTGAAGAAGAGAGTGGCTGCAGACCAGGTGAAGAGGTTCTATCCCAGAGGCACTAGACATGAAGAAGATTGACTACACAATGAGCATAAACTATGGAACGTTCTTTAAATTTTGGTAATTTTTGGTGTTGCAGAGCAACTTTTGTGTTAGAAACTTTTTGTTAGAAGGTACCCATGGGTGGGGCTTCTAGATTTGATCTTGGCAAGTGTAGGGGTAACTGATGGGCTGGCTGCTCTGTAGAACAGTTACCCCAGATTGTCTGTTTCCAACCCTTTCTCTTAATTTGGTTGAACCCTAGTATTGGTTTCTTTTCACAGGTTTTAGTCCTCTATGACTTTAAACTGGAATTTCCTTTGGTTTTCATGTGCTGGACTCTTCACTCTTATTGGTTTTGGTTTATTGTGTTGGATGTTGTGTTTTTCTTAGAAGGTACACAGGGGGGGCTTCTAGATTTTATTTTGGCAAGTGTGGGGGTAACTGATGAGCTGGCTGCTCTGTAGAACAGTTACCCCAGAATGTCTGTTTCAAGTCTTTTGTTTTTCCTAGTTGAATTCTAGTTCTGTTGTTTATTAATCAGGTTTCAAGTCCACTATGACATTAAACTGGTTTGGGACTGGCTTCTTTATCTTTGGCTCTTTCGGATTGGTGGTGGATCTCTGGTGGTCTCCCATCATTTTTACTTATTGGAGGGAGCCTACCCAGTGATCATTTCTATGGACCGGACTTTCTCTTATTGGACCATCTATGGAGCTGGACTGTCTTTGATTTTGTAGTTATTTTTTTGCTAGATAGTAGTTTCAGATTATTTTCTTTTTTCTCTTTTTTTCTATTAATTTTCTTATGGGGGTTGTTAAAATTATAAAATTAAAAATATAGGGTGTTACCAAATCAGGGTCACCCAGATGTGGGCAAGCATTGGTGGGGAAAGGCTCATCAATTGGCCGGGGAATGCTATTTTATCAACTTAGTTTATTTTATTTTATTTTATTTAATTAATTTATTTTTTTTATTCTCATTATTACCCTTAATTTATGTTTCTTATTTCAAATTTTTTTATTTTTTTAAGGTGTATCCAAATCAAGGTGCAATTAGATGTGGGCAAGGTATCAGGGGATCAGCTCATTAATTGGCTGGGGGATACCATTTGTATTATTTTTTATATTTTATTTTATTTCATTTATTTTTATTTTATTTTATTTATCAATTTTTAATTTTAGTATATTAGTAGATTAAAAAAAATTGAGAATTTATAGTTGTTAATTGTTTTTTATTATTTATTTATTATTATGTTTCTAATCTTTTTGCAGGAGGTCATTGTCTGGATGGTGAAGCTTCTGGAGGCTGGTCTGGATTATGATGTCGTTTTTGTTTTTTGTTGGGATTGTGGGAAGCACTGTGTTCTTTGAAGTGCATCCTTCTGGAGAGATTATATGGATTGTAATGGGAAGTAATTGGATTATTGGGAAGTTCAGAGGAGGAAGAAGAAGAGGCAGGAATGGAGTGCTGGAAGGTGTGCTTAATGATCCTAGACATCTTCCAGTGGTTGTCCAACAGGCGCTTTCTCAGGGATTTTTCAAATTCATTCAAAGGTCCATGGAGGGCAAAGGCTTTTAGCATGTTGGAACACATTGTTCTTAGGTGTTTTATCATGTCTCCATAATCCAGGGTCAAAAAAGTTTCTAGAGGTTGGCCAACTCCAATAGAAGATTCAGGAGGAGTGGTGCCAACTAGACAAGAAGAATTGGATCAGTAATTATTTTTGTTGAAGAAATGGGATGAATTAATTTGGTACTTACAGATTGGAATCTCATCAAATTTGTAAGCAGCTGGAATTTGGATCTCTGACAATTTTGTAATGGTCATAGTGGGTGGATCAACTAGGGAAAGATATGGATTCTCTTGATCTTCCTCTGAAAGATTTTGAGAAGGTGAACTAGGAGGCTGATGTTCCTGGGGCCTAGTTGGAGCAGTGGGATTGTTGTTGTTGTTGTGGTTGTTATTTCTGTTGGATTCAGCTGGAGAAGGTTCTGGTGATGGAGTACCAGGATTGTTAAAAGATGGAGCAGGAGAGGGTGATTTGGAAGCAGATTGATCTCTTCTGGATGGAGTTTTTGAAGAGATGTAACTGTCAGAAGAATAGTTGGCTGACAGAGGAGAGGTGTAGTTTCTTTGTCTTAGTTGGGGACAAAGTTGTTGCTTGGGTGCAGTGTGGGGTGTTCTGGTTTCTTCTTGGGGTTTTCTGGCAGGTCTCCTAGAAGTTTGGGAAAATTTGAAGTTTTTGGACCTTGGAAGAGTTGGCTGCATTGCTCTGGGAGCAGTGGGAGGTGATTGTGTAGAGTTGTTTTCGTTGATTGATGGAATTTGGCTGTTTTCCGGTTGTTTTTTGAGATTTTGAGCCGGATTTTTACTGTCCAGTGAGGCGGGCGGGCCGCCTGGACGCGGTCTAGAAGCCTGGGAGCTGATATTGAAGCTTTTGGAGCTAATTTGGCGGAGATAAAAGCAGTTTCTTGGGAAGCTAAGGCTGGTCTTTTGGGAAGAGTTCTGGAAGGTGCTGAAGATAAAGAGGAAGAGGAAGGACCAAGCTCTGGGGATCTGGAGATGTATTTATGAGATGGTGAAGGAGGAGGAATAGGGTAGTTGGCATCTCTGTCACATCTTTTCTTTTTGGAATAGCAAGAATCACAAGCCCTGTTGTAGAATTTGGCTTCAGGAGTTGGAAGAGTGAATGTGCAAGGTCTGCACATGTGGATGCACTGTTTGCAGGCATAGTCCTTGGGAGCAGTGAAGCAAGGGAGAGTAGAAGGGTTAACATCAGGAGATCCAGCCATGATCTGTGGTGAGAAAAGATGATGGAAAGGGATAGGAGGAGATTTTTGTCAGTGATGGGTAGATGATGAAGTGAAGGTGGAAGTTCAGCAGGTTGGCTGTAGGGGTGGTCTGTATGAAATTGGCTGCGTCTATTTTATGCAAAATTCCGTGAGTCCATCAAGACTTTATACTGAAATCTGGTTTCTGTTAGTCCTCCAAGACTTTAAACTGGCTGGTTTCAAGATTCTATCAAGACTAGTCCATCAAGACTTTAAACTGAACACTGTGTTAGTCCCCCAAGACTTTAAACTGAGGGCTTTTAGTCCCCCAAGACTTTAAACTGAGGGTTGTGAGTCCCCAAAGACTATAAACTGAGGAAGGAGTTTTTGTTGTTGGAGTTGGTTTTGAAAGATTGGTGGAGGGTATCCACAGGGGGAGCCTCCGAATTTAGAAAAGGCAAGTTTGGGGGTAATTGATGGGCTGGCAGCCCTATTTACAATTACCCCAGACTGTTAGTTTTTTCTCTGTGTCTTAATGTGGTTGATCTCTGGTTCTGGGTTTATGATTTAGGTTTTTGAGTCCCCCAAGACTTTAAACTGAGGGTTTTTGAGTCCCCCAAGACTATAAAATGAGGATGGTTTCCCAAGACTTAAAACTGAGGGTTGTTTTGTGGTTACATCCTATAGAGGGTGTGGTCAATTTTTCTTTCTGAATCAAACTCAAGTACTAGTGGAATTACAGAGGGAATCAAGAGATGAAATGAAGTGTTCAGAATTAGCCTTGAACTGGTCAATGAGGTGTCTTCTGTTCTCAATGTCCTGCGAATCTCTAGGAGGAGTGGATTGGAAGTAGTGAAGCAGAAGTTGTTTCTGTCGAGATGTGTGTTGTTGGAACTTGGCCTTGATAGTGGGAAAGTGGTTTGGTGTTGGTGGCGCAATGGATCCTACATTGTTATCATCACTATCAGAAGATGGGGGAACTGAGAAGTCATCAGTTTAAAGTTGAAGGAAGAAATGAAAGTTCTTTACCATCAGATGGATCAGGGATGGTGGAACTAGTTGTTTTATGGGTTGTGGCACTCTTCTGGGAAGGGTGAAGCTTTTTGATTCATCTGGGTATCAGGATGGATGGCCTAGACCTTTTTGTGCTGGCAGAAGATGGACCAGGTTGAGGTGGAGGTGAATCTGTTGTGGAAGATAGTGGACCAGGTCTGTGGCAGGTCTTCTTTCTAGATTGGCAGACATCGCAGGACGCTCTGTATGGATGGACAGGTGGTGTCATGGTGCAGATTAAATTATTGTTGATGCAGTATTGGCAAGGACCCATTTCAGAGGCAGATTTGGGAAGAAGGTTGAACATGGTGGTTGGATGAAGAAAGAATGTGGACATTCTCAATTGGAGGGAGGATGTGGTCTTCCAACATTGGCAGGGGCCTTTGTTGTGTGATTTGGCGCTGTTTGTGCATGTCTTAATTGACATCTGTTAAGGAATTAGGTATTTTTCTGGTTTTATTCCGTGGATATTGGGTCTGCAGGTATGTGGGTACTATCATTGGATAGCCCTGGTTTTTCTCTATATTTTATGTCGTGTAGACATTTTTCATATTCTGAGTTTTAAGAGGTCATTTCCTCATTTTTCATATATAAAAGATTGCTGTTTAATTTTGTTTTTTGTGTTTTACCGGCTAACCTTAAGTCTTATGTTTAAGTGCTTAGTACCATTGGATAGAGCTATTTTTTCTCTATATTTTATGTCTCAATGTTGTTATAGTGAAATTCCCTGTTTTAAAGGTTTTAGTAGTTGTAGCTAATTGTTCTAAGTAGATTAATTGTTTTTATTGGTTTTCTGGCTTCAGGGAGGCTGGGCCGCTTCAGGCGGCACCTCCGACGTTGGGCGGCCCGCCCGCCTCTGTTTTGGAAGGTTGGGGAGCACTTCAGGAGGGTTTTTTATTCAATTTGGTGGGTGCGCATGGGATCTTAGTTAGTGGTCTGTGTGTACATAGTGAATAAGACAGTTTGGGGCAACCTTAATCATCATACAACCATCCGGAGGTGATATCATTGTTCCTCACTCAGTTTTCACTGTTTTCTGGCCACAATTGGCTGTGTTTGTTGAAAGTGAGTTCTTCATTTAACTTAACTTTGGCAACTGTTTTCTCTGTTATAGTCTTGCAAGCTATAGCAAGTATTATTGCTGTCTCTGGTGTGGATTTGCAGCCTACATCAAGTATCTTTGCTGTCTCTGGTGTGGACTTTGTTCTACATTTCAGTTCTTTGGTCTGGTAGTCTATCTGGGGACTACTTTCTTGGCTCATCAAGCAGTCAAGTGTGTTAAAAAGGAGCTTTAGAAAAACAGGAACCAACTTACTTTAGCAAGTAAATCTCATTCTGTTTTTCTAAAGGGACAGGGGATTTTCTCTCTGGCTTTTCTCCAACTCCCTTGGTCAAGGCCTATAGCTTGTACTATAGGATTGTCTACAACGTGAATTACTTTTTGCTGAAACCGGGAATTGAACCGCGCTCCAAAAATTAGGTTCATATATTGAAAATAGTCATATATATTTGTGGTAATTATTGATTACTATTTGTGGGTCATTTTACACATTTTGTTGCACACATACATCTTTTATTACTCAGCACTCTGTAAAGTGGAATTAACTTGCTCATTTTACAGGAGGAGGTGTCTGGCAAAATAAATTTTTTTCCTAGTTGAAAAAGATAGAACTATAATTTTCTTAGTCCTAGAAGTGATATAAAAGTTAAATTAATTATATTATTTTTTTTACTTATTTCAGTTGACTTCTGTCCTGATAATTAATAATTTATATTATTGTTTCAGTTGACAAATTGTCCTGGCAGTGATTAATAATATTATAAATTAATTAATTAAATTATATCAAATTATTTCAGTTGAAATTAAGTCCTGGTAATTAAAATTATTTCAGTTGACAATAAGTCCTGGTAATTAAAATTATTTCATTTGACAATAAGTCCTGGTAATTAAATTATTTCAGTTGACAATAAGTCCTTGTAATTAAATTATTTTTCAGTTTACTTCCAGTCCTGATAATTATCAGCATATTACTAATTATTAAATTATTTTATTATATCAGTTGATTTATTTTAAATCCTGGTTATAAAATTACCTTAAAATTAATAAAATTGTGATTATTATTTCAGTTGATTTTTGTCCTGATAAAACATTATATTTTAATTATTCCAATTGATTACAAGGTCCTGATAATTACTTATATAATATATTTTTTTTCTCTTATTTTTCTTTGAATAAAGTAAAAATAATAGCTGATTAAATATTTCTTTCTCTCAGTTCAGGTTAATTACAACTATGACTGATCAAGGTGCTTCTGCTGGCCATGATGAGGAACTAGATTTAATTGATTATGATGAAGATTCTTCTGTAAGTTCTCCTTTGACTACAAAACTGGCTCAAATTAATCAATTACTGGACCAATCAGGATGTATAAATTCAGGAGATGGAAATATTAGTGGAGACAACTGCTCAGGAACAAAAGCCTTCTATCAACCTCCCAGAAGATATTCCCAAAGGCTTCAAGATAAAAAAGATACCCTTAAATCAGCAGGTCCAAAATTTCTCCACTCACATCATGGAGTTGAGGTCAAAAAACCTCAAGCTGCGGTCAAAAATAGACTGTCTAGAAGACAAGGTAAGAAAAATAGAGTCTTTTCTTCAAGAGAAGAAGAAATCTCCTCCTCCAAAAGCCCTTCCACAACTGGCCCCCCAGAAACAAGAAAAGGTGGAAGTCTCAAAGTGGAAGTAGAATTGGCTGAATAACCAGTGGGATTATTTGTCCAAACAGCAACAGCAACAGCAACAAGTACCTCAGGCAGGTCCTTCAAGAAAAAATCAGTTCAACCCAAGACCTCCTCATCCCTACCAAGGAGGAAGAAGGAGAAAGAACAACCACATCCAAGTCTTGACCAAGCCATGGTTAGCCCCTCTATTGAATCTCAAGTACCATTTCTTGTAACTGATTCAGTTCCTTCAGGTAATTCTGGAAGAGGAGATGAGACTGTGAGGCCAGTAGAGGCTGAGAATATTAGTCAAATTTCACAATATTCTAATGTATCTAATCTTTTGGTTTAAATTGCTACCTAAGTGATAAATCCTGATATGGCTATTATTGATGAAAAACTTGATACTGAGTTTTATGAGAATCTGGAAAGTTATTCTGTTTAGCTATTGAGAAATACTCCAGATGTAGCCAACATTAATGATGAATATTTGAGAGATATTATTTCTAAACAAAATCATATAATGAACAACATGCAATTGACTCAGAAATATAATAGTTTGTTAACTGAACAGGGTTATCAAGCATTGAGGAGTGAGTTACAGAGAGTTTCTGATGATTTGTTTTATTACAAAGTAACTCATGAAAATAAAGTTGCTTTATGGAAAAATATCAAGAATGATTTGTCTAAATTAAAAGATACTGTGTCCATCTGTTTCCAGGAGCTAGAGGGACATAAGTTGAACCTAGAAAGATTGAGTAACCATTATTCATCTTTACAAAATAATAATAAATTATCTTTTGCAACCATCAATGAGAATTTATCTAGTATTCCAAGAGTAAAGACTAGGTTAACAACCATTGAAGAGAAATTGAATTCATTGTTATATAATCAAAAATTTTCTGACATTTCTTTGAAAGAACCTGTTGAGCAGGATACCCCAATTTTACCTGTTCATAGTTCCTCCAAAGAAATTTAGTTCCAGAAATACCTGTTAATATCACTGAGTTTCCATCAAAAATTGATGATGTACCTGGATTATCCACAGAAGGATTAAAAAATGAAATTACTGCCCAATTGGAGAATTTATAGCTCATTTTCACTCAGAAACAAGCTTGTAACAAGGAGACTACTTCAAATCAAAAGAATTGGCCAAAACTTGACCAGTGTCCAACATTTGATGGTGACTCTTCCTCTGATTGAAAACAGTTCATTTGGAGAATTGATAATCTTAAAAATTCTTACAAACTCCCAGATGAGGAAATTGTGTCAAAATTAATTTCTTTATTTACCAATGTAGCCCTAATGTGGTATGAATCTGTTCTCTTGGATAAAAATGACTACTCATGGGAAGATTGGAAAAAATTAATTAAAGCACAATTTGTTGGTTCCAAGTTTAGATTAGCTCAACAAAGGCAATATGAAGAAACCAGATATAGCTCTTCTACTGAAAAACCTATTGAGTTCTTGATGAAACTTGTGAAAATCTTAAGGGCAATGGACCCAGAGATGGAGTTTGAGTTATGGAAGGACAGGATCCTCTATAAATTACCTATGTCTATGAGAGACTTAATAGTTTCTAGGACTGAGTTATCAAGGAAACCTTCTTCTTTCATTAATACTTGTAATGAGATCCTTCTAAACAACAATTATGAGGCTAGAAGATTCATTTCTAGAAATTCATTGGAGAAAACCTCCAATTAACAAAAAAAACCTGTGGAAAAGGTTGGTAAACCTTCTTCCCCTGTTGCACCCAAAAATTATGCAAAAAATACTTGCTTCAAATGCAGTAAGCCTTGGAAGAAAGGCCATGTTTTTGACAAGAAGATGCATCTTGTTGAGCAGACAGAGGAACATGCTGATGACACAATAGCACTGGATGAAACTTTAAGTGATTGTGCCAGCAATATCTCATATGAATCTCACCATGAAATATTAATTCTGGAAGAGGTTATTCATTATTTAAAAAATATTGATATTGAGAATAATGATTTATCTACAGTAGAGGATGCTGAGATCATAAAAAATCTTGAGGACAGCTCAATTATTATTGCCCCTCTCAAGGCACCAGTCTTGATCAATGAAAACAACATTGAGGTTGTCTTAGATTCTGGAGCTGGAAGAAGTGTAGTATCTGAAAAAGCACTTGCTTCAGTGGACCAAGTTTATAAATCAAAACTTATGTCTATCATTTCTGAGAATTGAAGAGGCTATGGCTCAGTTTTGTCCCCCATTGGTAAATACAAAGCCACAGTATTTTTTAAATATAACCATGGTTTTGTAAGAGCTATATGTGATTTTGTTGTCATAAAAAATGATAACTTGAGTAATTGGTTCATTGTGGGAAATGACATTTTAACCAAATATGGAATAAAATTAGATCCTTCAAACCAATGCTTCACAATGGGGATGAATGAAAAGAGAAAATTTAAAATTTCTTCCCCCAAGAGATTATTAACAACAGGATTGAACACATGTCATTCTGTAGTTCAATATAAATGAAGATCTACAAAAGAAATTCTGGTCCTTGTGTCTGAAATTGAGAATTCTTCTTTTGGAGAACAACTTTCTGTTGAGGATAAAGATTCAATCATTCAATTGATCAAATCTTTTACTATGGCCTTTGCTCATGGATCACATGAATTAGGACTGGTAAAAGAAGAAATGAAGCTTTTATTATCTTGCCCATTGACAGAAATACCACCTAGTTAAAAAAGAAGCCTTATCCAGCTTCTCCCACAAAGAGAAAAGATATTGAAGATAATATCTCTACCCTTTTAAAAATGAATATTATTGAATAGGTAGTTGAAACACCTAAACATTGTGTTATCTCACCTGTTCTAATTTCTTATGAGAAAAATAAGGCCAGTTTATGTGGTGATTATATAGCATTGAACACTTATACTGTTTATGATATCTATCCTTTACCCAGAATTAGCTCTATACATGCTACCCTACAAGTTGCTAAATATATCAGCTGTTTGGATGGTAATAAGGGATATCACCAGGTACCTGTTGAGAAGAACTCTCAGAATTTTCTGATGATTGCTACTCATATGGATATTTATAAGTATATTAGGATGCCATTTGGCCCTAAAAATGCCCTTCAGTTTTTCAAAAATTATGGATAACACATTCCATCAAGAAATAATTGAAGTATGGCTGATGGTTTATATTGATGATATCATTATATTCTCTAAAACATTTGAGGACCATCTTAACCACCTGTGTAAAGTTTTCCATAAGATGGATGAGATAAATATGACACTGGCTTTGAAGAAATGCAAATTTGGTTTTCATTCCTTAAAGGTGCTTGGTCATGTTGTCTCAGGGTTACAGATATGTGTTGACCAAAACAAAGTGGCAGCAATACAACAGGTGAAGGCTCCTACCACAGTTAGAGAGCTACAGAGTTTTTTGGGAATGTGTGGATACTATAGACAGTATATTAAAAACTACCAAGTCATAGCATTACTCCTTACCCAACTGACTAGGAAAGATGTTTCTTTTGTCTAGAACAGTGAAAGACAAAGAGCTTTTGATACTATGAAACATTTTTTTATTGTCAGAACCAATTCTTGCTTTACCTGACTTTAATAAACCATTTGTTTTATACACTGATGCCAGTTTTATTGGTCTTGGTGCTTCCCTCCATTAGAAACAACTGATGAATGATAAGGTTTCAGAAGTAGTTATCTGTTATATCTCAAGAACCTTGAGAAATAGTGAATTGAAATATGGTGCAGCTCAACTGGAATGTTTAGCAGTAGTATGGGCTCTAGAGAAGCTACATTATTACCTGGATGACTAAAAATTTGAACTTGTCACTGACTGCAGTGCAGTTAAATCCCTACTAAACTTGAAAACACCTAACAGACATATGTTCAGATGGCAACTGGCTGTTCAAAAATATAGAGGGAGAATGAAAATAATTCATAGGGCTGGTATTGCTCACTCAAATGTGGATATGTTATCAAGGTTACCTTTGCCAAATGATGACTCAAATCCTGCATATGTTCCTGAAGATTAAATTGTTCATATTCATAGGATATATGTAGTTGATATGGAGGAAGAGCTATTACAGCTTATTCTGGATTCATATTATAAGGAAACTGACTTAAAAAAGTTATGTACCATATTAAATGATCCAAAGAATGCTTCAATACAAGCATTAATTGAAACCCTTCCACCAAAGTACCAGAAGGCTTTGGAAAAAGGTAAATTTTCAATTGATGAAGGCTACCTCTATTAAAGAAGAAATTTGAGTAATTTTATTGTTATTCCTCCTTCTATGAAAGAGATCATCTTGAAAATTTGTCATGATAACATATTGGCTGGAGATTTTGATCTTGACAAAACAATGATTAGAATTAAAAACACTTCTTGGTGGGTTAATATGTCTGAAGACACCAAATTTATATGTTGAATCCTGTTATTCTTGCCAAAAATCAAAAGATTTACTGGTAAAAGAGCTGGATTAATGCAACACATTGAATTTCCTGATGCACCATGGCAGATAATAAAAATGGACTTTGTAACAGGACTACCCATTGCAGGGAAAGACAGTTATAACTCTTGTTGGGTTATTGTGGATAGATTTACAAAGATGTGTAAATTTATCCCCACCCACAAGGATGTTTCCACTAAGGAATTATCTTTCTTATGGTGGTCTCATATGTTTAATACTGCTGGTTTTCCTAAAGCCATAATCTCTGACAGAGACCCTAAATTTACTTCTGAATTTTGGATGTCTCTGATGGATGTTTGTGGTTGTGATCTGAAACTATCTACTGCCCATCACCCCCAAACTGATGGTTTAGCTGAAAGAATGATTCAGACTTTAGAGGACATGATAAGAAGGTAATGTGCCTTTGGCCTTGAGTACAAATACAATGAAAGATTTACTCATGATTGGGGTACCCTACTTCCTGGGTTGGAATTTGCTTATAATAGCAATGTTCATTCTGTTACTCAGAGAAAGCCTTTTGACCCCCCACTTAGATATGTTCCAAATACTCCTGCCCAAATTCTCAATAATAAAATACTTAAATTGGATTTACATCCTGGTGTAAAATCATATATTCAAATGCAACAACTTTGCAGAAGTCATGCTCTAAAATGTATTGAAAAATTCTTTGAATATGAGAAGAAGAGATGGGACAAATCCCATAAAGAATACACTTTTAAAAAGGGGGATGAAGAACTGATTTCAACAGTCCACTTCAATTTACAAGGTAACAACAAATTAAAAGACCCATTTGTAGGTCCATTCATAGTCAGAAGAATGGTTGGTGATAATGCAGTTGAAGTTTTTTTTATTCTTCATATGACAGAAAACATCCTGTTTTTCCAATATCTCTTTTGAAACCTTACACATCCAATAGTGATTTATTTCCCAAAAGGAAGGGAAGACCAAAAAAGACCCCCAATGAAATCACTGAGACAGCAGAAATTGATAAGATTCTAAGTAAAAGAATAGTTACTGCTGAAAAAGGTACAGAATACTTATTGAGATTCAAGAATAAATCTTCTGAATATGATTCTTGGATACCTGGGAAGGAGATATCTAATCTTCCAACTCTGCTAAAGAAATATAAAAAGAAAAAATTATAGCATTTTTTATTGTTTTTTTAGAGTGAGGGAGTGTCAGCCAGGCTGCTAGACTTACCCAGTAAAATAATTAATTATTTACTGGATGAAGCCACGCCTTATTATTTTAATTATTTTAATTATAATTTACTTACATTAAAATTACCTATAATAAATTAAGTAATTACAAAATGGTAAATTTAATAAATAATTAAAATTAAATATTAAAATGTCCCTTATATTTTTATTTTTATTTTCTAACACCATGCTCAATGACAGGTTGAAAGAAATAAAAATTTATATTAAAATAATATTTTAAATTAAAATTAAAATTTAATATTCAAATAAAAATAAATATATACAAAAAACTCAAATTTCTTATTTAGAATTGAACTTTACAGTAAATATTAAATAAATTAATTTATTCCTGTCATATTCTGTAAATACACCTTTTTTGACACCTTCTTTTTAGAACAACTTTATTATTTGAAAATATTCTTTCTAAAATATTCTTTTTTCTCTCTCTCATACTACTGTTTTTAGAATTTTATTACCATGCTCTGTCTCTCCTTTGCCTATATAAAGGCCTCTCTTTTGGTTGTTTTTGATCTATCCATTACTCACTTACATTTAGCAAACATTTATTTCATTTAAATACTTATTGCTATCTTTTATTGTTTTTAGTGATTACATTTACATAGTACTATCTCATTAATTTATAATAATAATAAAATTTCTTACCTCTTATATTTGAGTAAAACAAATAAAAAGATATATAAACGTACTCTACACTTTGAAATCCTAAAATTTCACTGTTACCGCCATTGGACCGCTGTTAAAAACCTTCTAGACATAAAAGACCCTTTGACATTTACACTTATAATTATAATATATGTTTATAATTAATTAATTATTAATTCATATTTATTAAATACTTAAAAATGCGCCATAATTTATAGAATATAAAATATATCATGCTTAATTTAAATGTATAAATAATTTATATTATAAAGTTAATATAATACTTATTTTACTTATATTTAATAAGATACTTATATAATTTTAATATGCAATAAATTATTTATTTATATACATAAAATGCATATTTTTATGCCCTCTTTCAGGTCCAATAAAATAAAATAACATTTACTGGGCTCCTGGTACAGCCTGGCTGACAGGTATGATACTGACAAATAAGTGAAATGGGATGTTATGATAAAATAAGCCCTTTTGGTTGAGAAATTGTGGATTTGAGTGAAATAAGTGACTTATTTCATTTTGAAATCCACCAGTGTTGGGGCTAGTGTGTTTTTGGAAATACACACTTAAATAAGTGCAGATTTTCCCTAACTGACACCCCCTATTGTTTTTACTTCTAAAATTATGACATAAACATTAATTTTTTTAAATTATGCAGTTAAGTAAATTTTTTATAACTTCAATTTTGAGAGTGATGTAAACTTCACAAATCATTTAAAGCTTGAAAAATATACAAGAGTATATATACATACAATGAGAAGAAATATGTAGTTCTAGAAACCTTTATTGATAAACATTTGATGAAATTATAAGTTTAATAAAAAAATTTCTTGAATAACTTTTTATAGTATTGGATAATTCCTCTATTAATTGATAGGTAAAAAAATCCTATAAACACATATAAAATGAACTTTTAGTTGAATGTATTTAAGAATTTTATTATTTTTTAAAAAATGAAGAAAATAAATCGTTACTTTCAATTGTATGAGTGTGTCCAATTATTTTGGTAGTGCTTTTCACTTATCTGAATATTCCTGTAAGCCAAGCCACAATATTATTTTCTAATGATCACCGGTGTTTCAATGAATGTTAAAGTTTCCTTCAAAGTGTGTTCAAAGTAATTTTACTGTTTCTTCATAATAGTTACATCACTCCCTCAATGTACACTCAACTGGATATGAATTCAGCTTCAAGGTTGTGGACTTGCTAGCAAGTACGCCCCCATATTGCATGGTGAGTGTATACATGAACCTTATGAGGAAAAAAATGTTCCCATGATTTCTGTCATATGACATATGGCCTGATGGCTTATTAATTTAAGTAAGTAGAGTATGATATATAACTTGTGAAATTTTAATTCATGAAATAAAAATAAAACTTGATAACCTATATTAGAACCCATACTTTTGTTGCCTACCTAATGGTTTATTTTTTACATTACCAATGGTTATTACCTTTTGTATTTGGTTGACCAACACTTGATTATCAGTCATTTTTATCTGAAAAATGCAAATAAAATCAATGTCAATAAAAAAATAATGAAAGGGATAAAACATACCTAAAATATTTTAAGAAGTCCCTAAAAAGTTCCAAAAAAAAAAAGCATCCAGAAGTCTCAAAAAAAGTCCCCAAAAGTTCTCAGAAAAGTGGGGGGGGTGGGGTAAATTCAAAAAAAAAACTTTCCCAAGAGTTCTCAAAAAAAAAAAAAAAAAAAAAAAAAAAAAGTGTCCTAAAAGGTTCTAGAAAAGTGGCAAAAAGTTCCAAGAAAAAGAAAAAGAAAAAAAAAAAAGAAAAAAAAACCACTTTAAAATCACTTTAAAATGCTTTTAAAACATTTCTAAATTGTTTCTGAATGCTTCCAAATGATTTTAATGAAAAAAGGACCTAAAATAGCCAAAAAAAAAAAAAAAAAAACACCTAAACATCACTAAAACATTTCCAAATTGTTTTGGCAAAAAAATAAAATAAAATAAAATAAAAAGACCAAAAATTGCCCAAAAACACCTAAAAACAAGTGTGAAATGCTCGTAAAACATTTCTGAATGGTTTCTAAATGATTCTGAAGCAATTTAGTAAAAAAAAAAAAAAAAAAAAAAAAAAATGTAAATTAAAAAAAAAAAAGACCCAAAATCAGAAAAAAAAACCTAAAAATGACCAAAAAGTCTGTAAATCAAGACTAAAAAAATGGAGAACCAAGGAAAAAGGAATAAAAGGGAAAAATTACAGATCAATAAATTATTGAAACAAAAAAGATGATAAAAAAAGAAGAAAAAAAAGAGGCAAAAAAAAGACATTTCAATCAGCAATTAAATTACAAAAAATGATAAAGTGACTTACCTTGAGAGCTGTGAAGTGAGAAGGATCAGAACTAACAATGAGTGATGAAAGTGAGAGACAAAGAGAAGATGAGATATCTTAGTGAGAGTGAATCTTAGAAATGTTATGTGATTGAAAACATTATGAGATTTCAAGTCTGGGAGCTGAACCAAAGCAAATGAAACTGTGAAATGGGGGAATTTAATTGCACGAAATTGTAAATTAGTTAAGCTAGGCCTTAAAAATGAGAAAGGGTGATTGGTAGTGTTTTAGCATTCATAGAATTTGTTTGAGATGATGAAGTACCACTAGATTCTATTGGTGGGGGTAGTACAGCATTGGAATCCGTATCAGAATTAACCATTAGATCAAAAGCTAGAGTTGTAATAGTGATCTCAAAGTTGATGAGGGACTGAAAGTGGCATGTTATGTTAGCAAACAATGATGAAGATTAAGGGTAAGTTTATTATTAAGGTATTGATTAAGTGCTGTTAAGTCACCTACCTCATTTTTATGAATATACCCTTAAGGATTAGGTGTTGGTGCTTTTGCACCTAGTGTTGGCATCTCTGTACCTAGTGTTGGTTAATCATGATGAAGGGAAGTGTTTTGATGACTTGTTTGACCCAAACAAAAACAAGTTTTGGGTCAAATATGCTGTTGAAATACACCTGTCCAGGGCAGGTGTATTTCATTTTTTGATGGCAGGTTTGGTACCTTTTTTGTGGTGTTTTTATGGTGTATTTGGTAAGGTTTGAGACCCCCTATTTTATTCATACCTGCCCTCACACATAAATAACTTATCAATCTTTCATAGATACAGCAACCAAGGAAGGCTCACAATTTATCTGGCCTGAGCAATTGGTTAAATCAATATTTTGATTAATTATTTTATTTTCATCAAAAGATTAAATGGTTTTTTTAAATAAAAACCCAAAAAAAAGAAAAAAAAAGTTGTGAAAAAATGACCAAATTTAGCTACATTGAATACAACAAAGAACACAAAGTTAAAAATTATTATTTTATCTAACACCCAAAAAGCTTGAAAAGATGAATGTTTGACTATCAACCCAAGATTCATGTTAAGAATCTCAAGAAGGAACTAGACAATCACTATATAGCATTATTTGGATAATTAAGCAAGGATGGAATAAGATTATATGAAAAAAGTTTTATTTAAACAATATTCAGAAGAGAAAATGATTTGTGCACTGCAAAGAAAAAATTCTATATAGCTATATAACAAGAAAACCAAATGTAATCTATAATGCATCCTGGTTACTTGAGGAGCCAGATGATGGTGAGGCTGACGTGGAACGTGAAGGCCCTAATCGTCTTTCTACGGCCAATGCTACTTTGGCAGCAAATCTTTCACGGTCAGGGGCATTCAACTGGGCCGCATAAGCCTTTAATTTGCGTAGTTTGGATAATACTGAATCCAAATCCTCGCTCAAAAACCCGTTTTCGTGATTAGTGTTAGAGTTGGATTGTTTTGGGACGTTCAAAGTTGTGGGTGTTTTGGACACATCACCAAAAATTATTTTTTCTGCTTCTTTTATTTCTATCTCTGTGGGTAACTCTGATGAAGCCTCGCGAATTAAAGGAGGTTCTGCAGATTGAAAAGCACTAAAGTCGTCCTCAAACCCATAGTTAAAGCCTGAATCCCCAGTTCCTGGTTTCGGACTGGATGACAAGCTGAATAATGATGAAATCTTGAATGGTGAAGACGGTTCAGGATGTCTAGGTGAATTTAAAGGAAAAAATCCTTGGGAAGAAGTTAATCCGAGAAATGAAAGGAGTTCTTCTGAATTATGCTTGGAATCAGATGCAATGGGAGGTTTGCTAGAAGATTGATGTGAAGAATCATGATTTGAGGGATGAAGTTGAGCACCTGACCAAGCATGGCATTGAAGAGCCATTCTGATATCTGCCACATCCACTGAACCTAATCAGAGATAAAACAAAGCAAACAACGAGCAAAATTCAAACAAACGAGGGGAGGGGTAAGTCACTAATCGAAAGCAATCAAGACAGCCGAAAGATACGGACTGTATACTTCGAATCCAAATTGAGAACAGATAGATTGCCAGCTTACAAGAGCATCTTCTTGATCAAGTTGGGAAGGATCTTGACTTGAGTTAGAAGTGAATGGATCATCTTTGATCTCCCCATTAAAGACTAAGGCTAAAGCTAGAGAAATTCTTTTTGAGCCCAATTTTGTCAAAGTAGGGCGTAGTTTTTGCTAACCAAAAGGATTGAGTGGGTGAAGATTAAGAATAAAGTCAGAATGAGAGAGAGAGGGGGAGAGGGAGAAGAGGGGATAAAAACCAATTCATTTTCATGAAACACCAAGATGACAACATCATATCCATCAGGGATTGGTTGCACAGCCCATGGCTCATGATCAAACTTTTCAATTGAGAGATTGACGATTTCAAACTGAGTGAAGACGGTATAATACTTGTTATTGATAATCCAAGGGATGACATTCTGAATTGGCAGATTAGAGTGGTTGCTTGACACATGAGATTTGGATGAAGAAGGGATATGGCGATCATTAAGGTTATGTTTAGCGATAGCTGAAAGAAAGGGACAAGACAAAAGTGAGCGGACAAAAATGAAGGAAAAAACAAATCAAAAAGGGTTCACCATGGATGAGATCACGTGCAGTTTCAGGATGCGCGAGAGAGTAGACGAGGATGGAGTTGTGAGATGGTGATGGATGCATGATGGCCCAAGGGAAGAAAGCCAGGGAGGAAAGTCGCTTGAAATAGACCTCCACTCTCACATTGAATAGCATATTGCATACAGCCCTCAATTCTAACTGTCTAACTGTCTAGTCCAAATCTCAACAATTCCATTAATCCATCTCATTTTCGACATCCGGCTCACATGATAATTTTAGCATCTCATCAACTGCTCTTTTAGCGCCAATCCAACGTCCCCCTTGAAAATCTTTTTAAACTTGTGGGAAAATTCTTGGACCGTCGTCTTGAAAGTCTAGACCAGCCAGATACAAGCAAAGAACCAAAATGAATCTAATTTGACTTTTGTCCTCCCTTCTTATCTCACTGTCTCTCGTCCCTTTGATTTCCCGAAAGCAGTATTCAAAGTGTTATCATACATGTTTTTAGATTATAAAGTCTCAACTTGATAGCGCTGAATCAACATAACCTAGGTAGTAAATACTTCCTATAATGTAGAGACTGACGAGAAGAAGTAGCAGAAAATGCGGAGATAAACAAAATACACCAAGAAAAAACTGTCGGTCGGCGATTTTACCCTATCCTCCTGAGAATTGATGTCAGTATACGGGAAGGCCAATTAAGAGTTACAGTTTCGCATATTACAAATTTAAGGGGTTTATGATTGGATTCAAATCTTGATCGAGTAAAAATAAAATAAGTAGATCTAAAACGAGATAATCTTTCTTTTTTTGAAAAATGTTTATCTTTGAAAAAATGTTTTAAATTACTTAAAAAGTAAAATATATACAGCCATATTCGAAACGGTTGGTGCAGTTTTACTAAAAAATTCAAATCTTTTGTTCAGCTCAATTGACATTTGACAGCAAACTTAGCCTCCTTTCACCAAAAATTTGCCAGTTTCTCTGTCAAATGTCAAGCATTCTGTCTAAATGTTTTGATTCTTTTTGCAAAACTGCACCAACCGTTTCGAATTTGATTGTATACAGCTAAATCTCAAAAGCTTGCGGAATTTTGGACGAAAAAATTATAGCTTCACTCACAAAAAAATGATTTTCCTATTCAAAAGGGAGTAACCCCGAGCTATCCCTGACCCTTTTGAATAGGTAAATCATTTTTTGGTGAAAACAATTTTGATTTTTTCGTCAAAAATTCCGCAAGCTTTTGTGACTTGGCTGTATATATATGAAGAATACATTTGGTTTTTAGCTAGGACTTCATTTCATTCAGCGAGTCAAAATCCAAATCATTTCCAGACACATATTTTTTGAAATTCTCATAATTAATATATATATATAAAAAGCAAATTTATAAATAAAGATAATTCATTCAATAGGGGGTATCACAGTTAGTAATCCACCAATAAAAAAGGTTTTTCTTAGCACAACAATGCAACCACACACCTTAACTCACTATGCACCAAGTTAGATATCCCTGATGGGGATATCCAGTGTGGGTTGGGGATATTGTAGGTAGGGAGGGACATAAGGATAGAAAAATATGTGCGAGAAAAATAAGTGTAAGGAAAATATGTGTAAAAAAAATATGTGAGAAAAATAAGTGTAAGAAACATATCTTTCAACCAAGGGAATTTTTTTTTTTTCTCAAAAAAAATGATTTTTTATTTCATTTTAAATTTTTTTTGAAAAAAAAATAATTCTAATGGCTGAAAACGATTTTTCTTGCACTTAATTTTCTCGCACGTATTTTCCTTGCCCTTACTTTTCTTATATCTATTTTTCTGACCTTATGTCCCTCCCTAAAGTATCCCCAACTCGCGCATGAATATCCATATCAGGGATATCTTACTTGGTGCGTAGTGACTTTAATAATTAACAAAAGGGTCTTTTGTATGAAAATATATATATATATATATATCACCATCATGACTGTCGGTGAAAAAAAAAAGGGTTTCGATATGGCAGATTATCTAACTTTGATACGTCTTAATGAAAAGGAACGCAAAATAAATGAAATTCATACATATATGCATCACCAGAAAAAAAAATGTGGGCACCTGATCGCAGGTGCCAATCTCTATCTTTGATTTGATTCAGTCCTAGCTCAGCTGTAATTCTTCTGGCAAGACCTCGCACTGAACACTGAGCATGCTAGCTCGCGTGGCCTCAAATCTGAGTTATTCTTGAATCACAAGTGGGTTGAGGGCTTGGCACCTGCTAGTAGGTTCCAGGTGTTTTTTCATGGTGCATGAAAGCCAAAAATAAAAAAAATCACAAGAGTCAGATGAATTTTTCGTTTTTCAAGTCACTCACAAAGTGGGAATAATTATATGTAATCGCATTAATCTGTGCGACGTTGTGCATACAACATGATAGACCTCGGATGTCGAAGAACTTGTATGTCCCACCTCAATCAACAACCTGGTTTATATATATATTATTCCCATTTCCTGTTCAGGAAATCTATTTTTATTAATGAGTTTCTTTATTCTAGACCTTCATTGTTTTTTTTTTAATGAGGAGTCCAAGTTTGTTTCTTTTTCTTTTTGATTATATATAAATATATGTTTGAGTGACGAGAAAGCAGCGACAAGTTATGTAACCGTCCAGGTCTAGAACGTCGCACGGATTAATTTAAAAACTGTTTTGGCCAACCGTGCCTCATCATAATAATAAAATAATCTTCCTTTTCTTTTTCTTTTTTTCTTTTTCTTTCTTTCTTTCTTTCTTTTCTTTTTCTTTTTTTTTTTTTTTTTTTTTTTTTTTTTTTTTTTTTTGAAGATTTTTCAAATATGAATTATGAAACCTTTTTGAAGATGAACAACTCGATGAAGTGGAATCAAATAACAAGGAGTGGTGATCAGACTTATCAATGAAGTAGATGATAAATTTTCTTGCTTCGTCTGGAAATCGGTCCTAAGTTTTTTTTGAAATCAATAAACGGTTTCAAACATAATGAAACCAAATTTTATTTATTTATTTATTTATACTTCTTTGTGAAAAAGGTTTTATTTGAGTAAAATAAGGGGTCTCAAAGTTGGCATATCAGCACTTAAAACTTGGTCATTAATTTTGAGCAAATCAGCATTTCATTTAATTTCCTGTTTTCAAATAAAAAAAATAAAAAAAATAAAAAAAATAAAAAAAATAAAAAAAATAAAAAAAATAAAATAAATAAAAAAAATAAAAACACCTGCCACCTGCTAGCGGGCTTCAATCCTTAAATAAATCTGTGATTTAAGATAAACTCTGATTTAATGCTGGGAAAACTGGTCTTCCCAGTGTTCCATGATGCACAGGCATTGGAGAAGTTTTACAGGTGAACTAAAACCAAGTTAAATCAAGGATAGGGATTGGACTTTCTATCAGGTGCGTGTTGTCTTTTTTACTAAAACCACAAGTTGATTCCATTTTTTTTGAAATTAACCATTCCTTTCAAAAACTAAAGATTATTGTGTGATGGGTGATTTGAGATAAGCCCAGAAATTAATTGTAGTGCTGATTTTTAATTGATGATTTTACAACTTTGGTACCCGTTACTGTATTTCAATGAAATTACATGTTCAATGATTGTAAGGAAAAATGCACTATAAAAGGTGAATTGGATTCTACACTAAAATGTGGACCATGGGGAAACGTACGCCATAATTTTTTTATAGAGGACAAAGGTTTTATATTCTTGTGGTAAGTTTTATGAGAATGATATTTATAAAGGCGATGGCTCATGACCCTTGTTAATTAAATCAAAAAAGCAGAGTTTGGAGATGAATTCTAATGCCTTCTTTACTTTCACAAGACTGATTTTTCCAGAGTAATTACTTACACTTCAATCAAATAAAAGATGCGCAGATATTTTCTAAAACTTAAATAACTTATATTAGGGGGTATCAAAGTTAGAAAGTTGTAATTATTTAAAAGGCATTTCACAACACAAAAAGAAAGCCACAAACGTGACATTGACTCTCAATAAAAAGGTGTTTTGGGGGCACAATATGTCATATTTTAAAAAATAGTCATGGTTAATTTGGTGGAAAAAAGAAGTATTTTGAAAGGGAAGATTTCTAACTTTGATACCCCCTATTGAAGATAAATATAGTAATTAAATGAAGATAATCATTTATGAATATCCCAAAAGTGACAATATGGAAGCCTTTTGCCTAAATCAAAAAAATTTCAAGAAGAGATACCATTTTAAAAAGATTTTCTTACTGTAATTCTAATTTCCATAGCTTTTAATTATTTATAACAAATTAAATAAATGATGTAAGTTTATAAACACTACTTAAATATCATTTAGAGTAAAATATAAAGATAAAAAGAAAACTGGATTATTTTTAAAGATGATTTTTTTTACCAGGATTACCAACATTATAAACTCTATTACTTCAACAATCATTTTTTGTAACTGGATTGAGGAGATGAGAATTATTGAGACAACCACTTCTAAAGTTTGCACCAAATAGAAACCTAAGCTCAATGTTAAATGGCTTCTCCAATTCACTTCCATTTTTTTCAAAAAAGCCTCATCTTTTCTTACTTAAATATTTTATTTACCTTTTTCACTTACAAAATTTTTTCTTTCTAACCACCATTGGATTTGTAGCACCAACCTAAATGAATACAAATGAAACATGGCTTAAATTAATATATTTCAATATAAATATATAATAGGGGGTGTCAAAAATTACCATATATGCCATTCAAGCAAGCCTCAAAAAAGGTAACAAGTAAGTTATTTTAATTTGAATTACATACCCCATTAACTGCTATACTTCAACAGCCTTCCTTTCCATACACACACCATCTGTTGGGTACATCCAAGCCCCTCAAGCACTTCCTCCCCTTAACTTGATTAGTCAGGATTAGGTATACACATGCCCATACCTTAAACTTTTTCTTCACCTAATCCTTATGAGCTTATATATACACACACAGTACATGGTGTATCACATCTTAAGGCACACTAACATCATAGTCTAACACTTAATTTCTCCCAACCTTGATTAATCTTGCTCTTATTTTTTTCCTCCAAACACTAACATGACCCCTTCACTTTGTCAACAGCTTCAAACAACTACTGATGCTCTAGCCCTTGATCTTTTTGTTGAGTCTGATCCAAATTCTGATGCTGAGTTTGATTTTTTTATATGAGTCACCTGTTAAAGAACCACCACCTTTCTTCCTGAACCCCATCCATTCGCCATCAACCACGATATACACTTCAAAAACATTCTGAAATACCAATTCAAATCTCTATGGCACTTTAACAATTTGGTTCAAATGGAAACAGTGCTGCCATAACTTTTCTTGATATCATTTTTCTTTTACTATTTTCTTCTGTTGAATCTTCTTCATCATCAATAACCACTTGTTCAGTATGAGAAATTTTATCTAATGGCCTAGCAGAATTCATACATATCAATCCAAAAGATATCAATGATAGATAATACTGAAAGTTATCTTACAGTATCTTTCTTTTTACCTCATTAGACCAGTTTTTAGCAGACATAAATTGGCCTTGATTATCTGGATTAAGATTAAGGACATCACATTGTAAATGAGGCCATTGACAGCATTCACAAGTTGAAGTGAATCTCTTTACTCTGGTGTTTTAACACAATAGTAATTGGAACTTTCACAATGAGTGCAAGGAATGCAGTATCCCCTTGTAATCTTATAGTCTTTTGTACTATGCTCTTTTGAAGTAGATGATGATGATGGTAGAGATGTCATATTGAGAGGCTACAAAGGACTAGGTAAGATTTTTGAATGTTTCTGGAAAAGACAAGATTAAATCTTTGTATTTTTCTAGAAAGCTACTATGATTTTTTGCGGGAAGGAACTACCTTTTATATATTCCACACTCATATTTCTTTTAATCTTTTTGTTTTAAAATTCTTGTTTGTTTGTACCATCTTGAGGATCAAGACCTACTTAGTTGAATTTTTTTTTTATGCACTTTCTTCTTAACATGAAAATAAATGCATGTTTCATGCATTTTTAATCTTAAAAGGGGGATTTTTTGTCTTTTAAGTGTATATACATTAAAAAAAATCTAACCAAATCACAAAAAGAAAAAAAATGGCAATAGCCTCCCCTACCAAGTCGTAAAGAAAAAAAAAGGCAACACACTCCCCTGTAATATACTCTGGGAGAGGGTCAGGATTTCCAAATTTTTATTTTCATTTCATAAATGACTAAATAAATCATTCTAAAAAGATAATCAACCAAGTAAAAGTAATGACATTCAGAATACTACCAGCGAATGAGTTCAGATGTGACCAAAGCCAAAGAATACATGAGCTGACATTTTATTGTGAACTCATTCAATCAATTAATTTTTTGAATGAATACCTATATACAGCAGCCAGGCACAATGAACCATTACTTTAAGTTCATGATTATCTTTAATGAATGATTAATTATCCATTTAAAAAATAAAAAATTAATCTTTGGAAATTTTTTATTTACCATACTTAGTCTCCCTCCCTGTAGCTTTAATTTATATCAAACCTTCTTGCCTCACTTTAATTACCCTCTTTATCAAAGTTTGGTTGATCTGAAAAGAGGAACCAAAATGAATAAACTTTTCACAAGATTCTAACCCAGGAGAAGCTTGAGTTTTTTGATGGTTGTTTTTTGGAGAATTCCAAATTGCTTCACTAGATCATACCCTAATCCAAAGTCAATAATATATTTGTGATTGTGAAAGTATAATCCATGACCTTTGAGTTGAGCAGGTGAAGGAATTGGTAGTCCAGTAATAGGATTTATATAAGTGAAAATCCCAAATGTAAGAAAATTAGAATCATTTTTGTCCATATGAATCTTGTTGTGAATGCCTCCATATGTGATAATAATTTTTGATGAAAAGATATAATCATCTTTCAGATTGACCCATTCAATATCTGTCCAATTAGGTAAAAAATAAAAAAAAGGTAGTAAAAACACTCGGAAACATGCTGGGAATGCTTCCAGCACATTTCCAAGGCAAAAAAAAAAACTTACCAAAACACTCTGAAACAGTCTAGAAATGTTCTGGTACTGTTTTGGAATTGATTCGGAAAAAAATAAAATAAAATAAGTTTTAATAAATATCCTGGCTAAAAGAAAACAAAATTTAATGCAATCAACCCAGAAACCTTGGTCTTGTAAAAGTATTTTTTTCTTTTTTTTATATCTACTTTATTTATCTTTTTTGTGTAACAAAAAATTAAAATTTAGTAGCAAGGATTAACCTAAGTGGAAGAATACTGGAGGTTCTGTGATTTTGACAGCAAACATACTCACTTATAAGCTCAGTGTACTCTTTCCACTTATTTTTTGAATTTATCTCACTTCTCCAATTCATGTCAATATCTATGAGCTTCTCAAAATTTTCATACATTTTTTCCTTCCCCTTCGACTCACTCCCTCCCCCCTCTCCTTTCCCCTACTTCTTCTTGCTTCCCTCCCCTTACAGCCAATTCACACATGCTTGAGGTACTTTTGACAAAAAAAATTAAATTTTCTCTCATAAATAAACAATTTTTAATTAAAACGGAGTGCCCTGACTTATCTCTTACCCTTTTGTATAGACAAATCATTTTTTTTGAATGTAAATTTTATTTTTTGTCAAATTTTCTGCAAGAATTTGTCATTTGGCTGTATATTCACTGCCATTTGTCCTTGTTTCTTTCTTTTTTTCACATGCCACACCAAAATTTCCCCTACTTCCTGTTCACACAACTTCACTAACCCTCTCTACTTTTTGAACCTTACCTCTCTATCCCCTCTTGATCAAATTTCTACCCACCATACATCACCATCACCTCACTTATAGCCAAATTGCTACCACCTTTCTCTTCACCTCCTCATTGCCACCTTTCTTATCTTCTAATCAACACTACCTATCCTACCACCTCATCACCTCTCTGGATAGCACACCATCAATTTTCTCACTACCACACCACTGCCTTGCTCCAAAATATTGAATTTATTAAATAATAAGTGAAGTCAGCACTAAATTAAAAACTAATTATGTAGTAATATAACTAATAAATGTAACAAAAACACAAAACTTTGAGCTTATTTTATTTCAAAGTGAATTCTAAGTAAAATAAATTACTATGTGGAAATCTAACTAAAAAATTTAATTATAATGAAAATAATTAAGTTGATTTTCATATTTTCACAATGATTCCTAAGTAAAAAAACCAACTATCTGAGCATGTAGCTAAAAAATGTTACCAACATACAAAAAATGTAGCTGATTTTTTATTGATAGAGTGATTCCTTATTAAATAACTCATTATGTATCTATCTGAACATCTATCTGAAATAACTAGATGCAAAATATAGAACTTATTTTATTATCTCTAAAGTGATTTTGAACTCAAAAACTAACTATGAAGCCATTTAAGTAAATAATGTAACTAAACTACAAAAAATGACACTTATTTTCCTATATTTCAAGTGATTCCTAACCAATGAAATCACTATGTAGCCCATGATTGAGCACTGAGGAGACCATGAACTCTTATTGTAGGTTGTGTCAAATGTAAAAAAAAGGAAGTAAAAGGAAGTTAACAATAAGAAAAGTCAAGAAGAATTAAAGGGAATTTCAGAAACAGTTGGAAACTTTAAAAGACTCATTTAGCTGAAGCAGAGCATTGTAATTTAACATTTTTAATTTCAAAGCCAGTTTTTGGCTTTCAATTGGTTTTTGCAGGAGTCTGTGACACAATTTTCTCAAATATTGTGAAAAAATTATTTTAACAAGAAGTTTGGTTTTGTCAATTATTTTTTTATGCTTTGTGTGTAGAACAGAAGTGAAAACCCTAGTGAAACAAGAAAACTTCTCAGTGCCATAAGCCCTGCACAAGTTTTTGGTAGGAACAATAAACAATTTTTTTACTTTTATGTTACAAAAAGTTTCTCATAGATCTATAAGTAATTTCTAAATTTGTATTTTAATTTAATATACCCTTAATTTCAACTTTCTATTGAAAATTTCTCAAATTGATACAATCCTTGATGAAATCCTGTTTTTCAAAAATTATTCTACTTCATACCTCAGTTGCATTTCTTACAATGTTAATTTGTGTACCATTCACTCCTTTTCTTTCTTTGAATTTTTTCATCTATAGTGAATTTAAATCTCCTCTATTTTAACTTTTAAATCCTATTTTCTTTCCTTGAAGTATTTATGAACATCCTGAATTCACTCCTTAAAGTGGGACTAGACTTTTTTTTCAAAGCAGAATATTTCCTGTCATACTTAGACCCTTTCTAAAGCCTAAAATAACACACACTGTGAGTGAAGCTGTGTCATTTTTGTGTTTTTGGATGGCAATGTCCCAAAATTAAACATGAAACACTGCAGGAGCCCATGTCATGCATAAGTTACATAACATGAAATAATCCAACTGCATTGCAGTACATACATTACACACAAGGCAAAACTCAACTAAAACTCCCAAATAGCAGCATGTGTGACATTATTAATGGCTTGTGCATGATTTTTGCAAGATCAGGTGTCCTTTTTTATAACAAAACATCATGTTTTGTTTTTCATGTGGGGTATTTCCACCCAAAAAACAAACATGAAACAATCTTTTCTGAATCGGCCAGAAAAGTTATTTCAATAAAATAGTGGGTTTCAGTTCTGGAAAATCTGCACTTTAATTTGACCAAATCTGCACTTATCTAAGTGTGAATTTCTGAAACACACTAGCCCCAACACTGGTGAATTACAAAAGTAAAATAAGTCACTTATTTCACTCAAATCAGAACTTTTTTAAGCAAAAGTTCTGGTTTATCCATAAATCTCATTTCACTGATTTGTAAGCATCATCTCATTTATATGTGGCACTCCACAGCATTATACTTTATGAATCAAAACATCATACATCATTTACATTCTTATACTATATAAGAGTCATGCTTTCATTGCACTCAAATTTCAATAAGCTACATCAAGCAATGAATTTCATAGCTATTGATCTCCTCTTAAACTCTGATTGTGACTCTAATTCCTATCTTGAAGAAGATTTTCTATTGTTATCAAGAATGGCCAGGAAATGTTACCTAATTTTAAGAAAGCCTCAAGTACTTCATACCACCAAGTACACCATCCAAACACTTCTTAACATATCTGTACCCAGTTTTAGACAGTTTCTCAAGACTTCTCAAGAACTTTTCATTAGAATTGTAATTTTTTTGCATATTGAATTTGATTTTGAATTTTCAGTTAAATTCTCTTTGTTTAACTTCATCAACTCAACATGAAATCACATATTTTCTGCAATAACATAATTTTACAGTCATTATTTTTTTCTTTCATCACTAATATCCATTTCCTCCTCTCCTCTTTTACCCCTTAAATAATTTGAAGTCAATTGTTTTCTTAACTCATCTCTCCAGGTATATCTTTTTTCATTTTTACTTATATGTTTTCTAATTATATTTTTTTATGTTTTTTTCTTTTTTGTATCTAATTTTTTTGTAAGTTTTTCTGATTCTCAAGGTAAAATTAACCTTTTTTTCTCTACCTCTTTTATTTCTTTGTTTAGCTCTATCATCCTACTCTTCACCCCTCCATGGCATGTTCATCATCCCCCATTTCCCCTATTTCACTTTTTTTGGGTTCCATATCATTAAAACACATACATTGCACATTCTTTAAGAATTTCACTGGCTCCATATTCAATTTCCCTTGAATTCCAACTTCACCCTTTCTCACTCTATTTTTTCTACCTTTCAATCAAGGTAAGTTTTATTACCTTTTTTCCATGCCTATATGATATCTCATTCTTTCTATCAAAAATTCATACTTAAATATATGTAAGACTCTTATCTGGATAACAGTGGACTTATTAAACTCCTCATGTTGCTATTCTCATTATCACTTTTCAAGTGTTTGTAAAATTTTTAAAATTAGATTTGTTATTAGAGGTAGAATTATTTGAATTCCATTTCCTTTTGAATAAATATTCCCCTGAAGGCTATTGTTTATTTCTCACAAACAGATTTAAATTTGGTTCAGTGGTTGCTTAGATATTGACCTTTAAAGTTGAGAGTTTTTTTCACAATTTTAATTCTTTTATTTCATGTTTTTATATAGCAAAGTAGGGTTGGTTTTATTTAAATCACATTTCATTTTAACTTGAGATTCTCTTGAAGCCAATCATTTTTTTCCCACAAATGCTTTTGAATTTGGTTCAGTGGTTGCTGAGATATTTACCTTTGAAGTTGAGCCTTATTTTCTAAATTTCACTTTGTTTAATTGATATTTTAATATTGCATAATTAGAGAATATGTCTTTTGAAACTCTTATCTGATGATTATCTAGTCTTTTAGCTACATCTTTTTGGAATTTTCATCATCAATTTTCAAGTTTTTTATTCAATTTTTAAAATCAGTTTCAGAATTAGGTTTATTTCTATTCAAAACCTATATCCATTTGACTGAAGATTCTCCTGAAGCTTATCTCTCAATTACCACAAATGGATTATAATCTAGTCAAGTTCTTTCTGCGATATTAAAATTTAAAATAAAGCCTTTTTTTCCTGATTTCACTTTTATTTATTTCATGATGCATATCATAATGTTAACATCATGCATTTGTACTTCCAAATTTCTCCAACTACCTTTCTCCTTACTTATTATTGCACCCTTTCATCAAGTTTTTTTTTGCCATTTTCATATGCCTAACCCTTCACTCATTTTGGCTGCTCTTATTAGAACAATCAAATGTTAATCCAATGAATCAACAGGGTAATAAAAGAAGGTAAGAGTAATAAATTTAATAAAAATTAGGTAGATCAAAAAGGTGTGGGGATTTGTAAAGTCAACAAATATTTATTATTCTTTCATAAATTTTTAATAAATAAATCTGATATTTAAATTTACTAAACTAAAGTAATGGGCCAATGACCTTGTGCTTTATAAATGGTAATCATGGAAACAATAAATTTTATCATGGTTTTCCTCTAGCCTATACTTGTGAAAAGTCCTAAAGTTAGTTTCTAGACTTGATCTGCATTTTGGCTTGAGGAATTTTCATTAATTTAAAGCTAGTAAATTTGACATTTTCTTTTTTATTTATTTACTATTTTATGTAATTATATTAATTTTTGGTGACTTGCATCCCTTACTTTAATAAAATTCAGGGGATTTATTTCCAAATTTTCAAATCAAACATTCTAAA
This sequence comes from Hemileia vastatrix, assembly GCA_030280995.1. Classification (NCBI taxonomy): domain Eukaryota; kingdom Fungi; phylum Basidiomycota; class Pucciniomycetes; order Pucciniales; family Zaghouaniaceae; genus Hemileia; species Hemileia vastatrix. Next base: position 25,663,434 of record JASXTE010000013.1, read on the forward strand.
TTGATGACTTGGAAAATTTTTGGTGATACCCACTCCTTAACTCTATAAAATTCAGGGGAGACTATTATCAAATTTTCAAACAGATATAAAATTTTGCTGACTTAGCTCTATTTAGAAATTCAAATTGGTGGTGAGATGATAAAATTATGTTGGTGATAGTGCAAATCATCATCATCAATACAAAAGCCAGTGGAAGTGGAAGTGAAATGAGTCTTTTTATATTCTTATTGATAACTTTTGAACCTCTCCTTCATTTGCTTAGAATTGATTTTGACTCTCCCTTTTGCTTTCTTTTTTTTACTTCATTTTAAAATGTCAAGAAGCCATTGCCCTTTGATAAAGGCTGACATCCAATTTGGGTGTACTTCTCACATCCAAAAAATGAATCAGAATTTGATTTAATTTTGAGGAAGTTAATGATGATGAGATAATATTCTTTTTTTAGCTTTCCAGACTTTGATTTCTCAGTTGAGAGGCTTTCATTACAGAAAGACCTTTGTAATGAAGCATTTTTTGAGTTGCCTTTTGAGTGTTGAATTATCTGGGATGAATTATGAAACTGGTATTTTACAAGAAAAAGAGATTAAGAGGTTGAAAAAATAAAAAAACAAGGGTGAAAACATTCCTGGTTAAAATGTCACAATATAATGTTTCAAATCTCAGTGAGGGGTGTGTGCTGAGTATTGATGAGGGGATGGAGGTCTGGGTGTCACATGTGACAGGGAAAGGGTAGGCAAGGAAGGGATGATGTGAAAAACATGTGATTGTGAAAAAAATTGGGAAAAAAGTGCTGATTTGAAGTTATAACTGATACCCATTTTAAAAATAAGTGACTTTTTTTCAAAATTTAAGTGCTGTTTTGTAAGTGCTGATTTTTCATTGCAGACACTCCCTAATAATAATAATCTTATATATGTAAGTTGATTATCAAATGTGCCATAAGTCTCAAAACACTTTCTTAAAGTAGTGAAATAATTTTTTGAGTTACTTTTTCCCTAATTTTTGCTTTGAATCTTAATATTAAAAGAAGCTAAAGATTTTCAATTAGGCTAGGTGCTTTAAGAGCTATAAAATTCAAATCTTTTTTATCAAATTGATTCAATAGTGGAGAGAAAGTTTATTCTCCAGTCAAAAGTCATTGGTTTTAAAACATGCATAAGAAACAGAGTGAATAACATGGTGAAAAATTGGTCAATATATCCACTACTATGTCATCTTAACATAGATGATGAATATTTTGAAATTTAGCCCAATATTCCAGCCACATTTTTATCATAAAATTAAAGAAATTTTTTCCCTCATATGTCTCAAATTATATTTTCTTATAAACAGTCCTTATGTACTAAATTTTACAATTATCTATATTGCATTTTTATATTACCTTCTCACACACCAAGGGGGAAGAAAGCTATCAGAAATAAAAGCAGTGTAAATAGAATGAAGAAATATATAAGGAAAGGGGAGTTGAATGTTGAATTAAAATGTCCCAAATTTTCATTTCATGCTTCTAAAAACCCTCAAGAAAGCTAAGACTCTCTACCATTATAAATGTCACAGACTTTGAAATGGTTAGCTCTTTAGTAGCTTTTGAGTGCTCAAATTTCAGGATGATTACAGTAATAAATAAATCTGGTTATAAAGTTAAGGGGATCTACATACATCACAAAATTTTGAAAAAATACCAAGAAAGTGAAAAAATCCTTCTGAAGTGTTTAAAACAACTCAATTTTTTTTCTTTTTTGTCACTTTTAGGCACCAAAATGACACCTGGAACCTGCTAGCAGGTGCCATTAACTCAATTCATTTTTGATTGAAGAATAACTCAAATTTGATTCCACAAATTCTGGAATTCTCAGTGTTAAGTGTGAATTATTATCAGCAGAGTTATAGCTGAGCTAAAACAGAAAAAAATAAAGGATAGGTATTGGCACTATCACTGAACAGCCTATGCACAAGGTCACAGGTGTTTCTGAGTAAGTGAGACTGGTAAGAGTAATTGAGGACTACTTAAAAGTGCAGAGAAATACTTCAAGGAAGTGATTGGAAGATATGTCCAAGACAAATTATCTGCTTCAAGGCAAGTTCCAGATGAATTATAATGTATGGGAGAGTAACACTAAAATTCCAGGAGTCCATCAGTGTATGCTAGTATCTAAGTATGATTTAATAGTAAATATTATTGGTCCTACTACTTATTGATAAATGATTTAGTGATTAAACCTCAGGGGAAGACTAATAAAATAGTTATTCTAAATATAAACACACAATACTTAGATTTTTATGTGTGCTAGTGGTGGAAAATAGATAAATAAAATTTAATTATAGCTTATAAAGAATATTATCAATTTATAAATGCTTTATAATATATTTATATATGATAATAATTGTTTTATAACGTTTATTTGAATTTTAGTAAGTAAGTGATGTCTAATAACCCGTCAAATCCTCCCTTCCTTATACTGAAATCCACTTGAGTGCACAGAGCTTCAATCCAGATGATGTCACTTCTATCCACAGCAATTACAGCACTGTGAGAACCCATTGTCTCCCCATGGCCTCCACTTCAAGAAGTCTCAACACCCAGACCTCCAGTAAGGACTCCATCACAATTAATGATATCACAGACCCATACCATAAATAGAGTAATCAGATAAAAGCAGATACTATAAAGAAACAGGTAAAATAACTCATACAAATAATATATAATGAAACCCAAAGCATATAAAGAACCAAAATAACTTTACAAGCCCCCAATAACATCCCGAAGCATCCATATTAACCCAGTAATCATATCCCAACCCATAAATCTGTGAAAATCCAGCAAAGGAATCAGATTAAGCTGTCCAAACTGGATATATGTGCCTGGAAAAGGTGTATATGCTTGTTTAGGCATTGTGAGTCCACTGAATATGTCAATATGACCTGAAGTATGCATAAAAATAAAGGTTATAGGCTATTTAGAGGTTAAAACCCACATATAGATCAAAATATACATAATATAACTACATATTTCACTGAATATGAGGTTTATTTATACATATAGGCTTATGTATGTCTATAATTACTTAATATCACTTAAGATAAGTATATTTTTACTGCATTAACACCTTAATAAGTATTATAAGGCTATGGATAAGCTATTTAAACTACAATAAGTCATATAATGATTTAATAATTATATATATAAGTATTATCACCAAAAATATAAGTATTATAACCTTAATTTTAGCTTATAAGCTTAATTTAATTAATGTTATAGAATTTTAAACATAAGAATTACTCAGTTCTTGGGATACCTAAGCTGACACTCCCTCACCCAAAAAAAACAATAAATTTTTTTTCGATTCATTTTAATTAATAAGTAAGGAGTGAATAGAAATATAATTTTTAAATTTTCTATGATACATATACAAAATTAAACAGTATTATTTAGATTCAAATTTTTCAAAAGATTTTTAAGATCAGATATTTCATTTTCTGGAATCCTCTGGTCATATTCACTTGTTTTATTTTTAAATGTTAATAGATACTCAACTTCCTTTTCTTTTGTAAGGTGTCTCTTTTTAATTATCTTTTCAATTTCTTATTTTTCAACTCTTTCTTCAGTTTTCTGCTTATGCCTTTGTGATCTTCTTGTAAATAGAGCAGTATCATTAGAATGGTATGATTTTATAAGAGAGATAGGAAATGCTGGATGTTTTCTATCATATGGTGCATATAGAATAATTTCAACAGCATTTTTACCAACCATCTTTTTTACTAAAAATGGTCCAATGAGTGGATCCTTAAATTTAACATGACCATTTAAATTAAAATTTAGTGTAGAAATAAGGACTTCATCACCCTCTTTGAAAATTTTCTCTTTATGGGCTTTATCCCATCTTTTCTTTTCATACTCAGATGCCTTATTTATATATTCTTGAGCATTTTCTCTGCATAATTGTTGCATCTGGAGAAAAGATTTTGTACCTGGATGGATATCATAATCTAGGTAGTTTATTAAGAGTTCTAGAAGGGGTAATAGGTCAATAATCCTACTGTAACTCAAATGGCTTTTTTCCAGTGAAAGAATGTACTGTACTGTTGTATGTAAGTTCTAAACCTGGGATAAGGGTTATCCAGTCATGAGTGAATTTTTCATTGTCTTTAAATTCATGACCAAATGCACAATATCTTCTTATCATATCTTCTAACATTTGTATCATTCTTTCTGCTAACCAATCAGTTTGTGGATGGTGTGCTGTAGAAAGTTTTAATTGACACCCTAAAACATGCATAAGTGATGTCTAGAACTCAGAAGTAAATTTTGGATCTCTGTCTAAAACTATTGCTTTGGGTAATCCTAATATATTTAACATTTGTGTCCACCACAAAAAAGCTAGGTTCTTTGCAGAAACATCTTTGTGGGTAGGAATAAATTTACACATTTTTGTAAATCTATCTACAATTACCCAGTGGGAGTTATAACTCTTACACCCTACTGTTGGAAAACCTGTTACAAAGTCAATGTTAACTGTTTCCCATGGGGCTTCTGGTTACTCAATTTGTTGTAATAAACCAGCTCTTTTGCCTGTAAATATTTTAGATTTTTGACAAGAATCACATGTCTCAACATATTTTTGAACATCATCAGACATGTTAATCTACCAAGCTGTATTTTTTACTCAGGTAAATGTTTTATGGAAGTCAAAATGACCTTCTAATATATCATCATGACATATACTTAACATTAGCTCCTTCATTGAAGGGGGAATTACTATTAAATTGCATAATTTCTTCCAGTAATATATAAAAGCATCCTCAATGGAAAATTTTCCTTTTTCTAATGCTTCCTTATACTTTTGTGGTAATGTTTCTAATAAATAACTCATTGAAGCATTAGATGGATCATTTAATATTGTAGTAAGTTTACTCAATTCAGGATCTGAAGAATAATTATCAAGAATTGATTGCATAAATTCATCCTCAAGATCTACAATATTAATGCCATAAATTTTAATAATCTCTGTTTCAGAAACATAAGCAGGATTATCATCATTATTAGGTAGAGGTACTCTAGATAACAGATCTACATTAGAGTGTAAAGCTCCTGCTCTATGTCTAATATCCATCTGTCATCTGTACTCTTGTACAGCCAATTGCCATCTAAACATATGTCAATTAGGAATTTTCATGTTTAAGAGTGACTTAAATCCACTACAGTCGGTTATTAACTCAAGTTTTTGGTCTTCAAGGTAATAATGTAGCTTCTAAAAAGCCCATACTACTGCCAAACACTCAAGCTGAGTAGAGCCGTGTTTCAATTCACTAATTCTTAGAGTACATAAAAAATAGAAAATTACTACTTCTGAAATTTTCCCTTCAATTAGTTGTTTTTGATGCAAAGCAGCACCCAGACCAATAAAACTTGCATCTGTATATAATACAAAAGGTGATTGGAAATATGGTAATCCCAAGATAGGAGCTGTCATCAAACATTCTTTCAACTTATCAAAAGCCTATTGTCTTTCATTATTCCAAATGAAAGCTTCTGATTTCTTTATCAGTGTGGTCAATGGTGCAGCAATTAATTGGTAGTTTTTTATATATTGTCTATAATAACCACACATGCCAAGAAAAGATTGTACATCCTTTAAATTTTGAGGAATGCCAATATTCTTTATTGCAGCCACCTTATTTTGGTCTACACATATTTGTAAGCTAGATACAATATGACCAAGCACTTTTAAAGATTCAAACCCAAATTTACATTTTTTTAATTCAAGAGTTATTTTTAATTCATCCATCTTTTGAAATACCTTCTTTAAATGGATTAATTTTTCACTATATGTCTTAGAGAACACCATGATGTCATCAATGTATACCATTTATAATCACTCAATCATTTCATTATGTAATGTTATATCCATTAAATTCTGAAATACTGATGGAGCATTTTTTGGTCCAAATGGCATTCTGAAATATTTATATATTCCCATATGTGTTGTTATCAACAAAAATTTCTGTGAATACTTTTCAAAAGGAATTTGATGGTACCCTTTTTTTTCATCTATGCAGCTTATGTATTAAGCACATTTGAGTTTAGCATTTATAGAGGAAATCCTTGGAAAGGGGTAAATATCATCAACTGTAAATGTATTTAATGCTCTATAATCACCGCACAGTCTTTCTTTATCTTGTTCATAAGAAATGAGCACTGGTGATATTGCACAATATTTTGGTGTAGTTTTAACCTTCTCAAGAATGTTCATTTTAAATAAAATCTTAATATTATCCTTTATGTCTTTCCTCTTCATTGGTGAAGCAGGGTATAATTTATATTTAAGACTAGCAGGAATATTATCCATAAAGCAGGTTAAACTAATTGTAATCTCATGATCTTTTACAAGGCCAGGTTCATTGGTCCCATGTGCAAAGGCCATTGGAAATGCTTTAATTAAGTCCAAAATATTTTTTTCTCAGTTTCACTTATCTGAGTGCCAAATGATGCTATTGAAATTTCTGTTTCCAGAAGTTCCATCTCTTTGGATTCATTTTATTTTCAAGGAATATTTATTACTGAGTCAATGTGTAAGACTGTGTTAAAAGAGTTTATTTTAAATTTTCTTTTACCATTCATGCCAACTGTAAAATTATTATTAGCAGGGTCTAATTTCACACCAAACCTAGTCAGAATGTCATTTCCAATGATAAAACAGCTACTACAATTAGTATTATCCATTACTACAAAGTCACAAGTTACTTTAACATAACCATGTTAATGTTTAAATAAAACCACAGCTTTGTATCTACCAATGGGGTATAGTAATGATCCAAAAACTCTCCTATCTTTAATTTGAAGGGGTCCAAGCTTTGACTTATAATCAATATCAATTTTCAGTAATGTATTTTCAGAAACAACAGAGCCAGCAGCTCCTGTTTCCAAGACTATATTTACATTTTCTCCAGAAATGATTTCTGGAACCATGATAGGTGTTGTTTTTAAGTTATCAGCTTGTATATCCTTCATGATTTTAGCATACTCAAAATCATTAAAATTCATTTGAGTCCATACTTAATATTGGATTTTCAACAATGGAAAAATCATCTTCCAACATACAGACTTCATTTTCATCACTATATGAGATATTACTGTCATAATCACTCAAATATTTACTTTTTTCTATTTTATTTTCAGATTTATGGTGATTCTCAACTATATTTATATTTTTCTCACATTTGTGACCTTTAACCCAAGGCCTAATACACTTATAACAAGTATTAGTCTCATACTTTTTAGGTACCAGAGGTGCAGTAGGTTTTTCCTGCTATTCTTGCAGTGTTTTTAAATTCTTATTTTTCACAGGTTTGTTATTTTGTTTATAAGTGGTGTACCTTGCTTAAAACTTATGGTTCAATAATATTTCATTACAAATAATAATAAATTCAGAGTATTCATTAACCATTATTGTTCTAGCTACAACAATGTCTCTGAAAGATATAGGTAATTTATATATTATTTTATCTTTCCATAAGTTAAAATCCATATTTGACTCAATGGCTTTCAATATTTTATTTAAATTTATTGAAAATCCCATTGGTTTGTCACTATTCAACGGATTATACCTAGTTTTCTCATATAATCTTTTCTGAGTTAGTCTGAATTTTGAGCCTCCAAATTGTTTTTCAATCAGGTGTTTCCAATCAGCCCAAGAGTAATCTTTACCCTCACTTAATACAGTTTAAACCATACTAAAGCAACAACTTTAAGCAAAGAAATCATTTTTTATGTTATTTCTTCATCTGGTAACTTATATGAGAATTTTAAATTCTCAATTCTTTGAATAAAATACTTCCAATAAAAGCTGGCTTCCCCATCATAAGTTGGGTACTGATCAATCTTTGGCCAGTTCTTCTGATTGGATTTAATCTCACTAATCTTAGGTAAATTCAATAACTCATTCACTCTGGATAAATTGTATTGTATTTCCTCTTGCACAGCTTTGTGTCTTAAATTTGTCTTCTCAAACCTGACACTTCCACCATATGTTTTTACTTGAGGTGGCATTGGAAATGATTGAGATTCATTTTTGAAAATGAAAGGATCATTATTAAATTGTGCATACTTATGATTATCCTGATTCATTAGTAGATTGGAAGTTTAAATCTCAACCTTAGTTAATCTTTGTAACTTATCAGAGACACTCTGATTTGTTTGTGCAAAAGATAACTTTATTCTTGATTCATATATTAATAAGTGTGCTTCATAAACTTTTTCTAACTCAGAGAATTTTTTTGAAAGTTCCTTATATTTATCAATAAAGAATTATATTTAAGAATTAGAGCCAAGTGTTCTTTCTCTAATTCTCTATTTCTTGTTGCCAATTGAGAAATGTTCAATGTAGAGGTCAAAATTGTTTCACTTGGGAGCTTAATTGTTTCATCCTCACACTCAGTCATCCTATTCCATAATTCTGAAAAAATTCTATGGACAGTTGGTTTATTATTAAAATATTCCATGCCTTATTTCACACATTATTAACAATTTTGTGAAGTTCTCAACTCACTAATAAGTGGTAGAATCTGAGGGTTAAGTGTATTATTATTGTAAATAGTACTATTGTTATTAAAAATGATTAATCAGGTGTATCTACATCAAAGCCTAATTTTCTTAAGTCCTCCTCAATTTTCTGGATAGATTTTACATCAATAACATTGCCTACACTATAATCATTAGTATTGTGTTCAATCTGAGAGGGTAATCTACTTACCAAGGGATAGGAGAAAGCCCTGAATTTTGGCGCTGTTGCTTTCCTCTGTAAGGGTGACCTGAGGTTGTCTGGTTAGGGGGTGGATCCCTGTTGCAATTGTGGTTTTCACACTGCTGATGGAACCAATCCCACTTCCATTTATCTAGCATGATCTTGTCCTGAAATTGACCTGATCCTCCTTGAGTAGGGGGCTTCTCATTTGGCTGTACTCCTTTTAGCTCTGCCAAATTTTGGTTCTTTGCTGGAATCCTATCCTTCAATTGTTTTGCACCTGTTCTACCTCCTTTAGTATGGAAGATCTAGACTCCTCCAGTTTCAGAACCTGTTTTTCCAGATAGGAAAGTTGATCCTCAAGAGGAGGTGAAGTCTTTTTTATAGTTATCTTTTTTAATAAGGTGTCGTTTTCCTCTATGCTCATGGCTTCTGGCTGTGAGTAGGATTGGCCCTCCATAGTGATATCCTGGTACAGTGTTTTTAGCTTTAGACTTGGTGTTAAAAACAGGTTTATCACTTACATTGTCCTGTGGAGAACTCATTATGACTTAAATAAATTATTCTTGAATTCTACAAGAGAAAAAACCTGTATGGTAATTAGTAGACAAAATATATTAGTAATATAAATACTAATAAAAGCACTGGAGCTTACCCTGAATTTATATCTTTATTTATTTAAATAAAATATAAGAAAAATTCAAAAAAATCTTTTAAAAATTAAATAAAAAGTTTAACTAGACCTTTATAAGAGTGAATATTTATCTTACCAAGCTTTAAACAAATATTAATTTAATTGGATGTTATATTGGTGCCCAAATATTAAGTAAAATTGGGTTTATGTTGGGTACGGTTACTTATGTAAATACCTAATTTTTATTATAAAAATTAGTACAATTAATATTAGGGTTTATTTCCCCAATACCTGAGCTATTATGACCCACCAATGTTCTGCAGACCCAAATATTTGGTTTTCTATGAGATATACTAGAGTAAAAATCATGTCCTAAAGTTTATACTAAAAAATAAGTAATAATTAAGGAAAGACCCCCAATTGTCAGTGTATCTAGTATATAAGTATAATTTAATAGTATTTATTAATGGTCCTACTACTTATTAATAAATGATTTAGTGATTAAACCTCAGGGGAAGATAATAAAATAGTTATTCTCAATATGACCTCACAATACTTGGATTTTTATGTGTGCTAGTGGTGGAAAATAGATAAATAAAATATAGTTATAGCTTATATAAAGATTATAAAAATTTATAAATTCTTTATAATATATTCATATATGATAATAATTTTTTTATAATGTTTATTTGAATTTCAGTAAGTAAGTGATGTCCAATGACCTGTCAAAACCTCCATTACTTATACCAAAATCCACTAGAGTGCACAGACCTTCAATCCAGATGATGTCACTGCTATCCCCATAAATTACAGAGCTGTGATGGCCCATAACCTCCCCACGGAGTCCACCTCAAGCAGTTTCAACACCCAGACCTTCAGTAAGGAATCTCCATCACAATTAATGATATCACAGACCCATACCATAAATAGAGTAAAAAAATAAAAGTAGATACCATAAAGAAAAAATTAAAACAACTAATCCAAAGAATATATAATGAAACCTAAAAAATATAAAGGAACCAAATTAACTTTCCAAGCCCACAATAACATCTTCAAGCATCAATATTAACCCAGTAATGATATCCTAACCTATAAATACGTGAAAATCATACAAAGGAATCAGATTAAGTTGTTCAAACTGGATATATGTGCCTGAAAAAGGTGTATATGCTTGTGTAGGCATTGTGAGTCCACTGAATACATCCATATGACTTAAATTAAGCATAAAAATAAAGTTTATAGGCTATTTAGATGTTAAAACCCACTTATAGACCTAAATATACATAATATAACTACATATTTCACTGAATATGAGGTTTATGTATACATATGAGCTTATGTATGTCTATAGTTACTTAATATAACTTAAGATGAGTATATTATTAGAGCATCTCCACTAATTTTGTTAAACCCATTTGGTATGCATATTTTACAGAAAATAGCCGCTAAAATTTCACAATCATCTATTTTCAGTCTTTTGGTAAAGGGTCAAATCAGTAAATTTTTTCAGTAAATCGTGGATCTTTCCACAAATTATTGAATCATTAGTGGAACTCATTTTCTGCCCCGCCATTTTTTTAGTAATTCATCTCACTTGGTCAACCTTGCGACACCTCACTACCTCCAATTCATTAAATCTTCACTCTTACCAAACACTTCATTACTTGCTATTTTCTTACCAAACATAAATTTTCTCACTACTCATCATCACATCACACCAAAATTATCACTTTTTTATATTCTAGTACTTTCTAAACTATGTCAACACCTCAAAGCTCCAGAAAATTTGAAAATAAGAGAAAACAGTCACCGAATTGTTCTCAACATGAGGAGGAACAACTTGCTATATCTTGGATTTTTATTAGTGAGAAACTGGAATTTTCTACACACCAATCTGGAGAGATGTTTTATATGAAAATGGAAAGCCATTATAATGAGTATAGTAAGACACAATATAGAGATCATGAACAAATTAGAATCTGGTAAGTTTTATTTAATTTGTAGACTTTTTAAAACAGAAACATAAGATTAAACTTTGGGTTTTTACAACAATATATATTTATTTGAAATATATTTATTTAAATTTTTAAAATGATACCATTTTTACCCTATGAGATTTCCCTTCGATTTACACATGAAAATCAAGAAAAAAATGTGAGGCTTTGAAGGATCTATATAATTTGTACTTAAAATGAACAAATTGTTTTTGTGAGTTAGTATGAATCTAAAAAGAAGATCTGATACCGTTTTTATATGTTATAGTTGTATTAAAATAATTTTTTGTTATCTTCTCAATCTTTAATGAAGAAAAAAAATAATTCCATAATATTAGAAAATCAACATCTTAATATTTTTAATAAAAAATTTCTCCAAAATAATTCATCATTTGTATTTGTTTCAAGAAATTTAAAGTAATTAATATAAATAATTTTGAGATAAGAATAACTTATATTAACATTTAAATATATTTGATAAAAATTTTCAAAAATTATTAATCTTCTCACAGTTTTACTTAGCTTGAACCACAGTGCAAAACAAGATCTCATTGTGAGTTCAATCTAAGTTCCACCAAAATTAAGATATATTATTTTTGGAAAATGTAGATAGTCATTGAAATAAAAAACTTTTGTAAAAAAAGGACTCAAAAATTTATTTCTTTTAATTAATAGATTATAGAAATAATATTGAGGAAGCTTAAATTCCCATTTTATTAAATTTTTGGTTATCACGACTAATTATTATTTCAAGTACAGTAATCATAGAAGATAAAATAAAGCAAAAGGTTTACTATATATAAATGTGTTACATTTTAAATATTTATTTAAATTTTATTTTTGGATTTAAAAATATTATACATCTCACTGAAATTTTTTCCAAAATAAATTAAAAGCTCTATACATTAATCTAATAAAAGAAAAAAATTGCATTAGCTCAAAATTTAAATATAGGCATTTATACTTTTTCCAACTTGTTTCAAACTTTTACCCATTTTATTGGTTTTCTATAATATGTAAATTCTTAATAAAAATTCTATAAAAGACTTTGTAAAAATTGAAATAGTATTTAATGGCTAGTTTTTACACTCCTGTAGATCTTCAGTCTCAATTTTAGGTACTTATTACAAACATTGAATAAACCAAAAGCTTGTATGTGTTGAGGGGTATTAATAGTAATAAACCACTTTTACATGTTGTTTTTGATTGTGGAAATTGAGTGCTGAAATCAGACAGGGTTAACTCTGTTCTTTGGCCAAAAGATAGAGTCCAAATTCAGCTTTTTTCCACCTCATTTTAAATCCTTTTGAGCTCTATACATTCCTTTCTCTGCCTTTTTATTCCTTCTGACTTCATTCCCATATCTCTTCTTTTGATAAACATCCCAAGGCATTTACTGTAGTATTAAACATTCATGAGTAAGGTTCCATACTCCTCACCACTCCACTCCCCTCCTCTTTTACTTTTCACCCCACAACACTACTCTCACTTCCCTCCTCATCTATACTCACCCGTTTCTCACTCCTCCCTACCCCACCCCACCTCTTTCACCTCCCACCTCAACATTTAAAAAACCCAATATTTATTGTGCATCTGTAGATCCTCAAAAAGTTTTGTAAATAGATCTTTTATTATTCTAAATTGGTGCTCAAAAATAATATTGTTGTAAACGGGGTTTTGCCCAAAGTAGTCTTTCATTAAGCGTGAATTACCAGTGTAACAATCTTTTTGAATCATTTTTTTCTTTGGTCTTGGTGTAGTTGAATTAGATGATTGATTGTTGCAATAGGTAGTTAACAAATATGTAAGAAGGAGATCTTCTTCTTCCATATCTAATAAATCATCAAGGAAATTTAAAGGCATGGGAAATGTAACAGTTGAGTGAAGAAAAATGAGTATGGTGGAAGGAGGGATAGAATAAATTAGTGCCATGGAAGTAGTGATATTATTGAATAAACCAAGAAACATGAGTGATGAATATTTTGTGTAACTTGCAAAAAGTAGATTTTTCAAAAAATGAGTGTGGAATGATATCAAAAATTTGTGCAACTCAGAAGTAATATGCATGTAAGTGGGAGTTACACAACCAAACAAGTGTGGATGCTCTTACTGCATTTACACCTTAATAAGTATTATAAGACTAAGAATAAGCTATTTAAACTACTATAAGTCATATAATAGTGTAATAATTAAATATATAAGTATTATAACCATATATATAAGTCTTAGGGGCTATCAAAGTTATAAATCTTCCAAATTAAAAAAACCTCTTTTTTCCACAAAATCATCCATGATTAGTTTTTTATATATTGAATATTGTGCCCCAAAAACACCGTTTAGTGAGAAATAATTTCAACTCTGTAACTTTCTTTTTGTGTAATTAAATTTTTTTTAAATAATTAAAAATTCTGAACTTTGATACCCCCTATTATAACCTTAATTTAAACTTATAAGCTTAGTTTAATGAAGATTATCTTATTTTAAACATAAGAATTACTCAGTCCTGGAGATACCTAGGCTGACAGAGTCTTACAAAGGGTTGTAACTTAATAAACAAAAGGGGTTTAGGAGTTTTAGAAGTTTTGAATAGAAATCAATTAATAAGAAAGGTAGGAAAAAATAATAGTTTTATATAAATGTAATTACTATCACAACAATATTTGTAATTTAATTCTATAGAATTTCAAACCAAATCCTCCCAATTATATAGAAAACTCCACCTTTCATTGACCCTTTAAATTATTTGCCCTTAATTTACCATTGAATCTTCATTATAGCCCAAAGATCCTTTAAACACCATGGAAAATCTGGGGGTGAACTGCTAGCAATCCCCTCTCTTTGAACTCCAGAGTGTCTCTTATTATTCCAGGGTTATTCTCACTTTATAACAATATACAAAATTGTATTGGAAGTACATTTATTCTCAGATTGATTATAGACAGAATATCAACTGATTCCAAATTATGCACAAGTTGATCCTCCAGAAATTGATTTTGGTCCTCTGTTTAGCACAAATTTATCTAACCTAAGCTTATGCATATATAATAATTCAGGATACTTGCTCTATTAAATCTGATAATAAAATAAAATATTGATGAATTTATATAAAAAATAATTATTATGTAAGATATTAAATTATAAATTTAGGCATCATAGGAGGGAACTTAATAAAGCATAATTATAGTATTTGACACCTTAATACTGTATCACACAGTTTGAAACATTTAAAACAAACTGTGTCATGATGGGTGATGAAATTGCTTTGACAGACACTTTCAAAATTAATACTGACCATAATACACAAATATGAAACCTTGGCATCTATCCAATAAAAGATTTTCCTTCTGATAAATGGATTTTTCTCAGTTACTCCCTGTTAAAAAGTGTCCTTGTGAGGTTTGTCTGACCTTCAGGGGGATAATTTTGCCACATCAAACTACTTCTATTTCCATGATTGACCAAAATATCATCCTCATTTCCATCTAAAGATTTGATCTCATCTGACTGTGGCTGATCAAAGGGGTCCACCACAAGTTTAGCAAAAATTTTGGTGAACACTTTTTTGATGGATAGTGACTAACCGGTGCTTTCCAAAATTGTCCACCTGAAGTTAGGATAAACTTCAGGAGGATAAATTTATTATGAATACCAAATTAACTGAAGAATACTTTTGCCGTAGCTACTCTGCAATCATAAAAGTGTCCAACTGAGGTTTAGCCATAATTCAGGTAGACACTTTTAGAAAGGCACAGTCTGATGGGTTTAATATCTATATATGGCAATAAGTATGAGTTTTTTTTAACATGGAACTAGAATTAATTTAATATTGTCAAAGTGTCCACCTGAAGTTTGGCCAAAATACAGGAGGAAATTTTTATGAGGATTACTTGATTAAATGAAGAAGACTTGCAATTACTTTCCATCATAGAATTTTCAAACTTAATTTTATCAAAAATTGTGGTGACCTTTTTGCCAGATCCAGTCATATGGGATCAACTCTCTATATGGAAATGAGAATCAATTTTTAGTCAATCATGGCATTAGAAGTAATTTGATATGGACAAACTTTCCACCTGATTTTTGGCCAAAAATAAGTTGGAAATGTTTATGAGGAATACTTCATTATTTAAAGAAGACTTGCACCCTACTACTTTCCATCATAAAAGTGTCCACAAGAAGAATTCTCAAACTTGTGGTTGACACCTTTGGCCTGGTCCGGCCATATGGGATCAATTCTGCATATGGAAATGAGGATGTAATTTGGTCAATCATGGTACTAGAAGTAATTTGATATAGACAAAGTGTCCAACTAAATATTGGAAAAAAATCAGTTGAAAACTTCATTTAGTTTTTCAAAAAATCAAATTAAGTACAATTTTATTCCTGATGGTTCCCATTTTATCCAACACCTCTTCTGAGCCTTGAAAGTAGGCATTTAGCTTGAATTTTTAATTTCATATAAAATCCCTTTTATTCAACCTATTTCTTTTTATCCCTTTTTTTCTTTTAGATATCAATTAATTTTATGTAAAACAAATCATTTTCATAATTTTTTGCCTGTATTTAATAAAATTATTAAAGGTTTAACATCACCCTGTAAGCATTTGGCACATGTTTTTTTGCTATACTAATAAAAATAATAATATACTGGTGACAAAAAATTGATCAAATGATAAAATATTAATAAAACAGAAAGATAAAATACCAGTGGATATGTTTTAAAAAAATACCAGTTGCACTGAAGAAGACTTGCACCCTAGATACTCACCATCAAAAAAGTGTCCAGCACAAGTTTGGCCTAACTTGTTCTGGACACTTTTGGTCAGATGCAGTCATATGAGATCAATTCTCTCTATGGCAATGAAAAAAATTATTTGATAAAAAATTTCACTAAAAATAGTTTTATATAGCCAAATTTTCCACCTAGAGTTCATCCAAACCACAGGTGCACAATTTTTTATCTTTAAAAAAAAGTAAATTTAGTACAATTTATCCCTGATGGCTCTCATTTGCTTCAACACCTCTACTGGCCTTTGATAGTATTAATATTACTTGGATTTATTTTTTCATATTTGATCCCTTTAACTTAATTTTTTATTCCTTATATTGCTTTTGGATATCAATTAATAATTTTTAAAATAAATTATTTACATATTTTTATACATTTATTTAATAATATTATAAATGGCGTAACATCACCTGCTATGCATTTGGCACATGAGTTTTTTCTATACTCATAAAATTAATAATATAATGGTGACCAAAAATTAATCAAATAATATTTATGAGTGAGGCACAAAGATAAAATACCAGTAGACATGTTTGTAAGAAATACTAAATGAACTGAAAAAAAAATCTACCCTAGCTACTCTCCATCATAAAAGTGTCCAGCACAAGTTTGGCCGAACTTGTGCTGGACACTTTTGGTCAGGTGCAGTCAGATGGGAGCAATTCTCTCTATAGAAATAAAGATAAATTTTTGATAAATAATTACACTAGAAGTAGTTTGATATGGCGAAATTTTCATCCTGAAGTTTTGGTAAAGCTCAAGTGGATTTTTTTTTATTTTTACAACAAAGAAAATTTAGTGCAAGATTAGCCCTGATTGTGCTAATTTGATTCAAAATCTTATTTTTCTGTTTATGGCAGGAATTTAACTTGGATTTTAATTTTCATCTTTGATTTCTTTTATTTTAATTTATTCCCCTCATATTTCTTTTTGATAGAAGTTTTTTTGTTGTAAAATAAATCATTTTCATATTTTTTTACCTTTATTTAATAATATTATAAAAGGTGTAACATCACCCAGTATTCATTTGGCACACAATTTTTTGCTATACTGATAATATTAATAATATAATGGTGACAAAAAATTAATCAATTGATAAACATGAGTGAGGCACAAAGATTGAATAACAGTGGACATGTTTATAAGAAATTCCAGATGATTTAAAATGACTTGCACCCTGGCTACTCTCCATGATAAAAGTGTCCAGCACAAGTTTGGCCAAACTTGTGCTGGACACTTTTGGTTGCATGCAGTCAGATGCAATCAATTCTTTTTATTGAAATGAGACTTAATCATCACTCCATCATTGCACTGAAAGTAGTTATATATGGACAAATTGTCCCCCTGAAGTTTGTCCAAACCTAAGGTAAACAATTTTTTACTTTTGTAAAAAGTAAATTTAATCCATGTTAATCTATGATGGTGCCCATTATTTCTGAAGCCTCTACTGGCTCATGATAGCAGAAATTATACTTAATATCTTTATTTCATGTTTGATCTCTTTAATTTAAATTTTACCCTTTTATTTATCCTTTAGCTTTTAAATATCAATTTTATTTTGGTAAAACTGATAATTTTCACATTTTTTTACATTTATTATATAATATTATAAAATTTGTAAAATAACCCAGTGTACACTCAGTACACATGTTTTTGCTATACTAGAAACATTAATAATACAATGGTGACTAAAAATTAATCAAATAATAAATATGGATGACACAGAAAGATCAAATACCCATAGAAATTTTTAAAAGGAATTCAAGATTAACTGAAGAAGACTTGCACCCTAGCTACTCTCCATCATAAAAGTGTCCAGCACAAGTTCAGCTGAGCTTGTGCTGGACACTTTTGGTTGCATGCATTCAGATGGGATAAATTTTCTCAATGGAAGTTAAAATGAATTTTTGCTCAATCATTGCACAAGAATTAGTTTTATACTGCTATACTATCCTCCTGATTTTTTGGAAAACCTCAGGTGGACACTTTTATTAATTTTAAAAAAATGAAAATATATTCGAAATCTAGAAGTGGTGGTGCAAATTTGGTCTGAAAACTCAAATTATCTTTGATGGCAGAAATTTTATTTGAATGTTTAATTTCATATTTAATCACTTCTATTTTACTTTTTTATTCCTCTTTTTGCTTTCAAATTTCAATTTATTTATTGTAAAACTAATACTTTTCATATTTTTTTACTTTTCTTTAATAAGATTATTAAAGATGTAGCATCTCCCAGTAAGAATTTGGCTTACAAGTTTTTTCAATACTAATAACATTAATATTATAATGGTGAAAAACAATGAATCAAATGATAAATATGAATGACATAGAAAGATCCTATACAAGTGGATTTGTTTATAAGGAATACCTGATGAACTGAAGAAGACCTGCACCCTAGATACTCACCTTCATAAAAGTGTCCAGCATATGTTTGGCCAAACTTGTGCTGGACACTTTTGGTTGCATGCAGTCAGATTTGGATAAATTTACTCTATGGAAATGAAAATGACATTTTTCTCAATCATTGCACAATAAGTAGTTTGATATTGCCAAAATGTCAACCTGATGATTTTTCAAACCTCATTAGGACAATTTCTTTGGTTTAACAAAAAATAAAATATAGTCCAAGTTTAACCCTGGTGGTGCACATTTGATCTAACACCTCTACTTGTTATTGATAGTGGGAATTTTCCTTAGATTTTTTTTCTTATTTGATCCCTTTTATTTGACTTTTTTATTGCTCATATTGCTTTGGATATCAATTTTTAATTTTTAAAATAAATAATTTTCATACTCTTATACCTTTATTTAATAATATATGATTAAAGGTGGAACACCACCTGGTATGCATTTTTCACACAAGTTATTACTATAGTAATAACGTTAATAGTATAATTATGACAAAAAATTAATCAACTGGTAAATTTAAATGACACAGAAAGATCAAATACCAGTGGAATTGTTTATAAGAAATCCCTTTTGAGTTTAAGAAGATTTTCTGTATGCCTACTCTGAATTATAAAAGTGTCCAGCACAAGTTTGGCCGAACTTGTGCTGGACACTTTTGGTTGCATGAAGTCATATGAGATAAATTCTCTCTATGGCAATGAAAATTATATTTCACTCAATTATTGAAGTAAAGAATGCTTAATATTGTAAAATTGTCCCCTGGAAGTCTGTCCAAACCTCAGGTCAAAATTTTTTAGCTATACATAAAATTAAATTTAGACCAAGTCTTAAACTAGGGGTCCCCAACTGTCCCAAAACCACTTCTGGCTCTTGATAGTAAAAATTTTACTTGTATTTTTTATTTTGTATTTGATCCCATTTATTTTCATTTTACTTTTCTATTACTCTTTTTAATTTTAAATATCAATTTATTTTTTTAAAAACTAAACATATTCATATTTTTTTAACTTTATATAATAATATTATTAAAGTTTAACATCATCAATTTTGCATTTGGCATTCAGGTTTTTGCTATACTAGAAACATCAATAATATATATGGTGACAAACAATTAATAATAAGATAAACATGAATGACAAAAAAAGATAAAAAACCAATAGAAATGTGGAAAATGAAAAACTGATGTGCTGAGGAACACTTCCACCCTAGCTACTCTCCATCATTAAAGTGTCCAGCACAAGTTTGGCCAAACTTGTGCTGGACACTTTTGTTCAGGTGCAGTCAGATGGGATCAATTCTCTCTGTGGAAATAAAATTAAAAAAAATTCTAAATAATTACATTAGAAGTAGTTTGGTATGGCTGAATTATCCACCTTAAGTTTTTCCAAACCTCAGGTGAAAAAATTTTTATCTTAAAAAAAAATTACATTTTGTCAAATTTAGCCCTGATGGCACCCAATTGTTTCAACACCTTTACTGTCTCTTGAAGGCAGGAATTTTCCTTGAATTTTTCTTTTTCATATTTGATCTCTTTTACTTTACTTTTTTATCACTAATGTTACATTTGGATATTAATTTATAATTTTGGAAAAAAAATCATTTTCATATTTTTTTAACATTTTTTAATAATATTATAAAAGGTGTAATATAAAATGGCATGCATTTGGCGCACAAGGTTTTTCTATACTAATAAAATTAATCATATTCTAATGACAAAAAATTAATCTGAAAATAAAATATGAATAACACAGAAAGATCAAATACCAGTAGACATGTTTTAAAAAAATAACAGTTGCACTGAAGAAGACCTGCACCCTAGCTACTCTCCATCATAAAAGTGTCCAGCACAAGTTTGGCCAAACTTGTGCTGGACACTTTTGGTCAGGTGCAGTCAGATGGGATCAATTCTCTCTATAGAAATTAAAAAAATTATTTGATAAGAAACTTCACTAGATGTAGTTTGATATAGCTGAATTGTCCACCTAGAGTTCATCCAAACCACAGGTTCACAATTTTTTATCTTTAAAAAACAGTCAATTTAGTACAATTTATCCCTTATGGCTCTCATTTGCTTCAACATCTCTACTGGAATTTGATATTAGGAATAATACTTGGATTTCTTTTTTCATATTTGATCCCTTTAAATTAATTTTTTATTCCTCATATTGCTTTTGGATATCAATTAATAATTTTTAAAATAAATTATTTTAATATTTTTATACATTTATTTAATAATATTTTAAAAGGTGTAACATCACTCAGTATGCATTTGGCACATAATTTTTTGCTATACTTATAAAATTAATAATATATTTAAGACAAAAAAATTAATCAAATAATATATATGAGTGAGGCACAAAGATAAAATACCAGTAGAAATTTTTGTAAGAAATACCAGATGAACTCAAGAAAAATTCTACCCCTCACTACGCAATGTAGGGGGTGGACTTGCTAGCAACTCCTCAACCTGAACTTAGATGGAACTCAGATGGAACTCAGACTGAACTCATACTGAACCCATACTGAACTCTACTTGAACACCCACCTAAAACTGTTCTGCTCAGTGGTGTTCATCCCTGATTGTATGGTTCCTTTATCAATAGCTCAATGTGTGTTCAATCTGTGGTGAGTTTGGGTCCAAGGTTGCGGACTTTCTAGCAAGTCCGCCCCCCATATTGTGTGGTGCCTGCTACTCTCCATCATAGAAGTGTCCAGCACAAGTTTTGCCGAACTTGTGCTGGGTACTTTTGGTCATGTGCAGTCAGATGGGATCAATTCTCTGTATGGCAACTAAAAGTTTTTTTTATCAAATCTCACTAGAAGTAGTTTGGTTAAGCTGAATCATCCACCTGCTGTTCTGCCCAATCTCAGGTGTAAAATTTTTTATCTTTAAAGAAAAGTTCACTTATTACAATTAAGCCCTGATAACTCCCATTTGCTTTAACACCTCAACTGGCTCTTGATAGCAGGAATTTTACTAGTATTTTTATCATATTTGGACTCTTTGACTTTTATTTAACTCTTTTATTCCTCTTTTTACTTTTAAATTTCTATTTAATTTTTTTAAAACTAATCATTTCCTTATCTATTTACTTCTATAATAAAAAATATATGAAGGTATAACTTCACATGGTATGCATTTGGCACACAAGTTTTTGCTATACTAATAACATTAATAATATAATGGTGATAAAATATTAATCAGATGATAAATATGAATGATACAGACTGATCAAATACCAGTAGACATGTTTATGAGAAATACATGATGAAGGAACTGAAGAAAAATTCCACCCAATCTACTCTCCATCATAAAAGTGTCCAGCACAAGTTTGGCCAAACTTGTTCTGGACACTCTTGGTCACGTGCAGTCAGATGGGATCAATTCTCTCTATGGCGACAAAAAAACTTTTTTTTATCAAACTTCACTACAAGTAGTTTTGTTTAGCTAAATCATCCACCTGTTGTTCTTCCCAAAATCAGGTGTATAGTTTTTTATCTTTAAAAAAAAGGTCACTTATTACAATTTAGCCCTGATGGCTCCCATTTGTTTCAACACTTCTACTGGCTCTTGAGAGAAAGAATTTTACTATTATTTTGTTCTTTAAAATTGATCTTTTTGAGATTAATTTTACTTTTCTATTTCTCTTTTTTTAATATCTATTTGAATTATTTTAAAGCTAATCATTTTCATATTTTTTTACTTTTATTTCATAATATTATAAAAGGTGTAACATCAGCTGGTATGCATTTGGCACATGAGTTTTTTCTATACTTATAATATTAATAATATAATGGTAACAATAAATTAATCAAATGATATGTATGAGTGAGGCACAAAGATCAAATACCAATGGAAATTTTTATAAGAAATACCAGATCAACTGAAGAAAAATTCTACCCTAGCTACTCTCCGTCATAAATGTGTCCAGCACAAGCTTGGACGAACTTGTGCAGGACACTTTTGGTCACATGCAGTCTGGTGTGATCAATTATCTCTCAATAATTGCACTAAAAGTTGTTTGATATGGCCAAATGGTTCTGCTAAAGTTTTGTTAAACCTCAGGTTGGAACTTTTTTGTTTTTCAAAAAAGAAATTATAATCCAAGTTTAGCCTCACTGGTGGGCATTTGCCCCAACATTTCTACTTGCTCTTGATGGAAGTAATTTTATTTTAATTTTTTATTTCATATTTGATCCCTTTAATTTTGCCTTTTTATCCCTCATATTGCTTTTGTATATCAATTTATTTTTCATAAAACAAATCATTTCCATATTTTTTAACCTTTATTTAATAATCTTTTAAAAGGTGTAACATCATTTGGTATGCATTTGGTACACAAGTTTTTTCTATACTTATAATATTAATAACATAATGGTGACAAAAATCATTCAAATGATAAATATGAGTGAGGCACAAAGATCAAATACCTGTGGACATGTTTATAAGAAATACCAGATGAACTGAAGAAAAATTCCACCCTAGCTACTCTCCATCATAGAAGTGTCCAGCACAAGTTTGGCCAAACTTGTGCTGGACACTTTTTGTCACATGCAGTCTGATGTGATCAATTCTGTCAGCCAGGCTATACCAGGAGCTCAGTAAATTTTATGTTAATTTACTGTAACTAAAAGAGGGCTTAAAAATTTGCTTATTATGTATATAAATTAATCTTATATTGCATAATGAAATGATATAGTTATTTTATTAAATATATATAAATATTATATTAATTTATTATTATATAAATTATTTATACATTTAAATTAAGAATGATATATATTCTATAAATTATGGCGCATTTTTTATGTATTTAATATATACAAATTTATAATTAATTAATTATAAACATATATTATAACTATAAGTGTAAAATTGACTTATAATGTAATTAACTTAATTAATTAACTTTATATATTAAATAAACCTTTTTCATACATTATTAAACAATAATATTGGGTGCTTTTTTGACCCTTAATTGTGTCAGTAAAATTATTAAATAAATTATAACACTTATTTAATAACATGGTATTAAAATTCTCACTTTAAATTAGGAATATCATTAAATTAATTATATATTTTTTATTTAAAATAATTAGGGAATAAATTACATAGTTAAAACAATTACTTATTATTTCTTTATACTGGAACGAGTTGATTACATGGATCTTGGCGTGAAAATAATTCTAATCTTTTTAATTAAATCCTTTACATCTCACTGTAATAACTGTTCTCATGTTTCAGACTTACCTGGTTACTAATTATATTAATTTCTTAATTACTCATGGGTTTAGTTTATTGTCTCATGTTTTTCTCTCAATCTCTATGTTTAGTTTTATTCTTTTATATTCTTGTTTCATTTTATTACTTTTTTGTAAGTACTCATTTGGGACGTTTTAGGGGGTCTCTTGCCTATAAAAGGCTTTGGATAATCCCCTGTAGCTGCATCACTTATTATACATTCAATTCAAATACAATTTTAAATAATATTACATTTATTTTATTTTTTTATTAGAATCATAAGTCTATATTTAAAAGTAAATGAATTATCTAAGGTTGCTTTAAGTCTAATAATAATTATAAGTGAGAACTGCGCACTACTATATAACTTACAAGATCTAAATATTATAACTTGAACCTCACTGTTTTGTCACTACTCAAATATTGTTGTAGCGTTTCTTTAATTCTCTCTCTTACTTTCTAAAACTATCAATTCTTATCAAAATCTACTTTATTATCTTTCTATTCCTTTCCTCCTTTTTTCCTCCTTCTTCTAGAAGACCAGCCAATAAATTCTCTCTATTGCAATGGAAATGAATTTTTCTTAAATAATTGCACTAGAAGTTGTTTGATAAGGCCAAATGGTTCTTCTGAAGTTTTGTTAAACCTCATGTTGGCACCTTTTTTGTTTTTAAAAAAAGAAATTATAGTCCAAGTTTAGTGCCACTGGTGGGAGTTCACCCCATCATGTCTACTTGCTCTTGATGGCAGGAATCTTACTTTAATTTTTTATTTCATATTTGATCCCTTTAATTTTACCTTTTTATCCCTCATATTGCTTTTGGATATAAATTTATTTTTTGTAAAACAAATCATTTTCATATTTTTTTATATTTATTTAATAATATTATAAAAGGTGTAACATCATCCGGTATGCATTTGGCACACATGAGTTTTTGCTATACTTATAATATTAATAACATAATGGTGACAAAAAATCAATCAAATGATAAATATGAGTGAGGCACAAAGGTCAAATACCAATGAATCAATAGTTCCTTTTAATATTATAAATTTTTTGATTAAATAAAATAGTAATAATGAGTTATATTTTTCATCCATAATTCCACTCTAATTATTCCCACTGCATAAAAAGGGTTCACTCAGTCCTTTCTTTACTGCTTGTGCATATATTTTATTGCCCACATTACTACAATTTTTTGTAGTGATTATCCCACATCTGATTCAGGAATATTTTTAAACAATATAAGTTTTTTTTACAAAAGACCTTATCATATCCAATATCCCACAAAAAATACAACCTGTTTTTGTATTAAAGCCCGTTAATTATTAAGAAATTGTTAAAATAAATAGATTAGACCCTGGCACAGCTAGATTCATACCAAATGACCTAAAGTCTTTTCAATATTGAAAACAATTAAATAAAATTATGATATCATACTAAATTATGGGCACCAACCATAATTCAGCACTTCTCATTTACTCTGCCACAAAATGAGTACATGTAGCGTTTTTCTAATGTCAGACTGTTTTTCTTCCTTCCCTCACACCTTTAGTCCAGAATGAAAATTTAGTATGAGTTTTGGTCAAGTTGGTTTGCCAGTGTTATTTGTATGCAATATGAATTCATATTGCATATTTCTATTTATGCATATAATATAATTGTTAAGCATCATTTTTTTGCATTTTTCAATTATAATTCATATTTATGCATATGCATATTCATATTCATTATACAGATGTATATGCATATTAATATATTTTATTCATATACATACATGCACCTTTTTTTGCATATTCAATATGCGTATTTTTAATGCATATTCAATTTTCATATTTTTATGCATATTCAATATGCATATTTTTATGCATAATCACTATGCATATTTTTATGCATAATCACTATGCATATTTTTTATGCATATTTTATGCATTTTTTCTATGCATATTTATTCTTCATAGTCATTATGCATACACTTTGGATAGGCATTTCACATCAATTTTTAGCATGCAATAAGTATCCACCATGCAAATTCAAATGCATATGCATCTATATCAAACACACAACATATATTCAAGTTTAATATTTGAATATTAAGGTATGCTAAGTGATGTTGTTCAACCTTTTGCCAAACCTGAAATTAACTGATGTTCAATGTGGTTCCTAAGCTCTGCTCAAGGAGGGATTGTTCTGGATTCAATCTGTGACAGTTTATTTTTTCAATGTTTTTTCATCTGATTTAAAAACATATTTCTGAAAGTTTCAGGATAGTTTCCCAACAGTTTCCTGATAAATTCCTGATAGTTTCAAATAGAGGGAACTGCTAGCAGTTCACCCCCAGATTTCCTGTGGTGAAACTTACTCCTATTCCCACTCACAGACCTTTGATTACCTGTAATCCCCCAATAACCCAATATTAAAGCTATAGTGTTTTATCCCAGAACTAGTACACCACACATTTTCTTACAGTTCAAAATTATAAGCAGATGATTAAATAATTTATATTTAAGGTTTAGATAGTACAATTGCTATTGTGTTTGAATTGAGCCAACAAAGGATAAAAGCATTTTCTAGGTAGATGTTGCTTTCTGTGCTTTGAGTATGGATTTGTCTATTGATATATGGATTAAAAGATTGAATTTGCTTTGAGTGTCACATAGTGCATGACAGACACCTTCTATCAGGTGCCCACCTTTTTTTTCTGGTGAGACTCCTAAGTAGTCCTTCTCCCCTTCAAGAAGCAGTTCAGCCCATGTGAGGGGTCTTACACAGGGGAAAATCCTCCAAACTTGATTTCTAGTTCAGTTATTGGTTTCAGGGTATGACTCTGGGTCTTATTTGTGGAATGACCCTGTTTTAAGTACCTTATTTTCTTGCTTTTCTGACATTAGAATCTCCTTGGCTCATTTCCTCTCATCTTCATGGATTCATCCAAAAATTATATTTGCACCTCCTCTTACATTCTCTTACTATCATACCCACACCACACCACCTTAAACCACTTCTAAAGGCAAAAAATAAGATGTGCTCAAAAATTGAAATTCAATTTTTTTCACAAAAACATACCTAGGAATGGCATAAGGTCAAAAAACTGAACTAGATATCTATTTCACCAATTTTACCCCCTGTGTTACTACTTTAATTTAAACTTCAGGTTTCTCTCAAATCCAAATATATTGGAATTCAATATCCCTCAAAATATTGTTTGTTGATTAATCTCCACTTACTACATGAATGATATGCTTGAAAAGTAAAGAAAAAAGTGACATTTGTTACAAAATATTCCAAAAAGCTTACAAGCCACTTTAGAGGAGATAACTGAAGATATTGCCAATGAAATTAAGCTGGTGGAGATTACACTCATTGGTGATATATGGATGAAAAGATGATGTTCTTTCAAAAAAAATTGATGAAAAACTAATATTAAATCCAGGATTTCATCTAGCTAAGGGTTCAATGTCATTCATTGATTGTCTTTGTATTGATGAAAATGGTCATTTGAAACTGTGAAATTATATACAATCAAGGAATAAAACAAAAATCTGATTTGATATTTGAAAGCTACAAAGTAAAGAGAGTGACAATAAACCATAGTATCTTGAAGTGGAATGAAAACCTTGTAAGAATGATAAAAAAATTTATAGAAAACTCTTCAATTCACTGTACAGTGCCCTACCAAAATTCTGTGAAGAGTCTTTTTTTAATGTACCTCACACAATATTCCTCTTAAAAACATCTGGTTTCGAATTCAGGTACAAAGGCATGTTTCTAATCAATCTAGCATACTAAAAATAAAGAATATTTTTATAGCTACACCTAAGAATTTTTCCAGATAGATAAAATATTTACCTGAACATAGCCAAAATATTACAGAAAGACTTCTCAAAACAAAAAGTTAGAAAAAATTATTTAAAAACATAATTAATTTTTTGTGTTGAATCTCCCTAAATCACATGGCTCAAAAATTCCCAATAATTCCAATGAAATAATCAAATTTAGTTCAAAGTTAATCTTGAAAAGCAAGAATGACACAAAAAATGATTCAGAGTATAAATATCAGTAATTATAGGCAGATATGAGGTAGGAAAAGGCTTGAGGGAGTATGGGTAATGTGACAGAAGTTTTTTTGCATGCATTGAAGACTTTTCAAGCATTTTTATGGAATTGAATGGCTTGAGTTTTATGTATGAAACTGTGATAAAGTTAGGGAGCGGAAAGGAAATTTATGTGGATGAAAAAGAAGTGAATGTTGGTTATGAGAAGATGAACATAATTGTGAAATGGAAGAAAATTTAAGTGAAAAATATGAAAAATGCATAAAAATGCTGTTCACTGACTTTTGGTAGGCCACTCTTCAGTTTTTGGTAATATTTTTTGTCACCACTTACTTAATATTTCCATATCTCAGAAACAACCACATCATTTTACATTGAAAATGATTTAAGTGACTAATATGAGCCTCCAGAGTCTAAATATTGTATTGAGAACTCTATATAACAAGTATTCTTTTTGTAACTTAAATTTTTTCTCCACCTAGTCTCTCTAAGTCAGCCATCATGAACAACAGAAAGATGCAAGTTACACCTAGAAGGAGAGGAGAAATATTATAAAAATTGAACATAAAAAATTGAAAAACATGAAATTTTTTCAAATTTTTTCACATTATCACACAATGCATGACACATGATATATTCAAGGTGCAAAAATGAGCCTTGAAAAGACTTTTCATGGATTATGCATTTACTATTGCTTATGAACCTTGACTGCACTAACTAAATAAATAGCAAAAACTGTGTACAAAGGATAAATAGTTGTATAGATGAAAAGGGGTTATTTATATTACTTTTGGGTATTACTATGGTTTTCCATTGTACCTCTTGATTTGACATAATAGGGATCTATTCCAGTTAGAATTGGGAATTACCTAGACAAATTTGTAACTTTTAATTAATGGATGATTAAGGGCAAGGATGGGAAGTAATGCAAGAAGATCATAGCTTAGGTGTCTTACAGATATAAACTAGGGGTCACTTTTATTAGTTATTCATTAGAGTTAAATTATCATATGTTTCACTCTTAGATTTCATATTATTCTTTTCACATAAAGCTATTTTCATTTCAGATATTATTTAGAAAGTTCCAACCAAACCTCTAAGAAAGAGCTAATATTACTTTTACAGTAGTTAAAGCTCATCCATAACTGTCTTCAGAATAAATTCATTTTCTTGTCAATTTAATCCTTCAAGCATTACTAGTTAAAGTTTGAGACATCTTCTCAAAGGATTCCTCTAACCCTCAAAGAAGTACCTTTCTTTCTAAATAGTACCCTTAGCTCTTCATGAGCACCCTTGACCAAGTCATAGCTAGGGCCTTCAGAGGCATGAACTGCTGCCTTCATTCTTTAAGTAATGGAGGAGATTAGATTTTGCCATGATAATTATTTGTGTTAATCTCAATCTGAATGCAAGTGATTCATCATTTCTTCCTTTGTTTTAAGTTTTAAAGCTGATAAAAATTATTTTCACCATTTTATAAAGGCTTTCCATTGGATGATTGTGCCAGTCAATTGACTTCTCTCAACCCAGAATGGTAATGGAAATCTTGAGCACTCTTGGAAGTATGGATGGGAGCATTGTCTTTCATGAGGACAAGTGCTGTCAATTGGTTGTGTGTGCTCAAAATATGGATCAGGCCCCAAAGATAAACAAGAAAAATCATCATCTTTGACATATGATATTGAGCTGGAAGGATCACCAGGGGGGCTTTGGTTGTGTTTAAGAGTCCTTCCATACCATCAAAACAACTGGCCACTTGTAAAAAAAACTTGAAGGCATTTAGGAAGGTATTTTTGGTTTTTTGTTTGCCCAAAAATATTTAAACTTTAGGTCTTCCAAATTTCAAACAAGTACTCATCAGTCCATATGACTCTATTCTAGTCATCTATTGTACTTTAAAGATGCTTGCAAGAAAATTTAAGATGGTACTGTGGATGAGTCTTTCAAGTAAAAAGTGTTTGAGCCACTATCTTTTACCAAAGCCCCATTTCATGGGCACATTTTTGAATGGTTTAAGATAAGAGTTTCTTAATCAAGGAGTCACAAATATCTGTAAGTTTTGAATCTCTATTTGACTTGAGGAAAGTGGCCAGCTCACACATATCACAATCCATCATATTGTGTTGGTTTCAACTAAGAGGGGAAGTTGCAACAGAACTTTCAGACTGGAAATCCCCAGGACTGACTAAAAAGTACTTATTAATTATGTTAAACATATGGACTATACATGGGAACAATAATTAAAAGTACACAAGGTGTATACATAAGTAAAAATTATGATAAAATACAGTATATGCCATTATAATACCTTATATACATGCATATATTCACCTTTTCCAAGTCTTATGTACCTAATATTAAGTTGCAATATGTTAGGGTAATCTTAAGAACATTAAATATAAGGCTACATAAATTTTAAGTAGAATTAAAGCTGTTGTTTTCATTATTTTATGTGAAAAACAAGAAATGCGCTTTAAATCATTTAAAAGTTGACTATATGCGCTATAAATTTAATAATATTAAAAATATGCTTTGACAGATCAAATTTTCTTAATTAGAACTATTGATTTTGCTACTCAAATGCATAAAAATAACACTTTTCAACTTTGGTGTTTTTTATGCCAGAAATGGCTTCTGTGTACTGGCCACATACTGCGTGCATATTTCCTGTCTGAATAGCTTCATTTTAAGAAAATTTAGCTTTTTAACACTATAATTACCCCACAATCTATTCCCACTGTGGGGAAACACCCTAAAATAGGCAACAGGCACTTATTTAGTGTCATAATTTAATTATAGGTGCATTGACCTTATTATATGCACTAATTTCATTAATAACCTCAGGCTTGGTACCTTTAATTCACTAACACACTTAAATTCACCTAAATTAGTTAATTTTTTACCCATGAAAGCACCTTCCAAGGACTGCATGTAGTTACCCCACATCTCACACCCTTTTTTGGGTTATTTAGTGGTTTCTCAGTCAATATTGGTTATTTTTGAAGGGGGATTTCAGGTATTTTATTGTTATAATTAGCCCCATAATGTCTACTTCTAATCCCCCTTAATATTGTGTAATATTTAGTCTTATTATTTCTCTTTTTAGTCTTTTACTTTAAGGTATTACACACATATACTCTCTTTTTTGCTTATTCTTTATTTTTGATGGATTATTCCTATTACTACAAGATTTTGGCAGGTGATATCATTCTAATTATGTTATTTTTCACTCTTTATGTTGTTTTATAGGTGTATTAGCTGGAATGAGGCATAACTAGCCATGTATAAGGCTTTTAAATCAAGGGGTTCATTGGAGGAATTATTGGGTATAAAAGGAGGGGGTTTTGGTCTTGTTATCTACATTCTTTATCTTTACAATCAAATATATAGCCAAAAAAACTACAATACATATCAATAGCACTTATTAAGTCTTTGAATAGTATCTAAATTATTACATCTATTTTTCTACCAACTATAAGATTGTAACCCAATTATAATTTGTGAGATTAAAATTACTGAGACCCTTATATTGAGTTATATTTTAATAATTATTGGATTTGTACTAAAGTATTCATATAGGACCATTAAAATCTTCTAGAAAACTGAATATTCAAGATATTTCATGTTGTTGTACTTGATTTTAGCCTGAAAAGCACCCTGGTCTGAGTAATTCTCAATAATGAGCTGGACAATTGTTCAAGCAATACCAAGTTTGTGAGAAATCTGGGATTGGTTGCAACACCCAATCCAAATGCCACTCACCATGGCTTTACTTTTGGTTTAATGGTACTTTTGCCTTCTGGAGAAAGGTATGAAGATTTGGGGTAAGAGAAATAGAAATAAGTCAGTTTAAGTAGATGAATAATAGAAATAGAAAGCACTTGTTTTTATCATGAAGGGTTGAATTATAGGTATTTCCCTGTTTGTCGTGTTAAAGATAAAGTTGATGATGTACCTGTTATGAGAAAAGATGCAGTGGTATGATTTTTAATTTTATGGATTGCCCTGATAGTGGTGGTTGAGTGAAAATAAAAAAATGTTTATCTGACAAAAAATATGGAGTGACAGGAATATGTTTCTGGGCACTTTACATACATATACTTATAAGGGAAATATATGTGTAACAATGGCTCTTCCAAATTGTCATTTTACAGTGTGGGACATTGTCATCTAAAATTCTAATGTGAGACAGTAATGCTTGCGGTTACTGTAGTAAATTCAGGAAGAAATAAGTTTCATCTATTAAGATACACTGTATTTCTAGGGTATATAAATTTTAGTTGACCACATTATTGTATTGATTTCTTGTATTATCACATTCTTGTCTTGTAGCCCTTCAGCTTTGTCACTTTCCCACTCTTCTTTTTTATCATATCAGCATAGCTATATTAGGGTGTATCAAAGTTAGAAACGTTCCATTTCAAAGTATCTCTTTTTTCCACCATGTCAACCATGATTATTTTTTAAAATATGCCATATTGTTCCCCAAAAACACCTTTTTACTGATAATTATTGTCAATTTTGTGGCTTTATTTATGTGTTTTGAAATTGCTTTTAAATAATTACAAATTTCTAACTTTGATACCCCCTTTCTTTTAAGGTGTCATACTATATCACTTTTACTACTGCAGTAACATTGTGAGAAATTGTATCATGTTTTCTCTTTAGGTAAAAATTTCCCTCATGCAACATGAGACATTATGCCTCATAATAAAACCAGACAACTCATCTCACACATGTCATGCATGTTGCTTGTAGTGAGGCATATTTTAGTGGTGTGGTGGTGATCAATGATGTATTGTATGATAATTATGTGACCTGCACTCCCCATAAAGTGTCACACTTTATTGTAAAACATGGCCACACAAAATGCAAACATGTCACAGATTTTCCCAAAGTGAGTAGAACCTCCTGTTCCTTGGTTTTTTCCAGAGTCCTGATACTGTGGTACATATCTGACACTGTCTCATCTAATTGCAGCTCTGGCTCTCAGCATATAATCACAGTGCTAACAGAAAGTGAGGAAACAAAAATAACAGAAAATAAGAAGAAATAACAATAATGTAACACAACTTGTCAGTGTATGCTAGTATCTAAGTATAATTTAATATTAAAAATTATTGGTTCTAATAATTATTTGTAAATGATTTAGTTATTATAACTCAGGGGAAGACTAATAAAATAGCTATGCTAAATATTGACTCACAATATTTGGATTTTCACATGATAATAGTGGAAAATAGGCTAATAAAATATAGTTATAGCTAATATAATATAACATAAATCTATAAAGGCTTTATAATATATTTATATATGATATTAATATTTTTATAATGTTTATTTTAGTTGTAGTAAGTAAGTTATGTCCAATAACCCATCAAATCCTCTCTTACTTATACCAAAATCCACGGGAGTGCACAGACATTCAATCCAGATGATGTCACTGCTTTCCCTGGAAATTACAGCACTTTGAGGGTCCATCACCTCCTCATGGAATCCAAACCTAGACCTCCAGTAAGGACCCTCCATCAGAATTAATGATATCATAAACCCATACCATAAATAGAGAAAACAGATTAAGGCAGATTCCATAAAGAAACAGGTAAAATAACTCATCCAAAGAGTATAGAATTAAACCCAAAGCATATAAAGGAACTAAATCAACTGTCCAAGCCCCCAATAACATCCCAAGCATCTATATTAATCCAGTAATCATATCCAAATCCATAAATCCATGAAAAACCATCAAAGGAAGTAGATTAAGTTGTCCAAACTGGATATATGTGTCTGAAAAAGATTTATATGCTTGTGTAGGCATGGTGAGTCTATTGAATACATCCATATGACCTAAAATAAGCATAAAAATAAATCTTATAGGCTATTTAGATGTTAAAACCCACTTATAGACCTATATATACATAATATAACTACATATTTCACTGAATATAAGGTTTATGCATACATATAAGCTTATGTATGTCTATACTTACTTAATATTACTTAAGACAAGTATATTATGACTCCATTAGCATCTTAATAAGTATTGTAGGGCTATGGATAAGCTATCTAAACTTATATAAGTCATTTAATAGTGTAATAAATATATATAAGCATAATAACCATATTTATAATTATTATAACCATAATCTTTACTTATAAGCCTAATGTAATTCAGGTTATCTTATTATAAGCATAAGAAATACTCAGTCCTGGGGATACCTAGGTTGACACCCTCCCACCTTGTTTTCCCCCCTGGTTCAAGGGAGTCATAGCCCCTTTAAAAGAAGAAGCACTAACAAAAGTCACCAATACCACACACAATCTGCCCTTATTATTGTACCTCATATTCACAGATAAGTCAAAGTCTCAAAAGAGCACTTTTGAAGCCACTTTTGACCAGAAAAATTTCCAGGAGCACAGAAAAAGGCTCAGGTCTCAAAGGTGCAACAAAGGGGTTGTCAGGTAGGATGGTTATGGAAGCACAGCTAAGAAATATTCAAAGGGCAGGGAAATTTAGACTCTCCATGCACACTTTTTTTGGGGCAGAAAGGATACACAAGCGTCAGCGAGTAAAGAATAGAGGAAAAGGTTTATCTGGACTATAGGATGAAAGGGTATGGTATGTACTTGCATAAACTATGGTTACTTCCAGACACATACTACAGAGTTAAGGAACAGAAATGAGCAATGGAATGAAAAATCACGCCTATGATAGGGATAATGTTTTTTAGGAAAAGCAGGGTTCACCCAGTGTGATTTAAAACATGTCAAGGAAAGAAGGTAGCACTCAAACAAAGGATAGCAGGTAAGATCTGGAATAGGGAAGTCAATTGCTTAGCACAGATGGTTTCATTATTATCAGGGACTAATTTAGAAAGTGTGAGTTATACAATAGGTATGAAGGTGGTACAGTACCTATTATTTAAGTTAGAAATCTCAGAAAGAGTAGGGTATGTACAGAAGAGTGGAGTTTCAGGCGCTATTAGAACCAAGACTTACACTATAATTGTACATAGACTGATGAGATACTTAGATACTATTTTATATGCTTGTATTAGCCCCAAACTTATGTAGGAAGACCCAAAGGGCAAGGAAATATAGGAAAGGGGTGCTGGTCGTATAAATTTATATAAGCACTCACTTTTAAATAGTGTAGAGAGAGTAGAAAAGCTATGGAATAGAAAAAGTTAGAAAATAAATAAAAGTAGATATTTTCTTTTATATAAAAAGTTGAAATAGATTTATTTTTATTTTTTGTACATATTGGGGGTGCATACCTGAAGTAGCGCTGTAGAGTTATTTTATTGCTACAGTAAAGATAGTATTAGATAGAGCGCTTCAAGAGGGAGTAGCTGAGAATACTAGTGCTTACTGAGAATAGATCTAGCCAATATTTTGATTGCTTACTTTAAAATATATTTCCCCATTTCTTTTAAAAAAGATCTCTACAAATCTATTCTACTTTCTCCTCCATTAGAAAAATAAAGATAACCAAGACTTAAAATATGTGATTATACTGTCTTTAAATATTAGAGTGGCAGGCGCTTATTTTTAGAATAAGATTTAGAAAGGGGAACCAACCCATCTCAGCATTATGTCTATAGCTTAGTATTATAAAACTCTTCTTTTTCTACAATTGGTGTCCCAACAATGGCATCCAGATTGTAAGTATGATTATTATTTTCTTTTTTTAGGGTTTTTTCAAGAGGAAATAATCAAGCCAGTGCTTCAAGGGAAGAGTAGTAGGGTCTACAACAATTGGATTGAGCTGTTATCAGAGGATAGAGTAGGACTGTATTAAAAAGAATATAGTCAATATAAGATTTTAGTGTTTATTTGTTTTTTATTGTAGTAGTTAAGAAAGGTAGAATGGATCCTACAGCTACTACATCTAAAGTCACTCAGGAGAGGGCCAAGTTTCCCAATTCTACGCCGTTGATACTGCTTAGGTTTTTGACAATTATTAGGTGTAAATATGAAAGCTTTCAATTTACTGGGATTAACACTCAAAAGTTTTTGAGGAGGTTCGAACAAACAGCAGAAGTACATGGGGAATCATATTATGATATGGTGCGTCAAGTGTTATTTTTTGTCGCAAATGAATGTAAAGACAATCTAGAAGAACTGAATGGTCATGAGAAACGCAACTGGATGGCTTTAAAAGTTCAAATGTTAAAAAGATGGCCTAAACTTACAGAAGAAACTAAGTACACAATTAAAGACCTAAATGTCTTGGTGAATAAGGCAAAGGCTAGAGGGGGTATCAGAGACCCTAAATATTTTAAAAATTTCCACAAAGAATTTTATCAGGTTGTAGATTATTTGGTCAGTAAGGAGGACTTTAATGATACTAGTGCGTCATTACCTTGGTTTTGTGAGGCGCTAGCACCTGAGGTCAAAGATTTGGCAAAAAGGCGCCTTGATAATGAAGGGAAACTGTTCAGAAAGAGGAATGGAGACTATAAGTATCCAGGGTTGCAGGAAGTGGAAATGGCTTTAGAAGCTGAAATAAAGCTGTGTCAGGTAGAGTTCCAAGCCACTAGGGTTCCTTTAGAGGATGTAGAGGTGATTGAGGTTTCATCTAGCACTAAATCCCCTTCTTTGGCAACAACTCTAAAAGTTAAAGCAATGTCACAGGATTCAATATTCTTTAATGGAAAGAATTGAAGAGTTGAAGAAGAAGTTGAGCAAAGCAGCTAAACCCAAGCCCTGATTTATTCCTCAAACATTGTGGTTTTCTTCAATGGTATGTTATTACTGTGGTAAAGAGGCTCATACAATGATGAGGTTTAGTTCCCTTCAAAAGGATAAAGAAGATAAGGTTGTTTTTGAAGAGGGTACAGCACTGATTCTAGAGGATGGAAAAAAACTTTTCATGGATAAGGATCAAGGGATGCAAGCAAAGGTCATCAATCAAATTTATGAGAAAACTATGGAGGTAAAGTCTAGTAAGGTAAGGAGCCTTCCGATAAAAATTCAAAGTCAGTAAATTTTGCAGTTACTTGTGCAGTTTTGGATTTTAAGGTCAAAGAGGGGGCAATAGCAGAACCACTCACTACAGCACAGTTGTAAATGTTTGCAGCCAAACATAAGAAAATGGCCCCACAAACTATTAGTAGACCAAGAAGGGCTGGTGCCAAGTATGCAAATCCAGAAGATATTGAGGAAGTAGGTTATACTACAATGGAGAATACTCCAGTGCCACTCAAGGATATGGAAATGGAAGATGATTCTGCCAATAAGATGGATTATAATATGTATCAGAATGCTGAGGAGAAACTGTTAGAAGAGCCAGAGGTAGTTAAGAAAAGAGTAGTACCAGAAGAGGGAATGCCAGGAGCCAGGCATAGTACTCCAAAGAATCCTCCAAGTAGGGCCAAAGCTGGAGCAAAGGAAACTCAACCAAAATGGATTATGCAGCATCCAGTTCACTCTGATTTTCCTAAAGCAGCAGAATATTTAGTTGCACAGTGTTTGACAACTACAGTTTCAGTTCCATTGGAGGTTCTGACGGCAGTAGTGCTGGATGTAGAAAATGGAATTGTGGATAGGTGCAGGAAGAAAAGGGTTGCTAATTGCAAAGAGTTTGAAGTTAGGGAAATTTCTTTTAAACCAACAATTGGATTGCCTAAGGTACCACATTATGTAGGTCCTTTAAAATATTTGACAATTATGATTAATGAGAAGCAAATAAGAGCACAGTTAGATACTGGCTCTCAGATTAATATAGTTTCAGAAGAGGATGCTGTGTATTTAGGTTTTCCAGTAAAAGATGACAAAGGAACTGTCACAGTTATTTTAGGAGGTATGTTACCAGTGATAGAGGTAGCTGAATATTTTAAAACGTGGGTTGAAGGAGTGTCAAGGATTTACATTTCTATGTTCCCATGGGTGTAGTAAACCCAGTTTTAGGGACACCATTTCTAATGTATTATTCAGAGACAATAGATTACTTCTTGAATAAAACCATAAGAATCAGGATTATGGGTGATTATGTAATTCAAGTACCAGCAGTTTTGGTAGCGCCTAAGGATGGTGGCTGGGAAACTACTTATGTTGGATTGTTGAGCTTAGAGAAAGAAAAGGAGTTTTATGAGGAGGAGGAATGTCAGCCTAGATATCCCTAGGACTAAGTATTTCTTATACTTAAAATAATATAACCTTAAGTACATTAAGCTTATATCTTAAAAATAAGGTTAAAACAATAATATATATGATTATATTACATATTTATATAATTATTACTCTATTATAAAAATTTTAGTAGCTTAAATAGCTTATCCATAGCCTAATAATACTTATTAAGGTCTTAATGGAGTCATAATATATTTATCTTAAGTGATATTAAGTAATTATTGACATACATAAGCTTATATGTATACATAAATCTCATATTCAGTGAAATATGCAGTATATTATGTATATTTAGGTATAAAAGTGGGTTTTAGCCTCTTAATAGCCTATAACCTTTGTTTTTATTCTTATTTTAAGTCATATGAATGTATCCAGTGGACTCAAAACGCCTACAGAAGCATAAAAATCTATTTAAGGCACACACACTCAGTTTGGACAACTTAATCTGCTTCCTTGGATGGATATTCACGGATTTATAGGTTGGGAGGTCATTGCTGGGTTAATATAGATGCTTGGGGATGTTTTTGGGGGCTTGAAAACTTCATTTGTTTCCTTTATATGCTTTGTGTTTCATTATATTCTCTTTGGAGGAGTTATTTTAAGTTTTTCTTTATGGCATCTGCTTTTATCTGGATTTTCTATTTATGGTATGGGTCTGTGTTATCATTAATTGTGATGGAGGGTCCTTACTAGAGGTCTAGTTGTTGAATCTACTTGAAGTAGAAGCCGTGGGGAGGTGGTGGGCCCTCACAGTGCTGTAATTTCTGGGGATAGAAGTGACATCATCTCGATTGAAGGTCTGTGCACTCCAGTGGATTTTGGTATAAGTAAGAGAGGATTTTGGCAGTTATTAGACATCACTTACTTAATACAATTCAAATAAACATTATAATACAATTATTATCATTTAGAAATATATTTTAAAGTCTTTATAAATTGATATTATCTTTATATAAGCTATAACTATATTATATTCATCTATTTTCCACCACTAGCACGCATTTAAATCCAAGTATTGTGAGTTTTATTTGAGTATAACTATTTTATTAGTCTTCCCCTGAGGTTTAATCACTAAATGATTTATTAATAAGTAGTAGGACCACTGACAAATACTTTTAAATAATACCTATATACTAGATACACTGACAATTGGGGGTCTTTCCTTAGTTTTTTACTTATTATTTAATATAAGCCTTGGGACGTGATTTTTACTTTAGTATAGCTCAAACAAAGCTAATATTTTGATCTGCTGCACATTAGTGGGTCATCATAACTCTGTGATTGCGGAAAAGAAACCTTATAATAATTTTACTAATTTTTTATAATAAAAATTAGGTATTTACAGTAGTAACT
This sequence comes from Hemileia vastatrix, assembly GCA_030280995.1. NCBI lineage: Eukaryota > Fungi > Basidiomycota > Pucciniomycetes > Pucciniales > Zaghouaniaceae > Hemileia > Hemileia vastatrix. Next base: position 25,702,789 of record JASXTE010000013.1, read on the forward strand.
GTACCTAATATAAACCCCATTTCACTTGGTATTTGGTCACCAATATAACACCCAATTAAATTGGTATTTGGTTAAAGCTTGGTAAGCTATTTATTCACCCTTATAAAGGTCAATTTAAACTTATTATTTTATTTTTAACAGATTTTTTCAAATTTTTCTTACATTTTATTTAAATAAATAAAGATTTAAATTCAGGGTAAGCTCCAGTACTTTTTTATTAGTAATAACATTACTAATACTTTTAATCTACAAATTCAAATAGGTTTTTCTTTCTGTAGACGTGATATATTTTTGTTCTTATCAATATGAGTGCTCCCCAGGACAATGTAAGTGAAAATCCTGCTTATAATACCAGGTCTAAAGCTAACAAAAACATTGCTCCAGGACATAACCATGGAGGGTCAGTCATACCCCCAGGCAGAGCAAATGAGCATAGAGTAAAAAGATGCCCTCTTAAAAAAAAATTACCATAAAAAAGACATCTCCTCCTCTATACGATCAACTCTCTCATCTGGGAAAAAAGGTCCTGAAGTTGGAGGAATCAAAGTATCTCATTCTCAAAGAGGTAGAGCAATTACAGAACCATTTCAAGGTAGGATTCCAGCAGATGAACCAATCACTGGCAGAGCTAAAGGGAGGCCAGCCAAGTTAACAACCTCCTACCACAGGAGGGTCACATCACTCCCAGGAGAAAATACTGGTAGACAAATGGAAGTGGTATTGGTTCCATAAACAATGGTCCAGTCACAACTGCAACAAGGATCCTCCTCCTCATCAGACTTCCTCAGTTCACCCCTACAAGGGAAAACAAAGGCACCAAAAATCAGGGCTCACAAAAATCACGTGGTAAGTATATTAACCTCTTAGATTGAACACAATACTGATAATTACAATGTAGGTAATAATATTGATGTCAAATCTGTGCAGAAAATAGAGGAGGACTTATGAAAATTAGGTTTTGATGTAGATACACCCGACTTGTCTTTTGTCAATAATAACGGTACTATTTATAATAAAGTTAATCCTTAGTTACCACCACTTATTAGCAAGATGAGAAGTTCACAAGAGAGTGAGAGAATTGCGAAGGAAGACAAGGAGTATTTTAACAATAATCCAAGTGCCCATAGAATTGTTTCAGCATTGTGGAATAGAATGACTGATTGTGAGGAACAGACAGTTAAGCTCACAAGTGATACAATTTCATCCTTAACATTGAACATTTCTCAACTAGCAACACGTAATAAAGAATTAGAGAATGAACATTTGTCTCTAACTCTTAAATATGATTCATTGAGTAATAAATATAGTGAACTTTCAAATAAATTCTGTGAGTTGGAAAAATTGTATGAAACAAATTTATTGGAAACTGAATCAAGAACTAAGTTATCTTTTGCCCAGACAAATCAAAGTGTCTCTGAGCTACTACAAAGATTGACTATAGTTGAGATTGAAACTGCCAATCTACTAATGAACCAGGATAATCATAAGTATACTCAGTATAATAATAATCCTTTCATTGGCAAAAGTGAATCTCATTCCTTCCCTATACCACCACAACTTAAACCATCTGGTGGTAGTGTCAAGTCTGAAAATTTAAGTCACAAATCTGTACAGGAGGTAATACAAGACCATTTATCAAGAGTAAATGATTTGTTGAATTTACCTAAGATTAGTGAAATAAAATCTAATCTGAAGAACTGGTCTAAGATAGATCAGTACCCAACTTATGATGGGGAAGCCAGCTCTGATTGGCAACATTTTATCCAAAGAATTGACAACTTAAAATTCTCATATAAGTTACCAGATGAAGAAATAACATTAAAATTGATCTCTTTATTTAAGGATGTTGTTTTATTATGGTTTTAAGATGTTTTGAATGAGGGTAAAGATTACTCTTGGGCTTAATGGAAACAACTAATTGAAAAACAATTGGGAAGTTCTAAATTCAGACTCACTCAGCAGAGACTTTATGAGAAAACTAGGTACAATATGTTGAATGGTGACAAACCTATGGTATTTTTAATCAATTTAAATAAAATATTAATAGCCATTGAGCCTAACATGGATTTTAACTTATGGAAAGATAAGATAATGTATAAATTACCTATATCTGTCAGAGACATTGTTGTAGCTAGAACAATTAATGTTACTGAATATTCTGACTTTATTAATATTTGCAATGAAATATTACTAAACCATAAGTATGAAGCAAGGTATTCCACTTATAAACAAAATATTGAACCTGTTAAAAATCAGAATTCAAAAACACTTCAGGAGAAGCAGAAAAAACCTACTGCACCTGTAGTACCAAAAAAGTATGAAACAAATACTTGTTATAAGTGTAACAAACCTTGGGTTAAAGGTCACAAATGTGAGAAGAATATAAATATTTTTGAAAATCAACATGAATCTGAAATTGAAACAGAGATAAGTAAATATTCAAGTGATTATGACAGTAATATCTCATATAGTGATGAACATGAAGTCTGTATGTTGGAAGATGATTTGTCCATCTTTGACAATCCAATATTGAATATGGACTCAAATTAATCTTTAATGAATTTTGAGGATTCTGAAATCATTAAAGATTTACAAGATGATAAATTTAGAATGACACCTATCACGGTTCCAGCTATCATTTCTGGTGAAAATGTTAATATAGTATTGGACACAGGAGCTGCTGGTTCTGTTTTTTCTACTAATACATTACATAAAATTGATAGTGAATATAAGTCTAAGCTTGAACCCCTTCAAAATAAAAATTGGAGAGGTTTTGGATCAGTACTACCAACCATTGGTAGATACAAAGCTGCTGTTTTCTTTAAACATCAACATGGTTATGTAAGAGTAACTTATGACTTTGTAGTCATGGATAATACTAACTGTAGTAACTTTTTTATCATTGGAAATGATATTCTGACTAAGTTTGGTGTGAAATTAGACCCTGCTAATAAAAACTTTACAGTTGGAATGAATGGTAAAAGGAAATTCGAAATAAATTCTTTTAACACAGTCTTACACATTGAGTCAGTAACAAATATTCCGTGCAAAGGAAGAGAATCCAATGAGATGGAACTTCTGGAAACAGAAATTTAAAAAGCATAATTTGGCACTCAGATAAGTGAAGCTGAGAAAAATAATATTTTGGACTTAATTAAAGCATTTCCAATGGCTTTTGCACATGGTACAAATGAACTTGGCCTTGTAAAAGATCATGAAATGAAGACTGGTTTAACCTGTGATATGAATCATATTCCTGCTAGTCTTAAAAAGAAACCATATCCTGCTTCACCAATGAAGAGGAAAGACATAGAGGATAATATTAAGATGTTATTAAAAATGAACATTCTTGAGAAGGTTGAAACTACACCAAAATATTGTGTAATATCACCAGTGCTAATTTCTTATGAACAAGATAAAGCAAGAATGTGCGGTTATTATAGAGCATTAAATACATTTATGGTAGATGATATTTATCCTGAATATACAATCTTGTGCAACTGTCCTTTCTGATGACCCTGAATATGTTTTTGATGCAAATTTTCTTTGAGCTGGTGTATTATATAAGTCCTTTGTCATTGTATCCATTTTTTTAAACAAATCATTTACTTCAGGATTTTGCCATCCAGGAATAGCTTGGATGGGTTCAGTTGGGGCTTGTGGTGGGCCTTCCTCAATATCAGAGATGCACCTAGTATCATGAAAAAACACAACAAAACCTGGCACATCACTGCAGAGATCTCTTTCTAACTTGTAGAATGCACTAGCAATCTGAATTCCAACTAAATCAGATTCATATTAACAAAAAATAAGTAAAATAAAAAACTTACCTTGGTCTGATAAAGTTTTACTTGTGCCCTTGCCCTTTTTTCCATCTTTTCTCTTTCCACCCTTTCCTCTTCTTGCCCAAACAACCTTATCATCTCCTTCCCCTTATTAACTACCCATTTCTCAATAACACATTGAGTGAACTGAAGCTTTGACTGATTGATTGTTTTCAAGGTGGTGAGCCACCTGGTACAGTGGTCACATACTATGCTTCTCATGACTTGATTTTAAGTTGATTCTGAAAAATCACAGCAAGTCCAATCAAAGGCTAATTTCCAAAAACCTTTTTCTTGCAATTCACGCTCTATATTTTCTTTTGACAGAAAGTGGGATCAGTGCTCCTCCTTTTAGTCCTTGAGGCTCAGGTGCTGGAAAAAATTCAGGTAGTTGAATTTTGGATCGCAAGAAGGCTATAGAATTGGTTATTAGAAATTGTTGATCAGCTGCAGAATTGACACGGTTAGAATATTGGACTTGGGTTAGGACAGTTTGAATTGGTTCCAAGCTTTCCAATTTTCAATCTCCAAAGGTGTTGGGCTCGCAGGATATTTTGCTATTTGTGTTGTTCCCCCAAGACAATACTTCAGAAAGTGGTAAATATTTCTATTTAGACTGTCTGAGCTCCTGGGAACATCATTCCTTATAACTAAGCCTCTTACAGACCTTAAACCCCTTTCTCATTCATGGGACTCTGCTGAATTGAGTCTGTGGTAATCACTGATACCCATAATGATTGAGGGATTCACTAACAATTCAAATAAGTTAATTCAATTGGTTATTTTTAAATAAAAGAATACACTAAAAATTTGACTTACCAGCTTCACTTGTGCTTGCTCTTTGGTTTGGCTAAGCAGATGATGATTAGTCTCCAAAAAATTCCCTCAATACTTCACTAGCCCAATCTCTTCCTAGCTGATCCGCTTGCTGATCAGCACTTTCAGGAGCAGAAGGATGATTGGGATTAAAATTTCTTGGTTCTGCTTGAGACTCTTGGCCTGGATTGAAATAAGGTTGTGGGTTAGGATTAGGTGGTACAGATTGAGATGCATCAGGAGGTGGATCAGCAGCGGGTGGTGGTGAAGTATTTCCAGTATTAGTATGTTGAGGAGAAAAACAATAAGAATTGGTTGGGTCAACAGACATCCCTTCAAAATTATCATCCATAATGAACTTTAATAAAATAAAAAAAAATAAAAATAATCAGTTGTTAAAATTTATACCTATCAAAGTTAAGGTAAAAAAAGATACTATGTTTATAGTCTTATTAGCGTGTATGTTCTCTTGGGGAAAAATAAAGTGAATAATATATAGCTATCAGCTAAAGTGGGAAGGTCAAACTATTCATAGTAAATGAATGATCAAGAAGATCATTCATTAAGTAAGAATTTTATCATATTTCTCATTATCATGATTTTCTTTCTTTCATTCTTACATTTAAGATAAAAATGACTCATTGAAAGCATGGGCTCTCTTGAAATAAAAGCAACCAATGTAATTGTTCACTGATTTAAGATAAGGTAATTTGGATGCATTGCATTTTTTAATTGAGCATTGAAATATTTCTTTTACCATTTACAAACATCACCAATCCTACATATTCCCCCAATCCCAAATTAACACAAAGATTTTAGTCAACAGAAAATTATATTGATTAATTTTTTCACTCACTACTGTCTGCAGTCCAATGGCAGTGGCAACCTCATCTTTGATTCCAAACATTCCTTTTTTGTTCTCGAAAGTAGCTGCATGTCCAATTATTGCATCTTTCTTAATCACAATTTGAGTTGCTTTGGCTACTCTTACTAACTGACAATACACTTTTGGGAAAGCTGATAGGGATCCTTTGATGTTTCTTCTGGATGGAGCTCCTTGAAATGACTTACTATTAAATATATTTGATCATTCTCTTCCTTTGACCAGAAAAGATCATAAATTTTCCCAAACTGGCTATCTTTTCCATAGTAGAATTTAACTGTTGAATTAGCAATGTGTTGATGGTAACTAGTAAACCTCTTTCCATGTTTCAATATTATTGCTAGTTTTCAACTACCCAATACCCACTTTTCTTTAATAGTGTCTAGCCCGTCTTGAAGTTTCTTTTCCCATTATTGCCCTTACCCATTTAGTAAATAATGCCATACTTATATGGATCCATTTGTTTTTTTTATTGAGATAAATATGGATTTTTATTGTCTCACATTGATCATTATCTTCAGATTCACCAAGATCTATTACCCTAGACATCTGATACCAATGTTTGAGCATTGTTAGCAGTATCTCTCCTGTGGTCAATATTAATAAATTAGCACAGCTGAGTTTTTAAATCATTGCTTACAAACACTACATATGTGGATGGTGATTGTTTGAATTTCAGATTAAATATGATTCACCCGCTCTCCAGACCAAGTAGCTGTACCTGATGGTGGACCAAGACGCTTTATCATTTCAGGGTAATTTTGAGTGATATGCAGATTTGGCTTTGTGTTAATATTCTTCCAACCCTCTTCCAGGTACTCACAATACTCTAACAGAAATTGATCTAGATCTTTAAGCTCATTAGTCTGTATATTTTTTAATGTCAAAAAATTGGTGATCAAGCATAATGTTACAAGTGACTTGAGAAGATAATATTCTCTTGTTTTTTCAGCTGAGGAAGCTGAAGATTCAGATTCTTTAAATTTTTCAAACCAAAGGGGTATAAGTGACAAAGGGAAGTAGAGAGTATACAGCATGTGCCATTCTTCTGCCTTGCGGGATCCTTCCTTTTTAGATCCTACTGATTTTGGAGCTTGTGTTAGCCAGGAAGGTCATCTTACTTGATCAAGCATCTTTCATAAAACCTGTAGCTCTTCTGCTTTTATTTGTGGATTACTACTATCATCATTTTCTTTCTCCTTACCTTTCTTTTTATTTTCATCATCTCTAGCTGTCTCATTTGATGAGTGAGATCCTTCACTCTGTGATATGCTAATGCTCCCTTGCCTTAAGTTATAGAATGAATTCCTACTTCCACTGCTGTGAGACTGTAATGAGGCCAAATCGCTATATGGAGGAATAAATTTGGAGCTGGATGACCTACTCTGGCTTCTTGATCAATTTGTTTTCAATCCTTCACTATCTAGTCCATGATGACTTAATGACTGTCTTGAACTCGTAAGTCTTTGCCGCTTGTGCTGTATTGTGTGTCCTTTATAATCATCATCATTTTTTGTGGTTCTTAAGCTACTTCTATGTTTTTTAGAATGTTTGTGCAGTGAAGTATCAGAATAGAAATCATCATCTTCTTCTCTTACATGCCAATTTTTATCCTTTTTCAGATTTCTTTCTAGATCTTTTGCTGCATTTTGGATTTGAAAATAGCTTATACTGTGATCTTTTAGGTTGCCAAGCATATGTGAATGCATAACATCAATTGAGAAATATTCAGTTGGATGCCAATATTCAAGGTTATTCAGCTCACTCCATCATACCCCATGATTCTGAACAATTGATACATGCTCCCAATGTGACTTAGAATTTTTCCACTTTGTTGCCCAGAAAATATGATCCTCATGATTCTGTAATGAAAAATTTCCCACATTCTTTTCACTAATTTCATATTTAGAGATATTACAGAAATAGCAGAACATTCTTGCAGAGTGACTCAAAAAGCCAGCCAATTTTTGTATTGCAGGAATGTCGCCTATCAAAGAGAACAATGCAACTCTTAATTTCAGGCCTGATGGATAAAGATGCGTCTTTTCAATCAATATACCATCCCATAGAGTTTTTAGATCATTAACCAGCGGTTTTAGAAGGTGATTAAGCTGTTCACTTGTGGGTTCTGTTGATCCAGGTATAATAGCATACAAAAAAAGATTTTTCATTTTGTATCTATCTTCTTGAGGTAGGTTCATACACACAATCATAATATTGCCTACAGACTTCTGATGACCTCCAATCCTATTACCACCAGGCCTAAACCAGTTGACATATAAAGTAAAAATTAAGTTGCCTGAGGTTATCACATATTCATCATCATTGCCATCCAGAGCTGGAGTGGTAATGGGAAAATTTTTCCAAATTGAACCATCACAAACATCCTTCATCAAATCACACTCTACATTGTCTGCCAAAGGGGTTTTCTTCTCAATCTGAAGCTCAAATTTGGACAGTTTGATCTTTCCTTAAGCCAGTCGATAAAATAATGGTGATGAAACGTTATAAGAGATAAGTATTTTACATGTTCTTGATGTTCCTCCATCAAATACAGCCTTTCATCACATTTAACTACAATTTGTCCTGCTCCAAACATTTTTAAATAGCACTTTGATGATTAAAAAAATGGTGTGGTCTTCCAACATTGGCAGGGGCCTTTGTTGTGTTGTTTGGCACTGTTTGTGCAAGTCTTAATTGGCATCTGTTGAAGAATTGGGTGTTTTTCTGGTTTTATTTCATGAATATTGGGACTGAGGGTATGTAGGTACTATCATTGGATAGCCCCAGTTTTTATCTATATTTCATGTCTTGATAATATTTTTCATATTCTAAGTTTTAAGGGGTCATTTCCTCATTCTTCAGTTACAAAAGATAGCTGTTTAATTTTGTTTTTTGTGTTTTACAGGCTAAACTTAAGTCTTAGGTTTAAGTGCTTAGTACCATTAGATAGGGCTAATTTAGCTCTATATTTCATGTCTCAATGTTGTTATAGCGTAATTTTGTGTTTTAAGGGTTTTAGTAGTTGTAGTGAATTTTTCTAAGTAGATTAGGTGTTTTTTTTGGTTTTCTGGCTTCAGGGAGGCCGGCCGCTTCAGGCGGCACCTCCGATGTCGGGCAGCCCGCCCGCCTCTGTTTTAGAAGGTTGGGGAGCGCTTCTGGAGGGTTTTTATTCAATTTGGCTGGTACAGGTGCCAAATTTGTTGGTGTGCATGGGCTCTTAGATAGTGGTCTGTGTGTACATAGTGGATAAGACAGTTTGGGGCAACGTTAATTATCATACAACCATCCAGAGGTGATATCCTTGTTCCTCACTCAGTTTTCACTGTTTTTTGGCCACAATTGGCTGTGTTTGTTGCAAGGTTAGCTCTTCATTTAACTCAACTTTAGCAACAGGTTCTCTGGTATAGTCTTGCAAGCTATATCAAGTATTATTGCTGTCTCTGGTGTGGATTTGCAGCCTACATCAAGTATCTTTGCTTTCTCTGGTGTGGACATTGGTCTACATTTCAGTTCTTTGGTCTGGTAGTCTGTCTGGGGACTACTTTCTTGGCTCATCAAGCGGTCAAGTGTGTTGAAAAAGGAACTTTAGAAAACAGGAACCAACTTACTTTAGCAAGTAAATCTCACTTTATTTTTTTAAAGGGACAGGGGATTTTCTCTCTGGTTTTTCTCCAACTCCCTTGGTCAAAGCCTATAGCTAGTACTATAGGATTGTCTACATTTCTGGCGCCCAACGTGGGGTGTGGAGCTTGCTAGTTCTTTGGAATCTCTGTTTTCTTTGGTTGGCTCTTTTTGGTGTTTTGGTCTGGAGGAATGGCTTCTGGTTCCTCTATTCCTGTGGTGACTGTCAGTGGGGGAGATGGTCCTCCTGCTGTGATGGTCAAGGAGTGTGTTAGGATTAAAACTTGGAATGGTACCAATTTTAATGGGGAGGATTTCAAGTGGTTTCTGGAGAATTATGAAACTGCTGCTGGAGTGGATGGTGCTTCCTACCTGGACATGGTGAAGCATATTATCTTCTTCATTGGTGATAGGGCAGTGGAGAAGGAGATTGTGGCCATGTCTGGCTACAAGAAGAGGGATTGGAAGTTATTGTGTAGGGAGATGGTAGATAGATGGGGTGTCAGGTTCACTATGGTGGATCTGAACAAGGTTGTCAGTGAATGGAAATCTTATGGTGGTGTTGGTAACTTGCATAGTTACAGAAAATTTCTGCTACAGTTTGATCCTGCGGTGGAATGCTTGGTGGAAGTGGAGGAGCTGGCACATGAAAATGCTGCCAAGGATGTAAGGATGTTTTTTGGTCTGTCCTGGCTAGAGATGTCAGGATCAATATGTTGAAGGAGCTGTCAAGGAAGGACTTGATGAAGACTCTTTATAATGGGGACCAGAAGTTTCCTGCCTTGGATAAGGTGAAGGAGGTTGTTGAGGCCCATTTGAAGTTATTGACTGTGGACACCTATCAGGAGGGGTGTGCCAAATATGTCAGCAAAGTCAGTGAGGCTTTGGCTGAAGATGAAGTTAGGGTGAAGAAGGAGGAGAAAAATATGGTGCAGGTTCCCAAACAGGAGAGGGACTCAATGGTGGAGCAGTTGACTTATCTCACAAATCAGCTGCATATTTTTGTTCAGGAGGCTAAGAAGATCAATAAGGCACCTTCTCAGCCTAGAGATTTTGATAGGAGGGCTAGTAGAAGTGATCCTTGGGTCTGCTCTTATTGCAACAGGAGGGGGCACAGGTCCAATGATTGTTGTGAATTGAACAGGGATGTGTCTGAAGGAAAGGTGGAATTTGATGGTAGGGTTTTCAAGTTCCCTGATGGTTCATTTGTGAAGCCCAGTGAGGGGAAGGCTCCTGTTGATTTGGTCAGGTGAAGGGGTGGTCTCAATCAAAGGAGGCCAAGGTTTGAGGTGATTCCTGATCAGGGTAAGTCTTCTGGTAAGGAAGATGAAGATGTCAAGGGAAAGGGGAAGGAGGTCAATAAGGTCTCTTTTTCTTCTTCCTTTGGTGGTTTGGAGTTTTATTCCTGTGGTGGACAGTCAAGTGGAGAATGCTTGGCTGGTGTATATGATGTGGAAGCAGGAAAGGTGGGAAAGCCTAAGAGCAGTTCTCAGGACCAACCAAAGCCAAAGGTTTCAAAGGTGGATCCTAAGCTGAGTGCAGCTAGGAAGAGGTACAGCAAAGAGGAGCTCTACAAGATGCAGAAGGGTATGGCTGACATGGGACCCCCTAGTTTTGGTGCATTGGACATGAATGGTGAGCCAATGCCAATGGAGGTTGATTCTGACTCTGAGGAGGATGTCCCTTTGGCTTCATTGCCAAAGCCTGCTGGAGTTAGAGGTTCTGGTGAGGGATCTGGGTTGGTTCCTGTTGATGGTAAATCTGTTTGTGGTGCTGGTCCTCAAGAAGCTTCTAGGACCAAGGTAGTGAAGCCAAGGGCTCACTTTAAGAGGCCAGTGGTTTCTGGTCAATCTAATGTTATGGACTCTGTTCTTGAAAGGATGAATCAGGGTCAGGTTTCCCTTTCTTATGGGGAATTGTATGCTATCAGTCCAGGGTTGGCTGATAGACAGAAAAATTTGTTGACCAGGAGAAGAGTTTCTTCTGGGGAGGTGGAATACATTTTTGATTCTGCTGAAAAGTTTGGTGAGGGGTTGGAAACTCATTTTTCTGCTCCTCTGGGTTATGTCAATGTCACTCTGAATGGCAGGGAGGCAAGGGAATTGGTGGATTCAGGTTCTCAGATAAACCTGATTTCCTTGTTTTAGGCTACTCATTTGGGCCTCCCCATCAAAACTGGTATTGGTGGGAATTTGAGATGTATTGGTGGCCATGTCACTGAATTGGTTGGAAATTCTGAGTTTGTGAAGTTAGATGTTGTTGGATCCTCAGGGATGGTACATTTTTATATTGCTAAGGGAACAGTTAAAGCTGTTTTGGGTGGGCCATTCTTGATGGATTTTCAGGCAAGAATTGGTTATCAATTAGATTTGAGAATAAGTTTGGAGTTTACTGGTGAAGATGAAAGGAGACTTCACATGAGGTTATCATCCCCTGGAGAGGATGGTTGGGAGACCAGGCCTGGTTTATCTTCGATGTGCCAGTGCATGGATTGTTGTAGGAGAAGAAGAGAAGTGGATTCTGCCTCTGGTTTTTTTGGAGTGTGGCTCAGGCTCTAGTGAGTGTCTGTCTTTTTTAGAATGAGTAGGGCTGATCACCCTAGTGCTACAACCTCTCCCCAAGATGAGGAAACCCCAGGTTGTAGTAGGTCAGCTCCCTTGGAGATATACCAAGTGGATTTACAACTTGCTCTTTTTAATGTTTCTCTTCTCTGCAAGTATTCATCAAGTTTTTTATCAAGTCTCTGTTCTCTCTCAAGATTCTCAATTATTTTTAATTCAAGCACAAGGAAGAAGATTGGTTATATATCTTTATTGAAAGATATGCGGAAAAGTTTTGGGGTAGTGAGATTGGGGTCTAAAAGTTAGTCCTCCCAATCATGCACTGCTAGGGTTTCTTCTACACCTTTCAAAAAATTACCTGGGCCACACCTGTGAGCATTGGGGAAACCCCTGGTTATTTTTGTAGGTCAGAAGAAAACTCAATAAAAGAAGATAAAAAATTCAAGATAATCCAAGAAAATTAAAAAAAAAATCTGAAGATAATGAAGAAAGAAGATTCAAAATATTTTTTTGAAGATTTTCAAGATAAATTTTTGGGCCTCCAGCATGAGGTTAAACTGCAGAAACTTATGAAGAAAGAAGATCATCAAGATCAATTTTTGGGCCTCCAGCATGAGGATAAACTGCACAATTTTAAAAGAGTTGATTCTGAAGATGAATCAAAATTTGAAGATTTGGAAGATGGAGGTGAAGATGAAGAAGAAGATTTGGTATTGCGGAAAAGTTTTGGAGTGGTGAGATTGGGGTCTAGAAGTAAGTCCTCCCAATTGTGCACCACTAGGGTCTCTTCTACACCTTTCAAATTATTAACTTGGCCACACAGGTGAGCAATGGGGAAACCCTTGGTTTTTGTTCCAGGGCTGGTGGTGAAGATTTCCTAAAGATCCCTCAAGTTGAAGGTGGAGCAGCAAAGTATAAGAAGGTAGCGCAGAAGATTAGGCCTGTCAAGGAGCCTATGTCTGTGGGTTTGAATCTGCCCTTGAAGAGACCTCCTTTGTCAAGAGATCTGTACTGTACTCCTTTGGTGAAGAATCCTCCAGAATTCGTAGAGATGGCTAGGGTGACTGTGGAAAGGTTGAAAGTTGTTAATTTTGGTCCTGATGGGTGGTTGTCTGAAGAAGAAAAGAAGTTGTTGTTGCACGTTATTGTGCTAAGGGAAAAGGCTGTGTCTTTTTTTGAGGAGGGAAGGGGTGTGTTGAAGCACTCTAATGGGGAACCTTACTTGATTCCTGTGGTTTGTCATGAACCTTGGCAAATCAAACCTATTCTGATTCCAGCTGCTATCAGAGAGGATTTTGTGGAGTTTGTTAGGGAAAGAGTCAGGACTGGGTTATACCAACAATTGACATCCAGTTACTCAAGTCCAGTTTTCTGTGTAAAGAAGCAGAATGGAAAGTTGAGGGTTGTTCATGATCTTAGAGCCTTGAATAGGGTCACTATCAAGGACGCTGGTATGCCGCCAAGTGCAGAGGATTTTGTTGAAGCTTTTGCTGGAAGGGTGTGTTATGGTTTGGGTGTTATTATGGGTGGTTATGATGAGAGGGAACTTCATACAGATTCAAGGCCTCTCACAACTTTTGAGACTCCTTTAGGAAGATTTAAGCTCACTAGGTTGCCTCAAGGAGCAACTAATTCAGTGACAGTATATCAAGCACAGATGGCTTGGATTTTGCAGGATGAGGTTCCTACTCATGCTGGTATTTTTATTGATGATGGTCGATTTAAAGAACCATTTACTGATTATGGTAATGAGGTGCTGAAGGAGAGCTCTGGTATAAGGAGGCTTGTTTGGGAATACGCATTAACTCTAGAGAGAGTGTTGTTTAGAATTGAAGAGGCTGGTTTGACCATTTCAGGGTCAAAATTCTGCTGTTGTGTTCCTGCTTTGGAAATTCTGGGTCATGTGGTATGTGAAGAGGGAAGGATTATGGCAAAGAGAAAGATTAATAAAATTCAGTCATGGTCAAGGCCTAAAAATACTACTGAAGTCAGGGGATTTTTGGGTGTGTGTGTATATTTCAGGATTTTTATTAAGGATTTTTCTTTGTTGGCCTCACCTTTAAGGAGGTTGACCAGGAAAGATGCAGATTGGGAATGAACTGAGTGGTGTGAAGAGGATTTTAAGAATTTGAAAAAGGTTGTTGGGGAAGATATTGTTCTTCAAAATTTGGATTATGGTGTTGGTGCTGGAAAATTTTATCTGGAAGTGGACTCAAGCTATATTAATTCTGCTGCTGTTTTGTCTCATGAAGATAAAACTGGGAGGGTCAGGCCGGTAAGATATGAGTCTGTGGTGTTTAATGAGGTGGAATCTAGGTATTCTCAACCTAAGTTGGAATTGTGTGGTGTAGCAAAAATTTTAAAGAAGCTACAGACTGTTTTTTTGGGGCAGAATTTTGAGCTGCAGGTGGATGCAAAATATTTGGTTCAGATGATCAATACACCTAGTCTTCCAAATGCTCCAATGACTAGGTGGGTTGCATTTATTCAACATTTTTCTTTTGATCTGGTACACAAACCAAGCAAAACTTTTACAATGCCTGATGGATTATCAAGGAGGCCACCTACAGATGAAGATTCTGAGGCTGAAGAGTTTTATGAAGATGTTCCAGTGGTTAGCGCCAGCACAAAAGGTGCTGAAGATTTCTCTGACCTCCCCTAAGAGGCTAAACTGGCTTGATCTGATCTTGATTCTGGTGATCAGGATGTTTTTGTTGATGAAGATGAAGTTGTTGTTTGGGACAGCTCGAATTTGGAAAATGGTGTTTTTGTTAGGGAACTGGATTCTCACAAGATTCAGTGGAAAGAGAAGGATGTGCCAAAATTTAAGGATTGGTGTCCTGGTTGGGCTGGTCAATTGGCTCATGTTCAAACTGGTGATTTTGGTGACAGAGCTGTACCCTTGGATGTTGTTTTGTTGAATTTTGAAGATGAGACCTGGGCTCAGTCTGGGTTTTATTTTATTATGGTGGAATATCTGTTGACCTTGGAGAGGCCAGATAGTTGTGATGATTATATTTGGTTGGCAATCAAGAAGAAGAGTTCTGGATTTTATGTGTCAGGAAGAAAGTTGATGAGGAGTAGACATCCAATTCCACAAGTGGTGGTGACTCAGAAGAAAGGTCAAGAATTGGTTTTGAAGTCTTTGCATGAAGACCTTGGTCATAGAGGCTTTGGGGAGACTTATAGAAGAGTAGCGGACAGATTTTGGTGGCCAGGTATGAAGTTGGCTGTGCAAGGTTGGGTTCAATCTTGTGAAGAATTCCAAAGAAGAAGTCACTTGAAACCTAAAGAGGTCCGCTGTGCTGCTGGTGAAACAACTGTTTTTGGAAGAGTCAGTCTGGATGCTGTCCATATTAAAGAGGGAAGGTATAAATAATTAATTGTTGCCAGGGATGATTTGTCTGGTTGGGTTGAGGCAGTGCCTCTGGTTAATTTGACTGCCAAGAATGTGGCAGAGTTTTTGAAGAAGGAGTGGATTTATAGGTATGGGTTGATGAAGTTGGTGACTGTTGATGGCGGGCCAGAGTTTGGTGCTAAATTTAAAGAAGCTGTGGCTAGTGTTGGTTCTAAAGTTAGAGTGGCTACACCTTATTATCCTGAAGCTGAATGCATGGTTGAAAGAGGCCATCAAGTTATCAAGAATGCTTTGGTAAAGATGTGTGGGTATAGTGCTGAAAAGTGGAGGCATTATTTACCCTTGGTGTTATTTGCTGATAGGGTCACTGTGAAGAAGACAACTGGCTATTCTCCTTATGAGTTAATGTTTGGTCAGAAAGCTGTTCTACCTGTGGACTTGGAAGCTGTCTCTTATCTTGGAATTGATTGGGATGATGTGCACTCAACAGAAGAATTGCTCTGTGCCAGGATGCAACAGTTGGAATGTAGAGAGGAATTTCAAGAGAAGGCATACTCTAGAATGATGAAGATTAGGAATCAATCAGTCAGATACTGGGACAAGAAGCTGGCTCATAGACTCAGGAATCCCTTGAAACCTGCTTGTTTGGTTTTGTTTTATAATAGAAGTTTGGAGAGTCAGTGGGAAAAATGTTTGCTGACAGATTGAATTGACCTTAAAGAGTCAGATCTCAGGTGTCTGGAGGTTTTTATGTTTTGGAAGAGTTGGATGGTGCAGTCTTAAAGAAGAGAGTGGCTGAAGATCAGGTGAAGAGGTTTTATCTCAGAGGCACTAGACATGATGAAATTAACTCCGCAATGAGGATAAACTATGGAATGTTCTTTAAATTTTTGAATTTTTGGTGTTGCAGAGAAACTTTTGTGTTGGAAACTTTTTGTTAGAAGGTACCCATGGGTGGGGCTTCTATATTTGATCTTGGAAAGTGTAGGGGTAACTGATGGGCTGGCTGCTCTGTAGAACAGTTACCCCAGATTGTCTGTTTCCAAACCTTTCTCTTAATTTGGTTGAGCCCTAGTATTGGTTTCTTTTCACAGGTTTTAGTCCTCTATGACTTTAAACTGGAATGTTCTTTGGTTTTCAAGTGTTGGACTCTTCACTCTTATTGGTTTTGGTTTATTGTGTTGGATGTTGTGTTTTTGTTAAAAGGTACCCAGGGGGGGCTTCTAGATTTTATTTTTGCAAGTGTGGGGGTAACTGATGAGCTGGCTGCTCTAGAGAAAAGTTAACCCAGAATGTCTGTCTCAAGTCTTTTGTTTTTACTAGTTGAATTCTAGTTCTGTTGTTTATTATTCAGGTTTCAAGTCCACTATGACTTTAAACTGGTTTGGGACTGGCTTCTTTATCTTTGGTTTTTTTGGGTTGGTGGTGGATCACTGGTGGTCTCCCATCATTTTTACTTATTGGAGGGAGCCCACCCAGTGATCAATTCTATGGACTGGACTTTCTCTCACTGGACCTTCTCTTAATCTGGACCATCCATGGAGCTGGAATTTCTTATATTTTTTAGTTATGATTTTGCTAGATACACCACGGGAAATCTAGGGGTGAATTGCTAGTAATCCCCTCTCTTGAAATTTAGAGTGTCCCTTAAATATGCCAGGTTTATGAATACTTTATAAACATAAGTAAATTAGAGTTAGATTTACATTTATTCTCAGATTGATTATAGACAGAATATCAACTGATTCCAAATTATGCACAAGTTGATCCTCTAGAACTTGATTTTGGTCCTCTGATGAGCACAAATTGAGCACAAATTGATCTAACCTAAGCTTATGCATATATAATAATTCAGGATACTTGCTCTATTAAATTTGATAATAAAATAAAATATTGATGAATTTATATAAAAAAAATTATTATGTAAGATATTAAATTATAAATTTAGGCATCATAGGAGGGCACTTAATAGAACTTAATTATACTATGTGACACCTTAATACTTTATCACCCAGTTTGAAACATTTAAAACAAAATGAGTCATGATGGGCAATGAAATTGCTTGGACAGACACTTTCAAAGTTAATACTGACCATAATACACAAGTATGAAACCTTGGCATCTATCCAATAAAAGATTTTCCTTCTGATAAATGGATTTTTCTCAGTTACTCCCTGCTAAAAAGTGTCCTTCCGAGGTTTGTCTGACCTTCAGGGGGGTAATTTGGCTACATCACACTACTTCTATTTCCATGATTGACCAAAAAATCATCTTCATTCCCATCCAAAGAGTTGATCTCATCTGACTGTGGCTGATCAAAGGGGTCCACCACAAGTTTAGCCAAAATTTTGGTGAACACTTTTTTGATGGATAGTGACTAACTGGTGCTTTCCAAAATTGTCCACCTCAAGTTAGGATAAACTTCAGGAGGATAAATTTATTATGAATACCAAATTAACTGAAGAATACTTTTTCCCTAGCTACTCTGCATCATAAAAGTGTCCAACTGAGGCTTAGCCATAATTCAGGTAGACTCTTTTGGAAAGGCACAGTCTGATGGGTTTAATATCTATATATGGCAATAAGTATCAGTTTTTTATCAACATGGAACTAGAATTAATTTAATATGGCCAAAGTGTCCACCTGAAGTTTGGCCAAAATACAGGTGGAAATTTTTATGAGGATTACTTGATGAAATGAAGAAGACTTGCAATTACTTTCCATCATAAAATTTTCAAACTTAAGTTTATCAAAAATTGTGGTGACACTTTTGCCAGATCCAGTCATATGGGATCGACTCTCTATATGGCAATGAGAATCAATTTTTAGTCAATCATGGCATTAGAAGTAATTTTATATGGAAAAACTTTCCACCTGATTTTTGGCCAAAAATAAGTTGGAAATGTTTATGAGGAATACTAGATTAACTAAAGAAGACTTGCACTCTGCCACTGTCCATCATAAAGGTGTCCACCATAAGAATTCTCAAACTTGTGGTTGACACCTTTGGCCTGGTCCAGCCATATGGGATCAATTCTGCATATGGAAATGAGGATTTAATTTGGTCAATCATGGTACTAGAAGTAATTTGATATAGACAAAGTGTCCAACTAAATATTGGAAAAAAATCAGTTGAAAACTTCATTTAGTTTTTCAAAAAATCAAATTAAGTAAAATTTTATTCCTGATGATGCCCATTTTATCCAACACCTCTTCTGAGCCTTGAAAGTAGGCATTTAGCTTGAATTTTGAATTTCATATAAAATCCCTATTATTCAACCTATTTCTTTTTATCTCTATTTTTCTTTTAGATATCAATTAATTTTATGTAAAACAAATCATTTTCATAATTTTTTACCTGTATTTAATAAAATTATTAAAGGTTTAACATCACCCTGTAAACATTTGGCACATGTTTTTTTGCTATATTAATAAAAATAATAATATACTGGTAACAAAAAATTGATCAAATGTTAAAATATTAATAAAACAGAAAGATCAAATACCAGTGGATATGTTTTAAAAAAATACCAGTTGCACTGAAGAAGACTTGCACCCTAGATACTCACCATCAAAAAAGTGTCCAGCACAAGTTCGGCCAAACTTGTGCTGGGCACTTTTGGTCAGTTGCAGTCATATGAGATCAATTCTCGCTATGGCAATCAAAAAAAATTTTTGGATAAAAAACTTCACTAGAAGTGGTTTTACATAGCCAAATTTTCTACCTAGATTTCATCCAAACCACAGGTGCACAATTTTTTATCTTTGAAAAAAAGTCAATTTAGTACAATTTATCCCTGATGGCTCTCATTCGCTTCAACACCTCTACTGGCCTATGATAGTAGGAATATTACTTGGATTTCTTTTTTCATATTTGATCCCTTTAACTTAATTTTTTATTCCTAATATTTCTTTTGGATACCAATTAATAATTTTTAAAATAAACTATTTTCATATTTTTATACATTTATTTAATAATATTATAAATGGCATAACATCACCTGGTATGCATTTGGCACATGAGTTTTTTCTATACTTATAAAATTAATAATATAATGGAGACCAAAAATTAATCAAATGATATTTATGAGTGAGGAACAAAGATAAAATACCAGTAGACATGTTTCTAAGAAATACTAGATGAACTGAAGAAAAATTCTACCCTAGCTACTCTCCATCATAAAAGTGTCCAGCACAAGTTCGGCCGAACTTGTGCTGCACACTTATGGTCAGGTGCAGTCAGATGGGAGCAATTCTCTCTATTGAAATGAAGATAAATTTTTGATATAAAATTACACTAGAAGTATTTTGATATGGCAAAACTTTCATGCTGAAGTTTTGGTAAAGCTCAAGTGGATTTTTTTTTTATTTTTACAAAAAAGAAAATTTAGTGCAAGTTTAGCCCTGATTGTGCTAATTTAATTCAACATCTCTTTTTTCTGTTTATGGCAGGAATTTAACTTGGATTTTAATTTTCATCTTTGATTTCTTTTATTTACTTTATTGCTCTCATATTGCTTTTGGATAGAAGTTTATTTTTTGTAAAATAAATCATTTTTATATTTTTTTACCTTTATTTAATAATATTATAAAAGGTGTAACATCACCCAGTATTCATTTGGCACACAATTTTTTGCTATAATGATAATATTAATAATATAATGGTGACAAAAAATTAATCAATTGATTAATATGAGTGAGGCACAAAGATTTAATAACAGTGGAAATGTTTATAAGAAATTTCAGATGATTAAAAATGACTTGCACCCTGGCTACTCTTCATGATAAAAGTGTCCAGCACAAGTTTTTCCAAACTTGTGCTGGACACTTTTGGTTGCATGCCGTCAGACGCAATCAATTCTTTTAATGGAAATGAGACTGAATTATCACTCCATCATTGCACTGAAAGTAGTTTTATATAGACGAATTGTCCCCTGGAAGTTTATCCAAACCTAAGGTAGACAATTTTTTCCTTTGGTTAAAAGTAAATTTGATCCATGTTAATATATGATGGTGCCCATTTTTTCTGAAGCCTCTACTGGCTCATGATAGCAGAAATTATACTTAATATCTTTATTTCATGTTTGATCTCTTTAGTTTTAATATTACCCTTTTATTTATCTTTAGCTTTTAAATATCAATTTTATTTTGGTAAAACTGATAACTTTCAAATTTTTTTACATTTATTATATTATATTATTAAAGTTGTAAAATCATCCAATGTACATTCATTACACATGTTTTTGCTATACTAAAAACATTAATAATATAATGGTGACTAAAAAATAATCAAATAATAAATATGGATGACACAGAAAGATCAAATACCCATAGACATTTTAAAAATTAATATAAGATTAACTGAAGAAGACTTGCACCCTAGCTACTCTCCATCATAAAAGTGTCCAGCACAATTTCAGCTGAGTATGTGCTGGACACTTTTGGTTGCATGCAGTCAGATGGGATAAATTTACTCAATGGAAGTTAAAATGAATTTTTTCTCAATCATTGCAGAAGAAGTAGCTTTATACTGCTATACTATCCTCCTGATTTTTTGGAAAACCTCAGGTGGACACTTTTATTAATTTTAAAAAAAAGAAAACATATTCCAAATCTAGAACTGGTGGTGCAAATTTGGTCTGAAAACTCAAATTATCTTTGATGGCAGAAATTTTATTTGAATGTTTAATTTCATATTTAATCACTTTTATTTTACTTTTTTATTCCTGTTTTTGCTTTCAAATATCAATTTATTTATTGTAAAACTAATACTTTTCATATTTTTTTTACTTTTATTTAATAAGATTATGAAAGATGTAGCATCTCCCAGTATGCATTTGGCTTACAAATTTTTTCAATACTAATAACATTAATATTATAATGGTGAAAAACAATGAATCAAATGATAAATATGAATGACACAGAAAGATCATATACAAGTGGATTTCTTTATAAGGAATACCTGATGAACTGAAGAAGACCTGCACCCTAGATACTCACCATCATAAAAGTGTCCAGCATTAGCTCGGCCAAACTTGTGCTGGACACTTTTGGTTGCATGCAGTCAGATGGGATAAATTTACTCTATGGAAATGAAAATGACATTTTGCTCAATCATTGCACAATAAGTAGTTTGATATTGCCAAAATGTCCTCCTGATGATTTTTCAAAACTCATCAGGACACTTTCTTTGGTTTAACAAAAAAGAAAATATAGTGCAAGTTTAGCCCTGGTGGTGCACATTTGATCTAACACCTCTACTTGTTATTGATAGTGGGAATTTTCCTTAAATTTTTTTTTCTTATTTTATCCCTTTTATTTTACTTTTTTATCGCTCATATTGCTTTAGATATCAATTTTTAATTTTTAAAATAAATAATTTTCATACTCTTATACCTTTATTTAATAATATATGATTAAAGGTGGAACACCACCTGGTATGCATTTTTCACACAAGTTATTACTATAGTAATAACGTTAACAATATAATGATGACAAAAAATTAATCAAATGGTAAATTTAAATGACACAGAAAGATCAAATTCCAGTGGAAAGGTTTATAAGAAATCCCTTTTGAGTTTATGAAGATTTGCTGTATGCCTACTCTCAATTATAAAAGTGTCCAGCTCAAGTTCAGCCAAACTTGTGCTGGACACTTTTGGTTGCATGAAGTCATATGAGATAAATTCTCTCTATGGCAATAAAAATGATATTTCACTCAATTATTGAAGTAAAGAATGTTTAATATTGTAAAATTTTCCCCTGGAAGTCTGTCCAAACCTCAGGTCAAAATTTGTTAGCTATACATAAAAGTAAGTTTAGACCAAGTCTTGACCTAGGGGTCCCCAACTGTCCCAACACCACTTCTGGCTCTTGATAGTAAAAATTTTACTTGTATTTTTTATTTTGTATTTGATCCCATTTATTTTCATTTTACTTTTCTATTACTCTTTTTAATTTTAAATATCAATTTATTTTTTTAAAAACTAAACATATTCATATTTTTTTAACTTTATATAATAATATTATTAAAGTTGTAACATCACCAATTTTGCATTTGGCATGCAGGTTTTTGCTATACTAGAAACATTAATAATATATATGGTGACAAAAAATTAATTATAAGATAAATATGAATGATAAAAAAAAGTTAAAACCCCAATAGAAATGTGAAAAACAAAAAACTGATGTACTGAGAAACACTTCCACCCTAGCTACTCTCCATCATAAAAGTGTCCAGCACAAGTTTGGCTGAACTTGTGCTGGACACTTTTGTTCAGGTGCAGTCAGATGGGATCAATTCTCTCTGTGGAAATTAAATTAAAAAAATGCTAAATAATTACATTAGAAGTAGTTTGGTATGGCTGAATTATCCACCTTGAGTTTTTCCAAACCTCAGGTGAAAAATGTTTTATCTTTAAAAAAAATTAAATTTTATCAAATGTAGCCCTGATGGCACCCATTTGTTTCAACACTTCTACTGGCTCTTGAAAGCAGGAATTTTTCTTGTATTTTTCTTTTTCATATTTGATCTCTTTTACTTTACTTTTTTATCACTCATGTTACATTTGGATATTAATTTATAATTTTGGAAAAGAAATCATTTTCATATTTTTTTAACATTTTTTAATAATATTATAAAAGGTGTAATATAACATGGCATGCATTTGGTGCACAAGTTTTTTCTATACTAATAAAATTAATAATATTCTAATGACAAAAAATTAATCAAATAATAAAATATGAATAACACAGAAAGATCAAATACCATTTGACATGTTTTAAAAAAATAACAGTTGCACTGAAGAAGACCTGCACCCTAGCTACTCTCCATCATATAAGTGTCCAGCACAAGTTTGGCCTAACTTGTGCTGGACACATTTGGTCAGGTGCAGTCAGATGGGATCAATTCTCTCTATGGCAGTGAAAAAAATTATTTGATAAGAAACTTCACTAGATGTAGTTTGATATAGCTGAATTATCCACCTAGAGTTCATCCAAACCACAGGTACACAATTTTTTATCTTTAAAAAACAATCAATTTAGTACAATTTATCCCTGATGGATCTCATTTTATTCAAAATCTCTACTGGCCTTTGATATTAGCAATAATATATGGAGTTTGTTTTTTATATTTGATCGCTTTAACTTAATTTTTTATTCCTCATATTGCTTTTGGATATCAATTAATAATTTTTAAAATAAATTATTTTAATATTTTTATACATTTTTTTAATAATATTATAAAAGGTGTAACATCACTCAGTATGCATTTGGCACACAATTTTTTGCTATACTTATATTATTAATAATATAATTAAAACAAAAAATTAATCAAACAATATGTTTGAGTGAGGCATAAACATAAAATACCAGTAGACATGTTTGTAAGAAATACCAGATGAACTGAAGAAAAATTCTACCCCAGCCGCTCTCCATCATAGAAGTGTCCAGCACAAGTTTGGCCTAACTTGTGCTGGACACTTTTGGTCATGTGCAGTCAGATGGGATCAATTCTCTGTATGGCAACAAAAAAAAAGTTTTATCAAATTTCACTAGAAGTAGTTTGGTTTAGCTGAATCATCCACCTGCTGTTCTTCCCAAAATCAGGTGTATAATTTTTTATCTTTAAAGTAAAGGTCACTTATTACAATTAAGCCCTGATGGCTCCCATTTGCTTTAACACCTCTACTGGCTCTTGATAGCAGGAATTTTACCACTATTTTTTTGGTATTTGAACTCTTTGACTTTTATTTTACTCTTTTATTCCTCTTTTTACTTTTAAATTTCTATTTAATTTTTGTAAAACTAATCATTTCCATATTTATTTATGTCTATTTTAAAAAATTATTGAAGGTATAACTTCACATGGTATGCATTTGGCACACAAGTTTTTGCTATACTAATAACGTTAATAATATAATGATGATAAAATATTAATCGGATGATAAATATGAAAGATACAGACTGATCAAATACCAGTAGACATGTTTATGAGAAATACAAGATGAAGGAACTGAAGAAAATTTCCACCCAAGCTACTCTCCATCATAAAAGTGTCCAGCAAAAGTTTGGCCGAACTTGTGCTGGACACTTTTAGTCACGTGCAGTCAGATGGGATCAATTCTCTATATGGCAACAAAAAAACATTTTTTATTAACTACACTACAAGTAGTTTTGTTTAGCTGAATCATCGACCTGTTGTTCTTCCCAACCTCAGGTGTATAATTTTTTATCTTTAAAAAAAAGGTCACTTATTAAAATTTAGCCCTGATGGCTCCCATTTTTTTCAACACTTCTACTGGCTCTTGAGAGCAAGAATTTTACTAGTATTTTGTTTTTCATAATTGATCTCTTTGAGATTAATTTTACCTTTTTATCCCTCATATTGCTTTTGTATATCAATTTATTTTTTGTAAAAGAAATCATTTTCATATTTTCTTACCTTTATTTAATAATATTATAAAAGGTGTAACATCACCCGGTATGCGTTGGGCACACGAGTTTTTGCTATACTTATAATATTAATAATATAATGGTGACAATAAATTATACAAATGATATATATGAGTGAGGCACAAAGATCAAGTACCAATGGACATTTTTATAAAAAATACCAGATTAACTGAAGAAAAATTCTACCCTAGCTACTCTCCGTCATAAATGTGTCCAGCACAAGTTCGGCCGAGCTTGTGCTCGACACTTTTTGTCACATGCAGTCTGGTGTGATCAATTCTCTCTCAATCATTGAACTAGAAGTTGTTTGATATGGCTAAATGGTTCTGCTGAAGTTTTTTTAAACCTCATATTGGCACTTTTTTGTTTTTAAAAAAAGCAATTATAGTCCAAGTTTAGCCTCACTGGTGGACATTTGCCCCAACATGTCTACTTGCTCTTGATGGCAGTAATTTTATTTTAATTTTTTATTTCATATTTTATTCCTTTAATTTTACCTTTTTATCCCTCATATTGCTTTTGTGTATCAATTTATTTTTTGTAAAACAAATCATTTTCATATTTTTTTACCTTTATTTAATAATATTATAAAAGGTGTAACATCACCCGGTATGCGTTGGGCACACGAGTATTTGCTATACTTATAATATTAAAACATAATGGTGACAAAAAATCAATCAAATGATAAATATGAGTGAGGCACAAAGATCAAATACCAGTGGACATGTTTATCAGAAATACCAGATGAACTGAAG
The DNA here is from genome assembly GCA_030280995.1 of Hemileia vastatrix. Classification (NCBI taxonomy): domain Eukaryota; kingdom Fungi; phylum Basidiomycota; class Pucciniomycetes; order Pucciniales; family Zaghouaniaceae; genus Hemileia; species Hemileia vastatrix. Next base: position 25,728,066 of record JASXTE010000013.1, read on the forward strand.
AAAAATTCCACCCTAGCTAACCTCAGTCATAAAAGTGTCCAGCACAAGTTCGGCCAAACTTGTGATGGACACTTTTGGTCACATGCAGTCTGATGTGATCAATTCTCTCTATTGCAATGAAAATGAATTTTTCTTCAATAATTGCACTAGAAGTTGTTTGATATGGCAAAATTGTCATCCTGAAGTTTTGCTAAAGCTACAGTGGATTTTTTTTTATTTTTACAAAAAAGAAATTATAGTCCAAGTTTAGTGCCACTGGTGGGCGTTCACCCCATCATGTCTACTTGCTCTTGATGGGAGGAATTTTACTTTAATTTTTTATTTCACATTTGATCCCTTTAATTTTACCTTTTTATCCCTCATATTGCTTTTGGATATCAATTTATTTTTTGTAAAACAAATCATTTTCATATTCTTTTACCTTTATTTAATAATATTATAAAAGGTGTAACATCACCCGGTATGCATTTGGCACACGAGTTTTTGCTATACTTATAATATTAATAACATAATGGTGACAAAAATCATTCAAATGATAAATATGAGTGAGGCACAAAGGTCAAATACCAATTAATCAATAGTTCTTTTTAATATTATAAATTTTTTGATTAAATAAAATGGTAATAATGAATTACATTTTTCATCCACAATTCCACTCTAATGATTCCCACTGCACAAAAAGGGTTCACTTGGTCCTTTCTTTACTGCTTGTGCATATATTTTATTGCCCACAGTACTACAATTTTTTGTAGTGATTATCCCACATCTGATTCAGGAATATTTTTAAACAATATAAGTTTTTTTTACAAAAGACCTTATCATATCCAATATCCCACAAAAAATACAACCTGTTTTTGTATTAAAGCCCATTAATTATTAAGAAATTGTTAAAATAATTAGATTAGACCCTGGCACAGCTAGATCCATACCAACCGACCTAAAGTCTTTTCAATATTGAAAACAATTAAATAAAATTATGATATCATACTAAATTATGGGCACCAACCATAATTCAGCACTTCTCATTTGCTCTGCTACAAAATGAGTGCATGTAGCATTTTTCTAATGTCGGACTGTTTTTCTTCCTTCCCTCACACCTTTAGTCCAGAATGAAAATTTAGTATGAGTTTTGGTCAAAATGGTTTGCCAGTGTTATCTGTATGCAATATGAATTCATATTGCATATTTCTATTTATGCATAAAATATACTCGTTAAGCATCATTTTTTTGCATTTTTCAATCATTATGCATATTCATTATACAGATTTATATGCATATTAATATATTTTATTCATATACATATATGCACCTTTTTTTTGCATATTCAATATGCATATTTTTAATGCATATTCATTATGCATATTTTTATGCATATTTTTATGCATAATCACTATGCATATTTTTTATGCATAATTTTTATGCATATTTATTCTTCATAGTATTATGCATACACTTTGGATAGGCATTTCACATCAATTTTTAGCATGCAATAAGTATCCACCATGCAAATTCAAATGCATATGCATCTATATCATACACGCAACATATATTCAAGTTTAATATTTGAATATTAAGGTATGCTAAGTGATGTTGTTCAACCTTTTGCCAAACCTGAGATTAACTGATGTTCAATGTGGTTCTTAAGCTCTGCTCAAGGAGGGATTGTTCTGGATTCAATCTGTGACAGTTTATTTTTTCAATGTTTTTTCATCAGATTTAAAAACATCTTTCTGACAGTTTCAGGATGGTTTCCCAACAGTTTCCTGACAAATTCCTGATAGTTTCAAAAAGAGGGAACTGCTAGCAGTTCACCCCCAGATTTCCCATGGTGATAGTAGTTTCAGATTATTTTCTTTTTTCTATTTTTTTCTTTTTATTTTTTTATGGGGGTTGTTAAAATTATAAAATCAAAAATATAGGGTGTTACCACATCAGGGTCACCTGGATGTGGGCAAGCATCGGTGGGAAAAGGCTCATCAATTGGCTGGGCAATGCTATTTTAATCATTTTATCATTTTATTTTTATTTTCATTAATGTCATTTTTTATTTTTTATTTTTTATTCTCATTATTACCCTTAATTTATGTTTCCTATTTCAAATAATTTAAATTATTTAAGGTGTATCCACATCAAGGTGCACTTGGATGTGGGCAAGGTATCAGGGGATCAGCTCATCAATTGGCTGGGGGATAACATTTGTATTAATTTTTATCTTTTATTTTATTTCATTTATTTTTATTTTATTTATAAATTTTAAATTTTAGTATGTTAGTAGAATGCTATTTAAAAAAAATTAGAATTTATAGCCATTAATTTTATTTATTTATTTATTTGTTATGTTTTTAATCTTTTTGCAGGAGCTCAATGTCTGGATGATGAAGTTTCTGGAGGCTGGTCCGGGTTATGATGTTGTTATTGTTTTTTGTTGGGGTTGTGGGAAGCACTGTGTTCTTTGAAGTGCATCCTGCTGGAGAGATTATATGGATTATAATGGGTAGAAATGGGTTTGGATGGAAGTTCAGAAGAGGAAGAAGAAGAGGCAGGAATAGATTGTTGGAAGGTGTGCTTAATGATCCTAGACATCTTCCAGTGGTCATCCAATAGTTGTTTCCTCAAGGTTTTCTCAAAGTCATTTAAAGGTCCATGGAGGGCAAAGGCTTTCAGCATGTTTGAACACATAGTGCTGAGGTGTTGTTTCACGTCTCCATAATCCAGGGTCAAATAAGTTTCTAGAGGTTGGCCAACTCCAATAGTAGATTCAGGAGGAGGGGCTCCAACTAGACAAGAAGAATTGGATCAGTAATTATTTTTGTTGAAGAAATTGGATGAATTAATGTGGCACTTACAGATTGAAAGCTCCTCAAATTTGTAAGCGGCCGGAATTTGGACTTCTGAAGATTTTGGAATAATGATAGTAGGTGGATCAATCAGGAAAAGATATGGATTCTCTTGGTCTTCCTCTGAAAGGTTTTGAGAAGGTGAACTAGGAGGCTGATGTTCCTGGGGCCTAGTTTGAGCAGCAGGTCTGCTGTTGCTGTTGTTAATATTTCTGCTTGATTCAGTTGGATGAGGTGCTGGTGATGGAGTACCAGGGTTGTTATAAGATGGGGCTGGAAAGGGTGACTTGGAAGCAGATTGATCTCTTTTGGATGGAGCTGTCAGAAGATTAGTTGGCTGACAGAGGAGAGGTTTAGTTTTGTTGCATTAACTGGGGACAAAGTTGTTGCTTTGGTGCAGGGTTGGGTGCTCTGGTGTCTTCCTGGGGTCCTCTGGAAGGTCTCCTAGAATTTTGGGAAATTTAGGAGTTTTTGGACCTTGGAAGGGTTGGATGCTTTGCTTTGGGAACAGTGGGAGGTGGTTGTGTGGAGTTGTTTTTGTTGATTGGAGGAATTTGGCTGTTTTCATGTTGTTTTTGGAGGTTTTGAGCCTGATTTTCACTGTCTAGTGAGGCAGGTGGGCCGCCTGGACGCGGTCTAGCAGCCTAGGAGCTTTTTTTGAAGCTTTTGGAGCTAATTTAGCAGAGATAAAAGCTGTTTCTTGGGAAGTTAAAGCAGACCTTTTTGGGATAGTTCTGTAAACTTAGTTCTGGGATCTTCTGGATGGTGCTGAGGATAAAGATGAAGAGGCTGGACCAAGCTCTGGGGATCTGGTAGGGGATCTGGAGAGGTATTTATGAGAAGGTAAAGGAGGAGGAATAGGGTAGTTGGAATCTCTGTCACATTTCTTCTTTTTGGAGTAGCAAGAATCACAGGCCCTGTTGTAGAATTTGGCTTTGGGAGTTGGAAGAGTGAATGTGCAAGGTCTGCACATGTGGATGCACTGTTTGCAGGCATACTCCTTGGGAGCAAGGAAGAAAGGAAGATTGGAGGGGTCAAAATCAGGGGATCCAGCCATTATCTGTGGTGAGAAAAGATGATGGAAAGAGATAAGAAGGAGATTTCTGTCAGTGATGGGTAGATGATGAAGTGAAGGTGGAAGTTCAGCAGGTTGGCTGTAGGTGTATTCTGTATGAAATTGGCTAGGTCTATTTTATGCAAAATTCTGTTATTCCATCAAGACTTTAAACTGAACACTGTGTAGTCCCCCAAGACTTTAAACTGAGGATTGTTTGATGGTGTAGTCCCCCAAGACTATAAACTGAGGAATGTGTTTTTGTTGTTGGAATGGGTTTGAAAGATTGGTGGAGGGTATCCACAGGGGGAGCCTCTGAATTTAGCAAAGCAAGTTTGGGGGTAATTAATGGGCTGGCAGCTCTATTCACAATTATCCCAGAATGGTAGTTTTTTCTCTGTGTCTTAATGTGGTTGATCTCTGGTTCTGGGTTTATGATTTAGGTTTTTGAGTCCCCCAAGACTTTAAACTGAGGGTTTTTGAGTCCCCCAAGACTATAAAATGAGGATGGTCCCCCAAGACTTAAAACTGAGGGTTGTTTGTGGTTACATCCTATAGAGGGTGTGGTCAATTTTTCTTTTCTGAATCAAGCTCAAGTACTATTGGAGTTACAGAGGGAATCAAGGGATGAAATGAAGTGTTCAGAATTAGCTTTGAACTGGTGAATGAGGTGTCTTCTGTTCTCAATGTCCTGTGGATCTCTAGCAGGGGTGGACTGGAAGTAGTTTAGCAGAAGGTGCTTCTGTTGAGATGTGTGTTGTTGGAACTTGGCCTTAATTGTGGGCAAGTGGTTTGGTGTTGGTGGTTCAATGGATCCTACATTGTTATCATCACTTTCAGAAGATGGAGGAACTGAGAAGTCATCAGTTTTATAAAGTGGAAGGAGGAAATGGAAGTTTTTACCATCAGATGGACCGGGGATGGTGGAACTTGTTGTTTTAGTGGCTTTGGTACTCTTCTGGGAAGGGTGTAGCTTTTTGATTAATCTGGGAATCAAGATGGATGGCCTAGATATTTTGTGCTGGTAGAAGATGGACCAGGTTGAGGTGGAGGTGAAGCTGTTGCAGAAGGTAATTGACCAGGTCTGTAGCAGGACTTCTTTCTGGAGTGGCAGACATCACAGGAGGTTTGATGGTGCAGATTAGATTATTGTCAATGCAGTATTGGCAAGGACCCATTTCAGACGCAGATTTGGGAAGAAGGTTGAACATGGTGGTTTAATGAAGAAAGAATGTGGACATTCTTAATTGGAGGGAGGATGTGGTCTTCCAATATTGGAAGGGGCCTTTGTTGTGTTGTTTTGCACTGTTTGTGCATGTCTTAATTGGCATCTTTTGAAGAATTGGGTGTTTTTCTGGTTTTATTCCGTGAATATTGGACTGTGGGTATGTGGGTACTACCATTGGATAGCCCCAGGTTTTCTCTATATATCATGTCTTGATAATATTTTTCATATTCTAAGTTTTAAGAGGTCATTTCCTCATTATTCAGTTACAAAAGATAGCTGTTTAATTTTGTTTTTTGTGTTTTGCGGGCTAACCTTAAGTCTTAGGTTTAAGTGCTTAGTACCATTAGATAGGGCTAATTTAGCTCTGTATTTCATGTCCCAATGTTGTTATAGCGTAATTTTGTGTTTTAAGGGTTTTAGTAGTTGTAGTGAATTTTTCTAAGTAGATTAGGTGTTTTTTTTGGTTTTCTGGCTTCAGAGAGGCCGGCCCGCCTTTGTTTTAGAAGGTTGGGGAGCGCTTCTGGAGGGTTTTTATTCAATTTGGCTGGTACAGGTGCCAAATTCGTTGGTGTGCATGGGCTCTTAGATAGTGGTCTGTGTGTACATAGTGAATAAGATAGTTTGGGGCAACTTTAATTATTATACAACCATCCAGAGGTGATATCCTTGTTCCTCACTTAGTTTCCACTGTTTTTGGCCACAATTGGCTGTGTTTGTTGCAAGGTTAGTTCTTCATTTAACTCAACTTTGGCAACAGGTTCTCTGGTATAGTCTTGCAAGCTATATCAAGTATTATTTCTGTCTCTGGTGTGGATTTGCAGCCTACATCAAGTATCTTTGCTTTCTCTGGTGTGGACATTGGTCTACATTTCAGTTCTTTGGTCTGGTAGTCTGTCTGGTGACTACTTTCTTGGCTCATCAAGCAGTCAAGTGTGTTGAAAAAGGGGCTTTAGCAAACAGGAACCAACTTACTTTAGCAAGTAAATCTCACTCTATTTTTCTAAAGGGACAAAGGATTTTCTCTCTGGTTTTTCTCCAACTCCCTTGGTCATGGCCTATAGCTAGTACTATAGGATTGTCTACAACGGTTGATTGCAACATAGTATAGATGGTTGAGATTCAGAGTTATACTCATAAAGAGCAAAGCATTTAGGACAGCATTTTTTAGTGAAAAATGATTGATTGAGCTTTAATTGACTAAAAAATGTATCTATCAAGCATAGGATCAGGTGGACAACGCTATCAGAATACAGTCTTCCACTATCACCTCGAAGTTTGAGCTTCTTAATTTCTTCATCCGAAAATTGAGTACAACCTTCTTTGCTCAAATGATGAATCAGAGAAAGCTTTGCTGCCTGCCACATAATTATTTGGCTATACTGTTCCCAAAGATTTGAGTTTCTAGAGACTGTTGAAGATACTACTGCCCCTATGTAATAAATCATCAAAACATCACAAAGACTTTTATTCTCACTTTGAACTACAGATATACAGCTTACTGTTTCTGTGGAGCTGGAACTTCCAATGTTAAGTGGATTGTTGGAAGAAATAACCATCTGGGCCTTCCTATTTCTTTCCTCTTGATGTTTTGTGTAAGAATTAAAGCTTTTGAAAGCCATACCAACTTCAAAGGACCCAAAAGAAGTTTGATGATTTCTATTGACACATACTAGCTCTTGACATTGACATACATAAAAAAATGGAGGCATTGTAATTTTGATAAATGTAGGAATATGTTAGCTGTTGGAAGTTACCAATTTAAGGTATTCCTTTTGTTTGCAAGGCACTAGCTAATATAAGCTACATTTTTTTATCAAAAGAATATGATGGAATCTGTGTTAGAATTATTTAAGTTTAAATGTTTAATTTTTAATCTGATAAATTATATATTAATTAAAAGTTATGCAGTCTACTTTATTTGTATTCTGTATACTCTCTTCATTTGTACAACAATGCATGCATGATTATCAGAATATTTTCCATCATAGAAAAAAATATATTGTACACACAAGCATCTTAATTATTTTTCTATCTAATGCCTTCTGAGTTATATCTAACTACCCTATAATTATTTGATTTTAGTAAAAATTCTTAGTTATGGACTATAAGAAAAGTAATCTATATTTTTAACATAATTATTTAAAAAATTACCCCAAAAATAAGGTTAATATTTTTTAAAAAACAATCACAAACATATTTCTTTCACTTTGAAAATTGGTGTGTACTAGGTAGAATTTTAAATAAAGAAATAATCAAAAATACTCAAATAATAGAAGCTACAAAAGTGTAAAACTTAAAGCATTACAAAAAAGCTGAAACCTTGTATAAAATTTCATACATAAATGTAATGAAGTGACACTCTAGTCTATTTATTCAGGTTGAACACAAATTACTCAATGGAATATGTATTACTATCATATTGGACCAAAAATAATTTTTTGGTAATCAAAAAATGAACATAGCATCACATGTATCAAATTATTTTTGTGGAAACATTTTTTGAAAAGAAAAAAATCCTTTTCTCAAATGAGTCTGCTTTTATCACATAATCATTCTCTTCTTTTGTACCATTCCTTTTGAGTTCAAATTGCATATAAAAATATAATTTATGCATATTATATTGCCATAAAGTTGAAATATTTCTTATTCTTAATTTTTGTGATATTTCTTCTTAAATCATCTTTGATCATAAAGTTTAGGAGCTCCACAATTTATCCTTCCTCTTTGTTTAATTTTATTGAACAATTTCTTAATATAATTGTTTATGAACCCTAGTAGCTCTTACTTTCCTCATAGAAACCTGCCCACAAACACAAAAAAACTTAATAGAATTTATAATGAGACTTTGACTCCATTCAATTCTCACTTTTGTAGATCTATCCACAATTTTTGTTGTTCACTTTTGGATATGTCACCAGAATCAAATGTATGGAAACAAAACCCTACTGAAGAGCAATTAGACAGATTTTCATCATTTGACATGAATTCTTGCAACATTGCCTTTGAACTACCTCATCCAGAATCAAATTCAGCTGTTTTGAGAAAGTTTCCACCAATTTTCTGTGAATCTTTTATTGACCACCTTTGCATGTGCGGCTTCCCAGGGTCAACTTTTGCTTGCAAACTAGATTGGTTTGACAAATGGAACCAGGTCTTGGAAAATATTTTCATTAAACACTGGGACAATGCCTTAAAAACCAATAATTTGATTACATATCCAATTGACTCAACTCAAATTAACTTCTCAAATCAAATGGGAGTTCTTCACCATTGGATTTTAGGTCATTCTGATAAATTAAGACTTGGGAATGATTCTGATAGCTCTCAAGAAATAATCAAAGTGAGAAAGCATAAATATAGAATAAAAAAAGTATGAAAATCCCCTTTTTTTCAACCGTTTTTATTTATGACCTTTATTTCAAATAACAAAGATTCTTAGAATTCAGTTAACCAAACTAAAATTCTTCAACAACTTCCACATTGTGAAACTTATCACAACCTTTTCACAAACATCAAGTGTTGTTCAGACACTGAAATTGATAATGATGGATCATTAAGATGTATCTTAATGCAATGGAGGTCTGAAGACTTTTTCTAAAGTTGCAAAATATCTTGACCAACAACACTTTGATATTCAAGATAATTTGACCTAATCTGGAAGTGTGCTAAAGGAGCTGGCCTTGTACAAAAGAATCAGTTTGGTTTCAACATTATCCCTTAACCTTAATCCTTCTCATGTCCCCCCGGGTTTGTCAAACAACTGTTATTCTCCCTTATATCTTGCATCTCTAAATCCTCAGCAACTCAGACTTTTAAATCCTCAAAATCCCATAAATTTACTTGCTCTCCTTGAAGTTCTTTCTTCCTCTAATATGAGTGATTGACAAAATCCCTTAATAATAGGTTTGCAGACTCATACTCCTCATTTCCACTGTTTGGGACACTTAGCCTTGAAAACAAAAACATAATTTTCACGATTACTATTGCCATTAAAATTTATAGAATTTAAATTTGGCTTATATTGTTAGCTCCATTTTTTCCTTTGAATCTTATACATGCTGAATTCTATACTTCCATGTACAAAATAATTCAAAACATTTACTTCATTTTGCTGCCCCATTCTATACAGCTAATCAACAGCCTGCTGCTCAACTGCTGGATTCTAATTTGGCTCCTATTTCAACATTGAACATATAAAAAATTTAATATTTTTGTTCTTAATATGAAATATAAGACATTGATCTCATCATTATATATACATTTTGAGCACACCTGAGATCTATACCCACTCCTGCAGCCTGAATTGTTCCAACAAGAACTTGGCAATTTTTATTAAAATGGAATTCATGCATATTTTTGTCTTTCTTTGTCCTGCTGAGTTTACCCATAAGCTGGGTATACCTAATATTGTGGTCATCTAAAGCCATTTATATTCTATTTTGAAATAATAGAAAATTGTTTTTAATAAGCCAACACAATTTTTTAAAACAATTCATTATAGAATCACTTACATCTGCAAAAAGTCTGAAAAGTTGGAGAATATAACAGGTTTTTTAAAAAATTTATACCCCTTTCACCAGACAAAATGTTTTTCAAGTGGCCTATAAGATGACAAATCTTTGCGGAATGCTTCCAGGTGAAATCAAAAGTTGGAGTTTCATCCAGATTTTCATAGATTGGATGGTTGCAGAATTTTCTTAAAATCATCAGCTCTCTAAGAAACTCAGATGAGTCCCAAGGGAGGTCAGTGCTTCTGGAGGGCCCATATTGCTCAGTTAATCCTTCTTGAAGCACATCAAGTTTAGACTTCCATGGATCTTCTAATTGAACCAATATCCCCCTTTGAATCTTTTTTGGAAGAGACAAAATTTCATCCTTTGTTCTACATAGGCTTATGACTTTCATTAATTTATTGATTGATTTAATAGAATTAGCCTTTCCTTTTTTCAAACCTGGAAAAAAGAAATTCTTCCATAACCAGTCTTCTTTCCACTTTTCGATTCTAAGAAAAAATATGAGACTTTGAAGGTCAGTGGGCCTTTTCTGAAGTGGAGTTCCAGTCAAGCATAGTTGGTGTTGGGATTCGAAGTCAAATATTTTTTGAGCTCTCTGTGAGTAAGGATTTTTAATGTAACAAAAAGAATATTTATAAAAATTTATTAGGAAAATTAAATTTTAAGTTTTAGATATAGAAATGGGCACCAAATGAGTTTCATCTAAAACAAATCTATACCAAAAGAGCTTTTCAGTCACTGGTATCTTTTTTTGGCTTTGATTTTTTGACATTGTTGAACTAGCTGCTTCATAGGTGGTTAAAACTATAGCAGTGTCCTGTAGCTCATTGATGTTAGTATTTTGACAATTCTTCCTGTAAAGAACCTTGAAACAAAGCACATTATCTTCAAAGTGCACACTTATTTCATTGATCCAATTCAATAGTGTTGCCAATGGGAATATAATCAGTGTGGCTGAACTCTGATTAATACCTTCTTTTTTTCCAATACCTGGAATTGTCTTGCTTCACTTTGAGTTGCACTTATAAGAGAAGAGTTGACAGTGTCTTTTTGAAACACATATCATCAGCAAGTATTTACCTGTTTCCTTCAGGGGTTAATTGATTGTTAGGAAACTGATCTTTATATTCATTGAATCCAGTTCTAAGCCAATGGTTGTCCTGGTGCCTCCACATGATATCCAACTTCTCCTTTAACATTTTTTCATTGTCAATCATTTCATTTATTGCTTGAAGTTGATATGTTTTGAGAACTGTTTTGATTCCTTTGATAAGTTGATCAGTTTTCCAATCTTGAGTACTCTGAGATATTTGGAAAGAGCCTTCAAAAATTACATGTGTGATATTAAAAAAGATAGTGGAGTTGTAGTTCAGGATCAGACATAAATCTATTTGAGCAGAAGAAAATGCTTTTTTAGCAAGACTGATTAGTGTACTTGAAGAAAAGAGGCTTCCCCAAAGTTGATACTGGTTACCAAAAACTGGAACCAAGTAAGCATGAAAATAGTATGGTGTCATAGGATTCAATGCACTTCTTTGGCTTAAATGGTGAGATCCAGACACAATTTCACCCAATAGTGGTCCAATGTGCTGACTCTGCACTTGAGAAAGATTACCGACAAGGGTTGGTTTACTTTCTTCAAATAGTCCAAAAATATGAACATTCAAATGGCCTCACTGTAAAATTGTGGGGGTTGGTGAGTTTTGAAATCTTGAAATTACATTCATACAAATTTGATCAAATGTTATTGAGAACTGTCCAACACATCTGAGACTTGACATATTAAGTAAGAATGGTATCTGAAGATAGTGGTTGTTAAAAGATGAATTGAAGCAAAAAATGAATAATCAGTTTTGAATAAAACGACAAATTAACTTTTTAGCATATGCTATACTAAGCTCATAATTCTTTAACATGAATTATTATAATCTTTTTTAAAAATATTAGAAGTAAATCAATGATAACTGAAATAAATAATATGGCTTAAAAATAAATCATGAGCCTATAGAGTAAATTTGGTTTTGTGGAAGAAGAGAAATTTTCTTATTTAAAATGTGCTTTATTGTTACATTATAATCACAAAATAGAATAATTTCACTCTTATTACACTTATTTATGTTTCTGTCTAATATTAAAATGCTTTAGATGGCAGTTTAAAATCCAAATTGAAACTACTACCTAGAACGATGTCTTGATACTAACATACTTTTTGTAAGTCTTTGAACAGACACTTATGGTGATCTCAATAATATTAAAATTGATTAGAATTGTATGTTTTATCAAATATCTATGTGGTCTAATATAATAATTGAGAGACTACAGTTTAAGCTTCTGTTACCAACTTGGCAAGAAAATATCTGTAGATTTTTTTAGACCAAATATCAAATTTTGCTTTCCACAAGATGGGAAAGTGAATATTATGATATGTTAAGTGATATGTTCAAGCTTTACTCAGTCTGTGCTTAGCGGAAGATCAAAGTAATCACCAAGCTCCAAGAGACCTGCGATTGAGTTGGGTTGAACCTAGGTCTAACTGATTACCAAATCATTGTCCAATTGATTTAAATATGGTTTCACAATGAATTCCCAACAGCTTTTTAACAGCTTTCCAACCACTCCCCAACATTTTTAAATAAGGGGTATTGCTAGCAATATCCCCCCAAATTTTCTGTGGTGAATTGGGCAGTATTTTCATTGTTTAATTCATCTGAGGATGATCCAGGTACATCATCATCTTTTGATGGAAAATCAGTGATATCAACAGGTATTTCTGGAACTAAATTTTCTTTGGATGAACTAAGAACAGGTAAAATTGGAGTATCCTGCTCAAAAGGTTCTTTCCAAGAAATGTCAGAAGTCTTTTGATTATATAACAATGAATTCAATTTTTCTTCAATGGTTGTTAACCTAGTCTTTACTCTTGGAATACTAGATAAATTCTCATTGATGGCTGCAAAAGATAATTGATTTTTTTTTGTAAAGATGAATAATGGTTACTCAATCTTTCTAAGTTCATCTTATGTCCCTCTAGCTCCTGGAAACAGATGGACACAGTATATTTTAATTTAGAAAAATCATTCTTGATATTTTGCCATAAAGCAACTTTCTTTTCACGAGTTACTTTGTAATGAAACAAATCATCAGAAACTCTCTTTAACTCACTCCTCAATGCTTGACAACCCTGTTCAGTTAAAAAACTATTATGTTTCTGAGTCAATTGCATGTTGTTCATTATATAATTTTTTTAGCAATAATATCCCTTAAATATTCATCATTAATGTTAGCTACATCTGCAGTATTTCTCAATAGTGAAACAGAATAACTTTCCAGATTCTCATAAAACTCAGTATCAAGTGTCTCATCAATAATAGTCATACCCAGATTTATCATTGAAGTAGCAATTAAAACCAAAGGATTAGATACATTAGAATACTGAGCAATTTGTCTACTGTTCTCATCCTCTACTGGTCTCACAGTCTCATCTCCTCTTCCAGAATTACCTGAAGGGACTGAATCAGTTTCAAGAAATGGTACTTGAGATTCAATAGAGGGGCTTACCATGGCTTGGGCAAGACTTGGATGTGGTTGTTTTTTCTCTTTCTTCCTCCTTGGTAGGGGTGAGGAGGTGCTGGGTTGAACTGATTGGTTCTTGAAGGACCTGCCTGAGGTACTTGTTGCTGTTGTTGTTGGGACAGATAATCCCACTTGGTGTTCAGCCAATACCACTGCCACTTTGAGACTTCCACCTTTTCTTGTTTCTAGGGGGCCAATTTTGGAAGGGCTTTTGGAGGAGGAGGTTTCCTCTTCTCTTGAAGAAAGGACTCTAATTTTCTTACCTTGTCTTCTAGAGAGTCTATTTTTGACCTCAGCTTGAGGTTTTCTGACCTCAACTCCTTGATGTGAGTGGAGAGATTTTTGACTTGCTGATTCAAGGGCATATTTTTTATTTTGAAGCCTTTGGGAAGCTCTTCTGGGGGGTTGATAAAAGGCTTTTGGTCCTGAGTAGTTTTCTCCACTAATATTGTCAGGCTAAGTCCAAGTCCAGAGACGTGAATAGCTTGCTGGTCTAGTGTCTAGAAGATTTACAAAAGGTCCCAAATGAATACAATGGTATAAAACAAGCAAGTAGTAGAATAAAATCAATTATAAGGCTCAGTAATTTACTCTCACTTATTATAATTGGTATTACAAGGCTTATTGTTGTGCAGAAAAATAGATGTAATATATTTAAAATACTATTCAAAGACTCTTTTAAGTACTAATGAAATGTAAGATAAATTGTATTGGTTATATTGTAATTGTAATTGTATAAATGATAAATTGAATGTAGAAAATATGACCAAAAACCCCCTCCTTTTATACCCAATAATTCCCCAATGATGCCCCTTGATGATTCCAATCCTATACACGGCCAAATGAGCCTCAAACTAACTAATAGACCTGTCCAACAACATAAGGAATGACCAATTACAACCAAAGAATAATATCACACGCCAAAATCCTGAAATAATAGGGATAATCCATCACAAATAAAGAATAACCCAAAAAAGAGTGTGTATGCGTGTAATATCTATTTTTAATAGACTAAAAATAAAGAAAAGGTACTAAATATAACACAGTATTAAGGGAGATTAACAGTAGAAATGTTAGAGTTAATTATTACAAATTTATACATGAAATCCCTGTCCAAAAATAAGCATTATTGACTGAGAAATCACTGAAAAACCTAATTTAATGCGTGTAAGGGCTGATCCCTGTATGCAGACTCTTGGCATGCGTAACCACGGGTAAATCCTTGACTAAATAGGCGATTTTTAAGTGTGGTAGCATAATTGGGCGCCAAGACTGATGTAACTAATGCAATTAGTGCATTTAATAATGTTAAATCACATTGAAACTAAATTAAGACACTAAATAAGCGTTCCTCGCCTATTTTAGTGTGTTTTCACATATAGTGCATGTATGTGGGGTAATTTTAGCGTGAAAAATACTAACTTTGCTAAAAATGAAGCTATTCACACGGGAAAAATGCAGGCAGTATGTAGCCACTGCACAGAGGCCATTTCTGGCATAAAAAACACCAAATTTGAAAAGTGTTATTTTTACACTTTTAAATAGCCAGATAAATTGCTCCAAATAAGGCAAATTGATCTGTCAAGGCGCATTTTTATTATCTTAACATTTATAGCGCATATATCCAGCTTTTAGTGATAATAAGCGCATTTATCAATTATTTCAATAAAATAATAGAAAAATTAGCTTTATGTGTACTTAAAAATTATGTAGGCTTATGGCTAAGGTTCTTAAGGTTGCCCTAACATATTCTAACTTAATATTAAGTACATAAGACTTAAATAAGGTTGATATATGCATGTATATAATGCTTTATAATGGCATATATTTGTATTAAATCAATTTTTTATACAATTATTTATTGTTCCCATGTATGCTACATATGTTTAACATAATTTGTTAGTAATTTTACTCAGTCCTGAGAATATTCAGGCTGACAAATATTTCCATCTCCTGCATTTCTACATCCTGATTGGTCCAGTAATTGATTAATTTGAGCCAGTTTTGTAGTCAAAGGAGAAATTACAGAAGAAGCTTCATAATAATAAATTAAATCTAGCTCCTCATCACAGCCAGCAGAAGCACCTTGATCAGTCATAGTTGAAATTAACCTGAACTGAGAGAAAGAAATATTTAATCAGTATTTTTTTTCTTTATTTAAAGAAAAATAAGGAAAAAAGAAAAAAATATATATAAGTAATTATCAGGACTTTGAAATCAACTGTAATAATTAAAATATAATGTTTATCAGGAGAAAATTCAACTGAAATAATAATCACAATTTTATTAATTTTAAGATAATTTTATAACCAGGATTCAAAATAAATCAACTGAAATAATAAAATAATTTGATAATTAGTAATATTTTGATAATTATCAGGACCAGAAGTCAACTGAAAAATTTAATTACCAGGACTTAATGTCAACTGAAAAATTTAATTACCAGGACTTAATGTCAACTGAAAAATTTAATTACCAGGACTTAATGTCAACTGAAATATTTTAATTACCAGGACTTATTGTCAACTGAAATAATTTTAATTACCAGGACTTATTGTCAATTGAAATAATTTTAATCACCAGGATTTATTGTCAACTGAAATAATTGTAATTACCAGGACTTAATTTCAACTGAAATAATTTGATATAATTAATTTAATTAATTTATAATATTGTTAATTTACTGCCACGAAAATTTGTAAACTGAAACAATAATATAAAATTCTAATTATCAGGACAAAAGTCAACTGAAATAATTAAAAAAATATAATTAATTTAATTTTTATATCACTTCTAGGACTAAGAACAATATAGTTCTATCTTTGTAAACTAGGAAAAAAATTTATTTTGCCAGACACCTCCCCCTGTAAAATGATTAAGTTAATGCCACTTTACAGAGTGCTGAGTAATAAAAGATGTATGTGTACAATGAAATGTGTAAAATGACCCACAAAAAGTAATCAAATAATTACCACAAATATTTATGACTATTGTCAAAATATGAACCTAAATTTTGGAGTGCAGTTTGATTTCTGGTCGCAACAAAAAAGTAAGTCACATGGCTGATGATGTTTGTTGTCTTTGTCATTTACTTGTCCTATTGTTACCTTGTCGTCGATGGTCCCTTGGTTGCCAGCTTCAAGATATTGATGTGCCGTCAACTATTTGGAAAGGGCCTCAATTTTCAAGGGGTCTTTTAAGTCTAGAAGGCTTTTACGGCGGTCCAACAGCAATAATAGCAGAGTTTTAGGATTTCAAAGTTTTAGAGTATGTTCATCTATCTTTTTATTTATTTTACTCAAATTGAATAGTTAAGAAATTTTAATTATTATTATAAATTAATGAGGTAGTACTATGTGATTATAATAGGGGGTGTCAGTTCTGGCAAATCCGCACTTACAAATCCGCACTTAAATAAGTGCGGATTTCCAAAACACACTAGCCCCAATACTGGTGGATTTCAAAATGAAATAAGTCACTTATTTCACTCAAATCCGCACTTTCTCAACCAAAAGTGCTGATTTCACCATCAATTCCCATTTCACTGATTTGTCAGCATCATCCCATTCATACGCAGCACTCCGCAGAATAACACTTCATAACTCAAAACATCGTACATCACTTACATCTTCATATCATATCATATAAGAGTCATGCCTTCCTCACTTTCAAATCGTGATAAATCACATAAAGCAATGACTTTCATGGCGCTTGAACTGCTCTTGGACTCTGATTCCGATTCTGATCTAGAAGAAGATTTTGTCGTTTTATCAAAAATGGCCAGGAAACGTTACCTTCTTCCCAGAAAGCCTCAAGTACTTCATACCCCCAATTACACCATCCAAACACTTCTTAACCTATCTACACCCAGTTTTAGACAGCTGTTCAGGACTTCTCAGGAATGTTTTCTTAAATTGCTTGAGCTTATTCAGGATCATCCCATATTTCACAATAATTCTCAAAAAGAACAACGACATCCTTCAATTCAATTGGCCATCACACTATGTCGTTTGGGTTCAAATGGTAACGGAGCCGCTTTGAAACGTTTAGAAAATGTCTTTGATTTAGGGTATGGTTCAGTTAACACTTATACCAAACTATGTATCACTGCCATCAACTCCTTGGAATCTCAACTTCTCACCTGGCCAACAAAAGAAGAGCGACTTGAATCATCTCAGGTTATGCAAGCAGAGGGCTTTCCAGGATGTATTGGTTTTGTTGATGGTACTACTATTCCTTTGAGCCAGAAACCTGCTCAAGGTGGAAACAATTACTTTGACCGTAAAAAGAGGTAGATTATTTTTAACTCCTTTCATCCTCCTTGAAACTAACACAAACAAATATATCTTCTTTATAGATATTCAATTAACGTTCAGCTTATATGTGACGTAAACAAAAAATTTATATCATTCTTCGCTGGCTATCCTGGCTCATGTCATGACTCCTACGTCTTCCAAAGAATGCATATTTCAAATGAACCTGAAAAATTCTTTGATGAAAATCAGTATCTTCTTGCAGATTCTGCTTATGTGAATGGAAAGTATGTACTTCCTGCTTTTCGGGGAGCAGCTTCAGAAGACAGTCAAAATGCCAAATTCAACAATCATTTGGCAAAGTCAAGAGTCCGTATTGAACATTCTATTGGAATCTTGAAAGGCCGTTTTTCTAGTTTAAGGGAATTAAGAAGTCCTCTTAGAAATAAATCTGAAATGGAGGCGGTGATCAACTGGATTCTGTGTTGCACTATACTTCATAACCTACTTGCTGACCTCAAAGATCAATGGTTAGAGCTGTATGAAGATGAACAAGTTGATTCACCTCCGACTATATCCAACACTTCTATTTCTCAATCAACTAGTATAAGGGCGAAAATCCTTCCAATAACACTCCAACATTTTTCAACGCAATTTTAATTTTTTTCTCTTTCTCTTCAAATTATCAATTTGCATGTATTATTCACTGAGAATGGTAAATTTTTTTGCATATTTTTTTGGTTTTTGAATTTGCTGTTAAAGTCTTATTTTTTTTTCTCTCTGTGTTTTCTTTCATCAACTCAACATGAAATCGCATATTTTCAGCAAACGCATATTTTTTCAGTCACTCAAAGGTTGGGAAAGAGTTGGAAGGGAAGATTAAGGGTTCCGAGGCATTTTAAATGAAGAAAAGGGTCTGGGAGAGGTTGAGAGGGGTGAAATGGGGATCAAAAGAGGATGGCATACAATGGGGCTGGGAGGATAGCAAAAGGCATGGGGAGGGAAGACAAGCATGTGTTGATAGAATTGAAAGGGATGGAGATTGGTGCAAACAGAGTGTGAAAATAGGAGGATGAACTCTGTTCTTCGGGCGAAGAACAGAGTTCACTTCCATAAAATATTAGCTGAAACATAGTTTTCAATTCTGTAAAAACAGTTGTAAGTAATAGAAAAAGTCACTGATTTTTTTTATATGTAATCCTTGCTTTACGAGGAGACTTTTGTGACGAAGCAGATTTTTGAGTTACCTTTAAAAGAGGATGGCATACAATGGGGCTGGGAGGATAGCAAAAGGCATGGGGAGGGAAGACAAGCATGTGTTGATAGAATTGAAAGGGATGGAGATTGGTGCAAACAGAGTGTGAAAATAGGAGGATGAACTCTGTTCTTCGGGCAAAGAACAGAGTTCACTTCCATAAAATATTAGCTGAAACATAGTTTTCAATTCTGTAAAAACAGTTGTAAGTAATAGAAAAAGTCACTGATTTTTTTTATATGTAATCCTTGCTTTACGAGGAGACTTTTGTGTCAAAGCAGATTTTTGAGTTACCTTTTGAGATTTGGAATGTCTGGGAGGCATTATGAAACTGGCACATAACAAGAAAAAAGATTAAAAAGTAGAAGAAATGAGTAAAAAAGAATGTAAACATGCCTGGTCAAAATATTGAAAATGTCAGGAAGGGGTGTGTGCCGAGGATTGATGGGTAGGTAGCGAGGAAGGTCAGTGTGTCACATGTGACAGGGATGGGGTAAGAAAGGAAGGGATGTTTTGTGGCCAAAATGTGGTTGTGAAAAAAAACGGGAAAAAAGTGCTGATTTGAGGTCATAACTGACACCCTTTTTTGAAATAAGTGACTTTTTTGCAAAATTTAAGTGCTGATTTGTAAGTGCTGATTTGGTTTGAAATCCGCACTTAATTTAAGTGCGGATTTGCCAGAACTGACACCCCCTAATATACTAAAACCAATAATAAATAGTAATAAGTAATTAAGTTCAAATTAGTGTTTTGATAATATGAGTAAGTAATGAATGCCCCAAAAACAACCAGAAAGGGAGGCCTTATATAGGCAAAGGAGAGATAAATGACGGAGCAAGAATTCCAAATACAAGTGTATGAGAGAAGGGAAAGAATTTTCCAGAAGAAGAAGATGAAAATTTCAAATTATAATACTGTTCTATAAAGAATGTTTTTAGAATAGTCTATTTACTGTATATGTCAAAAGAAAAATTATTTATTTAAAATTTCTGGTACTTGTTATTTTTAAATAAGTAATTTGATTTTTTTGAACATATTTATTTTTATTTTAAATTATATTTCAAATATTAAAATCCTTTCTTATTTTAATATTATTTATTAATATTTAAATTTTTTATTTCCTTTTAACTGTCATTTGAACACAGTAAAAATAAAAATAAAATATATATATAGGACAATTAATATTATTTTTAAATTTTTACTAAATTTACTTATTTTGTAACTAGTTAATTTATTACACATAAATTTAAAATAAGTAAAATAAAATTAATATAAAAAAAAGGCATGGCTTCATCCCAATAAATAATTAATTATTTTACTGGGTAAGTCTAGCAGCCTGGCTGAGACATATAATCAAATAATTTTTCAAATATTAGTGTTGAGTATAAGGAATTTATTAGAGTACTTTTTATAGTCAGAGATTGAGAAAACACATTGATAATTTTTTTTGTTTAGTTATATGTGGTTTAACGGTATTCTAGAAGTAAAAATATAAGAGATTTGATGGTTCAATTTTTTTTTTTGGATAACTCAACTGAATTGAAAATAATTATATTGAATGAACAAAAAATTTAAAAATACATGAAATAAAGAATCAGGTCATATGGGTTAAAATTAAAAATCAAAGCTTCCAATTCTAGGTTAAAAGGAGCTCTCAACAAAAAGAGCCACATATATAATTTTATATTTTTTCTCAAAAAATTAATTAACTCATTAGAAATCTTAGAAGTAATAATTTTGAAATAAGTACTATGATTTTCAGTCTTTTTACTGATAAAGTGAAATTCAAAATTAGCATTAAATTGTGTTTTATTAAAAAGTACTGTGGATTAATCAGATTCTTAAGCTCCCCAACTTTTTATTTCTATTAATTTTTCATAAACTCTCAATATTATTTCAGCACAGTATCATTGATCCTTGGTTAAGAACTCAATATGAGTTCAAAGTAAGGTTCAGTATCAGTTCATTATAGGTTCAGTCTGAGTTCCATCTGTGTTCTATCTAAGTTCAAGTTAAAGACTTGCTAGCAAGTCCCCCCCCCCCCAAATATTGCGTGGTGAGTATAACTAATTAAATGAGAGGTAAAGGTGTATCTCTACTGTAGTAAATAATTAATTATTTACTGTGTAAGTCTAGTAGCCTGGCTGACACCTTTGCTTTTCTCACACTTTTTTTCTTGCACTTACTTTTCTTACATTTATTTTTCTGACCTTGTGTCCCTCCCTAAAATATCCCCAACTGGTGCATGAATATCCCTGTTGGGGATATCTTACTTGCTGTGTAGTGACAACTGTTCTTGGAAAGGTTGTCGCCAAAACTCAAAAATGTTCGCATTTTCTAGACAGAAACATTGACGTTTGACCACAAAATTATCCTGCTTGAACCAAAAACGTGCCAAGTTTAATGACATGTGTCAGTCTTTTTCAATCAAACAAATTCGAAAATTTTGCATTTTGACGACGACTTTTCCAAAAACAGCTGTATGAATTTCATTTTATTTTGGTTCCACACATAGCCACATCTGAAAATACCGAAACGAAAACAAGAAAATTAAAATTTTTTGTCAAGCCAATAATTAAACTAAATCCTTTTTTTATATTATAATTTTGAGGGTTATGATTCGTTTTGCGGTACTAGAATGAGAAGATAGGGGGCAAGACTGCGTTGAGGAGGAAAAATAAATCCAGTATAGATGAGGAAGAAGAAGAAAAAAGCGAGACAGAAAATAAAGTTTTGACAACCAAAAAAATAAAAATTGAAAATTGAGAGAAAGTTTAGGTGTTATACAGCCATATTGGAAACGCTTGGTACAGTTTTGCGAAAAATTCCAAAACTTTTGGACAGATCAATCGTCATTTGACAGGATACTTAGCTTTCATTCATCAAAAATTTGTCACTTTCACTGTAAAATGTCAATCATTCTGTCTAAATGTTTTGATATTTTTGCATACAGCTAATCCTGGAAAGCTTGCTGTTGTTTTGCATCCCATCCCCAGCCAAAATCATGAATTTAGGTCAGCTGACCTATGCTTTTGGCGGAGATGAGAGGCAAGACAACCGCGAGCTTTCAAGGATTACACTGCAACAAATGTTCGTTTTGTCTTGGGGCGCAACAATCGCGCATCGATTACGCAACAGTAAAGTGACAATTATTTTTGGCACTTAAAGGTCTTAGGTGGGTCTTAAGTGCAAAAGATAATTGTTTCGCAACTGTTGCGTAATTGTTGCGCCCCTTGGCGAAGCGAAAATGTGTCGTAGTGTTAGCTGTAGGTGCACCAACCTTTAACAATATGGCTGTAATGAAATTAAAATTTGTCATTTAAAATTTCTCGTCTCCGATCCCCTGCCAAAAACATGAGTTTAGGTCGCTTTTGGCAGGGAATAAGTGACAAGAAAACCGCAAGCTTCTCCGGTTTAGCTGTACATCTATTTTGAATATGATCATGTTTTTTCTTGCGTCCCATCCCCCCCGTTTTTTATTTTTATTTTTACAAAACAGCTGTTTTTTGTTGCAAAAATAAGAAAAAACTTTTGTGAAGCAAAAAAGCGATTCGCTGATCAATGTGCTATTTTTGGTTTCTCCTATAGCAAATGTGACTTTTCCTTATATATAATAGTCTTGCCCCCGACATCCCCAAATGATCTGCAAGTCGCTTTTTTTTTTCGTGACTCGAGGTTGTTATTTTTGTAGAAATTATTATTTATGTTTCAATTAGAACTCATCATAAGATTTTATGAATGCTGTGCAGTGGGCGGACAATAATTGTCACCTGTTTTTTTTTCTCATATATCCCTAAATATTCACTCTACAGACATGAGCTTATATATTTCAAACTCATACAACCATGAATAATAGGATTGTAACTATTGGCGCAGCGGTAATGTTTTTAGGAGGAACAGTAACAAAAAGGATATTCACATTACTATTGTGGTCACGCAGACTATATACACTACTGCGGCGTAGTCGGGACCTAACACCCGCCCCTCCGACAAGACGCTCATTCTAGTATATATGAAACTATTTACAATTTGGTATGATGTTATTATGGTAGCTATTAAGAATATAAAAGAAAATAGACAAAACGATGATAAAGTAGTTATAATTTTGTTATTTGATACCTAAGTTTCCACATCCCTTGTCATGTAACTGTTTGCTTAGTGGTTTCGTCATTATATCCGCTAGTTGTTCAGATGTAGGTACCCATGATATTGTAGCTTTTCTTTTGTGTAGTTGTTCATTGACAAAAAAGAATTCCCTGTCGCTGTGCCTGGTCCTTTTATTCGAGCTTTCATCGTTTGATACCTTTATAGATGCTTGATTATCACATTTTAAATGAAACGGGCCTGTGAAATTAATCAAATCATTGAGCAAATTTTGAATCCACAATCCCATTCTAGTCGCACTCCCAAGAGCCATGTATTCTGCATGGCATGTTGAGGAAGCAACAGATGGCATGCGTTTTGAGGACCAGAATATTAAGGAACCTTGCATGTTGATAATCATGCCTCCAGTTGATCTTGAAAATTCCCCACCCCAGTTTGCATCTGAGTAGACATCTAGGTTGATAGTATGTGAGGTTGATAGTGGATATAAGTGTAGTTTCTTTGTGGCTGTAAATTGTAAATAACCAAGTAAGTGTCTCAACGCTCTCCAGTGTTCGTTAGTGGGGTTTTTTGAGTGTCTAGCCAATTGATTTACAGAGAAACTGAGGTCAGGACGAGTTGCTGTGGTTAGATAAGTCAAGGAACCAATAATTGACAGATAATCTCCTGGATTAATAGCTGGGTGGTTTGGTGGGGGTGTGGAAAGGTCTATATTGGTCGGCAGTGGTTGATGGTGACATACTCCTGTTATATGATGAGTTGTTAAAATTCTGTCTATCAAATTTTCTTGACTAAGTCGAAATCCTTTTTCATTCCTTTCTATCTTGATACCTACTATTGCATCCAGTCTATCTTGCCATTTGATGATGAGAGTTTGGCTTAAATCTTTTTCAAGTTGTTTCAAAACCTCATTGTTGTTGCCAGTTACAATTCCATCATCCACATGAACACAAAGCATAGCCTTTGTGTTGTTATTCTTCAGAAAATAAACGCTATTGTCGTAGGATGACATTTCATAGCCCAGGTTTTTTAGCTGCTGTCCAAAGTGTTGCCACCAGCAACGTGCTGCCTGACATGTGCCATAAAGAGCTTTGAGCAATTTGAAAACTTTTCCATCTTTTCTTTCAAAGCCAGGAGGGTCCTTTACCCATACTTCTTTGTCTATTGGACTGTGTAGGTATGCTGCTGTGACATCAAAAGCATGGACTGGCCAGTTATACATTGCTGCAATTGTGAGAATGATTCTTTGGGCTGTAAATGAGGCAGTTGGAGCAAAAGTGGAAGAATAATCTATACCTTTTACTTGTTTAAAACCTTTTGCCACGTATCGAGCCTTCAGTTTTGTGTTTCCTGTTGATGAATCTTTCTTTTCTGCAAAAACCCATCTAGCATCTAGTATTCTGGCCCCTTCAGGTGGTTCTTTTCTCTCCCAGACCTTCATGTTTGTTAAGTTATCTATTTCTTGTTGACAAGCTTTTCTCCATTCATCACCCTTCTCAGATCGTAAGGCTTCTTTAAATGTTTTAGGTAACTGAGTTGCAAAGTATTCACAATTAATTTGGATGTCTTCTACCAGACGATCTTGTTCAATCATTTGCTCTTCCAGATCAAAATTTCCTAGTATAAGATTGCTGTAGGTTAGAGTGTTTGTACTTTTCATTACAAAATTGAGGGACATCTTATTTTCACTTTTTGTTTCACATTCTTTGAAACTGGCCCACGCAGATGTTAAGAATTTCTTTTCTATTGGATCCCAAAAAATCCAGCCTTTCATACCAGCTGGAAAACCTACAGTGTAGCATCTTCTTGCTCGGACATCTAGCTTTTTCCTCTTCTCTTCAGGTATGTGTACATAAGCTACTTCACCAAATTTCCTAAGAATATCTAATTGCGGTTTAGTGTTGAAGAGTGCTTCGTAAGGTGTAATTGAGTTGCAAATAGTGTTGGGTATTCTGTTTAGGAGATATGAAGCCCATTTGAAAGCAAAAGACCAGAAGGTTTTTCCAAGACGACTGTCAAATAGTATAGTTCTTCCCATTTCTGTAAGAGTACGATTAAATCTTTCAATATTTCCATTTTGTTGATGAAAATATGGTAGAGATTTTTCATGAATTATTCCGTTTTTTGTTGTGAACATGTCCATTAGTTTATTGTTGAATTCTCCTCCATTGTCTGATCTAATTATTTTGACCTTCTGATTTGTCTGTTTCTCCAATCTTGTTATGATGTTGATGACCGTATTTGTTGATTTAGATTTGTTTTTGATGACGTGACACTCACTGTATGTTGTAGCTAAATCTCTGAAGGTTAAAGCATATAAACCACCGTCAACTGATTCCTCTTCAATTGGGCCGATTAAGTCCATAGTTACTATTTCAAGTTTGTCAACTTTTCTACCAGTTGACTCAAGAAAACATTGTCTTCTACTTTTGCACATTTGACAAGAATCACATATAATATTTCCATTAGGCAGTTTATCAGGTAATCCATGAACCATTTTCTCTTTGCACATCTTTCTTATTTGTCTCAGACTTGCATGGCCAAGTAAGCAGTGCCAAGTGTAGAGGATTTCTTCATCTTTGTTTCTTTTTCTTAATTCAGGATACTTAGTTGGGATCTCAAGACTAAATATTGCTGGTTGTATAGGTAAAACATTTAATTCATTTCTAGTATGATCAGAATGTGATAATTTAGTAGTTACATCAGAAGATACATTTAAATTATTATAATGCATTGGACTGTTAAATGTCCATTTCCTATTGATGAACATGGCTGACAGAATTGGAAATCCGTGATAGCTGATGAGAAAGTCATTGAAGTTAACACATGAAAAGTTAGCACCACTCTTGATCAGGGATGCGAGATCAGCGTACCTCTAGCATCTTCACAGTAGTATACTGGTCTAATATTGATGATTTCCCCATTGAGACCATGGAAGCGCATCGTCCCTTTGCCTGTAATGAGAGGAGAGGAACCATTAGTGGCCACTTTCAAAGCAATGTGATTTTTTAGAGGGAGGAAATCAACTAACTCATTCAGATTACCAGAAAGATGATGAGTTGCAACTGTGTCAAAAATAGGGTTTGCCGAATATGCTTCGTTGTCTGATAGTTGCATTCTAGCAAAAGCAGCTGCAGATGCTTCTGGGGAGTCATCAGTGAGTTCTACAATTTGTGCCGAAGCAGATTTCGCTTGAGGTGGTTGTGAGGTGTTGTGACGGTTTGTTTGTCTTTGAGGATAAATCGGGCGGTAAGAATCCATCTTTTGTTGTATAGGCCTCTGGTGGATGGGTAGATTTGGTTTGGGTGGAGGATTGTTATTAGGGACAATTGTTGGTTGTATGATAGAGGGCGGTACTACCATTGGATAGTGTGTGCTGTAGCCGGCTTGCCTGTTTTGGAAAAAGGAATTGTAATTGGTGCGGTTGTTGAGAGTTTTTTTAGGACAGTTGGCTTGCAGATGACCTGATGAGTTACAGATATAGCAGTTTCCTGAAGATCTTTGAGTAGCAGCATTAGATTCATAGACATTCTGATTAGTAGCATTAGATTCATAGACATTGACAGAACCAGAACCAGAATCAGAGAGAGGTAGCTTAGTAGAAACAGAAGCAGAAGATTCATTTGCAGTGACAGTAGTGTTAGTAGTGGTGGTATTCAGAAGTTTATCATCGTGTTTAAGTCTTTCCCAAGTGGTACAAAAGATTTTGTTGAGAACTGAAACAGTGATTGACTTGTCAGATTTGCATAGTTGTTCTGTTTCTTTGAGAACTTCTGAGCTAAACCGTGGATTGTCTTGAATGATACATTGACAGAGACAGCCTAAGATGTCCTTTTCACTGAGTCCTTGAGCCCATAGGCAAGCACACGCATCTGGAAATTCATTCATTAACTCTATGGGATTGTCGCATTCTTTAGAACGAAGATCGATCACTCTTTCTATAGCATTCAGTTGAGCCGCTCTGGAAACTGTGTTGAAGACACTTTTGATATGGCGAAATGCAGTCGTGCTTGGTGTAACATCGATGATTTGAGATTTCATTTCTGGTCCAACAGAATTGATCAGTATTGCTCTACCTATTTGCTCTTTGATGGAGGTTTTTGAGGCCCCTTTACACTCTAGAAAGTTGGTTTCTCCAGTGAAGTCGCTGATGACGCCTCGTAGTTCTCTATGCCACTCGCGGAAATTCGAACCATCGTCTTTTAGAGTATGTCGCCAGTCTTTCAATAGCATCCTTGCCTTAACAATGCTGTCTCGAATGTATGAGTCTTCTTGAATTCAGAGTAGTACACGTGGATTGGGTGCATCATCCATGTCAGACGTTGCATCTTCTTCATGGATTTGAGTTTCATTTTCGTTTGTGGTATAGTCTTGAGGTGGTCGTTGTGGATAACTGGGTGTTGGTCGAGAAGTTGGTGTATCATATTCTTGAGGAGTCAGTTGTTGATTGGATGGCATCATTGAAGTGTCAAGTATTGAAGTAGTAATGAGATGAAAAGAGAACAAAGAGAGAAAAAGGAAAAAGATAAAGAAAAGAAAATTAAGAGAAAAAAGGAAAAGAAAAAATAGAAAAGGAGAAAAAACGAGAATATTTGTTATAATAATGAGAGAAAAAGAAAAGAGAAAAGGAAAAAAAGAGAAAGAGAAAAAAGGGAAAAAGGATAGAAAGATAGATAGAAAGGTAGGGACCGAGTACTGGGTTAAAGGGTTGGTTTATATGTAATTTTTTTTTTTTTTTAATTAGTCGATTATATTTTGCTTTCGGAGAGATAGGGCCACTATCTCGCTTTGATGCTTGGCGAGAGCAACAACCTAATCGCTTATAGGATCGAGGTAATTATTAGTGTTTATTATTATTTTTTTTAAAATAAAGTTTAGAGAAAGGAAAGGAGATAAAAGAAACGATAAGAGAGAAAAGAAAAGCGAGAATAGAGAGAAGAAAAAAAAGGAGCTCATAAAAAAGAGGAACAATTGGCGAGGTGCGAACGGAAAGGAAAAAAAAGGAAAAAAAAATAAAAGGAAACGATTGCCGAGTGGAGGAAAAAAAACGATTGCTGAGAAGACGATTGTCGAGAAAACGATTGCCGAGAGGAGGAAAACAGTGAGTCCAAAGAGAGAAAAAAGGGTTGATGAGACCGTTATTGAGTCTTTTGAAAAAAAGGAGACTAGGCAAGATAAGAGAAGAAAGGAAGAAAGAAAAAGGCGAGACTAGGCACAAGAGCCCATAACCTATTGGCGCAGCGGTAATGTTTTTAGGAGGAACAGTAACAAAAAGGATATTCACATTACTATTGTGGTCACGCAGACTATATACACTACTGCGGCGTAGTCGGGACCTAACAGTAACAAATTAAATTCTCAGTCAGACATCATTTCGTAGAAAGATTAAATTAAAAAAAATGTCATTATTGAAATTGATAACAAACAAGCTGACAAGTCTGTGCTTTTTGTTAATAAAAGTGATTGGGCTGGTATGAGTGTTTAGCAAAAAATATTAGTGAAAATGGGACAAAATTGACAAAAAAAAGCGCCACCAAGATGTAGCTTCACTGTTTGCTTACCTCTTACCTGGCTACATGCATCTTTGAGAGCGTAGATGCAATCAAGTTTCAGAAATATGGTCGGATAATCCATCCCAAGCCTATTTACAAGGCATTTAGCATAGCAGGAACTGTCATTGTGTGATAAAATTACAAACCCATATATTTGAGGGGTTTTCATGCGCTCACAAGGCTTAGATAGTGTGATTGGATTGTTCCAGGAGCACAGGCTGTGTATTAATTGAATTAATATGTAGATGGTTTAACTGTTGTGATTTTCATTTCATGAATGAGATGTTGTTTGCGAGCTGAGGACCCTGTCGTAGTTGGAGTGAAAAGCGGAAAAAAAAGGTAAAGATTGAATAAGAGATTAATAAGTCAGTTTGGCAGAAAAAAAGAAAAAAATACAAACTACCAAAATGTGAAAGGTAAATCATAAAATTAGTGTGATCTTGGGGCGTGAGCATTCGTGGCGGTGGTATGAGGAAGAAAGAAAAAAAAAAGATGTGAAAAAAATAATTATGGATCAGCAGGTGGAAATTATTGTCCGGCCATGGTAATGATGTAAAAATAACATGTGAAATCATTGATCAATTAGTTAATATGAAAAAATAACATGTGAAATCATTGATTAATTAGTTAATATGAAAAATTAACATGTGAAATCATTGATCAATTAGTTGTTTGGGTGATAACTGAAGTAGAGCGGTGGTAATAGAGAGTGTTATGTGTAGTATGATAGCTTAGTGATTGTTAAGTGCATAAGGTGTATATAGTCTGTGGTGCAGCTGACACGTCTAACTCCGGTTCACTCCGGACAAGGTGCTGACACTGCTACCATAGGTTACACTACAGCACATGTTTGTTTCGCCATGGGGTGCTACAATTACGCAACAGTTGCAAAACAATTGTTTTTTGCACTTAAGACCCACCTAAGTGTTATGTGCTTAAGCACCTTATGTACATAGTCATTTGTGGTATAGTCTGTAGTCGCGGCGTCCCCTGTTCTCCGGTTCTTTCCGGAGTTCTACAGGTTATGGGCTGTACCCGCGGGCATTGAAATGTTAGCTATAAAAAACTCCACTAGCGTTAGCGACACAAGGAAGGTTAGTAGCCAAAAAAACCCCAGCGCATGTCTAACAATGACATACCTGATTCAAGTGCTGGTAAAAAGAAACTAACTTGCTCCATCTCTAACCAGGAGCTGAAAAACCTTGGAATAACATTCAACAACACATCATCACATACCTCTCACATAACACACTCTTCCACACATTCGCGCAACCCTTCAATTACTCCTGCCCCAACTCTTACTCCCATCTCCTGATAACACCAATAACACCAACATCACCACCACTCTCTCCCCTCTTAACCCCTTTTCTCTACCTCGCATAACCCCAAAATCCGAACCAATTGCCTTAGCAAATACACACAAGCATTCAATCTCCCCCCTCCCCTATTGATGATCTAACAGAAGCAATTGGCGGCCTTACCATTGCCCAACCATCACTTCCTTACCCACTGCCACCCTCCTCTTAACAACAAATCAATCATTGTCATCAGTAAAAGGGCAAACCCACCTCTAACTGGGAGACCAGTCTCACCCTTTAGACAGGCTGAGTCTCCCAGTCAATCTTGCTCCTTACCACCCCACATGACACCACAACAAAGTAAAACACCTATTAGTATGAGTTAAAGGCAGAAAACGTTAAGAAATGTACTATAGTTCACAAAATTCATCCCTAACCTTGATTCATCAGGAAGTAACTACTCCATATGGCATAGTAATGTAATGGCACTTATAAAGGACTTTGTTGGCACTCAAGCCTATGCTCTGAATGACACTGAGGGACTAGACGAATTTGAAGATAGGGTCACTCATTTAATCCTTGTGAACTCAATTTCCCCAAATCTGCGTCATGAGATTTCAACTGACTGGAAGGCACATCAAACGTATTGCCATATAAACAACAAGTTCACAAGATCAAATCATACTTCTGTAATAACGGCTGTCTCCAATCTCATCAACCTAAAACAATCTCAATTCACATCACACAATGAGTATTTAGAAGAGTTTAACAAATGCTTTGAGGTGATTGAAAGACAGGGCCTTATCTTTGATCATAAAATGTTTAAAGCTCTTATGTCCCATGCTCTTTTACCATCTTCTCTTAAGGACCTTTATGTTGATCTCTGTGTTACCCTGGATAACCACCCTGACTCAAAATCGGTCACCTTTGAAGACTTTTTCCAACTAATGCCAAGTCTAGCTCAAAATAGAATCGATCGAGAAGGCAGTCCATCATCACCCTCCGCAACCCTTTCTGTTGAACCATCTCTTCATGCTATTACTCAAATTCAGAGGCAAACCAATTCATATAGGCCCCCTGGAGCACACCAAAATTGTCATGAATGCGATTCCACTTGTCATGTTGTAGCACATTGTCCTTAAAACCCTCATTCTGCAAATTTCTGTGCCAAACTATACATTATTCATGAACGTGCTACAGCTTTTGCTTCTGATCCCAATGCAAGGAACAAAAAAGTCTACATTCCATACAAACGCCCTCAACGTGGTCCCATTTGTGCCAGAGATGTTCAAATTGATGCCAATGAAATCACTATCTTTGAACAAAACATTGAGGTGCTATATGAAATGGTTGAAAAAATTGATC
This sequence comes from Hemileia vastatrix, assembly GCA_030280995.1. Classification (NCBI taxonomy): domain Eukaryota; kingdom Fungi; phylum Basidiomycota; class Pucciniomycetes; order Pucciniales; family Zaghouaniaceae; genus Hemileia; species Hemileia vastatrix. The sequence goes on from JASXTE010000013.1 coordinate 25,759,099, forward strand.
TCAATAGTGCTGAATGGTCTCCTGATGCTGTTGCTGATAACTATGATATCTTGGACAGTGGAGCAACTCATCATGTCACTGGAAATGTGAGCCTTCTCAGCAATTTAAAACTTTTTAAAAAAGTAGATTCCAGTCAAAATGGCCACTAACAGTCCTTCTTCCTTCATCACTGGCATAGGAGATTTAAAAATTAAAGGGGATGGTAAAATAGTCACTATTACCAATGTCTTCTATTGTCCAGATGTTAGGACAACTCTAATTTCTTTATTTGATTTAGTGAACTGTGGTTTCTGTTTTGGTTTGTGTTCTAAAAATAAAAATTTGGGGATATATATGAAAGAGGAATTGATTATGACTGACCGGGTTGAGAATACCAGAAGAAGATGGATCTTGGATGTAATTAGTATTAGTACTTGCAATCCAAATGATGTTCCTTCTTATTGCTATTCCTTGCACCCTTTGTTACTTTGCACTGTTAAGAAGAATCATCACATCAACCGTCCACCTGCCGCCAAAGGTTCCCTGATGGATTGGCATAGAAGACTAGGACATGTCAGCGTTGAAACCATCAGAAAAATCATAAATGCTGGTATGGGCAATGGATTACCACTATATATGCCTGCAGGTAAGATTGAATGTGAAGATTGTTTAATTGCAAAGAGCACTAGGAAACCATCAGCCACTTGTGAATCAAAGCCAGAATCCTTAATGAGTTTAATTGTTGGAGATCTTGTAGGTCCCATGGATCCCACTATTCACAGTGCCAGATGGGCAGCAATGTTCAGAGAAAGCTCAACTTCATATGGTGAAGTATTTTTACTGAATGCCAAATCTGAGGTAACTTCTTGTTTTGTTTCTTTCTATAAAAGATTAGAAAATGTAACAGGGAAGAAGCTTCAAGTTTTACGCACTGATGGAGGTGAGATGCACAGAAATAAAATGGCTCAGATCTTGGCCGACATTGGTGCTACTCATGAAGTTACATGCCCCCATAATCATGAGCAGAATGGAACAGCTGAAAGGTTTAACAGAAAAGTTGGTGACATTGCGAGAACCATACTCCTTACCAGCAAACTACCTGAACAATTCTGGGGTTTGACATACAAGTGGGCGGCTCATGTTCACAATTGGATCCCCAATGTTAAAACAGGTGACAAAACCCCCATTCAACTACTATACAATACCACCCCAAACTATTCCAATTTTTGCATTTTTGGTGAAACAGCATTTGTCCATATTCACAAGGAGACACACCAAAAAGTAGATCAACGTGCTTTGATTTGTAAGTGTGTAGGTTATTCATATAACAATGCTGGCTGGCTGTTCTGGCATGAGAAATCAAACACCTTTTTTTAATCCGCCATGGCTGTTTTCCCTGGTGATTGCCTTCCCAATCATGATGCTTCTCTCCAAGTCCCAATGACAACACCATCAAAGGGTTCTCCTCAGTCTATTCTCAACAGTCTGAAATTAGGTGACTTCAAAGATGAAGAAGCACTTTTGTCACAAGAAAAAGCTGTTACAGAGATTGTCCAAAAAGGTTTGTCACACTCTGATTTTATCTCTAGAACTCATCCACAAGCCATGCTATCTCCTGACTGTCAAAAATGTGAACTGGCATGCAGAAGAGAACTAGCTAACATGAAGAAAATGGATGTTTGGTATAAAGAAAAAGTCCCACCAGGCAATAAAATCACCAATGCAAAATGTGTCTTCACCATCAAAAATCCTTCTTCAGAATCACCAACATACAAGGCACGCTATGTAGCATAAGGTTTCCTTCAACAATATGGTATTGACCTTACTGAAACTTTTGCTCCTACTGCAAATTTTGCCTCACAGCATGTTCTCCTGACTCTTGCAACATATCACAAATGGCCCTTAAAGTCTTTTTATAACACAGCAGCCTATCTTCAAAGTCCAATTGATGAAGCTATATGGGTATGTCCTCCAAAAGGTTATCAACTGAAGGATAAAGACAGTGCCCTCTGCCTGAAGAAAGCTCTATATGGCACCAAGCAGGCAGCAAGATGTTTGTCAGCCTAGATATCCCTAGGACTGAGTATTTCTTATACTTAAAATAATATAAACTTAAGTACATTAAGCTTATATCTTAAAAATAAGGCTAAAATAATAATATATATGATTATATTACATATATATATAATTATTACTCTATTATATAAATAATAGTAGTTTAAATAGCTTATCCATAGCCTAATAACACTTATTAAGGTGTTTATGGAGTCATAATATACTTATCTTAAGTGATATCAAGTAATTATTGATACATAAGCTTATATGTATACATAAATCTCATATTCAGTGAAATATGCAGTATAATATGTATATTTAGGTATATAAGTGGGTTTTAGCCTTTTAATAGCTTATAATCTTTGTTTTTCTACTTATTTTAGGTCATATGGACGTATCCAGTGGACTCACAATGCCTACAGAAGCATAAACATCTATTTCAGGCGCATACACTCAGTCTGGACAACTTAATCTGCTTCCTTGGATGGATATTCACAGATTTATGGGTTGAGAGGTCATTTCTGGGTTAATATGGATGCTTGGGGATGTTATTGGGGGCTTGAACATTTCATTTGTTTCCTTTATATGCTTTGGGTTTCATTATATTCTCTTTAGATGAGTTATTTTACCTGTTTCCTTATGGTATCCACTTTTATCTGGATTTTCTATTTATGGTATAGGTGTGTGTTATCATTAATTGTGATGGAGGGTCCTTACTGGAGGTCTGGGTGTTGAATCTGCTTGAAGTGGACGCCATGGGGAGGCGATGGGCCTTCACAGTGCTGTAATTGCCAGGGATAGCAGTGACATCATCTGGATTGAAGGTCTGTGCACTCCAGTGGATTTTGGTATAAATAAGGGAGGATTTTGACGGTTATTAGACATAATTCACTTACTAAAATTCAAATAAAAAATACAATACAATTATTAGCATTTATAAATATATTATAAAGCCATTATAAATTGATATTATCTTTATATAAGCTATAATTATATTATATTAATCTATTTTCCACCACTAGCACACATTTAAATCCAAGTATTGTGAGTTTTATTTGAGTATAACTATTTTATTAGTCTTCCCCTGAGGTTTAAATACTAAATCATTTATCAATAAGTAGTAGGACCATTAATAAATAATATTAAATCATACTTATATACTAGATACACTGACAATTGGGGGTCTTTCCTTGATTATTATTGATTTTTTAGTATAAGCCTTAGGATGTGATTTTTACTTTAGTATAGCTCAAAACAAACCAAATATTTGGGTCTGATGCATATTAGTGGGTCATCATAACTCATTGATTGCAGAAAAGAACCCTTATAATAACTGTACTAATTTTTTATAATAAAAATTAGGTATTTACAGTAGTAACTGTACCCAATATAAACCAAATTTCACTTGGTATTTGGCCACCAATATAACACCCAATTAAATTAGTATTTGGTTAAAGCTTGGTAAGCTAGTTATTTACCCTTATAGAGGTCTAGTTAAACTTATTATTTTATTTTTAACAGATTTTTTTGAATTTTTATTACATTTTATTTAAATAAAAAAAGATTTAAATTCAGGGTAAGCTCCAGTGCTTTTTATTAGTAATATCATTGCTAATACTTTTAATCTACTAATTAAAATAGGTTTTCCTTTCTGTAGACGTAATATATTGTTAATTTTATCAATATGAGTGCTCCCCAGGACAATGTAAGAGAACAGCCTGCTTATAATACCAGGTCTAAAGCTAACAAAAACATTGCTCCAGGACATAAACATGGAGGGTCAGTCATACCCCCAGGCAGAGCAAATGAGAATAGAAGAAAAGGAAACCCTATTAAAAAGGATTACTATAAAAAAGATGTCTCCTCCTCTTCAGGATCAACTATCCCATCTGGAAAAACAGGTATTGAAGTTGGAGGAATCAAAATCCCTTATGCTCAAGGAGGTAGAGCAATTACAAAACAATTGCAAGGTAGGATTTCAGCAGATAAACCAATCATTGGCAGATGTAAAGGGAGGCCAGCAAAGTCAGCAACCCCCTATCCAAGGAGGGTCACACCACTCCCAGGAGAAAATACTGGTAGACAAATGGAAGTGGGATTGGTTCCATCAACAATGGTCCAGTCACAACTGCAACAAGGATCCTCCTCCTCATCAGACTTTCTCACTTCACCCCTACAAGGGAAAAAAAGGTGCCAAAAATCAGGGCTCACACATATCTTGTGGTAAGTATATTACCCTCTCAGATTGAACACAATACTGATAATTTAAATGTAGGTAATATTATTGATGTCAAATCTGTGCAGAAAATAGAGGAGAACTTAAGAAATTTAGGTTTTAGTGTAGATACACCTGACTTGTCTTTTGTCAATAACAACAGTAGTATTTGTAATACAGTTAATCCTCAGTTGCTACCACTAATGAGTGAGATGAGAAGTTCACAAGAGAGTGAAATAATTGAGAAGGAAAACATGGAGTATTTTAATAATAATCCAACTTTCCATAGAATTGTTTCAGCATTGTGGAATAGAATGACTGATTGTGAGGAACAGACAGTTAAGCTCACAAGTGATACAATTTCATCCTTAACAATAAATATTTCTCAACTGGAAACACGTAATAAAGAATTAGAGAATGAAAATTTGTCTCTAACTCTTAAATATGATTCATTGAGTAGTAAATATAATGAACTTTCAAACAAATTCTGTGAGTTGGAAAAATTGTATGAAACACATGTATTGAAAACTGAATCAAGAACTAATTTATCTTTTGCCCAGACAAATCAAAGTGTCTCTGAGCTGTTACAAAGATTGACTAAAGCTGAGATTGAAACTGCCAATCTACTAATGAACCAGGATAATCATAAGTATACTCAATATAATAATAATCCTTTCATTGGAAAAAGTGAATCTCATTCCTTCCCTATACCACCACAACTAAAACCATCTTGTGGTAGTGTCAAATCTGAAAATGTAAGTCACAAATCTGTGCAGGAGGAAATACAAAACCATTTATCAAGAGTAAATGAGTTTTTGAATTTACCTAAGATTAGTGAAATAAAATCAAATCAGAAGAGCTGGCCTAAGATAGATCAGTACCCAACTTATGATGGGGAAGCCAGCTCTGATTGGCAACATTTTACCCAAAGAATTGACAATTTAAAATTCTCATATAAGTTACCAGATGAAGAAATAACATCAAAATTGGTCTCTTTATTAAAGGATGTTGCTTTATTATGGTTTGAAGCTGTTTTGAATGAGGGTAAATACTACTCTTGGGCTGAATGGAAACAACTAATTGAAAAAAAATTTGGAGGTTCTAAATTCAGACTCACTCAACAGAGACTTTATGAGAAAACTAAGTATAATCTGTTGAATGGTGACAAACCTATGGTATTTTTAATGAATTTAAATAAAATATTAAAAGCCATTGAGACTAACATGTATTTTAACTTATGTAAAGATAAGATAATATATAAATTACCTATATCTGTCAGAGACATTGTTGTAGCTAGAACAATTAATGTTACTGAATATTCTGACTTTATTAATATTTGCAATGAAATATTATTAAACCATAAGTATGAAGCAAGGTATTCCATTTATAAACAAAATGTTGAACCTGTGAAAAATCAGAATTCAAAAACACTTCAGGAGAAGCAGAAAAAACCTACTGCACCTTTAGTACCAAAAAAGTATGAGACAAATACTTGTTATAAGTGTAACAAACCTTGGGTTAAAAGTCACAAATGTGAGAAGAATATATATATTGTTAAAAATCAAAATGAATCTGAAATTAAAACAGAGAAAAGAAAAGATTCAAGTGATTATGACAGTAATAACTCATATAGTGATGAAAATGAGGTCTGTATGTTGGAAGATGATTTGTCCATCTTTGACAATCCAATATTAAATATGGACTCAAATGAATCTTTAATGAATTTTGAGGATGCTGAAATCATTAAAGATATACAAGCTGATAACTTTATAATGACACCTTTCATGGTTCCAGCTATCATTTCTGGTGAAAATGTTAATATAGTATTGGACACAGGAGCTTCTGGTTCTGTTGTTTCTACTAATACATTGCAGAAAATTGATAGTGAATATTAGTCTAAGCTTGAACCCCTTCAAAGTAAGAATTGGAAAGGTTTTGGATCAGTACTACATCCCATTGGAAGATACAAAGCTGTTGTTTTCTTTAAACATCAACATGGTTATGTAAGATTAACTTGTGACTTTGTAGTAATGGATAATACTAACTGTAGTAACTGTTTTATCATTGGAAATGATATTCTGACTAAGTTTGGTGTGAAATTAGACCCTTCTAATAAAAATTTTACAATTGGCATGAATGGTGAAAGTAAATTTAAAATAAATATTTTGTAACACAGTCTTACACATTGAGTCAGTAACAAATATTCCGTGCAAAGGAAGACAATCCAATGAGATGGAACTTCTGGAAACAGAAATTTTAAAAGCATCATTTGGCACTCAGATAAGTAAAGCTGAGAAAAATAATATTTTGGACTTAATTAAAGCATTTCCAATGGCTTTTTTACATGGTACAAATGAACTTGGCCTTGTAAAAGATCATGAAATGAAGATTAGTTTATCCTGTGATATGGATAATATTCCTGCTAGTCTTAAAAAGAAACCATACCCTGCTTCACCAATGAAGAGGAAAGACATAGAGGATAATATTAAGATGTTATTAAAAATGAACATTCTTGAAAAGGTTGAAACTACACCAAAATATTGTGCAATATCACCAGAGCAAATTTCTTATGAACAAGATAAAGCAAGTGTGCAGTGATTATAGAGCATTAAATTTATTTACAGTAGATGATATTTATCCTTTGCCAAGGATTTCCTCTATACATGCTACCCTCAAAGGTGCTAAGTATATAAGTTGCTTAGATGGAAATAAAGGGTACCATCAAATTACTGTTGAAAAGAATTCACAGAACATTTTGTTGATAACAACACACATGGGAATTTATAAATATGTCAGGATGCCATTTGGACCAAAAAATGCTCCATCAGTATTTCAGAAGTTAATAGATATAACATTCCATAATGAAATGATTGAGGGATGTTTAATGGTATACATTGATGACATCATAGTGTTCTCTAAGACTTATGATAAACACTTAATCCATTTAAAGAAGGTATTTCAAAAAATGGATGAAATAAAAATGACCCTTGCATTGAAAAAATGTAAATTTGGGTTTGAATCTTTAAAAGTGCTTTATCATATTGTATCTGGCTTACAAATATGTTTAGACCAAAATAAAGTGGCTGCAATAAAGAATATTGGAATTCCTCAAAATGTAAAGGATGTACAATCTTTTCTTGATATGTGTGGTTATTATAGACAATATATAAAAAACTACTAATTAATTGCTGCAACATTGACCACACTGATAAAGAGATCAGAAGCTTTCATTTGGAATAATGAAAGACAACAGGCTTTTGATAAGTTGAAAGAATGTTTAATGACAGCTCCTATCTGGGATTACCAGAATTCCAATCGTGTTTTGTATTATATACAGATGCAAGTTTTATTAGTCTGGGTGCTGCTTTGCATCAAAAACAACTTATTGAAGGAAAAATGTCAGAAGTAGTAATTTGCTATATTTCACGTACTCTAAGAAGTAGTGAATTAAAATATGGTGCTACTCAACTTAAATGTTTGGCAGTAGTATGGGCTCTTGTGAAGCTACATTATTACCTTGAAGACCAAAAATTTTAGTTAATAACTGATTGTAGTGCAGTTAAGTCACTCTTAAACATGAAAACTCCTAATAGACACATGTTTAAATGGCAATTAGCTGTACAAGAATACAGAGGACGGATGATGATTACACATAGAACAGGAACCTTACACTCTAATGTAGATCTGCTATCTAGAGTACCTCTGCCTAATAATGATGATAATCCTGCTTATGTCTCTGAGTCAGAGATTATTAACATTTATGGCATTTATATTGTAGATCTTGAGGATTAATTTATGCAATCAATTCTTGATAATTATAATTCAGATCCTGACTTGAGTAAATTAACTGCAATATTAAATAATCCATCTAATGCTTCAATGAATTTTTTAATAAAAACATTATCAAATAGGTATAAAGAGGCATTAGAAAAAGGAAAATTTTCCATTTAGGATGGTTTTATATATTACAGGAAAAAATTAAGTAATGTAATTGAAATTTTGCCTTCAATGAAGGAGTTAATGTTAAGTATATGTCATGATCATATATTAGCAGGTTATTTTGACTACCATAAAGCATTAACCAGAGTAAAAAACACAGCTTGGTGGATTAACATGTCTGAGGATGTTCAAAAATATGTTGAGACATGTGATTCTTGTCAAAAATCTAAAAGATTAACAGGAAAAAGAGCTGGTTTATTACAACAAATTGAGCAACCAAAAGCTCCATGGGAAATTATTAACATGGACTACTGAAGGAAAAAACAGTGCCCTCCACCTGAAGAAAGCTCTATATGGCACCAAGCAGGCACTAAGATCTTTATCAGCCTAGATATTCCTAGGACTGAGTATTTCTTATACTTAAAATAATATAACCTTAAGTACATTAAGCTTATATCTTAAAAATAAGGCTAAAATAATAATATATATGATTATATTACATATATATATAATTATTACTCTATTATATAAATTATAGTAGTTTAAATAGCTTACCTATAGCCTAATAATACTTATTAAGGTGTTAATGGAGTCATTATATACTTATCTTAAGTGATATTAAGTAATTATTTACATACGTAAGCTTATATGTATACATAAATTTCAAATTCAGTGAAATATGCAGTATATTATGTATATTTAGGTATATAAGTGGGTTTTAGCCTCTTAATAGCCTATAAACTTTGTTTTTCTGCTTATTTTAGGTCATATTGACGTATCCAGTGGACTCACAATGCCTAAAGAAGCATAAACATCTATTTCAAGCGCATACACTCAGTCTGGACAACTTAAGCTGCTTCCTTGGATGGATATTCACGGATTTATGGGTTGAGAGGTCATTGCTGGGCTAATATGGATGCTTGGGGATGTTATTAGGGGCTAGGACATTTCATTTGTTTCCTTTATATGCTTTGGGTTTCATTATATTCTCTTGAGATGAGTTATTTTACCTGTTTCCTTATGGTATCTGCTTTTATCTGGATTTTCTATTTATGGTATAGGTGTGTGTTATCATTAATTGTGATGGAGGGTCATTACTTGAGGTCTGGGTGTTGAATCTGCTTGAAGTGGAAGCCATGGGGAGGTGATGGGCCCTCACAGTGCTGTAATTTCTGGGGATAGCAGTGACATCATCTTGATTGAAGGTCTGTGCACTCCAGTGGATTTTGGTATAAGTAAGGGAGGATTTTGACGGTTATTAGACATAATTCACTTACTAAAATTTAAAAAAACACTACAATACAATTATTAGCATTTAGAAATTTATTATAAAGCCATTATAAATTGATATTATCTTTATATAAGCTATAACTATATTATATTCATCTATTTTCCACCACTAGCACACATTTAAATCCAAGTATTGTGAGTTTTATTTGAGTATACCTATTTTATTTGTCTTCCCTTGAGGTTTAATCACTATATCATTTATTAATAAGTAGTAGGACCATAAATAAATACTATTATATCATACTTAAATACTAGTTACACTGACAATGTTGGTGGTTTCACATTGCTGACAAACTTGACTCTTTAGGATATAAAGCTAGAAAATATGACAAAAGTTTCTATATCTTAAGGAAGAAAGGTTGTTTGGGTGTTTTCTGGATACATGTTGATGATGGAATTGTGACTGGTAGCAGTGAGGAGGTGTTGAAGGAGCTGGAGGATGGTTTAGATGGGTCGCTAAAGGTAAAATGGAATGAAACGGTGAACAGCATAGTTGGTGTAGGTATTGAAGAGGTCCCTGAAGGCTCTAATCTTAAAAATTTTCAGCTTATTAACAATATTTTAAGAGAACACAGCCCTTCAAGATTAGTCACTAGATCTCCACTACCTCAGCAACTGAAAATCAGGACAGCAACAGATGATGAGACGCAATTGACACTACCAAATATCTTTCTATTCTAGGTTCTCTCAGCTATGTGGAAGTGGCGACTAGGCCTGACCTTTCTTTACCAGTAAATTTCCTTGCTAGATTCTCTTCAAAATCAACAGCTACTCATTGGATGGCACTCAATCACCTATTATACTATGTACACTACACCACTAAACTTTCATTTCACATTCATCCTGACAGAGACAGCCCCCTTGAATTAATCTCTTACACTGATGCCACATGGAACAACGAAGAGTTTTCCAGAGCTCAATATGGTCATCTTTTACTGCTCAATGGCTGCCCTGATGTATGGACATCAAGATGGCAACTAACTGTTGGTGACTCTTCTATGACAGCTGAATATGTTTCTCTTAGTAGTGGAATGAAGGATTCAATTTGGATCTCAAATTTACTTCAAGATCTATACCCTGAATTCCCACCTGTCAAATTACATTGTGACAATAAAGGTGCCTTCTCCAATGCAAAAAATAATCCTGGAGAGAAGAGGACAAGACATATTAGTAGATGTTACTACTTGGTTAACGAACAGCTCTTTCTTAAGAAAGCTTTTCTAGAATATATTCCAACTGAAAAAATGCATGCTGATATTCTAAAAAAAGCACTGGGCCTGTCAGGCCTGAGTCACTGTAAGAGGTATAAATAAGTCTTATCAGCAGCACTAAGGTCTGAATAGAACTAAACCAAGGTTAGGTATAATAATATACTATAAAATCCCACACTATTTATAACTTTGATTATATGTTATAAACCAGGTACTGTTTATATAATACTATAAATCACTCAATCTAGTGTTATAACAATATTTAAATACTATATATAGTTATTCCCACGTCTGTTTATATACAATATAAACCAGGTTCCAAACTAAAGTATATAAATAAGTTACCCGGACTAGTAAGTTATTAATTCAATATATTAATAAGATATAGTACTTATGCTTCTGTAATTCTTACTTGGACTACTCAACAAGTTGGGAACCAGGAATAAGATATCAATATTTATAATCTACTGAGAAATAGAGCTTACCTATTTAAGATACAATATCAATAATATAATATTGAATTTATATTAAATGATAAGGGGAAACTAATAATAAATATATTACCCTATGCAGTGGACCTCACTCAATATAGCTGTAATGATATTTAATTATTAAGACTCAAGAGACTACACCAGTAGTAACTTCAATAATACTAAAAGTATCAAGTTTAAGTTGTGGTAAAAGCAGATGGTGATTTCTAGGGGAAATCACCTCCTTATATCTTATTTCATCCATACTATTTACATGTATTTTCTTATCTGTATTTTAATAAGCCCTGCATTTAATTTATCTGTACCCCTGACTCCTTATCTGCTTGCATTCATGTTTCTGCATTCATTCCTGCATCTTTTCCTACCTGCATGCTGTTTCTGCTTCTTTATTCCCCTGCATCTGTTCCTGCATCTGCATTTCTTCCTGCATGCTTTTCCAGTTTCCTGCATCTTTATCTCCTTGCATCTACTCTTGCATCTGCTCCTGCATCTACTCCTGCATCTACTCCTGCATCTACTCCTGCATCTGCTCCTGCATCTGCTCCTGCATCTGTTCCTGTGTCTGCATGCATTTCACCTGATGTCTGATATTCCTGCATTGTATACATATTCTGCATTTATCCTTTACTCCTGTCTTCTTATATATATTCTTTATTTAGTTAATTTATTCTTTACTTTACTTATTTGATACTTACTCTTTTGTCAGCTATTCTACTGATCCTAGCTGACATTCCCTTCTTCTAAAAAAAATAATAAAAAAAAATGTTCATTCTTTATATGATTTCTTCTTATATCTGTAATCTCTTAATAATTTATCTTTTTCTACTATTCCTTCTAATGTTATCCATTTATCATGTTCTGCTGATTTCTTTCTATATCTTACTAAGTAAAGTCTTTCCTCTTTTTTTCCTTTTTTTGTCATTTTCTCATCTATTATTTTTTCGATTACCTCTTCTTTCTCATTTATTTCTTTAGGTATTTGTTTATTATTCCTTTTGTCAAATTTTTCTTCATTGTTTTTATAATATTTTTTGGCTAATGATACTGGGAATTTTGGATGTTTATTTTGGTATTCTTTTGGTAATTGTACTTCAATAGCATTTGTTCCATGTTTTTCTGTAATCAGAAAAGGTCCTATAAATGGATCCTGTAATTTCTTTGGTCCTGGTAAATTAAAAAAATTTTTTGTTGATATTAATACCCAATCTCCTATTTCAAGATCTGGTTCCTGATGATGTTGGTCCCATCTCTGTTTTGAATATTCATTTGCTTTAGTTACTGCTTGTTGAGCATGTATTCTTGCTTTTTCTAACATATCTGAAATTATTATTGAATTTGGATGTAATTTCATATCCACTAGTTTGTCTTTTAAGTAGAATAATGGGTTTCTTGGGATATACCCTCTTTCCAATTCAAAAGGTGTTTTCCCTGATATACTGTGTTTCCTTGAATTGTATGCATATTCTAATGCAGGTAATAGTGTATACCAGTCATGTATAAATCCTTGTTTGTCTTCATAATTTATCCCAAAAGCAATATATCTTCTTAACATATCTTCCAAGGTTTGTATCATTCTTTCTGCTAATCCATCTGTTTGTGGGTGATATGCTGTTGAAAATGATAATGAAAATCCCAATAATGTCATTAAATTTTTCCATAATTCTGATGTGAATTTTGGGTCTCTATCACTTATTATAATTCTAGGTAATCCTACATCTGAAATTATTTTCATCCAGAATGGTATTTCTAATTGTTGTGTATCCACTTCTTTATGTGTTGGTATAAATCTTGCTCTTTTACTCAACCTGTCAACTATTACTAGAATTGAATTATAATCCAATGGTCCTGCTGGTGGTAAAGCTGTTACAAAGTCCATATTTATTATTTCCCATGGTTTTGTTGGTATTTCTATTTGTTGTAATAATCCAAATTTTTTTCCTGTATATCTATTTGATTTCTGACATATCTCACATGTTTTAACATACTCTCTTGTATCTTTGTTATAATTGTACCACCATGCTGTTTGTTCTACCCTTCTTAATGTTTCTTCTGTTGAAAAATGTCCTGATAATAGTTCATCATGACACATTCTTAAGATTTCTTGTATCATTTTTCTTTCTGTAATTACTATTCTTGTTTGATAATTATCTTTGTAGTATAGTAGTTTATCAATTATTGTAAATTTATTTTCTTCTAATAATATTTTATATTCTTTGTCTAATTTCTCTTTCATTTCTTTTTTTTCTGGTTGTTGTAATATATTTTGTATAATATTTATATTTTTATCATCTTTATAATTATTTCTTATTTTTTCCCAAAATTCCTCACTAAGTTCTATTGTTGTGATCCCCATTATTTCAATCTCTTCTTCTTGTGCTGCTGGGTTTTCTTCATTGTTTGGTAATGGATCTCTACTTAATGCATCTGCATTTTGATGTTTCTTCCCTTCTCTATGTATTATTGTCATATTCCCTCTAAATTCTTGTATTGCTAGTTGCCATCTTAGCATATGTCTGTTTGGTGTTTGCATATTTAGTAAACTTTTAATAGCTGTACAATCAGTGATTATCTCAAATCTTGATCCATCCAAATAATAATATAGCTTTTCCAGTGCCCATATCACACATAAGCATTCCAATTGGGTTGCTCCATATCTTAGTTCTCCATTTCTCAATTGTCTTGATATAAAGCATATTGGTAATTCCTTTGGTTGTTCATTTATTATTTGTATTTGATGTAATGCTGCTCCTAGGCCAGTGAAACTTGCATCTACATATACTATGAAAGGTTTGTTCCAGTCAGGTAATATTAGTACTTGTGTTGATGTTAGTTTTCTTTTTAATTCTTCAAATGCTTCTATTCTTTCTTTTGTCATTTCAAAGATTGTATTTTTTTCTAATAATTTATATAGTGGTTTACTTATTTGTGCAAAGTTTTGTATGTATTGTCTGTAGTAGCTGCAAAATCCTAAAAAACTCTGAAGTTGTTTTACTGTTTGTGGTAGTTGTTTATTTTTTATTGGAGCTACTTTTGCTTCTTCTGCTGATATGTATATTCCTGATATTTTATGTCCCAATGCTGTCAATTCTTGATATCCAAATTTGCATTTCTTTATACTTATTCTTATTCCCATTTCTATAGCTTTTCTTAATACTTTCTCTAAATGTTCTTTGTGTTCCTCTATTGTTTTTGATAATATTATTATATCATCAATATATATTTTAAGCCATCCTTCCCTTATTTCTTCATAATATTTCTGATCCATTATTCTCTGAAATATTGCTGGGCCATTTTTAATGCCAAATGGCATTAATAAATATTCAAATACTCCCATGTGACAAACTATTCTCAACAATTCTCTTGTATTTTCTTCTACTTTTATCTGATGATATCCTTTAAAAATGTCCATAGTTGTTATATATTTTGCTCCTTTTATTGTTGCTATTGTTTGATCTATTCTTGGCATTGGATATGAGTCTGATATAGTGTAAGTATTTAGTGCTCTAAAATCTCCACACATTCTTGATTTCCCATTATGATATGTGATTATTACTGGAGCTGTTATACATTTTCCTCCTACCTCTGTTAATTCTTTAATTACTTTTAAGTCTTTTAATTCTTTAATATGTTTTTCAATTTCCTCCTTATTTCTTGGGCTTGTGTTATATGCCTTCCTTTTTAATGCTATTGGAAATGGTTCTTCACATGTTAGTTGTATTTTTACTTCATAATTCTTAATCATCCCTAATTTCTTTTCTCCAAATGAGAATGCTTCTTTATTATTTCTTATTATTCTTAATATCTCTTGTTTTTCTTCTTCTTTTAATTTTCCATTTATTTTAATTTCTTCTAATTCTTTTTCAAATTCATCAAACTTCTCTTCTTCCATATTATATATTTTTATCTGTGGCTGTTTGTTTAGTAATTTAAATTTTTTCTTTGAATCTGTTCCTATTGTAAATTCTTTTTCAAAGTAATTAATTTTAAAGCCATATTTATACATATTTTCATTTCCTAGTATAATTGTATTTTCATTACGCATATTTTCCAATACTATTATTTCAGTTTGTAATTTAGTGTTACTTTGTTTATGTGGGAATACTATTTCTAATTCAGTTATTCCTATTGCTTTTAAGCTTCCTCCTAGTCCCACTAGTTTATAGTTCTTTTTTATTTCTTTTATTGTACATTTTTGATTTATATTTTTTAATAATTTATCACTTATTATTGAACATGCTGCCCCTGTATCAATGCATACTTTAATTAAGTGTTCATTTATATATGCTAATGTCATTGCTGGTATACTATTTTCATACCCACTATCTTCTATTATTTTCTTTGCTTTGATGTTGTGTTCAGACAGTTCAATTTCCATATTTTCTGGTATTTCTTCAATTGAATTTATTTCTAAATTTTCATTTTCTATATTTAATGTATATTCTTCTATTTCTTCATCTTCTTTTTCACTTTCATCTGTATCCTCTTTTTCCTCATTGCTTACTTCAGTTTCTTTTTGTTCTTCTACATCTATATTTTGTATCTTCTTATTTGGACATGTATTACTGTAGTGTCCTTTCTTATTACATATATAACATTGTATATTTGAGTTTATTATTGCTTTCTTATTTTCATTCTTTTTTTCTTGTTCTTGTTGTCCCTTCTTGTAACTTGGTTCATAAAATGTGTTTGATCTATATAATGGATCATTTTGTATTAATTCATCTAGCTGATGACAAAAAGTATCTAATTTTTGTCCTCTTCTCCATCTTGCCTGTATATCATTTTGTATTTTACCAGGTAATTTTAACATTAGAAATTCTATTATTTCATCTTCATCCCATGTATTTTCTATTGCTTTTAATTTGTATGCTAAATTCATAAACCACCTTCCTGGATTTCTTGCTCTCTCTACATTTAATTTGTTATTATTAATATAATTTCTCATTCTTACTTTCCATGCTCTTGTTGAGAATTTTTCTATAATTCTTTCTTTCCAGTCATTCCATGTTTTTGCATTACTTTCTAATCTTGTTTTTAAGTACCGATCTCTAGCTTCTCCTTTAAATATTGATCCTAATTTTGATGTAATGTATATATCTGGCATATTAAAGTCATTCTTTAATACTTCAATATTGTTTATAAATTCCATATGATTATAAGTACCTTCTCCATAAAATACTGGAAAATTTTCAATCCTTGGGTAATCTTTTGGATTAATTTTTTCTTCATTCTGTTCTTCATTCTTTTCTTCTTGTTGTTTATTTTTATTATTAATTTTATATTCTATATTATTTATTTTATTCTTAATTTCTATTGTTGTCTCTTCTATTTTCATTAATTTTGGTTCTATTTCTTCTTGGTGCCATTTTATTATCTCTTTTTTAATATCCTTAATATATCCTTCGTTATTTTCCTTTATTTCTTTAATATGATTAATTGTTTCTTCATTTGTTAATATCATCTCATCAAACATCTCCAACGTTTTGTCAAATAGTTTAAGGTTCTCTTTCTCTTTTTTTATTCTCTCTTCATCTTTCTCTCTTTTAATGTTACTAATGTTTTTAATTTCATGGCATGTATCGTTTATTGGTAATAATGCACTAGTAAGTATATTTGCTATAGCTATCGAATTGTCTTGTATTAATTCTTTCACGTTTTTTGTATCGCTAATTAATACCTCTTTGATTTTATCTGCTAATCTATCCATCCAATCTTTCAGCTCCATCTCCTCCGTTGGCACCGCTTGCTCCTTCGTCCATATCGATGTTTCTTCTGTTTTAATATTATGTAAGTTTTTTTTTCTTCTTCATTTTGCCATGGATTATTACTTACTGTATTCTCGTCTCCGACCATTGAAGAATATTCGTTATCCACGATTCCTCCCCTTTCGTCAAGTTTTCGATTTGTTTTGTCTTCGCGCGGTTCTCCTCTTGAAGGTTCCAAATATCTTGTCGATATGTTTTTACTAATTCGTTCAAGGTTTTTATTGTCTTGTTTAAGGTAAGTAAATCGTCTTCCATTTGATTCACTTTCATATCTAGTCGGTAATGGTTTATTTCGACTTCTTCTATATTTTCTTCTAAACATTGAGCTAATTCTTTTATTTGTATTATCTCCAGTCTTACTTCTTCGTTCATTATTACTTCCATTTCCCTCGTCATAATCGCTCGAAGTATTTGACGTATTCGATTCAGCAATTTCTCTTGATTTTCCTTTTTTACTTGGTAAGTATGTTTCTATTATTTTATTGGTATAATCTTTATACTCACTAGATGCGTTTGATTCCTGGTCATGACTTCTTGATTTTGATTTTCCATATTTTATTTCTTTAGACGTCGACGGTAATGGTTGCAGTTCAGGTTGTAAGTTTTTTATTCTGCGTGATCTTCTCATGTCTTTTTCCATTTTTTATTTGTATTTGTTTTATTTTTTCTTAACCGTTTTATTTTCTTTCTCTTTTTATTGCTTGATTATGCACGTCTTTCTGCACTTCTTTATTTGTCTTCCCCCCTTTTTTTCTTTTCCTCCGGTTATCCTTTATTTGTCTTGTTTATTTCTTTTTCTTCTTTTCCTTTCTTCCTTTGTTCTTTTCTTCTCTTTCTTTTTTTTTATTCGTTAATCTTATTCCCCCCTTTTTTATATTTTCCTTTTAGAAATCGTTTTATCTTTTTCTTTTTTTTATATATATTTATTTCTTTTAATTAATTATTATATTGTTTTTTTTTATTATTGTCAGAAAAAAAATATATCGTCTCTATCCTCTACTAAAAAACTGTAACAGAAAGTTACGAGTTTTTCTAAAAAAAATGTATATATCTGTCTTTACTAAATTATATCTATATATATAAAACTTTTTTTTTTTTTTAAAAAAAAAACTGTTGTATTGCTTTGTATAAAATTTATGTCAAACTTTATACCTTACCTCTGAAAATATTATCTTATCCTGTCTCTTTTTTTTAAAAAAAAAAAAATTAAATTGTTGTAGCTATATTTTTATAATTTTTCTAAAATCTATTTTCTATTTAGATATTTAGTTTAAATTTATTTTTTCTTCTTTTTTTTTTTTATAAAAGTTTTTAGTATAGTAATATAATACTATTTGTTGTAATAATTTTTAATAATTGTTATTTTTGTAGAATAATATTTAATTTTATTTAAGTATATATTTTATATAATAATTATTTCTTGACACTACTTTGATGAGGTGCCTGGATTTTTTCAAAGGAAAGACCCCCAAATGTCAGGCCTGAGTCACTGTAAGAGGTATAAATAAGTCTTATCAGCAGCACTAAGGTCTGAATAGAACTAAACCAAGGTTAGGTATAATAATATACTATAAAATCCCACACTATTTATAACTTTGATTATATGTTATAAACCAGGTACTGTTTATATAATACTATAAATCACTCAATCTAGTGTTATAACAATATTTAAATACTATATATAGTTATTCCCACGTCTGTTTATATACAATATAAACCAGGTTCCAAACTAAAGTATATAAATAAGTTACCCGGACTAGTAAGTTATTAATTCAATATATTAATAAGATATAGTACTTATGCTTCTGTAATTCTTACTTGGACTACTCAACAAATTGGGAACCAGGAATAAGATATCAATATTTATAATCTACTGAGAAATAGAGCTTACCTATTTAAGATACAATATCAATAATATAATATTGAATTTATATTAAATGATAAGGGGAAACTAATAATAAATATATTACCCTATGCAGTGGACCTCACTCAATATAGCTGTAATGATATTTAATTATTAAGACTCAAGAGACTACACCAGTAGTAACTTCAATAATACTAAAAGTATCAAGTTTAAGTTGTGGTAAAAGCAGATGGTGATTTCTAGGGGAAATCACCTCCTTATATCTTATTTCATCCATACTATTTACATGTATTTTCTTATCTGTATTTTAATAAGCCCTGCATTTAATTTATCTGTACCCCTGACTCCTTATCTGCTTGCATTCATGTTTCTGCATTCATTCCTGCATCTTTTCCTACCTGCATGCTGTTTCTGCTTCTTTATTCCCCTGCATCTGTTCCTGCATCTGCATTTCTTCCTGCATGCTTTTCCAGTTTCCTGCATCTTTATCTCCTTGCATCTACTCTTGCATCTGCTCCTGCATCTACTCCTGCATCTACTCCTGAATCTACTCCTGCATCTGCTCCTGCATCTGCTCCTGCATCTGTTCCTGTGTCTGCATGCATTTCACCTGATGTCTGATATTCCTGCATTGTATACATATTCTGCATTTATCCTTTACTCCTGTCTTCTTATATATATTCTTTATTTAGTTAATTTATTCTTTACTTTACTTATTTGATACTTACTCTTTTGTCAGCTATTCTACTGATCCTAGCTGACAGGGCCCATCTCTAACTTTCAAAAAAGGAAAGATGTTTGTGTATAGTGAAATATGGTGGAATGAAGGGGATTATTTCTTTTCTTTCTTCTTTCTTTTTTCTCTTTTATATTTCTTTTCATTTTTTCATTTAATTTTGTGATGTTTAATTACAAGTGGGAAGGATAATTAGACCGGAATAGTTTAAATGACCATGTGGGGGGGATTTTATGTGCTTAAGAACCTTATGTACATAGTCATTTGTGGTATAGTCTGTAGTCGCGGAGTCCCCTGTTCTCCAGTTCTTTCTGGAGCTCTACAGGCTGACACCGTGCTACACTAAGACTTTTAAGTGCCAAAATAATTGTTACTTAACTGTTGCGTAATTGTTGCGCCATTGTTGTGCCCCAAGACAAAATGAATATTTATTGTAGTGCTATGGGCTGTCCCTGATTGATTACTAGAAGTGATTCATATCTTGTAAATTCCTGGATATTTTTCTGTGTGTCCTGTGTTTGCCCCATGTTAAATGTGTCTAATGCTTGGTGTTGAGGCTACTCCACTTTTTTTCGGTTATTTAACCCATTCCAACTTCCCCTGACCCATCCAATCCCTTTCAATTGCAACCTCACTTAGCTCGCAATTGTCAAAAAAACCTTACCAGGAAATTAAAGAACCTGAATCCCCCCTCAACTGCTAATACCCACACAAGACACTGTTTGCGCTTGTTTTGGGTAATACCACTTCGTCTACCTCCTCCATAGAAAGCACAAGCACTGCTCATCTACAGAAACCAATAAGTAACATTACACTTTAAGTCTAATTTATATACAGCCTTATGTAGTCAAGTACCTAATTGTTAAGTTTATCTTATGCCTTGATAATAACTCTTTGAACTTGATTGATGAGGATATCTAGCACATAACTTCAGGCCGTGTGGGATTGTAAACTTGTTATTTATCCAAGGAGCAAACATAAGAAAAACCACTTTTGATAATGTCTCTTGTTTCCCACACTTGGCACTATATGATTTTTGTTTGTATTAAAAGTCTATTTAAGTACTTCTTATGGAGGTCAAATATTTGTGCCCACCCATATTAGAGCATCCATAGCTGTTTCAGCAAATATTCAGTAGCTATACGAATTTTACTGGTGCCATTTGTTACTTAATTGCAATATTCATCAGCTGTATGAAAATTCTTTAACTAAACATGTGTTAAGAATATTCATCAATTGTGTAACTCATTCAATAACTACTAGCACACATCCATTTCACACTTCAACTCATACAAACACATCTTCAACAACATGACACAACAATTCATGCACATTTTAGATGAGCTACAATCTATAGAAGAAGAAGAAATCATATTTAGAGAACTTTTATAGTCAATGAATTCAAGTAATTAAGCCCACAAAAAATATTTATTAATTGCAATCGCATTGATAGACATCACCAGCTAATGAAAGACTACTGTAATACAAATAGTACGTACAACTCAACCATGTTTCACCTCCATTTTTGCATTGGGAAAACTCTTTTTCTTTAAATTTCTAACAATATATAGCTACATAGTGTGTATATTGGACACAGAGGACTGTAAGTCAAATGTGAAGCACACGGGTTGCTTGCTAATGCTTATCCATGACAAAGCAAGTTGTTCTTCTTGGGGGTGTTGTCAAAACTAGTAGTTTTTCTCTCATGTTTGTTTTTATTCTAATTCAGCACATATTCTTCTGACATGACTTATTCAATGATACATGTGATAATTATTAAGTTTCTTTTGTGTCATGAAATTCCATGTGATTTATTTTACAATTGACATGTGCTATACAATCTTATCCCTTGATATCTTTGAGCCGTTTTGTCACTTATACAGAGAGTTATTGATCAGTTCTGTTTCTCCCATATCTGTTATTTTTGCTCAAAGATATCTGTTACCTTAGAGGTACTTTACAGAGATATATTATTAGGAGAGATTTGGGGCTGTTAACTAATAGGGCGGTTGTTTATTTATAAAAAGGTACTTTACAGAGATCAATTATTAGGAGAGATTTGGGGCCATTAAATAATAGGGCAGTTGTTTATTTATAAAAAGATATCAGGATTTTTCAAGTTATGGGCACAGAGCCTTATTAGATTTAATCCAGAGATACATTTAATATTCCTTCACCAGCTTCTTCCAATAACCTGTCAACAGATTCAACTGAAACTGCCCATCCTTCTCCATTTTCAAATATGGAATCCTCTGAAAACTCTAATAACTCCTCTCAAAATATCCCAATACTCTCATCTGACAATTTCCATGAATGGAGGATTTGTATGCTTGCTCATCTAACCCGCAATAAATTAAAGTCTCTTGTTTTGGGTAAAGAATCTTGTCCCTCAGAAGGTGCTTCTCAAATCCAGGTGGATGAATTTTGAACAAGGGTTGATAAAGCTACCAACATCATCATTTCCAAGATTGATGCAAGAAATCTTGCTGCTTTTGTTACTGAAGAGGATATGGATAGTCCCTGGTTCTTTTGGTTAAAATTGAGTACACAATATGCAGCAGATGATGCCTCAAATAGGGCCTTCATCTTTGCTTGCTATCATGACATTAAGTGCCATGACAAGGGCCTCAAAGTTCTTGTTAATGAGCTTTGAACGAGGATTAATGAGCTTAGAGCTGTGGGTGTGTCTTTTGAGGGTGAACTTGAGGCCCATCAAATTTTAAAACTCCTTCCTGACTCTTATCAGACTCATAAGGCACTTATTTTTCACTCCTTGGAAGTATCACATCAAAATCTATCCATTCATAATTTACTTTCAAGACTTGCTTGACTTGCTATTGAAGTAGAGTCTGATGTCACTTAAAATTCAACCTTTGTTAATAAAGCCAAAGCTTCTGATAAGCCAAAGTGGCCAGTTTTTTGGAACGGCAAACATAACCCAAAGACAAAGCATAGTGAAGAAAACTGCTTCAAGCTTCATGCAGAAAAAAGGAAAAAGTAAAAGTTGCTCAGTTTCTCAAAATACATCTACAATGGAACCAGAAATACACACCAATATCAGCTATGGTCCAACAAAAATTTTCAAAGCCAGCCTTAACAGTTCAGTGGGAAATCTTATTATTTTTGACAGTGGTGCAACTGTCCACATGTTTTGTCATCACAAAAACTTCAAGAATTACAAGTTTAGCCAAAAACTAATCAAACTTGGTAATGGTTCAATTATCTAAATTCAAGGAATTGGATCTGTCAATCTTGTCACTCCACGCAAAGTTATTACTCTAACTAAGTGTCTTTACATCCCTGAAATAAACCAGAATTTAGTGGGCATTGGAACATTCATCACACAAGGCTGCAGTCAAAAAACCAATCCAAACGGCTCAGTGTCAATTCTTAAAGTCAATGATGTTATTCTTGATGGAAAATAGGATCCACATGGGGGACTTATTGCTCTTAATGCTAAGATTGGTAAGTCTTTCAGTGTTTCTTTCAATTCTTTTCCTTCAACTAACTCAAAATCTCTTTGGCACAATAGATTAGGACACACAAACAAAAAATATTTAAATAAATTTGAAAAAATTATTGTTTGTAGTTTTTTTGATGACCTAAATATTTTTGAACCTTGTGTAGATTCTAAGCATCATACTCTTCAACTCTCTGGTACAATTCCAAGTGGAACTTGTTTTCTTGAATATCTACACTGTGATTTAAGCAGAAAAATTACCCTACCTTCTAAAGGGGGCTTGCTTTATTATTTTAAATTAACCAATTTATTCACTTCTTATCAATTTGTTTTTTTATTGAAAGAAAATAAAATACCTTTAATACTTTTCTGAAATTTAAAAAGCATATTGAAAATTCATCTCTACTTAAAATTGCCAATTTGGCATGCAATAATGGCACAGAATTTATAAATAAAGATTTTTATGATTTAAGTGTTGTTGACGGTTTCAAAATTATAACTACTTCACTTTACACTCTTCAGAAAAATCCAATAGCTGAGCGTTGAAATTTAATGACTACATAAATGGCTAAAGCACTACTCTTTCATTCCAAAATGCCTGTCAAATACTGGAGAGAAGCAGTTAACACCGCTGTGTACATTGAAAATTTTTTGCCATGTTCCTCAATTAATTTCATCACTCCATATGAAAAAAGGTTTGAAAAGATTCCAAAATTGTCTCATATGAAAATTTTTGGTTGCACTGCTTATGCACTGATGGATAAAAAGTTAAGAAGAGGAAAATTCTCCCCAAATTCCATTAAATGTTGCTTTCTTGGATATTCTGAAGACACCACCTCTTATAGCCTTTTAAGACAGTGAATTTTTACCCATCTTAGGCTGATCCATGTCTTTTCATACAGAAGAATATTGAAAATTCCTGTTATGTACATGTTCATCTCAATGATTTATCAATTTTTAGAAAAAATGTTTCCTGATTTAAAGATGCAATCAAAGCCTCTTTTGACATGGAAGATTTTGGTGATGCAAAATTTATCTTGGGTATGCATTTTACAAGAAATAGACAAGCCATAAACCTCTCTCTTTTTCAAGACCAAGAGATTAGGGACCTACTATTTTCTTATGATTTCAGGATTGTAAACCCGTATCTACACCCATGTTGTTGAACATGCAGTTAGAGAAAGCCACTGAAGCAGAAATTCAAGATTTTGAAAAACTCAATATTAACTATAGAAGAGCAGTGGGAAAACTCAACTATATTTCACAGGGAAAACAGCCATAAATTACCTTTTCAAATAGTAAATTAGCTCAAAACCTCAACTCACTGGGCATCAAACACTGGATTGCATATAAAAGAGTTTTACGCTACTTGAAGGGAACAATTAATGTTTCTTTAAATTTTAATGGTTTTGTTTTTCTTTCCAATGAAGGTAACCTCAGTCACTCAATTCCAGATGGCTTTTTCTGATGCTGACTGGGCTGGTTGTTGAGATATTCAAAGGTCAACCACTGGTTATGTGTTCAACATTAACAGTACTGTGGTCAGTTGGCAATGTAAAAAGCAACCTACCAATGCACTTAGCACCTCAGAAACTGAAAGTAAAGCTACTGTTGATACTAGCTAAGAACCCATTTGGATGAAAAATTTACTCATAGACTTAGGATATGATTGAAAAACATCTTCCACCCTTTTCTCAGATAATATAGGTAGTATTGCTCTGTGCAAGTATCCTGTTTTTCATGTGAGAACAAAACACATTGAAATCCAGTTTTGTTGAATTAGAGAACAGATATTGAATGGAAAAATTGACCTTAAATACATTCCAACCACTGAAATGATTGCAGATATCTTTACAAAGGCTCTTAGTAAGGAAAAATTCATGAAGCTCACCAAAAAGATTGGTCTGATAGATAAGATTGATAGCAAGGAGGGGTGTCAAAACTAGTAGTTTTTCTCTCATGTTGACATTTATTCTAATTCAGCACATACTTTCTGACATGAATTATTCAATAATACATGTGATAATTATTAAGTTTCTTTTGTGTCACAACATTCCATGTAATTTCTTTTACAATTGACATGTGCTAGACAATCTTATCCCTTGATCTCTTTGCACCATTTTTTCACATATATAGAGAGTTATTGATCAGTTCTGCTCTTCCCATCTCTGTTATTTTGCTCAAAGATATCTGATACCTTATAGTTACTTCACAGAGATCAATTATTAGGAGAGATTTGGGGCCCTTAACTAATAGGGAGGTTGTTTATTTATGTCAGTGTATGCTAGTATCTAAGTATGATTTAATAATAAATATTAATGGTCCCACTACTTATTGATAAATTATTTAGAAATTAAACCTCAGGTGAAAACTAATAAAATAGTTATTCTCAATATAAACTCACAATACTTGAATTTTTATGTGTGCTACTGGTGGATAATAGATAAATAAAATATAGTTATAGCTTATATAAAGATAATATCAATTTATAAATGCTTTATAATATATTAATAAATGATTTTAATTGTTTCAAAATGTTTATTTGAATTGAAGTAAGTAATTTATGTCCAAAAAACCGTCAAATCCTCCCTTACTTATACCAAAATCAACTGGAGTGCACAAACCTTCAATCCAGATGATGTCACTGCTCTCCTGGGAAATTACAACACTTTGAGGGCCCATCACCTCCCCATGGCATTCAATTCAAGAAAATTCAACACCCAGACCTCCATTAAGGACCCTGCATCACAAATAATGATATCATAGACCCATACCATAAATAGAATAAACAGATAAAAGCAGACACCATAAAGAAACAGGTGAAATAACTCATCCAAAGAGTATATAGTTAGAAAAAAAGCATATAAAGGAGTAGAATTAACTGTTCAAGCCCCAAATAACATCCCCAAGCCTCCATATTAACCCAGTGATCATATCCCAACCCATAAATCTGTGAAAATTTATCAAAGGAAGCAGATTAAGTTGTCCAAACTAGATATATGCACCTGAAAAAGGTGTATATGCTTGTGTAGGTGTTGTGAGTCCACTGAATATATCCATATGACCTAAAATAAGCAGAAAAATAAATTTTATAGACTATCTAAAGGTTAAAACCCACTTATAGACCTTAATATACATAATATAACTACATATTTCACTGAATATGAGGTTTATGTATACATATAAGCTTATGTATGTCTATAATTACTTAATATCACTTAAGATAAGTATATTATGACTCCATTAACACCTTAATAAGTATTATAAGGCTATGGATAAGCTATTTAAACTACTATAAGCCATATAATTTTGTAATAAATATATATATATAGGTATTATAACCATATATATAAGTATTATAACCTTAATTTTAACTTATAAGCTTAATTTAATTAAGGTTATATTTTTTTAAGAATAAGAATTACTCAGTTCTGGGAATACCTAGGCTGACACTCCCACATCCAAAAATTAATAAAAAATGTTAAGACATTTTAATTAATAAGTAAGGAGTGAATATAAAAATAATTTTTTAATTTTCTATAATACATATACTGAATTTTAACAGTATTATTTGGATTTAAATTTTTTCAAGAGATTTTTAAGATCAGAGATTTCATTTTCTGGAATCCACTGGTCATATTCACTTGATTTATTTTTAAACCTGAATAGATACTCAACTCCCTTTTCTTTTGTAAGGTGTCTCTTTTAAAGTATCTTTTCAATCTCTGCCTTTTCAACTATTTCTTTAGGTTTCTGTTTATGCCTTCCTTATCTTCTTGGAAAGAGAGCAGTATCATTATAATGATAATGGGCTTTATCCTATCTTCTCTTCTCATTCTCAAATGCCTTATTTATACATTCTTGAGCATGATTTCTGCATAATTGTTGCATCTAATGAAAAGATTTTGTATCTGGATGAATATCCAATCTAGGTAATTTATTAAGAGTTTTAGTAGGGGTATTAGGTACATAACCAAACCATAACTCAAATGGCTTTCTGCCAGTGACAGAATGTACTGTACTATTGTATGCAAATTCTAAACCTGTGATAAGAGTAACCCAATCATGAGTGAATTTGTCATTGTATTTATAGTCAGGACCAAAAGCACAATATCTTCTTATCATATCTTCCAAAGTTTTTATCTTTTTTAATGCTAGCCTATCAGTTTGTGGATAGTGTGCTGTAGAACGTTTTAATTTACAACCTGAAACATCCAAAAGTGATTTCAAAAGCTCAGAAGTAAATTTTGGATCTCTTTCTGAAACTTTTCTTTGGGGAATACTGCTATATTTAACATTTGTGTCCACCATAAAAGAGCTAAGTCCTTTACAGAAGCCTTTTTGTGGTTAGGAAAAAATTTACACATTTTTGTAAATCTATCTACAATTACCCAGCAGGAGTTATAACTCTTTTGCCCTGCTATTGGAAAACCTGTTACAAAGTCCATGTTAACTATTTCCCATGGAGCTTTTGGCTGCTCAAGTTGTTGTAATAAACCAGCTCTTTTGCCTGTTAATCTTTTAGATTTTTGAAAAGAATCACATGTATAAACATATTTTTGAACATCATCAGACATGTTAATCCACCAAGCTGTATTTTTTACTCTGGTTAATGTTTTATGGAAGTCAAATTGACCTGCTAATATATAATCATGACATATACTTAACATTAACTCCTTCATTGAAGGGGGAATTACTATTAAATTGCTTAATTTCTTCCTGTAATATATATAGCCATCCTCAATGGAAAATTTTCCTTTTTCTAGTGCTTCCCTATACTTTTGTGGTAATGTTTTTATTAAAACACTCATTGAAGCATTAGATGAATCATTTAATATTATAGTACATTTACTCAAGTTAGGATCTAGAGCATAATTGTCAAGAATTGATTACATAAATTCATCCTCAATATCTACAATATAAATTCCATAAATGTTAATAATCTCTGTTTCAGGAACATAAGCAGGATTATCATTATTATTAGGTAGTGGTACTCTAGATAATAGATCTACATGAGAGTGTTAAGTTCCTGCTCTATGGGTAATATTCATCTGTCCTCAGTACTCTTGTACAGCTAATTTCCATCTAAACATATGTCTATTAGGAGTTTTCATATTTAAGAGTGACTTAATTGCACTACAGTCAGTTATCAACTCAAATTTTTGGTCCTCAGGTAATAATGTAGCATCTCTAGAGCCCATACTACTTCCAAACACTCAAGTTGAGTAGCCCCATATTTCTATTCACTACTTCTTAGTGTATATGAAATATAGCAAATAACTACTTCTGAAATTTTCCCTTCAATAAGTTGTTTTTGATGCAAAGCATCACTCAAACCAATAAAATTTGAATCAGTATACAATACAAAAGGTAATTGGAAATATGGTAATTCCAAGATACAAGCTTTCATCAAACATTCTTTCAACTTATCAAAAGCCTGTTGTCCTTCATTATTCCAAATGAAAGCTTCTAATTTCTTTATCAGTGTGGCCAATGGTGCAGCAATTAATTGGTGGTTCTTTATATATTGTCTATAATAAACACACATACCAAGAAAAAATTGTAAATGCTTTAAATTTTAAGGAATTCCAATATTCTTGCTTTCAGCCAACTTATTTTGGTCTACACATATTTGTAAGCCAGATACAATATGACCAAGCACTTTTAAAGACTCAAACCCAAATTTACATTTTTTCAATGCAAGGGTCATTTTTATTTCATCCAACTTCTGAAATACCTTCTTTAAATGGATTAAGCATTCATCATATGTCTTAGAGAACACTATGATGTCATCAATGTATAACATTAAAAATCCCTCAATCATTTAATTATGGAATGTTATATACATTAACTTCTGAAATACTGAAGGAGCATTTTTTGGTCCAAATGGCATCCTGACATATTTATATATTCCCATATGTGTTTGTGTCAACAAAAGGTTCTGTGAATTCTTTTCAACAGTAATTTGATGGTACCCTTTATTTCAATCTAGGAAACTTATGTATTTAGCACCTTTGAGGGTAGTATGTATACAAGCAATCCTTTTCAAGGGGTAAATATCATCTACTGTAAATTTATTCAATGCTCTATAATCACTGTAGAGTCTTGCTTTATCTTGCTCATAAGATATTAGCACTGGTGATATCACACAATATTTTGGTGTAGTTTCAAACTTTTCAATAATTTTCATCTTGAACAACATCTTAATGTTATCCTCTATGTCTCCCCTCTTCATTGGTGAAGCAGGTTATGGTTTCTTCTTAAGACAAGATGGAATCTAATCCATATCACAGGTTAAACTAATTTTCATATCATGATCTTTTATCAGGCCAAGTTCATTAGTCCCATGTGCAAAGGCCATCAGAAATGCTTTAATTAAGTACAAAATATTTGTCTTCTCAGCTTCACTTATCTGAGTGTCTAATGATGCTTTAGAAATTTCTGTTTCCAGAAGTTCCATCTCATTGGATTCTCTTCCTTTGCAAGGAATACCTATAACTGACTCAATGTGTAATACAGTGTTATAAGAATTTATTTGAAATCTCCTTTTAAAGTTCATTAAAATTGTAAAATTATTATTGGTAGGGTCTAATTTCACACCAAACTTATTTAGAATTTCATTTCCAATGATAAAACAGCTACTACAACTAGTATTATTCATTACTACCAAGTCACAAGTTACTCTAAAATAACCATGTTGATGTTTAAAAAAAACAGAAGATATGTATCTACTGATGGGGTGTAGTACTGATTCAAAACGTCTCCAATTTTTACTTTGAAGGGTTTCAAGCTTTGAATTATAATCACTATCAATTTTCTGTAATGTATTTGCAGAAACAACAGAACCAGCAGCTCCTGTTTCCAATACTATATTTACATTTTCTCCAGAAATTATTGCTGGAACAGTGATAGGTGTCATAAAATGAGAAATAATCTCTTTAATACTTAAAATCTGAAAAACATCATCTAGACATAAAATATAGAGAAAGGCCGGGGCTCTCCAATGGTAGTAACCGCATCCCTGCAGTCCCAATATTTGCTGAAAAAATCAAGAAAAACATCCAATTATTAAACAATTTCATTTAAGACACATCAAAACAATGCCAAATAGACCAACAAAGGGCTCTGCCAATTTTGGAAGATCACACGGTGTTGGTAAAGTGGTTTGGTATGCATATTTTATTGACTTATTCCACAATCATGGCTCAATTAGACTCTAGTAACTACTTTATTCTGTAGTCATATAATCAAACGATTTTCAGCTTGGATATCCTTAATGATTTCAGCATCCTCCAAATTCATTAAAGATTCATTTGAGTCCGTACTTAATATTGCATTATCAAAGATGGAAAAATAATTTTCCAACATACAGACTTCATTTTTATCACTATATGGGATATTACTGTCATAATCACTTGAATATTTACTTTTTTCTATTTCATTTTCAGATTCATGCTGATTTTCAACAATTTTTATGTTTTTTTCACATTTGTGACCTTAAAACCAAGGCTTATTACACTTATAACAAGTGTTAGTCTCATACTTTTTAGGTATTACAGGTGCAGTGAGTTTTTTCTGCTTTTCCTGCAGTGTTTTTCAATTCTGATTTTTCACAGGTTCATTATTTTTTTATAAGTGTTGTATCTTTCTTCATACTTATGGTTTAATAATATTTCATTACAAATATTAAAAAATTTAGATTATTCATCAACCATTATAGTTCTAGCTACAACAATGTCTCTGACAGATATAGGTAATTTATATATTATTTTATCTTTCCATAAGTTAAAATCCATATTTGGATCAATGGCTTTCAATATTTTATTTAAATTCATTAAAAATTCCATTGGTTTATCACCATTCAACAGATTATACCTTGTTTTCTCATATATTCTTTGCTTATTTAGTCTCAATTTAGAACCTCCAAATTGTTTTTCAATCAGGTGTTTCCATTCAGCCCAAGAGTAATCTTTACCCTCACTTAATACAGCTTTAAAACATAATAAAGCAACATCCTTAAATGAAAAAATAAATTTTGATGTTATTTCTTCATCTGGTAACTTATATGAGAGTTTTAAATTGTCAATTCTTTGAATAAAATGCTGTCAATCAGAGCTAACTTCCTGTCAGGCTGAGGTCAAGTACAGAGACATGAACTAGCTTGAATATTCAGTTGTCTAGAAGATTTTAATGGTCCTATATGATTACTGTAGTACAAATCCAATAAGTATTAAAATATAACTCAATATAAGGGTCTCAGTAATTTTAATCTCACTAATTATATATGGTTTACAATCTTATAGTTGGTAGAAAAATAGATTTTATAAATTCAGATACTATTCAAAGACTTTTAAGTACTATTGATATGTATTGTAATTGTATTGGTTATATTTTTAATTGTAATGATAAAGAATGTAGAAAACAAGAACCAAAACCCCCTCCTTTTATACACAATTACTTCCCCAATGACCCCCTTGATTTACCAGATCTATACCCATTTGATGAAACCTCATTCCAGCTAATAGACATGTCCAGAAACAAAAAGAGTGACCAGTACCATAATTAGAATGAAATCACCCACTGTAGACAATCCTATAGTACTAGCTATAGGCCTTGACCAAGGGAGTTGGAGAAAAACCAGATAGAAAATTTCCTATCCCTTTAGAAAAATAGAGTGAGATTTACTTGCTAAAGTAAGTTGGTTCCTGTTTTGCTAAAGTCCCTTTTTCAACACACTTGACTGCTTGATGAGCCAAGAAAGTAGTCCCCAGACAGACTACCAAACCAAAGAACTGAAATGTAGACCAATGTCCACACCAGAGAAAGCAAAGATACTTGATGTAAGCTGCAAATCCACACCAGAGACAGCAATAATACTTGATATAGCTTGCAAGACTATACCAGAGAACCTGTTTCCAAAGTTGAGTTAAATGAAGAACTAACCTTGCAACAAACACAGCCAATTGTGGCCAAAAAACAGTGAAAACTTAGTGAGGAACAAGGATATCACCTCTGGATGGTTGTATGATAATTAAAGTTGCCCCAAACTGTCTTATTCACTATGTAAACACAGACCACTATCTAAGAGCCCATTCACACCAACTAATTTGGCGCCTGTACCAGCCAAATTGAATAAAAACCCTCCAGAAGCGCTCCCCAACCTTCTAAAACAGAGGTTGGCAGGCTGCCCAATGTCGGAGGTGCCGCCTGAAACGGCCCGGCCTCCCTGAAGCCAGAAAACCAATAAACGCACCTAATCTACTTAGAATAATTAGCTACAACTACTAAAACCTTTAAAACACGGAATTTCACTATAACAACATTGAGACATGAAATAAAGAGCTAAATTAGCCCTATCCAATGGCACTAAGTACTTAACCCTAAGACTTAAGGTTAGCCCATAAACCCCAAAAAACAAAACTAAACAGCTATCTTTTGTAACTGAAGAATGAGGAATTGACCCCTAAAACTTAGAATATGAAAAATATTATCAAGACATGAAATATATTGAAAAACCCGGGCTATCCAATGATAGTACCCACATACCCACAGACCCAATATCCACGGAATAAAACCAGAAAAATACCCAATTCTTCAACAGATGTCAATTAAGACATGCACAAACAGTTCCAAAACACACAACAAAGGCCCCTGCCAATGTTGGAAGACCACACCGCAAAAATCCTGTAGTAATAGGGATAATCCATCAAAATTAAAGAATAAGCAAAAAAGAGAGTATATGTGTATTATACATTAAAATAAAAGACTAAAAAGGGAAAATTAAGACTATTTATTACTTAATAATAAGGGGGATTAAAATTAGAAATGTTGGGGCTAATCATGACATTATACTATGTGAAATCCCCATTCAAAAATAACCAAAATTGACTGAGAAACCACCTAAAAACCCAAAAAGGGCGTGAGATGAGGGGTAACTACATGCAGTACTTGGCAGGCGCTTTTACGAGTAAATACTTGACTAATTTAGGCAAATTTAAGTGCGGTAGTAAATAAAAGTGCCAAGAATTAGGTTATTAATGAAATTAGTGCATATAAAGAGGGTCAATGCATTTATAATTAAGCTAGGACACTAAATAAGTGCCTGTTGCCCATTTTAGTGTGTTTCCCCACAGTGGGTATAGAGTGTGGGTTAATTATAGTGTGAAAAAGCTAACTTTGCTAAAAATGAAGCTATTCACATGGGAAAAATGCAGGCAGTATGTGGCCAGTACACAGAAGCCATTTCTGGCATAAAAAACACCAAATTTGAAAAGTGTTAGTTTTATGCATTTGAGTAGCCAAATCAATAGTCCTAATTAAGACAAGTTGATCTTTCAAAGTGCATTTTTAATATTATTAAATTTATAGCGCATATAATCAACTTTTAAGTGATTTAAAGCGCATTTCTTGTTTATTACATAAAACAATGAAAACAACAGCTTTAAGTCTACTTAAAAATTATGTAGCCTTAAATTTAAGGTTCTCAAGATTATCCTAACATTTTGCAACTTAATATTAAGTACATAATACTTAAAAAAAGTGGATATATGCGTGTATATAAGGTGTTATAATGGCATATTTTGTATATTATCATAAATTTACTTATGTATACTATTTGTGTACTCTAATTTATTGCTCCCATGTATAGTCCATGTGTTTGAAATAACTTATAATTAATTTTTACTCAGTCCTGGGGATATCCAGGCTGAAACTTCCCCATCACAAGTTGGGTACTGATCAATCTTTGGATTTAATCTCACTAATCTTAGGTAAATTCAATAGCTCATTTACTTTGGATAAATTTTCTTGTATCTTGTCAGCCTAGATATCCCTAGGACTGAGTATTTCTTAAACTTAAAATAAGATAACCTTAAGTAAATTAAGCTTATATCTTAAAAATAAGGTTAAAATAATAATATATATGATTATATTACATATATATATAATTATTACTCTATTATATAGATTATAGTAGTTTAAATAGCTTATCCATAGCCTAATAATACTTATTAAGGTTTTAATGGAGTCATAATATACTTATCTTAAGTGATATTAAGTAATTATTGACATACATAAGCTTATATGTATACATAAATCTCATATTCAGTGAAATATGCAGTATATTATGTATATTTAGGTATATAAGTGGGTTTTAGCCCCTTAATAGCCTATAACCTTTGTTTTTATGCTTATTTTAGGTCATATGGACGTATCCAGTGGACTCACAACGCCTACAGAAGCATAAACATTTATTTCGGGCGCATACACTCAGTCTGGACAACTTAATCTGCTTCCTTGGATGAATATTCACGGATTTATGGGTTGGGAGGTCATTGCTGGGTTAATATGGATGCTTGGGGATGTTATTGGGCGATTGGAAATTTCAATTGTTTCCTTTATATGCTTTGAGTTTCATTAAATCTCTTTTTGATTGCTTATTTTACCTCTTTCTTTATGGTATCCGCTTTTATCTGGATTTTCTATTTGTGGTATAGATCTGTGTTATCATTAATTGTGATGGAGGGTCCTTACTAGAATTCTGGGTGTTTAATCTGCTTGAAGTGAACTCCATGGGGAGGTGATGGGCTTTCACAGTGCTGTAATTGCAGGGGATAGCAGTGACATCATCTGGATTGAAGTTCTGTGCACTCCAGGGGATTTGGGTATAAGTAAGGAGGGATTTTGATGGTTATTTATCATCAATTACTTGCTACAATTCAATAAAACACTTCAATACAATTATTAACATTTAGAAATATATTATAAAGCCTCTTATAAGTTGATATTATCATTATATAAGCTTAAACTATATTCTATTTATCTATTTTCCACCACTAAGCACACATTTAAGTCCAAGTATTGTGAGTTTAAATTGAGCATAACTATTTTATTAGTCTTCCCCTGAGGTTTGATCACTAAATCATTTATTAATAAGTAGTAGGACCATAAATAAACACTATTATATCATACTTATATACTAGACTATACTGAAATATCTCCTCTTGCACGGATTTTCAACTTACATTTGTTCTCTCAGACTTGAAAATTCCATCTGTTGGTTTTGCTTTTGGTGGCATTGGAAATGATTGAGATTCATTTTTGCAAATGAAAGAATTATTATTATACTGTGTATACTTATGATTATCCTGATTCATCGGTAGATTGGTAGTTTCAATATAGACCTTATTTAATCTGTGTAACAGATCAGAGACACTTTTACACTTTTATCTGTTTGTGCAAAAGATAACTTTGATCTTGATTCATATTTTAATAAATGCACTTCATACAATATTTCTAACTCACCAAATTTGTTTGAAAGGTCACTATAATTATTACTGAAAGAATCATATTTAAGAGTTAGAGCCAAGTTTTCTTTCTCTAATTCTTTATTTGTTATTTGCAGTTGAGAAATATTCAATTTTAAAGAAAAATTTGTTTCACTTGCGAGCTTAATTAATTAATCATCACACTCAGTCATTCTATTCCATAATTCTGAAACCATTTTATGGAAAGTTGGGTAATTATTAAAATACTACACATCTTCCTTCTAAAATTATTCACTATTTTGTGAGGCTCTCAACTCACTAATAAGTGGTGGCATCTGAGGGTTAACTGTATTATTATTTTGAATAGTACTATTGTTATTAAAAATGATTAATCAGGTGTATCTACATCAAAACCCAGTTGTCTTAAGTCCTCCTCAATTTTCTAAACAGATTTCTCACCAATTATGTTACCTGAAATTTAATCATCAGTTTTGTGTGCAATGTGAGAAGGTAGTCTACTTACAAAGGGATAGGATCAAGCCCTAACTTTTGGTGCTTTTTCTTTTTTTTGTAAGGGTGAGATGAGGTTATCTGATGAGGGGGTGGATCACTGTTGAAAATGTGGCTTTCCCACTGCTGATGGAACCAATTTTCACTTCCATTTCTCCACCAGGATCTTTTCCTGTGACTTAAATGATCCTCCTTGGGTAGGAGATTGCTGATTTGGCAGCACTCCCTTTAGCTCTTCCAAAGTTTGTTTCATTTTTTGAAATTCTATCCTGGAGTTGTTTTGCACCTGTTCTACCTCCTTTAGTATAGAAGATCTGCACTCCTCCAGTTTCAGAGCCTGTTTTTCCAGATGGGACAGTTGATCCTGAAGAGGAGGTGAAGTCTTTTTGATAGTTATCTTTTTTTAAAACGCGCTCTTTTCTCTATACTCATTGCATCTGGCTGTGGTCAGGATTGGCCTTCCATAGTGATGTCCTGGTACAGTGTTTTTAGCTTTTGACCTGGTGTTAAAGCAGGTTTATCACTTACATTTTCCTTTAGAGCACTATTTATGACTTAAATAACTTTTTCTTCATGAATATAAGAGAAAAGACCTGTATGGTAATTAGTAGACATAATATATTAGTAATATAAATACTAATAAAAGCACTGGAGCTTACTCTGAACTTATATCTTTATTCATTTAAATAAAATAAAAGAAAATTTTAAAAAAATCTGTTAAGAATTAAATGATAAGCTTAAATAGACCTTTAAAAGGGTAAATAATTAGTTTACCAAGATTTTATTAAATACCAATTTAATTGGGTATTATATTGGTTACCAAATACTAAGTAAAATTGTGTTTATATTGGGTACAGTTACTACTGTAAATACTTAATTTTATCTATAAAACATTAGTACAATTACTATAAGTGCTCTTTTTAGCAATAAATTATTTATTATGATCCACTAATGTGCTGCAGAGCTAAATATTTGGTTTATATGAGATATACTAGAGTAATAATCACATCCTAAGGCTTATACTAAATAACAAGTAATAATTAAGGAAAGACCCCCAATTGTCAGTGTATGTTAGTATCTAAGTATAGTTTTTTAGTAGATATTAATAGTACTACTACTTATTAATAAGCTACTTAGTAATTAAAATTCAGGGGAAGACTAATAAAATAGTTATTCTCAATGTAAACTCACAATACTTGGATTTTTATGCATGCTAGTGGTGGATAATAGATAAATAAAATATAGTTATAGATTATACAAAGATAATATCAATTTAAAAATGCTTTATAATATATTTATATATGATAATAAATGTGTTAAAATTTTTATTTGAATTTTAGTAAGTAAGTGATGTCCAATAACATGTCATATCCTCCCTTACTTATACCAAAATCAACTGGAGTGCACAAACCCTCAATCCAGATGATGTCACTGCTCTCCTGGGAAATTACAACACTTTGAGGGCCCATCACCTCCCCATGGCATTCAATTCAAGAAAATTCAACACCCAGACCTCCATTAAGGACCCTCCATCACAAATAATGATATCATAGACCCATACCATAAATAGAATAAACAGATAAAAGCAGAAACCATAAAGAAACAGGTGAAATAACTCATCCAAAGAGTATATAGTTAGAAAAAAAGCATATAAAGGAGTAGAATTAACTGTTCAAGCCCCAAATAACATCCCCAAGCCTCCATATTAACCCAGTGATCATATCCCAACCCATAAATCTGTGAACATTTATCAAAGGAAGCAGATTAAGTTGTCCAAACTAGATATATGCACCTGAAAAAGGTGTATATACTTGTGTAGGCTTTTTGAGTCCACTGAATACATCCATATGACCTAAAATAAGTTGAATAATAAAGTTTATAGGCTATTTAGAGGTTAAAACCCACTTATAGACCTAAATATACATAATATAACTACATATTTCACTGAATATGAGGTTTATGTATACATATAAGCTTATGTATGTCTATAATTACTTAATATAACTCATTATAAGTATATTTTGACTCCATTAACACCTTAATAAGTATCATAAGTCTATGGATAAGCTATTTAAACTACTATAGGTCGTATAATAGTGTATTAAATATATATATAAGTATTGTAACCATATATATAATATTATAACCTTAATTTTAACTTATAAGATTAATGTAATTAAGGCCATCTTATTTTAACCATAAGAATTACTCACTCCTGGGAATACCTAGGCTGAAAATTCAAAAAAAGATATCAGGGGTTTTCAGGTGTTAATTAGAAGACCTTTTTTCCCTAGATTCAGTCAACATAAATAAGTTATTATTGAGCTATTATAGATGAGAAGGTGTGGCTGAAGTGTTTAATGCAAATTTATATAGTAATTTAATAAATAATAGTGGCTATTTTTGTGTGAAGTGAGGGTTAAAAAAGGGATAAGTAATTAATGAGGCAGGTCTGGCTTCAGTAGGTAATGGTTGAGTCAAAAAAAGTGGTGTGAGGTTTTGGAAATTACAGAAGCTACTCAAGCAAATTTTCTCATTTGATTGTATGACTAAAGAATAAATTAGTTACTAGAGTCTAATTGAGCCATGATTGGGGAATAAGTTGGTAAAATATGCATACCAAACCACTTTACCAACACGGTGTGGTCTTCCAACATTGGCGGAGCCCTTTGCTGGTCTATTTGGAATTGTTTTAATATGTCTTAAATGACATTGTTTAATAATTGGGTGTTTTTATGAATTTATTTAGCAAATATTGGGACTGCGGGGATGTGAGTACTAACATTGGATAGCCCCAGTTTTTGTCTATATTTTATGTCAAGATGGCATTTTTCTAATTTTAAGTATTAAAGGGATTATTTCTCATTTTTCATTTAAAAAGATAGCTGTTTAATTTTGTTTTTTGTGTTTTACGGGTTAATCTTAAGTCTTAGGGTTAAGTTCTTAGTACCATTAGAATGAGCTAATTTTTCTCTACATTTTATGTCACAATGTTTTTATAGCCTAATTATGTGTTTTAAAGGTTTTAGTTGTTGTAGTAGATTTTTCTAAGTAATTTGGGTATTTTTGGAGGTTTTTGGTGGTTTTCTACCTTCAGGGTGGTCTGGCCGCCTCAGCCGGTTCTCCCAAGTCAGGCGTACCGCCCATTATGGTGCTAGAGGGCTGGGAAGTGTTTCTAGAGGGGTTTTATGCAATTTGGTGCTCAAGAATGCCAAATTTGTTGGTGTGCATGGGCTTTTAGATAGTGATCTGTGTGTACATAGTGAATAAGAAAGTTTGGGGCAACTTTAATTATCATACAACCATCCAGAGGTGATATCCTTGTTCCTCACTCAGTTTTCACTGTTTTTTAGCCACAATTGGCTGTGTTTGTTGCAAGGTGAGTTCTTCATTTAACTGAACTTGTCAACTGGTTTCTTTGGTATAGTCTTGCGAGCTATATCAAGTATTATTTCTGTCTCTGGTGTGGATTTGAAACCTACATCTAGTATCATTTCTTTCTCTGGTGTGGACATTAGTCTACATTTCAGTTCTTTGGTTTGGTAGTCTGTCTGGAGACTAATTTCTTGGCTGATCAGACAGTCAAGTGTGGCGGAAAAGGGTATTTAGCAAACAGGAACCAACTTACTGTAGCAGGTAAATCTCAATTTATTTTTCTAAAGGGACAGGCAATTTTCTCTCTGGGTTTTCTCCAACTCCCTTGGTCAAGGCCTATAGCTAGTATTATAGGATTGTCTACCATTTTGGGCTCCCAACGTGTGGTAGAACCTTCTAGTTCTTTGGAATCTCAGTTTTTTTTGAATAACTTCTGGGTCATCTATTCCTGTGTTGACTGTCAGTGGGGGGGGAAGTTCCTCCTTCTGTGATGGTTAGGGAGTGTGTTAGGATCAAAAATTGGGATGGTATAAAGTTTAATAGTGAAGATGTGAAGTGGTTTCTGGAGAATTATGAAGCTGCTGCTTGCGTGGATGGTGCTTTTAACCTGGACATGGTGAAGCAGATTTTTTTCTTCATTGGTGATAGGGAAGTGGAGGAGGAGGTTGTGGCCATTTCTGGCTACAAGAAAAGGGACTGGAAGTTATTGTGTAGGGAGATGGTGGATAGATGGCGTGTCAGGTTCACTATGGTGGATCTGAACAAGGTTTTCAGTGAATGGCAGTCTTATGGTGGTGTTGGTAACTTTCACAGTTACAGGGAGTTTCTGCTACAGTTTGATCCAGTGGTGGAATATTTGGTGGAAGTGCAGGAGCTGGCACATGAAAATGCTTCCAAGGATGTTTTTTGGTCTGCCTTGGCTAGAGATGTCAGGATGGATGTTTTTAAGGAGCTTTCAAGGAAGGACTTGATGAAGACTCTTTCCAATGAGGATCAGAAGTTACCTGCCTTGGACAAGGTGAAGGAGGCTGTGGAGGCCCATTTGAAGTTATTGGCTGTGGAAACCTATCAGGAGGGGTGTGCCAAATATGCCAGAAAAGTCAGTGAGGCTTTGTCTGAAGAGGATAATATAGTGAAGAAGGAAGAGAAGAATATGGTGAAGGTTCCCAAACCGGAGAGGGACCCAGTGGTGGAGCAGTTGGCTGATCTGACAAAACAGCTACATATTTTTGTTCAGGAGGCTAAGAAGGCCAATAAGGCTCCTTCTCAGCCTAGAGATTTTGATAGGAGGGCTGGTAGGAGTGATCCTTTGGTCTTCTCTTATTGCAGAAGGAGGGGGCACAAGTCCAATAATTGTTGGGCTCTGAACAGAGATGTGTCAGAGGGAAAGGTGGAGTTTGATGGCAGGGTGTTCAAGTTCCCTGATGGTTCATTTGTGAAGCCCAGTGAGGGGAAGGCACCTGTTGATTTGGTCAGGAGAACAAGTGGTCTCAATCAGAGGAGGCCAAGGTTTGAGGAGAGTCCTAATCAGGGGAAGTCTTCCGGTAAGGAAGATGATGATTTCAAGGGAAAAGGGAAGGAGGTTAATAAGGTCTCTTTTTTTACTTCCTTTGGTGGATTGGAGTTGTATTCTTGTGGTGGACAGTCAAGTGGTGAATTCTTGGCTGGTGTTTATGATGTAGAAGCAGGAAAGGTGAGAAGGCCTAAGAGCAGTTCTCAGGCCCAACCAAAGCCTAAGGCTTCAAAGGTGGATCCTAAGCTGAGTGCAGCTAGTAGGAAGTATAGCAAAGAGGAGCTGTAAAAGATTCAGAAGGGGATTGTTGATATGGGCCCCCCTAGTTTTAGTGCATTGGACATGAATTGTGAGCCAATGCCTATGGATGTTGATTCTGACTCTGAGGAGGATGTCCCTTTGGCTTCATTTCCAAAGCCTTCTAGAGTTAGAGGTGCTGGTTAGGGATCTGGTTTTATTCCTGCTGATGGTAAGTCTGTTGGTGGTCCTGGTCCTCAAGAATCTTCTAGGACCAAGGTAGTGAAGACAAGGGCTCACTTTGAGAGGCCAGTAGTTTCTAGCCAATATAATGTTATGGACTCTGTTCTGGAAAGGATGAATAAGGGTCAGGTTTCCCTTTCTTATGGGGAATTGTATGCTATCAGTCCTGGGTTGGCTGATAGACAAAAAATACTGTTGACCAGGAGAAGGGTTTCATCTGGGGAGGTGGAATACATTTGTGATTCTGCTGAGAAGTTTGGTGAGGGGTTGGAGACTCATTTTTCTGCACCTCTGGGTTATGTCAATGTCACTCTGAATGGTAGGGAGGCTAGGGAATTGGTTGATTCAGGCTCTCAGATTAACCTGATTTCTTTGTTTGAGGCTACTCATCTGGTCCTCCCAATCAAGACAGGAATTGGTGAAAATTTAAGAGGGATTGGTGACCATGTCTCTGAGTTTATTGGGACAGCTGAATCGGTGAAGCTTGATGTTGGTGAAGCCTCAGGGAAGATTCATTTTTATTTTGCCAAAGGTAATGTAAAAGCTGTTTTGGGTGGACCATTCTTGATGGATTTTCAAGCAAGAATTGGTTATCAGTTTGGAGTTGACGGGTGAAGATGAAGGAGGCTTCACATGAGGTTATCATTTCCTGGAGATGATGGTTGGGAGACCAGGCCAGGCTTGTCTTCAATGTGCCAGTGCATGGATTGTTGTAGGAGAAGAAGGGAAGTGGGTTTTGCCTCTGGTTTTTTGGAGTGTGGCTCAGGCTCTAGTGAGAGTCTGTCTTTTTAAGAGTGATGAGGGCTGATTGCCCTAGTGGTACAACCTCTCCCTAAGATGAGGAAATCTCAGGTTGTAGTAGGTCACCTCCCTTGGAAATATACCATGTGGTTTTTCAACTTTCTCTTTTTAAGTTTCTCTTCTCTGCAAGTATTCTTCATGTTTTTTTTCAAGTATCTGTTCT
Source organism: Hemileia vastatrix (assembly GCA_030280995.1). Taxonomy (NCBI): domain Eukaryota; kingdom Fungi; phylum Basidiomycota; class Pucciniomycetes; order Pucciniales; family Zaghouaniaceae; genus Hemileia; species Hemileia vastatrix. The sequence goes on from JASXTE010000013.1 coordinate 25,801,212, forward strand.
CTCTCAAGATTTTCAATTCAATTTCAAAAAAGAAGATTGGTTATATATCTTTCTTGGAAGATATGCAGAAAAGCTTTGGAGTGGTGAGATTGGGGTCTAAAAGTAAGTCCTCCCAATTTTTCACCGCTAGGGTTTTTTCTATGCCTTTCAAAAACATTACCTTGGCCACGTCTGTGAGCATTGGGGAGACCCCTGGTTATTTTTGTAGGATGCATGAAAATTCAAGAAAAGAAGATAAAAATTTCAAGATAACTGAAGAAAAGCAAGAAAAAAATCTAAAGATAATCGAAAAAGAAGTAAAGAATTATTTTTGTGAAGATCACACAGGGGGGAAAAAATGAGGACTTGTAGGCAAGTCGTTTTTTTTTATTTCTGACTAACCTTTCTGTAACCTGGTTAGAACTTCAAGTGATCCATATTCAAAACTGCCTCTCATGAATCAGGGAGTGAAATTTGGAGTCCATAATTTTTACTTTTATTAGTTAGCTCAATCACTGGCAGTAAGTATTATTATATATATTTATTGTTTACCAAAAATATACAATTCTAAAACCACATTAAAAATCAGAATAGCTGCTGGCTATATTTTTTAATGATATCATACTAGAAGTATTTGAGAAAACATTTGCAAAACCACTAGGATGTGTAGTTTTTGAAACATGACCAATAATTTCCTTGCTATTCATAACTACTTTTTTTTACCATTTATCATAACACCAAAAAACATTAAGCCCAGCTTTTAAATAAGGATTTTCAATTTTAGGATCCCCAATGTCATATAAGCCAACTAAAATAAAATTTTGACCTGAAAATGTTGTTGACTGCCACATTTTCAATATAACCCCAACAACATTTCCTTTTGATGAATTTACCTCAACATTGCCATTTCCTTGATTTGTTGAATATAATGAGTAGTTTTTTCCATCCAGTAACAAGTTATCTACTTCAATAATTTGAGGTGATAGAATTTGAGATGAAACAGATGGTTGATTTTTTGTAAAAATACTGGAAAATATTTTTTACCATCAATCATGTTGAGATACTCTATCCACAATTCATAGTCTTCACACAGTAGTTGAGATGATTTTGAGGGAATTTTTCTTTTCTCTGAACTGAAGACATTTTTCATTTCATTCTCAAATCGATCATTAGTTCTGTCCATTAATTATTGAAGCTGACCAGTCAAAATAAACCTTTTCATAATGGTCTTGTCCATTTGATCTTTAAAGAAAATGAAATTAATATATTTAAGTAGCTTTAATTAAGGAAAACATACATGTTTTCTTATTGGTTGGAATGGAGCTTAACATTCCATTTATACGCTCGTGGGCCCATGCTGCAGTTGATGGTGCTGGCCCAAATCTTCTCAGAACTTCAGGAAAATGTTGTGCTAAGTGGACGTTTGGATTTATATTGATATCTGGCCAAAATTCCTTAAGACACCTCATATAATCTTTTAACTGACCTTGAAGAGATGAAATTTGAGCTTCACGTATCTCCAAGGAAGTCATAATATTGATTATTGAAACCAGAAGTGAAAGACATTTAATCAATTTCTTCTCTTGTGCATCAGAATTTTCAATAGCCCAAACTAGTATCAAAGCTGCCACATAGTAAATTTTACATAGTACAAACCATTCAGCAGCTTTAAGATTTGTACCAGCCTCTCCTAGACTACTAGGAACACGGTTTAGCCATGAAGGGGTCTTAGTATTGCGGATACAGGTTTGAACAATAAACAATTCACTTGATCGTAGACACAAATTATCTGTTGATGCATCAAAGGCTAGATGTGTTCAGTGTATAGAATAATATCACAATATATTTTAGTACATTTGATTAAATTTTACCTTATGAAATAGCTTATTAAAATTCAAAAACAGCTTTTAATTTCCCAATGAAATTTTAAGGAATTTATATGTACGTTGATATTGGGAATCTTGAAAATTGCTATCTTCAACACCAAAAAATTATACAAAAAATTTGACATAAAAAATTTAATTTTATAAAAACCAAAAAAAAAAATTATTATTTTATATTTTAAGAACAGTATATTATTAATTTTACCTTCATTACCTCTGACTTACCTGTTTGAATCACTTATTTTAAACCTTTGAAGCCCCCCTTTAGCCCCTCTGTCACCCCCAGTGGGGCCCCCCTGGGGCTGACTGGGGGTGGAAAAGGGGCTTAAAAAGTGCCAGGAAAGGCTGCGCAAAGGTGTTTCTCTCTAGTAAAATTCTGTTAAACCCCTCATAAAAACCTTTCTCAATTCCATAAACTTAAAATCCATAACCTTATATAAATATTATGTTTAATCTCTTCTTACTTTTTTTCTCTCTCTCCATGTTGCCAGTCACAAATTTATATATACGTTATTTCCCATCAAATATGTAGTAAAATTTAGTTGAAAAAAATAAATTTTTTGTTGATTTAGTCCTATGAAACTCCCCAATTACTCACTTTTCTCATTGAAAAAAGAATTACCTATATACTTAATCCAAAGTCATCACCTGTCCCAGTTCCCTTATTCATGGTTTGATGGACCATAATGTTTAAATTATGGTGCATTGAACCTTTTTTTAAACTCACATTCTCTGATCCCATGAAAAAAAATCCCACAATTATTTTTATTTTCATGGGACCACAGTATTTTAACTCATGTATTTTTGCTATATTAATCAAACATTCAATTTCTTATGGCTCATTTTTGAGCCAGGATTGGTGCCTGCTACTTAGTCACGTGCAGCAAAGTATCGCTGCGACACTTTGCTGCATGTGACCAGCAGCTAGCCACCAAAGGCTGGGTCAAATGAACCATATCTGTTTTATGATATGGTCCATTTGACCTGGCCACCTAAACCATTACTTGTCACGCGCAGAAAAGTATTTCAGCGATACTTTGCTGTATGTGACCTTTTTTTTCCTTGCCTTGGCTTGGTCAGATAGACCATAACTTAATGTTATGGTCTATCTGACCATAGCCAGGGAGAAGGCGCTGTCACGTGCAGCAAACTGTCTCTGCGACTCTTCGCTGCACGTGACCAGCCTTCTCCTATGCCCCCTTGGGCAGATGGACCATAGTATCAAAGTACTATGGTCTATCTGACCCAGGGTGTGGCCAGAGAGGGCTGGTCACGTGCAGCGAAGAGTTACAGCGACAGTTTGCTGCACGTGAAAGCGCCTAATCTATATCTATATTAAAAGTGCAAACACTTTTCAGTTTTATTATTAATCTTACAAAACAAAACAAAAAAAAACTTCTGAAGTAGGAGAAATAATGATATCAAAAAATTGATACTATCATTTGAATGAGGAAACATAAAAAATTTCTAACCTTTTGACATTAGCTGAAGGCAAATTGTCTTGATTAGAATAAGAAAATTAATCTTGATCAAAATTATAAAATAGCTCTTGGATTATGCTTGCTAGTTTGCAATTTGAAAACACTTCAAATATTACTTAACACCAAATAAACTTTAGAAAAGATGTGGACATGGTCATTTTTATGGCTCAGATATAGTAAATTCAGTGCACAAGAATCTCTACCTTAATATATGTAACCCATTTGTTTAATGAAAAAATAATAATAGTGCAAAATAAATTATGACAGGTTATAATATTTGACTTTTTTTTCTAATAAATCATAGCATGGCACTTTTTCCTGTTATTGGTCTTTTGATAGAAATAATTTGTGTTTTTCATGAAGAAAGTGCAGAATATTATTTGAACTTGTCTGAAATTTGATGATATCTGTTTTTTAGAGTTTCAAAGATTTTTCCATTCCAAAATCTGCATCCAAGAAAAAAAGTCTGGTTGTAGAGATTTCCCATAAATTATCAGATATTGATAACAAATTATACACCTATATCTAGACATCAAATTTAGCATCAAGAGATTACTCCACAGATTACTCCAGGAAACCTGAAAAACGACTTGCCTACAAGTCCTCATTTTTTCCCCCCTGTGTCAGTAAGATCAATTATTGGGCCTCCAGCATGATGTTAAACTGCATAAGCTTTTGAAAAAAAAAGATCATCAAGATCAATTTTTGAGTCTCCAGAATGAGGTTAAACTGCACAAATTTTTGAAGAAAGAAGACCAGCAAGATCAATTTTTTGGCCTCCGGCATGAGGATAAACTGCACAATTTTAGAAGATGTGGTTCAGAAGATGAATCAAGATTTAAAGATTCAGAATCTGAAGAATTTGATGAAGATGTTCCAGTGGTTAGGACCAGCACAAAGGGTGCTGAAGATTGTTCTCTCCTCCCCCATGAGGTTAAACTGGATGATTGTTCTCTCTTCCACTAAGAGGTTAAACTGGATGGTTCTGATCTTGATTCTGGTGATCAGGATGTTTTTGTTGATGAAGATGGGGTTGTTGTTTGGGATGGCTCAAAATTAGAAAACAGTGTTTTTTTTGATGAATTGGATTCTCTTAAAATTCAGTGGAAGGAAAAGGATGTACCAAAGTTTAGGTATTGGTGTCCTTGATGGGCTGGTTGTGTTGCTCATGTGTACACTGGAGATTTTGATGAAAGGGTTGTAACCTTGGATGTTTTTTTGTTGGATTTTGAAGATGAGAGCTGGGGTCAGACTGGGTTGTATTTTATTATGGTTGAATATCTGTTAACCTTGGAGAGGCCAGATATTTGTGATGATGATACTTGGGTAGCAATCAAGAAGAAGAGGCCTGGCTTCTATGTGTCAGGAAGGAGGTTGATGAGGAGTAGGCATCCGAATCCTCTGGTAGTTGTGACTCAGAAGAAGGGTCAAGAGCTGGTGTTGAAGTCTTTGCATGAAGACCTTGGTCATAGAGGCTTTGGGGAGACTTATAGAAGAGTAGCAGATAAATTTTGGTGGCCAGGTATGAAGTTGGCTGTGCAGGGTTGGGTTCAATCTTGTGAAGAATGTCAAAGAAGAACTCACTTGAAACCCAAAGTGGTTGGCCGTGCTACTGGTCAAACAACTGTGTTTGGAAGAGTTGGTCTGGATGCTGTCTATGTCAAAGAGGGCAGGTATAAATACTTGATTGTTGTCAGAGATTATTTGTCTGGTTGGGTTGAGGAAGTGTCTCTGTTTAATTTGACTACCAAAGAAGTTGCAGAATTTTCAAAGAAGGAATGGGTGTTTAGGTATGGGTTGATGAAGTTGGTGACTGTTGATGGTGGGCCGGATTGGGGAGCCAAATTTAAAGAAGCCATGGTAAGTATTGGTTCTAAAGTCAGAGTGGACACACCTTATTATCCTGAAGCTGAAGGCACGGTTGAAAGAGGCCATCAAGTTATTAAGAATGCTTTGGTAAAAATGTGTGGAGATAGTGCTGAAAAATGGAGACATTATTTACCCTTGGTGTTATTTGCTGATAGGATCACTGTGAAAAGGATAACTGGCTATTCCACTTATGAATTAATTTTTTGGAAGAAAGCTGTTTTAAAAGTGTATTTGGAAGCTGTCTCTTATCTTGGAATTAATTGGGATGATGTGTGCTCAACAGAAGATTTTCTCTGTGCCAGGATGCAACAGTTGGAATGTAGAGAGGAATGTCAAGAGAAGGCATACTCTAGAATGATAAAGATAAGAAATTAATCAGTCAGATACTAGGACAAAAAGTTGGATCATAGACTCAGGAATCCCTTGAAACCTGGCTGTTTGATTTTGGTGTATAATAGAAGCTTGGAGAGTCAGTGGAAAAAATGTTTGCTGACAGATTGAATGGTCCTTACAAAGTCAGATCTCAGGTGTCTAGAGGTTATTATGTTTTGGAGGAGTTAGCTGGCGCAGTCTTATAGAAGAGAGTGGCTGCTGATGAGGTGAAGAGATTTACCCTAGAGGCACTAGAAGTGAAGAAGATTGACTCCACAATGAGGATAAACTATGGACCATTCTTTAATTATGGATATTAGTGATGCTGTGCATCTGTTTTGTTGGAAACTTTTTTTGTTAGAAGGCTCCCATGGGCGCGGCTTCTAGATTTGATTTTGGCAAGTGTGGGGGTAACTGATGGGCTGGCTGCTCTATCAACAGCTACCCCAGCTTGTCTGTTTCCAACCCCTTCTCTTAATTTGATTGAACCCTAGTATTGGTTTTTCTTCAAAGGTTTAGTCCTCTATGACTTTAAACTGGAAATTCTTTTGGTCTTCAAGTGCCGGACTCTTCATGCTAATTGATTTTTGTTTAATGTGTTGGATTTTGTGTTTTTTTAAAAGGTACCCAGGGGGGGCTTCTAGATTTTATTTTGGCAAGTGTGGCGGTAACTGGTGATGTCACGCGCCACGTGACACTCGAGGCGAAATTAACTCAATAAATCAATAATATCGAGTCCTACATCTATACTTGAAGCACAGAAAGCAATTCTCCATAGCAACTGCGATTTTTCCTTTGTGTACTTACTATTTAACTGCGCTAGCCTAAACTCTAAATCTAAATTAGTCAATCTCCCAATAGGGTACCTTAGTCCTTTTCAATAAGCGACGCACAGCGCTAGGATCAACGAAATAGTACAGTAGTAGTTTTTTCATTAAAGTTTTGTTAATTAATTAAAAAGGGGTATATTGAGCATGGACGGATATTTAGTGAAGAGGGTCTAAGTGTATGTTAGTAATGGTCAATGGAATGGGAATACTGCGATGGAAGGGAGGTCAATGCGAGGAGGAACAAAGGATATAAAAGGAGTTGGGTATTTGGTTCGATATTCCTTAGAATTAAATTATAATATCGTATTTACATTAATAGTGGAAAAACCTTAAAAGTTAAATCATTGTTATTGTATCTTTCTTTTACCTTCTCAATATTCATTTCTAAATCCTAAATCTTTGACTATTGAGTTTCCAACCCTTCGTGAGATTTTAAGAATTATTATTACCTTGGAACTAGTTTATAATTCTTCTCGAACAAACCTCGAACCTATAGCTATTACTTCGAGTGACCTTCGAATAATTTCCTCGAATCATTCCTCTGTGCTTCGAAGAAGTTTCTAAATCCCTCATCTCACTTTCAGGAACATCCTCGACCTTGTGCGTAGGTCGTCCGGTGACAGTATAATTTAATTCTCCGTAGTTCTCATTCTTTGCACTACTACGTCTTTTTTAGGTGCTTCTAAAAAATTTTAAATGGCACCTGTTCAACGCACTCCTCCTACGGGCGCTACTACTAGAGCTCGCGCTAGAGGCAGGCCAACAGCCACAAGGTCTGTTTCTCGCACTCACTCTTTGGAACCACTCGACCTTAGGGAACGGCAACACTCAGTTCAATCTGTAGAAGACATTCCACAAGATTTTGAGGATTCTAGTGATGAAGAAGAAGGAGAGGATACAATGCATGAGGCACCATCCGCCCCTGCCAATCACCCTTCTGGCCAATCCTCAGAACCGGGACCATCTAACTCTCTGGAAGATTTCATGAGACTTTTTATGAAAACCCTTTCAAATCCAACGTCTTCAGAGGGATCTAAGTTCAAAACTCCTTCTATGAAATCTCCTGACAAATTCGACGGAGATCACCCCGACAGATTGCGACCCTTCTTGCAAACCTGCAAGCTACTGTTCCATAATGACCCTCGAACCTTTAACAGCGACCGATCAAAGGTTGTTTACGCTTCTTGATTCCTAGCCGGGAAAGCAGCAAGATGGTTCGAACCTTATCTACTCATGCTTTCTTCGACAGAAACCCACTTACTTATCAATAATTGGGAAAAGTTCGAAGACCAACTTTTTACGTTGTTTGGGGATCCTAATGAAACGGACAACGCAGAAATTGAACTTGATTTTCTTCGCATGAGTGATAATGGTAAAGCCTCTGAATATATCTCGAACTTCAGAGCACTTCAAACTCGAGTAGGTTGGAATGATGCTGCCCTTAAGTATCATTTCAAGAAAGGACTTCCTTCGAGGATTCTGGATCAATTAAATCTTCACGGTCAGAAGATGACTACTTTAACGGATTTAATGGATCGAACCCTCGAACTTGACGGCGTTTATCAAGGACGACTTCAACATCGTCGATATGCCAACAAATCTCAAGGTCTAAATTTTAAATCGGGACCTTCTTCACACCCACGACCAAATCAATCCTCCTCGACTCAATCCAAACCCAATAAGGGAAAGGATAAAACTCGACCAAAAGGCTCAACCCCAGGCGATATCAGCAAAGTACTGGATCCTAAAGGGGAACTTAAAGAAGCTGAGAGGAAGAGAAGAGCAGATAATGGGTTATGTATGTATTGTGGGGGTAAGCACAAGTTGGAAGACTGTGTAAAGTTGAAGGAAAGAGAAGGTACTAGTTCGAAGTCAAAAAACTAGTAGATAGTTTACTTGTGTGCAAAGCAAACTATCTTATCTCTCCCAGTGCACAGAACCTCCATGTCTTAAGGACTGGAGTTGCCTTAAACCGCTTGAGGTTCATTCTTTTTAAGGAGGATATCCCCTTCAGTTGTCTTATAGACTCTGGAGCTTCAATTTCTTTTGTTAGTTTATCTTTTGCCGAGAAGCTTCAACTAACATTTACAGATATCGATCGAACTCCCATCTATTTGGTCGAATCAGAGGAACCCAAATATTGGGTAAGTAAGAAAGTTTTATGGGTTTTCAACTTTCCGAATTTTCCCCCCTTCGAGTGGGAATTATCAGTCTTGGACGCCCCAAGGATGGACGATACCATTCTTGGCCATGACTTTTTAACGTATTGGAATCCCGAAATTGATTGGACCCGGGGATTGATCACCCCACGCTCTAAGTATATTTCTGATTCTTTAATGCAGGTCAATAGGGAGTTAAACAACCCGCCTGACAACGTCCTGCTAGAGGACAAATCTCTGCCAGATGACTTGCAAGCATCTGTACCTTCTTTAAATGAGCAATTGGCTAACCCTCCTAGCTCGATGACTTCACTCGAAGAGGATTTAAATTGCCTCAAAGTAATCGAATTATGCTCTCTCAATACAGGTATCACCTCGACAGATTCTCTCGAAGATGAAGAGGATGACCAAATCAACGTTGAAGCCATTAAATCAACTCTACCGGAAATCTACCACGATTTCCTCGATGTTTTCTCAATCCGCAAGGCCGATAAGTTACCACCTCATCGACCCTACGACCATCAAATAGAGTTAATAGGCCCAGTACCTCCGGCAGGTCCTGTCTATTCTCTATCAAAGGACGAATCTCAAGTTCTTCGAGACTACATTGCAGAGAATGTAGCCAAAGGTTTCATCAGAGCCAGTAAATCTCCAACCGGCTCCCCAGTCCTCTTTGTAAAAAAGAAGGACGGTAGTCTTAGGTTGTGTGTTGACTATAGACAGCTCAACACAGTCACAAAGAAAAATGCATATCCTGTTCCTCCTATGTCATTACTTCTTACCCTTTTCAATGGTGCTAATTTCTTTTCTAAAATTGATCTTAGAGGCGCTTACAATCTTATTCGCATTGCGGAAGGTCATGAACCACTGACTGCAATGCGCACTAGATTTGGTAGTTTTGAATATTTAGTTATGCCTTTTGGATTATGTAACGCACCTTCAACTTTTTAAACTTTTGTTAATGATATCTTTCAAGATGTTGTTGAACAATTTGTAGTCGTCTATTTAGATGATATTTTAATATTCTCGAAAACACTGGATGAACATATTCATCATGTTCGACAGGTCCTAAATCATCTTCGAGATCATGGTCTCTACGCCAAGCATAATAAATCCGAATTCCACCTCAAATCAATTGATTTTTTGGGGTTTACGTTGTCCACTGACGGTTTAGTCATGGATGACAAAAAAGTCCAGAAAATCCTGGAATGGCCTGAGCCCAAAAACATTAAATCACTCCAAGTATTTTTGGGTTTTGCAAACTTCTATAGAAGATTTATTAAAGATTACTCTAAAACTATTTCCAATCTTACTTCTCTTCTTAGAAAAGATATTCCTTTTGTTTTTACTTCTACAGCACGAAAGGAATTCGAAGCACTAAAAACGGCGTTCACCACAGCCCCAATTCTTCGGCATTTTGATCCTTCGGCCTCGACAATAGTTGAGACAGATGCGAGCGATTATGCTATTGCAGGGGTCATCTCCCAATTAAATCCTGAAACAAATTTGTTTCATCCTGTTGCTTTTGAGTCACGCAAACTCATAGCCCCGGAATTAAATTATGAAATTCATGACAAAGAGCTTTTAGCAATTATCCATTGTCTTAAAAAATGGCGTTCTTTTCTTCTCAGCCTAGATAGTCCTTTTCAAATTTTAACTGATCAAAATGCTTTGAAATACTTCATGTCTTCTAAAGTGTTAACCAGGCGTCAAGCCAGGTGGGCTGAACTTTTGTCTGAATTTTCTTTCTCTATTTCCTATCGCCCAGGAAAAAACTGCATTGTCCCAGATATCTTGTCACGTCGGGACGACGTTTACCCACAGCGGGGGGACGCATTTGCTGACAAGAACCCAGCAAATGTGCAATCAATCTTCAACGAATCAATGTTAACAACTCATCAACTTAATTCGATGACAATTCAATCTTTTCGAAATCCACTATCCAACATCCTCGAAGCTCAGTCGAAGGACAATTATTGTTTAGGGTTAAAAGACAAAATACTCTCGAAGCAAGGGGCCAAAAGATTTAGTATTGAATCAGGTCTATTAGTCTTCGAAGGTAGAGTAGTCATACCCGACAACAATGAGATAAAATTATGGATTTTCAATAGTCGACATGATTCTCCGTTAGCTGGTCATTTTGGGGTTGATAAAACCTACCAGTTAATAGCGAGGGATTTCTTCTGGCCAGGTATGACCAAGGAAATCAAGGCCTATATAAAAGCTTGTTACAAATGTAATAGGAATAAGGCTCCCCGTCACCGGAAGCATGGGTTGCTTCAACCACTTCCTATTCCCTCTAAACCTTGGGAATCTTTATCGATGGATTTCATTTCTCAACTTCCTATTTCTAATGATTTTGATGCTATATTAGTAATGGTAGATAGATTTTCAAAAATGTCTATTTTTGTTAAAACCACTACTACTGCTACAGCAGAAGATTTGTCAAAATTGTTTCTAGAATATGTATTTTCTAAACACGGCTTACCAAATGACATTATTTCAGATAGAGGCTCATTGTTTGTATCCACATTCTGGACCCAACTGTGTCGACAACTCAATATCACGATGAATCTCTCCACGGCCTATCACCCTGAAACCGATGGTCAAACAGAAAGAGTTAACCAAATCCTCGAACAATATCTTCGAATGTATGTCAGTTACCAACAAGACGATTGGACCACATGGTTACCATTGGCCGAATTTGCTTATAATAACTCGACTCATTCTTCGACACGACAATCTCCCTTCGAAACCATTTATGGACGACATCCTCGATTCAACTCAATTCATGTAGGAACTAATCATCCTGCAGAACATTATCTTCGAACTATATCACAACTCCAAGAAGAACTTAAAACAAATTTGGAATCAGTGATTCAAAGATACAAGGAACAGGCCGACAAACATCGACAATCTGCTCCTTCCTTTAAACCAGGCGACAAAGTATGGCTCGATGCACGAAACATCCGAACAACAAGACCATCAAAGAAACTGGCTGAAAAGCGCTTGGGACCATTCGAAATCGACTCTGAAGTCTCTAAAACTGCATTTCGACTCAAGTTACCTCCTAAATGGCAGGCGATTCACCCTGTTTTCCATGTATCTCTCCTGGAACTGGCTCGAGAAATATACCCGGGCAAGAACCAACCCCCTCTGGAACCGGTCGAAGTAGAAGATCATCTAGAGTGGGAAGTAAGTCGTATCCTTGATTCAAGAATACGCAAGGGGAAACTTCAATACCTCGTGGAATGGGAAGGCTTCCTCAATGACTCAGACAAAACATCCTGGGAACCAGCCATCAATGTTTCCAATGCTCCTGAACTCCTAAAATCTTTTCATTCGAAATATCCTTTAAAACCAAAACCTTAAAATTTCTTTATTTAAAATTTTCTTTTCTTTTCTTTCTTTCTTTAAAATCTAAAACACCTCTTAAATTTCTTAGCCTTGTTTTCTTTTATCTCTCTTCTTTTTCTTTCTTCTCCTTCTATAAATTTCCTCCAAAACCAACCAAAAATAAAATCAAAATTAAAATTAAATACAATAAAAAAAATAAAATAAAATAAAAATTAAAATTAAATAAAATAAAATAAAATTAAATTAAATTAAATAAAATAAAATAAAATAAAATAGAATAAACATAAATAATAAAATAAAATAAAAAACTCATAAATCTCTCTAAATATTTTCTTCTTTTCTTTTTTCAATTCTTTAAATACATTCTTTTCTTAAATTTAAAATTCTCTTCAAAATTTTCTCTTTAAAAAATTTTTTTTATTCTCTCTTTTAAAGACTTTCTTTTCTTCGAATCATCAAATCCTGTATGGCACGACCATTTCCTCAAACTTAACTTCAACCCCTGAATCTCCCTATAATAATTCTTCGAAACAAATAAATCTTCTTTTCAAACTCTCTTAAATTCTACCCTTTGTTTTTTTTCTTTTCTTTCTCCTCTTTTTCAAACTAAAATTTCTTTAAAAAAAAAAAAAAATTTTTTTTTAAAAAAAATCCTCAATTTAACAACTCATCTCAATCACAAAACCGTTTCTTTTTCTCTCTCTTTTCTTACATAAAAATTTTCCTTTTAAAAACACTAAAACTTCCTTCAATTAAAACAACCTTTTTTCTTTCTTTAAAATTCTTCTTTCAAATTCTAAAAATTTTTTATTTAAAACTTCTTTTTTCTTTTTTTTTTCTCTTCTTTTTCTCTTTCTCAAATCTTGTAAAATTAACAACATTCACCTACAATATAAAAAAAAAAAAAAATAATAATACTAATAATAAAATAAAATAAAAATAAAATAAAACTAAAATACAATTTTTTCTTCTACTTCTTTCCATCTCCTTTTCATTTTCAAATTTTTTCTTTTAATTTTTCTCGAACCAATCTTTTCATTTTCTCCAAAACTACCCTTATCTCCTTCCTGCATTTATCAAATACCTCCTCCTCTCCTACCGGAACCACCTCTCCAATCTCCAAGAGCTCCTCCGCCACGTCGAAGGAAGCAGCGTCAATAATAGCGTCGACCTCCCCACATAGTTCTTCCGCAAACCTTACTCGTCGACCTTGACGAGGTTTCTTCGACCACACCTGGTCCAGGGTGTCTTCGGGCTCTTCAACCACTTCCGTGGCCGGAGGGTTTGCCTCAGTTGGTATAACCGGCGCAGGCTCCGTAATCGGCTCTTCCAGGTTATTCGATGTCTAAAACGCGACTCATCAGTAACTTCATCCTTGAAATAAAACAATTAAAACTTACCTCGAAGATGGGATCAGGCTCCAGAAATAACCTGGGCACCACTCCGACTTCTACCTCTCTCTCTTCCTCATCGTCCTCGATGACCACCCGACGTTTCTTGGGTGCCCGCCCTGGAACAGGGACTTCATCTTCATCCTCCTCCACCAATTCATCGACCTCTTCCTTGACACCTCGCTTCGAACTCGTGGCCTGGGTTACCCAGGTTGAGATCTCGTTGTTCATCTCCTTATCATTTTCCCCCACCGATTGTTCATCTTCGATCGAGACATCCCAAATGTCTTTGACCACCTCTTTAGTCTTTGGAACTACCCAAAATTTTGTTTTTGTGAATCGATTTTCGATTTCCGCATTCTTCGTCAACGCATCGCACGCCACTCGCTGCCAACGGCAAAACTCGCATTTCTGGCAAGGGCCTCGAGTCGCCGTACTTTTGACACAGAAATATTCCATGCTTTCACAAGCCGTGCAAGTCCGTGAAAACTGTCGTGTGATTATTCCCCCATCCGCTTTAGGGTGTGGAGGCGTGGGTGTGGGGGTAGGGCAGTTCATTATAAAATAAATAATTGAGAGATGCGGGAAAAAAGTATTAGACAAGTGAAATTAGTGTGGGAAGATGGTTCAAGGTCAACGGAGTTCGCGTTTTTATACCCAGACATCTGTCACGTGCCACGTGACACTCGAGGCAAAATTAACTCAATAAATCAATAATATCGAGTCCTACATCTATACTCGAAGCGCAGAAAGCAATTCTCCATAGCAACTGCGATTTTTCCTTTGTGTACTTACTATTTAACTGCGCTAGCCTAAACTCTAAATCTAAATTAGTCAATCTCCCAATAGGGTACCTTAGTCCTTTTCAATAAGCGACGCACAGCGCTAGGATCAACGAAATAGTACAGTAGTAGTTTTTTCATTAAAGTTTTGTTAATTAATTAAAAAGGGGTATATTGAGCATGGACGGATATTTAGTGAAGAGGGTCTAAGTGTATGTTAGTAATGGTCAATGGAATGGGAATACTGCGATGGAAGGGAGGTCAATGCGAGGAGGAACAAAGGATATAAAAGGAGTTGGGTATTTGGTTCGATATTCCTTAGAATTAAATTATAATATCGTATTTACATTAATAGTGGAAAAACCTTAAAAGTTAAATCATTGTTATTGTATCTTTCTTTTACCTTCTCAATATTCATTTCTAAATCCTAAATCTTTGACTATTGAGTTTCCAACCCTTCGTGAGATTTTAAGAATTATTATTACCTTGGAACTAGTTTATAATTCTTCTCGAACAAACCTCGAACCTATAGCTATTACTTCGAGTGACCTTCGAATAATTTCCTCGAATCATTCCTCTGTGCTTCGAAGAAGTTTCTAAATCCCTCATCTCACTTTCAGGAACATCCTCGACCTTGTGCGTAGGTCGTCCGGTGACAGTATAATTTAATTCTCCGTAGTTCTCATTCTTTGCACTACTACGTCTTTTTTAGGTGCTTCTAAAAAATTTTAAATGGCACCTGTTCAACGCACTCCTCCTACGGGCGCTACTACTAGAGCTCGCGCTAGAGGCAGGCCAACAGCCACAAGGTCTGTTTCTCGCACTCACTCTTTGGAACCACTCGACCTTAGGGAACGGCAACACTCAGTTCAATCTGTAGAAGACATTCCACAAGATTTTGAGGATTCTAGTGATGAAGAAGAAGGAGAGGATACAATGCATGAGGCACCATCCGCCCCTGCCAATCACCCTTCTGGCCAATCCTCAGAACCGGGACCATCTAACTCTCTGGAAGATTTCATGAGACTTTTTATGAAAACCCTTTCAAATCCAACGTCTTCAGAGGGATCTAAGTTCAAAACTCCTTCTATGAAATCTCCTGACAAATTCGACGGAGATCACCCCGACAGATTGCGACCCTTCTTGCAAACCTGCAAGCTACTGTTCCATAATGACCCTCGAACCTTTAACAGCGACCAATCAAAGGTTGTTTACGCTTCTTGATTCCTAGCCGGGAAAGCAGCAAGATGGTTCGAACCTTATCTACTCATGCTTTCTTCGACAGAAACCCACTTACTTATCAATAATTGGGAAAAGTTCGAAGACCAACTTTTTACGTTGTTTGGGGATCCTAATGAAACGGACAACGCAGAAATTGAACTTGATTTTCTTCGCATGAGTGATAATGGTAAAGCCTCTGAATATATCTCGAACTTCAGAGCACTTCAAACTCGAGTAGGTTGGAATGATGCTGCCCTTAAGTATCATTTCAAGAAAGGACTTCCTTCGAGGATTCTGGATCAATTAAATCTTCACGGTCAGAAGATGACTACTTTAACGGATTTAATGGATCGAACCCTCGAACTTGACGGCGTTTATCAAGGACGACTTCAACATCGTCGATATGCCAACAAATCTCAAGGTCTAAATTTTAAATCGGGACCTTCTTCACACCCACGACCAAATCAATCCTCCTCGACTCAATCCAAACCCAATAAGGGAAAGGATAAAACTCGACCAAAAGGCTCAACCCCAGGCGATATCAGCAAAGTACTGGATCCTAAAGGGGAACTTAAAGAAGCTGAGAGGAAGAGAAGAGCAGATAATGGGTTATGTATGTATTGTGGGGGTAAGCACAAGTTGGAAGACTGTGTAAAGTTGAAGGAAAGAGAAGGTACTAGTTCGAAGTCAAAAAACTAGTAGATAGTTTACTTGTGTGCAAAGCAAACTATCTTATCTCTCCCAGTGCACAGAACCTCCATGTCTTAAGGACTGGAGTTGCCTTAAACCGCTTGAGGTTCATTCTTTTTAAGGAGGATATCCCCTTCAGTTGTCTTATAGACTCTGGAGCTTCAATTTCTTTTGTTAGTTTATCTTTTGCCGAGAAGCTTCAACTAACATTTACAGATATCGATCGAACTCCCATCTATTTGGTCGAATCAGAGGAACCCAAATATTGGGTAAGTAAGAAAGTTTTATGGGTTTTCAACTTTCCGAATTTTCCCCCCTTCGAGTGGGAATTATCAGTCTTGGACGCCCCAAGGATGGACGATACCATTCTTGGCCATGACTTTTTAACGTATTGGAATCCCGAAATTGATTGGACCCGGGGATTGATCACCCCACGCTCTAAGTATATTTCTGATTCTTTAATGCAGGTCAATAGGGAGTTAAACAACCCGCCTGACAACGTCCTGCTAGAGGACAAATCTCTGCCAGATGACTTGCAAGCATCTGTACCTTCTTTAAATGAGCAATTGGCTAACCCTCCTAGCTCGATGACTTCACTCGAAGAGGATTTAAATTGCCTCAAAGTAATCGAATTATGCTCTCTCAATACAGGTATCACCTCGACAGATTCTCTCGAAGATGAAGAGGATGACCAAATCAACGTTGAAGCCATTAAATCAACTCTACCGGAAATCTACCACGATTTCCTCGATGTTTTCTCAATCCGCAAGGCCGATAAGTTACCACCTCATCGACCCTACGACCATCAAATAGAGTTAATAGGCCCAGTACCTCCGGCAGGTCCTGTCTATTCTCTATCAAAGGACGAATCTCAAGTTCTTCGAGACTACATTGCAGAGAATGTAGCCAAAGGTTTCATCAGAGCCAGTAAATCTCCAACCGGCTCCCCAGTCCTCTTTGTAAAAAAGAAGGACGGTAGTCTTAGGTTGTGTGTTGACTATAGACAGCTCAACACAGTCACAAAGAAAAATGCATATCCTGTTCCTCCTATGTCATTACTTCTTACCCTTTTCAATGGTGCTAATTTCTTTTCTAAAATTGATCTTAGAGGCGCTTACAATCTTATTCGCATTGCGGAAGGTCATGAACCACTGACTGCAATGCGCACTAGATTTGGTAGTTTTGAATATTTAGTTATGCCTTTTGGATTATGTAACGCACCTTCAACTTTTTAAACTTTTGTTAATGATATCTTTCAAGATGTTGTTGAACAATTTGTAGTCGTCTATTTAGATGATATTTTAATATTCTCGAAAACACTGGATGAACATATTCATCATGTTCGACAGGTCCTAAATCATCTTCGAGATCATGGTCTCTACGCCAAGCATAATAAATCCGAATTCCACCTCAAATCAATTGATTTTTTGGGGTTTACGTTGTCCACTGACGGTTTAGTCATGGATGACAAAAAAGTCCAGAAAATCCTGGAATGGCCTGAGCCCAAAAACATTAAATCACTCCAAGTATTTTTGGGTTTTGCAAACTTCTATAGAAGATTTATTAAAGATTACTCTAAAACTATTTCCAATCTTACTTCTCTTCTTAGAAAAGATATTCCTTTTGTTTTTACTTCTACAGCACGAAAGGAATTCGAAGCACTAAAAACGGCGTTCACCACAGCCCCAATTCTTCGGCATTTTGATCCTTCGGCCTCGACAATAGTTGAGACAGATGCGAGCGATTATGCTATTGCAGGGGTCATCTCCCAATTAAATCCTGAAACAAATTTGTTTCATCCTGTTGCTTTTGAGTCACGCAAACTCATAGCCCCGGAATTAAATTATGAAATTCATGACAAAGAGCTTTTAGCAATTATCCATTGTCTTAAAAAATGGCGTTCTTTTCTTCTCAGCCTAGATAGTCCTTTTCAAATTTTAACTGATCAAAATGCTTTGAAATACTTCATGTCTTCTAAAGTGTTAACCAGGCGTCAAGCCAGGTGGGCTGAACTTTTGTCTGAATTTTCTTTCTCTATTTCCTATCGCCCAGGAAAAAACTGCATTGTCCCAGATATCTTGTCACGTCGGGACGACGTTTACCCACAGCGGGGGGACGCATTTGCTGACAAGAACCCAGCAAATGTGCAATCAATCTTCAACGAATCAATGTTAACAACTCATCAACTTAATTCGATGACAATTCAATCTTTTCGAAATCCACTATCCAACATCCTCGAAGCTCAGTCGAAGGACAATTATTGTTTAGGGTTAAAAGACAAAATACTCTCGAAGCAAGGGGCCAAAAGATTTAGTATTGAATCAGGTCTATTAGTCTTCGAAGGTAGAGTAGTCATACCCGACAACAATGAGATAAAATTATGGATTTTCAATAGTCGACATGATTCTCCGTTAGCTGGTCATTTTGGGGTTGATAAAACCTACCAGTTAATAGCGAGGGATTTCTTCTGGCCAGGTATGACCAAGGAAATCAAGGCCTATATAAAAGCTTGTTACAAATGTAATAGGAATAAGGCTCCCCGTCACCGGAAGCATGGGTTGCTTCAACCACTTCCTATTCCCTCTAAACCTTGGGAATCTTTATCGATGGATTTCATTTCTCAACTTCCTATTTCTAATGATTTTGATGCTATATTAGTAATGGTAGATAGATTTTCAAAAATGTCTATTTTTGTTAAAACCACTACTACTGCTACAGCAGAAGATTTGTCAAAATTGTTTCTAGAATATGTATTTTCTAAACACGGCTTACCAAATGACATTATTTCAGATAGAGGCTCATTGTTTGTATCCACATTCTGGACCCAACTGTGTCGACAACTCAATATCACGATGAATCTCTCCACGGCCTATCACCCTGAAACCGATGGTCAAACAGAAAGAGTTAACCAAATCCTCGAACAATATCTTCGAATGTATGTCAGTTACCAACAAGACGATTGGACCACATGGTTACCATTGGCCGAATTTGCTTATAATAACTCGACTCATTCTTCGACACGACAATCTCCCTTCGAAACCATTTATGGACGACATCCTCGATTCAACTCAATTCATGTAGGAACTAATCATCCTGCAGAACATTATCTTCGAACTATATCACAACTCCAAGAAGAACTTAAAACAAATTTGGAATCAGTGATTCGAAGATACAAGGAACAGGCCGACAAACATCGACAATCTGCTCCTTCCTTTAAACCAGGCGACAAAGTATGGCTCGATGCACGAAACATCCGAACAACAAGACCATCAAAGAAACTGGCTGAAAAGCGCTTGGGACCATTCGAAATCGACTCTGAAGTCTCTAAAACTGCATTTCGACTCAAGTTACCTCCTAAATGGCAGGCGATTCACCCTGTTTTCCATGTATCTCTCCTGGAACTGGCTCGAGAAATATACCCGGGCAAGAACCAACCCCCTCTGGAACCGGTCGAAGTAGAAGATCATCTAGAGTGGGAAGTAAGTCGTATCCTTGATTCAAGAATACGCAAGGGGAAACTTCAATACCTCGTGGAATGGGAAGGCTTCCTCAATGACTCAGACAAAACATCCTGGGAACCAGCCATCAATGTTTCCAATGCTCCTGAACTCCTAAAATCTTTTCATTCGAAATATCCTTTAAAACCAAAACCTTAAAATTTCTTTATTTAAAATTTTCTTTTCTTTTCTTTCTTTCTTTAAAATCTAAAACACCTCTTAAATTTCTTAGCCTTGTTTTCTTTTATCTCTCTTCTTTTTCTTTCTTCTCCTTCTATAAATTTCCTCCAAAACCAACCAAAAATAAAATCAAAATTAAAATTAAATACAATAAAAAAAATAAAATAAAATAAAAATTAAAATTAAATAAAATAAAATAAAATTAAATTAAATTAAATAAAATAAAATAAAATAAAATAGAATAAACATAAATAATAAAATAAAATAAAAAACTCATAAATCTCTCTAAATATTTTCTTCTTTTCTTTTTTCAATTCTTTAAATACATTCTTTTCTTAAATTTAAAATTCTCTTCAAAATTTTCTCTTTAAAAAATTTTTTTTATTCTCTCTTTTAAAGACTTTCTTTTCTTCGAATCATCAAATCCTGTATGGCACGACCATTTCCTCAAACTTAACTTCAACCCCTGAATCTCCCTATAATAATTCTTCGAAACAAATAAATCTTCTTTTCAAACTCTCTTAAATTCTACCCTTTGTTTTTTTTCTTTTCTTTCTCCTCTTTTTCAAACTAAAATTTCTTTAAAAAAAAAAAAATTTTTTTTTAAAAAAAATCCTCAATTTAACAACTCATCTCAATCACAAAACCGTTTCTTTTTCTCTCTCTTTTCTTACATAAAAATTTTCCTTTTAAAAACACTAAAACTTCCTTCAATTAAAACAACCTTTTTTCTTTCTTTAAAATTCTTCTTTCAAATTCTAAAAATTTTTTATTTAAAACTTCTTTTTTCTTTTTTTTTCTCTTCTTTTTCTCTTTCTCAAATCTTGTAAAATTAACAACATTCACCTACAATATAAAAAAAAAAAAAAATAATAATACTAATAATAAAATAAAATAAAAATAAAATAAAACTAAAATACAATTTTTTCTTCTACTTCTTTCCATCTCCTTTTCATTTTCAAATTTTTTCTTTTAATTTTTCTCGAACCAATCTTTTCATTTTCTCCAAAACTACCCTTATCTCCTTCCTGCATTTATCAAATACCTCCTCCTCTCCTACTGGAACCACCTCTCCAATCTCCAAGAGCTCCTCCGCCACGTCGAAGGAAGCAGCGTCAATAATAGCGTCGACCTCCCCACATAGTTCTTCCGCAAACCTTACTCGTCGACCTTGACGAGGTTTCTTCGACCACACCTGGTCCAGGGTGTCTTCGGGCTCTTCAACCACTTCCGTGGCCGGAGGGTTTGCCTCAGTTGGTATAACCGGCGCAGGCTCCGTAATCGGCTCTTCCAGGTTATTCGATGTCTAAAACGCGACTCATCAGTAACTTCATCCTTGAAATAAAACAATTAAAACTTACCTCGAAGATGGGATCAGGCTCCAGAAATAACCTGGGCACCACTCCGACTTCTACCTCTCTCTCTTCCTCATCGTCCTCGATGACCACCCGACGTTTCTTGGGTGCCCGCCCTGGAACAGGGACTTCATCTTCATCCTCCTCCACCAATTCATCGACCTCTTCCTTGACACCTCGCTTCGAACTCGTGGCCTGGGTTACCCAGGTTGAGATCTCGTTGTTCATCTCCTTATCATTTTCCCCCACCGATTGTTCATCTTCGATCGAGACATCCCAAATGTCTTTGACCACCTCTTTAGTCTTTGGAACTACCCAAAATTTTGTTTTTGTGAATCGATTTTCGATTTCCGCATTCTTTGTCAACGCATTGCACGCCACTCGCCGCCAACGGCAAAACTCGCATTTCTGGCAAGGGCCTCGAGTCGCCGTACTTTTGACACAGAAATATTCCATGCTTTCACAAGCCGTGCAAGTCCGTGAAAACTGTCGTGTGATTATTCCCCCATCCGCTTTAGGGTGTGGAGGCGTGGGTGTGGGGGTAGGGCAGTTCATTATAAAATAAATAATTGAGAGATGCGGGAAAAAAGTATTAGACAAGTGAAATTAGTGTGGGAAGATGGTTCAAGCTCAACGGAGTTCGCGTTTTTATACCCAGACATCTGTCACGTGCCACGTGACACTCGAGGCGAAATTAACTCAATAAATCAATAATATCGAGTCCTACATCTATACTCGAAGCGCAGAAAGCAATTCTCCATAGCAACTGCGATTTTTCCTTTGTGTACTTACTATTTAACTGCGCTAGCCTAAACTCTAAATCTAAATTAGTCAATCTCCCAATAGGGTACCTTAGTCCTTTTCAATAAGCGACGCACAGCGCTAGGATCAACGAAATAGTACAGTAGTAGTTTTTTCATTAAAGTTTTGTTAATTAATTAAAAAGGGGTATATTGAGCATGGACGGATATTTAGTGAAGAGGGTCTAAGTGTATGTTAGTAATGGTCAATGGAATGGGAATACTGCAATGGAAGGGAGGTCAATGCGAGGAGGAACAAAGGATATAAAAGGAGTTGGGTATTTGGTTCGATATTCCTTAGAATTAAATTATAATATCGTATTTACATTAATAGTGGAAAAACCTTAAAAGTTAAATCATTGTTATTGTATCTTTCTTTTACCTTCTCAATATTCATTTCTAAATCCTAAATCTTTGACTATTGAGTTTCCAACCCTTCGTGAGATTTTAAGAATTATTATTACCTTGGAACTAGTTTATAATTCTTCTCGAACAAACCTTGAACCTATAGCTATTACTTCGAGTGACCTTCGAATAATTTCCTCGAATCATTCCTCTGTGCTTCGAAGAAGTTTCTAAATCCCTCATCTCACTTTCAGGAACATCCTCGACCTTGTGCGTAGGTCGTCCGGTGACAGATGAGCTGGATGCTCTGTAGAACAGTTACCCCAAAATTTCTGTTTCAAGTTTTTTTGTTTGTGCTAGTTGAATCCTAGTTCTGGTTTTTGTTATGCAGGTTTCAAGTCCACTATTACTTTAAACTGGCTTACTGGCTTGGGATTGGCTTCTTTAGTCTATTTGGATTGATGGTGGATCACTGGTGGTCTCCCATTATTTTTACTTATTGGAGGGAGCCCACCCAGTGATCATTTCCTTGGACTGGACTTCCTTTGGAGCCGGACTTTGTATTTTTCTTTTCTTTAATTTTTGTGTCTATGGTTGTGTTTGATGGTAGTTATAGATTATTTTCTTTTTTCTCTTTTTTCTTTTAATTTTTTATGGGGGTAATTAGGATATAAGGAGGTAAAAATAACAAAATTATATTATATGGTGTCACCACATCAGGGTCAACTGGATGTGGGCAAGCATTGGTGGGGAAAGGCTCATCAATTGGCTGGGCAATGCTATTTTCTTTTTTATCTCTATCTCATTTTTTTATTATTTTCTTTGATTCATATTTATTTCTTATTCTCTTTATTTATATTATTCTTCTTAATTTATATTATCTCAACTCATTAAAAAATTATTTAAAGATGTATCCACATCAAGGTACACTTGGATGTGGTTAAGGCATCAGGGGATCAGCTCATCCATTGGCTGGGGGATACCATTTGTAACTATTATTCATCCCATATTATTATTATTATTCATTTCATTTTAATTTTTCAGCTCTCATATTTTTGGTAAATTTTGTTTATTTATTTTCAAGTTTTTTTAGTATTTAGTAGTTTAAAATAAAAATAAAAATAAAAATAAAAATAAAAATAAAAATAAAAATAAAAATAAAAATAAAAATAAAAATAAAAATAAAAATAAAAATAAAAATAAAAATAAAAATAAAAATAAAAATAAAAATAAAAATAAAAATAAAAATAAAAATAAAAATAAAAACAAAAATAAAAATAAAAATAAAAATAAAAATAAAAATAAAAATAAAAATAAAAATAAAAATAAAAATAAAAATAAAAATAAAAATAAAAATAAAAATAAAAATAAAAATAAAAATAAAAATAAAAATAAAAATAAAAATAAAAATAAAAATAAAAATAAAAATAAAAATAAAAATAAAAATAAAAATAAAAATAAAAATAAAAATAAAAATAAAAATAAAAATAAAAATAAAAATAAAAATAAAAATAAAAATAAAAATAAAAATAAAAATAAAAATAAAAATAAAAATAAAAATAAAAATAAAAATAAAAATAAAAATAAAAATAAAAATAAAAATAAAAATAAAAATAAAAATAAATAAAATAAAATAAAATAAAAATAAATTTTTTTTATATATATCTGTTAATTATTATTTTTCTTTCTAGTTAGTGAATTATTAATTCCTTTTTTATTATTTTAATGTCTGGAAGAAGAAGCCTCCAGCGGTTGGTCCAGATTATGGTGGCGATTTGGCTTTTTGTTAGGATTGGAGGAAGAACTGTGTTCTTTGTGATGTAGGCAGCTGTAAATAGTATATGGGTTGTAATGGTCATTGACCAGAGAAGAAGTAGAATTTTGGGAAGATGGAATAGAAGGAGGGCATTCCTGTGGCCTTGTTGGAGCAGCAGGGCTGCTGTTGTTGTTGTGGATATTATAATTTCTTGGCCCAGTTGGGTTGGACACTGGTTGTCAACCTAGATATCTCCAGGACTTAGTAAAAAGTACTTATAAGTTATGTTAAACACATGGACTATACATGGGAGCATTAAATTAGAGTACACAAATAGTATACATAGGTAAAATTATGATAATATACAAAATATGCCATTATAATACCTTATATACATGCATATATCCACTTTTGATAAGTCTTATGTACTTAATATTAAGTTGGAATATGTTTGGGTAATCTTAAGAACCTTAAATATAAGGCTAAGTCATTTTAAGTGCACTTAAAGCTTTTGTTTTCATTGTTTTCTGTAAAAAACAAGAAATGCACTTTAAATCACTTAAAAGTTGATTATATGCGCTAAAAATTTAATAATATTAAAAATTCACTTTAACAATCAACTTGTCTTAATTAGGACTATTGATTTGGCTACTCAAATGCATAAAACTAACACTTTTTAAATTTGGTGTTTTTATGCCAGAAATGGCTTCTGTGTACTGGCCACATACTGCCTGCATTTTTCCCACGTGAATAGCTTCATTTTTAGCAAGTTAGATTTTTCACACTATAATTACCCCACATTTTGCACCCACTGTGGGGAAACACACTAAAATAGGCAACAGGCACTTATTTAGTGTCCTAGCTTAATTATAAATGCATTGACCCTCTTTATATGCACTAATTTCATTAATAACCTCACTCTTGGCGCTTTAATTCCTTACCACCCTTGAATTTTCCTAAATTAGTCAAGGATTTACCCGTGCAAGCGCCTGCCAAGGACTGCATGTAGTTACCCCACATCTCACACCCTTTTTTGGGGTTTTTGGTGGTTTCTCAGTCCATTTTGGTTATTTTTGAATGGGGATTTCACATAGTATAATTTCATGATTATCCCCAACATTTCTACAGTTAATCCCCCTTATTATTAAGTATTAATTAGTCTAAATTTCCCTATTTTGATCTTTTATATTAATGTATAATACGCATATACTCCCTTTTTTGCTTACTCTTTATTTTTGATGGATTATCCCTATTACTACAGGATTTTTGCTGGTGATATCATTTTAATTATGTTACTAGTCACTCTTTTTGGTTCTGAACATGTCTATTGGCTAGAATGAGGCGTCATTAACTGTGTATTGGGCTGTTAAATCATAGGGGCCATTGGGGAAGTAATTGTATATAAAAGGAGGGGGTTTTTGGTCTTATTTTCTACATTATTTATCAATACAACTAAACATATAACTAATAAAATTAAAATACATATCAATAGAACTTATAAAGTCTTTGAATAGTATCTAGATCTATTAAATCTATTTTTCTACCAACTATAAGATTTTAAGCTATATGTAATTAGTGAGATTAAAATTACTGAGACCCTTATATTTAGTTATATTTTAATAGTTATTGGATTTGTACTACAGTATTCATATAGGACCATTAAAATCTTCTAGACAACTGACCATTCAAGCTATTTCACGTCTCTGTGCTTGACCTCAGCCTGACAATTGGGGGCCTTTCCTTAAGAATTCTGTTGGTTATCATCCAGTAAGTAAAAATTCAAAAAGAGGCTACAAATATATAAAATCCCTATAGAAGTATTTGGATAATTACAACAGGTTGGGGTAACTTATATAGTGATTTCAGAAAAACAAGCCCTGTTATATAATAAAATTGTGATATTGAATCATTAATTTTACCACTAACTTAACATATAATTGTTATTAGTGGGAGTCTGTCAATAGACCAATTGATTTTTTTATCTTTGCAGATAAGAATTTTTACCACTAATTTAACATAAAATTTTTATTAGTGGGAGTCTGTCAGTAGACCAATTAAATTTGTGATCTTTGCAGATAATAAACCAGTTAAACTGATTAGTTGTTTTCTTTTAACAGGACTCTTAATCCCTTTTTATTGGTTTTTAAATTTATTTAATATTTAGAAAGAATCTTACTGACATATTTTTTTTAAATAAAAAAACACAGCTACATATTGTAGACCAGTTAAATTAAGTGACCACATAAAAGCATATTTGACTTTTGGCACTTCTAAATTCACTTCATACCTACAAGTAAGAAATAAAATTGTCTTCAGTTGTATTGATAAATACTGATAAAACTCCTTTTGAAGTTTCAAGATCTCAAATTTCAATTTTTTTCATTAAATTCCACATAAAAAATTTGTGACAAAAATGATATTGCGAGTAATAAGGCAAAGCTTATATCTTAAGACCTAGAGCTGAAAGAACTGTTACAGGACATTCAAATGGAGGGTCAGGATTCCCCCACAAACAGCAACACTCCACAAATGTCTCTGGAGCAAATGGAAAAACTGTTAAAACAGGTATCAATTAAGAAAACAAGAAATACCCTACAAGAACAAATTCACTCCCTCTCCACTCCACTAAACACTTTGACAATAATAGTCAACAATATAGTGGACCAGATAAACAATCTGGAGAAAAGAGCAGCTCAGGGTTTTGTGGAAGTCAATCAGGCTCTGGTAGAAATAAAGGCTCAACCACCAACAGTTGCACCAAACAGTTCCATAGCTACACCTCCAGCCCAGCCAGAGGAGGAACAAAAAGCTACTGTAAGAAAATGGAAGTGGGATTGGTAAGCCCAAAATTAAAAAAACCCTCCACAGCAGGGCTACACCAGTCACCCTTACAGGAAAAGGCAAGGAGAAACAGGGGAAATTGAATAAGACCTTGGTAAGTCATCCATCTTCTCAGGATCAATTATATAATCCTAAAAATGAATTACTTATAGGTAATGAGATTGATAGAGAGATATTGGATATAATTGATAAGGATTTAAAAAATTATTCATATAAATAACATGTTAAACTTGTCTGTAAATGATGACAATGTACATAGTTTTATTGACCACCAGGATAATGCTATAAATATAAAAATGGAACCAAATGAATTAAATCTTGAACCTGATGATGAGTCTTCTGAATTGGGCACAGAAAAAATTGAATATTTTCTAAAAGAAAATCCAATGGAATCAAAAATAATTAGCAAATTTTATTAAGAATTGAAAAATTGGAAGAATTCTATAGAGAGTCAAACAATAATACAGAAAGTGTATTATTAAAACTCACACAATCATTGAGTAAAACAGCCAATAGGTTAAGAATTATTGAGAATTAAAATAATGAATTAATCAATGAAAACAAAAGATTAAACTCTGAGATTAATAATTTAGAAAATAAATTGCAACATTCTCAGAATATTATGGCTACCATTGAGGGACGTGTAAAATTGTCTTTTTCAAATGTGAATGATACCTTAAGTCATGTAACTTTAATAAAAGATATGTTAAAATGAGTAGAAATTTAAATTTCTAACATTAGGAAAAATACTGATAAAGTAAAAGATAATACCTCTTATGTGGAAAGAGTACCAGTTTTTATGAAACACTCAGATGATACACCAATGATTGAACATGAACATAGTATCATGGGCTCTGAGAATACAAAATCAGTAAAAGATGAAATAAATTATCATCTTTATATAGTAAGTGAATTACTAAATATTCCTCAGGTTAGGAAAGCAAAAACTAACCAAAAGAACTGACCTAAGTTAGATCAGTACCCTTCTTTTGACAGGGATTCAAAATCTGATTGGCAGAAATTCATTCAGAGAATTGACAACTTAAAATTTTGATAAAAATTACCTGATGAAGAAATTACATCAAAATTGATATCATTATTTACAGATGTGGCTTTATTATGGTTTGAATCTGTATTGAGTGAGGGAATTAACTACTCCTGGAATGAATGGAAGGCACTAATTGAAAGGCAATTTGGTGGCCCAAAATTTAGAATCACTCAACAAAGATTGTATAAGAAAGCCAGATATAATCCAAATGCTGGAGATAAAACCATGGTATTTTTAATGAATTTAAAAAAAATAATGAAAGCCATGGATCCAAAAATGGATTATGGTTAGTGGAAAGAAAAAATAATATATAAATTGCCTATATCAGTCAGAGACATTATTGTAGCTAGAACTGAAACCATCAGAGATACTTCTGGGTTTATTAATATATGCAATGAAATATTATTGAACCACAAATATGAAACCAGGTATAATAATTACAAGCAAAGTGTTGAGATAGTAAAATCTACTACAAATACGTTACCAGTGGAGAAGAAAAAACCTTCAGCTCCCCTTGTCCCTTAAAGACAAGAAAATAACACTTGCTACAAATGTATTGAACCTTGGGCTAAAGGTCATACGTGTAAGAAAAGAATAAATGTTATTGAAAACTCCTAAGATTCTAAACAAAGTGATCATGAAGATGAAAAGGAGGAGTCTAGTGAGGATTGTAAAAGTAACATTTCTTACAGTGATGATGAAAATGAGATATATGTATTATGAAAGGATATTATGTTCCTGAATGATGCAATAACTCATACAGATACATCTTTGGCTTCCATTGAAGAAGCTGAAATTATCAAAGATGTATCTCATGATACTTACAAAAAAACACCTATTAGAGCGCCAGTTATTATATGTGGAAAAGAAATGAATGCCATTCTTGACACTGGGGCTGCAGGTAGTGTAGTTTTTATTAACACTTTAATGAAACTAGATAGTAAGTATAAGGAAAAACTAGAACCTGTACTGAAAAAGAACTGGAGGGGTTTTGGTTCAGTATTAAATCTAATTGGCAAATACAAAACTGCTGTATTCTTTAAATATCATAATGGATATGTAAGATCAGTATGTGAATTTTTGGTAATGGATAATAATAATTTTAGTGATTGGTTTATTATTGGCAATGACTTATTGTCCAAATTTGGAATCAAACTTGATCCTACAAATAGTTGCTTCACTATAGGTGTAAATGGGAAAAGAAAATTCAAGATTTGCTCTGAAAATTCAGTTTATTCCATTGCTCCTAAAGAAGAACAACTGCAAGGTGGATGAACCACCTCTGAAGTGGTAGGATTGGAAAATTAAATCCAAAAAGCTTCTTTCAGTCCTCAACTCTCAAAAATTGAAGAAAACAATATTTTGAGATTGATAAAATCTTATCCTATGGCATTTTCTCATGGTTCAAATGAACTAGGATTGGTCAAAGACCATGAGATGAACATCTCATTTAGTTGTGATTTGAATAATATTCCTGGCAGCTTGAAAAAGAAACCTTACCCAGCTTCTCCTGCAAAAAGGAAAGACATTGAAGACAACATTAAAATATTGTTAGAAATAGGTATTGTTGAAAAAGTGGACACAACACCTAAGTATTGTGTTATTTTACCAGTTTTAATCTCTTATGAAAATGATAAGGCAAGATTATGTGGTGATTACAGAGCTCTGAATACACTCACTGCGGATGATATTTACCCTCTACCAAGGATAGCTTCTATCCATGCTACATTTCAAGAAGCAAAATATGTTTCCTGTCTGGATGGAAACAAAGTTTACCACCAGATTCCTGTGGAAAAGAATTCTCAGAATTTCTTACTCATAACCACACACATGTGGATATATAAATATGTGAGAATGCCGTTTGGCCCAAAAAATGCGCCTTCAGTCTTCCAAAAATTGATGGATAGTATTTTTCATCAGGATATGATTGAAGGATGGCTTTTATTTTATATTGATGACATCATAGTGTTCTCAAAAACATATGATGAAAATTTGAATTACCTGAAAAGAGTATTTCAAATGATGGATGAAATTAATATGACAATTGCATTGAAAAAATGTAAGTTTAGGTTTCAATCCTTGAAAGTACTTGGACATGTTGTATCCGGATTAAAAAAAAATTTGTTGACCAGAAAAAAGTGGCAGCAATAAAAAATATTAGTATACCTAAGAATGTGAAGGATGTTCAAATTTTTTTAGGTATGTGTGGATATTATATGCAGTATATAGAAAACTACCAATTAATTTCAGCCCCTTTAACAACATTAATCATGAAAAATGAAGCTTTCATTTGGAATAATGAAAGAAAACATGCCTTTGAAAAATTGAAGGAGTGTTTAATGTTAGCTTCAATACTGGGACTGCCAGATTTTAACCTACCTTTTATCTTGTACACTGATGCAAGCTTCATAGGGTTAGGTGCTGCCTTACAGAAAAAACAGATAATAAATGGAAAATTATCTGAAGTATATATCTGTTATATATCCAGAGCATTAAGAAAGACAGAATTAAGGTATGTTTCCACCCAAGTGGAATGTTTAGCTGTTGTGTGGGAATTGGAGAAACTTCATTACTATCTGGAAGACCAGAAGTTTTAATTAATAACAGATTGCAGTGCAGTTAAATCATTACTAAACATGAAAACATCTAATAGGCACATGTTTAGATGGCAACTAACTGTACAAGGGTACAGAGGAGGAATGAAAATCTCTCATAGAGAAAGAAAATTGCATTCTAATGTGGATTTATTATCCAGAAACCCTTTGCAAAATGATGCTGACAACCCAGCTTATGTACCTGAAAATGAGGTTATACATATATTTGGGATTTATATAGTGGATTTAGAGGAAGAGTTTATGAAAAAAATATTGGAAAATTATTCATCTGATAAAGATTTGACTAAATTATCTACCATTTTAAATGATCCAAAGAATGCCTCTATGAGTGCATTAATTAAAACCTTGCCTCCAAAGTATAAAAATGCATTGAAAAAAGGTAAACTGTCAATTGAAGATGGATATATATATTACAGGAAAAAGCTAAGTAATGTAATAGCTATACCACCTTCTATGAAAGAGTTAATGTTTAGTACTTATCATGATGACATCTTAGCTGGTCATTTTGATTTTAAAAAAACATTAACCAGAGTTAAAAATACATCCTGGTGGATAAACATGAAAGAAGATGTACAAAAATACATTGAAACATGTGACTCTTTTCAGAAATCTAAAAGATTAACTGGGAAGAGATCTGGTTTGTTACAAAAATAAAGCAGGCAAAGGCTCCATGTGAAATTATAAACATGGATTTTGTCACTGGCTTTCCATTGGCAGGAAAAGAAAGTTTCAATTCTTGCTGGGTAGTTTTAGATAGATTAACAAAAATGTGTAAATTTATTCCTACCCATAAAGAGGCATCTGCAAAAGACTTGGCATCACTATGGTGGACTCAAATGATGAATACTGCTGGGTTCCCCAAAGCCATAATCTCTGACAGAGACCCTAAATTTACTCAAGAGTTCTGGACATCTTTGAAGGAAGTATCAGGTTGTCAATTGAAATTGTCTACAGCACACCATCCACAAACTGATGGACTGGCTGAGAGAATGATACAGACTCTAGAAGACATGATTAGAAGATATTGTGCTTTTGGATTGGAATACTAAGACATTGAGGTATTCACACATGATTGGGTAACATCAATTCCGGGCCTTGAATTTGCTTATAATAGCACAACTCATTCTGTAACAGAGAAAAAACCATTTGGACTCTGGCTGGGATATGTACCAAATACCCCAGTAAATCATTTAAATAAATTAACAAGGTTAGATATACACCCTGGTACTAAATCCTTTATTCATATGCAACAAATGTATATAAAGAGTGCAGAGGAATGCATCTAAAAAGCATTTGAATATGAAAAGAAAAGGTGGGATAAATCTCATCAAGAATTTGAATTCAAAAAAGGAGATCAAGTCCTAATTTCAACACTACATTTTAACTTACATGGTAATGTTAAATTGAAGGATCCCTTTGTAGGACCTTTTTTAGTAAGAAAAATGGTTGGTAATAATGCTGTAGAAGTTATATTATATTCCCCATATGATAGGAAACATCCAGTTTTCCCTGTCTCATTATTAAAACCTTACCATGCAAATGATCCTGAATTATTTCCAAAAAGAAGAGGAAGGCCTAAAAATCAACCTAATGAAATTGTGTAAAAGGCAGAGATTGAAAAAATACTCAAGAAAAGAATCCTTACTAAAGAGAAAGGAAGTGAGTATTTATTAAGATTGAAGGGGAAATCAAATGAATTTGATAAATGGATACCTGAGAAAGAAATTTCAAATCTATCCTCCCTTCTTAAAATATTCAAACAGAAATAAATTACTTTTCAGCCAGCTGAGGGGTTAAAAAACCAGTACTCATAATATTTTTTTATGTTTTATTTCTTTAAAGAATTAATCTTTAATGCTACAGAATTTTCTGAATACCTGAAAAATAATATAAAATAAATAAAAAGTGTACAACTTATCATTTTTTATTGTTTTTTTGGGTGGGGGAGTGTCAGCCTGGATATCCCCAGGACTGAGTAAAAAGTACTTATAAGTTATGTTAAACACATGGACTATACATTGGAGAAATAAATTACAATACACAAATAGTATACATAAGTAAAATTATGATAATATACAAAATATGCCATTATAATACCTTATATACACGCATATATCCACTTTTTATAAGTCTTATGTACTTAATATTAAGTTTTAGTATGTTAGAATAATCTTAAGAGCCTTAAATATAAGGCTACATAATTTTAAGAGCACTTAAAGTTTTTGTTTTCATTGTTTTATGTAAAAAACAAGAAATGCACTTTAAATCACTTAAAAGTTGATTATATGCGCTATAAATTTAATAATATTAAAAATGCACTTTGACAGATCAATTTTTCTTAAATAGGACTATTGATTTGTTTACTCAAATGCATAAAAATAACACTTTTCAAATTTGGTGATTTTTATGCCAGAAATGGCTTCTGTGTACTGGCCACATACTGCCTGCATTTTTCCTGTGTGAATAGCTTCATTCTTAGCAAATTTAGCTTTTTCACACTATATTTACCCCAAATTCTATGCCCACTGTTGGGAAACACACTAAAATAGGCAACAGGCACTTATTTAGTGTCCTAGCTTAATTATAAATGCATTGACCCTCTTTATATGCACTAATTTCATTAATAACCTCATTCTTGGCACTTTAATTTATTATCATGCTTAAATTTGCCTAAATTAGTCAAGGATTTACCCGTGCAAGCGCCTGCCAAGGACTGCATGTAGTTACCCCACATCTCACACCCTTTTTTGGGTTTTTTGGTGGTTTCTCAGTAAATTTTGGTTATTTTTGAATGGGGATTTCACGTAGTATAATGTCATGATTAGCCCCAACATTTATAAAGCTAATCCCCCTGATTATTAAGTATTAATTAGTCTTAATTTTCCCTTTTTGATCTTTTACATCAATGTATAATACACATATACTCTCTTTTTTGCTTATTCTTAATTTTTGATGGATTATCCCTATTACTACAGGATTTTGGCAGGTGATATCATTTTAACTATGTTACTAGTCACTCTTTTTGGTTCTGAACATGTCTATTGGCTAGAATGATGCGTCATTAACTGTGTATTGAGCTGATAAATCATAGGGGTCATTGAAGAAGTAATTGTGTATAAAAGGAGGCTTTTGGTCTTATTTTCTACATTCTTTATCATTACAATTAAACATATAACCAATAAAATTACAATACATATAAATAGTACTTATAAAGTCTTTGAATAGTATCTGAATTTATTAAATCTAGTTTTCTACCAACTATATGATTGTAAGCTATATATAATTAGTGAGATTAAAATTACTGAGACCCTTATATTGAGTTATATTTTAATACTTATTGGATTTGTACTACAGTATTTATATAGGACCTTTAAAATCTTCTGGAAAACTGACCATTCAATCTAGTTCAGGTCTCTGTACTTGACCTCAGCCTGACACTGGTGGTGGAGTACCAGGGTTGTTGAAGGAAGGACCAGGAGAAGGTGACCTGGAAGCTGATTGTGATCTGCTAGATGAATATCTAGAAGAAAGGGAAATATAAGAGGAATAATTGGCGGTCAGAGGGGGGGTGTAGTTAGTTCTTCTTGTTGGAACAGGAGATTTTTGTTTGGGAGAAGTGTTTCATGCTCTAGTATTTTCAAGAGGTCCTCTGGCAGGTCTTCTAGAGATGTTGGAATTTTTGGGGGTGTCTTAGGAAGAATTTGTGTGTGTACACATTTCTCTTGGAGCACTTGGAGGCTTTCGCGTAGAGTTGTTGGTGTTTAATGGTGGATTTTGGCTGTTATCTAGCTGAATTTGGTAGTATTGAGCCTGATTTTTGCTTTCTGGAAAGTTGGGAGGGCCACCTGGATGTGGTCTAGCAGCCTGGGAGCTGATTTTGAAGCTTTTTTGGCTAAATTTTCTGAAGTAAAAGCAGATTCTTGAGAAGATAAAGCAGGTCTTTTAGGGAGTCTTTTGGGAATAGAACGGCATGATCTTCTGGAAGGAGCGGAAGATAAAGAAGAAGAAGCAGGTCCAAGTTCTGGTGACTTGTTAGGAGATCTGGAAATATATTTATTGAAAGGTGAAGGCAGAGGTATTGGATAGCTGGGGTATCTGTCATGTCTTTTCTTTTTAGAGTTTCAAGAATCACAGGCTCTGTTATAGAATTTGGCCTGAGGAGTAGGAAGAGTGAAAGTGCAAGGCCTGCACATGTGGATGCACTGTTTACAAGCATATTCTTTTGGAGAAGTGAAGAAAGGAAGTTCCAATGGGTCAAATTCTGGGGATTCAGCCATGATATGTGAAGGAACAATAATGAAGAGAAAAGAGATGAATGAAAATTTTATCAGTGATGTGTAGATAATGAAGAAAAAGTGGAAGTTCAGCAGGTTGGCTGCGGAGCATTGTGCATGGAGGTGGTTCCACACTTTTTTATGCAGAATCTGTTAGTCCCTCAAGACTTCAAACTGAAAACTGGAGTAGTCCTTCAAGACTTTAAACTGAACACTGGGTTAGTCCATCAAGACTTTAAACTGAACACTGGAGTAGTCCGTCAAGACTTTAAACTGAACATTGGGGTAGTCTGTCAAGACTTTAAACTGAAAACTGGATAGTCCATCAAGACTTTAAACTGAAAACTGGATAGTCCGTCAAGTCTTTAAACTGAGAGCTGGATAGTCTGTCAAGACTTTAAACTGAACACTGGATAGTCCATCAAGACTTTAAACTGAACACTGGGTTAGTCCGTCAAGACTTTAAACTGAACACTGTGGTTAGTCCGTCAAGACTTTAAACTGAAAATTGGGGTAGTGCCTCAAGACTTTAAACTGAACACTGTGTTAGTCCATCAAGACTTTAAACTGAACACTGGGTAGTCCATCAAGACTTTAAACTGAACACTGTGGCCAGTCCATCAAGATTTTAAACTGAAAAACGGTATAGTCCCCCAAGACTATAAACTGAGGATGGCTTGATGGTTGAGTCCTTCAGGACTATAAACTGATAATTGGAGTTGGTGTGATTCTGGCAGAGGTCATCCAAGGGAGGAGTCTCTGAACTTTGTTAAGACAAGTGTGGGGGTAACTGATGAGCTGGCTGCTCTGTGTAACAGTTACCCCAGAATTTTAGTTTGTTTCTTTGGTCTTTAATGTTTTGATCTCTGCTTCTGTCTTTTTAATACAGGTTTTTGAGTCCCCCAAGACTATAAACTGAGGGTTTTGAGTCCCCCAAGACTATAAAATGAGGTCTTTCAGTCCCCCAAGACTTAAAACTGAGTATTAGTCACCCAAGACTTTAAACTGAGGAAACCATTTTATTTTTTATATTTCTAAATCAAGATTTTCAGGCAAGAAGAAATTACAGAAAGGAATCAAGAGATGTAACAAAATGTTCAGCATTGGCTTTAAACTGGTGAATGAGATTCTTCCTTTTCTCAAGGTCCTGTGGATTACTGGCAGGAGTGGATTGGAAGTAATTTAGAATGAGATGCTTCTGTTGAGAAAAATGTTGTTGAAATTTGTCTTTGATGGTGGGAAATGGATTAGGTGGGGGTGCTTCAATGGTTCCCACATTGTCATCATCACTTTCAGGATGGAAATGAACTGGAAATTTGCCATATTGAATTTCAGTATGAAGAAGTATTGGGCTTACCATCAGAAGGACCAGGGATGGTAGAGCTAGTGTTTTTAGCGGGGTTGGCACTCTTTTTTGAAGGGTGTAATTTGTTGACCAGTCTGAGGATCAGGATGGATGGTCTGGATCTTTTGGTTCTGGTAGGAGGAGGAGAAGATGTTGAAGAGAACAATGGACAAGGTCTGAAACAAGTCTTCTTCCTAGAGTGACAGGCATCACAGGAGGTTCTGTAGGGATGAGCAGGTGGTGTGATGGTACAGATGAGATTGTTGTCAATGCAGTATTGGCAAGGACCCATGTCAGTAGCAGATTTGGAAAGAAAGCTGAGCATGGTGGTTTTGATGAAGGAGAATGTAAAAATTATC
Source organism: Hemileia vastatrix (assembly GCA_030280995.1). Classification (NCBI taxonomy): domain Eukaryota; kingdom Fungi; phylum Basidiomycota; class Pucciniomycetes; order Pucciniales; family Zaghouaniaceae; genus Hemileia; species Hemileia vastatrix. The sequence continues at coordinate 25,837,641 of JASXTE010000013.1, forward strand.
TATTGGAGGGAGGATGTTGTCTTCCAACATTGGCAGAGCCCTTTGTTGGTCTATTTGGTGTTATTTTGATATGTCTTAAATGACATTGTTTAATAATTGGGTGTTATTCAGGATTTATTCAGCAAATATTGGGACTGCAGAGATGTGGGTAATTTCATTGGATAGCCCCGGCTTTTTTCTATATTTTATGTCAAGATGGCATTTTTCAGATTTTAAGTATTAAAGGGATTATTTCTCATTTTTCATTTAAAAAGATAGCTGTTTAATTTTTTTTTGTGTTTTACAGGCTAATCTTAAGTCTTAGCATTAAGTGCTTAGTACCATTAGAATGAGCTAATTTTTCTCTACATTTTATTTCAAAATTTTGTTATAGCCTAATTATGTGTTTTAAAGGTTTTAGTTGTTGTAGAAGATTTTTCTAAGTATTTTGGGTATTTCTGGAGGTTTTTGGTGGTTTTCTGCCTTCAAGGTGGTCTGGCAGCCTCAGGAGGGCCTGCTGACTTTGGGAGGACTGCTCGCCTCAGTTCTAGAGGGGTTTAATTCAATTTGGGGCTCAAGAACACCAAATTTGTTGGTGTGCATGGGCTTTTAGATAGTGGTCTTTGTGTACATAGTGAATAAGACAGTTTGGGGAAACTTTAATTATCATACAACCATCCGGAGGTGATATCATTGTTCCTCACTCAGTTTTCACTGTTTTTGGCCACAATTGGCTGTGTTTGTTGGAAGGTGAGTTCTTCATTTAACTTAGCTTGGAAACTGGTTTCTCTGGTATAGTCTTGCAAGCTATATCAAGTATTATTTCTGTCTCTGGTGTGGATTTGCAACCTACATCAAGTATCATTGCCTTCTCTGGTGTGGACATTGGTCTACATTTCAGTTCTTTGGTTTGGTAGTCTTTCTGGAGACTAACTTCTTGGCTGATCAGGCAGTCAAGTGTGGTGGAAAAGGGGCTTTGGCAAACAGGAACCAACTTACTGTAGCAGGTAAATCTCACTTTATTTTTCTGAAGGGACAGGGGATTTTCTCTCTGGGTTTTCTCCAACTCCCTTGGTCAAGGCCTATAGCTAGTACTATAGAATTGTCTACATCAGCTGGGGATGCTCTTAATTGATTCTGTATTTGGTAAACATGAAAGCTATCAAGTGAATTCTAAAGCATTAAAATATTTTGAAAAATTAAATTTTCAAATCCAATTAGAGATCATTCTCTTTTGGAGACTTATTTAATTAATGAATTAATCTCTGAATACATCCAAGTCACAAAAGCTTGCAGAATCTTTGAAAAAAAAGGCAGCTATCTGGCAAAAACCTAAACTTCTAATTATAGCAATTACCTGCATATTTTTACCTGGTGTCAACTTAAACCTCTAATTATAGTAAATACCTGCATATTGATTTTTTATGGTGAATACCCATCTTGCATTGGTAACTTTACTGCCTGGTTGGACTTTTTCTTCATACCAAACATTCATGTTCTTCATCTTTGCTAGTTCTCTTTGGCATTCCAGTTCCTATTTTTGACGGTCAGGGGAGAGAATGGCTTGTAGATGAGTTTGAGGAATAATATCAGAGTGTGACAGACCTTTTTTGAAAATCTCAGCAACAGATTATTCTTGTGACAGAAGCATCTCTTAATCTTTGAAATTACCTAATTTTAAATTGTTAAGAATAGACTAAAGAGAACCCTTTGTTGGTGTTGTTGGTGGAGCTTGGAGAGAAGCATCATGAGTAGGGAGGCAATCACATGGGAAAACAGCCATTGCCGATGTAGATAGACTCTTACAGTTGCCTTGGTGTAAGCAGAATCCAAAGGAGTTGGATAAATTGAAGATAACCCTGTCCTTCTAAGTAAAATAAGGGTTTTTCAAATAACTAAGCTCTCTAGTCTACTTGAATTGATTGAAATATATATATGAAACTCTGATTTATATAAACGCTTATTGAGATTTAGAAATAGCAGCTGTTTAAAAAGAAATACTGATGACAACAATTAAGGTGTACTAGTGAAAGATCTGAAAAGATAGACTTATATGTTTTTATAAAGATTTTATCTTAAATGAGTTAACAATAAAAAACAAGTCCCTGAGATGGAGATCTTTCCAATGATACCCTATATGTGATGAAAATATAATTGTTGTGTTTTATTTCAAAAGTGTTATGAAAAAATATAAATCTTATAAGGGTATTATAATTTTATTTAATTTTGTTGAGAATTGAAAAATATGAATGTGGTTGTTAATTATACAAAGACCCTTCCAAAAGAAACTAAAAAGACAAAAACATGTAGAAGACTAAGACTCCCTCCTTTCTATCTGATTCTCCTATTCCAGACCTTTCCAATAATACCCTACATGCATAGGATCTACAATAAACTATTGATCTAATAAGAATAATAAATTCTAACCAAATTTTGCCACAATAGCCAAATTTTTCCACAGTCACCAAACTTTGGTATAGTGTCCAAACTTTGGTACAGTGACCAAACTTTGGCACAGTGACCAAACTTTAACCCAGTGACCAGACTTTCCCATTGTCAGAAAATTTTGCCACAATGAGCTTTTTTTGCCATAATGAGCTAATTTGGACAGAGTGAGCTAAATTTGCCACAGTGAGATAATTTTTCCACCATGACCAAACTTGGCCACAATGACAGAATATTTCCAGTAAACTTTGCTTTTGCACCGGAAAATCACTGGAGCAAAACAGAGAGCACCAGAGAGCACCAGAGCTCAGTGGCCATTCCATCAGCACACCATATCCACCAATAATACTATAAGTCACTAAATCAAGTAAAACACTAAGAAAACAATAAAATATGATAAAAAACCATCAAAACATAAAAGACAGAGAAAATTCTGGGCTATCCAATTATAATAATCATCTTCCAAAATTTCAAATATCCAGCCTTATAATCCACAAAATTGCTACCAATCTTCAAAAATAAACCTCAGTGGCATACCCAGATGTGGAATGCCACATCCTCCCTCCACTATGGAATGTCCTCATTCTTATTAAATTTTTAATTGATATAAATTTTTTTCACCTATTTGTTGATAGTCTTTGATAATGATGTGGAAAGAGATCCAAGAAACATCTTTTCTGAAATCTTACTATTGGCAATTTTCAATCATTGTCCTTTTGCTGGTCTTCTATAAATTTAACTTTTTGTCTTCTTCTATGGCTCTTGTTATAAATCATAATACAAAAATAAAAAAAATTTTGTGATGATTCCACTACTGAGAGCAAGTTTTGAATCCCTTCAGACTCCCATATACCAGTCTTCCATCTATGTCACAGCATGAGAGAGTGGATCTCCCTAATAAGCCGAATACTCTTCATTCCATTCTCATAGGTCCCCCCACTGAGCTGAATTCTATTATTCCAATCTGGCCATGAGGTCCTCTAAGCTTTACACCAAAAAAATGCCTAACACTGAGGCTCTAAAAAAATAAATAATAAATCCAACTACCACCCTGACTTCTAATTCCTTCATCACAATTTTCATCCATTTGCTATTTAGCAACCTTAACAAATACTTTTATCCAGGCTTTCAATATTTAATTTTAATATTTTAGACCATGTTTAAAGCACCACAAATTTCACCTAATTAAACCATTATGCCTTCCTAGCATCATTACCACCTAAAATTTTATTCTCCTAAAGCTTAACAGCATCTAAATCCAACAATGTTTGAGCGTCTAGTTTAAAGTCTTGGTGGACAGAGATAAATTAAATGATTGAATTGAGTTGACCAAATAGATTGAAATTCCAGTTTAAAGTCTTGGTGGACCAAACTTTTAATCAATTGCCAGTTTATCGTCTTAGTGTACTAAAGATTGTTTATGTACATTGATATAGTGATTTCTTCCTAATTAAGGCCTAGGCTTGACCAAAGATTAAATAATTTTGATAATCCAGTTTAAAGGCATGGTGGAACAAAGAATGTTGAATTACCAGTGTAAGGTCATGGTGGACCAGGCTTTCATAAATATTAAAAGAAATCTTCATAAATTTTCAGTTTAAAGTCTTGAAGGTCTAACAGCATCCAAAGGAGAACCAAATTCTTTAAGAAAATCTTGAAAACTATCCATTTTAAAGTCTTAGAAGACTAAAGATCTTGAATACAAATAAGACCTTAAAGAAATTTTTGAGAATTAGCCAGTTTAAAGTCCTGGAGGACTTACAGATCCGGAAATTTAAATAAAACTGTAAAGAAAGTCTTGAAAGTTAGCCAGTTTAAAGTCTTGGAGGACTAACAGATCCTAAAATAACAAATATAACCCTTTAAAGAAAGTCTTGAAAGTTAGCCAGTTTAAAGTCTTGGAGGACTAAAGATCTTTAATACGAATAAGACCTTAAAGAAAGTATTGAAAATTAGCCAGTTTAAAGTCTTTGAGGACTTACAGATCTTGTAATGGGATCCAATTTTTCTCAAGCTTCACTTGACCCTTTTTCCTGTATAAAATATACTATGAAAGAAATAACCAAAATGAAAAATTTGAAAATTTAAAAAAAAATTGAGAAAGAATTTTATATTTATAAATTTATTTTATTTTTTATATTATTATTTTGTTTTAATTTTATTTTATATTATTTATGATAAAAGAGTGAATTTAGAAATAAAATAAAAATATTGATTTCTAATGAAAGTTTAAGAAAGAAAAATATTTAAAAGAAGATTTTGAAAAATTTGAAAATAAAAATTTAACATTTAATAGATGCCCCATGGCCAATTGATGAGCCATACCCTCAAGATCATACCCACATCCAAGTGCAACTTGATGTGGTTACACAGTTTTGAGAATTTAAATATAATAAATTAAATGAATTTTTTTTTTTTTTTTTTTAGAAAATAAAAATTTTAAATAATGATCACTGGGTGGGCTCCCTCCAATTTGTAAAAATGATTAGAGACCACCAGTGAGCATTACCCTTAACAATAATTTTAAAGATGTAAAATATAAAAGAAATATATTGAAATTACGAAACAAAAACATAAAAGAGAAAATAAAACTAAACAAAATAAATGAAATCTTGAATCCAGAATTAAGAGTGGTGGCTCTTTGTTTGTTCCAGTTTATAGTCATAGTGGACTTCCTATAATTCAAAAAACAAAGCCAGGATTTAACTAGAAACAGGAAGAAATTGGTAACAAACATTGTGGGGTAATTCTGTATAGAGCAGCCAGCCCATCAATTACCCTCAAACTTTCCAACATTTAATTTAGAAGGTTCCCCTGTGAACACTTCTACCAATAAAAAATTTATCAATCCAACATATATCTTCCCCATAATTTTTGTCACTTTTACAAGTTTTAAGAATTCTCAAACAAATTTCTTCATAAATGTCGTAAAATTTTGTTAACAGTTTTGTCTCCCATACCATAGTAAAACGAAAGCAATATTTTTAATAAGAAATTAGTTTATCCTCATTCCGGAGTTAAACTTGATAATGTATAATTTTTTTTGTTTAGTTTATCCTCATTGCAGAGTAAACTTCTGTCCTTGTAGTACCTCTAGGATAGAACCTCTTAACTTGATTGGAAGCTACCCTCTTTTTTAGTACCACTCCATCTAACTCTTCTAAAACATATGAACCGTCAGATACTTGTTCCTTGAATTTATACGGTCCATTCCACATATCTGCAAACATCTTTTCCCATTGGCTCTCCAAACTCCTATTATACACCAAAACCATATCTCTAGTTTTCAAAGGTTTTCTAAGTTGATGTGCCAACTTCTCATCCCAATATCTTACTGACTGATTTTGGATCTTCATCATCCACAAATATGCCTTTTCTAAGTACTCTTCTTTATTTTCTAGCTGCATCATTCTTGCACATAATAACTCTTCAGTAGTCTTGACCGTGTCCCAGTCAACTCCAAGATATGATTCAGCTTCCAAATCAACAGGTAAAACTGCTCTCTGTACAAAAACAAGTTCATAGGGTAAAAATCTGGTTTTCCTTTTGGAAATAATTTGTTTAGCAAGTAAAACTAAAAGTAAATAATGCCTCCACTTTTCAGCACTTGACCCACACATTTTGACTAAAGCATCCTTAATTACTTGATGCCCTCTTTCAACCATACCTTCAGCTTCAGGATAATAAGGGGTTGCTACCCTAACCTTTGACCCAAATTTTGATAAAGCTTCTCTAAACTCTGTCCCAAACTCAGGACCTCCATCTACCGTTACCAATTTCATAGCTCCATATTGATACACCCAATTTTTCAAAATAAATTTTGCCACATTTTTGGCAGTCAAATTAATTAGAGGCGCTGCCTCTACCCAACCAGATAAATCATCTCTGGCTACAATTAAGTATTTATACCGTCCCTCCTTAATATGAATGGCATCCAAGCTAACCATTTCAAAGAGAGTATTTTTTCCAGAAGCGTGTCCAGGTTCTTTTGGCCTTAAATAACTTATTCTTTGACATTCTTTGCATGACTGAACCCACTGTTTAACAGCCATCTTCATGCCTGGCCACCAAAATTGATCAGCAATTCTTCTGAACTTTTCTCCAACGCCTCTATTCCCAAGATCTTCATGCAGTGACTTTAAAACTAATTCTTGCCCTTAATTTTGAGTTAAAACTACTTGAGGATTTTGATACCTCCTTTTCATTAATCATCAACCAGACAAGTAAAACGTCGATGACTTACTTTTTATAGCCACCCATTCATTGTCTTCACAATCTTCTGGCCTTTCTAAATTCAATAAATATTTGACCAACAACAAATAAAAACCAGTCTTACCCCAGACTTCATGTTGAAAATTGATTAATACAATATCAATAGGCACTTCTCTATCACCAATATCACCTGCACATGAATTAGCCAATAAAAGTTGGCCACAAATTTGTTTCTTAATTGAGCTATGTTGATTTTCTTCATCTGAACCTTTCGACCTCTTAGAAACCAAATTCAAAAATACCTCTTTCTCTTCTTCACCCTTTTTAACCAAATTTTCTAATTCTCCAACATATACACCCTTCCTTAACCTACTACTATCCCAAACTACCACTCCCTCTTCATCTATATACACAACATCTTCTTCTACCTCTTTTTTACCAAATTTATTCTCACCAATTTTATCAATTTTATCTAAATAATAATAATATTCCAGTTTATCCTCTTGGTGGAGTTCATCATCAAAATCATATAAACACAATAGTCTTGCCAGTTTAACCTCATTGGGGAGGTATGGAAAGTCTTCAGCTCCTTTAGTGCTGGCTTTAATCATAGGTATTTATTCATTGAACTCTTCTGAGTCTGAATCATCTTCAGTGGGTGGTCTTCTTGACAAACCATCTGGCATAGTAAAAGTTTTTCCAGGCTTATCAACTAAGTCAAAAGAAAAATGTTGAATGAATTCTACCCATCTAGTCATAGGTGCATTTGGTAAACTTGGGGAATTAATCATTTGAATTAAAGATTTTGCATCCACTTGCAATTCAAAGTGTTGGCCCCACAAAACATTTTGAAGTTTCTTTAAAATTTTAGCCACTCCACACAGTCCCAATTTTGGCTGAGAATATCTTGGTTTGACTTTGGTGAATACCACAGATTCATACCTAACTGGCCTAATGTAACCAGCTTCATCCATCTGAGACAAAACTGCCCCAGCAGCAACCTGACTTGAGTCAACTGCTAATTAAATCCTACTAGCATCTTTTCAATAATCTAACTTGTGCAGGACTAAATCCTTCCCCACAACCTTCTTCAATCTCTCAAACGCCCTTTCACACTCTTCATCCCATTCCCAGTCTGAATCCTTTCTTTTCAACCTTCTCAACGGATCTGCCAATGAAGAAAAGTCCTTGATAAAAATTTGAACATAAACACATATGCCTAAAAACCCCCTAACTTTGGTCGTATTCTTGGGTCTTGGCCAGGACTGAATTTTATTCACTTTCTTCTTGGACATAATCCTATCCTCTCTAAATACCACATGACCTAAAATCTCTAGAGCTGGCACACAACATAAAAATTTTGAACCCGAAATAGTTAAACCAGCTTCTCCAATTCTAAACAAGATCCTCTCTAAAGTGATTGCATACTCCCAGATGAATTTTTGTATCCCTGGGTTCTCCTCCAACACTTCATTATCATAATCTGTTGAAGGTCCTTTAATTCCTCCATTGTCAATAAAGATTCCAGCATATTGAGGAATTTCATCTTGAAGAATCCAAGCCATCTGAGCTTTATAAAAGGTAACTGAATTTGTTGCTCCTTGAGGTAATCTTGTCAATTTTAATTGTCCTAGCGGTGTATCAAAAGTAGTGAGAGGCCTAGAGTCTGGATGTAACTCTCTCTCCTCATATCCCCCCATAATATCTCCTAAACCATAACACACTCTCCCAGAAAACTCTTCCACAAACTCCTCAGCACTAGGTGGTATACCAGCATCCATTATTGTAACCCTATTTAATTCCCTGAGATCATAAACTACTCTAAGTTTGCCATTCGTTTTCTTGATACAAAATACCGGACTAGAATAACTTGATGATGATTGCTCATAAAGTCCAGTGCAAATCCATTCTGTGACAACTTTGATATAATCTTCTTTTAATGCAGATGGAAGTGGGATAGTTTTTTGCTTCCACGGTTCATGACATACCACAGGAATCTTGTAAGGCTCCCCATAGGAATGCTTCAACACACCCCTCTCCTCTTCTACAAAATTAATGGCCTTCTCTTGCTTGACCATCACATCCAACAACAACTTCTTCTCTTCTCCAGACAACCAACCATCAGGTCCAAAATTAACAACACCTAATCTATCAAAAGTGATTTGTGACTTTTCATAAAATTCTGGCAGATTCTTCGCCAAGGGACTTTCATAAGGATCTCTTGATAACCTTGGTCTTCTCCAAGGGGGATTTCATTCAGCTGGTACCAGTTCAATAATTGGTCGGATTTTATTTGCTACCTTTTTATATTTTGCTGCTTCCACATCTACATAAACTTGAGGTGAAATATTTATTTTTGTATCACAATTAAAAATTTTATCGATAGAGTTTTCTTCATCATCAGAATCAGAATCAAAATAAGTAGAATAATATTTTATTTCATTTTTAAATTTAACCCTTTTCTCTTTTCCCTCATCTATTTTATCAACAATTTTTCCAGCACCTTTAATTCTCTTATCCATCATAAAATCACCAGTAAAAAAAGTTGGCAGTTTATCCTCTTGCTGGAGGACTGGAATCAAACTATCACAAAAATTATTTTTTTGTTTTTTAATTATACTAAGATTTTTTATAGAATTTTGATGAAATAATTGCAGTTTACCCTCTTGCTGGAGGTCAGAAAATAAACCATTCCAATTTTTATTCAACATAATATTTCCCATCTTCCCTCTTGATCCATTCTTGAATGTTATCAAAAACCTTGACAGAGAAGTGAGACAAACCAAAAATTTGAAGACATAATAACAATTTAATTTATTATGAACAGAAAATAATTGAGAATCCACTTGAATTATCTCCAAGTGAGCTGACCTATTGCAATCTGGGATCTCGTCCTGCGGAGAGATTGCAACATTAGAGTGATCAGCCCCTTCTACCCCAAAAAATGAGGGTCTCCAAAATCTTACCAATAGATCCACCAATACCTAATTTGACATGCTCAGCAGTACCCATCAGCTCTGTTGCATGCCCTCCAGCACCTCTGAGGTTTCTCCCCGTACCAGTTTTAATTGCCAAGCCTATAATTGTTGCTTGCTCTAAAGAAATCAAATTAATTTGAGACCCTGAATTGGCCGAGGCCTTTACCTCTTTACCATTAAGAGTTACCACCAGGTAACCCAGGGGAGCAGAAAAATGTGTTTCAACATCCTCCTCAAACTTCTCAGCATTTTCACAAATATATTCCACCTCTCCAGCGGAAACCCATTGCCTTGTCAGATGCTTATTTTGCTTCTCTGAAAGCTCCAGACTAATTGTGAATAGCTCTCCTAAAGATAAGAGAATCTGAAGTTGATTCACCCTATTTAAAACATTTTCCATCACATTCTCTTGACCAGATACTACTGGCCATTTGTACTGGACTTTAGATTTATTTACCTTAGCCCTGGGCACCTCTTGAAGACCCACATTGCCATCTTCACCCCCCATAATAACATCTTCACTACTGATAACCCTAGCTCCATCACCAGCTTCTTTCTCTAATCCTGATCCATTGCTAGTCCTACTTACTCCCTCCATTGGGATGGGACCGCTAAAACTTGGTCTGGATAGTGACTCCAAAGGTATGTCCTCCTCAGAATCAGAATAATCTAATGGCATAGGCTCACCATTTAAATCAAACTTTCCATAACTAGGAGGCCCCATATCAGCCATCCCCTTCAGCATTCTATAAATTTTTTCCTTAGAGTAAGGTCTCCACTTGTTAATTTCCTTTCCAGGTTTAGCCTTTAGTTGGCTCTAAGTGCTACTTTTAGCTTTAGTAGCAGCTGCTCTTCTAGAAGCATCGACATCATATTCACCAGCAATACAGTTACCCTCCGCTCTAGCAACTGTTGACAGCTCCAAACCACCAAAAGAAGTTTAAAATGTGGCCTTACTGACCTCTTTCTCTTTACCTTTATCAGCTTTACCACCGCTTTTGCCATCACCATTTTTGCCACCCTTGGCATTATCATCATTGTCTTTTAATTCTTCAAATAGGGCTCTTCTTTTAGCCACCATATTCCTTCTAACCAAATCAGAAGGCACTTGTCCATTTCTGGGCTTGATGAACAATCCATCAGGGAATTTATAAACTTTACTATCAAATAACATTCTCCCAGCATCCAAATCTTTATCTAGAGTAAAACATACTCCAGCTCTGTTCCCCCTCCTATTACAATAGGAGCACACCTTTGGCTCATCATAGCCACCTCTAAAATCATTTCCACAATTACCATTCCCATTCCTGCCATTGCCAGAGAAGCGGTTACCATTGCCATTGCCATTAAAATTTCGACGTTCATATCCCCTTGATTGATAAGAAGTAGATGTCAACAAAGAAGCAATTGGGGCCTTATTGGCTTTCTGAGTCTCTTGGACAAAAATCTTTAATTGCTTTGTCAAATCAGCCAAATGATCAACCATCTTGTTTTCCACATTGCCCTCAACTTTTGCCACAAGTAGTTCCATTTGAGCCCTCTTGGCTTCTTGAGCTTTGACCATGATATTTTTATTTTCAGCCAAAACTTCACTGACCTTGCTGACATATTGAATACATGACTCCTGATACTTGTCCAATTCCATTAATTTAAGATGGGCTTAAATGTTCTCCTTAATAATCCCTAAATCTGGCAGTTTTTGTTTGCCATTGGGTAGTTCCTTCATTAAATCCTTTCTTGAAAGATCCTTCAAGACTTCCATTCAAATATCCCTACTACAAGCTGACCAGAAAAGATCCTTGGCCTGGTTTTCATGAACGAATTTGTCTACCAGAATCAGATATTCAACCACTTCATTGAATTGAATGAATAACTTTTTAAAATCAGCTATGGAAGAAACTCCACCCTTTGCCTTCCAATCACCAACAATTTTATTAAGGTCCAACATAGTAAATCTAACACCCCATCTATCAACCATAGCCTTTGACAACTTCACCCAATCCTTGTCCTTAAAATCCTGCATAGCAATGACCTCTTTCTCCACCTCCCTATCAGCAATAAAAAACCTAATCTGCTTCACCATGTCCACATGAGAAGCGCCATCAACAGCAGCAGCAACTTCATACCTGCTAATAAACCATTTAACTTCCTCCCAATTAAACTTTGGGCCATCCCAAGAAACAATCCTAACTGAAGGAGTAAGAGGAAGAGAAGAACCAGAAGCAGCAGCAGAAGACATCCCAATAAAGTTAGAAAAGCATTTAAACCGTTAAAAAGCAAGCCTCTTGCAGGATAATGATAATAAAATCAATTAGAATTCCCAAAAAAATAAGCCTCTTGTAGGCTAAGAAAAGTCCTATAAAAAGCTAGAGATTTCGAACCCCACATTGGGCGCCAAATATGTAGGTAGACTCTTACAGTCACCTTGTTGTAAGCAGAATCTGAAGGAGTTGGATAAACCAAAGAAAACCCTGTCCTTCTAAGTAAAATAAGGGTTGTTCAAATAACTAAGCTCTCTAGTCTACTTGAATTGATTGAAATATATATATGAAACTCTGATTTATATAAACGCTTATTAAGATTTAGAAATAGCAGCTGTTGAAAAAGAAATACTGATGACAACAATGAAGGTTTACCAGTGAAAGATCTGAAAAGATAGACTTATATATTTTTATAAAGATTTTATTTTAAATGAGTTAACAATAAAAAACAAGTCCCTGAGATGGAGACCTTTCCAATGATACCCTATATGTGATGAAAATATAATTTTTGTGTTGTATTTCAAAAGTGTTATGAAAAAATATAAATTTTATAAGGGTATTATAATTTTATTTAATTTTGTTGAAAATTGAAAAATATGAATGTGGTTGTTAATTATACAAAGACCCTTCTAATTGAAACTAAAAAGACAAAAACATGTAGAAGACTAAGATTCCGTCCTCTCTATCTGATTCTCCTACTCCAGACCTTTCCAAAAATACCCTACATGCATAGGATCTACAATAAACTATTGATCTAATAAGCATAATAAATTCTAACCAAATTTTGCCACAATAGCCAAATTTTTCCACAGTCACCAAACTTTAATACAGTGTCCAAACTTTGGTACAGTGGCCAAACTTTGGCACAGTGACCAGACTTCCCCTTGTGAGCAAATTTTGCCACAATGAGCTCTTTTCGCCATAATGAGCTAATTTGGCCAGAGTGAGCTAAATTTGCCACCATGACCAAACTTAGCCACAATGACAGAATTTTTCCAGTACACCTCGCCTTTGCACTGGAAAATCACTGGAGCAAACCGGAGCACACTGGAGAGCACTGGAGCTCAGTGGCCATTCCATCAGCACATCATATCCACCAATAATACTATAAGTCACTAAATCAAGTAAAACACTAAGAAAAAAGAAAATATGATAAAAAACCATCAAAACATAAAAGATAGAGAAAATTCTGGGCTATCCAATGATAATAATCACCTTCCGAAATTCCAAATATCCAGCCTTATAATCCAGAAAATTGCTACTAATCTTCAAAAATAAACCTAAGTGGCATACCCAGATGTGGAATGCCACACCAATTCAAAAAAATTGTTTGACTCTTCATTCCAAAAAATCCAACCAGAATTGTTTAATGAATAACCTACACACTTACACATCAAAGCACATTGATCCAATTTTTGGCATGTTTCCTTGTGAATATGAACAAATGCTGTTTCACCAAAAATTTGAAAGTTGGAATAGTTTGGAGTTGTGTTTTACATCAGCTGAATAGGAGTTTTGTTGACTGATTTGTCATTAGAAATATGGTTGTAAACATGAGCCACCCATTTGTATGCTAAACCTCAGAAAGATTTTAGTAGATCGCTTGCAAGGAGTATTGTTCTTGCCATGTCACCAAATGTTCTGTTGAACCTTTCAGCTGTTCCATTTTTCTTGTGATTGTGAGGATAAGTGACTTTATGAGTAGCACCAATATTGGCCAAGATCTGAGCCATCTTATTGCTGTGCATATCACCTCCATCACTGCATAAAGTCTGAAGTTTCTTCCCAGTTACATTTTTTGAATTTTTTATAGAAAGAAACAAAACATGAAGTTGCCTCAGATTTAGCATTCAGTAAAAATACCTCACCATAGGAGGTTGAGCTTTCTCTAAACATCACTGCCTATCGTGCACCATGAATAGTGTGTCCATGAGACCAACTAGGTCTCCTACAATTAAACTTATCATGGATTCTGGTTTTGATTCACAAGATGCTGATGGTTTCCTAGTGCTCTTTGCAATTAAAAAATATTCACAATCAATCTTACCTGCAGGTATAGATAATGGTAAACCAGTTCTCATACCAGAATCAATTATTTTTTGATGGTGTCAACACTGATATGTTCTAGTCTTCTATGCTGGTTCATTAGGGAACCTTTGGCTGCAGGTGAACAGTTGATGTAATGATTCTTTTTTACAGTTTAAAGAAGCAAAGGGTTCAAGGTGTAGAAAGAATAAGGAAAATCATTTGGATTGCAATTAATAACACTAATTACATCTAATACCCATTGTCTTCTTGTATTCTCTACCCGGCCAGTCATAATCAAATCTTTAAAATAAATCCCTAAATTTCTATTTTCAGAGCACAAACCAAAAGAGAAACCACAGTCCACTAAATCAAATAAAGTGATAAGATTTGTCCTAACGTCTGGACAATAGAAAGCATTGGTAACAGTGACTATCTTTCCATCCCCTTTAATTTTCAAATCTCCTATACCAGTGATGAATGAAGAAGGACTGTTAGTGGAAGCTTTGACTGGGATTTGTTTTTTAAGAAATTTAAAATTGCTGAGAAGGCTCACATTTCTAGTGACATGATGAGTTTATCCACTGTACAAGATAGAATAGCTGGCAGAAATTGTCTCAGGAGATCATTCAGCACTATTCAGATCAATTTGTTCAACCATTTTGTATAGCGCCTCAACATTTTGCTCAAAGATAGTGATTTCATTAGCTTCAATTCAAACATCTTTAGCAAAAGTGGGACCATGCTGGGGGCACTTGTAGGGAATATAAAACTTTCTGTTTCTTGCATTGGGATAAGATGCAAAAGCAGTTTCATGTTCAAGCATAATGTATAGCTTGGGTGAGAAATTTTCAGACTGAGAATTATATGAACAATGAGCCACAACATGAGTGGTGGAATGAAATTCATGATGATTTTGACATGCACCAGAAGGCCTGTAAGAATCAGTTCTCCTCTGAAGCTGAGTGGAAGTATGAAGAGAGGGTTCAACAGTGAAAGTTGAAGTAGGTGATGAGGGAATGTCTTCTTGATCAGCTCTGTTCTGGGTGAGAGTTGGAATGAGTTGGAAAAAATCTTCAAAATTGACTGATTTTGAGTCAGGATGATTATCAAGGGCAGCACATAGGTCAACATGAAAATCCTTTGGAGATGCCGTTATTTAAGCATGGGACATGAGAGCTTTATAAACTTTTTGATTGAAGATAATTCCTTGTCACTCTATTGCCTCAAAATATTTGTTGAAAGCTTCCAAATATTCACTTTGAGATTCAAATTGGGTTTGTTTAAGATTAATGAAATCGCAGATTGCTGTCACTACAGTGGTATGATTAGATCTGGAGAACTGATTGCAGATATGACATTAAGTTTGGCAAGCCTTTAATTCAGTATAAATCTTATGTTTCAGATTGGGAGAAATTGAAAGTAAAAGAATCAAATAGGTGACCCAATCCTCAAATTCATTACATACATCATTATCATTCAGCGCATAGGCTCTTGTTCAAACAAAATCTTTTATTAATTCCAGTAAATTACAGTTCCAATCAGAGAAGTTAGTTCAATTTTTTTCAAGATTAGTTATAGATTTAGTGAGCTCTATTACATTGCACAAGGTGCGCGGTCTTTCAATCATGCTGATAGGGACTTTATGCTGAGGTTGAGTAATTTGAGGCAGCACAGGACTGGAATGAAGGAGAGAGTCAGTCCTCCTGAAAGGAGAGACTGTTATTCTAGGTGTGGTTGAGCCACCAGCATTGCTCATGCTAGCAGTGGTGTTCTGGTAGGGATTAGAGCAGGGGGTCTCTGTGTTTGGGAAGGAGAGATTAGGTTTGGGGGTAGAGTCTAAAGGTAGTTGCGCAGTTGGTTGGTTGATAGATGGGCCTCAGATTGCTTGTTTCAATCCTTAAATAGAGGATTCTAAAGGATCAAAGGGCTTGTGTATTTTTTCAAAGTCCTTCAGTTTGTTTGGAAAAGGGGAGCTCACAATGGGAAGGGTAGAAGGAGCAACAGAAGGGGAATTTAAAGGAGTGTTTTTAGCAGAGCTATTTGAATATTGTGGTGAAGTAGGTATAGGAGTGAGTGTTGGTGATGGGTTTATTGAGATTGTGCATGAGTGGGTAGAGGAGTGTGTTTCACGTGTAGAAGAGTTTCATGTGTCAGGGTCAAGGTCAAGTGGATTTAGTCCAAGGCTTTTATGCTCCCAGTTTGATATGGAGCAAGTGAGTTTCTTTTTACCAGAAAGAAGGGTAAGTGCATCTTTTTCAGAAATACACTGAGGGTCTTTCTGTTACTAACTTTCCTAGTGTCACTAATGTTGTGGAGTTTTTTTACAGCTAACGTTTCAATGCCTGTGGGTACAGCCCATAATCTGTAGAGCTCCGGAAAGAACCAGAGAACAGGGGACACCACAACTAAATTATATATCTTTAATTACTATTTACATATGGTGTTTAAGCACAAAACAATTAGACATACATAAAATACATATTTTATTCAGCAACAACTTGTACTACATAATATGTGCCATATGAAACCATCTATGTACTCTAACCCTAAAACTAACTTTTACAATGAAAATGATGGCATTCTAAACCTAACTTTAAAGGATAATGAGAATGAGCTAGTGATACTGCTAACTTGATTGAGAGCACAATACTTCTAACTTTTTTGAGTGAACAATACTGCTAACTTTTTTGAGGGAACAATACTGCTAACTTATCTGAGAGAAAGATACTTCCAACATTTTAGGTTGTATACTATCCATGGATAAATACATACTAGGTTGTGTTTGTACAAAGGTTGTATAATTTTTATGTATTTACTATATTTAGAAATCTAGGTTGTCACCAGATAAAATTCAGGTTATCTCCAGATAGCTGCCCAAAAAAAGTTCATTTTAAAAAAAAATATTTGCCTAATTTTTTAGGCTTTAGTATGAGATTTTATGGAAGCTCCAACATAAATATTCACAAGTTATCTCAGCCTCACTTCTAGATTCTTCTTTGGTTCCTGCCCCACACACTTCCTGATTTCCTCTTGTTAGAACATAAGTATTAATGATAGGAACAAATAGGTTAGGGCACAATGATGCCCACATGCATATATACTAGATGCCATGACCAGTTGGTCTCTATCCACTCCAGATATTTGACTGACATAACTGACCTGGTCCACTACAGGTTATGGCATTATAGGTTAGTAATATATATTTATCCACTCCAGATATTAGACCAAAAAGACTGAACTGGTCCACTACGGGTTACAGAATTATAGGTTATGGGAATTTATTTGTGCTGCTGCAAATAATAGGGGGTGTCAAAAATTGCCATATATGCCTGTCAGAGTTCAGTCTCAAAACACTATTTGAAGATGCCTTCATAAATGGTAGACTTGGGGTTAGAAATGTCAAAAATTTGGTCAAATACTTCCTATTCTAGCACCATAACCCCAACCACCATTCAGCCCATGTCTTCTTTTGCATGTGGAGCATCATTACTTGAAAAGCAAAAATGACACAGTTTTGCCTGCAGTATCATTATATGGCTCAACTAGGGGAAGAATATTAGAGGTTACCAAATGAGTAAAGCATAATGGATCATATTTAAATAAGCATCTAATTAAAAATGATGAACAGCAGAATAAGGGAAATTGATATTACCTAGCAGATGATAAAGACATAATGTTTACTGGATGCTTCTATTGAGTCATCACTTCTACCCAAAGCAAGTTAGGGGTGGGAGGAATCAGGCATGGGATGAATTAAATGTTAGATTAAGATGTTAGGGTGCCTTAAGACTTGATAGACCTTGTAATGTGTGTGTACAAATAAGCTCATAAGAATTAGGTGCAGAAAAGTTTCAAGGTATGAGCATGTGTGCAACTAATGCTGTCTAGTCAAGTTAAGGGGAGGAAGTGCTTGAGGGGCTTTGATGTACCCAAAAGATGGCATGTGTAGGTAAAAGAATGCTGTTGAATTATATAAGTTAATAGGCTATGTAATTCAAATTAAAATGACTTACTTGGTACATTTTTTGAGGCTTGCTTGAATGGTGTATATGGTAATGTTTGACACCCCCTAATTATATACCTGCCATCTAAAAAGTCTTTCTAATTCAAGTGAATGTTTTTCACATGTTCATCAAAAATAAATTCACCAACACACTCACAGAAACATTCACCATCATTATTTTCATCCTCTTCTTCATCATGTAAGATACAGAATTCTTTTATTCCTCAAACAACAATGAAAGAACCATCATCTTCAAAAGAAAAAGGAAAAACACAAGATAAACTACCTAATAAGATGCCTTTACACTATCAAGGTGGTGATGTTTTACTTTGAGGGGAGCACTATATTAGGTACAAAGAGCATATACATACTTGGGCAGAAAAAGGGATAATTTTTAAGCCAGTAGAAATAACTTCATCCATTTGCAATGTGACTTATCAACTGTACTCAACACTTACCTTAAAGATACTGATTACCTATTATCACCAACTCCATCTGAATTTTTCTGCTGTTACCTAGAAAAATTGGCCCATTTCGCTATATAAAACTTGGTAGCAAATGTTCACAAGGATTAAATCAAGCCTATTAGATCTTCTAATACATCCTAAAAATTTTTATGCAGAAAATTCAACAGTAGATCAATGATTTCACAGATGAGTTCTATGAAGGACATCCTCATGTTAAAATTTAATCCAGATTCTATGGTATATGCTAAACACACACCAATTTTACAAAATAAACTTGAAAAACAATATTCAAATGGCCTTCAGCTTACTAAAGAAGACTTACATAACTTTTTATTGTCTCTCTCCCTTTCCACACTGCAAAAATTTTTGACTGATGTTATCAACACAATTAACAACCGCATGTGTATGTATGAAAGTGAAGTTTGACCTGTTGAAATTGATCAAATTTCCAGAAATTTACAAGACAATTTGTGTATTTTTAATACATCACCAGACTCTAATATAATAACAGCAATGAGCTATACATCTGGAGATTATGATGATAAAAAACCTGACCCAGAAGTTGAGGAAGTGGTTTCATTGAATGCTGAAATCACAAACTATAAAACAGTAGGGTGCTTCAATTTCAGAAAGAAGGAGCATTGGAGATCTCAATGAACAAAAAAAAGAAATTCAAAGCCTCAATTGTCCACCATAAATCCTGCATCAAATGTGACCCTATATTGTAATTCACCTTACCCATTTCCTTTGTCATCAAAAAAAAATACAATAGAGAAACCACAAATAGATTCCTATCAACCTGTCTATCCAAAATCAAAGATCAAAGCATGATTTGTTAAATTGACAATTCATATGATACTTCCAATCAATCACCATTACCTAGTACTATGAAGCTAGATACAACAAATTTGTCTTCAGAGGGAGTGAAAGCTATTTTGAATTCTGGAGCTTTTGAGCATGTAAGCAGTGATTAGGATATCATCCTATGGTTATAAGAAGTAACTAATCCTATTACACTAGTTGTTGCTACTGCAAATTTGACTGCAGCACACCTTACAGCCATAGGTGCTATAGTGATACAAGGTAGCAGGAGTGACATTAAAATAAGACAAGAATTTCTTTGTCCACAAGTAATGGGAACACTATTTTCAGTAGGGTCTTTAATAAGACAAGGTGGAAAAGCAGAATTCAATATTAACAACAATCTGAATATTTTAAAAATTAAATTAATTATATTCATTGGGATTCTCACTAGACATGAATCTTGGTTGTTCATGTAGTTAGAAATTACAAAACTCCTAGTTGTAATTCAATTTCAATTGTTACACCTTATAAAGTGGTTGCCATTCCTCAAGTACTAATATTTCTTGATCTGCCTTCAAGTCCTGCTACCAAGAAAATATTTAAGAACAATCCTGTTCTTATGTGTTATGACATGTAAAGATGAGGATAATCAGGCAATTAAAAAATAATAAAGCAGAAAATGGATTACCAGATTTGTTGCCACCTAGGGATGTTCAATGTGATCAATCTAGAATCTCAAAAAGTCTTAATTCAAGTACTTTACAAAGTAAAAATTTTACAATGGAACCTTTTGAAATAATTTTATCCAATGTAACTGGTCCATTTGAAGCAACAAGTTTTGATGGTGCTCTCTATTTTGTATCTTTTCAAGATGTGGCAACAAGTTATACCATATTTGAATTAATCACTTCAAAACTGCAAGTTCCTGACAGTATTGTCCAATTTCAGGTTGAAACAAGATAGAAGACTGGAAAAAAAATAAAAGTACTTTGTTCTGATAATGGTGGAGAATATGTCAGTCAAAAACTGCAGTCATACTTAGTAAAATTTGGCATGACATGCAACCATGCAATGCCATATCACAATCAACAGAATGGAGTTTCTGAAAATTTAAATTGGACTATTTCAGAAATTTGAAGAGCTATCTTATTTGATAGTGGCTTAGAAAAGACATTTTGGGGTGCAGCTTTCTTGTGGGCTGTATACCTACACAATTGATTACTGAATAAAGTGACAGATAGATTAACACCTTTCCAAGCAATATTTGGTACAAAGCCAAATTTAGGCATGCTACATATCTCCAGGGAGATTGTATTTGTACACATTCATAAAGAGGTATGACAAAAACTTGATCCAAGAGCTGTAAAATTTAGGGTAATGGGGTACGTTGAAGGAGGTAAGATTGGGCTCTTCTGGGACAAAAATTAAAAAATGATTTTTCAATCTACAAAAGTGGTATTTCTTTCTTTAAAAGAAATAAAAGAGAATAATCATGAAAATATGATGTTGAATTCAACAAAGGCTCCTTACCTTTCATACAAAATTCTTTGAAATTTGAAAAATTTGAACTGGATAAGAAGTTGGAAGAACAGGACATTCTGATTGACAAAATACATAATGAATATACAGATGAAGATCCTGATTTCATTCACATCTACAAACAGAAAATGAAATACAAAAATTCTAATAAATGTAAAAATGCATGTGAAAAAGAAATCACAATTTTAAAGAATAAATATGTGTGGGATTTAGTTGATTTACCAGAAGGAAAGACTGCTATTGGGGGTACATGGGTATTTTCACTCAAACACAATCCATATGGGAGAATTGTGAAACATAAAGCAAGTTTTTCAGCACAAGGCTTAGCACAAACGTATAAGGATTCTTTCAATGAAAAATTCCCCCCAAAAACTACATTTACATCTTTGAAACTGATTTTTACACTTGAAACTAAACTAAAATGGAATCTTCCTTCTTTTGAAGTTGTTGGAGCATACTTGAACAGTCCAATATTGGAAGAAGTGTATGTCAAGAAACCAGAGGGTTTTGTGAGTGATAAAAACAAGGTCTATAGATTAAAATAGGCATTACATGGCACCAAACAGGCTGGCAGATGTTGGTGGAAATATATATCTGAAAAATTGAGAGGATTAGGATATATACCAAGTTTTTTTGACTCTTCAGTATACACTCTACAAATAAAAGAATCTTCATCACTAATAGGGTAACATGTTGATGATGGTATTGTTACTAGTGCAGATGAGGTTTCACTTTCTATGCTAGAATCTTACTTGAAAGGATTGATGGACATCAAAGGGAGAGCAACATATCACAAATTGGAGGAATAAAAGTCAAAAATCTTGAGATGGTTTCCTACTTTCTCAACATTCTCTTATTATATTTATCATTGAAAAATTTAATCCCTCAAAAAACCATCACTTGAGCCCTTACTATCAAAATGTAATTTAGAGTCTTTTTGTCATGGGTTGGGGCTCTGAGTTATATTTCACAGGGAACAAGACCTGATATTAGTTATGCCATAAATTTTCTGGTGTAATTTGAAAGCCATCCTAACACCAAACACTGAAATTCTCTAAATCATTTAATCAGATATGTAACAAAGACAAAAGACCTAAAATTTAAAATATCACCAAAAAATATGAAGAAATAAAAGTAGAAGTGTTTACTGATTCATCTTGGTAAGGAGAGGGTTGGAGAGCGGGAAATGGAAATATTATTGTGGTCTGTGGTGTTCTGGTAAGTTGGATGGCAAAATGTCAAAAATCAGTCAGACTTTCTACTTCACACATGGAATACATGGCAATGGGTGTTGGTGATAGGACAGGGTTGTGGGGGGGAATTGGATAGAAGACTTTATGGGAAAAAGGACAAAGGTATTTTTGCTTTTGTGATAACAACACCGCTATAGACATTGGCTAAAATAAGACATCTAACAAAGGCACATGTCATGCTACAAGAGACTATTATTTCCTCAATTAATTAATTTACAAAAACAAACTTAAAGTGAAATGGGTATCTGGTCAACAAAAATTGGAAGGTTGTATGACCAAATCTTTATCACATGCAATATTATAAACAATTTTAGATTTTTTGGGCTTAGTGGTATAATTTATTTTTTATTTAGACCAAAAAAATTTTTAGATATTATTATCCCTTACTTCTATTATAATTATTTTTGATCAATATACAGTTATACAGTCATCATTGTGTGTGGGGGGGGGTTTTATAACATAAGGATTGATGGTAGGGACAAATAGGTTAGGTAACAATGATGCCCACATGTATATAGATTAGATGCTGTGACTATTCTGTCTCTATCCACTCTGGATATTAGACCAACAAGGCTAACCTGGTTGGCTACAGGCTATGGAATTATACTTCCCTCATTTTTTTGAATTTATCAACAATGGTAAGTGTTTCTTTTTTTCTCCAGAAAAATATTTTTTTTTGTTTTTTTTGTTTTTTTTTCTGAACAATCAGATTAATTTCTCTGGCATCTTAGGCACTTAGCAACCACCATTATCTGGTAATCCTATCTTGGGTCTTGGATACCCTAATTTTTACTTCCCTTACCTCCCAAACTGTTTTCCTATGCCTCCTGAGCTCAATTCTACAACTCCCCTATCCTCAATCCAACCTCAGATTTCCTCCACTCCCTTTTACTCAAAACAGGGAGCTCAAGGCAGAAACAGTGAAGAAGGTAATCCAATCAATCATCATTCTGACCTTCAGGCATCTTTACTATCACTTCACTGGAAAATTTTTACAATAAATGTGGATTATTTGGTATATATGCTAAACAAGCACTTACAAGCAAGCAGAAAGAAGCAAAATTAACCTCCCCCTGATTCCAAAGCCACATAATTGCCAGATCAAAAAACATTTCAGTGGCCAACCTCACACAGTGAGCTTGTGAATTTCAAAAACAAGGCCATAATAGCAATTTGTGATGGGGAAAGCAAGAAATTGGCTGAGTTTTTCAGGAATTCCACAGAAGAAAATAAAATAAAATGGTATATCTCAATCCTTCCCAATTCCAAATTTTAAGTTTCCTACAAGAAAGATTAGGACATGCCTGGTATATCTGAATTTTTTCTTCAAGCAGCCAAATAAAACCAATGAATTGAAAAATTATACTAAAACTTTTTAAGAGGATTCTAAAAATTTTTCCAATGTGAATTTTTTTTAATTCATCCTGTACTTGATTCTAATATTTACTTTGTTAGAATTATTGTTTTATTAGTAATGTAGAGAGAGATACTAATCCTCAAGGTGAAGGAAATACTATAGTGGGAGCAGAATACTCAAAGACATATCATTAAAACCTTTGATTGATATTGGATACTCACCAATAACAACCACATCTGACTGGCCAGAGTGATGTGCAATTCTGCTTGATACCTGAGAACCCAAATGAATACTTTTTTTAACATTACAGCAAGACTCAAAATGGTCAAATGAAATGGTAAGTTTTCTTATACTTCTTAAATTTTTCTTAATATTTTTTTTTGGATAATTTTTTAGGGAGAAAATCCAGGGAAGATAACAGAACTTACACCACCTAAAACACCATTTTTCACATTTAAAAACTACGTTAGAAGGTTGTCAAGATCACCCAGCCCAGGTCATTTAAATTCCAAAAATAGAAAAAAAAATTTCAGGAAGAGCTCAGCACAAAAATCATCAAAAGTCTAGTGTAGATAGACATTATTCATTTCTCTATACATCAGGGTATACTTCTAATCCTAGTTATCCAAAGTGCCATCATAACTGAACCCGAAGATTCCACTATGAATTCCTGATCAGCTCCCATAAAAGACACCATTATAATCAGTCTAATATAAGCCCCTATATCAGACTCAATGAAAACCGCGCTCTAAGCACCCAATTATGTTCTCATACTGCTGTATGTTGTGCCCAAAACTGCTGTAAACCTTTCCACCACAGTTTTCCAATGCATGTTCAAGTTTTGACTCAACCTTATTTTCCAAACACTCAATATGTATTAATTGGATCTCAAGGTGATGATGACAATGAAACTTTAATTTCTGATTACCTAATATTTTCCAAATTCAACCCAGACAAACCAGAAATTCAAAATGCTCTTGACAAGTTGGGTCTAACTCACTGGAGTCTATTCAAAAACATTCCCCTTCTAGAGTTAATGCAAGCTGGCATTCCACATGCATCAGCAATATGTATGCTACATTCAGTATTAAGTACTCAGCCTTGAGAAAAGCTGAAAGGGAAGCAGAGGAGACAGAAGTCAATGGCAATGGAAATGGCAATGGTGATCAGAAGTTTGTTGAAAAACAGTTAGCCTTATTTCAATACTTTTTTTTCTTTACTATATTTCTGATAGTATTACACATGGGTTATGAATTAATATGTTTAATCAAAAAATAAAACTGCTTGTATTGGATTTTACAATAAATATGTGATAATTTTATAAGTTTGAAAAAAAAATATATAAAATAAATACTTTTAAGCATTAAAACAAAATGAATTCTTGGTTTGATTTCTGCTCACTCATATGATGAACAATTTTTTTAGACAAAAAATTGCTATCATGATATTTAATAACTTAATCATTAATATAACCACACCCTTTGAAAATTTCTCTCATCAATTGGGCATTGAATATGAATTTTACAAAATTTTCTATAGTCTCAGCATCATCCTCATTGTGACCCAACATTCCATAACTCTTTAAATTAGACTTGAGCACACTAAAAGCTTTTTCTATTGGGTTAAATTGAGGGGAATTAAGAGGCAAGTAAATTAAAATGCACCCTGCTTGCTCCACAATATCTGACACCCAACCTTGGTGATGAATTGAAGCATTTTCTGTAACCAAGATACTGTTAGGCCCTGGGAATGGGTTCATCATTGGAAACTTCTCATTAAAAAACTGTAAAAAAAATAATCAATCAATATAAATTAAAATTAATTACTAAAACTTTTCAGGTTAAAACTCAAAATAAAACTAGGATACTGTTTCTGGTTGAAACATGATACAACCAAACCTTTTAGTGAAACAGCAGTCAGAAGATTCAATCAGTAAGTTGAACATACATGTGAAACCTGTGGAGTTCTAAGACTAATTGGGGCCCATCCTTAAGTGTGGATAAGCCCACTATTTACAATACCTGACTCATCTACATGCTCAAATCTCTGGTAACAAAAAAAATTTAAGTCAAATCAATATAAAATAAAAAATAATATTTTAGATGCGACTTACCACAAAATACCAACCAGCTTGTGTCAAAATTTGAAATATAATAAATGTAATAAGTAACTTTTCAAGACATTGCCATGGATTAGATTTTGAGTGTCTTTTTAAAAAATAGAAGTCATTTATGAATTTCTTTTTTTATCATTGATAAAGATACCTTCACTTGATAGCTTTCACAGAGAGCTTGCTAAAGGTCAGAAACATAAAACTCAGGGTGGGTGTGTGGGTGTTCTTCAAGTAACTGACTTTGCTCACCATTCAATATCAGATTTTGCTCTTTCCAAAGATAAGTTTTAGGAATGGAAACTACAGCTTTGGTAAATTTATAAAGTTTAAGACAATGAGAAATCCAGGCTTCACTAATACTGCAGGCATACATATTGTTGATCTTGTCCAGGAATTTAACTTTTAGTGCAGAAGTTACTGCCTGGACTTTAAAGCTTGCCTCATACTTGATGAATACCATTTTCTGTTCTGATCAGGAAAAAAAGAAAAAATCAAAAATGAAAAATGAAAAATGAAAAATGAAAAATCAGAAAATGAATTATTATGGAGAAAAAAAGAAACACTTACCAGTGTTGATAAATTCAAAAAAATGAGAATGGGGAAATGAGAAAATGAGAAAATGAGAAAATGAGAAAATGAGAAAATGAGAAAATGAGAAAATGAGAAAATGAGAAAATGAGAAAATGAGAAAATGAGAAAATGAGAAAAGGAGGGGGGAAATCAGGAAGTGGGGGGGAAAGAACCAAGGAACAATCCAGAAGTGAAGTTGAGATAACATGTGAAAATTTCTGTTGAAGCTGCCAAAAAATATAGTACTAAAGCCTAAAAAAGTAGGCAAATCTTTTTTTTTGAATAATGAACTTTTTTTTTCAAAAATTCTGCAACCTTTTAGGACTTGGATGTACAAAAGAATCTTGACTTGCACTACACAAAAATATTATAGGGCAGTTTACCAGAAACAACCTCAATTTTATCTGTAAATGACCTAATAAATACTATACAATCCTCTATCATGCACAAGCTACTATGTACTTGACCATGAATAATATATACACCCTGCTGACTTAAAAGGATCTTTTGCAAAAAAAAGTTAGCAGTATTTTTACCTCAGTCAAGTTAGAAGTATCACTCACTCATTCTCAATATTTTTCAATTTAGGTTTAGAATCTCATTATTTGGGATGTTGGTTAACTAAGTTCATACAGCTAAATTGAAAAGTTTGGTGCAGATTTTCAAAATTTTGCCCAATATACCCAGCATTTTTAGTGGGAAATAGGCTAGTGGGATGAAATAATAAGGGAAAATGCTGGGTAAGTTAGGCAGAACTGTGGAGAGCTGCACCAATCAATTTCAATCTGTCCGTTATGGTAAGGTAAACTCTTACAGTCGCCTTGCTGTAAGCAGAATCCGGAGGAGATATGTGGATTTAGCTGAAAACCCCGTCCTTCCAATAAAAAAATAACAAAATGGGAATTCTAAATCACTAAGCTAACCAATCTACTTGGATCTTATTGATGAAAATAATGAAACTCTAAAATATTTAACGCTTATTGAGATTAAAGTAAAAGTAGCTGTTGAGAAAGAAATACTGATAACAACAATTAAGGTGTACCAGTGAAAGATCTGTAAAGATTGACTTTTATGTTTTTATAATAATTTGAATTTTTATGAGACAGCAATAATCAAGTCCCAGCAACGAAGACCTTTCTAAAGATACCCTGTTTGAAGTGTGATGTAAATTGTTGAATAGTATTTCTAAAATGTTAAATATAAAAAATATAAAGTTACAAGGGTATTACAAATTTATTTAATTTGTTGAGTAATAAAAATGAGACTGTGGTGGTTAATGATTAAGCTGTTTGTTGTGTCCCCCCCTCTCAATTTCGAGTTTGAGAAGCGCTTAAGTATTCCTAGTCACATGCCTAAGTTTTCCCCTCCAGAGCTCTTCCAGAGTCAATCCGGAGCCTGTATGGAGTCAAAGCGGAGTCCGTACGGAGTCCGTCCGGACTTCCAGACTCAATTAGAACCTTAAAACTATAATAAAAAATCTAGAAAAATTACACATAATAGAGCTACTTCCCCTTTACATACCAAACTAATTTTCGTAGTCTGCGCAGCTCTAATTACCCCGTGAAAATTCATCAAAGTTAAGTCATTTTTGAAAACGTAAATATTTCTATAAAACTTTAAAATTCATTTAAAAATATAAGAAAAATATTAAAAATTCTGGGAAAATTTCCCAAGGTTCTTGAGTGACTTGACTTGATACTTATAAATTTTTCAGACCGTAAAAATAAGTTTTCTCCGTAAAATAAATTGTATTTGTGTAGGCATTTGCTCGTGACCAATTTCTTCATATTTTAAACTCCAGTAAATTAAATAAAACCCTTATATAAAAAATAATAACGCCAATCTTGCACGCCGTAATAACTCCATTTACGTACTTAGGTGCCATACTAAACTTTAGGCTACCACATCCTCCCTCCAATCGAGAATGTCCCCATTCTTAAAACTTTGCATAAGTGGTCGAACACAATATTCATCTTTAACCTTCAACCACCATCTTCTTTAATCAACTATAAAATTCATCTTCATCAATATGTCTTCCAAAGAACTTGTTGCTCCATGTGAACTCTGCGCTCGATACCAGGTACCTTGTTTAATGTCCAACCCTAATCTTCCTGGCAGGACAGCTTGCGACTTATGCCGTGTGAAAAAAGTCGAATGCAACCGGCCAATAGTTCCTTCTAAAACAAACGTATATTTAGGACCAGCAGCTCTCCCTGATCCCTCAACTTCTAAAAAGCGATCCAAAATTCCTGTCTTCTTAAAACTAATAAGATCAAAAACAGCTTCAAAAGTTCAATCTTCATCAGCGGATCCCGGCCTAATTTTGCCTTCACAAGATCCTAATCCTATAATGCCAGTACCCCCAACTAACTTTGCTGAGACTATGTTTCCTGGCTCTAAATGTAAGACCCTATTTATCTTACTAAAAAAAACATTTAATCAAAATTGACTAAACCTATGACTTAATAACATATTTGAACTTCTAGCTGTCGAAATAACCAACACTGATGATGTTGGTAGAGTGAAGACGGACTATATCAATCATTACCCAAATTTTCATCACTATCTTTTTCTTGACTTTACTAATGAGTTGAAACAAAAAATGCTGGCCTATTTTCAAGAAACTCCAGCTAATAACCATGAAGACCTCATGAAAAGAAGAATTTTAATGCAAAGCTTTGATAATGATGTTGAACAATTTCAAAGAAATTATCTTTTCTAACAGTATAACTTGATAAAATTTTGTTTTTGCTTGGTCTTCTTAAACTTTCAACATAAATGATGTTTTCTTTCTTCTCTGGCTTGATATAACATAAAATAAAATAATATAAATCTTGTGATGATTCCACTACTGAGAGCAAGGTTTGAATCCCTTCAGACTCCCATATACCAGTCTTCCTTCTTGTCACAGCATTGAGAGAGTGGATCTTCCTATGAACCGAATACTCCTGATTCCAACCTCATAGGGCCCCCCACTGAGCCGAATTCTATGATTCCAATCTCGCCATAAGGTCCTCCAAGCTTCACACCAAAAAAAATGGCCTAACTATGAGGCGCTAAAAAAAATCATTCCCTAAAATCCAACTACCATCCTAACTTCTGATTCCTTCATCACAATTTTCAAACTTTGCTATACAGCAAACCCATAAAATACTTTTGCCAGGCTTCCAATAATAATATTAACTTTAGACCATGTTAAAGCGCCACAAATTTCACCTAATTAACCATTATGCTTTTATTAGCATCATCACCACCTAAAATTTTAACCTCCTAAAGCTTATTCAGCACCCAATTCCAGAAATAATTGAATAACCAGTTTAGAGTCATAGTGGACAGTGATAAATTAAATGATTGAATTGAGTTATCCAAACAAGATTGACATTCCAGTTTATAGTCTTGGTGGACCAAACATATAATCGATTGCCAGTTTATGGTCTTGGTGGACCAAAGATCGTTTAAGTGCATAAATATCTTGATATATTCCTAAGTAAGGCCTAGGCTTGACCAAAGATTGAATAAATTTGATAATCCAGTTTAATGTCATAGTGGACCAAACATTTGATCGACAAGAAATCCAGTTTAAGGTCATGGTGGACCCAACAGCTTGATAACAGTCCAGTTTAAGGTCTTGGTGGACCTAACATTTGATTGATAAAAAAAAATTTAAAAAATCCGTCTCCAAGAATATCCATGAAATCTTGAACATCCTTGAAATTCAGTTTAAAGTCTTGAAGGACTAACAGCTCCAATATAAAATCTTTAATGACAGTCTTGAAAATTAGCCAGTTTAAAGTCTTGGAGGACTAACAGATCCAAAATACGTGTAAAAAAACCTTAAAGAACGTCTTGAAGAGTAGCCAGTTTAAAGTCTTGGAGGACTAACAGCTGTCTTGAAGTAAAATCCCATAGGTATTGAGTTCCCCTAGACCCTGTTTCCTGTCTAAACTATATGAATAAGCTAAAAAGAATAGTGACTGAAAAATAAAACTAAGAAATATAATAATAATTTTGATTTAATTAATTAATTTTTTTTTTTTTTTATTATTATTATTTATTTTTTATTTTTATTATTTTTATTTTAATTTTAATTTTAATTTTAATTTTTTTTTTATTATTATTATTATTATTATTATTATTATTTTATTTTTATTTTATTTTAATAAAAGATTTTAGAAAAAATAGGTTTGAAATAAAAGTTAGAATTTAATTTTAAAGAAAGATAAAAAAAGGTAAAAAGAATTATCAAAATTTAAAATTTAAAAGATGCCCCCCGGCCATTTGATGAGCCGTACCCTCGACATCATACCCACATCCAAGTGCAACTTGATGTGGTTACACAATTTTGAGAAATTGAAAAGAAAAGAAAATAAATGAAAGTTTTTTAGAAGATAATTTTTATAATGATGATCACTGGGTGGGCTCCCTCCAATTTATAAAAATGATTAGAGACCACCAGTGAGCATCACCTTTACAATAATTCATAAAATATATTAAAGAAAAGAAATCACAATCTAACATAAAAAAAATCAAGAACAAAACAAAATAAAAAGAATCTTGAATCTGGCGTTGAGAGCGGTGTCTCTTGATTTGTTCCAGTTTATAGTCTTAGTGGACTTCCTATAATTAAAAGACAAAGCCAGGATTCAACTAGAAACAGGGAAAATATTGGAAACGAACATTATGGGGTAATTGTGTATAGAGCAGCCAGCCCATCAATTACCCCCACACTTGCCAATATTAAATTAAGAAGGTTCCCCTGTGAACACTTCTTCCAATAAATTTTTAAAATTTTCCAACACTATCTTCACCCATATTTTAAGAATTTTAAGTTTTTGAAAATTTCAAAGAAGGTCTTCTTGAATTTCGTTAAGTTTCATCATAGTTTCATTGACCATATACAGTGTAACGATAGTAAAGTATTTTTGATAAAAATAAGAAGATAGTTTATACTCGTTGAGGAGGAATCCATAAAATTTCGTAGATATCATAGTTTACCCTCATTGCGGAGGTATCCATAAATTTAATAAAAGTCATTAAAATTGTAGTTTATCCTCATTTCGGAGTTATCCATAAAATTTCATAAATGTCATAGTTTATCCTCATTGCGGAGGAATCCATAAAGTTTCATTGATATCATAGTTTATCCTCATTGCGGAGGTCATCATAAAATTTTGTTGATATCATAGTTTATCCTCATTGCGGAGGTATAAATTTAATAAAAGTCATTAAAATTGTAGTTTATCCTCATTTCGGAGTTAGACTTCGGCACTCCTGGTGCCTCTAGGATAGAACCGTTTCACTTGATTGGCTGCTACCCTCTTCTTTAATACTACTCCATCCAACTCTTCTAGCACATATGAACCGCCGGAAACTTGCTCCTTGATTTTATACGGTCCATTCCACCTATCTGCAAACATCTTTCCCCATTGGCTTTCCAAACTCCTATTATACACCAGGACCATATCACCTGGGCTCAAAGGTTTCCTTAATCGATGTGCCAGCCGCTCATCCCAATATCTAACTGATTGATTTCTGATCTTCATCATCCGCCAATATGCCTTTTCTAAATATTCTTCTTTCTTTTCTAGCTGCATCATTCTTGCACACAATAATTCTTCAGTAGTTTTGACTGTGTCCCAGTCAACTCCAAGATATGATTCAGCTTCTAAATCAACCGGTAAAACTGCTTTCTGTCCAAAAACAAGTTCATAAGGTGAAAATCCGGTCGTCCTTTTGGCAGTGATTTGATCAGCAAATAAAACTAAAGGTAAATAGTGCCTCCACTTTTCAGCACTTGTCCCACACATTTTAACTAAAGCATCCTTAATAACTTGATGCCCTCTTTCAACCATGCCTTCAGCTTCGGGATAATATGGGGTTGCTACCCTAACCTTTGATCCAACTTTCAATACGGCCTCTTTAAACTCTGTCCCGAATTCAGGACCTCCATCTACCGTTACCAATTTCATCACTCCATACCTATATACCCAATTATTCAAAAAAAATTCTGCCACATTTTTGGCAGTTAAATTAATAAGAGGCGCTGCCTCTACCCAACCAGATAAATCATCTCTGGCCACAATTAAATATTTATACCGTCCCTCTTTTATATGAACGGCATCTAAACTAACTCTTCCAAAGAGCGTATATTCACCGGTCGCGCGTCCAGGTTCTTTTGGCCTTAAATAACTTTGTCTTTGACATTCTTTGCATGACTGAACCCACTTTTTAACAGCCATCTTCATGCCAGGCCACCAAAATCGATCAGAAATTCTTCTAAACGTTTCTCCAACACCTCTATGCCCGAGATCTTCATGCAGTGATTTCAAAACTAATTCTTGCCCCTTCTCTTGAGTTATAACTACTTGAGGATTTGGATACCTTCTCCTCATTAAACGTCGACCAGATAGGTAAAACGTAGATGACTTCCTCTTGATAGCCACCCATTCATCGTCTTCACAATCTTCTGGCCTCTCTAAAGTCAACAAATATTTCACTAACAAAAAATAAAAACCAGTCTGACCCCAGACTTCATCTTGAAAATCGATTAATATAACATCAATAGGGACTTCTCTATCACCAATATCTCCTGCACATGAATGAGCCAATAATCGTTGACCCCTAAATAAATCTTTAATCGAGCTATGTCGTCGTTTTTCTTCTGAACCTTTGGATCCTTCGTAAACCGTATTTTAAAATACCTCTTTCTCTTTATCCACCTTTTTATTTAAATTCTCTAATTCTCCAACATATACACCATTCCTTAATTTACTACTATCCCACACTACCAATCCATCTTCCTCTAAATACACCACATATTCTTCTACCTCCTCTCTGCCAAATTTATCTACACCTTTTCCAACACCTTTATTAACATAAAAACTATTTTCCAGTTTATCCTCTTGGTGGAGGTTATCATCACCATAATCTAAACACAATAGTCCTGCCAGTTTAACCTCATGGGGGAGGTATGGAAAGTCTTCAGCTCCTTTAGTGCTGGCTTTGATAATAGGTATATCTTCATCGAAATCTTCTGAGTCTGAATCTTCTTCAGTGGGTGGTCTCCTTGATAAACCATCTGGCATAGTAAAAGTTTTGCCAGGCTTATGGACTAAATCAAACAAAAAATTTTGAATAAAAGCTACCCATCTCGTCATGGGTGCGTTCGGTAAACTTGGGGAATTAATCATCTGGATTAACGATTTCGCATCCACTTGCAACTCAAAATGTTGCCCCCACAAAATATGCTGAAGTTTCTTCAGTATTTTCGCCACACCACATAATTCCAATTTTGGTTGAGAATATCTTGATTCGACCTCAGTAAATACTACAGATTCATACCTAACTGGCCTGATGTAACCAGCTTTATCCATCTGAGACAAAACCGCCCCAGCTGCAACCTGACTTGAATCAACTGCTAAATAAATTCTGCCAGAATCTTTTCCATAATCCAACTTGTGCAGGACTAAATCCTTCCCCACAACCTCCTTCAACTTCACAAACGCCTTCTCACACTCTTCATCCCACTCCCAGTCTGCATCCTTTCTCGTTAACCGTCTCAATGGAGCTGCCAATGAAGAAAAGTCCTTAATAAACATTCTAACATATACGCAAACACCTAAAAACCTTCTAACTTCGGTCGTATTCTTGGGTCTTGGCCAGGACTGAATTTTGTTAACTTTCTTCTTGGACATAATCCTACCCTCTCTACATACCACATGGCCTAATATTTCTAAGGCTGGCACACAACATGAAAATTTTGAACCTGAAATAGTTAAACCAGACTCTTCAATTCGAAACAAGATTCTTTCTAAAGTAATTGCAAACTCCCAAATGAATTTGCGTATCCCGGGATTCTCTTCCAACACCTGGTTATCATAGTTGGTTGTTGGTCCCTTAATTCCTCCATCATCTATAAAGATTCCAGCATATTGTGGAATTTCGTCTTGAAGGATCCAAGCCATCTGAGCTTGATAAACTGCAACCGAATTTGTTGCTCCTTGAGGTAATCTTGTTAACTGTAAACGTCCTAGTGGCGTATTGAATGTAGTGAGAGGCCTTGAGTCCGGATGTAACTCTCTCTCATCATATCCACCCATAATATCTCCCAAACCATAACACACTCTCCCTGCAAACGCTTCAACAAACTCCTCAGCACTAGGTGGTATCCCAGCATCCTTTATTGTAACCCTATTTAATTCCCTAAGATCATGAACAACTCTAAGCTTGCCATTCGGTTTCTTGATACAAAATACTGGACTAGAATAACTTGATGTTGATTGCTCATACAGTCCAGTGTGTATCCGTTCTCTGACAACTTCAATATAGGCTTCTTTTAATGCAGCCGGAATAGGAATCGGTTTCTGCTGCCACGGTTCATGACATACCACAGGAATCTTGTAAGGCTCCCCATAGGAATGCTTCAACACACCCCTCTCCTCTTCTACAAAAGCAATGGCCTTCTCTCTCTTGACCATCACATCCAACAACAACTTCTTCTCTTCTCCAGACAACCAACCATCAGGTCCAAAATTAACAACACCCAGTCTCTCAAAAGTGATTCTTGACGTCTCAGAAAATTCAGGCGGATTCTTTACCAAGGGGCTTTCATAAGGATCTCTTGATAACCTTGGTCTTCTCAAAGGTGGATTTAATTCAGCAGGTAGCGGTTCATTAATAGGTTGAACTTTATTTGCTACTTTCTTATATTTGGCTGCGTCCACATCTAAATTAACTTGAGGTAAAACATTTTCTTTTGTATTTCCATTAAAACTTTCATCAAATGAATCTTCTTCATCGCCAGAATCAGAATAAGAAAAATTAGAAAAATATTTTATTTCATTTTTAAATTTTACCTTTTCTCCTTTCCCTCGTCTAATTTATAAAAAGATTTTCCAACACCTTTGCTTCCCTTATCCAACAGTAAATCACCCGTAAAGAAAGTTGGCAGTTTAACCTCTTGCTGGAGGACCGGAATTGAATTTTCACAAAAATTATTTTTTTGAGTTTTAATTATACTGAGATTTTTAATCGGATTTAGATATGATTTTTGCAGTTTACCCTCTTGCTGGAGGTCCAAAATAGAAGGAGATAATTGCAGTTTAACCTCTTGCTGGAGGTCCGGAATTGAATTTTCACAAAAATTATTTTTTTGTGTTTTAATTATACTGAGATTTTTTATTGGATTTTGATGTGATATTTGCAGTTTACCCTCTTGCTGGAGGTCCATAATAGAAGGAGATACTTGCAGTTTAACCTCTTGCTGGAGGCCCAAAATAGAAGGAGATAATTGCAGTTTAACCTCTTGCTGGAGGCCTGAAATAGAAGGAGATAATTGCAGTTTAACCTCTTGCTGGAGGTCCAGAAACCTACCCTTCCAATTTTTATCCAACCTAATTTGGCCCATTTTGCCTTTTTCACCATTTTTAAATTTTATAGAAAAACAGGGTAAATCCAATAAACATATAGAAAAGTCCATAACGTATTTGCACTCCAAAGTAATATTAACAGAAAATAATTGAGAATCCACTTGAATTATCTCCAAGTGAGCTGACCTATTGCAATCCGGGATCTCATCCTGAGGAGAGATTACAACATTAGAGTGATCAGCCCCTGCTACCCCAAAAAATGAGGGCATTCTTCCTTTTCCAACAAACATAATTCACCAGAAGCCGTCCGTTTTATATGCCGCTTCTTGGTGCAAACACAACACTGGCACAGAGTAGTAATCCCTGGCCGTGTTTCCCAACCTTCATCTCCAGGAGGCGCTAACCGCATATGTAACCTCCGCATATCTTCACCAGTGATTTCCAAACTAATCCCCATGCCAGCTTGATACCCTATCCTGGCCTCAAAATCCATCAAAAAAGGACCACCAAGAACAGTTTTTACTGCTCCTCTGGCCACATAAAAGTGAACCTTACCAACAGATCCACCAATGCCTAACCTGACATTCTCAGCTGTACCCATCAGCTCTGTTGCATGCCCTCCGATGCCTCTGAGGTTTCCCCCAGTTCCACTTTTAATTGGCAAGCCTATACTCGTCGCTTGCTCCAATGAAATTAAATTAATTTGAGACCCTGAATCGACCAAGGCCTTTACTTCTTTACCATTTAGAGTTACCACCAGGTAACCCAGGGGAGCGGAAAAATGCGTATCTACATCTTCCCCAAAAATTTCAGCATTTTCACAAATATATTCCACCTCTCCAGTGGAAACACGACGCCTCGTCAAATGCTTCTTTTGCTTTTCAGCAAGCGCCGGACTAATCGTAAATAACTCCCCCAAAGATAAGGGAATCTGCAGTTGATTCACCCTATTTAAAACTGCGTCCATCGCATTAGCTTGACCAGAAACTACTGGCCGCTCATACTGGACCTTTGATTTAACAACCTTGGCCCTGGGTACCTCTTGAGGTCCAACCGAGCCATCTTCACCTCCCATAATAACATCTTCACTTTCTATAACCCTAACTCCGTCACCAACTTCTTGCACTAATCCTGATCCATCGCTAGTCCTTCTTACACCCTCCATTGGGATGGGACGGCTAAAACTTGGTCTGGGTAGAGACGCCAACGGTACGTCCTCCTCAGAATCCGAATCATCCTCTGGCATAGGCTCACCATTTAAATCAAACTTGCCATAACTAGGGGGCCTAATATCAGCAATCCCCTTCTGCATTTTATATAATTCGTCCTTAGATTAAGGTTTCAATTTGTTGGCGGCAGTTTGAGCACTAGAATTCTCGTCCTTAGAGTAAGGGTTCACTTTGTTATTGGCCTTGCCAGGATTAGCCCTCAATTGGCTCTGAATGCTACTTTTCGCCTTAGTAGCAGCTGCTCTTCTAGAAGCATTAACATTGTATTCGCCAGCCATACAGCTACCCTCCACCTGGGCAACCATCGCCAGCTCTAAACCACCAAAAGAAGTAGAAAATCTGGCTTTACTGACCTCTTTCTCTTTGCCCTTGTCAGCTTTACCACCATTACCATTGCCATTTTTGCCACTCTTGGCATTAACATCTTCATCCGTCACCTCTTCAAATCTGGCTCTCCTTTCAGCCGTTAAACTTCTTCTGACCAAATCAGAAGGAGACTGTCCATCACTGGGCTTGATGAACAAACCATTGGGAAATTTATAAACTTTACCATCAAATAAAACTCGCCCAGCATCCATATCCTTATCAAGAGCAAAACAAACTGTTGCTCTGTGCCCTCTCCTATTACAATAGGAGCACACCTTTGGCTCATCATAGCCACCTCTATAATTACTACCACCATTCCCACCATTTCTCCCATTGCCTGGGAAGCGGTTACCGTTGTTATTGCCATTATAATTTCGACGTTCATAACCTCTGGACTGATAAGAAGTCGACGTCGACGAAGAAGGGATTGGGGCCTTGTTGGCCTTCTGGGTTTCTTGAACAAATATTTTTAATTGTTTAGTTAAATCGGCCAAATGATCGACCATCTTATTATCTACATTGCCCTCAACTTTAGCAGCAGGTAATCCCATTTGTGCCTTCTTGGCCTCCTGGGCTTTGACCATAATATCGTTGTTTTCGGCCAAAACTTCGCTAACCTTGCTAACATATTGAGTGCATGACTCTTGATATTTGTCCAATGCCAATAACTTGAGATGGGCCTGAATGTTCTCTTTGATAACCTCCAGAGCCGGCAGTTTCTGCTCACCATTAGGCAGTTCCTTCATCAAATCTTTTCTTGAAAGATCCTTCAAGACGTCCATTCGAATATCCCTGCTGCATGCTGTCCAAAACAAATCTTTTGCTTGGTTCTCATGCACTAACTCGTCCACCAGTATGAGATATTCCACCACTTCATCAAACTGAACACAGAGCTTTTTGAAGTCAGCCATAGAAGAAACTCCACCTTTTGCTTGCCAGTCTCCAACAATTTTATTGAGGTCCATCATAGTAAACCTAACACCCCATCTATCAACCATAGCTTTAGAAAGCTTAACCCAATCCT
Organism: Hemileia vastatrix; assembly: GCA_030280995.1. Classification (NCBI taxonomy): domain Eukaryota; kingdom Fungi; phylum Basidiomycota; class Pucciniomycetes; order Pucciniales; family Zaghouaniaceae; genus Hemileia; species Hemileia vastatrix. The sequence goes on from JASXTE010000013.1 coordinate 25,875,637, forward strand.
TGTCCTTGAATGCCTGCATAGCAATAACCTCTTTTTCCACCTCCCTATCGGCAATAAAAAATCTAACTTGCTTCACCATATCCACATGAGAAGCACCATCAACAGCAGCAGCAGCTTCATACCTGCTAATGAACCATTTAACCTCCTCCCCATCAAACTTTGGGCCATCCCAAGAAACAATTCTAACTGAGGGAGTAAGAGGGTTAGAAGATCCAGAAGCAACAGCAGAAGAAGACATCCCAATAAGTAATGAAAAGTGTTAACAATCAATAAAATAACAAGGCTCTTGCAGGCCAATAACAAAAATCCAATTAGAGTTCCAGAAAATATGCCTCTTGCAGGCTAATAACGTTCTTGATCCAAGTAAGTCTTTAAAGAAAGCTAGAGAATTCGAAACCCACATTGGGCGCCAACTATGGTAAGGTAAACTCTTACAGTCGCCTTGCTGTAAGCAGAATCCGGAGGAGATATGTGGATTTAGCTGAAAACCCCGTCCTTCCAATAAAAAAATAACAAAATGGGAATTCTAAATCACTAAGCTAACCAATCTACTTGGATCTGATTGATGAAAATAATGAAACTCTAAAATATTTAACGCTTATTGAGATTAAAGTAAAAGTAGCTGTTGAGAAAGAAATACTGATAACAACAATTAAGGTGTACCAGTGAAAGATCTGTAAAGATTGACTTTTATGTTTTTATAATAATTTGAATTTTTATGAGACAGCAATAATCAAGTCCCAGCGACGAAGACCTTTCTAAAGATACCCTGTTTGAAGTTTGATTTAAATTGTTGAATAGTATTTCTAAAATGTTAAATATAAAAAATATAAAGTTATAAGGGTATTACAAATTTATTTAATTTGTTGAGTAATAAAAATGAGACTGTGGTGGTTAATGATTAAGCTGTATGTTGTGTCCCCCCCCTCTCAATTTCGAGTTTGAGAAGCGCTTAAGTATTCCTAGTCATGTGCCTAAGTTTTCCCCTCCAGAGATCTTCCAGAGTCAATCCGGAGCCTGTACGGAGTCTGTACGGAGTCAAAGCAGAGTCCGTACGGAGTCCGTCCGGACTTCCAGACTCAATTAGAACCTTAAAACTATAATAAAAAATCTAGAAAAATTACACATAATAGAGCTACTTCCCCTTTACATACCAAACTAATTTTCGTAGTCTGCGCAGCTCTAATTACCCCGTGAAAATTCATCAAAGTTAAGTCATTTTTGAAAACGTAAATATTTCTATAAAACTTTAAAATTCATTTAAAAATATAAGAAAAATAGTAAAAATTCTGGGAAAATTTCCCAAGGTTCTTGAGTGACTTGACTTGATACTTACAAATTTTTCAGACCGTAAAAATAAGTTTTCTCCATAAAATAAATTGTATTTGTGTAGGCATTCGCTCGTGACCAATTTCTTCATATTTTAAACTCCAATAAATTAAATAAAACCCTTATATAAAAAATAATAACGCCAATCTTGCATGCCGTAATAACTCCATTTACGTACTTAGGTGCCATACTAAACTTTAGGCTACCACACCGTAAATACTCAGCATTAGGGGTTGTCAGTTCTGGCAAATTAGCACTTGACACCACGCAATATAGGGGGAGGACTTGCTAGCAAGTCCGCAACTTGAAGTCAGATGGAAGTCAGATGGAACTCAGACTGAAGTAATACTGAACTTTCACTTGAAGTATCACACAAATAACAATGGATCTATATTGAAAACATAGTGAAAGTGTGAGGATAACTGAATGGAAGCCAGAAAAAATCATTCCATGAGTCTACTCAATGCAAAGTATTTTTTGAAGATCAGTGACTTTTTCTATTACCTACAACTGTTTTTACAGAATTGAAAACTATGTTTCAGCTAATATATTATGGAAGTGAACTCTGTTCTTCGCCCGAAGAACAGAGTTCATCCTCCTATTTTCACACTCTGTTTTGTTTCAGCTAATATTTTATGGAAGTGAACTCTGTTCTTCGCCCGAAGAACAGAGTTCATCCTCCTATTTTCACACTCTGTTTGCACCAATCTCCATCCCTTTCAATTCTATCAACACATGCTTGTCTTCCCTTCCCATGCCTTTCGCTATCCTCCCAGCCCCATTGTATGCCATCCTCTTTTGATCCCCATTTCACCCCTCTCAACCTCTCCCAGACCCTTTTCTTCATTTAAAATGCCTCGGAACCCTTAATCTTCCCTTCCAACTCTTTCCCAACCTTTTCGCTACCCCATACACCCTTCCTCACCCCTCTCTCCAGCCTTTCCAGCCCTTGTAGCCCCATTTGTGTTCAAAGTAAATTCAATACTTCTTCATGATGGTTTCATCACTTCCTCAATGTGTGCTCAAAAAGATATGAATTAGGGTTCAAGGTTGCGGACTTGCTAGCAAGTCCGCCCCCCTTATTGCGTGGTGTGAATTTTGCAAAAAAGTGACTTATTTCAAAAATGGGTGTCAGTTATGACCTCAAATTAGCACTTTTTTCCCATTTTTTTTCACAACCACATTTTGGCCACATTATCCCTTCCTTTCCCACCTCATCCCTGTTGCATGTGACACCCTTACCTCCATCCTCTTATCAATCCTTTCCACACACCCCTCACTGAGATTTGAAACATTTTATTGTGAAATTTTAACCAGGCATGTTTTTTCCCTAGTTTTCTTTATGTTTTCAACCTCTTAATCTATTTTCTTGTAACATACCAGTTTTATAATGCCCCCAAGAAATTCTAATACTTGAGAGGTAAATCAAAAAAAAAACTACATCACAAAAGTCTCCTCATAAAGCAAGCCCCTCACCTGAAAACTCAAAGTCAAGATGGCGTAAAAAGGAAGATTTTCTCATCATTACCAACTTCCTCAAAATAAAAAAAAATTGTGATGCATGTTTTGGATGTGAAAAGTCCACCCAAATTGGATGTCCATCTTCATCAAAGGTCAATGGCTTCTTGTTGATGGAAAATGAAGTAAATAAAAAACCAAAAGGGTGAATTGAAATTAATCCTAAGAAAATGAAGGAGATTTTTAAAAGTTATTAATCAAAATATAAAAAGGCTCATTTCTTTTTGCTTCCACTAGCTTTGGTATTGATGATGATGATTTTGAGAATGGAATTACTACTGTTTCTGAAAATCTCAATTTTATGTGTCCTTTCTATGAGGAAATAGATAATCATTTAGGTTCCCAAGTTGATTTCAACCCTTATTCTATGCACAATACTACTAAGGATATACCCTCTGTATCTCAACCATCCAATAATCCTCCAAACACACCTGTACTTCAACAACATCAATTCCATCTTGTTTCTAACAATAGTTAAGCTGAAGATGATCCTGTCTATCAAGCAGAACAATTATTTCAGAGTAGATCTGAGTTCTCATAGCCCCAAAATTATAACTTATGCTTACTTTATCTTTTTTCTTCCATTTTTCATTAAATTTCTCATTCTTTCTTTTCTAGTCTCCTCCTACTCAAACTCAAATTTAAAAAAAAATCTGGAAATGAGAATCCTGCTTTGAAAGCTTCTTTAGATGTACTTCCTGAACCCTCAAGCTCAAACTCCAAACTAATGCATAAAGCATCAAATTCAATGTACTTGATCCATCTTTGAAAATGTGGTAATACCCCAACCAGCTCTTTTTCCTCACTTGACAATTATTTTGAGAAAAAAAATATAAGTAAGTTTTTTTCACTATATATCTTCTTCAATAACATATTTATTTTTTTTCTATTCAATTCTCTCAGCAAAATCCTCTATTGCAAAAAATTCCCTCAACTTTGAGAAGATAAAGTTTTATTATATTCTAATGAAAGATCAATGGGCCTTAGATTTAGAGTAAATTTCTTTTGCTTTGATCAAACTTTGAAAAGTCTAAATCTCAGGTGGAGGAGATGGAAAGAGCTCACCTATTCTTGGAGAAAACAAAAGAGCATGAATATCAAAGAGAAATGGCTAGTTGTGAATTTAGAAAATCAAGAAAGGTTTTTAAAAAATAAATTCATTTCAGAATGTATAAAAAACAGCCAATCTTATGAGGACATTAAATAATTGCTTGAATTTTTTAATTAATTGATTATTTTTTTTGGTTGAATTGATTTGATTTTATTTCTTTTTGGTGATAATCTTTTATATGCTGACTTTTCAAAGGTCTTGAATATAGATGGTTTGTTTTTGGAAAAAATTTGAAAACCCCATACAATTTTTCATTTTTGCATTCAACTCAATAAATTTAATTTTTTAAATACAGCTAAGTCTTCAAAACTCTATATCTGTTTTGAAAATTTGGAAATTCCCCCCCCCTTGAATTTTATTAAAGCAAGGGGTGGGTATCAACAAATTTTTCTAAGTCATCAATTTCACATGTCAGATTTGAAAATTTGGAAATACCCTCTACTAAATTTTATTAAAGTAAGAGGTGAAAAAACCAAAATTTAATATAATTCCATAAATTAATAAATAAATAAATAAAATATGTCAAATTTACTAGTTTCAAAGCAATGAAAATTCCTCAAGCCAAAATGCAGATCAAGTCTAGAAACTAAGTTTTAGACTTTTCACAAATATAGGCTAGATAAACCCCATTAAACAAATTAATGTAGTCATGATTAAGTGTTATACATCATAAGGTCATTGGCCCATTACTTTAGCTTAGTAAATTGAAATATCAGATTTATTTATTAAAAATTTATGAAAGAATAATTTTTTTTTCTTGCTGACTCTACAAATCCCCATACTTTTTTGATCTACCTAAAGTTTTATTAAATTTTTTACCTTGTTTATCCTTTGGATTAGCTTTTGACTTATTTCAAAGTAGCAGCCAAAATGAGTAAAGTTGTGACAAGACTCAAAACCTGTAGGAGCTTTTATTGTTTGGTGATTATCATGAGAAGAGTTCCAAACTGATTTGATAATTCCATTTCCTAATCCAAAATTGATTATACACCTATTAGGGGGTATCAAAGTTAGAAATTTTAAATTATTTAAAAAGGTATTTCACAACACAAAAAGAAAACCACAATCTTGACATTAATTCTCAGTAAAAAGGTGTTTTGTGGGCACAAAATGGCATTTTTTAAAAAATAATCTTGGTTGCTTTGGTGGAAAAAAGAGATATTTTGAAATGGAAGATTTCCAACTTTGATACCCCCTATTATCTGTGAAATATAAACCATGTCCTTTGATGTTAGCTGATGAATGAATAGGTTGTCCAGTAATAGGATCAATATATGAGAATATCCCAAAATCAAGATAATTGGAATCATTCAAATTGGTATGAATTCTGTTATGAAATCTTGAATGAGTGATTATAACATTCAAAAACAATAGATATTCAATGCTAATCTCTTCCCATTCTGAGTCAGACCAATTTGGAGCTCCAATTCAGTAGAAAGCTTTTGATTTTACTCAAAATCCTTATTGTAGAATTTTTTAAGTCAAATAGAAATCAAAGAATTAAATGAAGGTAGAGGGTCTTATTTTTTAAAATCATTATATTTTTCAGCTTTAGATAATTTTTTGAGAAAAGAATAGATGCCTACACCAGAAAATAAACATGGGCACCTGATAGCAGGTTCTAATCCCTATCTTTGATTTAACTCAATTTCAGGTTGGCTTTAATTCTTCTGAAAATACTGTGCACTGAACAATGAGCACACCAGCTCACGCAATATTAAATAAAATTGACTTATAAATCAAAACTGGATATAAGGATAGGCACCTTCTAGCAGGTGCTACTTTATTTTTTGTGGTGCTATAGATTTAAAATGAGTGAAATGATATTAAGAATGAAACAAAAATTATTATACTTACCAAGAGAATAACCTTTAAAAAAATCCTGGCCTCCATCTAAAACCAATCGTGATACCACCTATCAAATTCTTATTCCTTATTTTTAAGCAAACCAAGCCATTTGATATAGTTTCATGATGAGATCAGATAGTTTTTTAAAAATATTCATCTTTTAAACCATCAAAAGAATGATTTTTGTAAATAGATTGAGGTTTAAAAGTATTACTGATTACTGACTTAACTTCATTGCCTCCCAATTTGGTTATGATAATTTATTCCTTCTGGCAACCACTTTAGATAATCATTTTTATCAACTTTATTCTCATAGTACTCAACGTTTGATATATGGCCAAATATACTATCCAAGTGAATTTTCTTTTTTAAATATCTTTTTTTTATATTTTGATTATCATTATTTTTTGTTGATGTTTTAGAGGATGATTGAAAAGAAGTTAAGATTGAAGAAGATGATAATGGAGTTAAAGAAGATGAGAGATAGGTAAGTGGTGAATCTGTAGAGATAGACATGTATTTTTCTACCAAAAAAACTACTTATTTTTCAAAACCCAAAAAATTTAAGAGTAAAAAAAAATTCACACAATTTAAAATAAATCAACTTAAAAATTTTCTGCAAAAAAATAATAAGAATAATCAATACTTCAATTGAATGTGAGTAATTTTTTTCTAAACTCCTGCAATAATAATAATGATAATAAATATTCTAATAAATATCTGTAAAGTTTATTTTAGGCAGTTGGAATTGGGTGGGACAGGGTGGGTAATAAAAAAGTTAGGGTTGATGCATAGGTCTGTTCTTTTCATTTCTGTTCAATTTTTAGAAAGGAGATTGGGGATTTCAGGTCTTTAAATAGCCAAGCAGCCATTAAACCTGGCTAGCTGTTGTTTATATGTTAAGGGAGGTGTCCAGTGGTGTGTGTTGTTATGTGGTGGTATAGTTAGGTAGAATAGGGGGGGTGGTGGGAGTTTAAGGTATTTCAACCAGGAAGCAAAGCTTCCTTTCTGAGGTTTCCAAGGCTAGGGAAGTGGGGGGAGGGTTTGGTACCCAACCAGGCAGTGAATCAGCTTGTCTGAGGTTTCTGAGGCCAGTGAGGGGGGGTGGGGGAGGTTAAGGTACCCCAGCTAGGCAGTGAAGCTCATTTTCTGGGGTTTCTGAGGTGAGTAAGGTGGGGGGCATAAAATACCCCATCCAGGTAGCAAAGCTTCCTGGCTGAGGTTTCTGAGTTGAGGGAGGTGGGGGTCATAAAAAATCATTTGAGGACACCAAGAAGGGGGGTAAAAGGGGATTTGAGGACACCAAGAAGAAGGGGGGGAGGGGGGATGATGGATGGAAAAAAAAGAAAAAAAATATTAGTCAAAACTTAAAAACAAAGAAAAAAGAACTTACAAGAAAAAAAAATAGAAAAAGAAAAAAAAAATAAGAATTACCAAATATCAAAATAAAAATGAAACAATTGACTTACCTGGAGAGATGAGTTGAGAAAAAAATAGACTTCTAATTATTTGAGGAATGTTTGAGGAGATGAGTAAAAGGATATGAGGGATGGAAGAAAAAATATAATAACTAAAAAATTATGTGATAGTTGAAAATATTTGATTTCATGTTGAGGTGGTGACAAAAAAAACAAAAGAGAGAATGAAAAAGAGACTTTCACTGAAAATTCAAAATGAAAGTCAATATGCAAAAAAAAAAAAAAAAAATATATATACATAAGCAAGAGAATAATACATGCAACTTGATCATTTGAAAAGTATGAAAAAAAAAATTAAAAGAGTTTTATTGAGAAATGTTAGAGTATCATTGGCATAATGATGGAGCCTATCCCAGAGGAAAGAAAGATAAATAGTAGATAAAAATGAAATGAAATTCATAATTATTTAAGAAAAAATCACTAAATCTCCCAATGTGCTAGTGTGATTGGAATAATTTCTGCCTGTATGCTAGTGTTTTGATAAATAGGAGTCTTGGATATAGTGGTAGATGTTTCAACTTGTTCATCTTCATACAGCTCTAACCATTGATCTTTGAGGTCAGTGAGTGGGTTATGAAGTATAATGCAACACAGAATACAGTTAATCACTGCCTCCATTTTGAATTTATTTCTAAGAGGACTTCTTAATTCCCTTAAACTGGAAAAATGACCTTTCAAGATTCCAATAGAATGTTTAATATGGACTCTTGACTTTTCCAAATGATTTTTAAGCTTGGTATTTTGAATGTCCTCAGATGCTGCTCCCCAAAAAGCAGGAAGTACATACTTTTCATTCACATAAGCAGTATCTGCAATGAAGATACTGATCTTAATTAAAGAATTTTTCAGGTTCTTTTAAAATTTGCATTCTTTGGAAGATGTTAGAAGTCAAGACATGAACCAGGATAGCTAGCAATGAAAGATATAAATTTTTTGTTCATGTCACATATAAGCTGAATGTAAATTGAATATCTATTGGTGTTAGTTTCAAAAAGATTGAAAGGAATTAAAAAAAACTACCTCTTTTTACAGTCAATGTAATTTTTTCCACTTTGAGCAGGTTTCAAGTTCAAAGGAACAGGAGTACCATCAATGAAACCAATTTATCTTGGAAAGCCCTCTGCTTGAATAACATGAGATGATTCAAGTTGCTCTTCTTTTGTTGGCCAGGTGAGAAGTTGATATTCAAAGGAGTTGATTACAGTGATGCATCATTTGGTATAAGTGTTAACAGAACCATACCCTAAATCAAAGACATTTTCCAAATGTTTCAAGGCAGCTCCATTACCATTGGAACCCAAGCAACATAGTGTGATAGCCAATTGAATTGAAGGATCATGTTGTGGTTTTTTAGAATTATTGTAAAACACTGGGTAATTTTGAATAAGCTCAAGCATTTTAATAAAACTTTTCTGACAAGTCCTGAACAACTGTCTAAAACTGGCTACAGATAGGCTAAGAAGTGTTTGTATGGTGTACTTGGGGGTATGAAGTAATTGAGATTTTCTAGGAAGAAGGTAACATTTTCTGGCCATTTTTGATAAAAAGACAAGATCTTCTTCTAGATCAGAATCAGAATTTCAATCAGAGTCCAAGAGAAGATCAAGAGCTATAAAAGTCATTTCTTGATGTAATTTATCATGATTTGAGAGTGAGGAAGGCATGACTCTTATATGGTATAAAAATGTAAATGATGTTTGATGTTTTGAGTTATGAAGTGTTATGCTGTGTATGAATGGAATGATTCTGACAAATCAGTGAAATGGGACTTGATGGTGAAATCAGCACTTTTGGTTGAGAAAGTGCAGATTTGAGTTAAATAATTGACTTATTTCATTTTGAAATTCACCAGTGTTGGGGCTAGTGTGTTTTGGAAATCCACACTTAAATATGTGTGGATTTTTTATTTTTTATTTCTTACATTCTCACCCAGCAAGGGCCATGAAGGAGAGGAGACACATAGAAGTATATACATGTTAGGGCAGGCAAAAGTAGGAGAAAACACAGGTCGACAACAAAATTAACTATAAGTGACTACTGTGAGAGGGGAACATTATTGGGAAATCTACCAGAGTGAATAAGGAATTTAGAAACAAGTGGGGAAATGGGAGACAGGGAAAGGAGATTGGATGTAGTGAAGCAAATATTGTGTTTTTGAGCAGCCTTTAGAAGGATGTGGTGTTGAGTTAAGTGACAAAGGCAGAAAAGAAGGGTATGCTCAGGGGTGTCTTTAGATGAAGGACATGAGGGTCCAAAAGGGGAATGCAATGCTTTGAATCAGAATAAGTTGTGTTTTAAGGGAGAGTGACCTGAGAAACATTGAATAAAAGCTGTGGCATACGCCCTTGGGAGACTAGTAAGGGTTTTGAACATGCCTAGTGGGTCAAACTTGCTTCTTAACTTTTTGAGAGTGTCTGCATTGGGAGGGTAATAGAGAAGAGCTTTAGTGCGGGATTTCAGGATAGTTTTTAAGTGTGAAACAGAAGAGGGAGGGGATTTTATTGAGAAGAGGGACTTAGCTGATATAGCCATGGGATGAGAACCATTAGCAAGGGCATCTGCAAGAGCATTACCTTTGATCCCCATGTGGGCAGGGCACCAATGGAGAGTAATGGACATGTTTGGGTTGTGGGATAATAAGGTGTATGAGGAGGTAAGAATGAAGAGAAAAATTGTTGGGTTAGGGGTAGACAAGGGTGGAGAAGAAAGGGAGCAAATGGCTGCCTGGTTGTCTGTGAGGATGGTGAGGGAATTGAAAAGGTGGTGAAGGGGGTTTATTGAGAAAAAGAAGAATGCCTAGTAGGATGCCCATGAGTTCAGATTTGTAAACAGTGAACCCCAAGGAATCATCCCCCAGTTGGGTGATGTATGGTAGATTGTGATTGGGATCATAAGCTGCTGTGTAGGTGCTCTTGTGGGACTTTGAGCCATCTGAGTAGATAAAATAAGAAGAAAGAGGTGAAGATTGGGTAAGGCCAATGACTTTGGCAAATGCCTTGTCCCTGGAGGGATGAATAATTCCTTTGAAAATGGGGGAAATCCAGGGAGGCAAGGGGAGGGGAGTCCTAGGGTCCATGTTCCCCAGAGGGATATCAGGAGGCAAAAAAGTTGAGAGAGGCAAGAATGTAGAGTTGGTGCAGATGGGTTTTTGGAGGTGGAGAGGAAACAATTGACTTGGCAAGATGAGCCATGGGGTTTGAAGAGGGGATGGTGAGAAGACAGGCCCAAGCCTTGTTAACTGCAAGATCAAGACATTGTTTGCAGCTAAAAGAGCAGGAGTCATGAAGTAAGTTACAGATTGGGGTGGAGCAGAAGCAGCCAAGCACACAACACAGGGCTTTGTTATCCACTACTTGGAGGAGTCTGGTTGTACAGGAAAGGTTTCTTTGGATGGTGCCATACAATAGCTGCATAATCAGTTCTTGAGTGAATGAGGGACAAGATGAGGGATTTATATTGATGAAGTGGAATGCCCCAGCCTGAGGAAGCCAGCCAGTGAATAGCTGAGACTGCCTGGAGACCAGAGGCAATAAGCTTGTTGCCATTGTGCTTGAATGACAGAGTGGGGTTGATGAGGGTGCCTAGCCATTTAAGGCTAGAGGATGGCTGAATTAATTTCCCATCAAAGGAAAGGGGGGGGGGGAGGAGTTTGTAGGAGAGGGTGGCATTTAGTCAGTAGCATCCACTTGGTTTTTGAGAGATCAAAAATTGCTGCATGCTTAACGCCCATATGTGTGGATTTTGTCAAATTTAAGTGCGGATTTGCCAGAACTGACACCCCCTATTATATGAGTAAAATGATGTAATCCAGGTTGTTGCTGAATAAAATATGTATTTAATGTATGTCTAACAGGTTATGCACGACAGAAGGTTGTATAATATGAATGTAATCACTATATTTAGAAATAATTCTATAGGTTGTCAATGGATAACTGTCCATATTATTTTATAAATTGAGAACGGAGAAAATCAGATATACATGTTATTTGTGCACATTTCACATGTCCCTACTAAAATTTTGTACAATGTTTATCAAAGAATTTGAAGTGTGGGAATGATTAAGCAGGAGACAAGACAGTCAGCGATATTGTTTCTAACGAGACAGGTTTAATTGAAAGAAGAAAGGGATGGAGTGCTAGGGAGGCAGCTAACATAGATGAATAACATGTATAGATTAGCGCATCCCCAAAAAGCTTAGAAGTTAAACAAAATGATGGATGATGGCATTAAACAGTATTGCTATGCCAAGCTAGTTAAGTTTGGACAATAAAATGTTTCAATTAATTATTCGAGCAGGAGTAGAAACAAACAGGAAGTAAAAAAGAGGATAAACCAGAATCTAGTGGAGAAGAGCAGTATAGTAGAGAGCAGGCTCTTATGAATGAATGATGTTGAAGCGATCAAACGTCACGAAGTACATGACGATAGGAAACGAGTATCGAACGGCTTTGGTAATTTTCTCCCCCCCATTATACCCCACTTTGATACAGCTAAGTCATAAACGCTTGCGGAAATTTTGAAGCAAAAATCCAAGTTGCTCTCACCAAAAGATGATTTGCCTATTCAAAAGGGTCGGTTAGAGGTTGAGGGTGCTTCCTTTTGAATAGACAAACCATTTTTTGTGAGAGAAACAGTGTTTTTTTTTTTTTTTTTTTTTTCGATAAAGCTTCCGCAAGCTTTTGAGACATGGCTGTATGCTCTGATCGTCTTACGATTAGATTTTACTTAATAGATGATGAGCGGCATTCACAGTTTGAATAATAAGCGTGGAAAGCCAACACCAAGAGAAGCAGATCTTGGAGTGTTTGAGTTGTGATGAGAATTGAGTACAGACTTGTGATTGAAACAAGCTACAAGATAGCGACGCCCCCGCTTAAGGCTACCATGTCGACCCTAACCAAGCTAGGCCAACCCAAGCAAGTTTCCCACCACTCTTACGCCTCGGTCTTTTGCTTGACAGTCAGAGTCTGTGCACCTGGCGTTCCTTTGGCTGTATGGACTGTGTTTGGTGTTGGGTTTCGTTAAAGACTTGGTTGACTTTGATGTTAGACATCATCCTTTAATTATTATTAGAGTTTTCATTTTGTTTTTAATATCGATTTCCTGCTTTTCGTTTGCATTTCGGATTGCCCCCCCCCCCCCCCCCCCCCCTTTTTTTCTGCCCCATTGCTTGGTTTCTTTAGATCGTTTTGTCTGCTCTCGTCTGATCGTCTCTATTGTCCATCTTATCTTCTGCCTATTTCTTTCGCTACTTTTTTTTTTTATTTTTATAGTTGGGCCCTTCCCTTCTTTTTCTATTCCGTCCCACTTCTTCCATTATTCTTCTTCTTTCCTTTCGCCCTTTCGTCCATTCATCTCGGGGCGGTCTCATCATTGACTTTTATATTGTTTTTTTTTTTCTTATTTTTTATTATTATTATTTTTGTTTTTGTTATTTCTCCATTATTATTTCGGTCCCCCTCAACAGACCAATACGTTTTTTTTGACTTTGATTCGTCCTGAGCTGTCTTTCTTCTTTACCCTATTATTTTATTCACTTGCATCTATTTATCTATCACTTCTTCATCACCTTCTATTTTCTGCGTGTTCTCTCAACACCGATCTGGCCAAAAAAACAAAAAAACAAAATCATTGATTATACTTGTGATTGAGATCTCCTTTGTTTCAATCTTCTCTTGCTGTCTCTCCTCCCTTCTACTTCATAGCGACATCTTGGCTTTTTTTATTACCTTCGACACCCCTGCACTGCTTTAACTTGGCTGTCTTCTTACATCTTAGTTATTTTGTCTCCTGTCTCTATCACTACTAGTATTCTTTTTATTGTTGCCTCTATTATCACCACTTTTGCCCAACATCTCTCTGGGCTTGCTCTCTTTTGAACATTACTTCGTCCTTAAACGCTTTTCTCGCTAAGCCCGATAAACATCACTTTACCTTTACAGTACTCTCGCTTTTGCTTTTTTGCGTCTTCAATCACGTTACCATCAACTTTTGGCTCTCTTTTTTTGCCATCGGATTTATCGCACTTCAGTAGGTATTTTTTTTTTTTAGTTTTCATTTCTTTTAAATCATTAATGGTTGGTCTCCTTCACTTATCAAACGCTTACATTAGGTGTTATTTAAGTCTATATTCGTTCAATCAGCTTTCTACATTGAGTCAATCAGGAGGCAAGAATCAGTTTAGTTTGGGAGGAAACAAGACGGGCTCTTTTTCTCTTGCAAGATCGAGTGCGCTATAGTTTGAAATCAACTTTTCACCCCTTTCAACCATCCGTTAAGACAATCTTAAGTTGAAGCTTGAGTGATAACTGAAGCTAGTACTTGTAGTATTGTGAAGCTGTTGGGATCTTTATTTGCCTTAAGTGTCCAAACTTGTTGCTGTGTGAGTCATGTTCATCTTGATGTTTTTAATTTTGTAGAATATTTTGGAAATATATCGTTACCTAGTTGCTTTTATATTGAAAGACGTCACAACGATTTGGAATTGCATCTCTACAAACTACCATCAATTTATATTCTTTTGATGGTGTTTGACCCTGACTGGGTTGCTATGGCAAAGCGGCATGGTTGATCTTCAAATAGGAAAAGTGCTGTGTTCCATCGTCATCGATGCATGTGATAATGCCTCGGTTGATTTTCTTTTTTAGATGTTAAACATTTGGTTTATTGTGGTCCATTCAAATGTTTGAATTAGTGATTTTTGAAACACTTCAACTTTATGTCCTATGGATGGATACCACGGTGAAACATCGTTTTCACAAGGAAATGGGATATATGACTTCTTGGTTGAACCATATCATGCAATGTTTGAAGTGATGGATGTGTCATTATAAAGATGCTCTACCTATCATTCTCCTCTCCCTGTCACCATCATTGCGTCCTTCATTTTTTTGTTTACAATTTTTACGTGTTTTTTGAATTAGACATTTGATAACTTACATTTTTCTTATTTTGGGATTTTTCGTTTTTGCTTTTTCTAGGTTACACTAGCCTGGCCCTTCATTTTATAATTTTTTTGGCTATTGTTTAATCACCATTCCGGCTGTTTTTATTTAATATACACAAGTTTCATCTTAGCTTGCCATGTCCGCTGAGGTCGTATTTCTTCAAAATCAATTGTCTTCTAATCATACCAACTCACAACCTGATCGAAACATGCTTATGCACGGATTGCGTAACTCCAGCCACGCGGTTCAATCTGACAATGGCGCTGTAATAAATGCCTATCAGCAACAATTGCAAGTTGCAGCTTTTCAGCAGCATCAAATGGAGCTTGCTCAACAACATGCTCAAATGGAAATACATCTACATTTGGAACAAATGAGGCTTCATAATTTGGCGTAAGTGATGGATGTGTCATTTATTTTGTGTCTACCCTTAACGATAGTTTTTTATGATTTGTATAGGCTTCAGGAGCAAATCATGTTTGGGCAAGCTCAAGCTCAAGCTGAATCTCAACAATTGAGAAACTTTTACCATCAAGGAATTGCTCCCTCTCAGTCTCAAACTAATCGATTAAACTTTGGTCATATCGGCCCTGGCGGAAATGCTTTGGCAGAACGGGCCTTGGCAAGACGCCAGCACAATGCGCAACAAGCTGCCGAATCGATGTTTTACTTCAACGGAGGATTAATTTATTCCCAAGATGAATGTCAATTTGAAGGCGATGATATCTCGGGTAGTATGACCCCAGCTTTAGTCCTTTCTGAGCCTAATCATACTTTTACCGAGATTCATCACCCTGTTGCGCGAACAAAGCGTGTTGCTTCTCGTGCTAGTTCGGCTCGTTATGACCGTACTGGATCCTCAGCTTCTACCTCTAGCACTGGATCATCTTTGGTAGATGTGGTTTCTTCAGGACATGAAACTCCAGCTAGTGAAGTTTCTGTCCTTACCAAGGGATCTTACGAATGTTCTAAAATGGACAATGAAAATGTTCCCAAGTTGAACCCCTTTTCATCCGTATTTGTTCCCACTAGCACTTTCGTTGGTGGTTCCGATTCGGCTATTGTAGAACGTGCTCCTCGCTCTAGAAGTCCCCCTGAATCCCGTTCAAGCCAGCCTAGTCGTCTTCAATTGGTATCTACTCCAGTTGTCGTGGGTGCCATTCCCATTCGTCAGCCACGTGGGCCAGCTGCCGAAGCTGAATTGACGAACCAAAATTTTGCTAGTCGAATTCGAAAGCGTGCCATCAGATCCTTAGCCGCCAGAACTCCATGTTCGCCCCCTTCTAGTGCTTATGTTAACTCCAACCTGCATCAACAACAAGCTCAAATTGGCGAGGCTCTTTTGGATGCCGGTGCCGGCAACTACTTTTTTAACGCAGACTTGCTTTCTCCCAGCTTGGCGGCGTTATATGCTCATCAGAGAGGAATGAGATAATTATGTTGTCATTCACGATAATACCATGGCTGTTATGTGACAAGGTAGCTTCTAGACACTGCTTCTCGTGTCTTTGTCCTTGATTTTGTTAATTTACTATGTAATTTTTGTTGTTGCTCTCTGTGTTGATTGTGTTATTTTGAGTTGCTCGATGGCTCACAGAATGGATATTTTAGTTGTGGAAGGCGCTGTTCCGATAGTTTGGATAGGTCCAATAGTCCATACAAGTAGCCCCTTGATGATCATTTCTAGAATTTACTTTTAATGAACAATAAGATGAAAAGTAAAAGAAGACATGCAAATAAACAAATTGAAATCAAATAGCCCTGCTTGGAAAAGGTATCTTATGCCAAGCTCTTTTTTGTATAACCCTGACTGCATGTAGATAATCAAATGACTCAAAACTACAAAAAATAAATAAGCGAAAGATAGAGTGTTAGTGCTGGGTGACCTCATTATTGAATCTTTATAATAAGAATAGGGTTGTTGAATGAAAAATTAGTGGAGTTTTTTTTAATTTTAATTTTTTAATTTCATACAATCTCACCCGACAATGGGGCATGAGGGTGAAGGACACAGGTATAGTAATCTACAAATGGGGAGAAACTATGACAGAGTGGGGAAGTGCAATATGCGTTGGACAGTTAAAGAAGACTCAGGGGGATCTATTCCCGTAGAGGGGGAGGTTGTTAACAAATCTCCCCGTGTGTACTAAGTAAGCGGCATCCTCAGTCATGATACACGACGAGGAAAGAAGAGCAGAAGTATGGAATGGGATCTTATGGGATTTGGCTATCTTAATGAGTGCTAGCTGTAATTCAGTGTGAGCAGGGCAAAAAAGTAAGAGGTGTTCAGCAGGGGTGTTCCTTGCTGTTTCCACTGCATTTGGTGCACCTGGGTGAATCTGTAGCTTTGAACTGGAACAGGTAATTGTTGAGGGGGGTAGTGACATGAAAGTACTTGTGAGAACGTAGTTGCCTGGGCACTTGAGAGATTGGTGAGATGATTAAACATTTTGAGAGGTTTGAAACATCCTTGTAGTTTCCTTAAGGAGTTGTGGTTGGGGGGTGGGGGGTGGGGGGGAGGGGAGAGAGAGAAGGAGAGAGCGCAAATGGGTTTTAATGGAAGAAGAGGAGGGGGGGGGGGGGGGGGGAAGAGAAGTTGAGTAGGGGTTTGAATCTGGACAAGAATTGATACTTGCTGTTTGCTAAGCTGTCTAAAATCTTGTGACCTGTGCAATTCCTGCATGTCCAGGACACCATTGGAGAAGAAGTAATTCAAGTTAAAGATTTTGTGATAGAAGAGATGTGAGATGGTTTTTAAATGATGAAAAGGTAAAGAAAGTTATGTATGATGTTGGACAGGACAGGAGTAGATGAATGGACTTTGATAACAACAGCCTTGATCTCTCATGGATTCTGACCAGAACAACAACCTTATGCAAATTGACGCGACGGACGCGCCTCCGCCTTTACCGCCCTCTCCCGATCCTCCTGAACTTGTTCTGGCCCCGGAATCCCCACCCCTTCCATGCCCTCCAGCAAGCAGTAGTGTCCCTCCCCCTCCTAAACCCGCCTGTCATCCGAAAAGACACAGGTTTTCTTTGCCCCCCGCATGAAGACTCCCCCCAATACCTTGGAGGAAGCTAGAGCTGCTCACCCTGAGCTCTTCTTTGATTCTTCAGCCTCTCCCCCTGTTCCCCCTTCTGCTCCTGAAGCCCAAACCCTTGACAACTCCATTCACAATCCTGCCAACCCATTTGTGGACTTTGGCCTCACCACTGCTCCCTGTGCTCCTCTCCCATCCTCTGTCAACCCTGACTCCCCAGCAGCACATGTCGTCTGCCTTGTTGGCATTTCTCATGCCACCAACCACTGCTGCCCTTTCTTTGTGTCTAACCAATTTGCTTGATACCATTAAGGAGCCTCTGCACAAAGGAACTAAAGTCACACTTCACAAAGCTGTTCTGGCTGACATCAAGTCCCTTGCTGCTGCTATCTCCCATCAAGCCAATCAAGCTGAATTCCACCAAGAGCCCCCTAATGCTCCTCCCTCACCAACAAGATTAACAAGCTTCTCACTCCAGTCCCACCCCTGCCTTCTTCTGCCTCCCTTCCCAGAAACATCCCACCTCATCGCCCCACATTCACACAAGCTGCCTCTGCTGGATCACCTTCTCCTACTCATCATGCCCAACCCTCATTGGGTCTCCCCCACTTTACCATTAAACAATCAAATCCTTCTTCTCCGGTCCTTACTGACATCACCAATGCACAACTCCTCAACATGCTCAACAACAAGATTAATGCCAAAAACATTCAAAATAATGGTTCCAGCACGCCCATATGCATTTGAGGGATCATCAGACACAAGTCCAATGACTTCAAAATTATTGTGTCTACTTCTAATGATCTCAACGCCCTTACATGTTCATGGCAGTCCTGGGTCCCTCATGGCCTTATTTACAAAGCCCCTATGTACTTGGTGGTTGTCCATGGAGTCCCAACCTACTATGATTTCGATAGCCAATCAGATTTTAACACCTTAATTGATGATAACCCCAATACCCTCAAATCCTTATACCGGGTCACTTGGTTAAGAAGACCTGAAGCCAGATTGGGGAAAAATCATTCCTCTGCTGTGCTTCACCTCCTTGACAAACATGTTTCTGATGCTCTTTCTTCCCCCTCTCCTCCTTTTCCCTTATATATTGAAGGACAGGTTTGCCGCACTGAAGCTGTCAATCACAAACAAAGCACTTTTTTCAAGTGTTGGGCTAAGGGTCACTTATCTATTCACTGTGCCCTTCCCCCCCGATGCTCAAATTGTGCTGGCCATCATAGTTCCAAATCCTGCAAGGCACAGAAGCTATCTTCACCTGTTTGTTTCAGATGCGTCAACGCCTTGCCCCATGATCACCCTATCAAATCAGCCAAAACATCCCTACAGTCTCTTCTCAATGAACCTGACTCCCCCCCCCCATCTACCTGCCTTCCCTCTCAATAAGCCTCTATGATAGAGCAACCCAACCTTCTGCCTAAGTTTCCTTTTACCATTTTTCAATTAAACTGCCATTGCTTTTTTTTTGTGTTTCATTCCCTTTTTAATGACCCTGCAGCCCCCTCCTATGATGTACTTGCAATTCAAGAGCCTTTCCTGTCACCGGACCATTTTTCCCCAGCCCCTGCGCTAGGCTGGCACCTTGTCACCCCACAGTCCTCCTCCCCTCCCCCTCACCCCAGTCCAATCCGTTGTTGTTTTTACATTAACAAAAAACTCCCCCTCCATCTTTTCACCTCTCTCCCCTCCCCCTCTTTCAATCTCACCCTCCTCCTCATTGACCTCAACCCCCTCCTTCTTCTTCTTGTCAACATTTATAATCCTCCTCAAACTTTTACATCTATCCAGCATATCGTCCCTTCTCTCTCTCCATTTATAAATATCCCCACCTTCCTATTTACTGACTCAAATCTTCATCATGATTTATGGGCCAGTGTGAATAAACACTCCTTCCTCCAACCATTCTGCTGCCTCCCCCTTCTTAGATTCCATTCACAATCTTAACATGTCGCTGATTTCCCAACCAGGGGTTACAACCTTTTGCTATTCCAGAAATTTCTCCTCAGTTATTGATCTGGTGTTTGAAAATTGTTTAGCTCTAGATTTGGTGATCAGCTGTGTTATGGATTGTGATGGTTCCTCCTCTCACCTCTCTGATCACCAATCTCTTATCACCCGTTTCCTACTAGCTCCTCTCCCAAAGACACACAAACCCTTTCACAATTGGAAGAAGTTTGATGAGTCTTCTCCTTCCTCTTTTCTCTCCTCTATCTCCCCCTCTCCTCCTGATATTGATCAGGCTGCTGCTGAACTTGTCACTTCCATTTTTATCAAACTAATGGACCGTTTTGTCCCGCTGCAGCAGCCCGGCTCATCATGTTGTGTATGGTGGAATAGAGAAATCTTGTTACAGAGCCCAGAGAAGAATGCACTCCTCCTCTACCCCCCCCCCCCACAATGTTGCTGTGTTTCTGTCAGCCCGGAAAACGTTCTGAGCTAAAATAAATTTTTTACGTAAATTGCACTGGCAAAATTTCCTGTCCACTCTCACTCCCCTCACACTCCACAAACCGGCTAAGTACCTTTCTCTCCCTCCTGATTCATGTTCTAACCCTCCATTAAGAGATGAGTCAGGTGCTATAGTCACTGATAATTTTGTAAAAGCCTCCATGCTTTTTGAAGGCACATCTGTAGCCTCTATCCCATGTGACTTATCCTCAATTCCCCCTTCTTTCCCCTCTCCCCCTTTCACAAAACATGAGCTGATCACCACTTTACTCAAAACTAAAAAAGGCAGAGCACCTTGTCCTGATGGAATTCCCAACGTGCTCCTTCATTGTAATCCTCATGCTGTGGCTAAAATTCTCTTACCCCTTTTTCAATCAGTGCTTAAAAACTGGTCACTATCCTACCACTTGGAAGTGCGCCAAGTTGGTTATTATCCCTAAGCCAGGACAACCTAATTACTCTGTTCCCAGTGCATTTTGCCCAATTGCCCTCCTCAATACCTTAGGGAAGCTTTTGGACTCACTGCTGACCAATTGCCTCTCCTACTATATGGAATCTGGCAACCTCATCCCAGAAACCCACTATGGTGGTCGTCCCCTGAGGAGTACTTCAGATGCTTTACTCCACCTCACTGTTTGGACCAAGGATCAGTGGAGGCAAGGTAAAGTGGTTTCTTCTCTCTCTCTTGATGTTAAAGGTGCATTTCCATCAGTGAACACAGCAAGGCTTTGTCACATTCTCCTCTCTCTCCGGCCCCCTCGGGATTTAATTGATCTTATCTCTAATTCACTTGAGGGTCACTATACTAGCATTTCTTTCTCCAGATAAAAATCTCCCCACACTTTTTTCCCTAAAGGCCTTCCACAGGTCTCACCCCTATCTCATCTTCTATATATTATTTAAAACTCTTCTTTGCTCACTCTTCCCTCCCTCTTCAGGTCCTGCCTAGCCATAGGTTATATTGATGACATCATATTTCTTACAGCCAACAAGGACCCAAACATTGTTACTTCCTCACTGTCAACATTAGGTGACGAGGTGCTTCTTTGGGGACGTTTGCATGCGGCAGTGTTTGATGTAGCTAAAACCAAATGGTTATTACTCACCAAATGTCTTCCCCTCTTAAAATCTCCTCCCTCCCTCATCTTCAATGGTCGACCACTTGTGCCTGCCCCCTCAATCAAGTGGTTGGGAATGGAAATTGACTCAACCCTCTCTTTCAAACCCAATGGCACCAAGCTTGTTTCCAAAGGCCTTCAGGCTGCCTCCTCCATCCACCATCTTGAATCATCGGGTTGGGGTATCCCACTTAAACAATACAAACTGCTCATTTCCTTCCTCATTCACTCTAGAATGGATGACCCTAGGAAAACATCTCGTACAACAAGGTTACTGCAAGTCGTCGACAATAGTGCCACCCGTCAAGCTCTTGGGTGTTTCCGGTCCACACCAGTGTGACTCCTCCTCCATGACTCAGCTACCCTCCCATGCAAACAACACTTAGATATGGTGGTCCGCAAAGCTTGGGCAAGACTTCTCATCATTCCCTCTTCCAATCCTATGGCACATTTTTCCAAATCTGTTCTCGACTCCAATTTACCCAAATTAAATCTTCATCCTCTACATTTCTTATCCTCTCCCCGTTTCTTCCCTTCTTCTTTCCCCCTCAATTCCTTGGACCTGAAGACACTAGCAGTTTTCCCACCATGGGCCCCTCCACTTTTTCAGACAGTCATTGCACCATCTAAGGTCATGGCTATTGAGTCTGTTTTTCACTCTTTTTCATCTCACCCCTTACCCTCACACTACATCTACACCAACAGCTCGAAATCAAATGATGGCATCTTTTCTGCTGCCTTTGATCCCGGTCTTTCTCTTCCATTTGTTACCCGGTTAGGAGATGCTCCCCTTTACTCTGTTTTTGAGGCAGAGTTGGTAGGTGTTCTCTTAGGTCTCAGACTCCTTTTATACAACCCCTTCCACCACTTCCTCCCATCAGTCACCATTCTATCAGATAATCAAGCGGTAATCAAGAAGTTATCCTCTTTTTCCTCACCATCTCCAAATGCATCGGTGCTTATTGCTATTGAGCATGCGGTCCACCAATTTTTGGAGCATAACCCCTCCCTGTGTTTATGTCTACAATGGTGCCCAGGCCATGTAGACATCCCAGGTAATGAGGTGGTCAACTCCCTAGCCAATGGTTCTCACCACCTGGCCCCTTTTTCTGAGTCTTTCTTCTCTTTAACCCCTCCCCTCCCTCTATATCAGCTCTTAAATCTTTCCTTAAATCATATCAATCTTCTCTCCTCTTCTCTCCTCCTTCACCAGATGTTTCTCAGAAAACTCAGAGGAAGATTTGAACCCTACCTTTATTTAAAATCTCTCTCTCTTCTCCCACAATAACTAGCTACTGTTTTTTCCCAATTTTGCTCTGGCCACTCCTCTCTAAAGAACTACCTCTTTTGTTTCAAGGCTGCTGTCTCTCCAATTTGCTCTCTCTGCTCCATGGGGGCTAAAGACACTCCTGAACATGTGTTACTTTTTTGTCCTCCTCACTCAGTTATTTGTCTTACTATAATTAAACTTGTTACTAAACACAATATGCCTTTTACTACTTCTGCACTCTTGACTAACTCTCCTGTCATGGCTTCCATGGCAAAATTCTTAGTTGACACCTGTAGGTTCCCTAATAACTTGCCTTTATCTCAATAGTTTTTTCCTTAAGTGTTACCATTGAATTTCCATTTGTCTCTGCTCACTAGTCTAACCTCTCATTTTGTTATTACTTGTCTATGTTTTTTTGCTTCTCCTTCATGCCCCTTGCTGGGTGAGATTGTATGAAATATAAAAAAAAAGAAAAAAAAAGATAACAACAGCCACTTCTCAGGAAAGTTTTATTAAATTGCTTGAGCTTATTCAGGATCACCCCATCTTTCACAATAATTCTCAAAAACCACAACATGATCTTTTATTTCAATTGGCCATCACACTATGCCATTTGGGTTCCAATGGTAACAGAGCTGCCTTGAAACATTTGGAAAATGTCTTTGATTTAGGGTATGGCTCTGTTAACACTTATACAAAACAATGCATCACTACTATCAACTCCTTGGAATCTAAACTTCTCACTTGGCCAACAAAAGAAGAGCAACTTGAATTATCTCAGGTTATGCAAGCAGAGGTCTTCCCAGAATGTATTGGTTTTGTTGATGTTACTACTATTCCTTTGAGTCAGAAACCTTGTCAGCCAGTCGCCTAGAAGAGGATGAGAAGAGGAGATAGAAACAGTGAAGAAAGAAGAAGGAGGAAAATTTAAAGGAAATATATAAAAAAAAATAAAGAAAAGAATAAGGAATTATTTAAAGGAATGCAACAACAGAGTTGGGGACTGTTGACAAGACAAAAAATTAATAGTTTAAAAAGATATTATGATCAAGTAAGTATTTTTTTTCTGCTTAAATATCAACTACAGACTACTAAAAATCTTAAAGCAACCATTAATTTATTTAATATAGAAATTAAAAGGGAGACAAGCACCACAGTAATTAATATAATAATTTATTGTAAAAAAATAATAAGGTAATGTAAGTGATGGTGGCTGGAGGGGTTTACTAAGGCCTTTTTATAGGCAAGGGGACCTCTGAAGCGCCTCAAGTGAGTATATACAGAATAGTATTAAGATGAAACAAGTAAATAAAAGAATATAACTAAAACATAGATATTAAGAGAAAAACATGAAACAATTAATTGAACCCATGAGTAAGTAACCAATTTTCCCACCATAATTCCCTGAAACAGTTGATAAAAATTAGGGGTAACTAAGTAAGTCTGAAACATAAGAACTGTGAGTAAAACAATCCAAAACAGGCCTTACAGTGAGATGTAAGTGTTTTAATTAAAACAAATAATTTTTTTTTCACGCAAAAATTCATGTAATCAATTTAACCTAGTATAAAGCAAAATTAATTAATTGTTTTAAATATGTAGTTAATTCAATAACTAGTTGGAATGAAAAAAATAATTAATTTAATATTATTACTAATTTAAAGTGAGAATTTGAATTCACTTTTATTAAATAAGTGTTTTAAATTATTTAATAATTTTCCTGACATAATTGAGGGTCAAAAAAGCGCCCAATAATTATGGATAATAACATATGAAAAGTTGTATTTAATATATAAGTTTTATTAGTTAAATTTTAGTTACATTATAAGTTAATTTTATCATTACACTTATAATATATATTTATAAATAATTAATTATTAATTTATAAATATTAGGGGGTATCAATGTTCAGGGATCCGCAATTAGGGATCAGGATTTTTTTTTTCCCAGGATTAGACATTATTAATTGCATAAGATTCTTATATAATAGCCCCGGGGCTAGTGGATAAGGAATCCATGATAATGCATTATCCCACCTCTTATACCCCAATTCACATTCCTATATACTGATCCCAAACTAATCACATCCATGATGGATTTTTCAGAAAGTCACATGACTTATAATTGCTGATGCCATCCTTAAGTCTCTCCTCACTCTATGCTACTTAATTTTGGTGGAAAACACTTTAGTTTTTTTTTATCTACACACCCCAACTGCACATTTGGAAGTGAATTCCCACTTCCCACTCATTACCTAAACCTTCTACCAACAACCTATACTACCAACAACAATGAAGCACCTCTATACTAGACAGCTACTTCACTCCACTATGGATGCTATCACTTTACTTTTAGTCCTCTACTATAAATCTGACTCTTATTTGGAAGATGCTTTAGCCTATTTGTGTTTTCTTTCCAAAAAGTGTTACCTCATTTCCAGGGGGCCAAATATTTATCATGATCCCCGATATGATCTCCACTCCATTCTCAATGTTCCTCAAATTAACTTCACTCAACTATTTAGAACTTCTCCAAAAACTTTCTTCAAACTTTATCAACTCATCTATGAACATCCTATCTTTCATAACAATTTCCATAACAAACAGCGCAATCCTGTCATTCAACTTGCTGTTGCACTATATTGCTTTGGCTCAAATAGAAGTGGTGCTGCTGTAAGACATTTGAATAATCTATTTAACATAGGATATGGTACAGTGATATTATACACCAAGCGCTGTATGATTTCTATCCTTTCCCTCAAGTCTCAAAAAATTTCTTGGCCAACACCAGAACAGCAACTTGAATCCTCTCAAGTAATGCAAGCCAAAGGTTTCCCTGGCTGTGTATGTTTTGTTGATGGCACAAATATACCTTTGAGTCAAAATCCTGCTCATGATGGGAACCATTATTTCAATCTCAAAAAAAGGTTTATTCAAAATCTTCTCCAATTTCTCATCATTCATGAACTAACTTTTTATTGTCCATCTAGATACTCTATTGCCGTTCAACTTATATGCAATGTCAATAAAAAATTTATTGCTTTTCACAGTGGCTGCCCTGGATCATGTCATGACTCTTCCATCTTCCAAAGAATGAGGATTTCTCAAAAGCCAGTCTCATACTTTGATTAATCTCAGTACCTCCTTGAAGACTGAGCATATGCAAGTGGGAAGTACATTATACCTGCTTTCCATGGTGCAAGTTTAGAAAATGACCCCAAAACTAAATTTAATTACCACCTTGCACAATCAAGATTACAGATTGAACACGCTATAGGTATTTTAAAGAGACAATTTTCTAGTCTTCAAGAGCTCAGAATACAATTTCAAAAAAAATTGGAGATCAAAACTGTGAATCATCAGATCATGACTTGCCTAATACTCCATAATATCCTAGCTGATTTAAAGGATGAGTGGAATGATCTTTATGAAGAAGAGGATCCTGAACCAGCACCAACTCCCCCCTCCCTTGAATCACAAAAAATTCAATCAACTGGCATACACTCCATTATAATGCTAATTACTCTCCAACATTTCACTTCACAACATTTTTAAAATTTTATTTTGGTGCTCTCCAAATTTCCACTTTGTGTACTTTATTCACTTGATTTGGTATTTTTGTTTGTTGCATATTCATTTTTTTTTGAATTTACAGTGAATATCTTTTTTTTGGATGGCTCATTGGTTTTCTTCCACTAGCTCAACATGATTATCACATATTTTCTGAAATCACATATTTCCTCAGTGTTTTTGTTTTTCATTCATCACTCATATCATTTTCATCCTCTCCTCAAACATCCCTCATATATTTTTGTTGCTTTTATTTTCTCAAATCAACTCACCAGTTAAGTCATTTTTTCATTTTTGTTGTTTATTTATTTGCTAATCATGATTTTTTTTTTTTGCTTTTTTTTTTCTTTTTTTTGTCCTGTAAATGCTTTTTTTTTTTTTTTTTTTTGGTTTTAAAGGTTAGAGTAATTTTGTTTTTTTTGTTTTATCTTTTTTATCTTTTTTTATCTTTTTTTATCTTTTTTTATCTTTTTTTCACACTCCATCATCCCCCTTTCCCCCCCCTTGTCTGCCTCCAAACCCTCATTTCTCCCCTTCTTGGCCACCTCAAGTCCCCCCCTTTACCCCCTCCTTGTCTTCCTCCATATCCCCCTTTCTCCCCTTCTTTCCCACCTCAACTCCCCTCTTTAATTCCTCCTTGCCCACCTCAACCCCCCTTTACCCCCTTCTTGGCCCCCTCACACCACCCCTTTACCACCTCAAGCCCACCTCAAACCCCCCCTCAAACCCCTCCACACCCCCCAGAACCTACTTATCAAATCACTTATGATTTGATAAGTTAGGTGTAGGGGGGGGTGTGTGGAGGGGTTTGAGGGGGGGGGGGTTGAGGCGGGTCGGAGGGGGTAAAGGGGGGGCTTAAGGGGGTCAAGGAAGGGGTAAAGAGGGGTGAAGGGGGGGTTAGAGGGGGGCAAGGAGGGGGTAAATGGGGGTAAAGGGGGGTAAAGAAGGGGTAAAGGGGGGGTAAAGGGGGGGTAAAGGGAGGGTAAAGGGGGACTAAAGGGGGGGGTTGAGGCAGGTAACAAGAGGTTAAAGTGGAGGTAAAGGGGGGTAAAGAAGGGGTAAAGGGGGGTAAATAGAGGGTAAAGGGGGACTAAAGGGGGGGGGGGGTCTGAGACGGGAAAGGAGAGGCTAAAGGGGGGGTAAAGGGAGGGTAAAGGGGGACTAAAGGGGGGGTTTGAGGCGGGTAAGGAGGGGTTAAAGGAGGGTAAAGAAGGGTTAAAGGGGGGATTGAAGGGGTAAAGGGGAGACTTTTTGTGGGGCATTTTGAAGCAAAAAAAAGACTAATATCTGCTTTTTAATTTTTTTTTTACACAATTTTTTTTCTTTCCCTTAGTTTCTGGACATTTCCCCCTGTTTCCAAAATAAATCAGGTAATTTATTGTTTTTATTTGTGTTTGTTTTTTCAAATAATTAATTATTATGTTTTTGCAAATAAATAATTATTCTGAAATTTACTGAATTCAATTTTTTTTAAATTATATTTTAATAAATTGGATTGAATGACATCAAGAGGTATTTTCAAAAGCAAGTAAGTAATTCTTATTTATTTTTTATTTTTTTGCAATTAAATTTACTGAATTTATTTTAATTTTTTTTATATTTACTCTTTTTTTTTTGGTGAATTTGTTTTACCTGGCATTTCAATCATAATTCAGGTTTTTATTTTGAATTTTATTTTTTTTTCAAATTTATTACTGATTTTTTTGCAATTTTTTTTGTTTTTTTTTTAACAAAATTTTTTTTTCTTTTCAATTATTTTATTGATAATTTTTTATTGTTGGGAATTTTTTTAATATATATTTATTTTTTTTGTTTTATAATTTTTTTTCCAGGAAGTTACTATGGAAATTTTAACTCTCTCATCTTCATTATCATCAATTTCTTCTGAATCATCTTTATCCTCTCTTTCTTCCTTGTCTTCAAATCTTGAAAGCTCCAAGAATATTCATCAAATCTGTTCAACTTCTTCTTCTTTACCTTTACTTTCTTCTATCTCTTCAGTTTCCTTCTATTCTATTCCTTCAAAATATTCAAAATATTCTTCTTTCTCTTCAATGTACTTCAATTCTATTCCTTCTCTCAATCAATCTGAGCTTTCCTTACCAGAAAATAAAAGGCAGAAAATCATGGAACCAGCTAGAGAATCAAGAAATTCAAAGACAAAATTCTATCAAAATTGAAAATTGATTAGGATGAATATATTTTGCAAAAAATTCTTTGGATATTTGGATGATCTCAAAACTTATAAGACTTCAATATCCAATGTTAAGAATTTTTTTTTTACAAAAACATCAAAAACCTTACAGAAGGTGGTATAGATCTCATTGTTGCTGTTGTCAATAACAGATACAAGCCTCAATTCATCTTAGAAGTTCATTAATTTAATGGAAAAAAGGATGAAGTTTTTTGCCAGCTTTCTTATTTAATTTCTACTCTCTATTAAATGGCTTTGGTTTGACAACCCTTATCAAATAAAAATCTGATTTCTGGTGTCATGAAAGGTTTTGGTTGGTGACCAGGATATGATCAAAGAGTTTCTTTTGGAATTTAAATATTTTTAATATTATAAGTAATTTATAATTTTGTAATATATTACAGGAATTTATTCTTTGTTGAAAAATTTGAAACCGGAGCAAATGGAAGAAGATCTGAAACAATGGAATTCTTTAGGATCATTTAATATTTTCTTGGAAAATAAATTAAAAAAATTATGTTTGCAAGCTTTTCAAAAAAACCATTAACTTGCTTTAGAATCTGGTTTACCAAATTGGTCTGATCCTGAATGGGAAGAAGCAATAAATGCTCAAGTTTTTTGTTCTAATGTTATCATCACTTATAAAGGATTCTACAAAAATTTTCATCTAGATAAAAATGATAAGAATTATCTAAAATTTGGAGTTTTCTCTTATATTAATCCAGAGACTAGTGTTCCTATTCCATCACCCTCTTCTGATGAGGGACATGGCCTTTATTTTTCTGACCATAAATGTATTATTGATTTTGGTAGTGCCAATGGAATAGTTGAGGCTATATGCAATTCATCTCAACATTGGCATCAAAAAACTAAAGCACCTCCCACTTTATTTTCTTGTCAAGAATTTACTCATTTTGGCTGTTCATTCCAAATAAATGAAGTTCTTATTGATTGTATTAATAATAAAAAAATTAGATAAAAAAATTGTTCTTAGTAGATCTGTCAAGTATTGCAACTAAAATATTATATTTTTTCTACCAGTAAATATTTTATTCCCATTTTTTTTCCCTTTTATTAAATTTTTTTAATTTTTTTAATTTTTCTCTCTTTTATTTTTTTTAAATTTCCCTTTTTATTTTCCTCTCTTGAAACAAGCAGATGAGAGAGTGAGATGAAAAGGAGAAAAATCAAATAAATTAAATGGGGAGAAATTCTGAGTGGATAGAATGAACAGGATGGGATGAGAATGGGAGTGCGCAGCAAGGTAGGAGCCATATCCAGAGAGTAGTCCAAGATGTGGTTATGGCAGAAAGTTGTGCAACATGTGGTTATGTAAAAAAGTTGTCCAAGATGTGGTTATGAAAAATTGAGTAGAGAAACTTTGGATAAGAGGTGAACATTGACATGTAAAGTGTCTAATAACCCAATTATTAGCAAACATAATATCAGAAGATAATTGGGGTATAAGGACTTTTATCCGCAATTAATTTAATTGTGGATCCCTGAACATTGATAACCCTTATTAAATACATAAAAATGCGCCATAATTTATAGAATATAATAAATATTATGTTTTATGTAAGTATATAAATAATTTACTTAATAATGAAATTAATATAATAATTATTTTACTTATTTATAAAATATTTATATAATTTCATTACCCAATAAAATATTTTATTTTATAAAACATAAAATACATAATTTTATTCCCTCTTATGGTCCCAATAAATTATTTTAACAATTTACTGTGCTCCTGAGACAGCCTGGCTGACACTGCCTCACTCTGAAAAAATAATAAAAAAATGCTAAGATTTTTTCTTTTCATACTTTTTTAATAGAGTAGGAAGGTTAGAAATTTCTTTTCCAGGTATCCATGCATCATTTTCAGATGATTTGTTTGTATATCTCAATAAATATTCAATACCCTTTTAAGAAGTGATAATTCTCACCACACAATATGGGGGGCGGACTTGCCAGCGAGTCCGCAACCTTGGACCCAAACTCACCATAGATTGAACACACATTGAGCTATTGATAAAGGAACCATACAATCAGGGATAAACACCACTCAGCAGAACAGTTTTAGGTGGTTGTTCAAGTAGAGTTCAGTATGGGTTCAGTATGAGTTCAGTCTGAGTTCCATCTGACTTCCATCTGAGTTCAGGTTGAGGACTTGCTAGCAAGTCCACCCCCTATATTGCGTAGTGTCTATCATTTAGAATTTTTCAATTTCTGTAGTTTCTGTGAGTTCCTGAGGATTTTTGTTAGGTCTTCTATTTCTTTTGGGAAATAAGTCACTGTTGGGAGTATAAGGTTTAAGCAAGGAAATGGGGAAAACAGGATGTTTTCTATCATATGGAGAATACAATACAACTTCTACTGCATTATCTCCAACCATTCCTTAACAACAAATGGTCCCAAAAAAGGATCTTTTAATTTTTTGTTTCCTTGTAGATTGAAATGGACAGTAGATATCAACACTTCATCACCCTTTTTAAATGTGTATTCTTTATGGGATTTATCCCATCTTTTCATTTCATATTCAAATGCCTTATTGATACAGGTTTGAGCATGTTTTTTGCATAGATTTTGCATTTGCAAAAAAGACTTTACACCAGGGTGTAGTTCCAACCTTGGTCATTTATTATTGAGAATTTGAGCAGGAGTTTTTGAGACATAACCTAACCAAAGCTCAAAAGGCTTTTTCTCAGTGACAGAATGAACAGTGCTATTATAAGCAAATTCAAGACCTGGTAATAGAGTAACCCAGTCATGAGTAAATCTGTCATTGTCTTTATATTATAATCCAAATGCACAATACCTTCTAATCATATCTTCCAGAGTTTGAATCATTCTTTCAGCTAGACCATCAGTTTGAGGATGGTGAGCTGTAGATAATTTCAACTCACAGCCACATATATCCATCAAAGACCTCCAAGATTCAGATTTAAATTTTGGGTCTCTGTCAGAAATATTGGCTTTTGGAAATCCAACAATATTAAACATGTATGACCACCATAAGGAAGCTAACTCTTTTGTGGATACATCTTTGTGGGTTGGAATAAATTTGCACATTTTGGTGAATCTATCCACTATTACCCAAAAAGAGTTATAACTGTCTTTACCTGCTACAGTAAAACCAGTGACAAAATCCCTGTTAATGATTTGACAAGGAGAATCAGGTGCTTCAATATGTTGTAAAAATCCTGCTCTTTTAACTGTCAATCTTTTAGACTTTTGACAAGAATCACAAGATTAAACATATAATTTAGTAACCTCAGACATATTAGCCCACCAAGCAGTGTTTTTAATTCTGATTATGGTTTTCTCAAGATCAAAATTTCCTTCTAATATTTCATCATGAAAAAGTTTTAAAATGGTTTCTTTCTTGGAAGGAGGAATAACAATGACAAATGTAAGTTTTCTCCTGTAAAAAAATAAACATCTTCAATGGAAAAATTTCCCTTACTCAAAGCATTTTGGTACTTTGGAGGAAGAGTTTCTATAAATTCTTGAATAGAAGCATTCTTTGGATCATTCAAGATTGTAACTAATTTATTTAAATCAGAATCTTTATCATATGAATCCAGAATCAA
This sequence comes from Hemileia vastatrix, assembly GCA_030280995.1. NCBI lineage: Eukaryota > Fungi > Basidiomycota > Pucciniomycetes > Pucciniales > Zaghouaniaceae > Hemileia > Hemileia vastatrix. The sequence continues at coordinate 25,907,121 of JASXTE010000013.1, forward strand.
TTGCAATAGTTCCTCTTCTATATCAACAATATATATACCATGTATATGTACTGTATCATCTTGAGGTACATAAGCTGGATTAGATACATCATTTGAAAGAGGTAATCTAGACAAAATATCTAAATTTGAATGAACATTTCCAGACCTGTGAATAATAGTCATTCTACCTCTGTATTCTTGAACAGCAAGTTGTCACCTAAACATATGTCTATTTGATGTTTTCAAGTTTAAGAGGGATTTCACAGCACTGCAATCAGTAAATAATTCAAACTTTTGATCATCTAGGTAATAATGAAGCTTTTCTAGAGCCCATAAAACTGCTAAGCACTCTAATTAAGTGGCACCATACTTCAATTCACTCTTTCTCAAGGTTCTTGAAATATACCAAATTAATACCGCTAAAATTTTATCATTAATAATTTGTTTTTGGTGTAGAGAAGCTCCAAGTCCAATAAAACTTGCATCTGTGTAGAGGAAAAAAGGCTTATTAAAATCTGGAAGGCCAAAGATTGGAGCTGACATTAAAAATTTCTTTAATGTATCAAAAGATTTTTGAGTATCCTCATTCCATATATAAGCCTCATAATTTCTAGTAAATTTGGTAAGTGGTAGGGCTATGGCTTGATAATTTTTAATGAATTGTCTATAGTAGCTACACATTCCCAAAAAACTTTGTATTCCCCTTACAGAAGTTGGTGCTTTTACATTCTGGGTAGCAGCAACTTTACCTTGGTCTACACATATTTGTAAGCCCAAAACTACATGACCCAGGACTTTCAGGATTTGAAAACCAAATTTACACTGTTTCAAGGATAGAGTCATGTTAATTTCATCCATTTTCTGGAAGACTCTTCTTAAGTGTTGGATATGTTCATCAAAAGATTTAGAAAAAACTATGATATCATCAATATAAACCATTAACCATCCTTCAACTATTTCCTGATGAAATGAGTTATCCATTAATTTTTGGAATACTAAAGGGGAATTTTTAAGGCCAAAGGGCATTCTAACATATTTATAAATTCCCATATGAGTTGCAATTAGCAAAAAATTTTGTGAGGATTTTTCAACGGGTATTTGATGATAAACTTTATTACCATCCAGACAGCTGATAAATTTTGCACCTTGCAAGGTGGCATGTATAGAGTTTATTCTGGGAAAAGGGTAAATATCATCTACAGTATAGGTATTTAATGCTCTATAATCTCCACATAGCATAGCTTTATCTTTCTCATAGGAGATCAAAACTGGAGAGATGACACAATATTTAGGTGTAACATCCACTTTTTCAATAATATTCATACTTAATAAAGTTGAGATATCATCTTCAATATCTTTTCTCTTTGTGGGGGAAGCAGGATAAGGTTTTTTCTTAAGGCTAGGAGGTATTTCATTTAAATTTCAGGATAAAGAAATTTTCATTTCATCTTTAACAAAACCTAAAACATGGGAACCATGAGCAAATGCCATAGAGAAAGATGTAATTAATGCAACTCTTTAATCTTTCTGATCATTAGTTAATTGATCACCAAATAAAGCTGTGTCTATTTAAGAAAAAAATACATCCATTTCTCCTGTTTGTCTACCCTTAAATTGGATCAATGAATTACAATATTTTAATAAGGGTGCAGAATGCTTTTTAGAGGAAGAAATTTTAAATTTTTTATTTGCATTCATGCCTAAGGTAAACAATTGTTTTCAGGATCTAATTTTATGCTAAACATAGTTAAAATGTCATTTCCCATATTAAACCAATTGCTTAAATTATAATTTTTCATCACAACAAATTCACAAATAGCTCTGACAAAACCACCATTATATTTAAAGAGCACAGTGGTCTTGTATTTTCCAATTGGACATAAAACAGAACCATAACGTTTCCATTTTTTATATGTTCTAGGTAAAAATTTGCTTTGATAATCTTTATCCACTGAAGCTAGTGCTTTCTCAGACACTACACTTCCTCCAACACCAGAGTCAAGAATAACCTCAACATTTTTACCATTTATGATAACTGGTGCTCTCAAGAGTGATTTTAAAATTTAACTGTCAGTAATATCCTTAATGATTTCAGTATTTTCTACAGAGGATAAATCAACATCACAATTTTCAGACCAATTATCTAAATATTGGATATCTTTTTCTAAGATTAGAACCTCTGGAGAACAATCATTGTCATAAGAGATATTACTATTACAGTCACTTGAGGAATCATCAAGATCAGCTTGAGTATTTTCAGATCCATCAGTTTTTTCAACAAGATGAATTTTCTTGTCACAAACATGTCCTTTCTGCCATGGTTTGTTACATTTAAAACAAGTGTTTGTTGAATATTTCTATAGTGCAACTGGGGCAGAGGGTTTACCAGGTCTTTCTGGAAGTTTTGTTGAAGGCTTCTGCTGGTCGTGATAAGATTTTAAATAATAATTACTTGTTTCATATCTATGAATAAGTAGAACTTCATTACAGATATTAATAAAGGAAGAATTTTCTCTCACATGCTCAGTCCTTTCCACAATCAAATCTCTCAGAGAATTTGGCAATTGATAGAGAATTTTGTCTCTCCAAATATCATAATCCATTTTTGGATCCATTGCTCTAAGAATTTTTGTTATTTTCATGAGTAAAACAATAGATTTTTCAGGAGAGGAGGACACATATTTAGCAGTCTCATACACTATGCAATATAGGGGGTGGACTTGCTAGCAAGTACCCAATCTGAACTCATATTAAACCCATACTTAACTCTACTTGAACACCCACCTAAAACTTTTCTTCTGAGTGGTGTTCATCCCTGATTGTATGGTTACTTTTTCAATAGCTCAATGTGTGTTCAATCTGCGGTGAGTTTGGGTCCAAGGTTGAAGACTTGCTAGCAAGTCCACCACCCATATTGTGTGGTGATATAATCTCTGTTGAGCAAGTCTGAATTTTGAACCACCAAACTAATTTTCAATTTATGTTTTCCACTCTTTCAAATTATATTGTTGATTGTACAATAAGACATATTCATACCACATTAAGGCTACATTGAAAAATAAAGAAATTAATTTAGAAACAATCTCTTCATCTGGCAATTTATAGGAATTTTTTAGATTATCAATTCTTTGGACAAAGTGCTTCCAATCAGATGAAGAGTCACCACCAAAGGTGGGATACTGATCCAGTTTAGGCCAACTTCTCTGGTTACTGGGATGGTCCACCTTTTGATTAGAATTATTTAATATTAATAATTCTTGAAATTTTTACAGGTTTCAGAAATTTCATTATTTACAGAAACAGCTGGTTCATGGCCATTAAAATATTTTTTGCTAGTTGCAAACGATTTTACAGACTCATTGTCAGGTTGTTTAATGGCTGAAATAGGAGGAAGAAAGGAGCTGCTTTGTTCAGGCTCTTTTCCTTTATTTTTATTCAGCATATGGGCAGCATTTTTATCCACACCATAATGATTTACAGGTAAGGCTGAGAATTTTTCCTCTAGGGCAGACAAATAATTTTTTATCTGTTGAATCTCAGACATTTAGTCATTTATTTTTGCAAGGGATAAGACATTTTGGTCTTCATGAACTGAGTATTTGTTACTCAGAGCCTGGAAATCACTTTTCAGATTTTTCACCTCATTGTGTGGAGACTTATTTTCACTTATTAATGAAGATTTCTCATAAATAAGGAGTTTTAACTCATTTATAGTTTTTTTCAGATGAAGATTTTTATCTGAAATAGCCTTATGATCACTTCTTATTTGTTTTTGTTGACTAAGAACAATATTCAAGGTATCTTTTATTTAAAATAAGATGTATCTTGTACAGAAGAACTCACTTTACAATGTAAATGCAAATTATTTAATCTTTCACTTTCATGCACTGATACATCTCTCAAAATTTTGTGTTTTACAACATTAAAATCAAGAGAATCTCTCAATATCTCCTCCCCAGAAGTTTTCTACAGCAAGGCATAGACTTCAGGAGAAACAGAATCAGTTTTAATTGCAAGAGGAGGATCAATTAAAGAAGCTGAAGTTAAATGTAAAGGCTCATAAAATGACAATTTACTAATTAAATCATTAGGGCTACTCATTACAGGAATTTTTCTCTTAATAGGTTTAACAGTTCTTTCACCATTTTCAACAAAATTACCTGTGGAGAAAGATTTATTACTATACATACCAATATGTTTATCAAACAGATTACTTACCATGGCAAGGGAGGAAATTTCTCCTGTGCCTTCTTTCTTCTGCCTCCCTGATAAGGATGGGCCTGAGGAGGTTTATGGTAAGTTTGTGTCCTGGTTGGGCCAGGGTGTTGAGCTGCTGGTTGCTGTAAATTCTGCTGGTAATGGCTCATCAGGTAGTCCCATTTCCATTGTTCCACTTGTAGAGTGTTTTGATTTTGAGGGAAAGAGCTGGGTGCCTGATGGGGCTGAGGCTGAGTCTGGGCGATTTGTAAAGGATGATGCTGAACCTGTTTGTGACATAAAAGCTCCTGAATCTGTTCCCAGAGGGTTTCTACTTTTGCCTTTTATCTCATGTTTTCTGCTTTCAGCTCTTTTATATGACTGGACAGATTGTTTACTTGCTGCACAAGAGGGATATTTTTTATTTTTTACCTTTTAGAGGATTTTCCTGACTGATTTGAGGCTTTACTTCTTTCAGAGTTATTGGGGAAGGGGGGTTTTCCACTCCTCCTGAAATTTCTATGTCCTGAAGAGTTAAAAGGTTTTTTGTCAGCTGAAGAATTTTTGAAAGTTAATTTTGAAGAACCTACAGATTCATTATCAACATCCACATCAAATTCATCAACATGAAAATTATCCATGGTGCTTGTTAAGCTAATGGACATAAAAACTGTGAAAAAAAATCAATTGGATATAATCAATGATTTAAATTTATATTTTTCAAAATAATAAAAAAAAATTCAAATTATTTTAAAAATAAAATATAAATTTTTATTAAGTTTATAATTCAATTAACAACAATAATGTAATACAAAAATATTTACTTAAAAATTATATTATTAGAAAATAAACAATAAGTATTTTGGGACCAACCAAAAAATGTATAAGAAATCAACCAAAAATAATTAATACCAAAAAATATATTGGTAATTGTCAGTGTGTGCTAGTATCTATGTATGATTTAATTGTAAATATTAATGGTCCAACTACTTATTGATAAATTATTTAGTGATCAAACCTCAGGGGAAGACTAAAAAAATAGTACTTCTCAATTAAACTCACAATACTTGGATTTTTATGCATGCTAGTGGTGGAAAATAGATCAATAAAATATAGTTATAGCTTATATAAAGATAATATCAATTTATAAATGCTTTATAATATACTTATATATGATAATAATTGTTTTGTAGTGTTTTTTAATGTTTAGTAAGTAAGTGATGTCCAATAATCCGTCAAATCCTCCCTTTCTTATACCAAAATCCACTGTAGTGCACAGACCTTCAATCCAGATGATGTCACTTCTATCCCCCCCAATTACAGCACTGTGAGGGCCCATCACCTCCGCATGGCTTCCACTTTATGCAGTTTCAACACCCAGACCTCCAGTAAGGACCCTACATCACAATTAATGATACCACAGACCCATACAATAAATAGAATAAACAGATAAAAGCGGATGCCATAAAGAAACAGGTAAACTAACTCATCAAAAGAGTATATAATGGAACCCAAAGCATATAAAGGAACCAAATCAACTTTCCAAGCCCCCAATAACATCCCCAAGCATCCATATTAATCAGTAATCATATCCCAACTCATAAATCTGTGAAAATCCATCCAAGGAAACAGATTAAGTTGACCAAACTGGATATATGTGACTGAAATAGGTGTATATGCTTGTGTAGGCATTTTGAGTCCACTGGATACATCTATTTGACCTAAAATAAGCAGAAAAAAAGGTGATAGGCTATTAAGAGGTTAAAACCCACTTATAGACCTAAATATACATAATATAACTACATATTTCACTGAATATGAGGTTTATGTATACATATAAGCTTATGTAAGTCTATAATTACTCAATATCACTTAAGATAAGTATATTATGACTCCATTAACACCTTAATAAGTATTATTATGCTATGGATAAGCTATTTAAACTACTATAAGTCATATAATAGTGTAATAATTATATATATATGTATTATAACCATATATATAAGTATTTTAGCCTTATTTTAAGTAATAAGCTTAATGTAATTAAGGTTATCCTATTTTAAACATAAGAATTACTCATTCCTGGAGATACCTAGGCTGACACTCAGTGACTCAGAAAGATAGCCAAGGCACTGTTATTGCAATAAAAATTTAATAATAGAGTTGATAGGTGCAAAAGTTTATTTAATATAGTGATCAAGAAATCACCTTAAAATATATATGAAATAATATTATATAAACCAAAAAAGACAAACACAAGTTTGAAACAAGGTTGCGGAAAAAATTGAGTTTTTCACACAAGGTGGTCCCTGCCTCAAGTCAATCATCCAAAGTGGTCCGTGTTTTTTGGAAAGGTCCCCAGTTGTTGGCCGGTCACCTAGAAGAGGATGAGAAGAGGAGATTGAAACAGTGAAGAAAGGAGAAGGAGGAAAATTTAAAGGAAATAATAAAAAAAATAAAGAATAAGGAATTATTTAACAGAATGCAACAATGGAGTTTGGGACTGTTGACAAGACATAAATTAATGGTTTAAAAAGGTATTATGATCAAGTAAGTATTTTTATTCTACTTAAATATCAACTACAGACTACTAAAAATATGAAAGCAACCGTTAATTTATTTAATATAGAAATTAAAAGGGAGACAAGAACCACAGTAATTAATATAATAATATATTGTAAAAAAATAATAGGGTAATAGAAGTGATGGCAGCTAGAGGGTCTTACCAAGGACTTTTTATAGGCAAGGGGACCTCTGAAGAGCCTCAAGTGAGTATATAAAGAATAGTATTAAGATGAAACAAGTAAATAAAAGAATATAAGTAAACATAGATATTAAGAGAAAAACATGAAAAAATTGATTAAACCCATGAGTAAGTAACCAATTTTCCCACCATAATTCCCCAAAACAGTTGATAAAAATTAGGGTTTATTAAGTAAGTCTGAAACATAAGAGCTGTGAGTAAAATAATCCAAAACAGGCATTACAGTGAGATGTAAGTGTTTTAATTGAAACAAATAAATTTATTTTCATGAAAAAATTCATGTAATCAATTTAACCTAGTATAAAGCAAAATTAAATAACTGTTTTAACTATGTAATTAATTCAATAACTAGTTGGAATGAAATAAATAATTAATTTAATGTTATTAATAATTTAAAGTGAGAATTTGAATACACTTTTATTAAATAAGTGTTTTAAATTATTTAATAGTTTTCCTGACACAATTAAGGGTCAAAAAAGCGACCAATATTTATGGATAATAACATATGAAAAGTTGTATTTAATATATAGATTTTATTAGTAGAATTTTAATTACATTATAAGTTAATTTTATCATTATACTTATAATATATATTCATAAATAATTAATTATTAATTTATAAATATTAAATACATAAAAATGTGCCATGATTTATAGAATATAATAAATATTATGTTTTATGTAAGTGTATAAATAATTTACTTAATAATAAAATTAATATAATAAATATTTTACTTATTTATAAAATATTTATATAATTTCATTACCCAATAAAATATTTTATTTTAAATACATAAAATACATAATTTTATTCCCTCTAATGGTTCCATTAACTTATTATAACAACTTACTGGGCTCCTGAGACAGCCTGGCTGAAAAACCTGTTCAAGGTGAAAACAATTACTTTAACCATAAAAAGAGGTACCTTATTTCCAATTCTATTCTTTATTTTTCTTTCATACTAACACAAGAAACCATATCTTCTCTAAAGATATTCAAGTTCCCTTCAGCTTATATGTGATGTGAACAAATAAAATTATATCTTTCTTTTCTGGTTATCCTGGTTCATGTTATGACTCCTAACTTTTTCAAAAAATGTAAATTTCAAAAGAACCTGAAAAAAATTCTTCACTGAAGATCAGCATCTTCTTGCAGATTCTGCATATGTGAATGGAAAGCATGTACTTCCTGCTTTTTGGGGAGAAAAATATGAAGACAGTAAGAATGAAAAGTTCAACAATTATTTGTCAAAGTCAATAGTCCGTGTTGTACATTCTATTGGAATATTGAAAAGTTGTTTTTCAAGTTTAAGGGAATTAAGAATTCCTCTTAGAAATAGGTCTGAAATAAAGGAAGTGATCAACTGGATTTTGTGCTGAACTATACTTCATAGCCTACTTGCTTACCTCAAAAATCAATGTTTAGGGTTGTATGAAGATGAACAAGTTGAAACATCTCCCACTATATCCAGCACTTCTTTTTCTCAAACCACTAGCAAACTGGTGAAAATTCTTCCAATCACACTAGCACATTTGAAGATTTAGAAATTTTGTTCTTAAATAATTATGAATTTCATTTCATTTTTATCTACTATTAATCTTTCTTCCCACTGGGATATGATCCATCTTTATGCCAATAATACTCTAAATTTTCTCAATAAAGCCCTTTTAATTTTTTTTTCATACTTTTCAAATGATCAAGTTGCATGTATTATTCACTTGTTTTAGTATTTTTTTTTTTTGCATGTTGACTTTTATTTTGAATTTTCAGTGAAAGTCTCTTTTTCATTGTCTCCTTTGTTTTAGGTCACCACCTCAACATGAAATTGCATATTTTCAGCTAGTGCATAATTTTTCAGTCATTTTTTTTTCATTCATCCCTTATATCCTTTTCCTCTTAACCTCAAACATCCCTCAAAAATTTTTGTTTCATTTATTTTCTCATCTCATCTCTTTAAGAAAGTCAGTTGATTCATTTTTTTTTTTTTGATTTTTTGCTTTCTAATTATAATTATTTTTTTCTTTCTTTTTTTTTCTGTTTTCTGTTTTTTGCTTTTTTTTTTTTTTTTTTTTTTTTTTTTTTTTTTGCAAGGGGTTCTTTTTCTGGTTGTTAAGGTTAAATTGACTTTTATTTTTTTTATTTTATTTTTATTTTATTTTATTTTTTGTTTTTTCTCTCCCTTTTTTTTCTTTTTTTTACACTAAATCATCCCCTCTTTATCCCTCCTTGGCCTGGCCATTATCCCACCTTTTCCTTCTCTTTGGCTGCCTCTAATCCCCCTTCCTTCCCTCCTTGGCTGCCTATTACCCCCCCTCAATCTCCCCTCCTTTTTTTTTGTTAATGAAAAATTGTTATCAATTGTTTGTTAGAAAATGAGAAGCTGGGGGGGGTGGTAAGGGGGGGTTTGGTGGGGGATATTAGGGGGACCAGGGGGAGAGGTTCAAGTGGGTCTAGTGGGGGTTTGGAGGGGTTTGAGGAGGGGTTAGGGGGATTGAGGCAGGTGTAGGGCGGGTTTGAGGGGGTTTTGGAGAGGGTTTTGGGTGGTATTTTGGAGTGGTTTTGTGAGGGTTTGTGTGAATTTGGAGAGGGTTTGAGGGGTATTTTGGTGAGGATTGGAGGGGTGGAGGGAGTTTGGAGTGGGCTTTGGAGAGTTTTTACAAGGGGAGAAAGGGGACTAATGAGGGAGTAATGAAAACATTAACAGAAAAGTCTTAAAAGGACCAATGAGGGAGAAAATAAAAAATTGACAGAAAAGTTTTTTAAAATCTAATTTTTTTTCTTTTTCTTGTTTTTTTGTGCAGAATTAAACAAAAAAAACTCATCAAATTGAAGCAAAGTAATAATTATTCTTATTGATTAGTTTCAGAAAATCTTTAAGGTCATTTAATATAAATTGTGTCAGTTTTTAATTATTTTTTTAAAAAAAAATCTGACATCTTTTTGACCAGTAAAAATTTTTTTCACAAAAGGAAAACCAGTTTCTTCTGATTCAAGCCTTACACCTCTATCTTCATCTTTATCTTCTTTATCATCTTCTTCAATTTCTACTTCATTTCAATCATCAAAATTTTTTTTTGAAAAAATGTCAAAAAAAAATTACAGAAAATTTATAAAAAAAATCAGAATAAATAAAATCAGTTTCTTCTGATTCAAGTCTTACACATCTATCTTCATCATTATCTTCTTAATCATCTTCTTCAATTTATACTTCAATTCAATCTTTTTCTAAACCTTCAAACATAAAAAATGATGATTAATCTTATCAAAATGAAAGAATTACAAAAAAAATATACTTGAATATTTTATATGGGAATATATCTAAAATCAAGAATTATAAAACTAAAGTCAATAAAAAAAACATCCCAAAAATATTCCTGAAGATATCAAATATCTAACCAAGTTAGGAGGTGATGAGGTTAAGGCTGTAATCAGTAATAATTTTAAACCTCAATTGATTTACAAAAATCATTCATTTAGTCAGCCTAGGTATCCCCAGGACTGAGAATTTATTATGCTTAAAATAAGATAACCTTAATTAAATCAAGTTTATAAGTAAAATTTATGGTTATAATACTTATAATATGTTTATTATGCTTATTAATATATTTATTTGGCTGTTAAATGACTTATATAAGTTTAAATAGCTTATCCATTAGCCTTATAATACTTATTAAGGTGTTAATAAAGTCGTAATATACTTATCTTAAGTGATATTAAGTAATTATAGACATACATAAGCTTATATATATACATAAATCTCATATTCAGTGAAATATGTAGTTATATTATGTATATATTGGTATATAAGGAGGTTTTAACATCTACATAGCCTATAAGATTTATTTTTATGCTTTATTTAGGTCATATGGACATATTAAATGGACTAATAATGCATAAACAAGCATATAGACCTTTTTCAGGCGCATATATCCAGTTTGAACAACTTAATCTGCTTCCTTTGATGGATTTTCATGGATTTATGGGTTGGGATATGATTACTGGGTTAATATGAATGCTTGAGGATGTTATTGAGAGATTGGAAAGTTGATTTGGTTCCTTTATATGCTTTGGGTTTCATTATATACTCTTTGTAAGAGTTATTTTACCTATTTTATTATGGTATCCGCTTTTATCTGTTTTCTCTATTTATCGTATGGGTTTATGATATCCTTAATTGTGATTGAGGGTCCTTACAGGAGGTCTAGGTGTTTAAACTTCTTGAAGTGGAAGCCATGGGGAGGTGATGGGCCCTCACAGTATTGTAATTTCTGGGGAGATGAGTGACATCATCTGGATTGAAGGTCTGTGCACTCCAGTAGATTTTAGTATATGTAAGGGAGGATTTGATGGGTTATTGGAAATCACTTACTTACTAAAATTCAAATAAAAACTATAACACAATAATTATCATATATAAGTTTATTTTAAAGCATTTATGAATTGATATGACCTTTATATAAGCTATAACTATATTTTTTTAACCTTTTTTTCACCACTAGAATGCACCAATCCAAATATTATGAGTTAACACTGAGCATAACTATTTTATTAGTCTTCCCCTGAGGTTTAATCACTAAATCATTTATCAATAAGTACATGGACCAATAATATTTACTATTAAATCATTCTTAGATACTAGCATACACTATCAATTGGGGGTCTTTCTTAATTATTACTTATTATGTCAAGCTGAGGTCAAGTACAAAGATGTGAACTAGCTTGAATGGTCAGTTTTATAGAAGGCTTTAATGATCCTATATGAATACTGTAGTACAAATCCAATAAGTATTAAAATAACTCGAAATAAGGGTTTTAGTAATTCTAATCTCACTAATTATATATGGCTTACAATCTTTATAGTTGGTAGAAAAATAGATTTAATAAATTCAGATACTATTAAAAGACTTTATAAGTACTATTGATATTTATTTTAATTGTATTGGTTATATGTTTAATTGTAATGATAAAGAATAAAGAAAATAAGACCAAAATCCTCCTCCTTTTATACACAATTACTTCCCCAATGACCCCTATGATTTACCAGCTCAATACACAGTCAATGACACCTCATTCTAGCCAATAGAAATGTCCAGAACCAAAAAGAGTGATTAGTTACATAATTAGAATGATATCACCTGCCAAATTCCTGTAGTAATTAGGATAATCCATCAAAAATAAAGAATAAGCAAAAAAGAGAGTATATGCATATTATACATTAATATAAAAGATCAAAATAGGAAAATTAAGACAAATTAATACTTAATAATAAGGGGGATTAACTGTAGAAATTTTGGGGCTAATCATGACATTATACTGCGTGAAATCCCAATTCAAAAAAACCAAAATTGACTGAGAAACCACCAAAATACCCAAAAAAGGGCGTGAGATGTGGGGTAACTACATGCAGTCATTGGAAGGCGCTTGCACGGGTAAATCCTTGACTAATTTAGGCAAATTTAAGAGTGGTAGTGAATTAAAGCTCCAAGAATGAGGTTATTATTTAAATTAGTGCATATAAAGAGTGTCAATGCATTTATAATTAAGCTAGGACACTAAATAAGTGCCTGTCGCCTATTTTAGTGTGTTTCCTCACAGTGGGCGTAAAATGTGGGGTAATTATAGTGTGAAAAGCTAACTTTGCTTAAAATGAAGCTATTCACACAGGAGAAATGCAGGCAGTATGTGGCCAGTACACAGAAGCCATTTCTGGCATAAAAAACACCAAATTTGAAATATGTTATTTTTATGCATTTGAGTAGACAAATCAATAGTCCTAATTAAGATAAATTGATCTTTCAAAGTGCATTTTTAATATTATTAAATTTATAGCGCATATAATCAACTTTTAAGAGATTTAAAGCACATTTCTTGTTTTTTACATAAAACAATCAAAATAACAGCTTTAAGTGTACTTAAAAATTATGTAGCCTTATATTTAAGGCTCTTAAGATTATCATAGAATATTCCAACTTAATGTTAAGTACATAAGACTTATAAAAGGTGGATTTATGCGTGTATATAAGGTGTTATAATGGCATTTTTTGTATATTATCATAATTTTACTTATGTATACTATTTGTGTACTCTAATTTATTGCTCCCATGTAGATTCCATGTGTTTAACATAAATTATAAGTAATATTTACTCAGTCCTGGTAATATCCAGGCTGGCACTTGCCCACCCAAAAAAATAATAAAAAAAATGATAAGTTATACACTTTTTATTTATTTTATATTATTTTTCAGGTATTCAGAAAATTCGGTAGCATTAAAGATTAATTCTTTAAAGAAATAAAACATAACAAAATATTATGAGTACTGGCTTCTCAACCCCTTAGCTGGTTTTTCAGTAATTTATTTCTGTTTAGATTTTATAAGAAGGGAGGATAGATTTAAAATTTCTTTTTCAGGTATCTATTTATCAAATTCATTTGATTTCCCCTTAAATCTTAATAAATACTCACTTCCTTTCTCTTTAGTAAGAATTCTTTTCTTGAGTATTTTTTAAATCTTTGCCTTTTCCACAATTTCTTCAGGTTGCTTTTTAGGCCTTCCTCTTCTTTTTGGAAATAAGTCAGGATCATTTGCATGGTAAGGTTTTAATAATGAGATAGGAAAAACTGGATGTTTCCTATCATATGGGGCATATAATCTGACTTCCACAGAATCATTAACAACCATTTTTCTTACTACAAAAGGTCCTACAAAGGGATCCTTCAATTTAACATTACCTTGTAAGTTAAAATGTAGTGTTGAAATTAGGAATTCATCTCCTTTTTTGAATTTAAATTCTTTATAAGATTTATCCCACCTTTTCTTTTCATATTCAAATGATTTTTGGATGCATTCCTCTGCATGCTTTCTACACATTTGTTGAATATGAATAAAGGATTTAGTACCAGGGTGTATATCTAACCTTGGTAATTTATTTAAATGATTCACTGGGGTATTTGGTACATATCCCAGCCAGAGTACAAATGGTTTTTTCTCTGTTACAGAATGAGTTGTGCTATTATAAGCAAATTCAAGGCCAGGAATTAATGTTACCCAGTCATGTGTAAATTTCTCATTGTCTTTGTATTCTAATCCAAAGGCACAATATCTTCTGATCATATCTTCTAGAGTCTGTATCATTCTCTCAGCCAGCCCATCAGTTTGTGGATGGTGTGCTGTAGACAATTTCAATTGACAACCTGACACTTCCATCAATGATGTCCAGAACTCTGAAGTAAATTTAGGGTCTCTGTCAGAGATTATGGCTTTGGGGAACCCAGCAGTATTCATCATTTGAGTCCACCATAGTAATGCCAAGTCTTTTACAGATACCTCTTTATGGATAGGGATAAATTTACACATTTTTGTTAATCTATCCACAATGACCCAGCAAGAATTGAAACTTTCTTTTCCTGCTAATGGCAAGCCAGTAAAAAAATACATGTTTATTATTTCCCATGGAGCTTTTGGCTGCTCTATTTTTTGTAACAACCCAGCTCTCTTCTCAGTTAATCTTTTGGATTTCTGACAAGAGTCACATGTTTCAATGTATTTTTGTACATCTTCTTTCATGTTAATCCACCAGGCTGTATTTTTAACTCTGGTTAATGTTTTGTTAAAATCAAAATGACCAGCTAAAATGTCATCATGACAAGTACTCAACATCAACTCTTTCATAGAAGTTTGTATAACTATTACATTACTTAGATTTTTTCTGTAATATATATATCAATCTTCAATTGACAGTTAACCCTTTTCCAACGCATTTTTTTACTTTGGAGGCAAGGTTTAAATTAATGCACTTGTGGAGGCATTAGTTGTATCATTTAAAATGGTAGATAATTTAGCCAATTCATTATCAGATGAATAATTTTCCAATATAGTTTGCATAAACTCTTCCTGTAAATCCACTATATAAATCCCAAATATATGTATGACCTCGTTTTCAGGTACATAAGCTGAGTTGTCAGCATCATTTGGCAAAGAACTTTTGGATAATAAATCCACATTAGAATGCAATTTTCCTGCTCTATGAGAGATTTTCATTGTTCCTCCTTACTCTTGTACAGCTAGTTGCCATCTAAACATGTGCCTATTAGGTGTTTTCATGTTTAGTAATGATTTAACTGCACTGCAATCTGTTATTAATTCAAACTTCTGGTCTTCCAGATAGTAATGAAGTTTCTCCAAGGCCCACACAACGGCTAAAAAATCCAGTTGGTTGGAACCATACCTTAATTCTGTCTTTCTTAAGGTTCTGGATATATAACAGATAACTACTTCAGATAATTTTCCATTTATTATCTGTTTTTGCTGAAAGGCAGCACCTAACCCTATGAAGCTTGCATCAGTGTACAAGATAAAAGGTAGGTTAAAATCTGGCAGTCCCAATATTGGAGCTGACATTAAACACTCCTTCAATTTATCAAAGGTGTGTAGTCTTTCATTATTCCAAATGTAAGCTTCATTTTTCCTGATTAATGTTGTTAAAGGGGCTGCAAATAATTTGTAGTTTTTTATATACTGCCTTTAATATCCACACATACCTAAAAAACTTTGAACATCCTTCACATTCTTAGGTATACTGATGTTTTTTATTGCTTCCACTTTGTTCTGGTCAACACAAATTTGTAATGCAGATACAACATGTCCAAGTACTTTCAAGGATTGAAACCCAAACTTACATTTTTTCAATGCAATTGTCATATTAATTTCATCCATCTTTTGAAATACTCTTTTCAGGTGATTTAAATGTTCATCATATGTTTTTGAGAACACTATGATGTCATCAATATAAACTAAAAGCAATGCTTCAATCATTTCCTAATGAAAAATACTATCCATTAATTTTTGGAAGACTGAAGGCGCATTTTTTGGGCCAAAAGGCATTCTCACATATTTATATATCCCCATGTGTGTGATTATAAGTAAGAAATTCTGAGAATTCTTTTCCACAGGAATCTTGTGGTAACCTTTGTTTCCATCTAGACAGGAAATATATTTTTCTCCTTGTAAGGTAGCATCGATAGAAGCTATCCTTGGTAGAGGGTAAATATCATCCACAGTGAATGTATTCAGAGCTCTGTAATCACCACATAATCTTGCCTTACCTTTTTTTAAGAGATTAAAACTGGTGAAATAACACAATACTTAGGTGTTGTGTCTACTTTTTCAACAATACCCATTTCTAACAACATTTTAATGTTGTCTTCAATGTTTTCCTTTTTGCAGGAGAAGCTGGGTAAGGTTTCTTTTTCAAGCTGTCAGGAATATTATCCAAATCAAAACTTAAAGAGATTTTCATCTCATGGCCTTTGACCAATCCTAGTTCATTTGAATCATGAGAAAATGCAATAGGATAAGATTTTATCAATCTCAAAATATTTTTTTCTTCAATTTTTGAGAGTTGAGAACTGAAAGAGGCTTTTTGGATTTCATTTTTCAATTCTACCACTTCAGAGGTGTTTTTTCCACCTTGCAGTTGTTCTTCTTTACAATCAATGGAATAAACTGAATTTTCAGAGCAAATCTTCAATTTTCTTTTCCCATTTAAGCCTATAGTGAAGCAAATATTTTCAGGATCTAGTTTGATGCCATATTTTGTCAATAAGTCATTGCCAATAATAAAACAATCACTAAAATTATTATTATCCATTACCACAAACTCACACACTGCTCTTAAATATCCATTATGATATTTAAAGAATACAGCTGTTTTGTATTTGCCATTTGGATTTAATATTGAGCCAAAACCCCTCCAGTTCTTTTTCTGTACAGGTTCTAGTTTTTCCTTATACTTACTATCTAGTTTCATTAAAGTGTTAATAGAAGCTACACTACCTGCAGCCCCAGTGTCAAGAATGGCATTCATTTCTTTTCCACATATAATAACAGGTGCTCTAATAGGTGTTATTTTGTAAGTATCATGAGATAAATCTTTGATAATTTCAGCTTCTTCAATGTAAGTTAAAGATGTATCTGTATGAGGTATTTCATCATTCAGGAACATAATATCCTGTTCTAATACATATATCTCATTTTCATCATAACTGTCAGTATAGTCTAGTATATAAGTATGATATAATAGTGTTTATTTATGGTCCTACTACTTATTGATAAATGATTTAGTGATTAAACCTCAGGGGAAGACTAATAAAATAGTTATACTCAAATAAAACTCACAATACTTGGATTTAAATGCGTGCTAGTGGTGGAAAATAGATGAATAAAATATAGTTATAGTTTATATAAAGATAATATCAATTTACAATGGCTTTAAAATATATTTCTGAATGCTAATAATTGTATTGTAGTGTTTTTTTGGTTTGTAGTAAGAAAATGATGATAAATAACTGTCAAAATCCCTCCTTACTTATACCCAAATCCCCTGGAGTGCACAGACCTTCAATCCAGATGATGTCACTGCTATCCCTGGCAATTACAGCACTGTGAGGGCCCATCACCTCCCCATGGCGTCCACTTCAAGCAGATTCAACACCCAGACCTCCAGTAAGGACCCTCCATCACAATTGATGATAACACAGATCTATACCACAAATAGAAAATCCAGATAAAAGCGGATACCATAAAGAAACAGGTAAAATAAGCAATCAAAAATAGATTTAATGAAACCATAAGCATATAAAGGAAACAAATAAAATGTTCAAGTCCCCAATAACATCCCCAAGCATCCACATTAACCCAGAAATGACCTTCCAACCCATAAATCCGTGAATAACCATCCAAGGAAGTAAATTAAGTTGTCCAAACTGAGTGTATGCACCTGATATAGATGTCTATGCTTCTTTAGGCGTTGTGAGTCCACTTATTTTGTCCATATGACCTAAAATAAGCAGAAAAACAAAGGTTATAGGCTATTAAGAGGCTAAAACGCACTTATATACCTAAATATACATAATATACTGCATATTTCACTGAATATGAGATTTATGTATACATATAAGCTTATGTATGTCAATAATTACTTCATATCACTTAAGATAAGTATATTATGACTCCATTAACACCTTAATAAGTATTATTAGGCTATGGATAAGCTATTTAAACTACTATAATTTATATAATAGAGTAATAATTATATATATATGCAATATAATCATATATATTATTATTTTAACCTTATTTTTAAGATATAAGCTTAATTTACTTAAGGTTATCTTATTTTAAGCATAAGAAATACTCAGTCCTAGGGATATCTATGCTGACAATAACTGTAAGAAATGTTACTTTTACAATCCTCACTAGATTCCTCCTTTTCATCTTTGTGATTACTTTGTTCAGAATCTTGTGAGTTTTCAATAACATTTAATCTTTTCTTACAAGTATGACCTTTAGCCCAAGGTTCATTACATTTTTAGCAAGTGTTATTTTCTTGTCTTTTAGGGACAAGGGGAGCTGAAGGTTTTTTCTTCTCCACTGGTAAACTATTTGTAGTAGGTTTTAATACCTCAACACTTTGCTTGTAATTATTATACCTGGTTTCACATTTGTGGTTCAATAATATTTCATTACATATATTAATAAACCCAGAGGTATCTCTGATGGTTTCACTTCTAGCTACAATAATGTCCCTGACTGATATAGGATATTTATATAATTTTTTCTTTCCACTAATCATAATCCATTTTTGGATCCATGGCTTTCATGATTTTTATTAAATTCATTAAAAATACCATGGGTTTATCTCCAGCATTTGGATTATATCTGGCTTTCTCATACAATCTTTGTTGAGTGATTCTAAATTTTGGGCCACCAAATTGCCTTTCAATTAGTGCCTTCCATTCATTCCAGGAGTAGTTAATTTTCTCACTCAATACAGATTCAAACCATAATAAGGCCACATCTGTAAATAAAGATATCAATTTTGATGTAACTTATTCATCAGGTAATTTGTATGAAAACTTTAAGTTATCAATTCTTTGAATGATTTTTTCCAATCAGATTTTGAATCCCCGTCAAAAGAAGGGTACTGATCTAACTTAGGCCAGTTCTTTTGGCTAGTTTTTACTTACCTAACCTGAGGAATATTGAGTAATTCACTTACTTTAGAAATATGATCATTTATTTCATCTTTTACTGATTTTGTATTCTCAGAGCCCATGACACTATGTTCATGTTCAATCATTGGTTTATCATCTGAGTGTTTCATAAAAACTGGTACTCTTTCTACATAAGAGGTAGTATCTTTTACTTTATCAGTATTTTTCAAAATTTTAGCAATTTCAATTTCTACTCTTTGTAACCTAACTTTTATTACAGTTACATGAGTTAAGGTATCATTCAAATTTGAAAAAGACAATTTTACACGTCCCTCTATGGTAGCCATAATATTCTGAGAATGTTCCAATTTATTTTCTAAATTTTTAATCTCAGAATTTAATCTTTTGTTTTCATTGATTAATTCACTATTTGAATTCTCAATAATTTTTAACCTATTGGCTGTTGTACTCAATGATTGTGTGAGGTTTAATAATACACTTTCTGTATTATTGTTTGACTCTCTAGAGAATTCTTCCAATTATTCAATTCTTAATAATAATTTACTAATTATTTTTGATTCCATTGGATTTTCTTTTAGAAAATATTCAATTTTTCCTGTGTCCAATTCAGAAGACTCATCATCAGGTTCAATATTTAAATCATTTGGTTCCATTTTTATATTTATAGCATTATCCTGGTGGTCAATAAAACTATGTACATTGTCCTCATTTAAAGACAAGTTTAACATGTTATTTTCAAATGAATAATTTTTTAAATCCTTATAAATTATATACAATAAATCTCTATCAATTTCATTACCTATAAGTAATTCATTGTTAGGATTATATAATTGATCCTGAGAAGATGGATGACTTACCAAGGTCTTATTCCATTTCCCCTGTAAGGGTGACTGCTGGTGTCAGTGTATCTAGTATATAAGTATAATTTAATAGTATTTATTAATGGTCCTACTACTTATTGATAAATGATTTAGTGATTAAATCTCAGGGGAAGACTAATAAAATAGTTATACTCACCATGCAATATTATGGGGGGACTTACTAGCAAGTCCTCCACTTGAAGTCAGATGGAACTCAGATGGAACCCTGAATGAACTCACACTGAATTCAGACTGAAATCTTCCTGAAATAAGCTTGAAATATTCACAAAACATGGGTGATTTTTTATTGAAAGCATTATGAAAAACTATTAAAATCTGAATGGAAATAAGAATATAAATGTTTTTGAAATCTTCTCAATAAACAATACTTTTTGATGAAATGTAATCAGATGATTTTTTTGAATGAAAATTTAAGAATAAAGATACATGAAATTACATTATTTTTTCTTAAGTATAAATTTTAACCATTTTAAGAAATATACTACATATTTTAAAAAAAATTTAAAAAAAATTTCATGACTTCTTAAGGTAGAAAAAATCCATTTTTTCATAATATAAATCTTTCATTTTTTTATAGAGACCATGTAAACTGGATTATTCTCAATTTTTTTTCATAATTTTAAGCTTATGCAATACATTTTTTTTATAAAAATTAATTATATTACTAAAAAATTAAGCAATAGTTCCTATCCAATATTATATTCTAAAGTTCTGGATTAAAGACACAAAATTATAAAAAATAAATGCAGTAAGATTTTTTTTCAAAAGATGGACATGATGAAGCACCCAAATTTCTCCTTTCTCCAAATAAATAAAAATTGAAGGATGAGATTATATATGTTAACAAACAAAAATTTATTCAAGCAGTAAAGTCTAATATTTTTTTATAAAATTCAAAAATTCAAGAAAATGATACAAACAGTAAGTAAAGTTATTTTGGTCTTTTATAGAATTAGATGTGCTTAAATTCAAAAGCATTTTATGTTAGATTTTTAGTAAATCCAATACTTTTCATAATAATGAACAATTTTTATCAAATCCATAAATATTCTTTAGGTCAATTTTCATTCTTTAAATTAATTTGATCAAGTCACAAAAATTGACTTCTACTGAGTGAAATTTTACTCTTAAAATCATTAAATAAAAGGAATACAAAATATCAATGGGAAAATTAATATATATTACCAAATATTCTTTAGAAATGTTAGCTGAACGCTTTATTTTTCTAGAATTCAATAATTGAAGATGTCAATATTTTTCACCTTGGTATACACAGCACAAACTAAACAGATTTCTATCATGCACTATGAGAGTTTTTGAATTTAAATATCAAGTTCTACTACTTTTCACAGACTCTATATTTTGTATTTAAGTGAATTTTTATGTATCAATGCATTATTATATATATAGAAGAATCAATATATGAGATTATTTTTTGACATGAGAAAAATTATATATTTATAGTGATACTCATAGAAAAGGCTAATATTAGAATAATTGAATTTTTATTAATTTACAGTTAAGAAAATATTTTAAATAGAAGCATGAAATATATCAATTTTCCCTTTTTGTCCTTTAAATTGAGTATAGCAGTGCATAAATACCTTCTTTTTTTCAAGAACAAGAGTATTGACCATGTTAAATTACAATACAAAATGCAAACATTATTTTCAAGTGAAAAAATACAGATTAATAATTTATTTATTCTTTGTTAGTAATATGATTTTAACACCAATATTCAAAAAAAAGAAAAATATGTTCTTTATTAGAAAGTATAAATAATAAAAGTAATTTGAGATTTTATTGAAAAGTAAAAATTCATGCATCTTCTAAGTTATCTTCCTTATTAAGAATATATACTTAAATAAATTCATTTTTATAAAAATGAATTTTAATGGAATAGGTTTTGAAATTTTCATTTAATTTCAAAAGAACAATTTAAGGCTGTAAGTTGAAATCCTCTTCAAGCTCAAATTGATGAAAAATATTATTTTCACATTTTTAAACTATCTGAATTCATAACTTGAGGTTTTCTATAAAATTTGAAGTAAAAATCTAAGAAAAAAGATTTTGATAATCAAAATGAGCTATATAATTTTTAATAAATACAAAAATAATATTCCTCAAATTTAGTTTAAATAAAAAAAGAAAAAGTTCTGTCTTTTCATGTGCATTGTAGATAAAAACAATGAAATTCAGAAGCTTTTTTAATATATCATATGAGAAAACTCACATTATAATAATCAAGAGGAAACTTAAAGATTTAATTATTAAAACAAAATTCAGAATAATTCAAAAATTTTATTTATGTTCAGCGTTTCCTAGTATTTGGTATAAATCTTTTCAATAAAAAGATAAACCTGGGCATGCATTTAGGAATTTACAATCAAATTTTAAATAAAATTCTCACAGATTAACTTCTCTTGAACAGTGGTCAGGAACAGAATGTCATTGGTAGCTCAATCCAAGTCCCATAACGACTAAGATTTTTATGTTTATAAAATTTTATATAATTCTTTGTGTGAAAAAATTTGAGCAATGAAAAGGGCTCAAGGGGCTTATTTTTTTACAAAATCAATATAATTAAATATATTGGAACTTATTTATTATTTAATTTTCTTAAATTTTTATTTATTAATTATAAGTATTGAGATATTTATATTAATGATAGAAAAAACAAAAAAAAATTAAAAGGTAAAATATAGTAATTATTTTTTTGTTCAAATCTCATCTGCACTCTATAAGGAAAGCCATAGCTATTTTTCGTCTCACCAACAGCAATTAATATTAAATTAAAGGATAAAAAATTTCACCTCATAATATAGAAAAGAGATTTTTATTTTTAATATCATAGGCGCTTTTTTCCATTTTTCAATATTTTTCTAAAATTTACCTGTAAAATTCATTTTTTATCATATGTATAACTATCACAATTATTCCATGAAATGATTTTTTATAAAATTTACTATGGCTTGATGGCTGGTTTATATATTTCAATAATTCTTCTACTTTGAATACAAGTATTTATTACAAACAGCTAATATATGTATATTTTGAATTGATTATGAATGTAAAATAGCCATACAACAGGTTTAAATATTGTTTTTATAAGTGGAAGCAAAAAATCATATTATTGCAGGGTGGGCTCTATCCTTTGGCCGAGTCATATAATTTTTTTATGGCTGCTAAATTAAATTTAATGAAAGTTAAGAAGCTCAGGAACCTTTGGGAATTCTCCTTGAATTTTTACTATTTTTCTTATATTTTTAATTGGTTTTTAAAGATTTATTAAATTATTAAGTTTTTCAAAAATTACTTAACTTTGATAAATTTTATAGGGTGAATAGAGCTGCGCAGACTACAAAAAATAGTTAGGAATGTTAAGGAGAAGTACCTATATCATGTGTAATTTTTCTAAACTTTTTATTATAGATTTAAGGTTTTTAATTGAGTCCGGAGGTCCAGACGAGCTCCGGACAAGCTCCGTACAAGCTCCCGATGAGCTCTGGCCACGCTCCAGAGGGAAAAAGGGCACATGACTGGTTAATATGCATATAAGGCTGTAGACTCATAATTATTCATGGGGGGGACGCAATAATATAACAGATTATAAAAACCATTATTCATATTTTTCTTTTGTCAACAAAATAATTAATTATTTATAATACCCTTATAAAATAACAATTTTACATAACACTTTAAATATTTTACTCAAAAATACTTAAAAATTAACATATAGGGTATCATTGGAGAGTTCACAACTCCAGGGACTCATTTATAGTATCTTTTCTCAAAAACTATTAAAATCTAAAAACATTAAAACTACTTTCTTTTAAAATATTGTATCTGGTGTAACTTTATTGTTGCATTTCAGTTGTTTTGCACAGAATAACCGCTCAATCATCCTAACAAGCATTAATTAGATAGAATTTCATTCTTTATTATTATCAAGTAGACTTTTAAGCTAATTGATCTAAAAAACTCACAAATTCATTTAGAGGGACAGGGTTTTCTCTGATTATCCAACTCCTTTGGATTCTGCTTACATCAAGGCAACTGTAAGAGTCTACCTACAACGCCTCTGGTTTTTTGGAGTGTGGCTCAGGCTCTAGTGAGAGTCTGTATTTTTTAGAGTGATGAGGGCTGATCACCCTAGTGCTACAACCTCTCCCCAAGGTGAGGAAATCCAAGGCTGTAGTAGGTCAGCTCCCTTGTAGATATACCAAGTGGTTTTTCTCTTCTCTGAAAGTATTATTCATGATTTTTATCAAGTATATGTTCTCTCTCAAGATTTTAAATTATTTTTAATTCAAGTTCAAAAAAGAAGATTGGTTATATATCTTTATTGAAAGATATGCATAAAAGCTGTGGAGTAGTGAGATTTGTGTCAAAAATTAAGTCTTCCCAATTGTGCACTGCTAGGTTTTCTTCTATGCCTTTCAAAAACATTACCTTGGCCACGTCTGTGAGCATTGGGGAAACCCCTGGTTATTTTCTTAGGATGGAATAAAACTCAAGAAAAAAAGATAAAAATTTCAAGATAACTGAAGAAAAGAAAGAAAAAAAATCTGAAGATAATCAAAAATAAAGGAAAGAATTATTTTTGTGAAGATCAGCAAGATCAATTTTTGGGCCTCCAGAATGAGGTTAAACTGCACTAAATTTTGAAGAAAAATATCAGCAAGATCAATTTTTGGGCCTCCGGCATGAGGATAAACTGCACAATTTTAGAAGTTGTGATTCAGAAGATGAATCAAGATTTGAAGAATTGGAAGATGGAAGCAGGGATGAAGATGTGGAATAGTGGAAAAGTTGTGGATTGGTGAGATTGGGGTCTAAAAGCAAGTCCTCCCAATTATGCACCGCTATGGTTTCTTCTACACCTTTCAAAAACATTACCTTGGCCACTCATGTGAGAAATGGGGAAACCCTTGGTTTTTTTTCCAGGTCTGGTGGTGAAGACGTCCTGAAGATCCCTCAAGTTGAAGGCAGAGCTGCAAAATATAAGAAGGTAGCACAGAAGATTGGGCCTGTCAATGAGCCTATGCCTGTAGGTTTGAATCCTCCTTTGAAGAGACCTCCATTGTCAAGAGATCCTTACTGTAATCCTCTGGTTAAGAATCCTCCTGATTTTGTGGAAACTGCTTGGGTGACTGTATAAATGTTGAAAGTTGTTAATTTTGGTCCTGATGGGTGGTTGTCTGATGAGGAAAAGAAGTTGTTGTTACACGCTTTTGTGCTCAGGGAGAAAGTGGTGGCATTTGTTGAAGTGGAAAGGGGTGTGTTGAAACACTCTTATGGGGAACCTTACTTGATTCCTGTGGTTTGTCACGAAACTTGGCAAATAAAACCTATTCTAATTTCAGCTGCTATTAGGGATGATTTTATAGATATTGTTAGGGAAAGAGTCAGGACTGGTTTATATGAACAATCAACATCTAGTTACTCAAGTCTGGTGTTCTGTGTAAAGAAGCAGAATTGGAAGCTGAAAGTGGTGCATGATCTTAAGGCTTGTAATAGAGTCACTATCAAGGATGCAGGAATTCCACCAAGTTCTGAAGACTTTGTGGAAGCTTTTGCTGGAAGGGTGTGTTATGGTTTGGGTGATATTATGGGTGGTTATGATGAAAGGGAACTTCACACTGATTTACGGCCATTTACAATGTTTGAGACTCCTCTGGGAAGATGTCAGATCACTAGGTTGCCTCAAGGGGCAACTAATTCAGTAGCAGTATATCAAGAACAAATGGCTTGGATTTTACAGGATGAGGTTCCTACTCATGCTGGTATTTTTATTGATGATGGTGGAATCAAAGGACCCTCCACTGATTAAGGAAATGCGGTGCTGAAGGAGAACCCTGGTATAAGGAGATTTGTTTAGGAATATGCAATTACTCTAGAGAGAGTATTGTTTAAAATTGAAGATGCTGATTTGACCATTTCTGGGTCAAAGTTTTGTTGGTGCATTACTGCTCTGGAAATTCTGGGTCATGTTGTATGTAAGAAGGGAAGGATTATGGCAAAGAAGAAGGTCAATAAAATTCAGTAATGGCCAAGGCCCAAAAAAACTACTGAAGTCAGGTAATTTTTGGGGGATTGTGTGTACCCCAGTATTTTTATTAAAGATTTTTCTTTGTTGGATTCACCTTTAAGAAGGTTGACCAGGAAAGATGCAGAGTGGGAATGGACTGAAGAGTGTGAAGAGGCTTTTCAAAAGTTGAAGAAGGTGGTGGGTGAAGATATTATTCTTCACAAGTTGGATTATTGTGTTGGTGCTGGAAAAATTTATCTGGAAGTTGACTAAAGTTATATTGAGTCTGGTGCTGTGTTGTCTCAGGAAGAAAAAACTGGGAGGGTCAGGCCAGTAAGGTATGAGTCTGTGGTATTTAATGAGGTTTAATCCAGATATTCTCAACTTAAGTTAGAATTGTGTGGTGTAGCAAAAATTTTGAAGAAGGTGCAAACTTTTTTGTGGGGGCAGCATTTTGAGCTGCAGGTGGATAAGAAATCTCTGGTTCAAATGATCAATACACCTAGTCTTCCAAATGCTCCAATGACTAGGTGGGTGGCATTTATTCAGAATTTCTCTTTTGACCTGGTACACAAACCTGGGAAAACTTTTATGAGGCCAGATAGATTATCAATGAGACCACCCACGGATGAAGATTCAGACTATGAATAATTTGATGAAGATTTCCCAGTGGTTAGGGCCAGCACAAAGGGTGCTGAAGACTTTTCTCTCCTCCCTCATGAGGCTAAACTGAATGATCATTCTCTCCTCCCGCATGAGGCTAAACTGGATGATTTTTCTCTCCTCCACAAAGAGGTTAAACTGGCTGTTTCTGATCTTGATTCTGGTGATCAGGATGATTTTGTTGATGAAGATGGGGCTGTTATTGGGATGGCTCAAAATTAATTAATGGTGTTTTTATTGGTGAACTGAATTCTCTTAAGATTCAGTGGAAGGAAAAGGATGTATCAAAGTTTAGGGATTGGTGTCCTGGATGGGCTGGTTGTGTTGCTCATGTGTACACTGGAGATTTTGGTGACAGGGTTGTACCCTTAAATGTTGTTTTGTTGGTTTTTGAAGATGAGACCTGGGGTCAGACTGGGTTTTATTTTATTATGGTTGAATATCTGTTAACCTTGGAGAAGCCAGATATTTGTGATGATCATACTTGGGTGGCAATCAAGTAGAAGAGTTCTGGCTTTTATGTGTCAGGAAGGAGGTTGATGAGGAGGAGGCATCCAAATCCTCAGGTAGTGGTGACTCAGAAGAATGGTCAAGAGTTTGTGTTGAAGTATTTGCATGAAGACCTTGGTCATAGAGGCTTTAGGGAGACTTATAGAAGAGTAGCAGATAGATTTTGGTGGCCAGGTATGAAGTTGGCTGTGCAGGGTTGGGTTCAATCTTGTGAAGAATGTCAAAGAAGAAGTCACTTAAAACCTAAAGAGGTTGGCTGTGCTACTGGTGAAACAACTGTTTATGGAAGGGTAAGTCTGGATGCTGTCAATATCAAAGAGGAAAGGTATAAATACTTGATTGTTGTCAGGGATGATTTGTCTTGTTGGGTTGAAGTGGTGCCTCTGGTTATTTTGACTGCCAAAAATGTGGCAGAATTTTTGAAGAAAAAATGGGTGTTTAGGTATGGGTTGATGAAGTTGGTGACTGTTGATGGTGGGCCAGAGTTTGGAGCCAAATTTAAAGAAGCTGTGGAAAGTATTAATTCTAAAGTCAGAGTGGCAACACCTCATTATCTTGATGCTGAAGGCATGGCTGAAAGAGTCCATCAAGTTATCAAGAATGCTTTGGTGAAAATGTGTGGAGATAGTGCTGGAAAATGGAGGCATTATTTACCCTTGGTGTTATTTGCTGATAAGGTCACTGTGAAAAGGAAAACTGTCTATTCCCCTTATGAATTATTTTTTGGGCAGAAAGCTATTCTACCAGTGGATTTAGAAGTTGTCTCATATTTTGGAATTGATTGGGATGATGTGTGCTCAGCAGAAGATTTTCTCTGTGCCAAGATGCAACAGTTGGAATGTAGAGAGGAATGTCAAAAGAAGGCATACTCTAGAATGATGAAGATAAGAAATAAATCAGTCAGATACTAGGAAAAGAAGTTTTCTCATAGAATAAGGAATCCCTTGAAACCTGGTTGTTTGGTTTTGGTGTATAATAAACATTTGGAGAGTCAGTGGGGAAAGATGTTTTCTGACAGATTGAATGGAACTTACAGAGTCAGATCTCAGGTGTCTGGAGGTTCTTATGTTCTGGAGGAGCTGGATGGCGCAGTCTTAAAGATGAAGGTGGCTGCTGATCAGGTTAAGAGATTTTACTCTAGAGACACTAGAAGTGAAGAAGATTGACTCTGCAATGAGGATAAACAGTGGACCTGTCAGCCTAGATATCCCTAGGACTGAGTATTTCTTATACTTAAAATAAGATAACCTTAAGTACATTAACCTTATATCTTGAAAATAAGGTTAAAATAATAATATATATGATTATATTACATATATATATAATTATTACTCTATTATATAAATTATAGTAGTTTAAATAGATTATTCATGGCCTAATAATACTTATTAATGTGTTAATGGAGTCATAATATACTTATCTTAAGTGATATTAAGTAATTATTTAAATACATAAGCTTATATGTATACATAAATCTCATATTCAGTGAAATATGCAGTATATTATGTATATTTAGGTATATAAGTGGGTTTTAGCCCCTTAATAGCCTATAACCTTTGTTTTTCTGCTTATTTTAGGTCATATGGACGTATCCAGTGGACTCACAACGCCTAAAGAAGCATATACATCTATTTCAGGCGCATACACTCAGTTTGGACAACTTAATCTGCTTCCTTGGATGGATATTCATGGATTTATGGGTTGGGAGGTCATTGCTGGGTTAATATGGATGCTTGGGGATGTTGTTGGAGGCTTGGATATTTCATTTGTTTCGTTTAAATGCTTTGGGTTTCATTATTTTCTCTTTTGATCAGTTATTTTACCTGTTTCTTTATGGTATCCGCTTTTATCTGGATTTTCTATTTATGGTATGGGTCTGTGTTATCATTAATTGTGAAGGAGGGTTTCTACTAGAAGTCTGTGTGTTGAATCTGCTTGAAGTGGACGCCATGGGGAGGTGATGGGCCCTCACAGTGCTTTAATTGCCGGGGATAGGAGTGACATCATCTGGATTGAAGGTCTGTGCACTCCAGTGGATTTTGGTATAAGTAAGGGAGGATTTTGGCGGTTATTAGAGATCACTTACTTACTACAATTCAAATAAACATTATAACACAATTATTATCATTTAGAAATATATTATAAAGCCTTTATAAATTGATATTATCTTTATATAAGCTATAACTATATTATATTCATCTATTTTCCACCACTAGAACGCATTTAAATCCAAGTATTGTGAGTTTTATTTGAGAATAACTATTTTATTAGTCTTTCCCTGAGGTATTATCACCAAGTCATTTATTAAAAAGTAGTAGGACCATTAATAAATACTATTAGATCATACTTAAATACTAGATACACTGACAATTGGGGGTCTTTCCTTAGTTTTTACCTATTATTTAGTATAAGCCTTGGGACGTGCTTTTCACTTTAGTATAGCTCAAAATAACCAAATATTTGGGTCTTCTGAATATTAGTGGGTCATCATAACTCATTGATTGTGGAAATAAACCCTTATAATAATTGTGCTAATTTTTTATAATAAAAATTAGGTATTTACAGTAGTAACTGTACCCAATATAAACCCAATTTCACTTGGTATTTGGTCACCAATATAACATCCAATTAAATTGGTATTTGGTTGAAGCTTGGTAAGCTATTAATTCACCCTTATAAAGGTCTAGTTAAACTTATTATTTTAATTTTAACAGATTTTTTGGAATTTTTATTACATTTTATTTAAATAAATAATGATTTAAATTAAGGGTAAGCTCCAGTGCTTTTTATTAGTAATAACATTGCTAATACTTTTAATCTACTAATTTCAATAGGTTTTCCTTTCTGTAGAAGTGATATTTTGTTATTTTTATCAATATGAGTGCTCCTTAGGACAATGTAAGTGAAAAGCCTGCTTATAATACCAGGTGTAAAGGTAACAAAAACATTGCTCCAAGACAAAACCATGGAGGGTCAGTCATACCCCCAGGAAGAGCAAATGAGCATAGAGGAAAAAGATGCCCTCTTAAAAAAGATTACCATAAAAGATATGTCTCCTCCTCTTCAGGATCAACTATCCCATCTGGCAAAACAGGTATTGAAGTTGGAGGAATCAAAGTCCCTCATGCTCAAGGAGGTAGAGCAATTACAGAACAATTGCAAGGTAGGATTTCAGCAGATGAACCAATCATTGTTAGAGCTAAAGGGAGGCCAGACAAGTCAGCAATCCCCTACCCCAGGAGGGTCACATCACTCCCAGGAGAAAATACTGGTAGACAAATGGAAGTAGGATTGGTTCCATCAACAATGGTCCAGTCACAACTGCAACAAGGATCCTCCTACTCATCAGACTTCCTCAGCTCACCCCTACAAGGGAAAAGAAAGGCGCCAAAAATCAGGGCTCACACAAATTTTGTGGTAAGAAGATTACCCTCTCAGATTGAAAACAATCCTGATAATTATAATGTAGGTAATATTATTGATGTCAAATCTGTGCAGAAAATAGAGGAGGACTTAAGAGAATTAGGTTTTAATGTAGATACACCTGACTTGTCTTTTGTCAATAACAACAGTAGTATTTATAATACAGTTAATCCTCAGTTTCCACCACTTACTAGTGAGATGTGAAGTTCACAAGAGTGTGAAAGAATTGAGAAGGGAGACATGGAGTATTTTAACAATAATCCAACTGTCCATAGAGTTGTTTCAGCATTGTGGAATAGAATGACTGATTGTGAGGAACAGACAGTTAAGCTCACAAGTGATACAATTTCATCCTTAACATTAAATATTTCTCAACTGGAAAAACGTAATAAAGAATTAGAGAATGAAAATTTGTCTCTAACTCTTAAATATGATTCATTGAGTAGTAAATATAATGAACTTTAAAAAAAATTCTGTGAGTTGGAAAAATTGTATGAAACACATTTATTGAAAACTGAATCAAAAACTAAGTTATCTTTTTCCCAGACAAATCAAAGTGTCTCTGAGCTGCTACAAAGATTGACTAAAGTTGAGATTGAAACTACCAATCTACTAATGAAACAGGATAATCATAAGTATACTCAGTATAATAATAATCCTCTCATTGGAAAAAGTGAATCTCATTCCTTCCCTATACCACCACTACTAAAACCATCTGGTGGTAGTGTCAAATGTCAAAATATAAGTCACAAATCCGTACAAGAGGAAATACAAGACCATTTATCAAGAGTAAATGAGGTGTTGAATTTACCTAAGATTAGTGAAATAAAATCCAATCAGAAGAACTGGCCTAAGATAGATCAGTACCAAACTTATGATGGGGAAGCCAGCTCTGATTGGCAACATTTTATCCAAAGAATTGACAACTTAAAATTCTCATATAAGGTACCAGATGAAGAGATAACATCAAAATTGATCTCTTTATTTAAGGATGTTGCTTTATTATGGTTTAAAGCTGTTTTGAATGAGGGTAAAGACTACTATTTGACTGAATGGAAACAACTAATTGAAAAACAATTTGGAGGTTCTAAATTCAGACTCACTCAGCAGAGACTTTATGAGAAAACTAGGTACAATCCGTTGAATGGTGACAACCCTATGATATTTTTAATGAATTTAAATAAAATATTAAAAGCCATTGAGCCTAACATGGACTTTAAATTATGGAAAGATAAGATAATATATAAATTACCTATATCTGTCAGAGACATTTTTGTAGCTAGAACAATTAATGTTACTGAATATTCTGATTTGCAATGAAATATTATTAAACCATAAGTATGAAGCAATTTATTCCACTTATAAACAAAATGTTGAACCTGTGAAAAATCAGAATTCAAAAACACTTCAGGAGAAGCAGAAAAAACATACTGCACCTGTAGTACCAAAAAAGTATGAGACAAATACTTGTTATAAGTGTAATAAACTGTCAGCCTAGATATCCCTAGGACTGAGTATTTCTTATATTTAAAATAAGATAACCTTAAGTACATTAACCTTATATCTTAAAAATAAGGTTAAAATAATAATATATATGATTATATTACATTTATATATTATTATTACTCTATTATATAAGTTATAGTAGTTTAAATAGCTTATCCATAGCCTAGTAATACTTATTAAGGTGTTAATGGAGTCATAATATACTTATCTTAAGTGATATAAAGTAATTATTTATATACATAAGCTTATATGTATACATAAATCTCATATTCAGTGAAATATGCAGTATATTATGTATATTTAGGTATATAAGTGGGTTTTAGCCCCTTAATAGCCTATAACCTTTGTTTTTCTGCTTATTTTAGGTCATATAGATGTATCCAGTGGACTCAAAACACCTAAAGAAGCATAAACATCTATTTCAGGCGCATACACTCAGTCTGGACAACTTAATCTGCTTCCTTGGATGAATATTCACGAATTTATGGGTTAGGAGGTCATTGATGGGTTAATATGGATGCTTGGGGATGTTATTTGGGGCTTGGATATTTCATTTGTTTCCTTTATATGCTTTGGGATTCATTATATTCTCTTTGGATGAGTTATTTTACCTGTTTCTTTATGGTATCCGCTTTTATCTGGATTTTCTATTTATGGTATAGGTCTGTGCTATCATTAATTGTGATTGAGGGTCCTTACTGGAGGTCTGGGTGTTGAATCTGCTTGAATTGGACGCCATGGGGAGGTGATGGGCCCTCACAGTGCTGTAATTGCCAGGGATAGCAGTGACATCATCTGGATTGAAGGTCTGTGCACTCCAGTGGATTTTGGTATAAGTAAGCGAGGATTTGGACGGTTATTAGACATAATTAACTTACTAAAATTCAAATAAACATTACAACACAATTATTAGCATTTAGAAATATATTATAAAGCCATTAAAAATTGATATTATCTTTATATAAGCTCTAACTATATTATATTCATCTATTTTCCACCACTAGCACGCATTTAAATCCAAGTATTGTGAGTTTTATTTGAGAATAACTATTTTATTAGTCTTCCCCTGAGGTATTATCACTAAATCATTTATTAAGAAGTAGTAGGACCATTAATAAATACTATTATATCATACTTAAACACTAGATACACTGACACAAACCTTGGGTTAAAGATCACAAATGTGAGAAGAATATACAAATTGTTGAAAATCAACATGAATCTGAAATTGAAACAGAGAAAATTAAAGATTCAAGTGATTATGACAGTAATATCTCATATAGTGATGAAAATGAAGTCTGTATGTTGAAAGATGATTTGTCCATCTTTGAAAATCCAATATTAAATATGGACTCAAATGAATCTTTAATGAATTTTGAGGATGCTGAAATAATTAAAGATATACAAGCTGATAACTTTAGAATGACACCTATCACGGTTCCAGCTATCATTTCTGGTGAAAATGTTAATATAGTATTGGACACAGGAGCTGCTGGTTCTGTTGTTTCTACTAATAATTTACAGAAAATTGATAGTGAATATAAGTCTAAGCTTGAACCCCTTCAAAGTAAAAATTGGAGAGGTTTTAGATCAGTAATAAATCCCATTGGTAGATACAAAGCTTCTGTTTTCTTTAAACATCAACATAGTTATGTAAGAGTAACTTGTGACTTTGTAGTAATGGATAATTCTAACTGTAGTAACTGTTTTATCATTGGAAATGATATTCTGACTAAGTTTGGTGTGAACTTAGACCCTGCTAATAACAATTTTACAATTGGCATGAATGGTAAAAGGAAATTTAAAATAAATTCTTTTAACACAGTTTTACACATTGAGTCAGTAACAAGTATTCCGTGCAAAGGAAGAGAATCCAATGAGATGGAACTTCTGGAAACAGAAATTTCAAAAGCATCATTTGGCACTCAGATAAGTAAATCTGAGAAAAATATTATTTTGGACTTAATTAAAGCATTTTCAATGGCTTTTGCACATGGTACAAATGAACTTGGCCTTGTAAAAGATCATGAAATGAAGATTAGTTTAACCTGTGATATGGATAATATTCCTGCTAGTCTTAAAAAGAAACCATACCCTGCTTCACCAATGAATAGGAAAGACATTCTCCAGTATCGGCCTTGGCATCAGTTAAAACTAGGTCATACAGATTGTGCTGAAGGAAGAGGGCTTTCATCATTGAAGCCCTGAATTGATAGTTCTCCTTAGTTAGGAGTGGTATGCCATGGGTGGAAGTAGAGACCTCAGAATTTTGCATTTGAGAAATAAGATTGAGTTCCTGTATAGCTGCCTAGAGGAGATAGAGTATTAATACTAACTGGGAGAAGTGGATAACAGCTGTTCTCATAATCTGTCAAGGAGAAGCCTTTGGTCTTTGGTATAAAGCCAATGAACAAATAAGTGATGAGCAAATTATTCAATTTAAATGAGCCAGTTTTTTCTAATTATCATGATAAGAGTAACAAATATTTAGTATATTTGAATATATTATAGATGAAAGATAATACACACCTGTAAATTGGACGGACTTGCTTGAGAGAAAAAGCACAGGAAGGCAATGCTTTTTAACCCAGTGAGACCAACCATTTACAGGGGTAAAACAGGAGTTTGATTACATGATGATAGATTCAGGGATACTTAAACTGAGGTAAGCATGGATTCAGCACAAAATCATAAGTTCTAAAGTAAGAGTGCATCAAGTTACTAATGCATGAGAATGTAGAACTTCCGGAGGTGATAAAGTTGCAGGAATATGTAATCTAGCAGGAAAGAAAAAAAAATAAATGTAATGTATATGTGAAATAGAGAAAAAGAAAACTAAGTGATATTACTATTCTGACACAAATGGCATCCTGACAGATTTATAAATTCCCATATGTGTAGTTATCAACAAAAAGTTATGTGATGTCTTTTCAACAGGAATTTGATGGTATACTTGATTTCCATCTAGGTAACTTATATCTTAGCACCTTTAAGGGTAGCATTTATAGAGGCAATCCTTGGCAAGGGGTAATTATTATTTACCATAAATGTATTTAATGCTCTATAATCACCGCACAGTCTTGCTTTATTTTTTCATAAGAAATGAGTTCTGGTGATATCACAAAATATTTTGGTGTAGTTTCAACCTTTTCAATAATATTCATGTTTAAAAAAATCTTAGTATTATCTTCTATGTCTTTCCTCTTTATTGGTGAAGCAGGGTATGGTTTTTTTAAGACTAGCAGGAATATTATCCATTTCACAGGTTGAACTAACTTTCATCTCATGATCTTTTACAAGGCCAAGTTTTTTTTCCCTAGTTCAAAAGGCATTTGAAATGCTTTAATTAAGTCTAAAATGTTTGTCCTTTCAGCTTCACTTATCTGAGTGCTAAATGATGCTTTTGAAAATTCTGTTTCCAGAAGTTCCATCTCACTGGATTCTCTTCTTTTGCAAGGAGTTGTCACCAGACGGCCTATGCACCAGGTCAAGGGTGTTCCTGGGAAAGTGAGATGGGGGAAGGAGTTTAGAGACTTCCTCATAAGTACAGAGGAAATATTTGAGTGAGTGATTTGAAGATGAGTCAAAGGAAAAGCTAATTCTTCGAGATATGTTCAATAAGAATCTTAATATAATTTAAAGGTAATATTAATATTCTTAAGATCTCAAAAAGGGTTGGAAACTCAATAATCAAATATTTAATTTTTAGAAATGATTACTGAGAAAATAAGGAAATGTACAATAATAATGATTTAACCTGAAGCTTTACCACTATTAACTATATATACGTTTTATAATTTAATTCTAAAGAATGTCAAACCAAAATCCCATCCCTTTTATATGCACTGCTCCTTCTTGAATTGACCTCATGCCCATCCATCATTCTGCTCACCACAGACCTTCAAAAAACACCTGTTACACCTGGACCCTCCTCACTAACATCTTTTAGCCCCTTGACCCTCCACTAACCATCCCGTCCATGCTCACTACCCCTGTTAATAACCCACAGGCACACAATAAACCTTTAGCGGAATATTGCATTGGCTGTTGTGCTGTGCGTCACCTATCAAAGAAAATACTGAACACACTATTGAGAGATTGACTAATTTAGATTTAAAGTTTTAGATTAGCGTGGTTGAATAGTGAGTACACAAAGGAAAGTTGCAGTTGCTATGTAGAATAGCTTCTGTGCTTCAAATATGGACTTAGACCTTGTTATTATTGATTTAATGAGCTGCTTTTTCCTCTAGTGTCACGTTGCGCATGACAGGAGTATCTATTACTTACGCAATGTGTAAGACTGTGTTAAAGAATTTATTTTAAATTTTCTTTTACCATTCATGTCAATTGTAAAACTATTATTAGCAGGGTCTAATTTCACACCAAACTTATTCAGAATGTCATTTCCAATGATAAAACAGCTACTACAATTAGTATTATCCATTACTATAAAGTTACAAGTTACTCTGACATAGCCATGTTGATTTTTAAAGAAAAAAGCAGCTTTGTATCTACCAATGGGGTATAGCACTGATCCAAAACCTCTACAATTTTTAATTTGAAGGGGTTCAAGCTTTCACTTATAATAACTATCTATCTTCTGCAATGCATATGCAGAAACAACAGAACCAGAAACTCCTTTATCCTATGCTACATTTACACTTTCTTTAGAATTTATTCCTGTAAGTGTGATAGGTGTCATTCTTAAGTTTTCAGCTTGTATATCCTTAATGATTTCAGCATCTTAAAAATTCATTAATGATACATTTGAGTCCATACTTAATCTTGGATTTTCAAAGATGGACAAATCATCTTACAACATACAGACCTCATTTTCATCACT
This sequence comes from Hemileia vastatrix, assembly GCA_030280995.1. Classification (NCBI taxonomy): domain Eukaryota; kingdom Fungi; phylum Basidiomycota; class Pucciniomycetes; order Pucciniales; family Zaghouaniaceae; genus Hemileia; species Hemileia vastatrix. Next base: position 25,943,931 of record JASXTE010000013.1, read on the forward strand.
ATATGAGATATTACTGTCATAATCACTTTAATCTTTACTTTTTTCTGTTTCATTTTGAGATTTTTGTTGATTTTCAACAATATTTATATTTTTCTCACATTTTTGACCTTTAAACCAAGGCTTATTACACTTATAACAAGTATTTGTCTCATAATTTTTAGTTACTACAGGTGCAGCAGCCTTTTTCAGATTTTCCTGCAGTGGTTTTGAATTCTGATTTTTTACAGGTTCATTATTTTGTTTATAATTTGTGTACCTTGCTTCATACTTATGGTTTAATAATATTTCATGGAAAATATTAATAAATTCAGAGTATTCATTAACCATTTTTTTTCTGGCTACAACAATGCCTCTGACAGATATAGGTAATTTATATATTATTTTATCTTTCCATAAGTTAAACTCCTTATTTGTCTCAATGCTTTTAATATTTTATTTAAATTCATTAAAAATACCATAGTTTTGTCACCATTAGATGGATTATACCTAGTTTTCTCATATAATCTTTGCTGAGTTAGTCTGAATTTAGAACCTCCAAATTGTTTTCCAATTAGTTTTTTCCATTCAGTCCAAGAGTAATCTTTACCCTCACTTAATACAGCTTCATACCATAAAAAAGCAACATTCTTAAATAATGAAATTAGTATTGATCTTATTTCTTCATCTGGTAACTTATATGAGAGATGTAAATTGTCAATTCTTTGAATAAAATGTTGCCAATCAGAGCTAGCTTCCCCATCATAAGTTGGTTACTGGTCAATTATTGGCCAAATTTTCTGATTGGATTTAATCTCACTAATCCTGTGAAAATTCAATAACTAATTTACCTTAGATAAATAGTCTTGTATTTCCTCTTGTACTTATAGGTGACTTACATTATTTCTTTCAGATTTCACACTTCCACCAGATGTTTTCATTTTTGGTGGCAATAGGAATGATTGAGACTCATTTTTTCAAATGAATGAATTAATATTATACTGTGTATACTTATGATTATCCTGATTCATTAGTAGATTATCAGTTTCAATCTCAATCTTAGTTAAGCTTTGTAAAAATTAGAGACACTTTGATTTGTTTGTGTAAAAGATAACTTTGTTCTTGATTCATATTTCAATAAATGTGCTTCATACAATTTTTTAACTCGCAGAATTTGTTTGAAAGGTCACTATATTTATTACTGGAGGAATCATATTTAAGAGTTATAGCCAAGTTTTCTTTCTTTAATTCTTTATTTCTTGTAGCCAGTTGAGAAATATTCAATTTTAAGGATGAAATTGTGTCACTTGTGAGCTTAATTGCCTGTTCCTAACTCTCAGTCATTCTATTCCATAATGCTGAAACAATTCTATGGACAGTTGGATTTTTGTTAAAATACTCAACATCTTCCTTCTCACATTCTTCACTATTTTGTGAAGCTCTCAACTCACTAAGAAGTGGTGGAAACTGAGGGTTAACTTTATTATTATTATAAATAGTACTTTTTTTATTGACAAGAGATAAATCAGGCGTATCTACATCAAAACCCAATGGTCTCAAGTCCCCCTCAATTTTCTGGAAAGATTTCACATCAATTATATTACCTGAATTGTAATCATCACTATTATGTGCAATCTGAGAAGGAAATCTACTAACCAAGGTATAGGATCAAGACCTGATTTTTGGCACTTTTGCTTTAGCTTGTAAGGGTGAGTTGAAGAGGTCTGATAAGGGGGTGGATCCTTTCTCCAGTTGTGACTGGCCCACTGTTGGTGAAACCTATCCCATTTACGTTTCTCCACCAGGATCTTGTCCTGAAACTGACCTCATCCTTCTTGTGTAAGGGGTGGCTGGTTTATCTCTACACCCTTCAGCTCCTCCAGAGTTTGGTTTAGTTTCTTGAATCCTATCCTGCATCTGGTTTCCACCTTTTCCACTTCCTTTATGATAGAAGATTTTGACTCCTCCAGATTCAGAACTTGCTTTGCTAACTGGGAAAGTTGATTCTGAGGAGGAGATGATGTCTTCTTTATATTTATCTTTTTAGGAGAGTTTCCTTACCTTCTATGCTCATTTTTTCTGGCAGTGGGTAAGACTGATCTTCCATAGTGATGTCCTGGTACATTGTTTTTAGCTTTAGACATGGTATTAAAAGCAGGTTTATCATTTAAATTGTCCAGTGAAGCACTCATTATTTCTAAAATAACTATTTTTATGCCTAAAAAAGGAAAACCCTGTATAGTAATCAGTAGATAAAAAAATTAGCAATATAAATACTAATTAAAGTACTGGAGCTTACTTTGAATTTATATTTATATTTATTAAAATGAAATAAAATAAAAATTTGAAAAAATATTCTTAAAAATTAAATAATAAGTTTAACTAGACCTTTATAATGGTGAATATTTAGCTTACCAAGCTTTAACAAAATACCAATTTAATTGGGTGTTATATTGGTGACCATATACCAAGTGAAATTGGGTTTATATTGGGTACAGTTACTACTGTAAATACCTAATTTTTATTATAAAAAATTAGTAAAATTATTATAATGGTTCATTTCTGAAATTTCTGAGTTATGATGACCCACAAATGTGCTGAAGACCCAAATATTTGGTTTATATGGGCTATACTAGAGTAAAAATCATGTCCTAAGGCTTATACTAAATAATAAGTAATAATTAAGGAAAGACTCCCAATTGTCAGTGTATGCTAGTATATAAGTATGATTTAATAGTAAACATCAATGGTCCAACTACTTATTGATAAATTATTTAGTGATCAAACCTTAGGGGAAGAGTAATAAAATAGTTATGCTCAGTGTTAACTCACAATACTTGGACTTGTGTGTGCTAGTGGTGGAAAATTGGTTAATAAAATATAGTTATAGCTAATATAAAGATAATATCAATTGATAAATGCTTTATAATATATTTTATATGATAATAATTGTTTTATAAGTTTTATTTGAGTTTTAGTAAGTAAGTGATGTCCAATAACCTGTCAAATCCTCCCTTACTTTTACCAAAATCCACTGGAGTGCACAGACTTTCAATCCAGATGATGTCACTGCTCTCCCTGGCAACTAAAGCACTTTGAAGGCCCATCACCTCCTTATGGTGTACACTTCATGCAGTTTCAACACCTAGAGCTCCAGTAAGGACCCTCCATCACAATCAATGATATCATAAACCCATACCATCAATAGAGAGAACAGATAAAGGTGGATACCTTGAAGAAACAGGTAAACAATCTCATCTAAAGAGTATAGAATGAAACCCAAAGTATATGAAAGAACCAAAACCACTATCCTAGCCCCCAATAGCATCTTCAAGCATATATTCTAACACAGTAATCATATCCTAACCCATAAATCTGTGAAAATCCATCAAAGGAAGCAGATTAAGATGTCCAAACTGGATATATGCACCTGAAAAAGGTGTATATGCTTGTGTAGGTGTTGTGAGTCCATTGAATATGGCCATATGACCTAAAATAAGCAGAAAAATAAAGCTTATAAGCTATTTAGAGGTTATAACCTGCTTATAGACCTATATATACATAATATAACTACATATTTCACTGAATATGAGGTTTGTCAAGGTCTCTTTCAAGTCTAGAAGGTTTTATAGGGAGGTCCAATGGCAGTAACAACAATTTTTAAGGGATTCAAACTCAGGTACGTATGTTCCTATCTTAAAGATTATTTACTCAATAATAAGAGGTAAAGTTTTAATTATTATTATAATTAATGAGTTAGAACTATGTAATTGTAAGTACTGAAAACAATAATAAATAGTAATAAATAGTTAAGTGTAGTAATTGTTTTAATAATGTAAGTAAGTAAGAAATGAATAAAAAACAACAAAAGAGGGGCCTTATATAGGCAAAGGAGGGATAAAACACCACAATGAAATTCTAAAAACAGTATTATGAGAGAGAGAAAAAGAATATTCCAGAAGGATTATATTCAAATAATGAAGTTGTTCTAAAATTAAGGCGTCAAAAAGATGTATTTGCAGAGTATATCAGAAATACATCAATTTATTTAATATTTACAGTAGAAGTCAATTCTAAATAAGAAATTTGAATTTCTTGTATATATTTATTTTTATTTTAATTTAAAATCTTTTTTTAATATAAATCTTTATTTCTTCCAACCTGTCAAATGAGCACGGTGTTAGAGAATAAAAATATAAGGGAAAATTTTATATTTAATTTTAATTATTTATTTAATTTTATCATTCTGTAATTAGTTAATTCATTATAAGTAATTTTAATGTAACTAATTTATAATTAAATAATTAAAATAATAAGGCATGGCTTCATCAAGTAAATAATTATTTATTTCACTGGGTAAGTCTAGCAGCCTGGCTGACAGGGTTTATGTATACATACACCACAGAAAAAATGGGGGGGTATTGCTAGCAATACCCCTTGCTTGAACTCCGTTGAGCCACAAATCTATGCTTGAATTATGCACACATCATCACCATGTAGGAAATTTTTTGGCCTTACATTTAGTCAGAGATTTGTCACAAATTGAGCTCAAGATGAACCTACATTGATCACCGTTTGATCTTGTAAAATCCTAATTTGATCATCAGTTGAACTCCCTTTGATCTCAATATGATCTAACATACGCTTTTGCATATCCAATATGTCAACTATTCACTTTCAAAAAGATTCATAATGAATTTAACATGGAATATTAGAAACGAAACCAGTAATTTTGAGTAAATGGCTCATCAAAATGATTAATCTACAACAAAATACCATCAAAATTCAATCTGATTACTGAAAACTTTTGGTAAAATGACTAATAGATATTTAAATTGGAAAATAATATTCCATTTCTCAATTACAAATTCAAAATATAAATCCTTGTTTGAAATGTGAATTTTGTAGATTCCTTGCCTTCCTATATTATGAATAATATTTGAGGTATTTTACACCTTTGTAAATATGGTGTTGTGCTGCTAGAAATTATCTCTGTTTCAATTCAACTTTATTGAAGCTTGATTCCAGAATGATACATATTTTATAACTATTTTGAGAAAAAAGTCACTTGTAATGAATTTAGCCTTTTATCTGTCCTTTATTAAACCTCACTTAATCCTACTTAAATCCAAATTGACCCACAAAAACCTTATTTGGGATATTTTTTAGCCCAGGATGATTCAAGATTGGAGCAAAATATTATTTTAAATATCCAATATGCCTATTGATTAAATTTCTTCAAGCTTACTTTAAATTCACATTAACATTAACTTTCACAGGAAATATTAAACACAAATCTTGAAAATATAGTATTTAAAATCATAATAAATATAATATAATATGCTTACAACAAAATTTTCTTTCTGGATTAATTGAAACAAAAAATTTTTCATTTGTGAAAATAGAAAAAATACTATCCATCCTGAATTTAGAATTCATTTTTAAAAATTTAATGCCCCCTCACTTTCAAGTTTATCATGTATTTCAAAAATTAGATTTTTAATAATTTTGTGAATAGTACACCTGAGATATAAACTTGGGGATATCAAAAACTAAAACATCAGCAAATTGAAATGTTTTTTATTGTTATGAATGGAAATAATGATTGAAAAACACCATTAGAGCAAGTTTGATTTTGAATAATAGGCATACTTTCTCATGTAAATTTCAATAAAAATAATTTTTATTCTTACTTAAGTTGCGGTGGATACATTTGAGCTCAAAAAGAATTAAAATTGACAAAATAAGACTTCTATAATTCATATTTAAAAATGAAATCACCCTTCATTATCTACCTGTAAACTATTTTAAATTGAATAATTTCAAAGTCAGTATATACTGATGTTATTTTTTCTTCTAAAAAATTTATTATATAGATTAATAGTCATAAACAGTTGACATAGATGTTAAATTTATATAAGCAATCTTTAATTCATTAAATGATAAAACTATCTTTTATGTAAAAAGTGATAAAGGAAAAAAATATTATTAAATTTTTGATGCACTATCAATAAAATTGAAGATAGAGCATATCAAAAGTTTAAACTTAATTTCAATTTTGATATCATCATTTTATTTTATTTTACTTGAGTAGAAAACAGATTTTAAATCTCAATATAATTTTAAATCACATTAGTTTGTAGATTTCAACATTTGAAACTATGAAATAAATATTTATGAAATAATTTTACAATATTTGCCCTTCTAAAAACTCATAAATCCAACTTCAAATCTTCTAACCTTCACAAGTAACCACAATGCATTCTGAAAATACTCTATATTTAAATAATTAAAGGTAAATAAAATTATGTTTTTATTCTTTATTTTAATTTTTGATAAATAATATATATATATACATATATATATATATATAATTTCTTAAAAAGTCTAAGAGGGAACTTAATAGTGGTTTTGGCATTAGATATATAGATTCAACTTTCAAAAAATTTGTTTGGAATAAATTACAAAGACAAAAAGGATATATTTTGATGAAAGAATACTGATTTAGGTTCTCTTAAAATATTATTAACCATTTTTATGGAATATTAATCCATGGTTATCATTCTTTATGATATTATCATAGAATTTTTTCCTTTTTTAATATAATGATTTTCTATTGTGTGGTATGTAGGCTAAGATAAGTTTAAAAGATTTATTGAAGATATATATACCAGAAACAGTATAATCTGTAGATTTATAACTATAACTTACTTTTCTGATGTTTTACATCATTGATAAGTAGCTCATGCATTACACAAGTAAATAATTATAGTCTCTGGAAATAATTCCTTGTGAATTTCAAATTTTTTGTTATTCTTAAAATCATTACTCAAATAAACTAAAAATTTCTTCAAATATTGATTGAAAGAAGGAGTTACAAAATCTTATTTTGTAGTTATAAAAGTTTGAGTTATTTTTCATATTATCAAGTATAATGAACATTTGTAAATTTTAACTTGAAAACTAGTGATCATAGCAAAGTAATACTGGAAGAATCAGATAAAAAGGGTGGAATAAAGTCATAGCACAACAGGAAATGATACAAAATTGTTGATTTTTATCTCACAAAATTCAACATATTTTTAACATATTTTACCACCTTTAGATAATGTTTAGTGGATTTTAACATTATTATAACAAGCAAACTTAACAATGTTTTGATTTTTTTAACAAAAATAAATATTGTTAGATCATTTTTTTAAAAAATATGACTTATTTTTATGCTTTATCTACAATAGTTAGTAGTTTTTTTTTGCAGAAATTACTTGTTTTGATATTCTATTTTTGAATTTTTTAAGAGACTTCATTGCATTAAAGTTTTGTAATAATTTTTCATTAAAGCATCATATTTTAAATCTAGAGATTTGGTTTTGAAATAATATATATTTTCATGTTAATTGACTCATTATTTTTGGATTGATAAATTATGTTAAAATTGGGATTGCTTATTTCTAGTGAGTGTACATCATAGTTTGTTTTCAAATCAAAGATTAATAAATGGTGAAATTTGGTAAAATTCTAAATATCTTTTAAACCTTTTTGATTTAAATAATGTTTAATGTTATGTAATCATTCTATAAGTAGAGCACAGTTAAAATCTGATAATGGTACATTGCTTTCAATTTCTAATACTAAAATTCTATTCTACTTGAAACAATGTAAACTAAAGCTTGGTATCTCATAAGAAACTCACAATTTTCAAAAATCATATTTCCAACTTTTTAAACATGATACACATTAAAATATATTTTTAGAATAATTTCCTAATTAGTTTCAAATACTAGAAAATAATGACCTCAATTTATTTTAATACTTAAACCATTCTGATGAGTGAATTTCACAATCCTCTAAGTAACATATGGTTACCATTTATACACATATGCATGATTTCTCCTTTTGTTTAATTTTAGCTGAATCTAAAAAGTAAAATCACATGTTGAATATCATCTATAGATAAACTTCTTATATTAGAAGCTAATATTTCATATGAGAAATTTGTTATTGAGTTTGGGAAACATTAATAAGTGTTGGGTATTATAATTGAGCCATTTATTCAAGTAAATAAAAAAGGATGACCTTCTAAATATTTCATATATATATATAATAAAAATTAATTATATAGTAGCATTTAACCATGTTTTTATACTAATGTCATATAAAAAAAGGGATTGAACTAAAACTTTCAGTAAAGAAAATAAAAATAAGATAAGTTAATATTCTTGTTTATATTCTCATATTTTTGAAATGGCTTACTTAAGGGATAAAATTATTTGGTTTTAGAGTACAAGAATTTCTAGATAAAAATCTTCACAATATAGTTTGACCCTCTCAAAAAGAAAATTCCTCAAATTTTACTATCACATTTTATATATTTGTTAAGTAATAGAAAATGGAGTTGTGTCTTTGACAATGAAGCTTTAGAAAATGAAATAAATGATTTAAATTTATAATATAATTTTTGAAACAATAAATCATGTATTCAAAAAAAATTATATATCTTACAATCAAGATAACAGTATTAATTAAGCAACTCTAACAACTTTGGAAAGAAAACAAGAAAAAAATAATTAGTAAAATGCATAAGTTATTTTTAGAATTTAAGGAAACTTAATAGCTCTACCTGTAAACTAGCCTTAAAGCAGGTTTGGATTTAACATGTGGAAATTCATACATATTACCCTTCCATCATTAGAGCAGAATAAGATTTATGTAGTTTTATTTTTTTAATTTATAATAGTATTTTTATTTTTGGCTTTTTCATTAGTATAACTATATATTTTTTAACTTTTTTGTTTTTCATAACATAAGTTCAAAGCTGCACATCACTACTTCAAGATGAAACTCCATATTTTTTATCTGAACATAGTTGAAAGTATGTATAAATTAAAGTGTTTCCACATAGTCTTACTATTATCCCACCATTATTTTCACATTTAGATTTCATTATAACTGTAAAATAAGTTTTTCAATAATTTTAATAATACCTTAATATTTAATAATTTAGTTACATAGTAGATTTTTTATCCTTTTTTTATATGAGGCTTATTATATAAACACCACTTTTAGATTTTATCCATTTTGATGTCTGATAATTTAAATTTTCATTTAACTACCCAAATTATATCAAAAAAAATTCAAAAGTATATTTTTTTAATGTACTCTTTTTGATAAACTTATCATTTCTTATAGGTTATTCTTCAACTATTTATTGTAATTAATTACCCACTCATTTATGGTCTGTTATTGTTGTTCATTACATACAGACAAAAAAAGGATACTCTCATATTATATTGGAGTTTTAAATTAAAAAGTAAATACTAGTGGCTGGTATTAAATATGAAGTTGTTATAACTGAATTGAACATTAATTAATTATTAAATGGCATTTTATATTACAAATTTTATTGAATGTATATAATAATAACACTCAAGAAATATATATAAGATATATATATAACCATTGTATATCAAAAATGAAGTACTTATCAACATGGTCTTTTTAAATGATTTTCAAATTTACTTAAAGAGACATTAATATTACCAATTCAAATTTTATATCAAATATAACAATATTATTATTTCATTTTTAATTATTTTACAAAAAATTTGAGTTTCAAAGTAATTTAATTCAGTATTTAATGAATGTTTTTGAAAAATATTTTTAAAAATAGAAATAACCCCTCACAAAAAAAAATATAATTTTTTTTACTTACAATTTGCACCATATTTCTACCCTTAAAATATTTGTATTCTTCTAACAAAAATATTTTTTAAATAAATTTAAAATTTTTTTCATTATTCAATTACAAAATGTCAAATTTATAATTTATTTTACCTTACTAAAAAATTTAGTTGAAAATTTAATTTTGTATTTCCAAAAAATAAACTTAAATGTCAAAAATTAAAAAAACAAAATTATAAATATAATTATGAGAAAGAGGTAGATTAAATTTATAATATTCATATGAAAAAAATTCATATATTTTATGGTGTTTGAATTTTAAATTTAATGTATTAAAAAATAATTATTAAATAACCAAGCCAAATGAAATCGGCTTGGATTTTTGGTATCACTAGCACTTATTTTTTTTCTTATACTCACATTTTAATTTTTGATTTTTTTTTCTACATTTCTCATTTTTTTTAATGATTTTTAATGATTTTAAGACAGAAGTTGCTTTCAAACAACTTCAGTCTAACGTTTCTCTCACTTTCCCACCAGATTGCACCTGGTAGGGAAAGTCGCTTCCATTTTAGAGACCAAAGTCCCTTTCAGGGACTTTGGTTTCTCTGTGTGCATTGCACAGCCAGAAAAAAACTGGCTGTGCAATGCACTGCATGCAGCACATGCAACACGCATCGCTGCTGCATGCAAAGCGCGTTTCTGCTGCATGCAGCGCGCATTGCATGTGCTGCGCATATCTCATGCAGCTGAATTGATATCAGCTGCATGAGATATGGTAGCGATTTTGCAACGCGCGTTACTTGCAGCAGCAACGCGCATTGCACACTGCTTTGGCCACCTCCCAGCCTAGTAAATTAGCTGGGAGGGTGGCAAACATTACAGCAAGCAATTGAAGTCGCTTTTAGCGACTTCAATTGCTTGAAAGAGACACTTCCAGCCAGGGGAAACCTGGCTGGAAGTACTAAATTGCAATGTAAGGGACCCAAGCCAATTTCAAAGGCTTGGGTCATAAATTAAGGTTTCTAAAAAGCAGCCAGTATAAATCTGGCTGCAATAAAAAGTAAATTTTTTAAATAAAATACATAAAAAAATAAAAATGTGTTCAAATAAAATATACAACACTCTTCAGCCAGTAAGAAACAGCCTTCCATTGTTACACATAGAAACAAAATCAAATGTTTCTTTCATCAACATTGGCCATGTTTCAATATTTTGAACCAAGTAAGATCAGGAAAAAGGTCACGGCAAAAAAATTGCATAATTAAAAGTCTCCCAATTTAATATGGTGCGGAGGTTCATATTTTAGAAATAGGTGGTGCACATTATAGTTCCCTTTAAAAAAATTCAAAAATGAATTAATTTTGGCGCAATGTAAATTTAAATGTGATGAGTGTATGTTTTTTAGCTACGTGAAACATGGTAGCTAGAATTATGTGGCGTCAATTTTTTTTAGATGTGAAATTCAGTGTTCCACAAATGTGCATCTGTAAAACATGCATCCAAGTAAATTCTAGCTGGAATTAGTATATGCATAGGAAAAAATGATCATGCTGTGTACAGTGCCTTGGCAACATCATTCTTGGAATTTAGATGAAGTTTATCATATGACTTGGAGAGCTGCATTTTTTTGAAAATGTGATCAGTGAAAATTCATGATATATACATCTGTTTGCCACCCAATTTATTTTTCCTTTCTCTTTCTCACTTACCTTTTTCAAAAATTATCAATCATATTTTTGCTTTATCATTTTGAATTATTGGTACTATTTTCTTGACCTTATCTGATTACCGGTAAGCAAATTTTTCTTGCTATTGCATTTCATATCATTTTGGTTTGTTACACTTTTTTACACTTTTGACAAGTTAATCTAATGATTCTAATTCTGAATTTATTTTTATGGTATCTTTTACTGTACCCTTTTGATTCATTATAAAATAATTCTTTTTCAGTTAACTTAAAGTTTTTTTATTTGTTTGTCAATTTACTTTTCTTTATTCCTTATCAAAGATGTTCAATTTATTTATCTAACCATTTATTTTTTAAAACAGTGATTATAAAATAAACTTTATAATTAATTTTGATCAATCAGCTACAAATGGAAGAAGATTTTATAGACATGTAAGTTCATGTTTTGCTTATCATTTTTCTATATTTCTTTAATACTTTCTCAACCATTATATTATTAATATGATAAGTAAAACATCATCTCGTACTTGCTGAAAGCATACAGGATAATGTTTTGCTTTTCATAATAATAATTAGATTGTTTGTACCTTACCTTTAATTTATTGATTTTTAAGTTGTTTCAAAGTCTCGTACTTGCTGAAAGCATACAGGACAATGCTACAATTTAAAAATTAATAATTTATTGAAGTATAACTTTCTAAGTCAATATATTGATCAGAGCAAGATTTTTCATTTTATATATGTGGATATCATAATTCCGTAAATTTTTTAATATTACTAGTGTAATGGAGTTATACTTTCATTATATTATTAATATTAAGTGTAGAGCCAAATCTCGTACTTGCTGAATGCATACAGGATAAAGCTATACTCTTTATATGTATAATTTAATAAAGTATACCTTTGAAACGCTTTCTTAATATTTGAAATAAAGAAAAAGTATATAAATTTACTAATATGTAGATATGCTAACTTTTGTATTTCTAATATTGAAGATATGATAAAGTTAAAGGTATCATTGACTGATAATTGAAATTATGTTACTATTTTCTAATTTTTGATTTTTTTCTATTTTAAATCAAAATTGAATTCTCTTAGGATTGAACCATCAATGAGTAACGATTTGAAAAAAAAACGGCCAGGGAAGAACTCTAACAATAGGTGGGTGAAAGACATTGCTACTGGAATGAAACTTGTAAACGCTCTTGGAATGGATACAAACGGGAAGAAGCCACATTTCTATGCACGATCTTATGCAAATAATATGACAGATTGCAATAATTATTACAATTTTTTTCCTGGATGTAGTATTTATAAACCAAAAGGTGTCTTAATACCTAATGTTCTTGTGCAGACTTTTGAAATTCATGAGCTCAAAGAACTAGATATGTTAGAAGCTACGGTGCAATGCATTAAGGATCTTTCTTACTGCGAACATGAAATTAAAAATAATGGTTATCATCAAAGAGCTGGTGGTTTTGGAAAAATGTTTGGTGGTGGCTTTATTTTAGATAGAAAGAAATCTTTACATATTCGTAAGTATCACTTTTTTTAATTTAAATACTGAATTTTTGAATGCTTTTCCTTGCAGATGAATACACTGATGATATTGTAAAAACGGATGAATATAAAAAACGAATGAAGAGGATTGCAATGTACTTTGAATATTTTTTTAAAAAAATATCATATGTAAAGTACAATGAGGCAACTAATCTTTGCGCAAAACTTGGTATTCCTGGATTTTCAAAAGTTTCTAGTGAAGAAGAGGGTGTACCGTTTGCTAGTAATTTAACTTGGACATCTGGAGGGAATGGTAATGGGCTCTCTAATGAAGTTCATCTCGATAAGGATGCAAGTGAGTATACTTTAGGAATATTTTTTCCTAAAGATACAGAAAAAAACACCATTCATATGAAGTATGATAAGACCCAACCACAACAAATAGGTGGAGAACTTATGTTTCCCGAAATTCGAAGTAAAATCAACTTTGAAGCAACTAATGGAATAACAGTGACATTATGGCCTGCCAATCAACTAAGGCATTTTACCTCAAGATGTCATGAAATTCCTGGCTTCACTAGGATAGGTTCTTCTATTCAAATCAGCACTAGACTTTTTCATGCTATAGAAAAGCTTAATGTTTTTGATATTGATATTTCAGAATACTTAGAAATTAAAAAAGAAAAATTTAGGTTAGAATATTTGATTAGTGCTTTGAGAGTTTTTTTGAAAAGAGATGACTTAATAGAGGAAGAAATAGAATCAGCAAAGTATTATTTATCTAATGTTAAGACAAATCTAAAAAATCTAGATATATAAATATTAAAAATTTATATTATATATACACAACTTAATGCAAATTTAAACATGATAAATACTGGGAGTAGCTGTAACATTTTCAGTTTTGATAATTATAGTATTATCTATTTTTTTTATTTGTGAAATAAAATAATTTTTTTTCATAATATTATAAGAAAATTTGATTTACTTTTGAGGAAATATATAAGTTGTGAAATCTTTAAATGTCATTTTTATTAAATTGGTAGCAAAGGTCCTAAAATAAAAAAACTATAATAAAGAATTTGAAATATATTAGCCATAAAAATGTGCTTTTAATGCTACCAAATTAACTGTATAGTATTTTAGGTCAAACAGGCTTATTAATAAAAAAGTTAATAATAAAGAGTTGAAGAAAGAATTTTGAATCAATAATAGATTAAATTGTATTTTTTTAAGAATGTACTCATTTAATTATTTAAATTGTTCTACTTCTGATTAAAAATGTTACAATCAACGAAAATATTTGTAATAATTAATAGATTATATAATATTAAAGGTAAAGTAACAAAACTAGAGCAGTTATCATATTTTTATATAAACAATAAAATATTTAAGAATTTAATACAAGTATTTGAAATCATATAAGTAGATTTTAAAATCTTTGTTATTGCTGGACTTACAATAATTTTTTTTAATAATTAATTTAGAAAATCATGTCAAAGGTTACTTAATAAATTTCAAAGATGGTCACATTTTTGACACATTTGAAGGAAAATAACTTGAATTATACAAGATATATCATATAGACAGAACTTTATCTATTTACATGTTGGAATATTAATTTATTGAAAGGCTATGTTTAGCAAAAAAAGGTGATACTGGCTGAATGGAGCTCCAGTGATTAAGAAAATCTGCAGAAATAGCCCTAGCAATTCCCGGAGGACTTGGGGTATCAAATTTTAAAGGAAATGGATCACACTTGCCTATAAAAGGTTTTATTAATGTTAAAATATAGTTATTTAAATTTTTCCAAATTATTTCTTCCATCAAATGATTTTTTTTTCATGTAAATTAAGAAACTTGACTTCTGATATTACCTCCAAGCAATCAGCTGCTGAAGCCAATCTATGATCTTGAGAGCTCAGAAATAAACCACGGACACCATCGATTATATAGAATGTGAAAGATTGATATCGGTGGTGGGAGTATTCAGAATTTATTTTGTTTAGTGCGCCTTTTGTTTCTCTCTCATTATAGTCAGTTCAGTATTTTCGTTTTTCTCACTTGATTGTTGAGCTTCACTAGTCTTGCCACTTGATATTGTTGCAGCACAATATTTTGATTTAAGAATGATAATTTACATAATTATATCAATGATAATATTGCTGACTTGAAGAAGAGTTGACATTGATATATCACGGGTTTGAAGTGCAGTGGGACCAACTTCTAAGCCATCAGAAATCGGACTCTTCAGATTTGAAAGGTGAGCTAGAAGCTGAAGACCACATTCAATTGGACAATCTGAGTTAATGTTTTGATGTGATGGAAGCTGGCTGAATTCATGTGCGGTCAGATAAAGTGAAGATGATATAAGAGATACCCATGAAGAACGGCAGTGGTCACTTGGGATCATTAATCTCATGAGCATTCGGATAAGATTGGATTCAGGGTGATCTGTTTTCTTTGTTGAGGAAAGAATTTCAGTATTTAAACCATCAGGATCACATAAATCTTCCATTTTTTTGAAATCAATATTACCGAGTACCCATAGCTGTGAGCTATCAATCTCTAAAAAAATATTTGCTACAAAAGGAAAAAAAAATAAGTAAAAGAACAAAAGTCAAGACTAAAAATTATGGTAACTTACATAACTCAGTAAGTTTTGAAAGCCAATCTTCTCCACAAGATTTTTCCCAATGAAAAGTAAACATTGGAATATTTGACATGGGTTCTTGGGAAGAAGTAGAAGAGCGTAATTCGAGGAGAGTAACAATTTCCAACCACGACCTGAGGACCTTTGCCATGCTGATTCTACCTTTATAAAAATTATGAATTTTACAGAATTCCTCCTGCAAATCAGATTCTTTTAGAACTGAGGGTGAATAAGTTAGAGGTTTTTTTGATATCTTGATTGGAGTTGATTTCATTGGTAGAGAAGCTTTCAAAGTGGTCAAAGTAGGTAATTTAGGAGGTGATGGGTATTGCTTCTTAGAAATGAAGGAATTCGGTGATGAGCTGTTTGAATCATCATCTTTATCAAACATATCAACATGTCTTGAAGAAGATTTTAAACTTTGCTTTTTTTGATGAACAAGCATAGCTTCATATTCTGACAGTTGATCATTGCTATTTTCATTGCTCTTTTCATCATCTTCATCAGGGAGAGGGCGTTTATGGATGGAACAATCTACAGCAGGTGAGTTTCTGGTACAAAATATCAAAAGAAAGATAAAAAGTACAATATGTAAGCAATAAAAGAGATATATGATAGAATTTTAAAGATAAAAGAATAACAATAAAAAAAAAGGAAACAAGAATATACTCATTATCAAAACCTTTGCTTTTTTTTTGAGATTTATTATTTGATACATCAGAAAATTCATTAGCAGAAGCCGGTTTAATACATCGAACAAAAGAGGAGCCTTGGGATAATCTCTTTTTCTTGGAGCGGATAACAGGTGTTTCAAGATTTTCCTTAGAAGTTGAAGCATGAGTTAAATCTGATGGTTCATCTGTCTCATCATCATCCCTAATGACAATGATTTCATCAGGAGGAATCATACCCTCCTCATAAGCTACAAATATATATGAAGAAAAAAAAATATTAATAATCTTATCTACTAATTTAAAAGGAGACAAAAAAGGTGATGAACATACATTTTTCAAGGCTTTTCACATATTGGAGTAAGTCATTACAAGGGTTAGATAAATATGAAGGAGAAGGATTATTGTTAAGGATCTTGACAAGCTCTTCTGTTTTATCTCTAGCCAATTCAAGTAAGTTGCGATACTGAACTCTCGTTATTTCCTGCCTCTCATTGCTAAGTACAGGAGGGTTAGGTGCCATGCCATGTGGCAGGCATGGTGCAAGCTCAAAAGCTTCAAAGCAAGTATCAATCAGAGAGTGGGATGAAACACATTCGGGTGCTGGAAAATCAAATTTTTGAAAAAAAAAGATATAGAACATAAGTGAAATATATAAATTAAGAGAGAGGAACATGATATACATACAAAGTGGAGGTGTAGGATTTTGTATACTAGACATATTGATTAATGAATATTAAAAAAAAGTATTTGATATCAAAAAATTATGATGTAATATGATGAATAATTATAAGAAACTCTATTCTAGAAAATTGAAGTTGATAATTTAATAGGATAAAAAATTGAATAAGATTAAAATTAAAGTGAGGATGAAAGAAACAGAAAACATAAAGAGGGGGATTTTATATTATTTGAGCTTTTTTTAACATGTATTATTCATAGTGGGGTAAACTGAGTAACATGCTAAATCACAATCTGTTTATATTGAAGCGAAATTTGATGTAGCTAACAGAAAATACTAGTAATTCTTTGGGGACTTTTAGTGTGAAAAACAAATAATAACAAATGTATATCCCATATGCAAATTGCCACGGGTAAATACAAAATTTTTTAAATTAGAATTTACTCCTAAACAATGGAGATAGACTTAATTAGTATATTATATGAAAAAAAAGTATAATCCTTTATGAATATTTGTTAAATTTACTTTCAGATGACAATGCAAGATTCACATATATACTGATATTCCTCATCAAACAAGAAATGAATTATAAATATAAAATTGGTAACATTAGAATTTAAGATAAGAATTTGTTTTTTAAGTGACAGGAGGAGTGTCACGCTAGGGTGTGGGCACCGTGACCAAACCTTTGATAAACTTGGATACAACTAAGGGAAAAAAAAATTGAATAGTTTTATTTTGCAATATATCTTAGTCTGCACAAGATATTGCATTGTTGTCCCTAACTATACCAATATTGTTACTTTTCAAAAGTTATAGGACTACTAAGTTGATAAAATATTATTATGAATCACCCAATGAAATACCTTAAGCAACATTCAAAATTATTAAAATATTAATATTCAATTTGAGATTTGGATTAGCTAATTTTTCACAACTTGCCACAGTTTTGATTAATATAATAAAACTTGAAAAAAATTGTTGAGATAACCTAGAAATGGGTGCAAGAAAATGATGAAACATATGACTTGAAACTTAACTCATACACTATTGATAAACTTCATGGATCCTGATTAATTTCTATCGAAATTAATTTTGAGACTAGCATATTGAATTTTAGCTATGACCAAGTACTGTAAGTGCCATGGTTTGTATTCAATATATTGGTGTTGAAATTAATTTTGATAGGAATCAACAAGTATCATATGGCACCATGCATGAAACACTGACAGAAACCATCAAATTTATGAGGCAATGAACCTCATAATTTCGATCGAAATTAATATAGACCCCTGCATATTGAATACAAGCCATTTCACATGGACTACACAGACATAGATAAAATTCAACATGCATGGCTTAAAATTAATTTTGATCAAAATTAACCAAGGCATTAAAACATCAATTTTTATATGGTGTACTTGATCAAACCAGTTTATCTAACTGCTTAGCTTGCCTATACTTATAGGAATTTTATGCATAGTCCATGTCCATATTAATTTCGATCGAAATTAATGTTGACTAATACATAATGAATACATGCTATGCCACTTACACTTGCCAGGCATAGCTACCATTAAATATGCCAGTATCAAAAATTAATTTCGATCGAAATTAATGAGCATGATAATTATGAATTTCTGGAGTCAACTGCTTATTTTTATGCATGGTGCCTTGCCAACATTAATTTCGATCAAAATTACTTTTGATACTGGCATATTGCATGTATATATGCCTGGAAAGTGTAAGTGGCATAGTGTGTATTCATTATGTATTGGTCAACATTAATTTCAATAGAATTTAATGTTGACATTTGCATATTGAACCCAAGCCAGAAAACAACCCAGAAGATTCTTCATAAAACTTCCCATTAATTTCGATTGAAATTAAGGCTGACCATATACATATTGAATGGTAGTTATATCTGGTCTGAGTAAGCGGAGATTACTTATATTCAATATGTATTGGTCAACATTAATTTTGATCAAAATTAATGAGCATTTTGATCATGAACTTTTTCAGTCAGTTAGTTGTTTCAATGCATAATGGCATGCCAACATTAATTTTGATCAAAATTAATGTTGAAATGATATAATGCTTTTTTGCATGACATGTAAAGGACGGCAAGTATTTTTAAGTATTGAAATTTACTATACATGTTGAGGGTAAATATAAAATTTACATATCCATATTAATTTCTATAAAAATTAATGTTGACCAATACATAATAAATAGTAAATATGCCTGGCTAGTGTAAGTGGCATAGCTTTTTTTCAATCTGCACTTGGCAACATTAATTTCGATCGAAATTAAGGTTCATGATTATCATCAATTTATTCAGTCAGTTGCTTACTGTTATGCATGGTAACATGTCAACATTAATTTTAATAAAAATTAAATTTGACATGCCACCAAGCATTTTTATGTAAGATGAAAAGTAGGGCACTCTATTCTTAAGTAAACACATTACAATGCATATTGAGCATGTAAATATCATTTACACATTAATATTAATTTCAATCAAAATTAATGTTGACCAATAAACATTTAACACAAGCTTTACAACTTACACACACCAGATATAACTACCATTCAATATGTATATGGTGCTCACTAATTTTGATTGAAATTAATGAGCAGTTTTATGAAGAATTTTTTGGGTTGTTTGCTGGTTTGGGTTCAATATGAAAATGTCAATATTAAATTCTATTGAAATTAATGTTGACCAATACGTAATGAATACACACTATGCCACTTACACTTTCCAGGAATAGACACCATGCAATATGCCAGTATCAAAAGTAATTTTGATCGAAATTAATGTTGGCAAGGCACCATGCATAAAAATAAGCAGTTGACTCCAGAAATTCATGATTATCATGCTCATTAATTTCGATCGAAATTAATTTTTGATACTGGCATATTTAATGGTAGCAATGCCTGGCAAGTATAAGTGGCATAGCGTGTATTCACTATGTATTGGTCAACATTAAATTCGATTGAAATTAATATGGATACATAAATGTGACATAAAGAGGTATGGACCATCAATTTGTAGAAAATACATTTTTATATCTCATACATTATTTGTTTTTCTTAAATAAAATGTTACTCTCTCTCAATATCACTTTATAACATTTACCAAGCTGCTTTGAAAAAAAACAGAATACATAAAATTCAATATAAGATAGCTATATTCCACAGAATATCACCGTTATACCTAAGTTATGATGATGTTGATGCTCTATTAATTGATTCCCGAATCTTTACCAGATCAATATCAGCTCCAACCTCAAGTGACTCACGTTCATTCACAGATAATCCTTGCAAAAATGTTGCTGAATAGCAATTCTTGGGGAGATATTTGGGAACATTGAATATACCATTTTGTGCAACTGTCCTTTCTGATGACTGTGAATATGTTTTTAATGCTGATTTTCTTTGAGCTGGTGTATGGGCTAAGTCCTTTGTCATCTTATCCATTTTTTTAAACAAATCATTGAGTTCAGGATTTTGCCATCCAGGAATAGCTCGGATAGGTGCAGTTGGGGCTGGTGCTGGGCCTTCCTCGATATCAGAGATGCACCTAGTATCATGAAAAAGCACAACAAAACCTGGCACATCACTGCAGAGATCTCTTGCTAGCTTGTAGCGTGCACTAGCAATCTGAATTCCAACTAAATCAGCTTCATAATAACAAAAAGCAAAGTAAAATAAAAAACTTACCTTGGTCCGATAACGTTTTACTTGTGCCCTTGCCCTCTTTTCAATCTTTTCTCTTGCTACCCTTTCCTCTTCTTGCCCAAACAACCTTATCATCTCCTTCCACTTATTAACTACCCATTTCTCAATAACACATTGAGTGAACTGAAGCTTTGACTGATCGATTGTATTCAAGGTGGTGAGCCATCTGGTACAGTGGTCGCATACTATGCTTCCCATGACTTGATTCCAAGTTGATTCTGAAAAATCACGGCAAGTCCAATCAAACGCGAATTTCCGAAAACCTTTTTCTTGCAATTCACGCTCTAAGTTTCTTTTGACAGAAAGTGGGATCGGTGCTCCTCCTTTTAGTCCTCGAGGCTCAGGTGCTGGAAAAAATTCGGGTAGTCGAATTTTGGATCGCAAGAAGGCTATAGAATTGGTTATCAGAAATTGTCAATCAGCTGCAGAATTGGCACGGTTAGAAGATTGGAATTGGGTTAAGACAGTTTGAATTGGCTCCAATCTTTCCAATTTTCAATCTCCAAAGGTGTTGGGCTCGCAGGATATTTTGATATTTGTGTTGGTCCCCCAAGACAATACTTCAGAAAGTGGTAAATATTTCTATTTAGACTGTCCGAGCTCCTGGGAACATCATTCCTTCTAACTAAGCCTCTTACAGCCCTTAACCCCCGTTCTCGCTCATGAGACTCTTCTGAATTGAGTCTGTGGTAATCACTGATACCCATAATGATTGAGGGATTCACTAACAATTCAAATAAGTTAATTAAATTGGTTATTTTTCAATAAAAGAATACACTACAAATTTGACTTACCTGCTCCACTTGTGCTTGCTCCTTGGTTAGGCTGAGCAGATGATGATTGGTCTCCAAAAAATTCCCTCAATACTTCACTAGCCCAATCTCTTCCTAGCTGATCAGCTTGCTGATCAGCACTTTCAGAAGCAGAAGGATGATTGGGATTAAAATTTCTCGGTTCTGAATGAGACTCTTGGCCTGGATTGGGATTAGGTGGTGGGTTAGGATTAGGTGGTACAGATTGAGATGCATCTGGAGGTGGATCAGCAGAGGGTGGTGGAGGAGTATTTCCAGTATTAGTATGTTGAGGCGGAAAACAATCAGAATCGGTTGGGTCAACAGAAATCCCTTCAAAATTATCATCCATAATGAACTGTAATAAAATAAAATAAAATAAAAATAATCAGTTGTTAAAATTTATACCTATCAAAGCTAAAGTAAAAAAAGATACTATGTATATAGTCTTGTAAACGTGTATGTTCTCTTGTCGAAATATAAAGTGAATAATATATAGCTATCAGCTAAAGTTGGAAGGTCAAACTATTTATAGTAGATGAATGAGCAAGAAGATCATTCATTAAGTAAAAATTTTATCATATTTCTCATTATCATGATTTTATTTCTTTCATTCTTACATTTAAGATAAAAATGACTCATTGAAAGCATGGGTTCTCTCGCAATAAAAGCAACCAAAGTAATTTTTCACTGATTTATGATAAGGTAAGTTGGATGCATTGCATTTTTTAATTGAGCATTGAATTATTTCTTTCACCATTTACAAATATCACCAATCCTACAAATTTCCCCAATCCCAAATTAACACAAAGATGTTAGTCAACAGAAAATAAATTTGATTAATTTTTTCACTCACTACTGTCTGCAGTCCAATGGCAGTGACAACCTCGTCTTTGATTCCAAACATTCCTTTTTTGTGCTTGACAGTAGCTGCATGTCCAATTATTGCATCTTTCTTAATCACAATTTGAGTTGCTTTGGCTACTCTTACTAACCAACAATGCACTTGTGGGAAAAGCTCATAGGGATCCTTTGATGTTTCTTCTGGACGGAGCTCTTTGAAAGTACTTACTATTAAATATATTTGATCATTCTCTTCCTTTGATCTGAAAAGATCATCAATTTGCCCAAACTGGCTATCTTTTCCATAGTAGAATTCAATTGTTGAATTAGCAATGTGTCGATGGTAACTAGTAAACCTCTTTCCATGTATCAATATGCTTGCTACATTTTCAACTACCCGATCCCCACTTTTCTCCGATGGTGTCAAAGCCCGTCTTGAAGTTTCTTTTCCCATTCGTGCCCTTACCCATTTAGTAAATAATGCCATAATTAGATGGATCCATTTGTTTTGTTTATCGAGATCAATATGGATTTTTTTAGTCTCACATTGATCATTATCTTCAGCTTCACCAAGATCTAATACCCTAGACTTCCGATACCAATGTTTGAGCATTGTTAGCGGTGTCTCTCCTGTGGTAAATATTAATAAATTAGCACAGCTGAGTTTTTAAATCATTGCTTACAAACATTACATACGTGGATGGTGATTGTTTGGAATTTCAGATAATATATGATTCACCCGCTCTCCAGACCAAGTAGCTGTACCTGATGGTGGACCAAGACGCTTTATCATTTCAGGATAATTTTGAGTGATATGCAGATTTGGCTTTGCATTAATATTCTTCCAACCCTCTTTAAGGCACTCACGATACTCTAACAGAAATTGATCTAGATCTTTAAGCTCATTATTCTGTATATTTTTTAATGTCAAAAAATTGGTGATCGAGCATAATGTTACAAGTGACTTGAGAAGATAATATTCTCTTGGTTTATCAGCTGAGGAAGCTGAAGATTCAGATTCTTTAAATTTTTCAAACCAAAGGGGTATAAGTGACAAAGGGAAGTAGAGAGTATACAGCATGTGCCATTCTGCTGCCTTGAGGGATCCTGCCTTTTTAGATCCTACTGATTTTGGAACTCGTGTTAGCCAGGAAGGTCTTCTTACTTGATCAATCATCTTCCATACAACCTGTAGCTCTGCTGCTGTGATTCGTGGATTACTACTACCTTCATTTTCTTTCTCCTTACCTTTCCTTTTATTTTCTTCATCTCTAGCTGTCTCATTTGATGAGTGAGATCCTTCACTCTGTGATATGCTAATGCTTCTTTGCCTTAAGTTATACAATGAATTCCTACTGTCACTGCTGTGAGACTGTATTGAGGCCACATCGCTATATGGAGGAATAAATTTGGAGCTGGATGACCTACTCTGGCTTCTTGATCGATTTGTTCCCAATCCTTCATTATCTAGTCCATGATGACTTGATGACTGTCTTGAACTCGTACGTCTTTGCCGCTTGTGCTGTCTCATGTGTCCTGTATCATCATCATCATTATTCGTGGTGCTTAAGCTACTTCTACATTTTTTCGAGTGTTTGTGCAGTGAAGTATCAGAAAAGAAATCATCTTCTTCTTCTCTTACATGCCAATTTTTATCATTTTCCAGCTTTCTTTCTAGATCTTTTGCTGCATTTTGGATTTGAAAATAGCTTAGACTGTGATCTTTTAGGTTGCCAAGCATATGTGAATGCATAACATCAATTGAGCAATATTCAGTTGGACGCCAATATTCAAGGTTATTCAGCTCACTCCATTGTACCCCATGATTTTGAACAATTGATACACGCTCCCAATGTGACTTAGAATTTTTCCACTTTGTTGCCCAGCACATATGATCCTCATGATTCTGTAATGAAAAATTTCCCACATTCTTTTCACTAATTTCATCTTTAGAGATATTACAGAAAGAGCAGAACATTTTTGCAGAGTGACTCGAAAAGCCAGCCAATTTTTGTATTGCAGGAATGTCACCTATCAAAGAGAACAATGCAACTCTTAATTTCCGTCCTCGTGGATAAAGATGTGTCTTTTCAATCAATATACCATCCCATAGAGTTTGTAGATCATTAACCAGTGGTTTTAGAAGGTGATTAAGCTGTTCACTTGTGGGTTCTGTTGGTCCAGGTATAATAGCATACAAAAAAAGATTTTCCATTTTGTATCTATCTTCTTGAGGTAGGTTCATACACACCATCATAATATTGCCTACAGACTTCTGATGACCTCCAATCCTATTTCCACCAGGCCTAAACCAGTCAACATATGAAGTAAACATTAATTTTCCTGAAGTTATCGTATATTCATCATCATTGCTATCCAGAGCTGGAGTGGTTATGGGAAAGTTTTTCCAAATTGAACCATCACAAACATCCTTCATCAAATCACACTCTACACGTTCTGCCACAGGGGTTTTCTTCTCAATCAGAAGCTCAAATTTGAACAGTTTGATCTTTTCCTTAAGCCAGTCGATAAAAGAATGGTGATGAAATGTTTTAAGAGATAAGTATTTTACATGTTCTTGATGTTCCTCCATCAAATACAGCCTTTCATCACATTTAACTGCAATTTGTCCTGCTCCAAACATTTTTAAATAGCGCTTTAATGATGAAAGAAACGGTTGATTGCAACATAGTATAGATGGTTGAGATTCAGAGTTATACTCATAAAGAGAAAAGCATTTAGGACAGCATGTTTTAGTGAAAAATGATTGATTGAGCTTTAATTGACTAAAAACTGTATCTATCGAGCGTGGGACCAGGCGGACAATGCTATCAGAATCCAGTATTCCACTATCACCTAGAAGTTTGAGCTTCTTAATTTCTTCATCCAAAAATTGAGTACAACCTTCTTTGCTCAAATGATGAATCAGAGAAAGCTTTGCTGCCTGCCACATAATTATTTGGCTATACCGTTCCCCAAGATTTGAGTTTCTAGAGACTGTTGAAGATACTTCTGCCCCCAATAGCAACTGCCCCTATGTAATAAATCATTGAAACATCATAAAGACTTTAATTCTCACATTGAACTATAGATATACAGCTTACTGTTTCTGTGGAGCGGGAACTTCCAATGTTAAGTGGATTGTTGGAAGAAATAACCATCTGGGCCTTCCTATTTCTTTCCTCTTGATGTTTTGCATAAGAATTAGAGCTTTTGAAAGCCATACCAACTTCAAAGGACCCAGAAGAAGTTTGATACTTTCTATTGACACATCCAAGATCTTGACATTGACATACATGAAAAAATGGAGGCATTGTAATTGTGATAATTGTAGGAATAAGTTAGCTATTCAAAGTTACCGATTGAAGGTATTCCTTTTTTTGAAAGGCACTAGCTAATATAAGCTACATTTTTTTATCAAAAGAATATGATGGAATATGTGTTGAAATTATTTAAGTTTAAATGTTTAATTTTTAATCAGATAAATTATATATTAATTTAAAGTTATGCAGTCTACTTTATTTGTATTCTGTATACTCTCTGCATTTGTACAACAATGCATGCATGTTTCAGAATATTTTCTATCATAGAAAAAATTCTGTTGTACGCACAAGCATCTTAATTATTTTTCTATCAAATGCCTTCTGAGTTATATCTAACTACCCTATAATTATTTGATTTTGATAAAAATTCTTAGTTATGGACTATAAGAAAAGTAATCCATATTTTTAACATATTTATTTAAAAAATTACCCCAAAAATCAAAGTTAAACCCAAAAATAAGGTTAATATTTTGTAAAAAACAATCACAAACATATTTCTTTCACTTTGAAAATTGGTCTGTACTAGGTAGAATTTTCTATAAAGAAAAAATCAAAAATACTCAAATAATAGATGCTACAAAAGTGTAAACCTTAAAGAATTACATAAAAGCTGAAACCTTGTATAACTTTTCATACATAAATGTGATGAAGTGACACTCTAGTCTATTTATTCAGGTTGAAAAAAATTACTCAATAGAATATGTATTACTATCATATTGGACCAAAAATAATTTTTTGGTAATCAAAAAATGAACATAGCCTCACATTTAACAAATTATTTTTGTGGAAGAATTTTTTGAAAAGAAAAAAAAATCCATTTTTTAAATGAGTCTGCTTTTATCACATAATCATTCTCTTTATTTTATACCATTCCTTTTGAGTTCAAGTTGCATATAAAAATATAATTTATGCATATTATAATTCCATAAAGTTGAAATATTTCTTATTCTTAATTTTTGTGATATTTCTCCTTAAATCAACTTTGATCATAAAGTTTTGGAGCTCAACAATTTATCCTTCCTCTTTGTTTAATTTAATTGAACACTTTCTTAATCTAATTATTTATGAACCCTAGTAGCTCTTACTTTCCTCATGGAAACCTTCCCACAAACACAAGAACACTTAATAGAATTTTTAATGAGACTTTGCCTCCATTCAATTCTCACTTTTGTAGATCTATGCACAATTTTTGTTGTTCACTTTTGGATATGTCACCAGAATCAAATGGATGGAAACAAAACCCTACTGAAGAGCAATTAGACAGATTTTCATCATTCGACATGAATTCTTGCAACATTGCCTTTGAACTACCTCATCCAGAATCAAATTCAGCGGTTTCGGAAAAGTTTCCACCAATTTTCCGTGAATCTTTTATTGAGCACCTTCGCATGTGTGGTTTCCCAGGATCAACTTTCGCTTGGAACCTAGATTGGTTTGACAAATGGAACCAGGTCTTGGCAAATATTCTCATTAAACACTGGGACAATGCCTTAAAAACCAATAATTTGATTGCATATCCAATTGACTCAACTCAAATTAGCTTCTCAAATCAAATAGGAGTTCTTCACTGTTGGTTTTTAGGTCATGCTGATAGATTAAGACTTGGGAAGGATTCTCATAGCTCTCAAGAAATAATCAAAGTGAGAAAGCATAAATATAGAATAAAAAAAAAGTATGACAATCCCTTTTTTTTCAACCGTTTTTATTTATGACCTTTATTTCAAATAACAAAGATTCTTAGAATTCAGTTAACCGAACTAAACTTCTTAAACAACTTCCACATTGTGAAACTTATCACAACCTTTTCACAAACATCAAGTGCTGTTCAGACACCAAAATTGATAATGATGGATTGTTAAGACGTATCTTAATGCAATGGAGGTCTGAAGATTTTTCTAAAGTTGCACAATATCTTGACCAACAACACTTTGATATTCGAGATAATTCAACCTACTCTGGAAGTGTGCTAAAGGACTTGGCCTTGTACAAAAGAATCAGTTTGGTTTCAACATTATCCCCTAACCTTAATCCTTCTCATGTCCCCCGGGGTTTGCCGAATGACTGTTATTCTCCCTTATATCTTGCATCTCTAAATCCTCAACAACTCAGACTTTTAAATCCTCAAAATCCCATAAATTTACCTGCTCTCCTTGAAATTCTTTCTTCCTCTAATGTGAGTGATTGACAAACTCCCTTAATAATAGGTTTGCACACTCATACTCCTCATTTCCACTGTTTGGGACACTTAGCCTTGGAAACAAAAACATAATTTTAATGATTACTATTATCATTAAAATTTATAGAAATGAAATTTGGCTTACATTGTTAGCTCCATTTTTTTCCTTTGAATCTTATACATGCTGAATTCTATACTTCCTTGTACAAAATAATTCAAAACATTTACTTCATTTTGCTGCCCCATTCTATACAGCCGATCAACAGCCTGTTGCTCAACTGCTGGATTCCAATTTGGCTCCTATTTCAACATTGAACATATAAAAAATTTAATATTTTTGTTCTTAATATGAAATAAAAGACATTGAGCTCACCATTATATATACATTTTGAGCACACCTGAGATCTATACCCACTCCTGCAGCCTGAATCGTTCCAACCAAAACTTGGCAATTTTTATTAAAATGGAATTCATGCATATTTTTGTCTCGCTTTGTCCTGCTGAGTTCACCCGTAAGCTGGGTATACCTAATATTGTGGTCATCTAAAGCCATTTTTATTCTATTTTGAAATATTAGAAAATTGTTTTTAATAAGCCAACACAATTTTGTAAAACAATTCATTATAGAATCACTTACATCTGCAAAAAGTCTGCAAAGTTGGAGAATATAACAGCTTTTGGAAAATTTATACCCCTTTCACCAGACAAAAAGTTTTTTAAGTGGCCTATAAGATGACAAATCTTTGCGGAATGCTGCCAGGTGAAATCAAAAGTTGGAGTTTCATCCAGATTTTCGTAGATTGGATGGTTGCAGAATTTTCTTAAACTCATCAGCTCTCTTAGAAACTCAGATGAGTCCCAAGGGAAGTCAGTGCTTCTGGAGGGCCCATATCGCTCAGTGAATCCTTCTTAAAGCACATCAAGTTTAGACTTCCATGGATCTGCTAATTGAACCGATATCCCCCTTTGAATCTTTTTTGGAAGAGACAAAATTGCATCCTTTGTTCTACGTAGGCTTATGACTTTCATTAAGTGATTGATTGATTTAATAGAATTAGCCTTTCCTTTTTGCAAACCTGGAAAAAGGAAATTCTTCCATAACCAGTCTTCTTGCCACTTTTCAATTCTAAGAAAAAATATGAGACTTTGAAGGTCAGTGGGCCTGTTCTGAAGTGGAGTTCCAGTCAAGCATAGTCGGTGTTGGGATTCCAAGTCAAATATTGTTTGAGCCCTCTGCGAGTAAGGATTTTTAATGTAACTAAAAGAATATTTATAAAAATTGATTATAAAAATTAATTTTTAAGTTTTGGATATAGAAATGGGCACTAACTGAGCTTCATCTAAAACAACTCTATACCAAAAGAGCATTTGAGTCACCGGTATCTTTTTTTGGCTTTGATTTTTTGACATGGTTGGGCTAGCTATTTCATAGGTCGTTAAAACAATAGCAGTGTCCTGTAGCTCATTGACATTAGTATTTTGACAATCCTTCCCATAAAGAACCTTGAAAGGAAGCGCATTATCTTCAAAGTGCACACTTATTTCATTGATCCAATTCGATAGTGTTGCCAGGGGGCATATAATCAGTGTGGCTGAACTCCGATTAATACCTTCTTGATTTTCTGATACCTGGAATTGTCTTGCTTCACCTTGAGTTGCACTTATAAGAGAAAGAGTTGAAAGTGTCTTTCCCAAACCCATATCATCAGCAAGTATTGACCTGTTTCCTTCAGGCGTTAATTGATTGTTAGGAAACTGATCTTTATAGTCATCGAATCCAGTTCTAAGCCAATGGTTGTCCTGGTGCCTCCACATGATATCCAACTTTTCCTTTAACATTTGTTCATTGTCAATCATAAAATTTATTGCTTGAAGTTGATGTGTTTTGAGAACTGTTTTGATTCCTCGGATAAGTTGATCAGCTTTCCAATCTTGAGTACTCTGAGATATTTGGAAAGAGCCTTCAAAAATTACATGCGGGATATTAAAAAAGATAGTGGAGTCGTAGTTCAGGATTGGACATAAATCGATTTGTGCAGAAGAAAATGCTTCTTTAGCAAGACTGATTAGTGTACTTGAAGAAAAGAGGCATCCCCAAAGTTGATACTGATTACCAAAAACTGGAACCAAGTAAGCATGAAAATAGAAAGGCTTCATAGGATTCAAGGCACTTCTTTGGTTTAAATGGTGAGATCCAGAGCCAATGTCACCCAATGGTGGTCCAATGTGCTGACTCTGCACTTGAGAAAGATTACCGACAAGGGTTGGTTTTCTTTCTTCAAATAGTTCAAAAATATGAACATTCGAATGGCCTCGCTGTAAAATCGTGGGGGTCGGTGAGTTTTGAAATCTTGAAATTACATTCATATAAATTTGATTGATTGTTATTGAGAACTGTCCAACACATCTGAGACTTGACATATTAAGTAAGAATAGTATCTGAAGATAGTGGTTGTTAAAAGATGAATTGAAGCAAAAAATGAATAATCAGTTTTGAATAAAATGACAAAATAACTTTTTAGCATATGCTATGCTAAGCTCATAATTCTTTCACATGTATTATTATTATCTTTTTAATAAATATTGGAAGTAAATCAATGATAACTGAAATGAATAATATGGCTTAAAAATAAATCTTGAGCCTATAGAGTAAATTTTGGTTTGTGGAGGAAGAAAAATTTTCTCAATAAAAATGTGCTTTATTGTTACATTATAATCACAAAATAGAATAATTTCACTCTTATTACACTTATTTATGTTTCTGTCTAATAGTAAAATGCTTTAGATGTCAGTTCAAAATCCAAATTGAAACTACTACCTAGAACGATGTCTTGATACTAACATACTTTTTGTAAGTCTTTGGACAGACACTTATGGTGATCTCAATAATATTAAAATTGATTTGAATTGTATGTTTTATCAAATATCTATGTAGTCTAGTGTAATAATTGAGATACTACAGTTTAACCTTCTGTTACCAACTTGGCAAGAAAATATATGTAGATATTCTTAGAACGAATATCAAATTTTGCTTTCCACAAGATGGGAAAGTGAATATTATGATATGTTAAGTGATATGTTCAAGCTTTGCTCAATCTGTGCTCAGCTCAAAATCAAAGTAATCACCAAGCTCCAAAAAACCTGTGATTGAGTTCGGCTGAACCTAGGTCTAACTGATTACCAAATCTTTGTCCAATTAATTTAAATCTGGTTTCACAATGAACTCCCAACAGCCTTCCAACAGCTTTCCAACCACTTCCCAGCATTTTTAAATGAGGGGTATTGCTAGCAATACCCCCCCAAATTTTCTGTGGTGATATAAGCTTATATATGTCTATAATTACTTAATATCACTTAATTTAAGTATATTAGGGGGTGTCAGTTCTGGCAAATCCGCACTTACAAATCCGCACTTAAATTTGACCAAATCCGCACTTAAATAAGTGCGGATTTCCAAAACACACTAGCCCCAATACTGGTGGATTTCAAAATGAAATAAGTCACTTATTTCACTCAAATCCGCACTTTCTCAACCAAAAGTGCTGATTTCACCATCAAGTCCCATTTCACTGATTTGTCAGCATCATCCCATTCATACGCAGCACTCCGCAGCATAACACTTCATAACTCAAAACATCGTACATCACTTACATCTTCATATCATATCATATAAGAGTCATGCCTTCCTCACTTTCAAATCGTGATAAATTACATAAAGCAATGACTTTCATGGCGCTTGAACTGCTCTTGGACTCTGATTCCGATTCTGATCTAGAAGAAGATTTTGTCGTTTTATCAAAAATGGCCAGGAAACGTTACCTTCTTCCCAGAAAGCCTCAAGTACTTCATACCTCCAAGTACACCATCCAAACACTTCTTAACCTATCTACACCCAGTTTTAGACAGCTGTTCAGGACTTCTCAGGAATATTTCCTTAAATTGCTTGAGCTTATTCAGGATCATCCCATATTTCACAATAATTCTCAAAAAGAACAACGACATCCTTCAATTCAATTGGCCATCACACTATGTCGTTTGGGTTCAAATGGTAATGGAGCCGCTTTGAAACGTTTAGAAAATGTCTTTGATTTAGGGTATGGTTCAGTTAACACTTATACCAAACGATGTATCACTGCCATCAACTCCTTGGAATCTCAACTTCTCACCTGGCCAACAAAAGAAGAGCGACTTGAATCATCTCAGGTTATGCAAGCAGAGGGCTTTCCAGGATGTATTGGTTTTGTTGATGGTACTACTATTCCTTTGAGCCAGAAACCTGCTCAAGGTGGAAACAATTACTTTGACCGTAAAAAGAGGTAGATTATTTTTAACTCCTTTCATCCTCCTTGAAACTAACACAAACAAATATATCTTCTTTATAGATATTCAATTAACGTTCAGCTTATATGTGACGTAAACAAAAAATTTATATCATTCTTCGCTGGCTATCCTGGCTCATGTCATGACTCCTACGTCTTCCAAAGAATGCATATTTCAAATGAACCTGAAAAATTCTTTGATGAAAATCAGTATCTTCTTGCAGATTCTGCTTATGTGAATGGAAAGTATGTACTTCCTGCTTTTCGGGGAGCAGCTTCAGAAGACAGTCAAAATGCCAAATTCAACAATCATTTGGCAAAGTCAAGAGTCCGTATTGAACATTCTATTGGAATCTTGAAAGGCCATTTTTCTAGTTTAAGGGAATTAAGAAGTCCTCTTAGAAATAAATCTGAAATGGAGGCGGTGATCAACTGGATTCTGTGTTGCACTATACTTCATAACCTACTTGCTGACCTCAAAGATCAATGGTTAGAGCTGTATGAAGATGAACAAGCTGATTCACCTCCGACTATATCCAACACTTCTATTTCTCAATCAACTAGTATAAGGGCGAAAATCCTTCCAATAACACTCCAACATTTTTCAACGCAATTTTAATTTTTTTCTCTTTCCCTTCAAATTATCAATTTGCATGTATTATTCACTGAGAATGGTAAATTTTTTTGCATATTTTTTTGGTTTTTGAATTTGCTGTTAAAGTCTTATTTTTTTTTCTCTCTGTGTTTTCTTTCATCAACTCAACATGAAATCGCATATTTTCAGCAAACGCATATTTTTTCAGTCACTCAAAGGTTGGGAAAGAGTTGGAAGGGAAGATTAAGGGTTCTGAGGCATTTTAAATGAAGAAAAGGGTCTGGGAGAGGTTGAGAGGGGTGAAATGGGGATCAAAAGAGGTTGGCATACAATGGGGCTGGGAGGATAGCGAAAGGCATGGGGAGGGAAGACAAGCATGTGTTGATAGAATTGAAAGGGATGGAGATTGGTGCAAACAGAGTGTGAAAATAGGAGGATGAACTCTGTTCTTCGGGCAAAGAACAGAGTTCACTTCCATAAAATATTAGCTGAAACATAGTTTTCAATTCTGTAAAAACAGTTGTAAGTAATAGAAAAAGTCACTGATTTTTTTTATATGTAATCCTTGCTTTACGAGGAGACTTTTGTGACGAAGCAGATTTTTGAGTTACCTTTAAAAGAGGATGGCATACAATGGGGCTGGGAGGATAGCGAAAGGCATGGGGAGGGAAGACAAGCATGTGTTGATAGAATTGAAAGGGATGGAGATTGGTGCAAACAGAGTGTGAAAATAGGAGGATGAACTCTGTTCTTCAGGCGAAGAACAGAGTTCACTTCCATAAAATATTAGCTGAAACATAGTTTTCAATTCTGTAAAAACAGTTGTAAGTAATAGAAAAAGTCACTGATTTTTTTTATATGTAATCCTTGCTTTACGAGGAGACTTTTGTGACGAAGCAGATTTTTGAGTTACCTTTTGAGATTTGGAATGTCTGGGAGGCATTATGAAACTGGCACATAACAAGAAAAAAGATTAAAAAGTAGAAGAAATAAGTAAAAAAGAATGTAAACATGCCTGGTCAAAATATTGAAAATGTTGGAGATTGGTGCAAACAGAGTGTGAAAATAGGAGGATGAACTCTGTTCTTTGGGCGAAGAACAGAGTTCACTTCCATAAAATATTAGCTGAAACATAGTTTTCAATTCTGTAAAAACAGTTGTAAGTAATAGAAAAAGTCACTGATTTTTTTTATATGTAATCCTTGCTTTACGAGGAGACTTTTGTGACGAAGCAGTTTTTTGAGTTACCTTTTGAGATTTGGAATGTCTGGGAGGCATTATGAAACTGGCACATAACAAGAAAAAAGATTAAAAAGTAGAAGAAATAAGTAAAAAAGAATGTAAACATGCCTGGTCAAAATATTGAAAATGTCAGGAAGGGGTGTGTGCCGAGGATTGATGGGTAGGTAGCGAGGAAGGTCAGTGTGTCACATGTGACAGGGATGGGGTAAGAAACGAAGGGATGTTTTGTGGCCAAAATGTGGTTGTGAAAAAAAACGGGAAAAAAGTGCTGATTTGAGGTCATAACTGACACCCTTTTTTGAAATAAGTGACTTTTTTGCAAAATTTAAGTGCTGATTTGTAAGTGCTGATTTGGTTTGAAATCCGCACTTAATTTAAGTGCGGATTTGCCAGAACTGACACCCCCTATTATGACTCCATTCGCACCTTAATAAGTATTATAGGACTATGGATAAGCTATTTAAACTTATATAAGCCATTTAATAGTATAATAAATATATAAGCATAATAACCATATATATGATTATTATAACCATAATTTTACTTATAAGTTTAATGTAATTAGGGTTATCTTATTTTAAGCATAAGAAATACTCAGCTCTAGGAATACCTAGGCTGACACCCTCCTACCTTGGTTTCCCCCCTTGTTCAAGGGAGTCATAGCCCTTTCAAAAGAAGAAGCACTAGGAAAAGTCACCAATACCACACACAATCTGCCCTTATCCTTGTACCTCATATTCACAGATGGGTCCAAGTCTCAAAAGAGCACCTGTGCAGCCACTTTTGACCCTCAATTAAAGTTCCTCTATGCGGCCCAAGTTGGAGACTTTTCTCATTTCTTGGTCTTTGAATCAGATCTGATAAGCATCATCCTGGGTCTTCTACTCTTTCTCAACAATCCTCTACACTCACTCTTTGACACCCTCACTGTGTTCACAGATAACCAATCTGTTATTTGTTCCCTCTCATCCCCATCCCTATCTCCATCTAATTCTTCTATCATCTTGCCACTCCTCACCATCCATTGCAAGCTAAAACATCACTGCCCTGACCTGACACTTATTCTCCACTGGTGCCCTGGACACATGGGCATCATGGGATAGGAGACAGAAAATGCACTTTCCAGTGCTGCCCACCAATTATCTAACCCATCTAAGTCTTTACTCACCTTTCAGTCCCCTCCCCTGTCTATCTCCTGTCTAAAATCACTATTAGCATCACACACACACTAAGTCACTATTTCTCATCCTCCCCTCCCCCTCCCCCCCCTCCCCTCAAATCTGACAATCTTAGGAAGTCAAGAGGCAAGTTTGACCTGTTTGAAATGTATAAAACATTGGCTAGCCTCTCTAGAGTGCATGCCACTGCTTTTATACAATGTTGATCTGGTCACTCTCTGTCAGTGTATCTAGTATTTAAGTATGATATAATAGTATTTATTTATGGTCCTACTACTTATTGATAAATTATTTAGTGATTAAACCTCAGGGGAAGACCAATATAATATTTATACTCAAATAAAACTCACAATACTTGGATTTAAATGTGTGCTAGTGGTGGAAAATAGATGAATATAATATAGTTATAGCTTGTATAAAGATAATATCAATTCATAAAAGCTTTATAATATATATTTCTAAATACTAATAACTGTATTTTAGTGTTTCTTTGAATCATAGTAAGTGAATGATGTCTAATAACTGTCAAAATCCCCCCTTACTTATACCAAAATCCACTGGAGTGCACAGACCTTCAATCAAGATGATGTCACTGCTATCCCCGGCAATTACAGCACTGTGAGGGCCCATAACCTCCCCATGGCTTCCACTTCAAGCAGATTCAACACCCAGACCTCCAGTAAGGACCCTCCATCACAATTAATGATAACACAGATCTATACCACAAATAGAAAATCCAGATAAAAGCGGATACCATAAAGAAACAGGTAAAATAAGCAATCGAAAAGAGATTTAATGAAACCCTAAGCATATAAAGGAAACAAATAAAATGTTCAAGTCCCCAATAACATCCCCAAGCATCCACATTAACCCAGAAATGACCTCCCAACCCATAAATCCATGAATATCCATCCAAGGAAGCAGATTAAGTTGTCCAAACTGAGTGTATGCACCTGAAATAGATGTTTATGCTTCTGTAGGCGTTGTGAGTCCACTGGATACGTCCATATGACCTAAAATAAGCAGAAAAACTAAGTTTATAGGCTATTAAGAGGCTAAAACCCACTTATATACCTAAATATACATAATATACTGCATATTTCACTGAATATGAGATTTATGTATACATATAAGCTTATGTATGTCAATAATTACTTAATATCATTTAAGATAAGTATATTATGACTCCATTAACACCTTAATAAGTATTATTAGGCTATGGATAAGCTATTTAAACTACTATAATTTATATAATAGAGTAATAATTATATATATATGTAATATAATCATATATATTATTATTTTAACCTTATTTTTAAGATATAGGCTTAATGTACTTAAAGTTATCTTATTTTAAGTATAAGAAATACTCAGTCCTAGGGATATCTAGGCTGACACTCCCTCACCCAAAAAAAAACAATAAAAAAAATTTTAAGACATTTTAATTAAAAATAAGGAGTGAATAAAATTTTTTTTAAATTTCTATGTTACATATACTGAATAAACAGTATTATTTTGATTTATATTTTTTAAGAGATTTTTAAGATCAGATATTTCATTTTCTGGAATCCACTGGTTGTATTCACTTGATTTATTTTTAAATCTTAACAGATACTCAACTCCCTTTTCTTTAGTAAGGTGTCTCTTTTTAAGTATCTTTTCAATTTCTGCCTTTTCAACTATTTCTTCAGGTTGCTGTTTATGCCTTCCTGATCTTCTTGGAAATAGGGCAGTATCATTAGAATGGTAAGGTTTTATAATAGAAATAGGAAATACTGGATGTTTTCAATCATAAGGTGCATATAGAATAACCTCAACAGCATTATTACCAACCATCTTTTTAAATACAAATGGTCCAATGAATGGAACCTTCAATTTAACATTACCATTTAAATTGAAATGTAGTGTTGAAATAAGGACTTCATCACCCTCTTTAAAATTTGTTCTTTATGGGCTTTATCCCATCTTTTCTTTTCATACTCAAATGCCTTATTTATACATTCTTGAACATGTTTTCTGCATAATTCTTGCATCTGAAGAAAAGATTTAGTGCCTGGATGGATATCCAATCTAGGTAATTTATTAAGAGTTTTAGCAGGGGTATTAGGTACATAACCCAACCATAACTCAAATGGCTTTTTGCCAGTGACAGAATGTACTGTACTATTGTATGAAAATTCTAAAACTGGGATAAGGGTTACCCAATCATGCGTGAATTTGTCATTGTCTTTAAAATTAAGACCAAAAGCACAATATCTTCTAATCATATCTTCTAAAGTTTGTATCATTCTTTCTGCTAGCCCATCAGTTTGTGGATGGTGTGCTGTAGAAAGTTTTAATTGAAACCCTGAAACATCCATAAGTGATTTCCAGAACTCAGAAGTAAATTTAGGATCTCTGTCAGAAACTATTGCTTTGGGGAAACCTGCTAAATTTAACATTTGTGTCCACCATAAAAAATCTAAGTTCTTTGCAGAAACCTCTTTGTGGGTAGGAATAAATTTACACATCTTTGTAAATCTATCTACAATTACCCAGCAGGAGTTATAACTCTTATTCCCTGCTATTGGCAAACCTGTTACAAAGTCCATGTTAATGATTTCCCATGGAGCTTTTGGTTGCTCAATTTGTTGTAATAAACCAGCTCTTTTTCCTGTTAATCTTTTAGATTTTTGACCAGAATCACATGTCTCAACATATTTTTGAACATCATCAGACATGTTAATCCACCAAGCTGTGTTTTTTACTCTGGTTAATGTTTTATGGTAGTCAAAATGACCTGCTAATATATTATCATGACATATACTTAACATTAACTCCTTCATTGAAGGGGAAATTACAATTACATTACTTAATTTTTTCCTGTAATATATAAAACCATCCTCAATGGAAAATTTTCCTTTCTCTAATGCCTCTTTATACTTATTTGGTAATGTTTTTATTAAAACATTCATTGAGGCATTAGATGGATCATTTAATATTGTAGTGACTTTACTCAAGTTAGGATCTGAAGCATACATGTCAAGAATTGATTGCATAAATTCAACCTCAAGATCTAAAATATAAATGCCATAAATGTTAATAATCTCTGATTCAGGAACATAAGCAGGATTATCATCATTATTATGCAGAGGTACTCTAGATAATAAATCTACATTAGAGTGTAAGGTTCCTGCTCTATGTGTAATAGTCATCCATCCTCTGTATTCTTGTACAGCTAATTTCCATCTAAACATGTGTCTATTATGAGTTTTCATGTTTAAGAGTGACTTAACTGCACTAATGTCAGTTATTAACTCAAATTTTTGGTCTTCAAGGTAATAATGTAGCCTCTCAAGAGCCCATACTACTGCCAAACATTCAAGTTGAGTAGCACCATATTTCAATTCACTACTTCATAGAGTACGTGAAATATAGCAAATTACTACTTCTGACATTTTTCCTTCAATAAGTTGTTTTTGATGTAAAGCAGCACCCAGACCAATAAAACTTGCATCTATATATAATACAAAAGGCAATTGGAAATCTGGTAATCCTAAGATAGTAGCTGTCATTAAACAATCTTTCAACTTATCAAATGCCTGTTGTCTTTCATTATTCCAAATGAAAGCTTCTGATTTCATTATCAGTGTGGTCAATGGTGCAGCAATTAATTGGTAGTTTTTTATATATTGTCTATAATAACCACACATACCAAGGAAAGATTGTACATCCTTTACATTTTGAGGAATGCCAATATTCTTTATTGCAGCCACCTTATTTTGGTCTACACATATTTGTAATCCAGATACAATATGACCAAGCACTTTTAAAGATTCAAACCCAAATTTACATTTTTTCAATGCAAGGGTCATTTTTATTTCATCCATTTTTTGAAATACCTTCTTTAAATAGATTAAGTGTTCATCATAAGTCTTAGAGAACACTATGATGTCATCAATGTATACCATTAACCATCCCTCAATCATTTCATTATGGAATTTTATATCCATTAACTTCTGAAATACTGATGGAGCATTTTTTGGTCCAAATGGCATCCTGACATATTTATAAATTCCCATGTGTGTTGTTATCAACAAAAAGTTCTTTGAATTCTTTTCAACAGGAATTTGATGGTACCCTTTATTTCCATCTAAGCAACTTATATACTTAGCACCTTTGAGGGTAGCATGTATAGAGGCAATCCTTGGCAAAGGATAAATATCATCTACTGTAAATGTATTTAATGCTCTATAATCACTGCACAGTCTTGCTTTATCTTGTTCATAAGAAATTAGCACTGGTGATATTACACAATATTTTGGTGTAGTTTCAACCTTTTGAAGAATGTTCATTTTTAATAACATCTTAATATTATCCTCTATGTCTTTCCTTTTCATTGGTGAAGCAGGTTATGGTTTCTTTTTAAGACTAGTAGTAATATTATCCATATCACAAGTTAAACTAATCTTCATTTCATAATCTTTTACAAGGCCAAGTTCATTTGTACCATGTGCAAAAGCCATTGGAAATGCTTTAATTAAGTCCAAAATATTATTTTTCTCAGATTTACCTATCTGAGTGCCAAATGATGCTTTTGAAATTTCTGTTTCCAGAAGTTCCATCTCATTGGATTTTCTTTCTTTGCACGGAATACTTGTTACTGACTCAATGTGTAAGACTGTGTTAAAAGACTTTATTTTAAATTTCCTTTTACCATTCATGCCAATTGTAAAATTTTTATTATTATGGTCTAATTTCACACCAAACTTAGTCAGAATATCATTTCCAACGATAAAACAGTTACTACAGTTAGTATTATCTATTACAACAAAGTCAAAAGTTATTCTTACATAACCATGTTGATGTTTAAAGAAAACAGCAGCTTTGTATCTTCCAATGGGATGTAGTACTGATCCAAAACCTCTCCAATTTTTACTTTGAAGGGGTTCAAGCTTAGACTTATATTCACTATCAATTTTCTGTAAAGTATTAGTAGAAACAACAGAACCAGCAGCTCCTGTGTCCAATACTATATTAACATTTTCACCAGAAATGATAGCTGGAACCATTATAGGTGTCATTCTAAAGTTATCAGCTTGTATATCTTTAATAATTTCAGCATCCTCAAAATTCATTAAAGATTAATTTGAGTCCATCTTTAATATTGGATTGTCAAAGATGGACAAATCATCTTCCAACATACAGATCTCATTTTCATCACTATATGAGATATTACTGTCATAATCACTTGAATCTTTACTTTTCTCTGTTTCAATTTCAGATTCATTTTGATTTTCAACAATATTTATATTCTTCTCACATTTGTGACCTTTAACCCAAGGTTTGTTACACTTATAACAAGTATTTGTCTCATACTTTTTTGGTACCACAGGTGCAGTAGGTTTTTTCTGCTTCTCCTGAAGTGTTTTTGAATTCTGATTTTTCACAGGTTCAACATTTTGTTTATAAGTGGAATACCTTGCTTCATACTTATGGTTTAGTAATATTTCATTGCAAATATTAATAAAGTCAGAATATTCAGTAACATTAATTGTTCTAGCTACAACAATGTCTCTGACAGATATAGGTAATTTATAAATTATCTTATCTTTCCGTAAGTTAAAATCGATGTTAGGCTCAATGGCTTTTAATATTTTATTTAAATTCATTAAAAATACCATAGGTTTGTCACCATTCAACGGATTGTAACTAGTTTTCACATAAAGTCTCTGCTGAGTTAGTCTGAATTTAGAACCTCCAAATTGTTTTTCAATTAAATGTTTCCATTCAGCCCAAGATTAGTCTTTACCCTCATTCAAAACAGCTTCAAACCATAATAAAGCAACATCCTTAAATAAAGAAATCAATTTTGATTTTATTTCTTTATCTGGTAACTTATATGAAAATTTTAAATTGTCAATTCTTTGGATAAAATGTTGCCAATCAGAGCTGGCTTCCCCATCATAACTTGGGTACTGATCTATCTTAGGCCAGTTCTTCTTATTGGATTTTATTTCACTAATCTTAGGTAAATTCAACAACTCATTTACTCTTGATAAATGGTCTTGTATTTCCTCCTGTACCGATTTGTGACTTACATTTTCACATTTGACACTACCACCAGATGGTTTTAGTTGTGATGGTATAGGGAAGGAATGAGATTCACTTTTTCCAATGAAAGGATTATTATTATATTGAGTATACTTATGATTATCCTGGTTCATTATTAGATTGGCAGTTTCAATCTCAACTTTAGTTAATCTTTGTAGCAACTCAGAGACACTTTGATTTGTCTGGGCAAAAGATAACTTAGTTCTTGATTCAGTTTTCAATAAATGTGTTTCATACAATTTTTCCAACTCACAGAATTTGTTTGAAAGTTCATTATATTTACTACTCAATGAATCATATTTAAGAGTTAGAGACAAATGTTCATTCTCTAATTCTTTACTACATGTTGCCAGTTGAGAAATATTTAATGTTAAGGATGAAATTGTATCACTTGTGAGCTTAACTGTCTGTTCCTCACTCTCAGTCATTCTATTCCATAATGCTGAAACAATTCTATGGACAGTTGGATTTTTGTTAAAATACTCAACATCTTCCTTCTCACATTCTTCACTATTTTGTGAAGCTCTCAACTCACTAAGAAGTGGTGGAAACTGAGGGTTAACTTTATTATTATTATAAATAGTACTATTTTTATTGACAAGAGATAAATCAGATGTATCTACATCAAAACCCAATGGTCTCAAGTCCCCCTCAATTTTCTGGACAGATTTCACATCAATTATATTACCTGAATTGTAATCATCACTATTATGTGCAATATGAGAAGGAAATCTACTAACCAAGGTATAGGATCAAGCCCTGATTTTTGGCACATTTGCTTTAGCTTTTAAGGGTGAGTTGAAGTGGTCTGATAAGGGGGTGGATCCTTGCTGCAGTTGTGACTGGCCCACTGTTAGTGAAACTTATCCCATTTACGTTTCTCCACCAGGATCTTGTCCTGAAACTCACCTGATCCTCCTTGTGTAAGGGGTGGCTGGTTTATCTCTACACCCTTCAGCTCTTCCAGAGTTTGGTTTAGTTTCTTGAATCCTATCCTGCATCTGGTTTCAACATTTTCCACTTCCTTTATGATAGAAGATTTTGACTCCTCCAGCTTCAGAACTTGCTTTGCTAAGTGGGAAAGTTGATTCTGTGGAGGAGATGATGTCTTATTTGTATTTATCTTTTTAGGAGAGTGTCCTTTCCTTCTATGCTCATTTTTTCTGGCAGTGGGTAAGACTGATCTTCCATATTGATGTCCTGGTACATTGTTTTTAGCTTTAGACATGGTATTAAAAGCAGGTTTATCATTTAAATTGTCCAGTGAAGCACTCATTATTTCTAAAATAACTATTTTTATGCCTAAAAAAGGAAACCCCTGTATGGTAATCAGTAGATAAAAAAATTGGCAATATAAATACTAATTAAAGTACTGGAGCTTACTTTGAATTTATATTTATATTTATTTAAATGAAATAAAATAAAAATTTGAAAAAATATTCTTAAAAATTAAATAATAAGTTTAACTAGACCTTTATAATGGTGAATATTTAGCTTACCAAGCTTTAACAAAATACCAATTTAATTGGGTGTTATATTGGTGACCAAATACCAAGTGAAATCGGGTTTATATTGGGTACAGTTACTACTGTAAATACCTAATTTTTATTATAAAAAATTAGTACAATTATTATAAGGGTTCTTTTCCGCAATCACTGAGTTATGATGACCCACTAATATGCAGCAGACCCAAATATTTGGT
Organism: Hemileia vastatrix; assembly: GCA_030280995.1. Lineage (NCBI taxonomy): Eukaryota > Fungi > Basidiomycota > Pucciniomycetes > Pucciniales > Zaghouaniaceae > Hemileia > Hemileia vastatrix. The sequence goes on from JASXTE010000013.1 coordinate 25,986,790, forward strand.
TTGTTTTGAGCTATACTAAAGTAAAAATCATGTCCCAAGGCTTATACTAAATAATAAGTAATAATTAAGGAAAGACTCCCAATTGTGAGTGTATGCTAGTATATAAGTAAGATTTAATAGTAAACATCAATGGTCCAACTACTTATTGATAAATTATTTAGTGATCAAACCTTAGGGGAAGAGTAATAAAATAGTTATGCTCAGTGTTAACTCACAATATTTGGACTGGTGTGTGCTAGTGGTGGAAAATTGGTTAATAAAATATAGTAATAGCTAATATAAAGATAATATCAATTGATAAATGCTTTATAATATATTTTATATGATAATAATTGTTTTATAATCTTTATTTGAGTTGCATTAAGTAAGTGATGTCCAATAACCTGTCAAGTCCTCCCTTACTTTTACCAAAATCCACTGGAGTGCACAGACCTTCAATCCAGATGATGTCACTGCTATCCCTGGAAATTACAGCACTGTGAGGGCCCATCACCTCCCCATGGCGTCCACTTCAAGCAGATTCAACACCCAGACCTCCAGTAAGGACCCTCCATCACAATTAATGATAACACAGACCTATACCATAAATAGAAAATCCAGATAAAAGCAGATACCATAAAGAAACAGGTAAAATAACTCATCCAAAGAGAATATAATGAAACCCAAAGCATATAAAGGAAACAAATGAAATGTCCAAGCCCCCAATAACATCCCCAAGCATCCATATTAACCCATCAATGACCTCCCAACCCATAAATTCGTGAATATCCATCCAAGGAAGCAGATTAAGTTGTCCAAACTGAGTGTATGCGCCTGAAATAGATGTTTATGCTTCTATAGGCGTTGTGAGTCCACTGGATACGTCCATATGACCTAAAATAAGCAGAAAAACTAAGGTTATAGGCTATTAAGAGGCTAAAACCCACTTATATACCTAAATATACATAATATACTGCATATTTCACTGAATATGAGATTTATGTATACATATAAGCTTATGTATGTCAATAATTACTTAATATCATTTAAGATAAGTATATTATGACTCCATTAACACCTTAATAAGTATTATTAGGCTATGGATAAGCTATTTAAACTACTATAATTTATATAATAGAGTAATAATTATATATATATGTAATATAATCATATATATTATTATTTTAACCTTATTTTTAAGATATAAGCTTAATGTACTTAAGGTTATCTTATTTTAAGTATAAGAAATACTCAGTCCTAGGGATATCTAGGCTGGACACTCTCCCTTGAAACACTACCTACACAAATTGACATCTTTGGATTCCCCCAGCTGCCCCCTATGCTCAACTTCCTCAAAAGATACTCCTGAACATGTTCTTCTCATATGTCCTGCTCATTTAGATTCTTGGCACAACCTCCTCAAGGCTGTGCAAAAGCAAAAAACCCCTTTTACCACCTCTGGCCTCCTCACTCCTTCTCCAATTACATCAATAGTTGCTGAATTTCTTGTTTCTTCTTGTAGATTCCCTAATAATATCACTCTTACACAGTATCTACAAAATTAGTGTATAGAATTATTAGCCTGTTCCTACTCTGTTTGCCTCACCCATCCTGTACCTAGATTCACTTAGTCTGATCCTTCATGCCCCTAGTTGGGTGAGATTGTAAGAAACTATATATAAAAAAAAGGGTTAGCTCTTTAGTGATCTCAACACTTGTCACTGTTGTTTATGGTGTAGCTTTTCAACCTGCATCAAGTCTTAATGATGTTTTTAGTGCAATTAAGGCACTATAAATGAGTGTGTTTTTTCTTTGGTGTAGATTCTACTCTGCATTTCAGGATTTGTGTTTTAAGGGGTCAGTCAAGGGGCTACTTTTATGACTTTTTAAGAAGTTAATAAGGTTGTTAGGAGGGTTTTGTAACAGTTCTCTAATATGCTGTAGCAAATTAATCTCACCCGGGTTTTCTAAAGGGACAGGGTTTTTTTCTCTCCAGTTTCTCTCTTCAACTCCCTTTGTCAAGGCCTATGCACAGTTTTTCAACAACGGGTTTCACTTTCCTCAACCCACATGTATTTTTACTGTACCGTAGTCTTCATTTCCTTCATGTCACTCATTGGGTGAGATTGTATACATCCTTGTTGCTCATCTTATTATTGTCAAGTAACGACGTCACTAGTTGCTCTCTCATCTATATACATTCATTATACATGACTAACTATGAAATATGATCCTTGTGGCTCATCTTATTATTGCCAGCAGAGTCATTCCTCGCATCATAATCATAGCCAGTAGAGTTTTTCCTCATTTACTATTGTTACACAAGTGGAATTGTTCCCGCTCGTTTGTCATCCGTATCATCGCACGGGTTGAATTAATCACTGTGCCGAATTACCTTTATCCTCCCATCTTAAAATTTAACAACATGATTGAGCTTGATCTTTAGTCAAACAAAATCGTGAGAGGACCTGCTGTAACACACTGTATTTAGCTTGACTCACACATGTGTTGTTGATAGTCTAGGCTCTGACCCTTTTTGGAATCCATTCTCTGATTCTGTAAGGTATGTAGCAAGCACTCTTTAAAAGGTCGAGACAAATATGAAAGAGGTTGAGGCTTACTTGCTTACTAAAACGTCCGCCACATTCAATTTTCTTTGACAGTTATGTTGCTGGGTTGTTGTTAAGCTGAACGGACCCATCCCCTTTATTTATTTATTTTATTTTATTTTATTTTATTTTTGTTTCTCCAACCTGGATAAAGTTAAGTACTAAGTATAGCTAGATTAAGAATGGTTGGTGTGCAACTTGCACAAAAAAGTGCGAATTTGTCACAGCAATATTAGTGGGAGAACGATATTGCCAGGCCGACATTGCTGTGACAAACTGGTACTTTTTTTGTGCAAGTTATGTACACCCAACCATTCTTAATCTAGCTGTAGTTGAATTGATTCTAAATCAAATAGTAATATGATGATGAAAGTTGGGATATTAGGTTTTTAGTGGGAAGATAAGAAAGATAGAGTTCATTTCATTTGAAATGGGTTGACATCACAAAGGCTATTCAACTTTTGGAGCGGTGATGGTTACCAGTTAGTTAGTTAGTTAGATCATATCTCGGTCAATTATGTTTAGTTTTGTTCCGTACTTCCGTTTCAATTTTTGTTGGTTGGGGGGTTTGGTTTGGGGTGTTGGGGGGTTGGGTTTGGAATTACGGAACAATATCAACACCATCATGTAGCGATTCAAGCATCCGATGAAGAAATTAGTAAAAATCATAGAACTTTACTCGTTTGGAAAGGGCTCTATGGCACAGTATGACAGACCTTTCTTCAATGGCAAACTACTGGAGGAGAGTAGTTGTATGCACACGGACTTCACCATATATATATATATTACAAAATAATACCACGCACGGAATGTAATGAGTGGCTATGTAAAAGGATCAGATTTCCTACTTGTGTTTATTAGATATTAGGTATTATTATTGATTTGCTGCGAAGGCAATGCTGGCACACCTATTACCGGGTACATGCCTGTTTCTTTTTTTTTTTTTTTTTTTTTTTTTTTTTTTCAGAGGTAAGGTGCTTTAAATTCAGGTTCCCATATATGCTTATATTATCCCCAGGATTGCACCTAATATCCTTATCCTTGTCCTGATATTTTCTTTTTCTTATTCTCATATTTTCTTTGCACATTCAAATATCATATCTCACATGTATCTCTGTGTTCAAAATTCTATCTTGGTGTACTCATTGGCCGGCAAATCGGCAGCCATCAATTTTGTTCAAGGTTTATTAGTTCTCTTTTTCTCTCTGTCTTGTTTTTATTCAGTGTGGACATCCATCAACCCATCTATCTATATATAAACTTTTATTATTATTATTATCATCATTTAATTTAAATTTTTATTTTTATTTTGGATACACTATACTTAATGATTTGTTTGTATAATTTTAGGAATTGTCAAAGGAAATCCCAAGTCTGCCAGTCTTCTTCCTAATAAGACTGTATCTGCTTGTGGTTGTACCCACCAAGCTCTCACAGCCGATCATGTTTTGACTTGCTTTCCATCGGTTTTTATCAACCAGAAGGGTCAAACTATGGCACAGTTAAAAATTATCAAAGTGATGAAAAGCTTTTTTTCTGAACCTTGGGTTGCTCATCCTATTCCTGATCCATATGATGTAATTGTTGTTGTTTTGCACGAATCTCAAAAGGTTTTTTTTTTTTTTCAAATATATATATATATTTTTTTTTAAAAAAAAATCATTCTTGATAGTCTTTGACTTGTCATTCGACCTGTTTTACTCTTGATTGATGATGATAGCATAAACTGCGAAGTACTTTAAAAATCTTTGGACCAAGGAGGGCATCTCTTTCCATGGTGTTTGTTTGCTTGGATTGTTTTGGTGACCAGTCAGATAAACCGGTTCATTCTTCCCTGACAGGCGAGGAAAAAGATTACACTAGTTGGCACTCTATAGCTGCCGAATTTGGATTTATCCTTTTCAGTTTGTGTATTTTTACTTAACAAAAACTACTTGGATATGTGTGTGAACATACGCGTTTTTCTATTTTCCTCCTTTTTTTTTTTTTTTACACTCTCCCACCTTTCACTATCTACATCTATTAGCTTCGAATCAAATGCCTGATGCAAGAATGGCCCTTCAACGTCACAAATGGCCACAAGTCAAACATGCAGTTGTGAACATAAACAAATCATCACCCTCCACTGGTCGTCACGTGTATGAATCTAAAAGCTATAATAATCAACAAAGTTCACCCAACCTCGCGTCATTCTTAGGATTGACATCTGGTCAAGGATTCATCGACATGAGTTTAGGAAAAAAATCATTAAAACATACAAGATCTTTTTGTCTTTGTGCAGGTTCTTGGTCAGGTCCCAGCAAGTTTCTCAAAGAAATATCTAGTCCTTTGGGTTCCCCTGCAGATCTTACAGATAGTATCGGTAAAAAATCACACGGGGATACAGGAATCAGCAGTCAAACCAACCACTTTTAGGAGCCTTTAGAAAAACAGTCGGGTCCGACTGAGGCACTGGTTCGTGGCATACAACAGGTGCAAGACATAGCTGAAGATAACCAGGAATCTTTGAAGAGAGTTTTTAGATGGATGAGGATGAACAAGAAAAAGAGTAGAGTAAGAGAGAGCAGAGTGATGGGATGAGCATTGAAGACGGTTTGAGAGAATCGGCAAAGGGAAGCCAAGGAAAGGGCTGATGATGAGCAGAAAAGCAGGAGGGAGATGGAGGGAAGGACTTGTAGGGCTGGAGGAGTGTTTGGTGGCTAGCAAAGGGAGATTGTATTTGTAGTGCTGACTGCAAGGCAGAGAATGAAAGTTGAGTGAAGGACATGCGCTCGCCCTCTGCGCACACGAAAGCCCTGGCCATCTCACTCGCCAATTCTCCGGCTACTGCTGGTCACCATCCAGCGTGCCATCTCCAGTGGGACAAGTCTCCTGCGCAGACAGGCAGATTCCTCGTCGGATCATCCAGTGATGTCCGCATCTACCAGGCTGTGGTGTCTCAAAATCACTCGTTTGACTATCGTTTGTCTACGATTCGCACCGATTTGCCACCCGTCAAAGTCTGCCATTTCTTCACTCCTTCCATCTGTCATCTTCCTTTGTCACTCATCCTTCTTGCTTCTTTCTCTCCTGCTTGAAAGTGTCTGGACTGGTCCACTGTCCAACCTTCCCATCATCTTATTGCTCTTGGAACTTCATCCGGCCGTGCTTCTCTGGCTAGGCTTTCCTCTGATCCACAACATCTTCCTGATTCTATCGTCACTTTTGCTGTCGCGAGATCCGCTAGACCATGTACTGCTATCGCCCTTTCCCCTTCTGCTGATATCCTTGCCGTCGGTTTAGAAAAAGCAAAAGATTTCGGTCTTAAATTATATAATGCTAATGCTGCTATCGAACGATCAGCTTCTCCACCAAGAGAAATTTCTTCTTCCATCTTGATCAGTCAAGCTTTTAGCTCTGAATCAATTAATGCTTTGGAATTTATTTCTCATCATGGTCAGGAATGTCATCAGCTTTTGACTTCCACCCCTGGTAAAGCGATCAAATTATTTGATCTTAGGATGAATATCATTCAACATGTTGCTCAGTGGAATTGTCGTCCAGTCGGTCTTAAAGCCGATCCATTGGCTTCTAATCGATTTGCTTCATGGTTAGTTTCTTTTTTTTTTCTTTTCTTTTTTTTTTTTTTTGTTGAAATAAAATAAAATAAAATAAAATAAAATAATAATAACACCAACACTAGCACCAACAACAACAACATCAATCATAATTTTAATTGTTACTCCTCTCAAGTGGATACAAATTGTTTATTTGATCGATTGATTGATTGTTCAATATTTGTTTCTTGTATAGGGGTGAAGATGGATGTGTGAGAATATGGGATACACGAAAACTTAATGAAAGTGTTCTCTTAATTGCTGATGACCGTAAATCACCTGTCACTTGGTCGAAAATTCGACAAGGTGTGCTAGCTTCAACTTCCAAGGTGTGGGATTTGATCGAAAGCAATGAACTTTGGTGTACTCGGTCTCTTTCCAACCACTTTACTCGTCCTATCGCATCTATAGTTTCAACTGATCTGCAAGGATCTCCCAAACGCGGTGGACAAAGCTTTGTAGGCATTTCTCCTGATGGTCATTTAGAATTTGTTGAGGTTGGGTATCCAGGTCAAGGAAAGTGGAATTGTAAAGGTTTGGGTGCTTGGTCAAATGGTAAGACTTTAGAACTTGGCCAGGGAAACGCAGTGTACAATTTTGAGGAACAAGACAAGAAAAGAAAGACTCAAAGTTCTATGGATATCAATTTGGCGTTTGAATTTGGAAGAATCAAAGCGAAAAATGGTAATCAAATCAAGCTAAAAGCTGACGATGTATGTTCTGGAGATATTTCGATTATTATGCGTCAACGTGCACGAAAAGGTTATGGCCCAAATGTCAGTTGTCTTGATGAAAATTGATTAATTATTATACGATGTTTCACGTGTCATTCATGGTTGACTGTTTTTTTTTTTTTTTTTTTTTTTTTTTTTTGCAGCCTAAAAAAAATGCTCGACTAACTTTATGCAATTCCAAATTATCGACATTTTGGGAATGGACTTTGCGTTTGTTTTAAGTTCGGTTTAGGATATACCTAAATCAGCGTTCTTTCTGGGCTGATGTTTTGTTCATTTCACAGATTCTACCAAGATAGCTGAAGAGGGGAAAACTATTTTGAATGGTTATGACTTCAGTTATAGAGGATTATTATCAATCTTGAAAGGGTTTGATCCTATATCATCATCTAATGCAGCGGTTTCATATCCCAATCTCTCAACTACAAGTACCGCCGCCTCAAGTTCTTCACAAGTTATTCCTGCGCTTCTAGAAGACTTTAATCGAAAGCTTCGTCCCTTTACTGGATCAAATGCTCCTTATTTCCTATCATCATCATATCTTTCAGCCTTGAGCAAATATAATCAGTTTATTCAAGTGGAACCTCAAAATTTGGATATACAGTCGAAATTTCTTAATCAAAGGTTACTGGGGTTATATCTTTGTGGAGAAGATTATCATTCTGCCAATTTGGAACAAGTGGCTCAAAAGTATGAGCAAATGGGAATGTTTGGAAAAGCCAGTGGTTAGTTTTGGAGCTTTTTTTTTTTTTTTTTTTTTCTTTTTTTTTTTTTTGGGTGGGGGGAGAGACTTCATGCTCTATTTAGAATACATTCCTTCTTTTACGGATAAATTACTGATACAAATTCTATTTTTTCCCTCTCTCTTTCTCACTTGATACATGTATATATTAAAGCTATTGCATTTTTCTCTGGAAAAATTCAAAGAGCAATTGATAGTTTAACGCGAAGTAATGGTAAATTTTCCATTTCATTATTAATTTTTAATTCGAAAATGAAATGATTGGTGTGATGAATGGGGCATTGTCTAATGTATTCTTTTCGATGAATTAGATAGTCATTTGAAGTGGCTTGCCCCTTCTTTGGCCATCCATTTGGCTAATAAAGAAGGAGGTGGTGCTAGTGGGGGGAGTAAAGACAGTTTATTCAAAGATATTTGTCTAAATATTTCGATAGATAAAGGAACTGAACCCTATGTACGAGCCATGTTTTCATATTTATGCTGGCAAAATTGGAAAAAGGTTTTAGAAGAAAATGAATTGGGACTTGAAGATCGAATAGGGATTGGGTTACGATTTTTAGAGGATGAAGAACTGATCAAATGGCTAGAAGGAATTAAGGAGAAAGCAATTGAAGAAGGAGATTTAAATGGAGTGATTGTGGTAGGATTAAATGGAAGAGATGGGAGTCGATTGTTACAAAGCTACGTTAACCGAACAGGGGATGTTCAAACTGCGGCTTTGAGTAGCTATTTGGCTGGAGAAGGTGATGGTGATGGTGAGAGGTGGATTAAGAGTTATAGATTGCTTTTAGATCGATGGCGGATGTTCGAAACTCGAGTCAGATTTGATATGGCAAGAGGTAAGAAAATCAGAGAAAGAAAAAGAGCGGGGGTGGGTGTAGGAAGTAGTGTTGGGGTTGGTTTAAGTGGCGAAGGATTTATGAAGGGACAAATATTGATTAAATGTCAATATTGTGGAGAAAATATTTCGAATGTTATGAATCAAGAAGTATATTCAGGCAATCGGATTGGAAGAAATGATCATCATCTTACTTCAAGTGAAGGTACTAGCAGTGGTGGGATTAGTGGTAGGATTCTAACAAATGAAATGACGATGAACAATCCGATGGCCGGTGCGAGTAGCGTTGGTCCTGGTACGTTGATGGCTAGTGTTACCAATAGTAGTGGTAGCGGCAGCAGCAACAGCAACAACAACACTAATAGTAATAGCCACTATTCGACCAGTAGCAACTATTCAAATATAGGTATCAATCACAATTATCATAATACAAACCAGAACTTCAATCATCAAAGCGTTGGTCATATTAATAAAAGCAATCCGGGATCGGGTTCTGGTGTGTCTGCGAATACTTCAATGGGAGGAACTCTTGGAAATCATAGGAGTTATGAACATCATCATCATCATCATCATCATCATCATCTTTCACACCATCCTCATCAACCTCCTCCTCATCATTGTCATCCTGCACCAAGTAAACTTGGTCCTGGAAATAATGGTAATAATAATTTTAATAACAATCTCAATAGTATTAGTGGTGGAAGTGGTAGTAGTGGTAAAGGTCATTTGAAGATGTTGACGGGGAATAAAAAGTTGAAGGAGGATGAGAGGAGTGGAATTCATTATCGTTATCGAGATAGTAAACGAGTTGAGTGGTTCGATTTTTATCTTTTTATTTTTTATTTTTAAAAACAAAAAAGATGAGTGATGGGCCATACTCATGTCTGATACTTTTTTATCATTATTTATTTTTATTTACCATTTATTCATTCATTTATTATTTGACCAAATGACCATCACTTATTGCAGACCACTCAATGTCCACATTGTCATAAAGGTTTACCTAAATGTTCAGTTTGCTTATTACCTTTAGGGATGCAATATGAAGAAGATGAGGTTGATGATGGACATGATGATGGAAAACGGAATGTTGCTCGAGGGGACGGAAGTCTCAATTTGAATTCGGATAATTGGAGTCATGATAAGAAGGATAGGAGAGGGGGTGGTGATCGAAAGGATTGGAGTCGTGGAAAGAAGAAGAGCGATGAAATCAAGAATCAGGGGAGGAAGCGAAAGCAAATTAAATTTAATGGTCAGTTTTTTTTAATCTTCTTTTTATTATCGTCTCTATTAAAGTGATCATAATGATGAAGTTGAAAATTGAAATAAAAAAAGTGTAAAGGAGAAACGAAAACTGATGCTTTTTTTTTGTGTGTGTGTCTGTTGTTTCCTTGTTTGGTTTATGATGGTTTCTTTTCTTTTTTTTCTTTTTTTCTTTTTTTCTTTTTTTTTTCTTTTTTTCTTTTTTCTTTTTTCTTTTTTTTTTTTTTTTGGGGGGGGGGTTGTTTGTCAAATTAACGGAACGCAATTAAATTAAACGTCATTCCACTTCACTCAACTCAACTTGACTTAATATAATCGAATTAATTCACACACCAACATTCAAATACATTACTGGAACATTTATAATATAAATATATATGTCGTGAATTATGTTTTTGTTTCTAGCTTGGGCTTGGTGTCATAAATGTAGACATGTTGGTCATGCTGATCATTTAACTCAGTGGCATCAACGTGGTCATTCAGTTTGTCCAGTGGTAGGATGTGAATGCTTGTGTTGGGTAGATTGAAATGAAAGGGGTATATAAAGTGATAGGCTGGAGTGGTAATAATGAGATATATATATATGTCACTGTAAGAATTTTGGTTGAAATTGAACATTTAACTTGAAGGAGAGGAAATAAGATTGATTTGGTTAGATTAATTTAAATTAGATTACATTGTATTGAATTGAATTGAATTGTATTGGATTGAATTGAATTTAGTCTTCATTATTTTTGTGTCAAGTCATGTGTTGTGGGGGTTTGGTTAGTCAAGTTGATTGATTTGAGGGAGTATATGATCAGTGGTTTGTTTGTTTGATGGATAGACAGGTAGATAGATAGACATTCTTATACATATATATATATTTTTAATTGAGTGTTGGATTGGCTATATGTAAATATATATAGATATTAGGGGGTATCAAAGTTGACTGATCTGCAATTAAATTAATTGCAGATAAAAATCCTTACGCCCCAATTATCTTCTGCAATTATTTTTGCTAATAATTGGGTTATTAGACATTTTAGGTGTCAAAGTTGACCCCTCTTATCTGACTATTTTTCTACTCAATGTCTTTCATCACCCCATGTTGGCCTATTTTCATTCATAACCACCTCTTTGACTACTCTCTGGATATATGCCTTTCTACCTTGCTGTGTAAAATCCCATTTTTCATCTCATCCTGTCTATTCTCTCCATTCAAAAACACCTCACTATCTCATCTACTTGTTTTTTTTTTTTTTGGCTCCTTTTCATCTTCCATTATCTTAACATGGCCGCCCTGTCATTATAGATCTTCTCAAAGACAGCCTTCCCCCCCCCCCCCCCCCCCCCCCCCCCCGGTTGTTCTTCAAATTGCACAACTGACTCCCTCTTTTCCCTCTGCTCAGCTGAGAAAATTAAAGACTGTTCAAATAAAATTAAAAAAAAAGATGATCATCTCATTCTTATCAACTGGCTGAACACTAAATCTAACTATGATTCTTGTTTTTGGTACTGAAAAATGTGACTAAAGTAGGATGGTCCCTTGTATCAAATGTTAATGTTTATCTTTTAATGGCTAATGAATTATGGAATAAGACCAAGGGAAGGATAGATCTTTTACCTAAACAGATGTCTGAATGTTTCAAGCATGACTGAGCCAAATACAAGAAAGCAAAGACTCTTTCATCTTCTACTGGGTTTGGTATTACTGACCTTGATATCAGTAAGGGCATAAACTCCATACACCATAGAAAGTCTAGGGGTGAGCTGCTAGCAATCCCCTCTCCTGAACTTTAGAGTGTCCCTTCATTATTTCAGGTTTTTGAATACTTTATAAACATAAGTGAATTAGAGTTAGGTTTACATTTATTCTCAGATTGGTCCAAAAAATGAACCTCAATTGATCTCAAGTTATGCAAAAGTTGATCAACTATAACCATAATTTTATCCTTCATTGAGTAAACATTGAGCACATATCAATCCAACATAAGCTTTTGGATATCCAATATGATTATCAATTTAGAGCATGAAAATTATTTCTTAACATACCTAAGCATTACATTGCATCCAAAAGATAAACCATAAAATGATGAAAGTAAATTTAATTTAAAATAATGATATCTTTTACTACATAATGGCAACAATAGATAAATTTAGATAACTTTTTTTTGATCACACATATTGATAACTATAGGGATTGAAATAATTAATGCCATTTCTGTTTTCAAATTTTAAAAAGAATATTGTCACTTCTCACTTCAAATCTATAAAGTCTTTGTAAAACTTAATTTTGTATCATTTTTTTTTTTTTTTTTTTTACCTAACATATAAGACCTACATACAGGCTACTGAAAATAAAATCTTCAGTTACTCAAAAAAAATTTTTTTTTTAAAAAAAAAAAAATTATATATATATATATATATATAGCTATATTTTAAATAAAAAATAAAAAATAAAAAATAAAAATAGTCCTTAACGTGTATATAACTTGAAAGGTTTTTTATTGAAATTAATGAAGAAATGCTTTTTTTTTTTTTTTTTTTTTTTTTTTTTTTTTTAAATTTTGGTAAACGTGTTCAGAACAAGTTTGGCCAAACTTGTGGTTAACACGTTTACCATAAAAAAAGATAAATAAATAAAATAAAATAAAAATAAAAATAAAAATAAAAATAAAAAAATAAAATAAAAAAATAAAAAAAATAAAAAAAAATAAAAAAAAAAACATTTTGATGCCATCAATTATCTTCATTTATATGGGCAATTTTTTTTTTTTTTTTTTTTTTTTTTTTTTTTTTTTTTTTTTTTTTGGGGGGGGGGTTGGTTTTCCTTGTAATTTTTTTAGTCACTGGTCTTGCTTGTCCAAAGTGTCCAGCACAAGTTTAGCTAAACTTATGCTGGACACTTTTATGAGGAACATTTCACTTCTCTTAAAAAAAAAAAAAAAAAAAAAAAAAAAAAATTGCACCTTACTAACTTCATATTTGGAAATGTGTGTCCAGCACATGTTCTGCTAAACATGTGATGGACACTTTGGACAAAAACCAGTGACTAAAAATTGCAAGGAAAACCAAAAAAAAAAAAAAAAAAAAAAAAAAAAGGCCATATAATGAACATAATTGATGGCATCAATTTTTTTTTTTTTTTTTTTTTTTTTTTGGTAAAAGTGTCCAGAACAAGTTTGGCCAAATTTGTGCTGGACACTTTTGCTATATGAAGTTGGTTAGATGCATGTTTTTTTAGTAAGAGAAGTGAGGTGTTCATCATAAAAGTGTCCAGAAAAAGTTTGTCCAAAGTTGTGCTGGACACTTTTACCAAAAAACAATTTGATGACATCAGATATCCTCATGTTCTATCCTACTTTTTTTTTTTTTAATTTCTTTGAAGTAATAAGTTACTGTACAAGACCAAAGTGTCCAGCACAAGTTTGGCCAAACTTGTGCTGGACACTTTTGCTATATGAAGTTGGTTAGGTGAATGTTTTTTTAAGAGAAGTGAAGTGTTCATCATAAAAGTGTCAAGCACAAGTTTGGGCAAACTTGTGCTGGACACTTTTACCAAAAAACAATTTGATGACATCAAATATCTTCATTGTAGAAGAAGAAAGATTTGAGATCCAGATCTGATTTCCTTAAGTAGTTTTCCAATTTGGCAGCTCTGTTTGTTAAAAAAATAACCAATAGGTGTTGCTTCTCCTTCTTTGAATAATATATAAACATGAACTAAATATCTTTCTCATTGCATAATAACTAAAGTGGATACTTCATTAATTACTGATCTTTCTCTTGGAAAAATAGGTTTAAAATTTAAAGAGAATTGTCCAATGCATCTTAAATTTGACAATTCAATTAAATGAATTTTATGGTGACAGTGGTATTTTAAAGAAAGAGAGGATGAGAGCAAAGTTATGAAAGAGATGAAAGTAGAGAATATATATAATATTAGATGAATATTCACAATTTAATTTCTCATGTATGTTAATTATTAATGTCAGCCAGGCTATTCCAGGAGTCCAGTAAATGATGTGTTACCTTATAGAACCTGAAAGAGGGCGTATGATTTATATTTAATGTATATAAATTAATATTTTATTGCATAATAAAATTATATAAATATCTTATTACATATAAGTGTTATATTGATTTTATTGTTTATATAAATTTTATACATTTAAATTAAACATAATATATTTTATATTCTACAAATAATGGCGCATTTCTATGTATTTAATAATTATAAATTAATAATTAATTAATTATAAACATATATTATAATTATAAGTGTAAAATTGACTTATAATGTAATTAAATTAATTAATTAAATTTACATATTAAGTTAAACCTTTCATATATTATTAAACAGAAATATTGAGCGCTTTTTTGAATCATAATTGTGTCATCAAATTATTAAACAAGTTAAAACACTTTATTAAATAAATTATTAATGTTTTATTCTAAAAATTAGTGATTTTGTTAAGATAAATACTTGTTTTAAATTAAAAGAGTTATTACACTAATAAGAATAGTTAAAATAACTAATCACTCATGTTTCATACTAAATTAATTAATTACACTATTTTTATGTGTTAAAATAGTTCACTTTTATGTTTCACTTAAAATTGGGTTTTAAATAAAGGGTTATCAGACATGTTTTAAATTATATTAGTTGTTTTTATGTGTCTCAAGCTTATTTAGTTACTCCATAATCTTATTGTAACTGTTTGGGATTAAATTGGGGGATTTTAGGCTCTTACTCATGTGTCTTAGTTAATTGTATCATGGGTTTCCCCTTACACTTACTCAAAATTAGTTACATATTATTTTTGTTTGTATATACATTAATGTGGCGCTTCAGAGGGCCCCTTGCCTATATAAAGGCCTTGGGTAACCCCCTGTAGCCTCACCACTTATTACTTACTTTATTTTTATTATTAATTTTATTATTAATTACAAATGTTATACTTATAATAGTTTTTATTATGGCACTTTCTTGCCTTTGAAATCTAGTATATATTATGCATATAAAGGTTGCTTTAAGATCATTTAATATTAGTATTTGTTACTTAAGCAGAGAGAATAAAAAAACTTACCATGTATCATCCCATAAATATCTCGTTATAAGTCCTTGTAATTCCCCAGTCCAGTTTTGTCAATTAATTGTTGTTACTGCCTTTTCTTCCTTTTCCTCTTTTCCTTATTATTTTCATTCTCCTTCTTCTATTTTTCTCCTTCTTCTAGACGACCGGCCGACAATTGGGGGCCTTTCCGAATGACAACATCAATTTCTTGACGATTCGACAAATGATTAACGCACGGACCATCCTCGCACACAAAATCAACTTTTGCCGCGACGGTGAATTGAACTGGGGTCCTTACATAACGAGTTATATATTTCAAAATTCTATACATTTTAGAGTAATTGTTGATCATTATAGTAAGTTTTCCTTTGCACTTAACAAATCTATTTTAAATATTTTATGGCAATAACAGTGATTGTGGCTTAATTGCTGAATCACTGAGTGTAAGTTGGTCTTCCTAAATATTTTTGTTCCTAGTTGACCATGATAGAGCAACACTCTTAGTCCTAGATGAGTTTTATTTTTGACATATTAATTTATTGTCATAATAAAATAATTAATTTTCAATATAAATATTGTTGACAATATTTTGTCCAATATTATAAAAAATCATAAAATTATTTTGAAATATAAATAAAATGTGTGTATATTGAAAGTTTTGTTTGACATATTGATTTATTGTCAAAATAATGAAATTAAAATTTTAATATAAATATTTGTGACAATTTTTGTCCAATATTATAATAATCATACAATCATTTTTAAGTATAAATGAAAGTGTGTATATATTAAAAATTTAATTTTGAAATAACATTTATTTCTGATGAATTATTAATTTAATTTTGTCATTAATATCTTATTGGTTGACAATTATAGCATTTTCTGCATAGTCCCAATTTTTTCCATTAATTTGGTATTATTTATTTTGGTAGACCATAATAATACTTTTTGTATTTAGTCACCTTAATAAATTTTCTTTGATTATTATTTTATAACATATAATTCCAAATAATTTTTTATTTTATTAATTATTGTTTAAGGAATAAATGATGATTATAAAAGAATGTGAATTTTCATTATTTATATAATATGAATAATCAATAACTCATTTTTATTTCATTATTATTTTATACATATTACTGATAATGATGAATAATTCTATTAATTATTGTTTGAAAAAAAAAAATAATTATATAATAATGAATTATTTTTTTTTTTGGTAAAATATAAAATAATAATCATAATAAATATATAATTTCCTATCTTGTTGTTTTTTCTTTAAGATTAATTGGCATATAGAAATTAACAGTTTTTTGATTTTATTAATGATAGAATTCTTTGACATAAACTGATTTAAAATTTTGTTTCTTTAAAATTTTCAGGCACAATGTCTGCAAATATTGGTAACATGACTGCCACTGAGAAGCTGAAATTAAGAATTATGATGAACAAACAGTAACTTCCTCTCAATATTCAATACTTTTCATTCTGCTTCTTAATATATTGGACCTGCAGGACATAAATATAGAGACATAAATTAAAGTGGATCCCAACAACAGTCATGATAAACTTTCAGCTGCCTTGATAATGGAAAATACTCATTCAAGTCCTCAAATCACAGATCTATCAGCTCAATGACTGGCTTTGAATGAAGAAAAATTAAGATATAATGCTAAAATAGAACTTCTGAAGGACAGAATTCAAGAAATCTTATTCATTTTTAAGGTTTTAAATCAGAAAATTTTCATGCCTCCTAATCAGCTCCATCAATGTAAACATGCTAAAAGCCTGTTCAAACCTTAAGATATATTGAAGGTTGCATATGGAGGTGTGAGTGTCTGAAAAGGCACTGGCTTCAGTGGATAAAGATTATATGGATAAATTATTACCTATGACATGTGAAAAATGGAGAGGTTATGGCTCTGTTTTATGTCCCATTGGCAAATACAAAGCCACTGTATTCTTCATATATATAAAGGTGGTTTTGTCAGAGCTGTTTGTGAATTTGTTGTCATGAGAAATGATAATTTGAGCAATTGGTTTATTATGGTTAATGACATTCTGACCATGTTTGGTGTAAAATTGGACCCTGCCAATAATTGCTTCACATTGGGATTGAATGGCAAAAGGAAATTCAAAATTTCTTCCCCTAGAAGATCTTCTGCTTATTTGTTAAAGTCTTGTAACTCATTAACTCAATGTACAAGTAGAACAACAAATGAAATGGATAGTTTATTAGCTGAAATAAATACCGCTTCTTTTGGTGATCAATTAACTAGTGAGCAGAAGGATTCTATAATTGCCTCAATTACCACTTTTCCTATGGCTTTTGCTCATGGTTCTCATATCCTAGGAGTTGTTAAGGATAAAATGAAAATTACTTTATCCTGTAACTTGAGTGATATTCCTCCTAGTCTTAAGAAAAACACATATCTTGCTTCTCCATCAAAAAGAAAAGATATTGAAGATAATATTGAAACATTATTGAAAATGAATATCATTGAGAAAGTGGATGTCACCCCCAAATATTGTGTCATCTCCCCAGTCTTAATTTCTTATGAAAAAGATAAAGCTAGATTATGTGGAGATTACAGAGCTTTAAATACTTATACTGTTGATGATATTTATCCTTTACCCAGAATTAATTCTATACATGCTACCTTGCAAGGTGCAAAATTTATTAGTTGTCTGGATGGTAATAAAGGTTATCATCAAGTTCCAGTTGAGAAAAATTCTCAAATTTTTTTGCTTATTGCTACTCATATGGGAATATATAAGTGTGTTAGGATGCCATTTGGCCCTAAAAATGCTCCTTCAGTTTTCCAGAAGGTCATGGATAACACTTTCCATCAAGAAATTATTGAAGGTTGGCTCATGGTTTATATTGATGATATTATTGTTTTTTCTAAAACTTTTGATGAACATATGATTCATTTGAATAGAGTTTTCCAAAAAATGGATGAAATCAATATGACCTTATCTTTAAAAAAGTGTAAATTTGGTTTTCAATCTTTGAAAGTCCTTGGCCATGTTGTGTCAGGCTTACAAATTTGTGTAGACCATAATAAAGTTGCTGCCATTCAAAATGTGAAAGCACCAACTTCTGTAAGAGAAATCCAAAGTTTTTTGGGTATGTGTGGCTATTATAGACAATATATTAAAAATTATCAGGTCATAGCCTTGCCTCTTACAAAACTAACCAGAAAAGATGTTGCTTTTCTCTGGAATAATGACTGTCAAAAAGCTTTTAATACATTGAAAAGTTGCTTAATGACAGCCCCTATATTGGCTCTTCCAGATTTTAACAAGCCATTTGTACTTTATACAGATGCTAGCTTTATTGGTCTGGGAGCTGTCCTTCACCAAAAGCAAATTATTAATGATAAATCCTCAGAGGTTGTAATTTGTTATATTTCAAGAACCTTAAGAAATAGTGAATTGAAATATGGTGCCACTCAATTGGAGTGC
Source organism: Hemileia vastatrix (assembly GCA_030280995.1). Lineage (NCBI taxonomy): Eukaryota > Fungi > Basidiomycota > Pucciniomycetes > Pucciniales > Zaghouaniaceae > Hemileia > Hemileia vastatrix. Next base: position 26,005,079 of record JASXTE010000013.1, read on the forward strand.
TTAGCAGTTGTTTGGGCTCTTGAGAAACTTCATTACTACTTAGATGACCAAAAATTTGAGTTGGTAACTGACTGTAGTGCTGTGAAATCTCTCTTAAACCTCAAAACACCTAACAGACATATGTTCAGGTGGCAACTTGCTGTTCAAGAATACAGAGGAAGGATGACTATTATCCATAGAGCTGGAAATGTTCATTCTAATGTTGATATGCTCTCCAGATTGCCTCTGCCAAATAATGACTCAAATCCTGCTTATGTACCTGAAGAGGATACTGTTCATATCCATGGTATATTTGTAGTAGATATGGAAGAAGAGTTATTGCAATCAATACTGGATTCATATGAGAAGGATTCTGATTTAAATAAATTGGTTACTATCTTAAATGATCCTAAGAATGCTTCAATTCAAGCATTAATTAAAACTCTTCCTGCAAACTATCAAAATGCTTTGAGTAAAGGAAAGTTTTCTATTGAAGATGGTTATATATATTATAGAAGAAAGCTTACTAATGTAATTGTAATTCCTCCTTCTATGAATGAAACTATCCTCAAACTTTGTCATGATGACATATTAGCTGGTCATTTTGATCTTGAAAAAACATTGATTAGAATCAAAAACACTGCATGGTGGGCTAATATGTCTGAAGACACAAAATTATATGTTGAATCTTGTGATTCCTGCCAAAAATCTAAAAGGTTAACAGGTAAGAGAGCAGGGTTATTACAACATATTGAAGCACCTAGTGCTCCCTGGCAAATCATTAATATGGATTTTGTCACTGGTCTTCCTGTTGCAGGAAAAGACAGCTTTAACTCTTGTTGGGTAATAGTGGATAGATTCACAAAAATGTGAAAATTTATTCCAACCCACAAAGATGTATCCACCAAAGAATTAGCTTTCTTATGGTGGTCTTACATGTTTAATATTATTGGTTTTCCAAAAGCCATTATCTCTGATAGGGATCCAAAATTCACTTCTGAGTTTTGGACCTCTTTGATGGATATTTGTGGCTGTGAGTTGAAATTGTCTACAGCTCACCATCCTCAGACTGATGGTCTAGCTGAAAGAATGATTCAAACTCTGGAAGATATGATTAGAAGGTATTGTGCCTTTGGTTTAGAATATAAAGACAATGACAGATTTACTCATGATTGGGTCACTCTATTGCCTGGTCTTGAATTTGCATATAATAGCACTGTTCATTCTGTCACTGAGAAAAAGCCTTTTGAGCTTTGGTTAGGTTATGTCCCACATACTCCTGCTCAGATTCTCAATAATAAATTGCCTAAGTTGGAACTACACCCTGGTGTAAAATCTTTCATGCAAATGCAACATCTATGCAGAAAACATGCTCAGAGCTGTATTGATAAAGCATTTGAATATGAAAAGAAAAGATGGGATAACTCCCATAAAGAATACACATTTAACATGGGTGATGAAGTGTTGATCTCTACTGTCCATTTCAATTTACAAGGTAACCACAAATTAAAAGATCCTTTTGTAGGCCCATTTGTTGTTAAAAGAATGGTTGGTGATAATGCAGTGGAAGTTGTATTGTATTATCCATATGATAGGAAACATCCTGTTTTTCCCATTTCTTTGCTTAAACCTTTTACTTCCAACAGTGACTTATTTCCCATAGAAGGGGAAGACCTAAGAAAAACACTCAGGAAGTCACAGAAACAGCAGAAATTGATAAAATTCTCAATGATAGAATTATCACTTCTGAAAGAGGTATTGAATATTTATTGAGATATAAGAACAAATCATCTGAACATGATGCATGGATACCTGGCAAGGAGATTTCAAATCTGCCTACTCTGTTGAAAAAATACAAAAAGAAAAAATCTTAGCATTTTTTTTATTGTTTTTTTTAGAGTGAGGGAGTGTCAGCCAGGCTATTCCAGGAGTCCAGTAAATGATGTGTTACCTTATAGAACCTGAAAGAGGGCGTATGATTTATATTTAATGTATATAAATTAATATTTTATTGCATAATAAAATTATATAAATATCTTATTACATATAAGTGTTATATTGATTTTATTGTTTATATAAATTTTATACATTTAAATTAAACATAATATATTTTATATTCTACAAATAATGGCGCATTTCTATGTATTTAATAATTATAAATTAATAATTAATTAATTATAAACATATATTATAATTATAAGTGTAAAATTGACTTATAATGTAATTAAATTAATTAATTAAATTTATATATTAAGTTAAACCTTTCATATATTATTAAACAGAAATATTGAGCGCTTTTTTGAATCATAATTGTGTCATCAAATTATTAAACAAGTTAAAACACTTTATTAAATAAATTATTAATGTTTTATTCTAAAAATTAGTGATTTTGTTAAGATAAATACTTGTTTTAAATTAAAAGAGTTATTACACTAATAAGAATAGTTAAAATAACTAATCACTCATGTTTCATACTAAATTAATTAATTACACTATTTTTATGTGTTAAAATAGTTCACTTTTATGTTTCACTTAAAATTGGGTTTTAAATAAAGGGTTATCAGACATGTTTTAAATTATATTAGTTGTTTTTATGTGTCTCAAGCTTATTTAGTTACTCCATAATCTTATTGTAACTGTTTGGGATTAAATTGGGGGATTTTAGGCTCTTACTCATGTGTCTTAGTTAATTGTATCATGGGTTTCCCCTTACACTTACTCAAAATTAGTTACATATTATTTTTGTTTGTATATACATTAATGTGGCGCTTCAGAGGGCCCCTTGCCTATATAAAGGCCTTGGGTAACCCCCTGTAGCCTCACCACTTATTACTTACTTTATTTTTATTATTAATTTTATTATTAATTACAAATGTTATACTTATAATAGTTTTTATTATGGCACTTTCTTGCCTTTGAAATCTAGTATATATTATGCATATAAAGGTTGCTTTAAGATCATTTAATATTAGTATTTGTTACTTAAGCAGAGAGAATAAAAAAACTTACCATGTATCATCCCATAAATATCTCGTTATAAGTCCTTGTAATTCCCCAGTCCAGTTTTGTCAATTAATTGTTGTTACTGCCTTTTCTTCCTTTTCCTCTTTTCCTTATTATTTTCATTCTCCTTCTTCTATTTTTCTCCTTCTTCTAGACGACCGGCCGACAATTAATGTTGACTCACATTTCAATAATAACTAAATACATACAGATAACTGAAAGAAGTTTATTATTTTAGAGCCTAAGTTTTGTGCCAATAAATTAAAATTAGTTTCTTCAATAGCGCAAATGTAAAAAAAAATACATTAATATTTTTTCCCCTTATAATATATATATATATTTTTTCTCCTCCATTTAATTTTTTGAGCATTGTCTTATATTTTTTTTATTCCAAGGAACAATGTGAAATTTTTATTGATAAGGGCTAAATATCAACTTTTGTCTAGAAAATTTAAGATTATGTTCAAGTATTTTTACAGAGTTATATTTTTATTAATAATTTTTTTAAAAAGGACTTAAATAGTATGCTTTTTTATATATTTGCAGAAATAAAAATGATAATTGAAACAATATTCCAGACCTAGTATACTATGTGTCATTTAAGATATTTCTACTAATATCAAACCTGACCACCCAAAATTCTATGAATCTAGATATAAAATTAAATATTATGATATGCTAAGTGTTGTGGCTCAACTATTGCTCAAAATTGGTCCAACTGATGCTCAACTTGAGTCCAAAGCTCTGCTCAAGAAGGGAGAAATTGAGGCTCAATTTAGGGCCAAATTTCTTTTTCAAACTTTTTTCATATAGTTTAGAAACAGTTTCACAACATTTCCCCCCATGATTTCCCAGACTCTTCCTGAAAGTTTCAATGAGAGGGAACTGTTAGAAGTTTACCCCCTTATTTTCTGTGGTGATAGATGATAAACTTGAATATCTATGCCCTTACTTTAAAGAGATGGATGCAATTTTTGGAGAGCAAGCTGAAGTTAATCCTGCAAAAATGTTGAATGGAGAAGATGCTATCTCCAAACATGATGTTGAAACAAATCTTTTCCCATCCTCTTCCTCCACTCAAGCCTCCCCTGTTCTAAATTTAACAAATCTAGATGGATTTTCTATAGATCCTTATGGATATTTAAACCAACCCAATCTAACTCAAGTATTTTTTTTTCTTTTATCTTACCAATTATTTTTTTTATTTAAATTTTCTTATTTTTAAAAAGGCTGAAGAACAAACATAGGAGCCACAATCAACTGTGTCCAAAGCCAGAAACAATGATGAGGAGGAAAATGTGACCTTGAACAAAAAGTAAAGGGCTTCAAGTAGTCTAAATTTCCACTCTCAATGAAGACAAAAAATTGATACTTCATTGCAAACTCTTTTTTCTTCTATCAAAGAATTTTTGGAGAAATGTGATGCAGGTAAGTGATATGTCAGCCAGGCTATTCCAGGAGTCCAGTAAATGATATGTAACTTATAAAACCTGAAAGAGTGGGTAAGAATTGTATTTAATGAATATAAATTAATATTTTATTGCATAATAAAATTATATAAGTATTTTATTATATACAAGTGTTATATTAATTTTATTGGGTATATAAATTTTTATATACATTTAAATTGAACATAATATAATATATTCTACAAATAATGGCGCATTTTTATGTATTTAATAATTATAAATTTACATTTAATTAAATGAAGAACATATATTATAATTATAAGTGTAAAATTGACTTATAATATAATTAAATTAATTAGTTGAAATTATATATTAAATAATACCTTTCATATAATACTAAACAATAATTAATGACGCTTCTTTTGACCCTTAATTGTGTCAGGAAAAACCAATTAATTAATTTATACTAAATTGAGATTCATTACATGTTTTGTTGCGTCAAAGTATTTTTTGTTTCACTTAAAATATCCTTAAATCAGACTGTACCATCTGTTTGGAATTATTTTTCTCATAGTTCATTTGTTCCAATCTTGTTTAGTTATTCACTATTTTTACTTACTGATTTGGGAATTAATGGCGGGAAAATTGGATTCTTAATTGGGGTTTTAATTATTTGTTTCATATTTTTCTCTACATTGTTATGTTTCATTTACTCTTTGATATACTTGTTTTATTCTATTCTAATTATTGTATTTACAAATATAGTGGCCCCTCAGAGGACCCATTGCCTATAAAAGGGCCTTGGATAATCCCCTGTAGCCTCATCACTTATTATACACTCAACAAATTAAATACAATTTTATTATGTTTATATTCTTTTTATTAGTAATACAATTATAATTAAAATTCTATATAACAATTTAAAGGTTGCTTTAAGTCTGATAGTAATTAAAAGTGTTTGCCGCACAGAACCCTTACCTTAAATAATATTATTGTTAATAAAGCCTAAGTTTTTTGTCATCTCTCAAGTTACTCGCCATTGTTTTCCTTTTAAATAAATTAAATACTCTATTACAGATTATTTCTTTTATTTTTTCCCTTGTCCTCCTCCTTTTCTCCTCTTTTCCTTACCTTCTTCTAGACGACTGACCGACAACTGGGGACCTTTCCAAACGACGACGACGATCGAGCCTGGCGACGAACGACAAAACGCATGGACCACCTAGCAAAAACAAAACTTTTGCCGCGACTGTGTTTCGAACTTGGGTTTGATCTCTTAGGTTTATATTATATTAATTCTTATATTATTTTGAAGTGATTTTTCAATCACTATAGTAAGTTCACCTTTGCACCTCTCACTTGTATTACTATATTTTTACTGCAATAACATTGATTGTGGCTTAATTGCTGATTCACTGAGTGTAAGTGTTCAATTATTAAATTTTTTTTTTTCCTAGTTGACCATTATAGAGTGTTAAATCCTCTTAGTCCTAGAAGAATTGACATTTTTTATTAATACAAATTGAATTATTAATTTTATTTTTTTTATATTATTAATTATTGTTAATTTTGGTTGACTTAAAAGTACTTTGTGCTTAGTCCCAAATATATTGCCATATTTAATATTGGTAATTAATTGGTTGAATTAACTTGATTGTTTATTCCCAATTTAACCTTGCAATCCATTTTTTTTTAAAAAAATAATTTTTTATAATTATTACTTTATATTGAAAATTTTTTTTCTATAATTTAATTAATAATTTTTTTTATATTTGGAGCAATTATTAACTAACTTTTATTATTTTTTTTTAAAAAATAAGAAGTAAATTAAAATCTTCCCACTAGTATGTCCAACAATTTGGCTGACAAAATGGATAACATGCAAGTGGATGAAATTGAAATTGACTATGATGCTGACACTGTAAGTTCTTCTAAAGTTGGACATAAAAAATCTTATGCTAACACAAAGAATTCACATACTGCAGGATGTGGAAATGACAGGAAATGTAAACAAACCAAACCCCCTTCCCCCAGTACCACAGAAGGAAGTAAAGCCTCTAGTGCCTCAAGAAGGTCTTCCAAAAGGCTTCAAAATAAAAAAGCTTCCTCTGCCACAACAAATCAGCAACCTATCCAGTCATATAAAAGAGTTGAAGACAGAAAATATGACGTACAAAGCAAAGGTAGACACCTTGTGGGATCAGGTTCAAGAACTCAGGAACCAGATTCAGGCCCAGGCCCCTCCTCAGTTGCCTCCAAATCAGCCTCAGTTTCAGGCTCAACCTTCACAGCCACCCAGCTCAACCATCCGAAATCCAAATACTATGGAAGTAGAGCAATGGAAATGGGATTATCTAATGAGTCACTACCAACAGAATGTGCAACACCCTCCTCATCATCAGCCTGGCCCATCCAGAACACCCAATTTCCATCCACCTCCTCATCCCTACCAACAAGGCAGGAGAAAGAAGGCCCAAGCACAATCCCAAACCCAGTCCCAGGGGAAGTTTCCTCCTCTGCCATGGTAAGTAATTTGGTTTATAGTCACTTGGGTATGTTTTCTAATAAATCTTCTTCTGCAGGTAATATTATTGAACATGGTGAAAGAACAGTTAAACCTGTTAAAAGACAGCTTCCTGTAACTAGTAGCCCTATTGATGTAATTAGCAAATTGTCATTTGATGAACCTTTACATTTAACTTCTACATCTTTAATTAATCCTTCTCTTGCAATTAAAAATGATTCTGTTCCCCCTGAAATCTATACCTTAATTGAAAAAACTTCTGAGGAAATATTGAAAGATACTCTTGATTTTAATGTTGTGAAAGACAAACATGTGAGAGATGTGTTAATCCATGAAAATGATAGATTAAATAATTTACACTTGCAATGTAAAGTGAGTTCTTCTGTACAAGATACAGCTTATTTAAAAATCAAAGAAACCTTGAATATTGTTCTTAGTCAACAAAAACAAATAAGAAGTGACCATAGAGCTATCTCAGATAGAAATATCAGTCTACATAAGACCTTGAGTGAATTGAAACCCCTTATTGAAGAAAATTATTCATTCAAAAATGAAATAAAATCTCTGCAAAATGAGTTTAAAAAGCTAAAAAATGATTTCCATGCACTAAGTACCAAACACTCAGTTTCTGAGGACAGAAATGTTCTATCTCTTGCAAATGTAAATGACCAGATGTCTGAAATTCCAAGAATAAGAAACTATGTGTCTGACCTGCAGGAAAAGTTCTCAACCTTAACCATCAATAATGAATTAAATGAGATTGCTGTCAATAAGCTGCATAAAAATAAAGGGAAAAAACCTGAGCAAAGTTCATCCTTTCTTCCTCATATTTCAACCATTAAACAAACTGACAATGAGTCTGTAAAATCGTTTGCTACTAGCAAAAAATCTTGTGATGGTCATGCACCAGCTGTTTCTGTAAATAATGAAATTTCTGAACAACTGGCTAAACTTCAGGAATTATTAATAATGAATAATTCAAACCAAAAAGTGGACCATCCCAGTAGTCAGAAAAATTGGCCTAAGTTAGACCAATATCCTACCTTTGATGGTGATTCTTCCTCTGATTGGCAACACTTTATCCAAAGAATTGATAATTTAAAGAGATCTTATAAACTACCTGATGAGGAAATTGTTTCTAAGCTAATTTCTTTATTTTCCAATGTAGCCTTGATGTGGTATGAATCTGTTCTTTTAGATAACAATCATTATACATGGAATGATTGGAAATCCTTGATTGAGAATCAGTTTGGTGGTTCAAAATTCAGGTTAGCTCAACAGAGACTGTATGAAAATACTAGATATGTATCCTCCTCTGTTGAAAAGCCCATTGTTTTTCTGATGAAAATAACAAAAATCCTTAGAGCAATTGATCCAAAGATGGATTATGATATTTGGAGAGATAAAATCTTGTATAAATTACCAAATTCTCTTAGGGATTTGATTGTGGCTAGAACTGAGCATGTAAGGGAAAATTCTTCTTTCATTAATATATGTAATGAGGTATTGCTCAACCATAGATATGAACCAAAGAATTACCTTGGTAAATCTTATAATGATCAGAATAAACCTTCTACAAAGCTCCCAGAAAAATCTGGTAAACCCTCTGCCCCAGTTGCACCTAAAAAATATGCATCAAATACTTGTTATAAGTGTAACAAACAGTGGCAGAAGGGTCATGTTTGTGAAAAGAAAATTCATCTTGTTGAACAAAATGAAGACACTGATGAAGTTGAACTTGATGTCAATAATTCTTCCAGTGACTGTGAAAGTAATATCTCCTATGACAATGAATCTGTTAAAGATGTTTTAATGTTGGAACATGATGTCCATTATTTAAATAATATATCTGAAGATTGTGTATTGAATTTATCTTCAGTAGAAAATGCTGAGATAATTAAAGATATTACTAACAATTCTATTCCTATATCCCCTTTAAAGGCACCTGTTATCATTAATGGTAAAAATGTTGATGTAGTTCTTGATTCTGGTGCTGGAGGAAGTGTAGTATCTGAAAAAGCTTTGGCTTCAGTGGATAAGGAATATTTGAGTAAATTATTACCTATAACTTCTGAAAAATGGAGAGGGTATGGTTCTACCTTATTTCCTATTGGAAAATACAAAACCTCTGTATTCTTCAAATATAATAATGGTTTTGTCAGAGCTATTTGTGAGTTTGTTGTCATGAAAAATGATAATTTGAGCAATTGGTTTATTATGGGAAATAATATTTTAACCATGTTTGGTGTGAAACTGGACCCAGCAAATAATTTCTTTACCTTAGGAATGAATGGGAAAAGGAAATTCAAAATTTCCTCTCCTAGAACTTCTGGGCATTTGTTGAAATCTTGTAACTCACTGATCCAGTGTAAAGGTAGAACAACAACTGAAATGGATGATTTATTACATGAAATAAATACCGCTTCTTTTGGTGATCAGTTGACTAGTGAACAAAAGGATTCTATTGTTGCCTCTATTACCTCTTTCCCTATGGCTTTTGCTCATGGTTCTCATGTCTTGGGAATTGTTCAGGAAGAGATGAAAATTACCTTATCCTGTAATTTGAGTGATATTCCTCCTACCCTTAAGAAAAAACCATATCCTGCTTCTCCATCAAAAAGAAAAGATATTGAAGATAATATTGAAACATTATTGAAAATGAATATCATTGAGAAAGTGGATTTAACCCCCAAATATTGTGTCATCTCCCCAGTCCTGATTTCTTATGAAAAAGATAAAGCTAGATTATGTGGAGATAACAGAGCTTTAAATACTTATACTGTTGATGATATTTATCCTTTACCCAGAATTAATTCAATACATGCTACCTTGCAAGGTGCAAAATTTATTAGTTGTCTGGATGGTAATAAAGGTTATCATCAAGTTCCAGTTGAGAAAAATTCTCAAAATTTTTTGCTTATTGCTACTCATATGGGAATATATAAGTATGTTAGGATGCCATTTGGCCCTAAAAATGCTCCTTCAGTTTTCCAAAAAGTTATGGATAACACTTTCCATCAAGAAATTATTGAAGGTTGGCTCATGGTTTATATTGATGATATTATTGTTTTTTCTAAAACTTTTGATGAACATATGATTCACTTGAATAGAGTTTTCCAAAAAATGGATGATATCAATATGACCTTATCTTTAAAAAAGTGTAAATTTGGTTTTCAATCTTTGAAAGTCCTTGGCCATGTTGTGTCAGGCTTACAAATTTGTGTAGACCATAATAAAGTTGCTTCCATTCAAAATTTAAAAGCACCAACTTCTGTAAGAGAAATCCAAAGTTTTTTGGGTATGTGTGGCTATTATAGACAATATATTAAAAATTATCAGGTCATAGCCTTGCCTCTTACAAAACTGACCAGAAAAGATGTTGCTTTTATCTGGAATAATGACGGTCAAAAAGCTTTTGATACATTAAAAAGTTGCTTAATGACAGCCCCTATATTGGCTCTCCCAGATTTTAACAAGCCATTTTTCCTTTATACAGATGCTAGCTTTATTGGTCTGGGTGCTGCCCTTCACCAAAAGCAAATTATTAATGATAAATCCTCAGAGGTTGTAATTTGTTATATTTCAAGAACCTTAAGAAATAGTGAATTGAAATATGGTGCCACTCAATTGGAGTGCTTAGCATTTGTTTGGGCTCTTGAGAAACTTCATTACTATTTGGATGACCAAAAATTTGAGTTGGTAACTGACTGTAGTGCTGTGAAATCTCTCTTAAACCTAAAGACACCTAACAGACATATGTTCAGGTGGCAACTTGCTGTTCAAGAATACAGAGGAAGGATTACAATTATCCATAGAGCTGGAAATGTTCACTCTAATGTTGATATGCTCTCCAGATTTCCTCTGCCAAATAATGACTCAAATCCTGCTTATGTACCTGAAGATGATACTGTTCATATCCATGGTATATTTATAGTTGATATGGAAGAGGAGTTATTACAGTTAATACTGGATTCATATGATAAAGATTCTGATTTAAATAAATTGGTTACTATCTTAAATGATCCTAAGAATTCTTCAATTCAAGCATTAATAAAAACTCTTCCTGCAAAGTATCAAAATGCTTTAAATAAAGGAAAGTTCTCTATTGAAGATGGTTATATATATTATAGAAGGAAGCTTACCAATGTAATTGTTATTCCTCCTTCAATGAAAGAAACTATCCTCAAACTTTGTCATGATGACATATTAGCTGGTCATTTTGATCTTGAAAAAACATTGATTAGAATCAAAAACACTGAATGGTGGGCTAATATGTCTGAAGACACAAAATTATATGTTGAATCTTGTGATTCCTGCCAAAAATCTAAAAGGTTAACAGGTAAAAGAGCAGGGTTATTACAACATATTGAAGCACCTAGTGCTCCCTGGCAAATCATTAATATGGATTTTGTCACTGGTCTTCCTGTTGCAGGTAAAGACAGCTTTAACTCTTGTTGGGTAATAGTGGATAGATTCACAAAAATGTGCAAATTTATTCCAACCCACAAAAATGTATCCACCAAAGAATTAGCTTTCTTATGGTGGTCTTATATGTTTAATATTATTGGTTTTCCAAAAGCCATTATCTCTGATAGGGATCCAAAATTCACTTCTGAGTTTTGGACCTCTTTGATGGATATTTGTGGCTGTGAGTTAAAATTGTCTACAGCTCACCATCCTCAAACTGATGGTCTAGCTGAAAGAATGATTCAAACTCTGGAAGATATGATTAGAAGGTATTGTGCCTTTGGTTTAGAATATAAGGACAATGACAGATTTACTCATGATTGGGTCACTCTTTTGCCTGGTCTTGAATTTGCATATAATAGCACTTTTCATTCTGTCACTGAGAAAAAGCCTTTTGAGCTTTGGTTAGGTTATGTCTCAAACACTCCTGCTCAGATTCTCAATAATAAATTACCTAAGTTGGAACTACACCCTGGTGTAAAATCTTTTATGCAAATGCAACAGCTATGCAGAAAACATGCTCAGAGTTGTATTGATAAAGCATTTGAATATGAAAAGAAAAGATGGGATAAATCCCATAAAGAATACACATTTAACAAGGGTGATGAAGTGTTGATCTCTACTGTCCATTTCAATTTACAAGGTAACCACAAATTAAAGGATCCTTTTGTAGGACCATTTGTTGTTAAAAGAATGGTTGGTGATAATGCAGTAGAAGTTGTATTGTATTCTCCATATGATAGGAAACATCCTGTCTTTCCCATTTCTTTGCTTAAGCCTTATACTTCCAACAGTGACTTATTTCCAAAAAGAAGAGGAAGACCTAAGAAGAACCCTCAGGAAGTCACAGAAACAGCAGAAATTGATAAAATTCTCAATGATAGAATTATCACTTCTGAAAGAGGTACTGAATATTTATTGAGATATAAGAACAAATCATCTGAACATGATGCATGGATACCTGGCAAGGAAATTTCAAATCTGCCTACTCTGTTGAAAAAATACAAAAAGAAAAAATCTTAGCATTTTTTTTATTGTTTTTTTTAGAGTGAGGGAGTGTCAGCCAGGCTATTCCAGGAGTCCAGTAAATGATATGTAACTTATAAAACCTGAAAGAGTGGGTAAGAATTGTATTTAATGAATATAAATTAATATTTTATTGCATAATAAAATTATATAAGTATTTTATTATATACAAGTGTTATATTAATTTTATTGGTTATATAAATTTTTATATACATTTAAATTGAACATAATATAATATATTCTACAAATAATGGCGCATTTTTATGTATTTAATAATTATAAATTTACATTTAATTAATTGAAGAACATATATTATAATTATAAGTGTAAAATTGACTTATAATATAATTAAATTAATTAGTTGAAATTGTATATTAAATAATACCTTTCATATAATACTAAACAATAATTAATGACGCTTCTTTTGACCCTTAATTGTGTCAGGAAAAACCAATTAATTAATTTATACTAAATTGAGATTAATTACATGTTTTGTTGCGTCAAAGTATTTTTTGTTTCACTTAAAATATCCTTAAATCAGACTGTACCATCTGTTTGGAATTATTTTTCTCATAGTTCATATGTTCCAATCTTGTTTAGTTATTCACTATTTTTACTTACTGATTTGGGAATTAATGGCGGGAAAATTGGATTCTTAATTGGGGTTTTAATTATTTGTTTCATATTTTTCTCTACATTGTTATGTTTCATTTACTCTTTGATATACTTGTTTTATTCTATTCTAATTATTGTATTTACAAATATAGTGGCCCTTCAGAGGACCCATTGCCTATAAAAGGGCCTTGGATAATCCCCTGTAGCCTCATCACTTATTATACACTCAACAAATTAAATACAATTTTATTATGTTTATATTCTTTTTATTAGTAATACAATTATAATTAAAATTCTATATAACAATTTAAAGGTTGCTTTAAGTCTGATAGTAATTAAAAGTGTTTGCCGCACAGAACCCTTACCTTAAATAATATTATTGTTAATAAAGCCTAAGTTTTTTGTCATCTCTCAAGTTACTCGCCATTGTTTTCCTTTTAAATAAATTAAATACTCTATTACAGTTTATTTCTTTTATTTTTTCCCTTGTCCTCCTCCTTTTATCCTCTTTTCCTTACCTTCTTCTAGACGACTGATCGACATGATACCACACCTCTTAATACTTTACTTGGCTTTTTTTCTACGTTTTTGCTAATATTTCTTATCACTCTAGAACAAGTGGAAGTTGCTAAAGAGACTCTAAAGTTTGAAAAGCAAAGAAAAATCTCTCTTTAAGGGAGGGTTACAGGGAAAAAGACTTGGAGGAGAGGAAGTATGAGCTCTCTTTACAGAAGGATGATAGGGCACAAGACTTGGAGGTGAAGAAATTTGAGCTAACTCTTAGTATTGAAAAATAGAAGAAAGAGGAGAAAACACTTGAGCATCAAAACTTAATGGAACAGTTGAAATTTAAGCATGATCTCAAAAAGAATTCAAAGAAGAAATTTTTTTTTAATGGAATGTGTTAAAGCCAATAAATCTTATGAAGAAATTAAATGTCTAGTGAAATTTTTTAATGACAAGTGTGTTTTATTTCTTTCATACTTCAATTATTCATAATTCTTTGTACATAAAACTTTACTATAATTTCCTGTATTTCATTACTCTATCCATTATTAGTTGAGTTTTTGTATTTTAACATTAAAAATTCTTTTTTTAATAAAATTTTCAAGTCTCATTTGAAAAGTTGCCAACCCCCCCTGAATTTTCTTGAAGTAAGGGGTGGGTATCACCCAAATTCTTTCAATTCAAGAATCTTGAAAGTCTTATATGAGAATTGGGCATTTCTACCCCCTGCATTTTACGGGTATCACCAACATTATTTCAAGTCAAGAATTTCACAAGTCTTATAAGAAATTTTGGCAAAACTCCTCCCTGAATTTTATTGAAGTAATAAGGGACAGGTATAACCAAATTTTCAAGTCAAAAATTTTGCAATTCTAATATGAAAAGTTGGCAATACCCCCCCCACCCTGCACTTTATTGAAGTAAGAAATGGGTATCACCAAAATTCTTACAAGTCAAAAATTTAACATTTCAGGTTTGAAAATTTGGCAATACCCCCCCCCTGAATTTTATAAAATTAAGAGGTGGGTATCACCAAAATTTTTACAAGTCATCAATTTTGCATGTCAGATTTGAAAATTTGGAAATACCCCCCCTTGCATTTTATTGAAGTAAGGGGTGGGAATCACCAAAATTTAATATAATTCAACAACTTAATAAATAAATAAATAATATATCTCAAATTTACTAGTTCTAAAGTAATGAAAATTCCCCATCCAAAATGCAGATAAATTCTAGAGACTAAGTTTGGGACTTTCCACAGGTATAGGTGAGATGAGCCCCATGAAACAAGATAACTGTATTTTCAGCCTAGGTATCCCCAGGAATGAGTAATTCTTATGTATAAAATAAGATAACCTTAATTACATCAAGCTTATAACTTAAAAATAAGTTTAAAATACTTATATATATGGTTATAATACATATATATATAATTATTACACTATTATATGAATGACGGTAGTTTAAATAGCTTATACATAGCCTAATAATACTTATTAACGTGTCAATAGAGTCATAATATACTTATATTAAGTGATATTAACTTATTATATATATACATAAGCTTATATGTATACATAAACCTCATATCCAGTGAAATATGTAGTTATATTATGGACATTTAGGTCTATAAGTGGGTTTTAACCTCTTAATAGCCTATCAAATTTATTTTTCTGCTTATTTTAGGTCATATGGACATATTTAGCTGACTCACAACACCTACACAAGAATATAAACCTTTTTCAGGCACATATATCCAGTTTGGACAACTTAATCTGCTTCCTTGGATGGATTTTCACTGATTTGTGGGTTGGGAGATGATTATTGGGTTAATATGGATGCTTGTGGATGTTATTGGGGGCTTTGAAAGTTAATTTAGTTCCTTTATATGCTTTGGGTTTCATTATATACTCTTTGGATGAGTTATTTTACCTTTTTCTTTATGGTATCTGCATTTATCTGTTTATTCTATTTTTGGTATGGGTCTGTGGTATCATTAATTGTGATGGGGAGTCCTTACTGGAGGTCTGGGTGTTGAAAATACTTGAAGTGGAGGCCATGGGGAGGTGATTGGCTCTCACAGTGCTGTAATTACGGGGGATAGCAGTGACATCATCTGGATTGAAGGTCTGTGCACTCCAGTGGATTTTGGTATAAGTAAGGGAGGATTTGATGGGTTATTAGACATCACTTATTAATACAAATCAAATAAACACTATTAAAAAATAATTATAATATATAAATATTTATTTAAGCATTTATAAATTAATAATATCTTTATATAAGCTATAACTATATTTTATTTATCCATTTTCCACCACTAGCACACATATAAATCCAAGTATTGTGAGTTTATTTTGAGAATAACTATTTTATTAGTCTTCCCCTGAGGTTTAATAACTAAATAATTTATCATTAAGTAGTAGGACAATTAATATTTATTATTTAATCAAACTTAGATACTAGCGCACACTGACAATTGGGGGTCTTTCCTTAATTATTACTTATTTTTTAGTATAAGCCTTAGGACATGATTTCTACTCTAGTATATCTCATAAAAACCAAATATTTAAGACTGAAGCACATTAGTGGGTCATCATAACTCAGTGATTGTGGAAAAGAACCCTTATAATAATTTTACAAATTTTTTATAATAAAAATTAGGTATTTAAAGTAGTAACTGTACCCAATATAAACCCAATTTCACTTGGTATTTGGTCACCAATATAACACTCAATTAAATTGGTATTTGTTTAAAGCTTTTTAAGATAATTATCCACCCTTAAAAAGGTCTAGTTAAGCTTATTTTTTATTTCTAACAGATTTTTTCAAATTCTTCTTTTATTTTATTTAAATAAATAAAGATATAAATTCAGGGTAAGCTCCAGTGCTTTTATTAGTAATTATATTGCTAATAATTTTTGTCTACTAATTAACATACATTTTTTCTCTTTTTTAGATGTGTAGAATAGTTACTTAAGTCATAATGAGAGCTCTACAGGAAAATGTAAGTGATAAACTTGCTTTTAACACCAGGTCTAAAGCTAAAAATATTGTTCCAGGACATCACTATGGAGGGCCAATCCTACCCACAGCCAGAAAAAAATGAGCATAGAAGAAAAGGACACCTTATTAAAAAAGATAACTATGAAAAAGACTTCACCTCCTCTTCAGGATCAACTTTCCCATCTGGCCAAACAGGTTCTGAGTTTAGAGGAGTCAAGATTTACAATACTAAAAGAGGTAGAGAAGCTGCCATAGAACTGCAAGGTGGGATTTCAGCAAATTAACCAAGCTTTGGCAGATTTAAAGTGAGGGCAGCCAAACCAACAACCCCCTACCCAAGGAGGATCAATTCAGTCCCAGGACAAGATCATGGTAGAGAAATGGAAGCGGGACTGGTTCCATCAACAGTGGTCAAGCCACAATTGCAACAGGGATACACCCCCTCACCAGACAGCCTCAGCTCACCCCTACAGAGGAAAGCAAAAGCGCCAAAAGTCAGGACTTGCTCCTATCCCATGTTACGTAGATTACCCCCTCAGATTGAACACAATACTAATGATTACAATTTAGGTAATTCTATGTAGAGATATTGGGTATATTATTGGTTATCTTCTTCTCTTATTAGTCTACTATACGTTTCTCGTATCTATAAAACTCTTATTGTCCCATCTTACCGTTTCCAATTGTCTCCACCCAACTGCCTATATTATATTCTTATCACTTATTTCCTTGATTCTAGTTGAATATTCACTATAAAAGGATGCTTGCCCTGTTGTATCTTGTGGCATCCAATCTTAATATTAACTATTATTTTTCCCATTCAACTAGTCAAGTCCATTTCTCTCAGTCCAGTCCAAATATTTGTCCAAGTCCATCTATTATTTCATATAATGATAAAGTCTTATTATCTAAGGTAACATGTTTGTATGCTCTGCTACAGAGCTTTATTATCCAATCTTAATATTAACTATTATTTTTCCCATTCAACTAGTCAAGTCCAAATATTTTTCCTCTGTCCTCATATTTGTCCAAGTCCATCTATTATTTCATATACTGATAAAGTCTTATTATCTAAGGTAAAATTCAAGTCCATTTCTTTCAGTACAGTCCAAATATTTGTCCTCTGTCCTCATATTTTTCCAAGACAATCTATTATTTCATATACTGATAAGGTCTTATTATCTAAGTTTTCACAGGTTATGGGCCCAGCGCTCCACATTTAAATAACCAGACTTAGATTATTATTTCCACTCCTGTCTCCACCGCTTCTTCAGATTCATCCTCTAACTCTACCACCACTCCTTCCACTAATATTAATTCAGATTTTTACCTTAACACTCTTGATAATACCAATTTCTCTGAGATCAAAGGTGTAGAAAAACTCACCAACAAAAATTATTCCACTTGGAAGGTCAATATTAAATATGCTTTAAAAGTTAGAAATATTGATTACTTTCTATATGATTCTTTTAAACCACCTACCAATCCCAATCTCAGAGAAGTTTATAATTTGCGTTGCTTTCAAACCAATACTATTTTAAAAATGTTTCTTAATCGTCCTAACCACCGTAAATTTGTAAGCAATGACAATATAATTGACCCTTCTGGACTTTGGAAGGCTATCAAAAATCATTACGCTTCATCAACCAGACCAAACTGCTCACACGTTATTTCAAAATTGTTTAAAATTGATTTTAATGAGGGAAATATTCTAGGTTCCATTGATGACTTTAGAGGTGCCATATTACTTCTTCAAGAAGTATCACCAGAGTTATTCATTCATGACAACTTTACTCAAATATTTGCTTACTACCTGTTAGACAAATTACCAGAATCTTATCAATCAATCACCCAATTTATGTATAGCAATCACAAAACATCTGAAATACTACCAACCATAGATTGAGTCTTTGAAAAAATTGAATATGAAGTTATGAGATGACAAAATTCTAATCCCACTTCTTTGGAATCATCTGTTTTGAGTGTGGACAATAAGACTGACAAATCTAAACTTTGGTGTTTAAAAGGAAAACATAATCTGTTATCTTCTCATCCCGAGTCATCCTGTTTTCAATTACACCCTGAAAAAAGAGAGGAGTTTCTTAAATGACAAAAAGAAAAAGAAAATAATTTGAAGGTATTAACTGTTACTACCAACATACCTGAAACTTGCACTATTCTAAACAGTGGTGCGTCTGATTCTTTATTTAATGATAAGACATTATTTTATTCCCTAACTCCCACATCAATTAAACTCTCTATGGCTAATGGACAACAATCAACTGCCCTTGGACAAGGCAAAGTTACATTCACATCCTCAACTGGACAAAAATTTAAATTAAAAAGACTTTATGTACCATCAGTCAAAACTACCTTAATTGCCGCATTTGACTTGCTGCAAAATGGCTGGAGAGTTTGAAATAAAGATGGTAATATTAATTTAAATTATTTGGATAAAGTAATACTTAACTCATCAACTAGTGGTAACATATTAAGTTTTCCATTTAGAAATTGCTCTTCCATCAATTCTATCACTTCTAATTCTAAAATTGATTTATTACACCATAAGGCTGGACATCCTAACAATCTTGTATTAAAATTTTTATATCCCAATTTAAATCTTGACAATTATCATTGTAGAAGATGAAATCTAGCTAAATCTCATATTCTTCCATTTCCTGGCTCATTTCCTTCTCCATATAATTTACTTGACACTATCTCTATGGATCTATGTGGGCCTATTAATCCTACTTCTAAGGGTGGAAAACACTACTTCTTCCATATAGTAGACAGTTTATCTAAATATAGATTTGTCTATTTTCTGACTTATAAATCAGAAGCTTTTTCTTAGTTCAAAAATTTTAAAATTAGCGCCAAAAAATAAGTTAACCAATCAATAAAATGAGTCATTTCTGACAATGGCGGTGAATTTACCAGTCACAAATTTGAACAATTTCTAATTAAAAATGGAGTTCAACATCTTCTTACCGCCCCTTACTCTCCTCAGAAAAATCCTATTGCTGAATGTGGTATACGCACTCTTGTCAAAAAGGCTAGATGCTAATTAACTCAATGTGGTCTTGATGGGACTTGGTGGGCTGAAGCAATTAATACTGCCACTTATCTATCAAATCATACTACATCACTTAATCTACCTGATCATCAATCCCCTCACAATATTTTGTCTGGTAAATCAAACAATTCTGTCAACAGATTCCAAGCTTTTGGTTCAGATGTTATTTACTACCTTCATTCTCCTCCTTGAAGTGGAAAATTTTTCAACCGTGCTGTTGATGGTATGTTCATTGGATATTGCAATGGTCATCACAACTATAAGATATATAATCCTGTTTCTGATTCTGTAGTCATTACTCATAATGTTAAATTTTTAAACACATTTAATGTAGCAAAAAATATTATGTCTAATAAGCATACTGAAGTCCTTTCCTTTCTGTACTTAGATTTCAACCTAACTCAGAATTAACAATTAATATCTGAAAATAATTCCTTTTATAATAGTAAAGATAAATCCATTGTCTACTTTGCAAATTTTCTTCAAGTTTTATATCAAGTATCTTTTCTCTCTCATAATTCTCAATTATGTATAATTCAAGTTCAAATTAGAAGATTGGTTATATATCTTTATTCAAAGATATATGGAAAAGCTGTATATTGGTGAGATTGGGGTCTAAAAATAAGCCCTCCCAATTGTGCACCGCTAAGGTTTCTTCTACACCTTTCAAAAATATTACCTTGAAAATGCCTGTGAGCATTAGCAAAACCCCTGGTTATTTTTGTAGGCTAGAAGAAAATTCAAGAAAAGAAAAGAAAAATTTCAATATAACTGAAAAAATTCAAGAAGAAAATCTAAAGATAAGTAAAAAAGAAGACAAGAAACATTTTTGTTAAGATCATCAAGATCAATTTTTGGGACTCCAGAATGAGGTTAAATTGCACAAATTTTTGAAGAAAGAAGATCAGCATGATCAATTTTTGGACCTAAAGAATGAGGATAAACTGAAAATGTTTTGAAGATGTGATTCAGCAGATGAATCAAGATTTGAAGATTTAGAATATGGAAGTGAAGATGAAGATGTGAACTTGCGGAAAAGTTTTGGAGTGGTGAGATTGGGGAATATAACTAGGTCCTCCCAATTGTGCACCACTAGGGTTTGTTCTACACCTTTAAAAACATTACCTTGGCCACACATGTGAGAAACAGGGAAACCCTTGGTTTTTGATCCAGGTCTGGTGGTGAAGATGTCCTGAAGATCCCTCAAATGGAAGTTGGAGCTGCAAAGTTTAAGAAGGTAGCACAAAAGATTAGGCCTGTCCATGAGCCTATGTCTGTGGGTTGCATCCTACTTTGAAGATACCTTCTTTGTCATGAGATGCATACTCTACTCCTCTTTTGAAGAATACTCCTGATTTTTTAGAGACTTATAAAGTGACTTTGGAAAGGTTGAAAGTTGTTTTATTGGTTCTGATGGGTGTTTTTCTGATGAGGAAAAGGAGTTGTTGTTGCACATTATTATTCTCATGGAGAAAGATGAAGCATTTGTTGAAGAAGAAAGGGGTGTGTTGAAACACTCTTATGGGGTGCCTTACTTTATTCCTGTGGTGTTTCACAAACTTTGGCAAATCAAGCCTATTCCAATTACAGATGCTATCAGGGATGATTTTGTAGAGATTTTTAGGGAAAGAGTCAGGACTGGAGTATACAAACAATCAAAATCTAGTTTCTCAAGTCCTGTTTTCTGTGTAAAGAAGCAGAATGGGAAGTTGAGTGTGGTTCATGATCTTAGAGCCTTGAATAGAGTAACTATCAAGGATGCTGGTATGCCACCAAGTGCAGAGGACTTTGTTGAAGCTTTTTCTGGAAGTGTTTGTTATGGTTAGGTGATATTATGGGTAGTTATGGTGAGAGGGAGCTTCATACAGATTCACAGCCACTTAAAACTTTTGAGACTTCTTTGGGAAGATTTCAGCTCACTAGGTTACCACAAGGAGCAACTAATTCAGTAGAAGTATATCAAGCACAAATGGCTTGGATTTTGAAGGATGAGGTTCATACTCATGCTGGTATTTTTAATGATGATTGTGGAGGGAATGAGGTGCTGAAGGAGAACCTGGGTATAAGGAGGTTTGTTTGGGAATATGCAATTACTCTAGAGAGAGTATTTTTTAGGATTGAAGAGGCTTGTTTGAAAATTTCTGGGTTAAAGTTTTGTTATTGTGTTCCTGCTCTGGAAATTTTGGTTTGTGTAGTATGTAAAGAGGGAAGGATTATGGCAAAGAAAAAAAGTAATAAAATTCAGTCATGGCCAAGGCCTAAAAATACTACTGAAGTCAGGGGATATTTGGAGGTTTGTGTGTATGTCAGCATTTTTATTAAAGATTTTTCATTGTTGGCTTCACCTTTAAGGAGGCTTACCAGGAAAGATGCAGAGTGGGAATGGACTGAAGAGTGTGAAGAGGCTTTTCAGAAGTTGAAAAATGTGGTAGGTGAAGATATTATTCTTCACAAGTTGGATTGCGGTGTGGAAGCTGTAAAAATTTATCTGGCAGTGGACTCAAGTTATATTGCTGCTGGTGCTGTTTTGTCTCAGGAAGATAAGACTGGGAGGGTCAGGCCAGTAAGGTATGAGTGTTTGGTATTTAATGAGGTTGAATCTAGATATTCTATGCCTAATTTGGAATTGTGTGGTGTAGCAAAAATTTTTAAGAAGCTGCAAACTGTTTTTTTGGGACAGCATTTTGAGCTGCAGGTAGATGCAAAATCTCTGGTTCAAATGATCAACAAAACTAGTCTTTCAAATTCTCCAATGACTAGGTTGGTGGCATTTATTCAGCATTTTTCTTTTGACCTGATACATAAACCTGGAAAAACTTTTATGATGCCTGATGGATTATCAAGGAGGCCACCCAGGGATGAGGTTTCAGAGAATTGGATGAAGATGTCCAAATGGTTAGGAACAGCACAAAGGGTTCTGAAGATTTTTCTCTTCTCCCCCAAGAGGTTAAATTGGCTGGATCTGATCTTGATTCTGGTGATCAGGATGTTTTTGTTGATGAAGATGGGGCAATTGTTTGGGATGGCTCAAATTTAGATAATGGTGTTATTTTAGTGAACTGGATTCTCTTAAGATTCAGTGGAAAGAGAAGGAGGTACCAAATTTTAGGGATTGGTGTCCTGGTTGGCCTGTTCAAGTATCTCATGTGCACACTGGTGATTTTAATGACAGTTTTGTACTCTTGGATGTTGTTTTTTTGGATTTTGAAGATGAGACCTGGGTTCAGTCTGGGTTTTTATTTTACTATGGTTAAATATCTTTTAACCTTGGAGAGGCCAAATAGTGGTGATGATGATACTTGGGTGGCAATCAAGAAGAAGAGTCCTGGCTTCTATGTGTCAGGAAGGAGGTTAATGAGGAGGAGACATCCAAATCCTCAAGTAGTGGTGACTCAGAAGAAGGATCATGAGTTGGTGTTGAAGTCCTTGCATGAAGACCTTGGGCATAGAGGCTTTGGGTAGAATTATAGAAGAGTAGCAGACAGATTTTGGTGGCATGGTATGAAGTTGGCTGTGCAGGTATGGGTTCAATCTTGTGAAAAATGTCAAAGAAGAAGTCACATGAAACCTAAAGAAGTTGGTCGTGCTACTAGTAAATCAACTGTTTTTGGAAAAGTCAGTCTGGGTGCTGTCCATATTCAAGAGGGTAGGTATAAATACTTGATTGTTGCCAGGGATAATTTGTCTGGTTGGGTTGAGACAGTTCCTCTGGTTAATTTGACTGCCAAAAATATGGCAGAATTTTTGAAGAAGGAATGGGTGTATAGATATGGGTTTATGAATCTCTTGACTGTTGATGGTGGGAAAGAGTTTGGAGCTGAATTTAAATAAGTTGTGGCAAGTATTGGTTTTAAAGTTATAGTGGCTACAACTTATTATCCTGAAGCTGAAGGCATGGCTCAAAGAGGCCATCAATCTTTCAAGAACACTTTGGTGAAGATGTGTGAAGATAGTGCTAAAAAATGGAGGCATTATTTGCCCTTGTTTTAATTTGCTGATAGGGTCACTGTGAAAATTACAACTGGCTATTCCCCTTATGAATTAATGTTTGGTCAGGAAGCTGCTCTATAAGTGCATTTGGAAGCTGTCTCTTATCTTGGAATTGATTGGGATGATGTGTGCTCCACAGAAGATTTACTCTATGCCAGGAAGCAACAGTTGGAATGTAAAGAGGAATTTCAAGAGAAGGCATACTCTAGAATTATGAAGATAAGAAATCAATCAGTCAGATACTGGGACAAGAATTTGGCTCATAGACTCAGGAATCCCTTGAAATGTGGATTTTTAGCTTTGGTGTATAATAGAAGCTTTGAGAGTCAGTGGGGAAATTTTTTTTTTGACAGATGGAATGGGCCTTACAGAGTCAGATCTCAGGTGTCTGAAGGTTCTTATGTTTTGGAGGAGTTAAATGGTTCAGTCTTAAAGAAGAGAATGGCTGCGGCCAAGTGAAGTGATTTTACCCAAGAGGCACTAGAGATGAAGAATCTTGACTCTGCAATGAGGATAAAATATGGACCATTCTTTAATTTTAGATTTTGGTGATTCTGTACATCTGTTTTGTTAAAAACTTGTTTGTTAGAAGGTTCCATGGATGGGGCTTCTAGATTTGATCTTGGCAAGTGTAAGGGTAACTCATGGGCTGGCTTCTCTGTAGAACAGTTCCCAAGATTGTCTGTTTCCAATCCCTTCTCTTAATTTGGTTGAACCCTAGTATTGGTTTTCTTCACTGGTTTTAGTCCTCTATGACTTTAGAGTGAAAATTCTTTTGGTCTTCAAGTGCTGGACTCTTCACGCTTATTGGTTTTTGTTTTTTGTAATTGATGTTGTGTTTTTTTGTTAGAAGGTACCCATGGGGGATTCTAGATTTTATTTTGGAGACTATGGGGGTAACTGATAAGCTGGCTGCTCTGTAGAATAGTTACCCCATAATGTCAGTTTCAAGTTTTGTGTTTGCTCTAGTTGAATCCTAGTTCTGGTTTTTGTTATTCAGATTTCAATTTCACTATTTCTTTAAACTAGCTGTGGACTGGCTTCTTTGCCTTTGGTCAATTTGGATTGGTAGTGGATCACTGGTGGTCTCCCATCATGTTTACTTATTGGAGGGAGCCCACCCAGTGATCATTTCCTTGGACTGGACTTTCTATGGAGCCAGAATTTTTCTTTTTCTTTCTTTGATTTTGTGGCTATGGCTGTGTTAGATAGAAGTTTTAGATTATTTTATTTTTTCCCTTTTTTTCTTTTAATTTTTTATGGGGGTTATTAGGATGTAAAGAGGGGAAAAATCACACAATTATATTATATGGTGTCACCACCTCAGGTTCATCTGGATGTGGGCCAGAACTAGTGGGGGAAGGCTCCTCAATTGGCAGGGAAATTCTATCTTCCTTTTTATCTTTATCTCATTTTTATTATTATTTACTTTAATATCCATTCATTTCATCTTATTTATATTATTATTCTTAATTTTTTTTATCTCAATTATTTTAAAACTTATTTTTAGGTGTATCCACATCAAGGTGCACTTGAATGTGGGTAAGATATCAGGGGATCAGCTCATCAATTGGCTGGGGGATACCATTTGTAATTATTATTTAGTTCATCTTATTATTATTCATTTCATTTAATTTTATCAGCTCTCATATTTCTTGGGGGAAATTTTGTTTAATTCTTCTCAAGTTTTTTTAGTATTTTGGTAGCTTTAAGTGGTAATCTGTGTAAAAAAGAAAATAAAATAAAAAATTATAATAATAAAATAACAATAAAAAGAAAAAGAAAAAGAAAAAATAATAATAATAAAAATAAAACAATTTATTTTTAAATAATTAATTGCTAATTATTATTGTTTTCTCTATTTAGTAAATTATTAATTTCTTATTTCTATAATTAATTTCTGGAATAAGAATCCTCTGACAGTTGGTCCGGCTTATGTTGGTGTTTTTTTTTCTTGTTGAGATTGGAGGAAGAACTTTTTTTCTTGTGGTGTAGTCTTCTGGAGAGAGTGTAGGGATTGTAATGGTCAGGCACTAGATTTGAAGGTAATTTTTGCATGGAAAAAGAAGAGGCTGGGATAGAGTTTTGGAAGGTGTGCTTAATTATCCTGGACATCTTCAAGTGGTTGTCAAGAATTTTTTTTCTCAAGTTCTTCTCAAATTCATTCAATTTCCCATAAAGAGCAAAGGCCTTAAGCATGTTTGAACACATCATACTTAGGTATTGCTTCATATAGGCATAATCCAGTGTCAATATGGTCTCCAAAGGTTGGCCAGTCTCAATAGTAGCTTCAGGTTGCAGGGTGCCAACTTAAAAAAAGAATTGTATCAGCAATTGGTTTCTGTTGAAGAAATTTGATTAATTAATTTAGTACTTACAGATTGGAAGCTAATCAAATTTATAAGTGGCTGGAATTTGGACTGCTGAAGGGTTTTGAATGGAAGTAGTAGGAGGATCAAGCAGGTGGAGATATGGATTATCTTGATCATCCTCTAAATGGTTTTGAGAATACGAAATAGAATGAGGAGGTTCCTGTGGCATAGTTGGATCAGTAAAGCTTTTGTTGTTGTTGTTGATATTGTTTCTTGGAGAAGTTTGATTGGGTGCTGGTGTTGGAGTACCAGGGTTGTTGTAGGATGGAGCAGGAGAAGGTGACCTGGAAGCTTATTGGTCTCTTCTGTATGAAGTTATTGAAGAAATCAACTTTTCAAATGAATAATTGGCTGGAAGAGGAGAGGTGTAGTTGTTTTTTCTTGGTTGAGAGGGATATTTTTGTCTGGGAGCAGTGTTTGGTGCTCTGTTGTCTTCTTGGGGTCTTCTGGAAGGTCTTCTAGAAGTTTTGGAAATTTCGGCATTTTTGGATGTAGAAAATTTTGAGCACATTTCTCTGAGAGAACTAGGAGGTTGTTGTGTGGAGTTATTGGTGTTTTCTGGCTGAATTTGAAGATTTTGAGCCTGATTTTTACTTACTACTGAGGAAGGAAGGCAACCTGGAGACGGTCTAGCAACCTGGAAGCTGATTTTGAAGCTTTTTGAGCAGAATTTTCAGAGATAAGGGCTGTTTCTTGAGAGGATAAAGCAGGTCTTTTGGTGAGTGTTCTGGGCACTAATTTCAGGGAATTTCTGGATGGAGCTGAAGATAAAGAGGAAGAAGAAGGACCAAGTTCTGGGGATCTATTAGGGGATCTGGAGATGTATTTATGTGAAGGTGAAGGTGGTGGTATAAGATAATGGGGGTCTCTATCACATTTTTTTCTTTTTGGAGTGGCAAGAATCACAGTGCCTGTTGTAGAGTTTGGGCTCAGGGGTTGGAAGTGTGAAAGTGCAAGGTCTGCACATGTGGATTCACTGTTTGCAAGCATAGTCATTTGAAGAAGTGAAGCAAAGAAGATCTGGGTCGAAATCAGGGTATCTGACTGTCAAGGGGTCCTTTTGGTCTAGAAGCTTGGTTTGAAGTTTTCACGAGGTTTTTAAGGGATGAAATGGACTCTCAACAAAATAGTACATATTTTTTAATCAAAATGATTGTTTTACTCAAATATAAGAGGTAGAATTAAAATATAAATATAGATTATAGATTAGAATTACGCTGTTGTAAGTACTAATTTTATAAAATATAGAAATAAGTGTTATATTGTAAAATATAGTAATAAAAGTAAGTAATGAATGAATGTTGAAAAGCACAAAGTAAGAGGCCTTTTATAGGCAAAACATGAGGGAATAAAATATACGGAATTTACACCATCTACTGTAAGAGTGTGAGAAAAAGGATAACAAAAAAAAGGAGTACATATATGACATAAGAAATAAATAAACTGGGACGTCAACAAGGGCATCAAATTTATTAGAAATAAAGTTTGAGTTCCTTGGACTGTAACAATTAATTACAAAATAATTAATTAATTATATTACTTTCACAGGATTACAGATCTATCACTGAGGTAATATAATTGTTTTAAAGTTTTTTTATTATAATCTTATTATTAAATTTTATTACCATTGACTTATACTATTGAGCACGGTGTTAGGGAGTAAAATTGTAGGTGACATTTTATTTACACTAATTATTTATACTACTTATTGTACTTAACTAGTTAATTGTAAGTAATACTTAAGTAGATAATTCATTATTAGTAAGAAGAAGGGGCATGGCTTCAACTCACTAAAATAATCAATTATTTTACCGGTTAAGTCTAGTAGCCTGGCTGACACTCCCTCACTCTAAAAAAAACAATAAAAAAAATGCTATGATTTTTTCTTTTTATAATTTTCTAGTAGAGTAGGAATATTAGATATCTCCTTCCCAGGTATCCAAGAATCATATTCAGATGATTTATTCTTGAATCTCAATAAGTATTCTGTACCTTTTTCAGCAGTGACTATTCTGTCATTTAGAATTTTTTCAATTTCTGCTGTTTCAGTGATATCATTTGGGGTTTTCTTTGGTCTTCCCCTCCTTTTTGGAAATAAATCACTATTGGATGTGTAATGTTTCAAAAGAGATATTGGAAAAACAGGATGTTTTCTGTCATATGGGGAATACAGAATAACTTCAACTGCATTATCTCCAATCATTCTTCTGACAACAAATGGACCAACAAATGGATCTTTCAATTTGTTATTACCTTGTAAGTTGAAGTGGACTGTAGAAATCAACACTTCATCACCCTTTTTAAAAGTGTATTCTTTATGGGATGTGTCCCATCTCTTCTTCTCATATTCAAATGATTTTTCAATACATTGTTGAGCATGATTTCTGCACATTTGTTGCATTTAAAGAAAAGACTTTACACCAGGATGTATATCCAATTTAGGTATTTTGTTATTGAGAATTTGGGCAGGAGTGTTTGGAACATATCCAAGCCGGAGCTCAAAAGGCTTTCTTTGAGTAACAGAATGAAAAGTGCTATTATAAGCAAATTCCAACCCAGGAAGTAATGTAACCCAATCATGAGTGAATCTTTCATTATCTTTATACTCAAGGCCAAAGGCACAATATCTTCTTATCATGCCCTCTAAAGTCTGAATCATTCTTTCAGCTAAGCCATCAGTCTGTGGGTGATGGGCCGTAGATAGTTTCAGATCACAACCACAAACATCCATCAGAGACATCCAAAATTCAAAAGTAAATTTAGGGTCTCTGTCAGAGATTATGGCTTTAGGAAAACCAGAAGTATTAAACATATGAGACCACCATAAGAAAGCTAATTATTTAATGGAAACATCCTTGTGGGTAGGGATAAATTTACACATTTTTGTGAATCTGTCCACAATAACCCAACAAGAGTTATAACTGTCTTTACCAGCAATAGGTAATCCTGTTACAAAATCCATGTTTATTATTTGCCATGGTGCCTCAGGAGGTTCAATATGTTGCATTAATCCAGCTCTCTTACCAGTTAATCTTTTTGATTTTTGGCAAGCATCACAAGATTCAACATATAATTTGGTGTCCTCAGACATATTAACCCACCAAGCAGTGTTTTTAATTCTGATCATTGTTTTTTCAAGATTGAAATGTCCAGCTAATATGTCATCATGACAAATTTTCAAGATGATTTCTCTCATAGAAGGAGGAATAACAAAAACATTACTCAACTTTCTCCTATAATATAGATATCCTTCATCGATTGAAAATTTACCTTTTTCCAAAGCCTTCTGGTACTATTGTGGAAGGGTTTTAATTAATGCTTGAATTGAAGCATTCTTTGGATCATTTAATATGGTGCATAACTTTTTCAAGTCAGTGTCCTTATCATATGAATCCGGAATAAGATGTAATAGCTCTTCCTCCATATCAACCACATATATCCCATGTATATGAATAATATCATCCTCAGGATCATAAGCAGGATTAGAGTAATTATTTGGTAAAGGTAACCTAGATAACATATCCACATTTGAGTGAAGAATACCAGCCCTACAAATAATTGTCATTCTCCCTCTGTATTCTTGAACAGCTAACTGCCATCTGAACATATGTCTGTTAGGTGTTTTCAAATTTAAGAGGGATTTAACTGCACTTCAGTCAGTGACAAGTTCAAATTTCTGGTCATCTAGGTAATAATTTAGCTTTCCTAGAGCCCACACTACAGCTAAACATTCCAATTGAGTAGCACCATATTTCAATTCACTATTTCTCAAGGTTCTTGAAATATAACAAATTACTAATTCTGATACTTTATCATTCATCACTTGTTTTTGATGGAGGGCAGAACCCAGACCAATAAAACTGGAATCAGTATATAAAACAAATGGCTGATTAAAGTCAGGTAAATCAAGAATAGGTGCTGACATCAAACAGTGTTTCATAGTGTCAAAAGCTCTTTGTCTTTCAGTATTCCAGACAAAAGCAACATCCTTTCTAGTTAATTGGGTAAGGGGTAAAGCTATGACTTGGTAATTTTTAATATACTGTCTATAGTATCCACACATCCCCAAAAAACTCTGTAGCTCTCTAACTGTATTAGGAGCCTTCACCTGTTGTATGGCTGCCACTTTGTTTTGGTCAACACATATCTGTAACCCTGAAAAAACATGACCAAGTACTTTTAAAGAATGGAACCCAAATTTACATTTCTTCAATGCAAGTGTCATATTTATTTCATCCATTTTTGGAACACTTTACACAGGTGGTTGAGATAGTCCTCAAATGTTTTTGAGAATATAATGATATCATCAATATAAACCATCAGCCATCCTTCAATTATCTCCTGATGGAATGTGTTATCCATGACTTTTTGAAAAACTGAAGGGGAATTTTTAGGGCCAAATGGCATCCTAATATACTTATAAATACCCATATGAGTAGCAATCATCAGAAAATTCTGAGAATTTTTCTCAACAGGTACCTGGTGATATCCATTATTACCATCCAAACAGCTGATATATTTAGCACCCTGTAAAGTAGCATGTATAGAGCTAATTCTAGGCAAAGGATAGATATCATCAACCGTATAAGTATTTAGTGCTCTATAATCACCACATAACCTGGCTTTATCTTTCTCATAAGAAATTAGGACAGGTGAGATAACACAATATTTAGGTGTTTCAACTACCTTTTCAATAATATTCATTTTTAAACGGGTAGAGATATTGTCTTCAATATCTTTTCTCTTTGTGGGAGAAGCAGGATAAGGCTTCTTCTTTAAACTAGGTGGTATATCAGTTAATGGACAAGAAAATGAAAGTTTCATTTCTTCCTTAACTAGTCCTAGTTCATGTGACTCATGAGCAAAGGACATAGGAAAAGACTTTATCAAGTTAATGATGGAATCTTTATCCTCACCAGAAAGTTGTTCTCCAAAAGAGGCATTGTCAATTTCAGACATAAGGGCATGCATTTCTTTTGTAGATATTCCTTTATATTGAACTACAGAATTACATGTGTTCAATTCTGGGTTTAATAATTTTTTGGAGAAAGAAATCTTAAATTTCCTCTTCCCATTCATTCCCATTGTGAAACATTGGTTTGAGGGATCCAATTTTATGCCATACTTGGTTAAAATATCATTCCCTACAATAAACCAATTGCTTAAGTTATCATTTTTCATGACAACAAAATCACAAATAGCTCTTACAAAAACATGGTTATATTTAAAAAACACTGTGGCTTTGTATTTACCAATGGGGGACAAAACAGAGCCATAACCTCTCCAATTTTCAGAAATGATAGGCATCAGTTTTGATTTATAGTCTTGATCCACTGAAGCAAGTGCTCTTTCAGAAACTACACTTCCTCAAGCTCCAGAATCCAGAACAACTTCAATGCTGGTTCCATTAATCAAGACTGGTGCCTTGAGAGGGGCAATAAAAATTGAGTTATCCTCAATGTTCTTTATGATCTCAGCATCTTCAACTGTAGATAAAGCATTATTATCAATATCAATAGTATTTAAATAATGAATATCCTCTTCCAGCATCAAGATTTCTTGTTGAGATTCATATGAAATATTGCTGGCACAATCACTTGACATATCAGCCAGTGCTACTGTGTCATCAGCATGCTCCTTTGTTTGTTCTACAAGATTTATCTTCTTGTAACAAACATGGCCTTTCTGCCAAGGCTTGTTGCACTTGAAGCAAGTGTTTGTTGCATACTTTTTTGGTGCAACAGGGGCAGAAGGTTTACCAACCTTTTCCAGAGGTTTCTGTTGGTAAGTGGAGGGTTTCTCCAAAGGGGTCCTAGGAATGAATCGTCTGGCATCATACTTTTTGTTTAGAAGGATCTCATTGCAAGTATTAATGAAAGAAGAGGGTTCTCTGGAGAACCCAGTCCTAGCCACTATAAAGTATCTCAGAGACATTGGTAATTTATAAAGGATCCTGTCCTTCCATAACTCTAACTCCATATTTGGGTCCATTGCCCTTAAGATTTTTACAAGTTTCAGTAAAAAATCAATAGGTTTATCAGTAGAAGAGCTATATCTAGTTTCCTCATACTGCCTTTGTTGAGCCATTCTGAACATGGAGCCACCAAATTGTGCTTTAATCAATTTCTTCCAATCCTCCCATGAGTAGTCATTCCCATCCAGGAGAACAGATTCATACCACATTAGGGCAACATTAGTAAACAAAGAAATTAACTTGGGCACAATTTCCTCATCTGGGAGTTTGTAAGAATTTTTTAAGTTATCAATTCTGCAAATAAATTGTTGCCAATCAGAGGAAGAATCACCATCAAATGTTGGGTACTGGTCAAGTTTTGGCCAATTCTTTTGATTTGAAGGAGTCTCCTTAGTACAAGCTTGTTTCTGAGTAAGGAGCAGATGTAACTTCTCTAGTTGTGCAGTAATCTCATTGTTTAATCCCTCTGTTAAAGATCCTGGTGCATCATTAATTTTTAATGGAAACTCAGGGGTATCAACATGTATTTCTGGAACTAATTTACTTTTAGATGAACTAGCCACAGGTAACTCTGGAGCATCCTGTACTATTTGTTCCTTCAAAGAAATCTCAGAATACTTTTGATCAATGAACAATGAGTTCAATTTCTCCTCAATGGTTGTTATTCTAGTTTTCAATCTTGGAAGACTAGATAAATTCTCATTGATTGTTGCAAAAGATAACTGATTCTTATTTTGAAAAGATGAAAAATGGTAATTCAATCTTTTCAGATTCATCTTATCTATCTCCAACTCCTGGCAACAGACAGATACAGTATCTTTCAGTTTAGACAAATCATTTTTTATATTTTGCCATAAAGCAACTTTCTTTTCATGGGTTGCTTTGTAATGAGACAATTCATCAGAGACTCTCTGTGATTCACTTCTTAATGCTTGATAACCTTGCTCAGTTAATAAACCATTATACTTCTGAGTTAATTGCATATTGTTCATAATATGATTCTGTTTTGCAATAATATCTTTAAAGTACTCATCATTAATCTTTGCTACATCTGGAGTGTTTCTCAATAAGGAAACTGAGTAACTTTCCAGACTCTCATAGAACTCAGGGTCAAGAGTTTCATCAATTACAGCCATATCAGGGTTAATCATTGAGGTAGCAATTAAAAGTAATGGATTAGATACATGAGTTATTTGTCTACTGCTCCCAGCCTCTACTGGTCTCAAGGTTTCTTCTTCCCTCTCAGATTTACCTGAAAGAACAGAATCAGCTACAAGAAATGGCACTTGAGAATCAATAGAGGGGTGTACCAGGGTTTGCTGGGTATGACCATATTGGGCTTTCTTCTTCATTTGCCTCCTTGATAGGGGTGAGGAGGTGTGGGGTTGACCTGGTTGGGTCTTGACGGACCTGCCTGAGGTAACTGGTTCTGGTTTTGAGACAGGTTGTCCCACTGCCACTTGGACACTTCCACCTTCTCTTGGGACTGGGGAGCCAATTGTTGTTGATCCCTGGGGGGAAGAGGTTTCTTCTTCTCTTGAAGAAAGGTATCTATCTTTCTCACCTTTTCTTCCAGAGCATCTACCCTTGCCTTTAGTCTCAAGTTTTCTGTCCTTAGCTCCTTTATGTGAGTTGACAGATTCTTTGCCTGTTGAGGCAATGAAATCTTTTTTATTCTGAAGCCTTTTGGAAGTTCTTCTGGTGGGTATATCATAGGCTTCTGATCCTTAGTTGTGTCTACTAGGATTTCCACTTCTTCCATCTACACATCCTGTTTTGGGCAAGGATTTATTAATTTGAGAAATTCTTCTTGTTAAAGGAGAACTTACAGAAGTAGGCTCATCATAATCAATCAAGTCTAGTTCCTCTTCACGTGCAGCAGAACTAATTTTGTCAGTCATGTTAAGATTTAACTGAAATGAAGAAAAGAGACAATAAGATGAATTAGTCTTTATTTTAAATTTTTATTTAACAGAAATAAAATAAAAATAATAATAAAAAATCTTTTTAGGATGAAAATCAACTAAATAAAATTAATTTATTAATTCAAAAATAATTTAAAACCAGAATTATAATATAATCAACTGAAGAAATAAATTAAAAATTTTTATTAATAATTTTAATTAATTATTTTCAGGATTTAAATCAACTAATTTATTACCAGGACTTAATGTCAACTGAAGTAATTAAATATGAATTTTTATTAATTAAAAAAAATTTATTGAACTGATCAAAGAGCTTTTAGCTATTATTCATTGTCTTAAAAAATGGCGCTCTTTTCTTCTCAGCTTAGATAGTCCTTTTCAAATCTTAACAGACCATAATACTTTACAATACTTTATGTCTTCCAAAGTGTTAACCAGGCGTCAAGCCAGGTGGGCTGAATTTCTGTCTGAATTTCCTTTTTCTATTTCCTATCGCCCAGGTAAGAACTGCATTGTCCCAGATATCCTGTCACGACAGGACAATGTTTACCCACAGCGGGGGGACACATTTTCTGACAAGAACCCAGCAAATGTGAAATCAATTTTCAATAAATCAATGTTAACGACTCATCAACTTAATTTGATGACAATTCAATCTTTTCAAAATCCACTATCCAACATCCTCCAAGCTCAGTCGAAGGACAATTATTGTTTAGGGTTAAAAGACAAAATACTCTCAAAGCAAGGGGCCAAAAGATTTAGTCTTGAATCAGGTCTATTATTTTTCAAAGGTAGAGTAGTCATACCCGACAACAATGAAATAAAATTATGGATTTTCAATAGTCAACATGATTCTCCATTAGCCAGTCATTTTGGGGTCAATAAAACCTACCAGTTAATAGTGAGGGATTTCTTCTGGCCAGGTATGACCAGGGAAATCAAAGCCTATATAAAAGCTTGTTATGAATGTAATAGGAATAAGGCTCCCTGTCACCGGAAGTATGGGTTGCTTCAACCACTTCCTATTCCCACTAAACCTTGGGAATCTTTATCGATGGATTTTATTTCTCAACATCCTCTTTCTAATAATTTTGATGCTATATTAGTAATAGTAGATAGATTTTCAAAAATGTCTATTTTTATTAAAACCACTACTACTGCTACTGAAGAAGATTTGTCAAAATTTTTTCTAGAATATGTATTTTCCAAACACGGCTTACTTAATGATATTATTTCAGATAGAGGCTCATTGTTTGTATCCACATTCTGGACTCAACTGTGTCGACAACTCAATATCATGAGGAACCTCTCCACAGCTTATCACCCTGAAACCGATGGGCAAATGGAAAGGGTCAACCAAATCCTTGAACAATACCTTCAAATGTATGTCAGTTACCAACAAGACAATTGGACCACATGGTTACCATTGGCCAAATTTGCTTATAATACCTCGACTCATTCTTTGACACGACAATCTCCTTTCGAAACTGTTTATGGAAGACATCCTCGATTCAACTCAATCCATGTAGGAACTAATCATCCTGTGGAACATTATCTTCAAACCATATCACAACTCCAAGAGGAACTTAAATCAAATTTGGAATTAGCGATTTGAAGGTACAAGGAACAGGCTGACAAACATCAACAATCTGCTCCTTTTTTTAAGCCAGGCGACAAAGTATGGCTCAACGCACAAAACATTTGAACAACTCGACCATCAAAGAAACTGGCGGAAAAACTCTTGGGAACATTCAAAATAGACTTTGAAGTCTCTAAAACTGCATTTTGACTCAAGCTACCTCCTAAATAGCAGGCTATTCACCCTGTCTTCCACGTATCTCTCCTGGAACTGGCTTGAGAAACATACCCGGGAAAGAACCAACCTTCTCTGGAACTGGTCGAAGTAGAAGACCATCTAGAGTGGGAAGTAAGCTGTATCCTTGATTCAAGAATACGCAAAGGGAAGCTTCAATACCTCGTGGAATGGGAAGGCTTCCTTGATGATTCAGACAAAACATCCTGGGAACCAGCCATCAATGTTTCTAACGCCCCTGAACTCCTAAAATCTTTTCATCTTAAATATCCTTTAAAACCAAAACCTTAAAACTCTTTTTTTTTTCTTCTTTCTCTTCTCTTTTCTTCTCTTTAAAATCTAAAACATCTTTACTTCTAAAAAATTCCTTAATTTTGTTTCCTTCTTTATTCCTTTTCTTTTCAAAATTTTTCAACCTTCTTTAAAATAAATAAAATTAAATTAAATTAAAATAAAATAAAAATCAAATTAAATTAAAATAAATAAAAATAAAATAAAATTAAATTAAATTAAAAAAATAAAATAAATAAAATTAAAACCTTTTTTCTTTTTCTTTTTCTTTTTCCTTTTCAATTTTTTATATACATTCTTTCCTTAAAATTTCTTTTTCTTTGAACTATCAAAATTTTGCACGAATGCAACATGGCCATCTTTTCAAACTTCACTTCAACCTCTAAATCTCTCTTTTAAAATTCTTCAAACAAATTACTTCTTTTCTTTCAAATTCTTTTAAAAAAATTATTATTTCTTCTTTTCTTATTTTCTTTTCTTTCTTTTCTTTTCAAATAACTAAAATTCCTCAAAACTTCAATAAATAAACTTTCACAAATAACAAATTTTTCTTTCATTAAATTTTTATTCCCAACAAAATTATTTCAATCAACTATTTCTTTCATTTTCTTCTTTCTTCTTACTTAAATCTTTTTCTTTTTCGAAATTTAAAACTAAAACTCCTTCAATCAAATATTCTTTCTTTTCTTCTCTCATTTCAACTTCTTCTTTCAAAATTCAAAACAAAATTTTATTTAATCTTTTTTCTTTTTCTCTCAAAATCTTATAAAAATATAATATTAAAATTTTAAATAAAACAACAAAATAAAATAACTAAATACAAATTGTTTCTATTTTTCTTTTCTCCTTCCATTTTAAATTCTCTCCTTTATTTTCTCCCGAACCAATCCCTTCATCTTCTCCAAACTCTCCCTTATTTCCTTCCTACATTTCTCAAAAACCTCCCCCTCTCCTACCGGTACCAATTCTCCAATTTCCAGTAATTCCTCGGCCATGTCGAAGGAGGCGGCATTGACAATCTTATCAATTTTGCCGCTTAAATCTTCAATAAACCAAGCTCTCCAAACCTGGCGAGGTTTTTTCCACCACACCTGATCGAGGGTTTCTTCATTTTCCTCCCTCGAGACAATCACTGGTAATGGTTCTTCAGTCGTGATCAATGGGGCCACTTCCACAGCAGTGGGTTCCACAATGCGAGCTTCCACATTCGAAGTTTCCGCCGTAGGGGCTTCCGCAATGACATCTAAATTCTAAATCACATAGTCATCAGTAAAATTCTTCTTTGAAAAAACAAAATTAAAGTGAAGTAAAATAAAACCAACTTACTTCAAAAATTGGGTCAGCCTCGAGGAATAATTTTGATTTGGCTTCCGCCACCACTTCTTTCTCTTCCTTGTCATCTTTGATGACCATCCGCCATTTTTTTGGTGTCCGCCTTGAAATGGGGACTTCTTCCTTATCTTCCTCCACTAACTCATCCAACTCCTCTTCTACTCTTTGTTTACCCAGAGCTTTGTATCATCTTCAACTTCCTCTTCAGCTGCTTCTGACTGGTCATCTCCGATCAATACGTCCCATATTTCTTCCACCACTTCTTTTGTCTTCGGTATTACCCAATATTTTGTCTTGGTAAACCGCCGTTCAATATCTGAATTTCTTGTTAAGGCATCGCACGCCACCTGTTGTAGACAATCCTATATTACTAGCTATAGGACTTGACCAAGGGAGTTGGAGAAAAACCAGAGAGAAAATCCCCTGTCCCTTTAGAAAAAAATAGAGTGAGATTTACTTGCTAAAGTAAGTTGGTTCCTGTTTTGCTAAAGCTCCTTTTCAACACACTTGACTGCTTGATGAGCCAAGAAAGTAGTCCCCAGATAGACTACCAGACCAAAGAACTGAAATGTAGAACAAAGTCCACACCAGAGACAGCAAAGATACTTGATGTAGGCTGCAAATCCACACCAGAGACAGCAATAAGACTTGCTATAGCTTGCAAGACTATAACAGAGAAAACAGTTGCCAAAGTTAAGTTAAATGAAGAACTTACTTGCAACAAACAAAGCCAATTGTGGCCAGAAAACAGTGAAAACTGAGTGAGGAACAATGATATCATCTCCAGATGGTTGTATGATGATTAAGGTTTCCCCATACTGTCTTCTTCACTATGTACACACAGACCACTAACTAAGAGCCCATGCGCACCCACCAATCTGGTGCCTGTACCCGCCAAATTGCATAAAAAACCCTCCTGGAGCACTCCCCAACCTCCTAAAACAGAGGCGGACGGGCCGCCCGAAGTCGGAGATGCCGCCTGAAGCGGCCCGGCCTCCCTGAAGCCAGAAAACCAATAAAAACCACTAATCTACTTAGAAAAATTAGCTACAACTACTAAAACCTTTAAAACACGGAATTTCACTATAACAACATTGTGACATGAAATATAGAGAAAAATTAGCTCTATCCAATGGTACTAAGCACTTAACCCTAAGACTTAAGGTTAGCCCGTAAAACACAAAAAACAAAATTAAACAGCAATCTTTTATAAATGAAAAATGAGGAAATGACCCCTTAAAACTCGGAATATGAAAAATGTCTTCAAGACATAAAATATAGAGAAAAACCAGGGATATCCTATGATAGTATCCACATACACGCAGACCCAATATCCATGGAATAAAACCAGAAAAATACCCAATTCTTTAGCAGATGTCACATAAGACATGCACAAACCGGGTCAAATCACCCAACAAAGGCCCCTGCCAATGTTGGAAGACCACATCCTCCCTCGAATTGAGAATGTCCGCATTCTTTCTTCATCCAACCACCATGTTTAACCTTCTTCCCAAATCTGCCTCTGAAATGGGCCCCTGCCAATACTGCATCGACAATAATTTAATCTGCGCCATGACACCACCTGTCCATCCATACAGAACGTCCTGCGATGTCTGCCAATCCAGAAAGAAGACCTGCCACAGACCTGGTCCACTTTCTTCCACAAAAGATTCACCTCCACCTCAACCTGGTCCTTCTTCTGCCAGCACCAAAAGATCTAGGCCATCTATCCTGATACCAAGATTAATCAAAAAGCTCCACCCTTCCCAGAAGAGTGCCACAACCCATAAAACAACTAGTTCCCCCATCGCTGGTCCATCTGATGGTAAAGAACATTCATTCCTTCCTTCAACTTTAAAACTGATAACTTCTCAGTTCCTCCCTCTTCTGATAGTGATGATAACAATGTAGGATCCATTGCACCACCAACACCAACGCACTTGCCCACTATCAAGGCCAAGTTCCAACAACACACATCTCAACAGAAACAACTTCTGCTTCACTACTTCCAATCCACTCCTGCTAGAGATCCACAGGACATTGAGAACAGAAGACACCTCATTCACCAGTTCAAGGCTAATTCTGAACACTTCATTTCATCTCTTGATTCCCTCTGTAATTCCACTAGTACTTGAGTTTGATTCAGAAAAGAAAAATTGACCACACCCTCTATAGGATGTAAACACAAAACAACCCTCAGTTTTAAGTCTTGGGGGCCATCCTCATTTTATAGTCTTGGGGGACTCAAAAACCCTCATTTTAAAGTCTTGGGGGACTCAAAAACCTAAATTACAAACCCAGAACCAGAGATCAACCACATTAAGACACAGAAAAAAAACTAACATTCTGGGGTAATTGTGAATAGAGCAGCCAGCCCATCAATTACCCCCAAACTTGCCTTTGCTAAATTCAGAGGCTCCCCCTGTGGATACCCTCCACCAATCTTTCAAAACCAACTCCAAAAACAAAACTTTTTCCTCAGTTTATAGTCTTGGGGGACTTACAACCCTCAGTTTAAAGTCTTGGGGGACTAACACAGTGTTCAGTTTAAAGTCTTGACGGACTAGCCTTGATAAAATTATGAAACCAGCCAGTTTAAAGTCTTGGAGGACTAACAGAAACCAGATTTCAGTTTAAACTCTTGATGGACTGACCTGATAACATAGATTTTTCAGTTTAGAGTCTTGATGGACTGCCAGAATTTTGCATAAAATCGACGCAGCCAATTTCATGCAGCACACCTCTACAGCCAACCTGCTGAGCTTTCACCTTCACTTCATCATCTACCCATCACTGACAAAAATCTCCTCCTATCCCTTTTCATCATCTCTTCTCACCACAGATCATGGCTGGATCTCCTGATGTTAACCCTTCTACTCTCTCTTGCTTCACTGCTCCCAAGGACTATGACTGCAAACAGTGCATCCACATGTGCAGACCTTGCACATTCACTCTTCTAAATCCTGAATCCAAATTCTACAACAGGGCTTGTGACTCTTGCTATTCCAAAAAGAAAAGATGTGACAAAGACGCCAACTACCCTATTCCTCTGCCTTCTCCTTCTCACAAATACATCTCCAGATCCCCTACCAGATCCCCAGAGCTTGGTCCTTCCTCTTCCTCTCTATCTTCTGCTCCTTCCAGAAGATCCAGAAGCTCAGCTTC
This sequence comes from Hemileia vastatrix, assembly GCA_030280995.1. Lineage (NCBI taxonomy): Eukaryota > Fungi > Basidiomycota > Pucciniomycetes > Pucciniales > Zaghouaniaceae > Hemileia > Hemileia vastatrix. The sequence goes on from JASXTE010000013.1 coordinate 26,045,550, forward strand.
CCGCACTCTTCCCAAAAGACCAGCCTTAGCCTCACAAGAAACTGCTTTTATCTCCCCAAAATTAGCTCGAAAAGCTTCAAAATCAACTCCCAGGCTTTTAGACCGCGTCCAGGCGGCCCGGCCGACGTCGGGTGGCCCGCCCACCTCACCAAACAGCAAAAATCAGGTCCAAAACCTCCAAAAACGGCCAGAAAATAGCCAAATTCATACAGATAACAATAACAACTCAACCCAACTACCTCCTACTGCTCCCAGAGCAATGCAATCCACCCTTCCAAGGTCCAAAAGCACCAAAATTTACCAGATTTTTGAGAGAACTTCCAGAGAACCCCAAGAAGAAACCAGAACACCACACACTGCTCCACAACAACAACTTCGTCCCCAACTAAGACAAAGAAACTACACCTCCCCTCTGTCAGCCAACTACTCTTCTGACAGTTCCATCTCTTCAAATTCCCCATCCAGAAGAGAGAAGTCTGCTTCCAAATCCCCCTCTCCTGCTCCATCCTTTAACAACTCTGGCACCCCATCACCAGCACCTCCTCCAGCTGAATCCAACAGAAATAACAACCACAACAACAACAACAATCTCACTTCTCCAACTAGGCCCCAGGAACATCAGCATCCCAGTTCACCTTCTCAGGATCCTTCAGAGGAAGACCATGAGAATCCATATCTTTCCCTAGTTGATCCACCCACTATGACCATTACAAAATCATCAGAGATCCAAATCCCAGCTGCTTACAGATTTGATGAGCTTCAAATCTGTAAGTACCAATTTAATTTATCCCATTTCTTCAACAAAAATAATTTCTGATCCAATTCTTCTTGTCTAGTTGGCACCCCTCCTCCTGAATCTATTATTGGAGTTGGCCAAACTCTTGAAACTTCTTTGACCCTGGATTATGGAAACATGAAGAAACACCTAAGCACCATGTGTTCCAACATGCTAAAAGCCTTTGCCCTCCATGGACCTTTGAATGACTTTGAAAAATCCCTGAGAAAGCGCCTACTGGACAACCACTGGAAAATGTCTAGGATCATTAAGCACACCCTCCAGCACTCCATTCCTGCCTCTTCTTCTTCCTCCTCTGAACTTCCCTCTAATCCAATTCCTGACCATTACAATCCCTATCATCTCTCCAGCAGGATGCACTTCAAAGAACACAGTGCTTCCCACAATCCCAACAAAAAACAAAAACGTCATCACAATCCAGACTAGCCTCCAGAAGCTTCATCATCCAGACAATGAGCTCCTGCAAAAGATTAGAAACATAATAATAATATAAAACAATTAATAAAAAATAATTTCAGATTTTTTTTTTAATATACTAAAATAAAAAAATTAATAAATGAAATGAAATGAAATAACATAAATGAAATAAAATAAAATATAAAATATAATACAAATGGTATCCCCCAGCCAATTGATGAGCTGATCCCCTGATACCTTACCCACATCCAAGTGCAACTTGATGTGGATACACAATTAATTCTTTTAAATGGTTAACAGAAAACAAAATTCAAAAAATTTAGAAATTCAGAAAATAATAAAAAATAATGAAACACAAAAAAACATGAAATAAATAATAAATAAAAATAAAATAGCATTGCCCGGCCAATTGATGAGCCTTTCCCCACCAATGCTTGCCCACATCCAGGTGACCCTGATGTGGTAACACCCTATATTTTTGATTTTATAATTTTAAACAACCCCCATAAAAAAATTAAAAGAAAAAAAGAGAAAAAAGAAAATAATCTAAAACTGCTATCTAGCAAAAACATAACTCCAAAATCAAAGAAAGTCCAGCTCCATAAATGGTCCAATAAGGGAAAGTCCGGTCCATAGAAATGATCACTGGGTGGGCTCCCTCCAATAAGTAAAAATGATGAGAGACCACCAGTGATCCACCACCAATCTGAAAGAACCAAAGATAAAGAAGCCAGTCCCAAACCAGTTTAAAGTCATAGCGGACTTGAAACCTGAATAATAAACAACAGAACTAGAATTCAACTAGGAAATACAAAGACTTGAAACAGACATTCTGGGGTAACTGTTCTACAGAGCAGCCAGCTCATCAGTTACCCCCACACTTGCCAAAATAAAATCTAGAAGCCCCCCCTGGGTACCTTCTAACAAAAACACAACATCCAACACAAAAAACCAAAACCAATACCAGTGAAGAGTCCAGCACATGAAAACCAGAGGAAATTCCAGTTTAAAGTCATAAAGGACTAAAACCTGTGAAAAGAAACCAATACTAGGGTTCAACCAAATTAAGAAAAAGGGTTGGAAACAGACAATCTGGGGTAACTGTTGATAGAGCAGCCAGCCCATCAGTCACCCCTACACTTTCCAAGATCAAATCTAGAAGCCCCACCCATGGGTACCCTCTAACAAAGGTTTCCAACAAACAGATGCATAGCATCACCACAAAAAAACCAAAATTAAAGAATGGTCCGTAGTTTATCCTCATTGCGGAGTCAATCTTCTTCATGCCTAGTGCCTCTGGGATAAAACCTCTTCACTTGGTCTGCAGCCACCCTCTTTTTCAAGACTGCACCATCCAACTCTTCCAAAACATAAGAACCTCCAGACGCCTGAGATCTGACTCTGTAAGGTCCATTCCATCTGTCAGCAAACATTTTCCCCCACTGACTCTCCAAACTTCTATTATACACCAAAACCAAACAACCAGGTTTCAAGGGATTCCTGAGTCTATGAGCCAACTTCTTGTCCCAGTACCTGACTGATTGATTCCTAATCTTCATCATTCTAGAGTATGCCTTCTCTTGACATTTCTCTCTACATTCCAACTGTTGCATCCTGGCACAGAGCAAATCTTCTGTTGAGTGCACTTCATCCCAATCAATTCCAAGATAAGAGACAGCTTCCAAGTCCACTGGTAGAACGGCTTTCTGACCAAACATTAACTCATAAGGAGAATAGCCAGTTGTCCTCTTCACAGTGACCCTATCAGCAAATAAAACCAAGGGTAAATAATGCCTCCACTTTTTGGCACTATCTCCGCACATCTTCACCAAAGCATTCTTGATAACTTGATGGCCTCTTTCAACCATGCCTTCAGCTTCAGCATAATATGGTGTAGCCACTCTAACCCTAGAACCAACACTAGCCACAGCTTCTTTAAATTTGGCACCAAACTCTGGCCCACCATCAACAGTCACCAACTTCATCAACCCATACCTATAAATCCACTCCTTCTTCAAAAACTCTGCCACATTCTTGGCAGTCAAATTAACAAGAGGAACTGCCTCAACCCAAGCAGACAAATCATCCCTAGCAACAATCAAGTATTTATACCTACCCTCTTGAATATGGACAGCATCCAGACTGACTCTTCCAAAAACAGTTGATTCACCAGTAGCACGGTCCACCTCTTTAGGTTTCAAGTGACTTCTTCTTTGACATTCTTCACAAGATTGAACCCAACCCTGCACAGCCAACTTCATACCCGGCCACCAAAATCTGTCTGCTACTCTTCTATAAGTCTCACCAAAGCCTCTATGACCAAGGTCTTCATGCAAAGACTTCAAAACCAATTCTTGACCCTTCTTCTGAGTCACCACCACTTGAGGATTAGGATGTCTCCTTCTCATCAACGGCCTTCCTGACACATTAAATCCAGGACTCTTCTTCTTGATTGCCAACCAAGTATCATCATCACAACTATCTGGCCTCTCCAAGGTCAACAGATATTCCACCAAAATAAAATAAAGCCCAGACTGACCCCAGGTCTCATCTTCAAAATCCAACAAAACAACATCCAAGGGTACAACTCTGTCATCAAAATCACCAGTGTGAACATGAGCCAATTGAGCAGCCCAACCAGGACACCAATCCTTAATTTTTGGCACATCCTTCTCTTTCCACTGAACCTTGTGAGAATCCAGTTCACTAACAAAAACACCCTTTTCCAATTTTGAGCTGTCCCAAACAACAACTCCATCTTCATCAACAAAAACATCCTGATCACCAGAATTAAGATCAGCTCCAGCCAGTTTAGCCTCTTGGGGGAGGTCAGAACAATCATCCAGGTTAGCCTCATGGGGGAGGAGAGAAAAATCCTCAGCACCCTTTGTGCTGGCCCGAACCACTGGAACATCTTCATCAAACTCTTCAGCCTCAGAATCTTCATCTGTAGGTGGCCTCCTTGATAATCCATCAGGCATTGTAAAAGTTTTGCTTGGTTTGTGTACCAGATCAAAAGAAAAATGTTGAATAAATGCAACCCACCTAGTCATTGGAGCATTTGGAAGACTAGGTGTATTGATCATCTGAACCAAAGATTTTGCATCCACCTGCAGCTCAAAATGCTGCCCCCACAAAACCATCTGTAGCTTCTTTAAAATTTTAGCTACACCACACAATTCCAACTTAGGTTGAGAATAACTAGATTCCACCTCATTAAACACCACAGACTCATACCTTACTGGCCTGACCCTCCCAGTCTTATCCTCCTGAGACAAAACAGCACCAGAAGCAATATAACTTGAGTCCACTGCCAGATAAATCTTTCCAGCACCAACACCTTAATCCAACTTGTGAAGAACAATATCTTCACCAACAACCTTTGTCAACTTCTGAAAAGCCTCTTCACACTCTTCAGTCCATTCCCAATCTGCATCTTTTCTGGTCAACCTCCTTAAAGGTGAAGCCAACAAAGAAAAATCCTTAATAAAAATCCTGACATATACACATACACCCAAAACCCCCTGACTTCAGTAGTATTTTTAGGCCTTGGCCATGACTGAATTTTATTAATCTTCTTCTTCGCCATAATCCTTCCCTCTTTACATACCACATGACCCAGAATTTCCAAAGCAGGAACACAACAACAGAATTTTGACCCTGAAATGGTCAAACCAGCCTCTTCAATCCTGAACAACATTCTCTCTAGAGTTATTGCATATTCCCACACAAACCTCCTTATGCCAGGGTTCTCTGCTAACACCTCATTGCCATAATCAGTGGATGGTCCTTTAATTCCACCATCATCAATAAAAATACCAGCATGAGTAGGAACCTCATCCTGCGAAATCAAAGTCATCTGTGCTTGATAAACTGCCACTGAATTAGTTGCTCCTTGAGGCAACCTAGTGAGCTGAAATCTTCCCAAAGGAGTCTCAAAAGTTGTGAGAGGCCTTGAATATGTATGTAGTTCCCTCTCATCATAACCACCCTTAATATCACCCAAACCATAACACACCCTTCGATCAAAAGCTTCAACAAAATCCTCTGCACTTGGCGGCATACCAGCGTCCTTGATAGTGACTCTATTCAAGGCTCTAAGATCATGAACCGCCCTCAACTTTCCATTCTTCTTCTTTACACAGAACACCGGACTTGAGTAACTGGATGTTTATTGTTCATATAACCCAGTCCTGACTCTTTCCCTAACAATCTCCACAAAATCCTCTCTAATAGCGGCTGGAATCGGAATAGGTTTGATTTGCTAAGGTTCATGACAAACAACAGGAATCAAGTAAGGTTCCCCATAAGAGTGCTTCAATAAACCCCTTTCCTCCTCAACAAATTCCACCGCTTTTTCCCTTAGCACAATAACGTGCAACAAAAACTTCTTTTCTTCCTCAGACAACCACCCATCAGGACCAAAATTAACAACTTTCAATCTTTTCACAGTCACCCTAGCCGTCTCTACAAATTCTGGAGGATTCTTCACCAAAGGAGTACAGTACGGATCTCTTGACAAAGGAGGTCTCTTCAAAGGCGGATTCAAACCCACAGGCATAGGCTCATTGACAGGCCTAATCTTCTGCGCTACCTTCTTATACTTTGCTGCTCCACATTCAACTTGAGGGATCTTCAGGAATTCTTCACCACCAGACCTGGAACAAAAACGAAGGGTTTCCCCATTGCTCACATGTGTGGCCAAGGTAATGTTTTTGAAAGGTGTAGAAGAAACCCTAGCGGTGCACAATTGGGAGGACTTACTTTTACACCCCAATCTCACCACTCCAAAACTTTTCCGCAATTCCACATCTTCATCCTCACTTCCAACTTCCAAATCTTCAAATCTTGATTCATCTTCTGAATCACATCTTCTAAAATTGTGCAGTTTATCCTCATGCTGGAGGTCCAAAAATTGATCTTGATGATCTTCTCTCTTCAAAATTTTCTGCAGTTTAACCTCATGCTGGAGGCCCAAAAATAGATCTTGACGATCTTCACAAAAATATTTTGCGTCTTCTTTATTCATTATCTTCAGATTTTTTTCTTGATTTTCATGAATTATCTTGAAATTTTTATCTTCTTTTCTTGAGTTTTCTTCTGACCTACAAAAATAACCAGGGGTTTCCCCAATGCTCACAGGTGTGGCCCAGGTAATGTTTTTGAAAGGTGTAGAAGAAACCCTAGCGGTGCCCAATTGGGAGGACTTACTTTTAGACCCCAATCTCACCACCCCAAAACTTTTCTGCATATCTTTCAATAAAGATATATAACCAATCTTCTTCTTTAAACTTGAATTAAAAATAATTAAAAATCTTGAGAGAGAACAGAGACTTGATAAAAAACTTGATGAATACTTGCAGAGAAGAGAAAAATTAAAAAGAGAAAGTTGAAAATCCACTTAGTATATCTCCAAGGGAGCTGACCTACTACAACCTGGGATTTCCTCATCTCGGGGAGAGGTTGTAGAACTAGGGTGATCAGCCCTCATTACTCTAAAAAAGACAGACTCTCAATAGAGCCTGAGCCGCACTCCAAAAAACCAGAGGCAGCACCCACTTCCTTCCTTCTCCTGCAGCAGTCTATGCACTGGCACATTGAAGATAAACCAGGCCTAGTCTCCCAACCATCCTCTCCAGGGGATGACAACCTCATATGAAGCCTCCTTTTGTCTTCACCAGTCAACTCTAAACTGATTCCCAAATCAAATTGATAACCAATTCTTGCCTGAAAATCCATCAAGAATGGCCCACCCAAAACTGCTTTTACATTACCTTTAGCAATGTAAAAATGAACCTTCCCTGAGGCTCCTCCAACATCTAACTTCACAAACTCTGAAGTTCCAACCAATTCAGTGACATGGCCACCGTTCCCTCTCAAACTCCCACCAATACCAGTTTTGATGGGGAGGCCCATATGAGTTGCCTCAAACAAAGAAATCAGGTTTATCTGAGAACCTGAATCCACCAATGCCCTTGCCTCCCTGCCATTCAGAGTGACATTGACATATCCCAGAGGAGCAGAAAAATGAGTTTCCAACCCCTCACCAAACTTTTCAGCAGAATCACAAATGTATTCTACCTCACCAGAAGAAACCCTTCTCCTGGTCAACAACTTCTTCTGCCTATCAGCCAAACCTGGACTGATAGCATACAATTCCCCATAAGATAGGGAAACCTGACCCTGGTTCATCCTTTCCAGGACAGAGTCCATAACATTAACTTGACCAGACACTACTGGCCTCTCAAAGTGAGCTCTTTGCTTCACCACCTTGGTCCTAGAAGATTCTTGAGGACCAGCACCACCAACAGATTTACCATTAACAGGAACCAAACCAGATCCCTCACCAGAACCTCTGACTCCAACAGGCTTTGGCAATGAAGCCAAAGGGACATCCTCCTCAGAGTCAGAATTCGCCTCCATTGGCATTGGCTCACCATTCAGGTCCAATGCGCCAAATTTAGGGGGGCCCATATCAGCCATACCCTTCTGCATCTTGTACAGCTCCTCTTTGCTGTACCTCTTCCTAGCTGCACTCAGCTTAGCATCCCCCTTTGAAGCATTTGGCTTTGGTTGGGCCTGAGAACTGCTCTTAGGCCTTCCCACCTTTTCTGCTTCCACATCATAAAAACCAGCCAAGCATTCACCACTTGACTGTCCACCACAAGAATACAACTCCAAACCACCAAAGGAAGTAGAAAAAGAGACCTTATTGACCTCCTTCCCCTTTCCCTTGACGTCCTCATTCTCCTTACCAGAAGACTTCCCTTGATCAGGAATCTCCTCAAACCTTGGCCTCCTTTGATTGAGACCTCCCCTTCTCCTGACCAAATCAACAGGAGCCTGCCCCTCACTGGGCTTAACAAAAGAACCATCAGGGAACTTGAAAACCCTGCAATCAAACTCCACTTTTCCTTCAGACACATCTCTGTTCAATGCCCAACAGTCATTAGACCTGTGCCCCCTCCTACTGCAATAAGAGCAAACCCAAGGATCACTCCTACCAGCCCTCCTTTCAAACTCTCTAGGCTGAGAAGGTGCCTTATTAACCTTCTTGGCCTCCTGAACAAAAATGTGCAGCTGTTTTGTAAGATCAGCCAACTGCTCCACCATTGGGTCCCTCTCCTGTTTGGGAACCTGCACCAAATTTTTCTCCTCCTTCTTCTCCCTAACTTCCTCTTCAGCCAAAGCCTCACTGACTTTGCTGACATATTTGGCACACCCCTCCTGATAGGTGTCCACAGCCAATAACTTCAAATGGGCCTCAACAGCCTCCTTCACCTTATCCAAGGCGGGCAGCTTCTGGTCCCCATTAGAAAGAGTCTTCATCAATTCCTTTCTTGACAACTCCTTCAACACATCCATCCTGACATCTCTAGCCAGGGCAGACCAAAAAACATCCTTGGCAGAATTTTCATGAGCCAGCTCCTCCACTTCCACCAAATATTCCACCACAGGATCAAACTGTAGCAGAAACTTCCTGTAACTATGTAAGTTACCAACACCACCATAAGATTGCCATTCACTGACAACCTTGTTCAGATCCACCATAGTGAACCTGACACCCCATCTATCCACCATTTCCCTACACAAAAATTTCCAATCCCTCTTCTTGTAGCCAGACATGGCCACAATCTCCTTCTCCACTGACCTATCACCAATGAAGAAGATAATCTGCTTCACCATGTCCAGGTAAGAAGCACCATCCACTCCAGCAGCAGTTTCATACTTCTCTAGAAACCACTTGACATCCTCCCCATTAAACTTGGTACCATCCCAAGTTTTAATCCTCACACACTCCCTAACCATCACAGAAGGAGGACCATCCCCCCCACTGACAGTCACCACAGGAATAGAAGAACCAGAAGCCATTCCTCCTGACCAAAACACCAAAAAGAGCCAACCAAAGAAAACAGAGATTCCAAAAAATTAGCAAGTTCTACCCCACGTTGGGCGCCAGAAATGTAGACAATCCTATAGTACTAGCTATAGGCCTTGACCAAGGGAGTTGGAGAAAAACCAGAGAGAAAATCCCCTGTCCCTTTAGAAAAAAATAGAGTGAGATTTACTTGCTAAAGTAAGTTGGTTCCTGTTTTGCTAAAGCTCCTTTTCAACACACTTGACTGCTTGATGAGCCAAGAAAGTAGTCCCCAGATAGACTACCAGACCAAAGAACTGAAATGTAGAACAAAGTCCACACCAGAGACAGCAAAGATACTTGATGTAGGCTGCAAATCCACACCAGAGACAGCAATAATACTTGCTATAGCTTGCAAGACTATAACAGAGAAAACAGTTGCCAAAGTTAAGTTAAATGAAGAACTTACTTGCAACAAACAAAGCCAATTGTGGCCAGAAAACATTGAAAACTGAGTGAGGAACAATGATATCATCTCCGGATGGTTGTATGATGATTAAGGTTGCCCCAAACTGTCTTCTTCACTATGTACACACAGACAACTAACTAAGAGCCCATGCGCACCCACCAATCTGGTGCCTGTACCTGCCAAATTGCATAAAAAACCCTCCTGGAGCGCTCCCCAACCTCCTAAAACAGAGGCGGGTGGGCCGCCCGACGTTGGAGATGCCGCCTGAAGCGGCCCGGCCTCCCTGAAGCCAGAAAACCAATAAAAACAACTAATCTACTTAGAAAAATTTGCTACAACTACTAAAACCTTTAAAACACGGAGTTTCACTATAACAACATTGAGACATAAAATATAGAAAAAAATTAGCTCTATCCAATGGTATAAGCACTTAACCCTAAGACTTAAGGTTAGCCCGTAAAACACAAAACAAAATTAAACAGCAATCTTTTATAAATGAAAAATGAGGAAATGACCCCTTAAAACTCAGAATATGAAAAATGTCTACAAGACATAAAATATAGAGAAAAACCAGAGCTATCCAATGATAGTACCCACATACCCTCAGACCCAATATCCACGGAATAAAACCAGAAAAATACACAATTCTTTAGCAGATGTCACTTAAGACATGCACAAACCGCGCCAAATCACCCAACAAAGGCCCCTGCCAATGTTGGAAGACCACACCGTCTCCATCGACAAAACTCTCATTTCTGGTGAGGACCTCGAGTAGCTGTGCTTTCCACACAGAAATATTCCATGGATTCACAAGCCGTGCATGCTTGAGAATATTGTCAAGTGACGAGCCCACCATCCAATTTGGGGTGAGGAGGCATGGGAGCTGGAGTTGGACAAGCTGACATAATAATAAATAAATAAAATTTAAATGAAGGGAAACTAGTGTGAAAAGTATGTCTTATGCTCAACAGAGCTTGCATTCTTATACCTGGGCATCTGTCATGCGCCACATGAAACTCGAGGCAAAAGCAGCTCATTAAATCAATAATAAGAGGTTTAAATCCATACTTGAAGGGCAGAAAGAAATTCTCCATAGCAACTGCCACTTTCCTTTGTGTACTCGCTATTCAACCGCGCTTATCTAAACTCTAAATCTAAATTATTCAATCTCTCAATAGTGTGTCTTAGTCTTTTTCTCAATAAGCGATGCACTGCGCAATAGTCAATGAAATAGTACGCTAAAAGGTTTATGAAATGTCTGTGGATTATTAAAAAGGGTAGTGAGCATGGACGGAATGGTTAGTGGAGGACTAAGGGGTTAACGGATGTTAGTGAGGAGGGTCCAGGTGTAACGGGTGTATTTTAATGGTCTGTGGTGTGTGGAATAGTGGATGGGTATGAGGTCAATTCGAGGAGGAGTAAAGGATATAAAAGGGGTTGGGTTTTTGGTTTGATATTTTTTAGAATTAAATTAAAAAACCTTTTTAAAGTTAATAGTGGTAAAAGCTTTAAGTTAAATCATTATTATTGTATCTTTCTTTATTTTCTCAATAATCATTTCTAAATCCTAAATCTTTGATTGTTGAGTTTCCAACCCTTTGTGAGATTTTAAGAATTTTAACCTTACCTTTAAATTATATTACAATTCTTCTCAAACATATCTCGAAGCAGTAGTTCTTCCTTTGAGTCATCTTCGAATCACTTCCTCGAATCATTCCTCTGTGCTTCGAAGAAGTCTCTAAACCCCTCATCTCACTTTCAGGAACATCCTCGACCTTGTGCGTGGGTTGTCCGGTGACACATTCAAGAAGTGTGTTGGAAGTAGTATTGTAATAGTCTCTAATTTTCTGTAGCAAATAAATCTCACCTGGTATTTATTAAAGGGACAGGGGTTTTTCTCTCCAGTTTTACTTTAACTCCCTTGGTCAAGGTCTATAGGCAGTGCTATAGGATTGTCTACAGGAAGAGGAATTTTCATTACTTTATAACTAAGGAAATTGATACATATTAGGGGGTGTCAGTTCTGGAAAATCTGAACTTAACTTAAGTGCAGATTTCAAACCAAATCAGCACTTACAAATCAGCACTTAAATTTTGCAAAAAAGTCACTTATTTCAAAAATGGGTGTCGGTTCTGACCTCAAACCAGCACTTTTATTGTGATTTTTTTTTCAAAACCACATTTTGGCCACATAATCCCTTTCTTTCCCATACCATCCCTATCACATGTGATACACTGACCTTCCTTGCTACTTACCCATCAATCCTTGGAGCACACCCCTTCCTGACATTTTCAACATTTTGACAAGGCATGTTTACATTCTTTTTTACTTATTTCTTCTACCTCTTAATCTTCTTTCTTGTTATGTGCCAGTTTCATAATGCCTCCCAGAAATTCCAAATCTCAAAAGGTAACTTAAAAATCTGCTTTGTCACAAAAGTCTCCTTGTAAAGAAAGCCCTACACCTTAAAAATGAAAGTCAGGTTCAGGTCAGCATAAAAAGGATGATTATCTCATCATAATCAACTTCCTTAAAATAAAATCAAATTTTGAAGCATGTTTTGGATGTGAAAATTCCACTCGTATTGGACGTCCACCTTCTTCAAAGGTTAATGGCTACTTATTGATGGCCAATGAAGTAAGGAAGAAAAAAAGGGGGAGAATCGATATCAATCCTAAACAAATGAAGGAGAGATTTAAGAGTTACCAATCAAAATATAAAAAGGCTCATCATTCTGCAAATGAAACTGGCTTTGGTATTTACGATGATTATTTGAAGATTGGAATTACTACTGTTTCCGAAAAGCTCAATGTCATGTGTCCTTTCTATGAGGAAATGGATAATCTTTTTGGTTCCCAAGTAGATGTAAACCCTTGGTTTCTACACGATACTACTAAGGATATACCCTCTGGATCCAAACCTTCCTATAATCCTCCCGACACACCTTTACTTGAAGGAGATCAATCCCCTCCACCTTCTAACCATAGTTCAGCTGAAGATGATCCTGACTATCAAGCAGAACAATTATATTGCAGCAGATCTGAATCCTCAGAGGCCCAAAATTTAAATGTATGTTTACTTTTTGTTTTTTCTTCAATTCTTCTCTGAATTTCTCTTTCATTCTAGTCTCCTCCTACTCAAACTCAATATCCATTAAATAATCTCGATTCTGGAAATGTGAATCCCACTTTAGAAGCTGCTTTAGATGAACTTCCTGAAGCCTCTTGCTCAAGCTCCAAACTAAAGCGTTGAGCCTCAACTTCAATGAACTTGAACCATCTATTAAAACGTGGTAATACTTCAACAAGCTCATTTGGCTCCCTTGAGGATTGTTTTGAAAAAAAAAATATAAGTAAGATTTGTTTACTATATATCTTAATCATTAACTCATTTATTTATTTATTTCAATTTAATTTTCTCAGAATAATCAACTATTGCAAAAAATGCCCTTGACTTTGAGAAGATGAAGTTTGATCATATGCTAAGGAAAGATCAGCAAGCCTTAGATTTGGAAGAAAAAAATTTGAGCCAGAGCAGATGGAAAGAGTAAATGACCGTCAATTTCAAAGTGAAATGGCTACTTTTGAATTGGAAAAACAAGAGAGTTTTAAAAAAAACAATTTCATTATGGAATGTGTAAAAAATGGCCAATCTTATGAGGACATTAAAAAATTACTTGACCTTTTCAATTGATAAATTGTTTTTCTAGTTAATTTAATTTTGTTTGATTTCTTTTTGGTAATATTTTCTTATATGCCGACTTATAAATGGTCTTTATATATAGTACGTTATTTTTGACAAATTTTTGAAAATATCATACAATTTTTCTATCTTTACATTCAAGTCAATAAGTTTTCTTATACTTTTATTTTGACAAAAATTTGAAAATATATTAAAAATTTTCTATCTTTACTTTCAAGTCAATAAGTTTGCTTATCTAAATACTTCTAAGTCAATAAAATATAATATCTCTTTTGAAAATTTGGCAATACCTCCCCTTGAATTTTATTGAAACAAGGGGTGGGTACCACCAAATTTTTCGAAGTCATCAATTTCACATGTCAGATTTAAAAAATTGGCAATACCCTCCCCTGAATTTTATTGAAGTAAAGGGTGAAAGTCATCAAAATTTAATATAATTACATAAATTAATTAATATATAAATAAGATATGTCAAATTTACTACTTTTAAAGTAATTACAATTCCTCATTACAAAATGCAGATCAAGTCTAGAAACTAGGTTTTGGACTTTCCACAGGTATAGGCTAGAGGAACCCCATGAAACAAATTAATGTTATCACGATTACCTTTTATACAACACATGGTTGATGGCCCATTACTTTAATTTCATAAATTGAAATATCATATTTATTTAATAAAAATTTATGGAAGAATATTAAATATTTGGTGACTCTACGAATCCCCATACTTTTTAGATCTACCTAAAGAATTTTTAAATTTATTACCTTTTTCTTTATTTTTTAACTTTTTTATTTGTTGGATTGACTTTTGACTGATCTGGAAAGAGCAACTGAAATGTGTGAAGTCTTGACAAGATTCCAAACCTGGAGGATCCTTTGTGGTTTGGTGATTAGTGTGAGAAGAATTCCAAACTGTTTTGATGATTCCATTGCCTAATCCAAAATTGATTATACATCTATGATCCAGGAAATATAATCCATGTCCTTTAATTTTTGCAGGTGACGGAATAGGTTGTCCAGTGATAGGATTAATATATGTGAAAATTCAGGTACACCTCTACAAATTTCATAAACATTTTGAATTGAAGCAAAAATACACATGTTTACACTGATCTTTACTTTTAGATCAAGGTACACCTTTGCAATTTTTAAGAAAAATGTGTTGAAAGGAAACAATATAGTGGTAAACCCACTCATGTGTACCCTGATCTTCGTGCGAAGATCAGGGTACACTTCTCAAAATCTCTGATACAATTTTTATCAAGGCCAATATACAATGGTGGACTCTGATTTTTGGCCAAAGATGAAGGTCCACCTCTTCAAATATCACTGAACACATGGTTGCAGGAAAAAATACCATGGTGTACCCTGATCTTTGGACGAAGATCAGGGTACACGTCTTCAAATTTCAAGAAATATTTGAATAGGAGAAAAAACATATGTACCCTGATCTAATCATATGTAAAAGGGTTTTGTTAACAATGTATATTGATGTATTGAGACTGAAGGAGAGGGGATGTATCCATTCCAAGGAGAGGGTAAAGGTGGGAAAAAGCCCAGGCCAAGGGGGGGTAAAGAATAGGATAAATGAGATAAAAGAGGGAGAGAGAGAGAGAGAGAGAGAGAGAAAGGTTAATTTTACCTATAAATTTAAAAAAACAAAAACAAAAACAAAAACCCAAAAAACCAAAAAAAAAAAAAAATTAACAAAAAATTAAGTAAAAAAGATAAAATGACTTACCTGGAGAGATGAGTTGAGAAAAAAGAAATATAAGTGAAATTGTTTGAATGATGTAGGAAGAGAGGAGAAAACGGATATGAGTGAAGAAAAAAAAGAGAGTGACTGAAAAAATATGCGTTTGCTGAAAATATGTGATTTCATGTTGAGTTGATGAAAGAAAACACAGAGAGATAAAAAAATAAGACTTTAACAGAAAATTCAAAAACCAAAAAAATATGCTAAAAAATTTACCATTCTCAGTGAATAACACATGCAAATTGATAATTTGAAGAGAATGAAAAATTAAAATTAAAATTGCGTTGAAAAATGTTGGAGTGTTATTGGAAGAATTTTTGCCCTTATACTAGTTGATTGAGAAATAAAAGTGTTGGATATAGTCAGAGGTGAATCAACTTGTTCATCTTCATACAGCTCTAAACATTGATCTTTGAGGTCAGCAAGTAGGTTATGAAGTATAGTACAACAAAGAATGCAGTTGATCACCACCTCCATTTCAGATTTATTTCTAAGAGGACTTCTTAATTCCCTTAAACTAGAAAAACGGCCTTTCAAGATTCCAATAGAATGTTCAATACGGACTCTTGACTTTGCCAAATGATTGTTGAAATTGGAATTTTGACTGTCTTCTGAAGCTGTTCCCCAAAAAGCAGGAAGTACATACTTTCCATTCACATAAGCAGAATATGCAAGAAGATACTGATCTTCATCAAAGAATTTTTCAGGTTCATTTGAAATTTGAATTCTTTGGAAGACATAGGAGTCATGAAATGAGCCAGGATAGCCAGCAAAGAATGATATAAATTTTTTGTTTACGTCACATATAAGCTGAACGGAAATTGAATATCTATAAAGAAGATATTTTTTTTTTGTTAGTTTCAAAGAGAATGAAAGGAGTTAAAAACAATCTACCTCTTTTTACAGTCAAAGTAATTGTTTCCACCTTGAGCAGGTTTCTGGCTCAAAGGAATAGTAGTACCATCAACAAAACCAATACATCCTGGGAAGCCCTCTGCTTGCATAACCTTATATGATTCAAGTCGCTCTTCTTTTGTTGGCCAGGTGAGAAGTTGAGATTCCAAGGAGTTGATGGCAGTGATACATCGTTTGGTATAAGTGTTAACTGAACCATACCCTAAATCAAAGACATTTTCTAAACGTTTCAAAGCGGCTCCATTACCATTTGAACCCAAACGACATAGTGTGATGGCCAATTGAATTGAAGGATGTCGTTGTTCTTTTTGAGAATTATTGTGAAATATGGGATGATCCTGAATAAGCTCAAGCAATTTAAGGAAACATTCCTGAGAAGTCCTGAACAGCTGTCTAAAACTGGGTGTAGATAGGTTAAGAAGTGTTTGGATGGTGTACTTGGGGGTATGAAGTACTTGAGGCTTTCTGGGAAGAAGGTAACGTTTCATGGCCATTTTTGATAAAAAGACAAAATCTTCTTCTAGTTCAGAATCAGAATCAGAATCAGAGTCCAAGAGCAGTTCAAGAGCCATGAAAGTCATTGCTTTATGTAATTTATCACGATTTGAAAGTGAGGAAGGCATAACTCTTATATGATATGATATGAAGATGTAAATGATGCACGATGTTTTGAGTTATGAAGTGTTATGCTGCGGAGTGCTTTGTATGAATGGGATGATGCTGACAAATCAGTGAAATGGGACTTGATGGTGAAATCAGCACTTTTGGTTGAGAAAGTGTGGATTTGAGTGAAATAAGTGACTTTTTACACTTTTGAAATCCACCAGTATTGGGGCTAGTGTGTTTTGGAAATCCGCACTTAGATAAGTGAGGATTTGCCAGAACTGACACCCCCTATTAGCTGTTTATATATTAATTTATGTAATTTTATTAAATTTTGGTGATTCCCATCTCTTACTTCAATAAAATGCAGGGTGGGGGGTATTGCCAAACTTTCAAATATGACATGTAAAATTTTTGACTTAACACCACACAATATGGGGGTAGACTTGCTAGCAATTCTGCAACCTTGTACCCAAAATCACCACAGATTGAACACAAATTGAGCTATTGACAAAGGAACCATACAATCAGAGATGAACACCACTCAGAAGTATAGTTTTAGGTGGGTGTTCAAGTAGAGTTCAGTATAGGTTTAATATAAGTTGAGTCTGAGTTCCATCTGAGTTCTATCTGAGTTCATGTTGGGGACTTGCTAGCAAGTCCACCCCCTATATTGCATAGTGTAAAATTTTGGTGTTACCTGTCCCTTCAGTAAAATGTAGGGGGGGGATTGCCAAATTTTCAAATCTGACATGAAAAATTTTTGACTTAACACCACACAATATGGGGAAGACTTGCTAGTGAGTCCGCAACCTTGGACCCAAACTCACCACAGATTGAACACACATTGAGCTATTGACAAAGGAGCCATACAATCAGGGAAGAACACCACTAAGATGAACAGTTTTAGGTTGGTGTTAAGTAGAGTTCAGTATAGGTTAAATATGAGTTCAGTCTGAGTTCAATCTGAGTTCAGGTTGGGGACTTGCTAGTAAGTCCACCCCCTATATTGCATAGTGTAAAATTTTGGTGATACCTGTCCCTTCATTAAAATGCAGGGGGGGATTGCCAAATTTTCAAATCTGAAATGTAAAATTTTTGACTTAGTAAAATTTTGGTGATACCCACCCCTTACTTCAATAAATTTCAGGGGGGGAGGGGGGGTATCGCCAAATTTTCAAATCTGACTTGCTAAATTTTTGACTTGAAATTTTGGTGATACCTATCCCTTACTTCAATAAAATGCAGGGGGGAGTATTTTCAAAATTTCTTATAAGAGTTGTGAGATTCTTGACTTGAAATAATTTTGGTGATACCTGTAAAATGAAGTGGGTAGTAATTCCAAATTTTCATATGACTTTCAAGATTCTTGACTTGAAAGAATCTTGGTGATACCCACCCCTTACATTGAAAAAATGCAAGGGGGAATTGGCAAATTTTCAAATGAGACTTGGAAATTCTATTTAAAAATGAATTTTTAAAATTAAAATACAAAAATTTAACTAATGATGGATAAAGTAATGAAATACAGGAAATTATTGTAAAATTTTATGTAAAAATAATTATGAATAGTTAAGTATGAAAGAAAGAAAACACCTTAGTAATTAAAAAATTTCATAAGACATTCAATTTCCTCATATGATTTATAGGCTTTAACACATTCCATTTAAAAAAATTTTTCTTTTAATTTTCTTCATGATCATGCTTAAATTTGAAATTTTCCATTATGTTTTGATGCTTGAGTGGTTTCTCCTCTTTCTTTAATTTTTCAATACTATGAGTTTGCTCAAATTTTTTCCCCTCCTAGTCTTGTGCTCTATCATCCTTCTGTAAATAGAGCTCATACTTCTTCTCCTCCAAGTCTTGTTCCCTATCATCCTTACATAAAAATAGCTGGTAATTCCTCTCCTCAAAGTCTTGTGCCCTATCATCCCTACTTTAAGAGAGCTTTTATTTTTGCCTTTCAAACTTTATATCCTATTTTGAAACTTTGACTTTTTCTAGAGTGATAAGAAATATTAGAAAAATTAGAAGAAAAGAAGAGTAAATTATTAAGAGTTATTGTATCACTTACCAGCATCATGTTTCTTCAAAAATTCTTTGATAGAAGAAAAAGGGGTTTGAGATGAAGTATAAATTTTTCTTCTTCTTTGAGGGTGGAAATTTAGACTACTTGAAGACCTTTTTTTTTTGTTCAAAGTACCATTTTCCTCCTCATCATTTTCTCTGGCTTCTGACTCAGTTGATTGTGGCTCCTGCGTTTGTTCTTCTAAATTTTTAGAAATAAGAAAATGTAAATAAAAAAAAGAATTGGTAAGATAAAAGAAAAAAAAACATATTTGAGTTAGATTGGTTTTGTTTAAATCATTATAAGGATCTATAGCAAATCTGTTTAGATTTTTTAAATTTAGAACAGGGGAGGCTTGAGTGGAGGAAGAGGATGGGAAAGGATTTGTTTCAAGGTCATGTTTGGAGATAGCATCATCACCATTCAAAATTTTTGCAGGATTAACATCAGCTTTCTCTCCAAAATATTGCATCCATCTCTTTAAAGTAAGGACATAAAGATTCAAGTTTATCATCTATGGATTTTATGCCCTTACTGATATTGATGTCAGTAATACCAGAACTAGTGGAAGATAAAAGATTCTTTGCCTTCTTGTATTTGACTTGGTAATGCTAAAAATTTTCAGACATCTTTTTAGGTAAAAGACCTATCCTTCCCTTGGTCTTATTGCGTAATTTATTGGCCATTAGTAGATAACTATTAACTTTTGATGTGGGGGGCCATCCTACTTTAGTTGCATTTTCAGTACCAAAACAAGAATCATAGCTAGATTTAGTGTTCAGCCAGTTTATAATAATGAGATGATCACCTTTTTTAATTGAATGGTATTTTATTTCTCAGCTGAGGGGGGGAAAGAAGGAGTAATGCAATTTGAAGAGCAACTGGGGGAAGGCTTCTTTGAGAAGATCTATGATTGTGGGCATGTTAAGATAATTGAAGATGAAAAAGAGAAAAAAAAGCAGATGAGATAGAAAGGTGTTCTGAATGGAGAGAATAGACAGTATGAGGTTAGAATTGGAGTGCTCAGTAAGGTAGAAGGCATATCCAGAGAGTAGTCAATGATGTGGCAATGAATGAAAGTAGGCCAAGATGGGGTTATGACAGAATGTTGTACACTATGTTTTTATGAAAAATTGAGTATAAAAATGTTGTATAAGAGGTAAACTTTGACTCATAAAATGTCTAATAACCCAATTATTAGCAAAAATAATTGTGGAAGATAATTGGGGTATAAGGATCTTTATCTGAAATTAATTTAATTGTGGATTTGTCAACATTGATACCCCCTAATAAAATAGACTTAGTAATTTAATCCCACTTATTATAATGGTTAAAGATTAAAGTTGATAGAAAAGTAGTATAATGATTAAAATAATATCTAAAAGATTGATAAAATTACTAATAGGGGGTGTCAAACAATACCATATATGCCTGGTGGACTTCAGTATCAAAAAACCATTTCTAGACACCATTATTAATGGCTGACTTGGGGTTAGAAATTTCAAACATGAGGTAAAATACTTTCTTCATTTGGGCCATTTCACCAACCACAATTTAGCCCCACAAATCACTGCACACCAGATCCCTTATTTTTCTTTATTATCTTTTGAATTCCTTATGCTTACTATATTTTCTGAGATGCATCCTTTCTCTATTTTCTTACTGTTTTCCATCTTATTTCTTTGCATTTTTCTCTTTTGAACTGATATTTTCTCTTTATCATCTCCTGACTATATTTTCCACCTTTTATGTATGCTCAAGAAGGAATACCCAAGAATCAAACAAAGCCTCTCACTAATCAAGAGATGTTTCAGCACCAGACAGGCCACCTGCCCCATTGTTTCTTGCTTTGCCCAATTCCACCATTTTCCGAAAGCTCATACTCATACATTTACTCCTTGCTTGTGTTTCAAAATATCCTTCTCATTTTATCCCCATTTGCCAATTCCCTCTTTTTTTTAAACCATATGGCATATTTAATTAAGTGCCATCAATTTTTCATTTGTATTTTTCTATTTTAATAATTTTTATCCACATTTTATGGAGTTTTAATTCTTAGTGTAAAATTTTCAACTTTCCTTAACTTTTGCCTAGTAAATAATTGCATCAGAAGATTTATTTACAACAAATAAAATAATTATTTTGTGCCCAACTTTACCTCAATTATATTAAGAGATAGCTATAACAAATGTCAGCTAGGCTACTAGACTTACCCAGTGTCAGAGTGTGCTAGTATGAAAGTATGATTTAATAGTAAATATTAATTGTCCTACTACTTATTGATAAATTATATAGTGATTAAACCTCAGGGGAAGACTAATAAAATAGTTATTCTAAATATAAACTCACAATACTAGGTTTTTTATGCGGACTAGTGGTGGAAAATAGATAAATAAAATATAGTTATAGCTTATATAAAGATAATATCAATTCATAAATGCTTTATAATATATTTATATATAATAATTTTTGAATAGTGTTTATTTTATGTGTAGTAAGTAATTGATGTCTAATAACCTGTCAAATCCTCCCTTACTTAAAACAAAATCCACTGGAGTGCACAGACCTTCAATCCAGATGATGTCACTGCTATCCCTGGAAATTACAGAACCGTGAGGGCCCATCACCTCCCCATGGCGTCCATTTTAAGCAGTTTAAACACGCAGACCTCCAGTAAGGACCCTCCATCACAATTAATGATACCACAGACCCATACCATAAATAGAATAAACAGATAAAAGCAGATACCATACAGAAACAGGTAAAATAACTCATCCAAAGATTATATAATAAAACCCAAAGCATATAAAGGAATAAAATTAACTGTTTAAGCGCCCAATAACATCTCCAAGAATCCATATTAACCCAGTAATGATATCCCAGCCCATAAATCAGTGAAAATCCATCAAAGGAAGCAGATTAAGTTGTCTAAACTGGATATATGCGCCTGAAAAAGGTGTATATGCTTGTGTAGGTGTTGTGAGTCCACTGAATACATCCAAATGAGCTAAAATAAGCAGAAAAATAAAGTTTATAGGCTATTAAGAGGTTAAAACCCACTTATAGACCTAAATATACATAATATAACCACATATATCACCAAATATGAAGTTTATGTATAACATATAAGCTTATGTAGGTCTATAATTACACAATATCACTTAAGATAAGTATATTATGACTCCATTAACACCTTAATAAGTATTATTAGGCTATCTATAAGCTATTTAAACTACTATAATTCATATAATAGTGTCATACTTATATATATATGTACTATAACCATATATATAAGTATTTTAACCTTATTTTTAAGTTATAAGCTTATTTTAATTAAGGTTATCTTATTTTAAAAATAAGAATTACTCAATCCTGGGGATAATTAGGCTGACACTCCCTCACCCCAAAAAACAAGAAAAAAATGTTAAGACATTTTTATTAATAAGTAAGGAGTGAAGAGAACAATAATTTTTAAATTTTCTATGATACATATACTGAATTAAACAGTATTATTTGGATTTAAATTTTTTTCAAGAGATTTTTAAGGTCAGAGATTTCATTTTCTGGAATCCACTGGTCATATTCACTTGATTTATTTTTAAACCCTAATAGATACTCAACTCCCTTCTCTTTTGTAAGGTGTCTCTTTTTAAGTATTTTTTCAATTTCTGCCTTTTCAACTATTTCTTCAGGTTTCTGTTTATGCCTTCCTGATCTTCTTAGAAATAGAGAAGTATCATTGGAATGGTATGGTTTTATAAGAGAAATAGGAAATGCTGGATGTTTTCTATCATATGGTGCATATAGAATAACTTCAACAGCATTTTTACCAACCATCTTTTTACTACAAATGGACCAATGAATGGATCCTTCAATTTCATATTAGCATTTAAATTTAAATGTAGTGTAGAAATAAGGACTTCATCACCCTATTTGAGCATTTTTTCTTTATGGGCTTTATCCCATCTTTTCTTCTCATACTCAAATGCCTTATTTATACATTCTTGAGCATGCTTTCTGCAAAAATCTTGCATCTGAAGAAAATACTTTGTAACTGGATGGAACTCCAATCTGGGTAATTTATTAAGAGTTTTAGAAGAAGTATTAGGCACATAAACCAACCATAACTCAAATGTCTTTTTGCCAATGACAGAATGTACTGTTCTATTGTATGCAAAATCTAAACCTGGGATAAGGGTTACCCAATCATGCGTGAATTTGTCATTGTCTTTAAATTCAAGACCAAAAGCACAATATCTTCTTATCATATCTTCTAAGTTTTGTATCATTCTTTCTGCTAGCCCATCATTTTGTGGATGGTGTGCTGTAGAAAGTTTTAATTGACAACCTAAAACATCCATAAGTGATGTCAAGAAATTAGAAGTAAATTTAGGATCTCTGTCTGAAGCTTTTGCTTTAGGGAATCCTGCTATATTTAACATTTGTGTCCACCATAGAAAAGCTAAGTCCTTTGCAGAAACCTCTTTGTGGGTAGGAATAAATTTACACATCTTTGTAAATCTATCTACAAATACCCAGCAGGAGTTATAACTCTTATGCCCTGCTATTGGCAAACCTGTTACAAATTCCATGTTAACTATTTCCCATTGAGCTTTTGGTTTCTCAATTTTTTGTACTTCACCAGCTCTTTTGCCTGTTAATCTTTTAGATTTTTGACCAGAATCACATGTCTCAACATATTTTTGAACATCATCAGACATGTTAATCCACCAAGCTGTATTTTTTATTCTGGTTAATGGTTTATGGAAGTCAAAATGACCTGCTAATATATCATAATGACTACTCATTTCACTCTCCTCAACGTTTCAGATGGAACAACCCATAATTGAAAAATTTCTCAAAATGGAAGATTTAATTGTAGTTACATTCTTGGTGAAGAGACTAATACCTTGTAGAATCAGGAAATAATCTTTGGTCCACTCAGAGGCTACACTATTTACTGATGGGATACTAGCTAAGTAAATAGTATGGTAAAACCGTAACACTTGGTGGTTCCAATTATGGGAATGCTTCTTTTCTGGGTCATAAAAATTCATCACTTTATATGGATTTGGGGGCTGTAGGGTGAGGTGAGAAATGTGAAATCATGTTAATAGGAAGTTTTGTGTAGTAACAGTTGTAAATTAAGATAAAAAATGTTTTGTTCCAATAATTAGTGAAACATGAAAGTTTTCAGGAGCTACAAGGTGGAGTGAAAAGAATTGGCTGGCAGAATATTGAATTACCAAATGAGGTCAAAAGGAGCTCAATATTTTTAGTTAACAGCATAAAGTGCATGATGAATTCATTAGCTAATTGGGGCCTTTAATGAAACAAGGCTTAAGGCTCATGTCAAAATGCAGTAAAATATGCATACTGAACCCATTTACCAACATGGAGGTAGATTCTCTTAAGACATTACTTATTTCACTTTAAAGTGGCTGACTCTCCCTATTGTACAGTGGGTGGCCATCTATTTCGGACACTTTTTTTTGTCACAACTCTTTCAATTCTCACACACAACACTAAAAATTTATATACTGATACCTGAGATACTAGGAAGTAACACCATATAGAGTTAAAAACAATCTGATAAACTTTTTTTTCAAAATTTATTTTTTAGTGAAAAATGGCATTTTTGACTTCAAAAGCAGCAATCCGGAAGATATGAGACTTTCACCATCAGAAAACTAGCCAGTAATATTAATGGATAGCTATATAAAAGTTTAAAAAAGTGTTAAAATTAAAAATTAAAATTAAAAAAAACTATTTAGGTCACCAGGGGGTTGACCCTCCACCAGCAAGAACAACAGCTTGCATCAGGGCTGGCATTGAGGATATAACATTCTCCAGTATCTCTTCTGGGAAGCTTTCCCATGCTAAGTGCAGTGCCTTGCACATTTCTGCAATTTTTTTGGGTTGATCTTTTTTTTCACTTGGGGCTTGAGTGCCTTCCGCACATTCTCCATGGGGTTTTAATCTGAGGATTGGGGAGGCCATTATTCTATCTTCCTGAAATTGACAGACACTTGAAAGTCTTTTGAGATTTTAGCATTATGCACTGGATCGCCATCCTCCACTGGTGTGAGTCAATTCCTCACATCAACCTTTTCAAGCCAAGGGAGAAGTGTTGAAAGTAAAAAATTTGTAATAAAATGTTTTGCAGTTTGCTCTTTGGGGGGAGAATGACTATCGGGACTTTTTTTGTGATGAAGAAAGCTCCCTAAACCATGGTAGAGAAGCAACCACTCTTAAAAGTGGGTTGCAGACATTCCTTATTATATTTTTGATTGGGCTTGCGCCAGACCAATCGTTGACTTGATTGCTTCCCAACTTTGAAACTAGACTTCTCAGACCATTTAGCCTTTCTCCAATCATTTACAGACCAGTGGAGATGGCTTTGTGTAAAGTGGAGGCATTTAATTTGATGGATTTGGTTGATATAAGGTTTTTTGACAGCAACTCAGCTTGCAAAACCCAACTTGCAGACACATCTTTGGACAGTTCAGGCTGATACAAAGTCTGTGAACTGATTCATTGTTGCCTTTTGGTTGCTAGAGACTGTGCGGGAAATTTGGAAAATGTTGCAAGGACTAAATTTGCCTGGGCATCCACGCTAGGGAAAAGTAGCCACTGTGCCCTCCATTGCTGATTTTTTTATGATTTGGCACAAAGTTGTGCGAGGAATGCTGTAATGGCAGGCAACTTGAGTTGCTGTGAAACCCAGTTCAGCCATTCCAGCTATTCAGACCTTAAGCTCATAGCTGTGGTGGGGTCTTCGGGTGTGAGGCGATTGCATATTGAAAGTAAACTGGCAAAAAATGGAGTTTTTTTTAGTAAAAAAAACAAACAAAAGAAACTTACATAGTGACAAAAGACAGGCCAAGATCCAGGAAGTGAAGTTCTAAGATGATAGAGATGATGATGGTTGAAGGAGAAAAAATGAAAATGGAGTGAAAAAATCAATTATACATAAAAGTGACCGAAATAAATGGCCACCCACTGTACTCTCTGTTCATCTAATTCTCTTGACAGCCCTGAACACGTTTTGTTATTTTGCCTAGCACATACCATTCCTTGTAAAGCCCTTTTTTTGCTGCAATGAAAAACAAAATTCTCTTTTACTACTACAGCCTTATTATCCCCCTCCCCCATCATATCACAAGTCGCTCTTTTCCTAATTAACACATAGATTCCCTAATAATCTCCCCCTGTCGCAATAACATACTATTAGCTTCATTACATTGTCGTACAAGTATCTTATCACAAGCCAAAATCTCATTGTAACTAGCACCAATCTGTCTCTCATCCTTCATGCCCCTAGTTGAATTAGATTGTATGAAAATAAAAAAGTACAATAAAATAAAAAATTCTATTGATTTTATAGAGATACACCCTAAACTATACATGACATGCTCTCAATTGAGAAAGAACTAAATTGCCGTTTATTTTGAGTGGGGTAATCGCAACTTCTATAATTTTCATAATTACACATTTCAGTAATAAGAATTGCTTGAATCATGAATAACTTACAATTATCTTTAACCATTCGACAAATTTGTGCAAGTATCTATCTCTTTTTGTGTTCACTAGTAACACGTTTTCCAAATATTTGTTATCAGCGTTCATCATGGCCGTCAGTACTTGAATCAAACTTTCCACAAAACGGCGTGGGTTTGAAATTTTCAGAACAGTTTGAAAAATCAAATTTTTACAAGCGAGGGTGGATTCTTCGGTTACCAGATGTGCAAGTACGCTAAGGCACAATGAAATAAGTTTTGCTTTGGATTTATCTTTTATTTTAAATTTCATGTCCTTCAATTTAGTAAGGGTCAAATTGACCAACATCTCTAAACACTGAGACGGCGGGTTGGAAGTATGCCAATTATAAGGAAGTCGGATAAGGCAGGTGTAGATTGGAGCCAGGAAGTCATCAAATTCATATGTTCCACTTGTTACGATTGTTGTTCTGATGGCTCGCTTCATGTGTTCCGGCCCAGACAACCCTGATAAAATTACAAGGCACTTCATAAGTCACAAAAAAAAAAAGTGAAAATGAAAAAAATGAAAGAAAAAAAAATTGAAAAAAAAAATTGAAAAAAGTAAAAGAAAGAAAATGAAAAAATTAAAAGAAGAAAAATAAAGAGAACTGAAATTCTTGCCTTGTTGATTGTAAACTGGACCCTCTTGTAAAAATAATCGAAGTTTATCATTTCCTCTTCCTTCTTGGTAAAAATAACGATTTGCCATTTGGACCAATCTGATGGCAAACAATGGCTTTTCTTTGGCAGCCTGTTTTAAATATTCCCATGAATTTGGATGTTTTTCGTTGCAAAATTCAAGTTCAATTAGGAATTTGTAGCACCTCTGGCATTTCCATCTTTCATTACTGTTCACTATTATCTTTACGATTCCGCCAAACAGTGCTTCCAACTGGTTGGAAGTGACAAGTCCTAAATGTCTTTTAAATATTTCTGAAAATTCAGTCACTTCATTCATTTCTTCATTCCTTTCATGAAGCCTTTCCACAAAAAAATTAATCTTTAAATCAGTTATAAGCAGAGTATTGTAGTCGACAACATTCGTTATTTCTACTAATTCTGAGCAATAGGGAAAGAGTGATAAAGATTTATAGAAACCATATGCCTCTAACAACGTTGTACATCTCTGTATCAACATCATGTAAACTTTACTCAGTATTTTTACAAAGTCATATGGAGCTTCAGTTCGTTTTTCCATGTTAGAAATCATGAGTCGGAGCTCTTGTAGACATTGGATATCTGGTCTAGTTTCTTGACTCCTTGCTTGACGTAATGATTGAAGGAAAATGCACATTTTATCATAAAGCTTCGATGGATCCTTAACATGAAATATTATTTGAGCATTCATGCTTTGACCACCATCTGAATAATTAAATTTACATGTTGCTACATACCTGAATTGGCATAAAATTGTCACCCAAAAGTTTTGGCGATCAATTCAGTCAAGGTAGAAAATCAATTTTTTTTTGTTTTAAAGACTGAAATAAATTCAAACGTTATTTACAACCAAGTCAACACGTTTTTTGTAAAAATACGTATTAATATTCTTTTTAACAACGCTAGAATATCCTGCGGTTTTCAAATAGCCTGTTACATCAAGGTTTTTTAAGTAAAAAATTAAAAAATACCACCTTTTGATATCTCTTGACTTACACAAAAAGGTCTCAAATTCAAATTTCTGCCATGGCTTAAAATCTTCTTTTATTATCTTCTGTCTTGAAAGACGGTGAATGTTTTCATTTTGGGGAGTCGTTGATAAGATTTTAAAAAAAACTGCCGATGTTTCTCGTAAATTGTGATCTAGATAGTTGCTGACCAGTAACTCTGATTCTTTAAGAAGTTGAATTCCAATGTTTAAAAAAGGTAAACTCATAGGTTCTCCCCTTAGTTCAGATAACCATGTCACTGCAGAATTTTTCTGTTTGTTCTGGTTGAGTTTGGGAAAGATTTTTTCAATATAAGTACAATCTAAAATAAAAGAAAACCACCTGTTGTTTAGATACAACAATAACCTTTCTAACTTGCTGCAAATCAGTGGATCCCTGGAGTTCCCTACTAGGATCTGGTCTACTTCTTCAAAAAAAGAATATGCAATCTTTTGTTGGGTTAGGTAGTCGGATTTGTAGGCTAGCCGATAGCACAGTTTATCTATTTGATTTTCTTCCTTAATATTTTCAGAATAAAATATCTTGTTTGGTTCTTCCAAGTAAATTAAATCATTTTCTAAAAACTCCGAATTTTTATCCTCTTCTATAAGTCTGAAAGTTTGGTAGTCAAATTGTTGTGGATAATGGAAACACTCAAATGTTTGAAATTCTTTTAAATTATTCGCAACGATTTCAGTTGCTTTTACCAGGTAAGTAAAGTAAACAAATTGACTTAAAAAAAGAATTGAGCAACATTCAAACGAGCTAAGGAATGCCATTTGGTAAAGAAGGAAAAGAAGAAGAAAAAATGGTGCTGGCATTAACTGGATTAATCGAATGACTCTCAAAGTTTTACACATTCGATATAAAGGTCCAAATAAAACATCTTTTTTTTTTCCTACATGATTGTGGAGCTTCAAGATCCGACATTCTATAAAACCCTTGAAAATTGTTTTAGGTAGAAGTTTTACAGTCAAACCGTCATTACTTAAGACGAAAATCATATATATTTATTTTTTCAAAAAGTTCATGATTGGCCTTTTCTTTTCTTTTCTTTTTTTTTGCGGCATGCATGACACTTACACTGCAACAAATGTTCGTTTCGTCTTGGAGCGCAGCAGTGGGGCAGCGATTACGCAGCGGTTATAGTACTTAAAAGTCTTCAGTGAGCCTTAAGTGCAAAAAACAAATGTTTCATAATTGTTGCGCCTCAAGGCGAAACAAACATGTGCTGTAGTGTTAGAATAGCGCTGGCTCGTTTTATACGGTGGTAACTTGATTTTCCCTCGTTTCTTGTTCAAATTATCATTCAGACCGCGAAATATATATATATATATATATATAAAGGCAAATCGAAAACTTTGTTTTTCAAAAAAGAAAAAAAAAATCGTCTCAAGTGAAGATAGTATGACTGCAGACAGACGATAAAGAATTCTAATCAAAAATACATATCTTTTCATAAAAATATGTATATATGTTGCGCAGCTTCAAGTTCCAAGATGTATACACTCTTCTCTTTTGTCTCCTTCTCCGATTACCTTTCATGTTGCCTCTTTTCTCATTAACTCAAACAGATTCCTTAACAATATCCCTCTATCTCAGTAACTCCTACATGGTTTTTAACTCTGAAGTGCCCTAGCTACCTCCCCATCTATTCCATTCTCTTTTGTACCTAGTCATTATTGCCCCTATCCTTCATGCCCCTTGTTGGGTGAGATTGTAAGAAATAAAAAAAAAATAAAAAAAAAGATGTATACACTAAAAAAATGTTTTAGGTTGGAACTTGATTTCAAAATGCTAGAGCGTGTCAACAAAACGTTAACATGTTTTAATGAATAAATACAAAAATACACTGCATGTGACATGAATGAATGACATGCTCCAACGTGCATCTAGAAACTACAGAATCTCTTGTTAATTTTTTACCGAAAAATACAGGAAAATTACACCGCACCAAATGTTCGTTTTGTCTTGGGGCGCAAGAATAGCGCAACGATTACGCAACAGTAATTTAACAATTTTTTTACCATTTAAAGGTCTTCTTAAGTGGATCTTAAATGCGAAAAAAACAGTTTTTTTTTTTTTTTTTATTTTTTTTTATTGCAACTGTTGTACAACTGTTACATAATTGTTGCACCCCACGGCAAAAAAAAAAGTGTTGAAGTGTTTTATATAATATACCACACCAGTACATACAAAAAGTGCACAAAAGATAAAAGAAAAAAGAAAAAACAGACAAAAGAGCCAAGAGTTATTCTATCTTTGCTATGCATACTTGTAATCTTATTTATTGGCCCTTAAAATCTCATATTTACTCAACACAAAAAAAATAATTCATAATTATTTACCTCCAACTCAATAATCATCTCTCTTTACATTGTCTCATTTACTCACCTTGTTTCTCTCCTTTCATTAACTTTCCCACCTTCCCTTGGACTATATTTATATTTATATATATATATGCCTCTTTTCTTGATGCTTATTTATTTCAAAAAAAACAAAAAACATAAAAAATTTAAATAAATAAAAATCTCCAATTGATTTTAGTTTCATTTCACTTCATATTTTTAATTATTACCATCTAACATTATATAAAGTCATGAGGGTATAAACAAAACCTATATGATGTGCATATGAAGTAAAAAAAAAAAGGAATATTATAATATAAAGCATTTTCACCCATATTTATTTCACAATATCCCTATTTTTTTATTTTTTTTAATTCAATTTTTTCAAAATCTCATCTGTAACCTGATCAGTAGAACACTTTCCACCTAAATCAGGAGTCCAAATTTTTTTATTTGTATCTACCAAGACTTGATTAACAGCTTGATAGATTGAGGAAGCTTGAGTAGAATAACCCAAGTATTCTAACATGAGAGCAGCAGATCTGATTGCCGCTATTGGGTTAGCGATAGGTGGATTATGGTTTGATATATCTGGTGCTGAGCCGTGAACTGGTTCACCCTGTAAAATAGTGGAGATGGATGATGAGATAAATTTCCTATATTTATTTTTGAGGAAAATGAAAGACTTACCATGATGAAATTGTCACCAGCATTAATGGATGGTACCAGACCTAAAGAACCCACCAGTGCAGCACCAGCATCTCTATGAGAGAAATTAAAATGAGTGCTTGCTGTTGATGTGTGTTTATTAGAAAATCCAAGACATACGAGACAATATCACCATATAAATTAGGACAAACAAGAACATTATAATTTTGAGGAGTACGATACAAATTATAAACCAAGCTATCCACAATAGCTTCCTCGACCACGATTGATTTATACTGTTCAGCATTTTGCGAAGATTGTAACGCATGACGAACAGATTGACGGAATAAACCATCCGTAACAGAAAGGACATTAGACTTGTGAACGATTGTCACTTTAGGAGGACCTGACCAAAGACGTTGATCGGGAGACAATTGTTCACGAATAGCGGCACCGCGTAAAGCGACACGAGCAGCCATATGACCGATACGTTCCGAAGCATATTGAGAGATGAGACGGGTAGCACGAGCGACTTTTTGATTGTTATATAATGGATCCTGTTCAATGAGGGATTCATCTTTAACATAGAGACATTCGGTATTTTCTCTTACGACGGTAATTTCGATAGGAGAAGAAGAAGGAAAGGTAGAATGAATTGGACGAATGTTGGCATACAAGTTGAGTAGTTTTCTTAGTTTTACAATAGGAGAAGAGTAGCCAGGGACATGATTAGAAGGAGAGGAGACCGCCCCAAAGAGGGCAGCATTGGCATGAGACTTAAGGGTGTCTATAGTGTGTTGAGGGAGAGGATTTCCAGTTTTCTGGAAGTGATGGAAGCCAGCGGGGAGGGTGGAGAATTGGAGGGGCGGAAGGCCGGGGGTGTGTGCGAGGACGCGCTGGGCAGCGGCAATGACGACATGGCCGATGCCGTCGCCAGGAATAAGGGCAATGTTGAGCGGAGGAATATGCATAAATGGCCAGGGGGTTTAGGGGGAAAGTCTAAGGAAGGCAGGACAAGTATGCAATATGCATGTGGATGCAAAGTGGATGTGTATGCAAAGTGGATGTGTATGCAATATGGATGTGTATGCAAAGTGGATGTGTATGCAAAGTGGATGTGTATGCAAAGTGGATGTGTATGCAAAGTGGATGTGTATGCAAAGTGGATGTGTATGCAAAGTGGATGTGTATGCAATATGGATGTGTATGCAAAGTGGATGTGTATGCAATATGCATGTGGATGCAAAGTGGTTGTGTATGCAATATGGATATGTATGCAAAGTGGATGTGTATGCAAAGTGGATATGTATGCAAAGTGGATGTGTATGCAAAGTGGATGTGTATGCAAAGTGGATGTGTATGCAATATGGATGTGTATGCAATATGGATGTGTATGCAAAGTGAATGTATATGCAATATGGATGTGTATGCAGGGGCATCACAATCAGGATGAATATGAAGACAGTTTTTTTTAAAACTTCTTACTATCTCACCCAGCTAGGGGCATGAAGGCATCTATATATATAAAAGAACTGGTGCCCTAACTTCCTAAAAATTAGCATGTTTGGCTGCAAACCTAACTTCCCCCACACCACCCTCGCACCAACTCCAGCTCCACCCTGGTAAGTTTTCATTCATTTTTTTTTCATTCCTTTTTTCTTTTAATCCACTCCACTTCCACCCCATCTGTTTACCCTTTGCCCAGATCAACAATCTCATCCTTGGTTTTTGTAAGTATTTTTTTTTACTTTTAATCCCCATCTCACCCCTTACAGCTAGCCACCACCTCTGCCTCCACCCACTTGATCACCTCCCACAACACCCACATCCACCTCCACCACCTTGCACATTACCCCACCTTCACTGACTGTTGGTACATCTTTTTTATTTATTTTTTAACACTTCCCCCCTTTCCAGCAATGCCCACCCCTCTCCTCCACCCACTCAATAACCTCTCACAACACCCACACCCACCTCCACCACCTTGGACATCACCCAACCTCCACTAATTTATTGTAAGTCTTTTTTTTCTTTTTTCTTTTTCTTTTTTTTAAACACCTTTCATCATTTGAAGAACATCAAATATAAAAAAACTATTATATATATATATTGATATTTTCTATTGAATGAAATTGATATATATTGCTTAATGTGCTTCATTGTATGAAGCTGAAAAAATATAAAGAAACTATGATCAATCTATATATTTATTATATAGATACAAATTTAAAGAAACCATTTTCTATATATATTGACATTTTTTATTAAATGCAATTGATATATATTTCTTTATGAGCTTCATCATATAAAGCAGAAAAAATATAAAGAAACTATGCTTGAAATCTATATATATTAATATTGACACAAATATAAATAAACCAATATATATATATATATATATATTTTTTATTAAATGAAATTGATATATATTTCTTCATGCACTTCATCATATGAAGCAGAAAAAATATAATGAAACTATGATATACATATTTGTACGAAAATTCAGTTGATGTGTGTATTGCTTCAAGAACTGTTGCATTGTTCAAAACAGCTAAAGAAAGAATTTCTCGGTCCAACTCCCCTATTAAACTCTGCCTCAAAAGTACCACTCCCCCAAATATTGACCTACAATGCTATAACAACCATACTTGCAATGAAGTAGGATCTGATCATGCATGGTAGTGGTAAGGAATTTCAAGGATTTAAGGATATCATTCTGGCACAAAGAGAGGGCCCCCTTCAAAGGATATCTGAATTACATTCCAGCTATTCCTCATTGCAATTTCCACTTCTTTTCCCTTATGGTGAGGTTGGCTGGGAATTAGGGATTTTCTTCACAGAAAGGAATCAGTTTGATGGTGATATGAATGATGGTGAGGAACCTGGTGTGTTTTTTTAATAAAATTAATTTTAATTTATTTATTTTAATTTCATTTATATAAATTTTATATTTCTTTATACTTCTCAAATCGCATGTATCTCTATATGGAGTTGTGTGTGGTAGAGGAGGATCAAAACATATCTCTCAAATGCAATATTTTACATATAGAGCACACTACTGTCCAAATGGGTTTCCTCTGCTGCACTTATCTGGCTCATTATTTCAGGAGCACTTGGTTGATTTTTATGCTCAAATGGAACAAAACAGACTGCACTACCTCTCTAAAAATTAGGATAAGTACCATGCAGACCTTTATTGTGGTGTGAAAGATGCTATCAATAATGGGACCAATCTCAATCAAGTTGGAAAGCAGATTACTCTGCCATTGTCTTTTGTAGGGGGACCATGAAACATGGATCAGCTATATTATGATGCTATGGCAATTTTATGGAAATTTGGAAAGCCAGATCTTTTTATCACAATAAATTGCAATCAAAACTGGAAGTAGATAAAAGATATGCTTCTTGAAGGTCAAACTGCTCAGGATAGGCCAGACTTTCTTGCCAGGGTTTTCAGAATGAAACTTGATGCTCTTATGAAAGAATTGATAAAAGGGGAGCTGTTTAGGAGTCAAGAACCAAGGAAAAGGGGGGTTTCAGGTACTACTTTAGCACATGTGTATCACTATGCAATATAGGGGGTGGACCTGCTAGCAAGTCCTCAACCTGAACTCAGATGGAACTCAGACTGAAATCATACTGAAACCATACTGAACTCTACTTGAAAACCCACCTAAAACTGTTCTGCTGAGTGGTTTTCATCCCTGATTGTATGTTTCCTTTATCAATAGCTCAATTTGTGTTCAATCTGTGATGAGTTTGGGTCCAAGGTTGCGGACTCGCTAGCAAGTCTGCTTCCCATATTGTGTGGTGTATGTCATTGAGTTTCAGAAGAGAGGCATACCACATGCACATATACTCTTATTCTTTGAATAAGAGGAAAAGCAAAATACAACAGACAACATTGACTTAATTGTTTTAGCAGAGTTTCCTGACCCTGAGAAGGATCTTGTACTTTTTCAAACAATAACAACCAGTATGCTCCATCAACCCTATGGCTCTGTCAACACACATGCTTCATGTATGAAAGATGGGAAATGTTCTAAATAATATCCTAGAAAATATAATAACACAACACAAGTGGATGAAGATGTATATACTTTATATTGTAGGAGAAATGATTGCCAAAAATTTCAAAAATTTGAAAGAAGCTTTCAATACACAAATAAAAATGTTGTGCCTTATAATCCTTATCTCTCTAGAAGATTTAATTTTCATATTAATGTGGAAGTGGAAACTACAATATCTTTAGTCAAGTATCTCTATAAATAATTGTATGAGAGTCATTATTGTTCCTCAATGGTCTTGCAGACTGATGAGATAATAGATGAGGCCAAGGAATATCTGGATAGTAGGTATGTTTCAGACATTGAAACATGCTGGAAATTGTTTGCTTTTCTACTTTATGGTCATGAAACAGAAGTTACAAGATTACAGCTCCATTTGCCCTACCAACAGACAGTTATATTTAATCTTAGGGGGGAAATGTTAACTGAAGGTACTGTGTTGAGAAGCAGAAAGACCACCCTAAAAGAGTGGTTTTCAGCATGATCTAATGCCCCAACTGTTGAGGTGGCCCAGGGGATCACCTATCCTGATGCTCCAATCCAGTTTGTTTGGAATGTGTGAGTCCATATGATGTTATTTTATAATTTTACTCCTTCCTAATTCAAATTTGGTGTACAGAAGTAGCAAAAAGTTGAAAATTTGATAAAGAGACACAGCCATTGGGTGTGTTGCCTTTTGTGGAACAAATGATTAATAACAGTTTTACTTGCACCTTCTACTTTACCATGTGGCTGGACCAATAAGCTATGAAGCTCTGAGAAATGTGCATGGCCTCCAACACCAAACATTCAAGGCTTCTTTCTTGGCATATGGTCTTTTGAAAGATGGTTCTGAATCCAAGAAATGCTTGGATGAAGCATCATTAATGAAGACTGGCATCAACTCAGAAATGTATTCACTTCTATTCTAATCTGTAACCATCCTTCT
The DNA here is from genome assembly GCA_030280995.1 of Hemileia vastatrix. NCBI lineage: Eukaryota > Fungi > Basidiomycota > Pucciniomycetes > Pucciniales > Zaghouaniaceae > Hemileia > Hemileia vastatrix. Next base: position 26,081,313 of record JASXTE010000013.1, read on the forward strand.
GATCCATTGGGTCTTCTTGAATCACACGTTTTGTCACTTGGGGATGACTTCTGACATATCCTTCAAACAAAGTTTCACATTTTGCAGCCTTCCAACCAACAAATCAGAGATTACACTTTGAATCTTATTAGCCTCCTGCTCAATAAACAAGATTACTCTTTATCTGAATACAGACTTCCTGAGCCAACACAAAACTTTCATCTATCTACAGGTCAGCTCATCTTGGAAGAACAGTCATATGAAAGACAGGAGCTTTCTTAAAAATGGAGAAATCAGTATCATTTGTCCGATGTAGACCAGAAAAATACTTTTGATTCAGTTACTCAAGCCCATGCATCTGGAGATGGTGGTATATTTTTCTTGGATGGACCTGGGGGAACCAGTAAAACATTTGGTGAAAAAATGATCCTGGAATGGTTCAGAAGTCATTGACACATTGATCTTGTGGTTGCTTCTTCTGGGATAGCATCTATACTTTTTGAAGGGGGAAGGACAGCTCATTCCAGGCTTAAGATTCCACTTGATATAAATCAAGATTCATATTGTCATATTAAAGCTCAGAGTGACCTAGCTAAACTTTTGAGGATGACAAAGTTAATAATATGGTATGAATCTCCAGCACAAGATCACCATTGTGCTGAGGCAGTTAATAGAACTTTACAGAATATCCTGAAATAAAATCTTGCTTTTGAAGGAATTGTTAAGCTTTTTGCTGGTATGCATTTTCAACTAACATCTAACTATTAAAATTTATTTTTCATTAAATAAATGAATAAATATATATTTCAATTTAAATCATCATACATTTTTACTGATGCCAAAATATATTTCTTTCTTATAATTTTATGTCATTCTTCAGGGGAATTTAGAAAATGCCTTCCAGCTGTACCAAAAGGCTCAAGAGGATAGATATTATCTTCAACTCTAATTCACAACAATATCTAGCCAAAATTTAAGAAACTCCACCTGAACATCAGCATGAGGCTTACTCAGACATGAATGAATGATGAGCAAGTACAAGATGTTGCCCATTTTTCTGAGTGGATACTTCAAATTGAGGAAGGAAGAACAGCAAATCCAGATTTGGTGGAGATTCCTTCTAAACACTGTGTTTCCAGTGGGCCTGATGGGTTAAAAGAATTAGTCAATGTGGTATACCCTGGAATCAATTCTTTGGATAACAGTGATGAGGTTTCCCTGCTCAGGTACTTAAAAACTTTGGTCATCCTAGCCACAAAAAATTTGGATGTAGATGAAGTTAAAAAATTGGTTCTGAATATTCTACCAGGAAGAATCTCATCTTTTTATAGTGCCGATCAAGCCATTGCTGATGATGGATCACCAAAAAACCTGTTTCAAATAGATTACTTAAACAGCATCAATCCATCAGATTTTTATCTACACTCTTTGTCACTAAAGAAGGGCTTCCCCATCATTTTACTTTGTAATCTTGATCCAGCTGCAGGTTTATTTAATGGCACAAGGCTGGTGGTTACACAGATTGAAATAAATGTGATAGAAGGATGTATACTCTCTGGACCATATGAAGTAAATCAGGTGTTTATCCCAAGAATCACATTGGGGAGTTCACCGAACTCTTGTCTTCCTTTCACACTGTCCAGATTTCAGCTACCTATTAGATTATCTTATAGCATGACAATAAACAAGGCCCAAGTTCAATCTTTATAAATTGTAGGTCTTAACCTGGAATCACCGTTTTTTGCACATGTTCAGTTATATGTAGCACTTTCAAGGGCAAATTACAGTGGAAATGTCCATTTACTATTACCTGAGAAAGCTTAAGGAAGGGCAGAAAATGTTGTATACAAAGAAATCCTAATTACTTGTATTTTATAATTATTGTGAAAGGGAGGGAGGTTAATAAAAATAGTACACTTATATTGACCTTAAGCCTTGATTCCATCCAAGGCTAACATCACTCACATCTGGGACCAACATCTGGTTGTATAATCATGTCAATCATTCATATTCTACACTTTTATAACAAATATCCTGAAATTTGGCCCAGATGTGTAGTCATGCTAATTATGCATATTCAAGACAGTTATAACAAATATCCAGGCCAAAGGTGTGGATGTGTAATCATGCCAATAATGCATATTCATCACAGTTAAGACAAAAATTTGAGCCAAATCTCTGGATTTATAGTCATGTCAATCATCATTACTCAACATTATTATGACTAACATCTGGGCCAAAGGTTGGGATGTTTAAGGATTTTTACCATACAATTTTAGGCCAAATCTCTGGATGTATATCCATGTAAATCATGATTACTCAACATTTTTATGAATAACATCCAGGCCAAAGATCTAGATTTTTAAGGATTTTTACAATACAATGTGCATAGCATGCAAACTTGTTTTTGGTAAAAGTGTTCACAGGGAAAACTTCTAAATTTAATATTGGCAAGTTTGGGGGTAATTGATGGGCTGGCTTCTCTATACACAAATACCCCACAATGTTTGTTACTGAATTTTCCCTATTTCTAGTTGAATCCTGGGTTTGTTGTTGCTATATAGGTAGTCCTCTAAGACTATAAACTAAATTACTACAATGTCAACCAATTATGCTCATTCAAAGCTGGATTCAAGAATTTTTTTTATGTTTTATCTTTGATATAAGAAATTTTATGTTTGAATGCTATATTTTTTTAAATTTTATTTTAATTTTATTTAAAAAAATTAATTAAATATTAACATGTTCAGGAATAATGATCAATGGTGGTCTCCAATAATTTTTACAAATTGGAGGGAGCCCACCCGGTGATAATTTCTATTTTTGCTTATTATGTTTTTCAAATTTTGTCAAAAACCATTTGTTTTTATTTTCAATTTCCTTCTTGTGCATCCCACATCAAGGTGAATTTGGATAAGGGGATGATGTCAGGGGTATGGCTCATCAAATAACTGGGAGGCATATTTTATATATTAAATTTTAATTTTCAAATTTCCTTTTCAACACACTTGACTGGCTGATCAGTCAAGAAAGTAGTCACCAGACAGACTTCCAGACAAACTAACTGAAATGTAGACCAATTTCCAAAACAGAGAAAGAAATATACTTGATGCAGGTTTCAAAGCTACACCAGAGACAGCAATGATAATTGATATAGCTTGCAAGACTATAACCGAGAAAAAAGTGACAAGAGTTGAGGTCAAGCAAGAACTAACCTTTTCACAACCCAGCCAAAAGATACCTTAAACACACAAAAAAGTGAAGCACAGAGATTCCAGGAATACCAGATGATTGATGATAAACTAGAATGTCCTTAAACATCTTTAACTTTCTCACACACAGACAACCCTGGCCTTTTCCCAGGCAAATCAAACTCTCTCACCTCTCTACATGCATAAAAATGTCTCTAGAAGCTTCCACACATGCAGGAAAGTGGCCACTTTTAGGCCTTTAAACGCTCAAAAAACCTAAAAAACACTGTCTAAAGAGCGAAAACAACAGTAACTACATGTAGAAGCAAACTAATCACATGTAACACATACCAAAATGATGAGAAAAGAAAGGAAATTAAGCTGAGCCATAATAAGTGACCATATATTAAGCTTACAAAAACACAACTAAACACTAATAAAACCACCATAAACCTAACTGCAGCCTACATACCATATACCCCCAAATATGCACACCAAAGGCCTACCCAGCTTTGGTCTACCACAACACATCTTTAATCACTTGATGCCTTCTTTATACCACTCCTTCTGCCTCCGGATAATTCAGCGTTGCAGCTCAAATCATGGTGCCAATAACTTTAACTACCTCTTGAAACTCCACTGCAAATTTAGTGCCACCATTCACAGTTATTATTATCATTACCCCATACATATGCACCCAATCCTTTAAAAATTCAGCTAAATTACGTGCCTTAAGATTTACCAAAAGCACTGCTTCAACCCATCCCAACAGTTCATCCCTAGCTACCACCAGGTGATTAAAGTTTCCCTCTTTAATATGAGATGTGTCTAAGCTATCTCTGCCAAAAAAAGTGTCTTCATCTGTTGCCTTTCCTTTCTTTTTGAGGATTCTGTAGCTTCTACACTGACACTCTGGGCAAGATTAGACCCAATTCTTGACCTCTGCTTTCATATTAGGCCACCAGAACTGCTCCATAACTCTCCTGAAAGTCTCATCTTGCCCCTTTTGTCCTAAATTTTCATGTAATTCTCTAAGAATCTTTTCTTTTCTGCCTGTATCTACTATAAATAGTTGTGGTGTAGAAGAGCGTTGTCTCCAAACCTGTTCATCTTTAATAAAATACTTTTAGTGCACTTACCTATCTCTCTCCATGTGTCTTCATCAAAATTTTCTAGTTGACTGTCACCTTCTAGATATGCTCTCAACCAATCCACTTGCTCAGTTAAATCCTTGATTGAAACTCCACCTTCTGACTGCATATCACTTTCTTGTCTACTGATTGAGCCATCCTCTTTGTCTGAATCCTGAACTGCTTTACCTAGCACTCCTTTTTCAGCTAAATTAACTTCAACATTCTGTTCTCGCACATTTATTTCCTCATGATCATCTCCTTCATGAACATCTTCCCTAAATTCCCTTAGTTTTATGCCATTTCAGACACCCCTAGATGATGATGATGATAATGGTTAAACATCTTCCCAGATTCCATTCCAATAACTATTAAACCTTTCATAACAATAGTCTATCCCATTTATCCACTTTTTATCTTCTTTGAATTCTTCTGCTTCAGAATCCTCTTCACACAATGTCACAGTGTAAAATATATGATGACTTGTAGGCAATTTGTTTTTTGCCCCTCAGACTACCCCCAGAGTTACCTCAGTAGTAACTCTTGTGGCCCTTATTTTTTTGTAAGAGTGGTTCAAACATGAATCAGATATCAACATTTTTATTTTGAATATATCAATTCCTCTTGTAAAAAAGAAAGTATTACATTTTAGTCAAGTAATCTTAAATGAAAAGGACAAATGTCTACCAAAGCTCATATGAAAAATTAATTCAGTATTTTATTGACTGTTTTCTGAATCTCTTTATAAAATTTTTTACATTTATAGAAGTTTTATAAAACTTTATTTAATTTTGCAATTTTCTAAAACTTGCAAGAATTTTTCAATTTTTTTTTATTTTTTATTGATTTACTGTAATCATTTTAATTATTTCTTAATTTTCTAGAGATTTTTTTGATTATTTTGACTTCTTTGGGCTTCCTTACAATTTTTTTGAACTTTTTTAAATTTTAATGAATTTTTCTTAATTTTTTTGGATTTCTTTGAATTTTTTTTGAATTTTTTTGAATTTTTTGAATTTTTTTGACGTTTTCTGATTTTTTCTGATTTTTTTTAATTTTTTTAATTTTTTTGAGGATTTTCACTTTTTTTCAATTTTTTTAAGTGTTTCTTGACATTTTTTTTGCATTTATAGTCTTTTAAAAATTTTTTTATACATTTTTTGATTATTTTTATGCCTAAATTGTGATTGAGTCATGTGCTGAAAAGATGCAGCATCTTTTCCATCTCATGACTTTATATCAATTTCTGCAGTTCAAGTTGTCAGCTAGACCTCATTAGTTTTTGTCAAATTTACTATTGCAATGCAATATTTTCAGGTGAGCAGAAAAGACACTGCTTCTTTTCAGCACCTGACGTGTTGTTTCTTAACACTACATTCTTTTTTTTCTACTTTTTGATTGACCATACAAGATGCTAACTCAAGTTATATCTGACTATTCTTGATTATTGAACAAGATTTTGGTGAAATAATTAAAAATGATGCAGTGTGATGTTAGTATTACATTTCTTTTACTTAGTTTCACCACAATTTTACTTTCCTGTAGTCCATCTGAAATTTTGAACCAGAGAACTGGAAATAAAGCCATGCAACAGAAAAGACACTGCATCTTTTCAGCACATGAATTCAATCAAATTTCATAAATAAAATTAATTAAAAAAATCAAGAAAAAGTAAAAAAAATTAAATTAAAAAAATACCAAAAAAACTAAATTCTTGACCACTATGGCTCTTGAAGAATCTTGAGGGTCTGAATAACTACCTCCACAAGAATGCTCACCAACATCAGGAAAGGTATCTGACCCATAACTAGCAACTTTTTCTCCCTCGACTGGAGCCATACCACTACCAGGGCTAGATAAAACCTAATGAATAAAAATAAAGTCATGTCAAGAGAGGGCACACAGCTTCAATTTTTTCTTTGAGACTTAAATTTTTTAAGTAAGAATTTTTTTTTGAATTTTTAAGCATATAGTGACTTTTGTTCCAAAATAATGAATTTTTATAACTATTTCTGAATAACTGGTATGAATGAGCCTCATGAATTTGAATTGAAACAAATATATGACTATGGGGTATTAAAGCAAGAAGAAAAGTTAAAAAAAGTTAAAAATATGCTAAAGATTTGAAATTTGTCAAGAAATAAAGATATTAAAAGCTCTGGGCCAAATTGAAAATTTTCTTGGTAAAAGTTAACAATTTTTAACACAAAGAAGTTGAAATATTTTCAGCCCTTTCTTAACCCCAAGTTGGGCCTGGTGGAAGCCCTGCAGGGTCAACAAAAGGGCTAAGTAAAAAACATAGAGGGGAAAAAAAGGGTCAAAACATAAGTAGTTACAGAGATAGTGAAACATTGCCTTCCTCTTTTTTTTTATGGATTTGTATTTCTATTTAAGAGAAATTTTCTTGCAATAATTTAAAAAAAAAAATTAAAATCATACTCACATATATTGAATTGGTGTTCAATTTTTTCAAGGAATGTTTTACTGGGGTACAATTTTATCTTATACAATAAAATATTTCTGCATTGTCATGATATTAAGCAAATGGCAGGATAAGTTAAAACAAAGTGATAAATTTCTTGAAGTTTTATTATATATCTAATTATTTATCTCAATTATAATACGTTTAAGTCAGGTTATTTTGATTCTTGATTAATAAAACATTTTTAATACACATGGGCTTATTGAATTTATTAAGGAATTTATAACTTTCATACTAGGCTGCTAAGCAGAAAATGAAATTTTATTGCAAGTATTTTTAAACAAATTTTTTTAATAATTAAAGCTGAATGATATAGGGGCCTTAATTTCAACTCTCAAAGAACACTTTTCTATTTTAATTGTGTATAAAAACTTATTTTACCCTGATCACTTAACATGAGCACTAAACTTCAGATATGAAAATAAATTTCAACTTTTAAATATAATATGTTGTTGATATTTTATTTAAAATTGGTTTTTATTTCCAGAAATAAAAATGACGCCTGAGAGCAGGTCCATATGGATGACAAAACTATGGAAGTTCTTTTGAGGGGGGGCACCTGCTAGCATGTGACATAATTTTTGTATGCAAGTATTGTTAAATTATACATCACGATCCATGAAATATATAGTGAATCATTGAAGAAATTATTATATTTACATGAAAGAAATTACCAAAATTTTTACTTTAATTTGTTCTTCAGTAATTTAAATTGGTATCACCATGGAAAATCTGGGGGTGAACTGCTAGCAATCCCCTCTCTTTGAACTCCAGAGTGTCCCTTATTATTCCAGGGTTATTCTCACTTTATAACAATATACAAAATTTTATTGGAAGTAAATTTATTCTCAGATTAATTATAGACAGAACATCAACTGATTCCAAATTATGCACAAGTTGATCCTCCAGAACTTGATTTTGGTCCTCTGTTGAGCACAAATTGAGCACAAATTGATCTAACCTAAGATTATGCATATATAATAATTCAGGATAATTTCTCTATTAAATTTGATAATAAAAAAAATATTGATGAATTTATATAAAAAAAATTATGATGTAAGATATTCAATTATAAATTTAGGCATCATAGGAGGGCACTTAACAGAAATTAATTATACTATGTGACACCTTAATACTGTATCACACAGTTTGAAACATTTAAAACAAAATGTGTCATGATGGGCAATGAAATTTCTTGGACAGACACTTTCAAAAGTAATACTGATCATAATACACAAATATAAAACCTTGGCATCTATCCAATAAAAGATTTTCCTTCTGATAAATGGATTTTTCTCAGTTACTCCCTGTTAAAAAGTGTCCTTGTGAGGTTTTTCTCACCTTCAGGGGGATAATTTGGCCACATAAAACTACTTCTATTTCCATGATTGACCAAAATTTCATCCTCATTTCAATCTAAAGAGTTGATCTCATCTGACTGTGGCTGATCAAAGGGGTCCACCACAAGTTTAGCTAAAATTTTGGTGAACACTTTTTTGATGGATAGTGACTGTCAGGCTAAGGTCAAGCACAAGGACGTGAACTAGCTTGAATAGTCAGTTGTATAGAAGATTTTAATGGTCCTATATGAATACTGTAGTTCTAATCCACTAAGTTGTAAAATATAATCAAATATAAAGGTCTCAGTAATATAATTCTCACTATTCTTATATATGGCTTACAATCTTTATAGTTGGTAGAAAAATAGATTATATAAATTCAGATACTATTCAAAAATCTTATAAAAGTACTAATTGATATGTATTGTAATTGATTTGGTTATATTGGTTAAATTGTAATGATAAAGAATGAAGAAATACAACCCAAAAACCTCCTCCTTTTATACACACTGAGTTCCCCAATGATTCCCTTGATGTACCACCCAATACACAGTTAATAACGCCTCTAAACAACTAATAGAAACTCCCATCAACATTCCCAGTAACCCATGACATAATTAGAAGAGTAACAACTGCCAAAACCCTGAAATAATAAGGGAAATCCATCAAAATTAAAGAAAAAGACAAAAAGAGAGTATATGCGTATAAAACAATAATATTAAAGACTAAAGGAGACTTTTTAAGGTTAATAATAGCTTAATAATAAGGGGGATTGACTGTAGAAATAATGGGGCTAATCCTGACATTATACTACGTGAAATTCCCATTCAAAAATCACCAAAATTGACTGAGAAACCACCCAAAAACTTAAAAAAGAGCGTGAGATGTGGGGTAACTACATGCAGTTCTTGGAAGGCTCTTTCACGGGTAAATCCTTGACTAAAATTAGGCGAATTTAAGCGTGGTGATGAAATAAAGTGCCAAGAGTGAGGTTATTAATGAAATTAGTGCATATAAACAAGGTCAATGCATTATTAATTAAGCTAGGACACTAAATAAGCGCCTGTCGCCTATTTTAGTGTGTTTCCCCACAGTGGGCGTAGAATGTGGGGTAATTATAGTGTGAAAAAGCTAACTTTGCTAAAAATGAAGCTATTCACACGGGAAAAAAGCAGGCAGTATGTGGCCAGTACACAGAAGCCATTTCTGGCATAAAAAACACCAAATTTGAAAAGTGTTATTTTTATGCATTTAAATAGCCAAATCAATAGTTCTAAATGAGCCCAATTGATCTGTCAAAGCGCAATTTTGATATTCTCAATTTTATAGCACATATAGTCAACTTTTAAGTGAAATAAAGCGCATTTCTTGTTTTTTGCATAAAACAATGAATATAACAGCTTTAAGTGTACTTAAAAATTATGTAGCCTTATACTTAAGGTTCTTAAGATTACCCTAACATATTCCAACTTAATATTAAGTACATAAGACCTATAAAAGGTGGATATATGCGTGTATATAAGGTGTTATAATGGCATTTTTTGTGTATTATCATAATTTTACTTATGTATACTATTTGTGTACTCTTATTTATTATTCCCATGTATAGTTCATGTGTTTAACATAACTTATAATTACTTTTTACTCAGTCCTGGAGATATAAAGGCTGACACTCGCCCACCCAAAAAAAACAATAAAAAAAATGATAAGTTATACATTTTATTTTATTAATTTGTAATTTTCAGGTATTCAGAATAAATCTGTAGCATTAAAGATTCAACTTTAAAGAAATAAAACATAATAAAATATTATGAGTACTAGTTTTTTAACCCCTCAGCTGGTTGAACAGAAATTTATTTCTGTTTAAATTTTTTAAGAAGGGTGGATAAATTAGAAATTTCTTTTTCAGGTATCCATTTATCAAATTCATTTGATTTCCCTTTAAATCTTAGTAAATACTCAGTTCCTTTTTCTTTAGTAAGGATTCTTTTCTTGAGTATTTTTTCAATCTCTGCTTTTTCCACAATTTCTTCAGGTTGCTTTTTAGGCCTTCCCCTTCTTTTTGGAAATAAGTCAGGATCATTTGCATGGTAAGGTTTCAATAATGAGATAGGGAAAACTGGATGTTTCCTGTCATATGGAGCATATAATATGACTTCCACTGCATTATTCCCAACCATTTTATTTACTACAAAAGGTCCTACAAAGGGATCCTTTAATTTAACATTACCTTGTAAGTTAAAATGTAGTGTTGATATGAGGACTTCATCTCCCTTTTTAAATTCAAATTCTTTATGAGATTTGTCCCACCTTTTCTTTTCATATTCAAATGCTTTTTGGATGCATTCTTCTGCATGCTTTCTACACATTTGTTGCATATGAATAAAGGATTTAGTGCCAGGGTGTATATCCAACCTTGGTAGTCTATTTAAATGATTTACTGGGGTATTTGGTACATATCCCAGCCAGAGTTCAAATGGTTTCTTCTCTGTTACAGAATGAGTTGTGCTGTTATAAGCAAATTCAAGGCCAGGAATTAATGTTACCCAGTCATGTGTGAATTTCTCATTGTCTTTGTATTCTAATCCAAAGGCACAATATCTTCTGATCATGTCTTCTAGAGTTTGTATCATCCTCTCAGCCAGCCCATCAGTTTGTGGATGGTGTGCTGTAGACAATTTTAATTGACAACCTGATACTTCCATCAAAGATGTCCAGAACTCTGAAGTAAATTTAGGGTCTCTGTCAGAGATTATGGCTTTGGGGAACCCAGCAGTATTCATCATCTGAGTCCACCATAGTAATGCCAAGTCTTTTGCAGATATCTCTTTATGGGTAGGGATAAACTTACACATTTTTGTTAATCTATCCACTATTACCCAGCAAGAATTGAAACTTTCTTTTCCTGCTAATGGCAAGCCAGTTACAAAATCCATGTTTATAATTTCCCATGGAGCTTTTGGCTGCTCTATTTGTTGTAACAACCCAGCTCTCTTCCCAGTTAATCTTTTAGATTTCTGACAAGAGTCACATGTTTCAATGTATTTTTGTACATCCTCTTTCATGTTTATCCACCAGGCTGTATTTTTAACTCTGGTTAATGTTTTGTTAAAGTCAAAATGACCAGCTAAGATGTCATCATGACAAGTACTCAACATTAACTCTTTCATAGAAGGTGGTATTACTATTACATTGCTTAACTTTTTCCTGTAATATATATATCCATCTTCAATTGATAGTTTACCTTTTTCCAACGCATTTTTATACTTTGGAGGCAAGGTTTTAATTAATGCACTCATGGAGGCATTTGTTGGATCATTAAGAATGGTAGATAGTTTAGACAAATCTGTATCAGATGAATAATTTTCCAATATAGTTTGCATAAACTCTTCTTCTAAATCCACTATATAAATCCCAAATATATGTATAACCTCATTTTCAGGCACATAAGCTGGGTTGTCAGCATCATTTGGCAAAGGACTTCTGGATAACAAATCCACATTTGAATGAAATGTTCCTTCTCTGTGAGTGATTGTCATTCTTCCTCTGTACTCTTGTACAGCTAGTTGCCATCTAAACATGTGCCTATTAGGTGTTTTCATGTTTAGTAATGATTTTACTGCACTGCAATCTGTTATAAGTTCAAACTTCTGGTCTTCCAGATAGTAATGAAGTTTCTCCAAAGCCCACACCACATCTAAACATTCTAGCTGTGTGGCACCATACCTTAATTCTGTTTTTCTTAAGGTTCTGGATATATAACAGATAACTACTTCAGATAATTTTCCATTTATTATCTGTTTTTGCTGTAAAGCAGCACCCAAACCTATGAAACTTGCATCAGTGTACAAGATAAAAGGTAGGGTGAAATCTGGCAGTCCCAATATTGGAGCTGACATTAAACATTCCTTTAATTTATTAAAGGCGTGTTGTCTTTCATTATTCCAAATGAAAGCTTCATTCTTCCTGATTAATGTTGTTAAAGGGGCTGCAATGGATTGGTAATTTTTAATATATTGTCTATAATATCCACACATACCCAAAAAAATTTGAACCTCTTTTACATTTTTAGGTATCCCAATGTTTTTAATTGCTGCCACTTTATTCTGGTCAACACAAATTTGTAATCCAGATACAACATGTCCAAGTACTTTCAAGGGTTGAAATCCAAACTTACATTTCTTTAATGCAATCACCACACAATATGGGGGGCGGACTTGATAGCAAGTCTGCAACCTTGGACCCAAACTCACCATAGATTGAACACACATTGAGCTATTGATAAAGGAGCCATACAATCAGGAATGAACACCACTCAGAAGAACAGTTTTAGGTGGGTGTTCAAGTAGAGTTCAGTATGGGTTCAGTATGAGTTCAGTCTGAGTCTCATCTGAGTTCCATCTGAGTTCAGGTTGGGGACTTGCTAGCAAGTCCACCCCCTATATTGCGTAGTGAATAGTCATATTAATTTCATCCATTTTTTGAAAGACTCTTTTCAGGTGATTTAAATGTTCATCATATGTTTTTGAAAACACTATGATGTCATCAATATAGACCAATAGCCATCCTTCAACCATTTCCTGATGAAAAACACTATCCATCAATTTTTGGAAGACTGAAGGGGCATTCTTTGGGCCAAATGGCATTCTCACATACTTAAATATACACATATGTGTGGTTATTAATAAGTAATTTTGAGAATTTCTTTCCACAGGAATCTGGTGGTAACCCTTGTTCCCATCCAGACAGGAAATATATTTTGCTCCTTGTAAGGTAGCATGGATAGAAGCTATCCTTGGTAGAGGGTAAATATCATCTACTGTATATGTATTCAGAGCTCTATAATCACCGCATAATCTTGCCTTATCTTTTTCATAAGAGATTAATACTGGTGAAATGACACAATACTTAGGTGTTGTGTCCACTTTTTCAACAATACCCATTTCCAACAACAATTTTATATTGTCTTCAATATCTTTCCTTTTTGCAGGAGATGCTGGGTAAGGTTTCTTTTTTAAGCTGCCAGGAATATTATCCAGATCACAGCTTAGAGAGATTTTCATCTCATGGTCTTTGACCAATCCTAGTTCATTTGATCCATGAGAAAATGCCATAGGATATGATTTAATCAATCTCAAAATGTCTTCTTGTTCAATTTTTGAGAGTTGGGGACTGAAAGAGGCCTTTTGGATTTCATTTTCCAATTCACCCACTTCATTGGTGGGTCTTCCACCTTGCAGTTGTTCTTCTCTAGGAGAAATGGCATATACTGAATTTTCAGAACATATTTTGAATTTCCTTTTACCATTCACCCCTATGGTGAAACAACTGTTTTCAGGATCTAGTTTAATGCCAGATTTTGTCAATAAATCATTTCCAATAATAAACCAATCACTACAATTATTATTATCCATTACTACAAATTCACAAACTGCTCTAACATATCCATTATTATATTTAAAGAATACAGCAGTTTTGTATTTGCCAATTGGATTTAATACTGAACCAAAACCCCTCCAGTTCTTTGTCTGAACAGGTTCTAGTTTTTCCTGGTACTTACTATCAAGTTTCATTAATGCATTAAGTGAAACTACACTACCTGCAGCCCCAGTGTCAAGAATGGCATTCATTTCTTTTCCACATATGATAATAGGTGCTCTGATAGGTGTTATTTTGTAAGTGTCATGAGATACATCTTTAATTATTTCAGCTTCCTCTATGGAAGTTAAAGATGTGTCTGTATGAGGTATAGCATTATTCAGGAACATTATATCCTGTTCTAATACAAATATCTCATTTTCATCATCACTGTAAGATATGTTACTCTTGCAATCCTCACTGGATTCCACATTCTCATCTTCATGATTACTAGGTTCAGAATTCTGTGAGGTTTCAATAACATTTATTCTTTTCTTACACATGTGACCTTTAACCCAAGGTTCATTACATTTGTAACAAGTGTTATTTTCTTGTCTCTTAGGGACAAGGGGAGCTGAAGGTTTTTTCTTTTCCACTGGAAACTTACTTGTAGTAGGTTTTACCACGTCAACACTTTGTCTGTAATTACTATACTTGGTTTCATACTTGTGGTTTAATAATATCTCATTGCATATATTAATGAATCCAGAGGTGTCTCTGACAGTCTCAGTTCTAGCTACAATAATGTCTCTAACTGATATAGGCAACTTGTATATTATTTTTTCTTTCCACTCTTCATAATCCATTTTTGGATCCATAGCTTTCATGATTTTTATTAAATTCATTAAGAAGACCATGGGTTTATCTCCAGCATTTGGATTATATCTGGCCCTTTCATACAGTCTTTGTTGAGTGATTCTAAATTTTGGGCCACCAAATTGCCTTTCAATTAGTGCCTTCCATTCATTCCAGGAGTAATTAATTCCCTAACTCAATACAGATTCAAACCATAATAAGGCCACATCTGTAAATAAAGATATTAACTTTGAAGTAATTTCTTCATCAGGTAATTTATATGAAAATTTTAAGTTATCAATTCTTTGTATGAATTGTTGCCAATCAGATTTTGAATCCCCGTCAAAAGAAGGGTACTGATCTAACTTAGGCCAGTTCTTTTGGCTAGTTTTAGCTTCCCTAACCTGAGGAATATTGAGTAATTCACTCACTTTAGAAAGATGATCATTAATTTCATCTTTTACTGATTTTATATTCTCAGAGCCCATGACACTATGTTCATGTTCCATCATTGGTTTATCATCAGAGTGTTTCATAAAAACTGGTACTCTTTCTACATAAGAGGTATTATCCTTTATTGTTTCAGTATTTTTCAAAATGTTGGCTACCTCAATTTCTACTCTTTGTAACCTATCTTTTATTACAGGTACATGAGTTAAAGTATCATTTACATTTGAAAAAGACAATTTTACACGTCACTCTATGGTGGCCATAATATTTTGAGAATGTTCTAATTTAATTTCTAAATTTTTAATCTCAGAATTTAATCTTTTGTTTTCATTGATTAATTCATTATTTGAATTCTCAATAACTTTTAACTTATTGGCTGTTGTACTCAATGATTGTGTGATGTTTAATAATACACTTTCTGTATTATTGTTGGACTCTCTAGAGAATTCTTCCAATTTTTCAATTCTCAATAATAATTTACTAATTATTTTTGATTCCATTGGATTTTCTTTCAGAAAATATTCAATTTTGTCTGTTTCCAATTCAGAAGATTCATCATCAGGGTCAATTTTTTCTTCATTTGATTCCATTTTTATATTAATAGTATTTTCCTGGTGATCAATAAAACTATGTACATTGTCCTCATGTAATGACAAGTCTAACATGTTATTTTCAAATGAATAATTTTTTAAATCCTTATCAATTATATCCAATAACTCTCTATCAATTTCATTACCTATAAGTAATTCATTGTTAGGATTATATAATTGATCTTGAGAAGATGGATGACTTACCACGGTCTTATTCCATTTCCCCTGCCTCTCCTTGGCTTTCCCCTGTAAGGGTGACTGCTGGATCCCTGTTGAGGAGGACTGTTGTAGTTTTGGGCATACCAATCCCACTTCCATTTGCTTACAGTTATCTTTTGGTCCTCTTCTGGGACTGGAGGTGTTGCTGTGGTATTTGGTGCCACTGGTTGTTGATGAGACCTTATATCCACTAGAGACTGGTTGACTTCTATAAAGCCCTGTGCCGCCCTTTTCTCCAGATTGTTGATCTGGTCTAACATATTGTTTACTCTTATTGTTAGTGTATTCAGTAGGGTTGAGAGGGAGTGAATTTGCTCTTGTAAGGTGTTTTTGGACTTCTTTATTGACATTTGTTTTAAGAGCTTTTCCTTTTCCTCCATGGACATTGGTGGGGTGTTGTTTATTGTTACTGGTGATTCTTGACCCTCCATTTGGATGTCCTGTAACAGGTCTTTCAGCTCTAGTTCTTAAGTTATAAGGTTTTGCCTTATTACTTACAATGTCCTTGTTGTCACACATTTTTACGTGGAATTTTAGAGAATTGAAAGTTTAGATTTGAAAAACTTCAAAAAGGAGTTTAATCAGTATTTTTTATTACCACTGAAGACAATTTTATTGCTTACTTATTGGTATTTAAGTGAATTTTTAAGTGCCAAAAGTCAAATATGCTTTTTTATGTGGTCACTTGATTTAACTGGTCTACAATATGTAGCCGTGTATTTATATTTAAAAAAGAAAATTTGTTAGTAAGATTCTTTCTAAATATTAAATGAATTTTACAAACCAATAAAAAGGGATTAAGAGTCCTGTAAAAAGAAAACAATTAATCAGTTTAATTGGTTATTATCTGCAAAGATCACAAATTTAATTGGTCTATTGACAGACTCCCACTAAGAACAATTATATGTTAAATTAGTGGTAAAATTGATGATTCAATATCACAATTTTATTATATAACAGGGCTTCTTTTTCTGAAATCACTATATAAGTGACCCCAACCTGTTGTAATTATCCAAATATTTCTATAGGGATATTATTTACGTGCACCTTCTTTTGAAAATTTCACTTACAGGATTATAACAGAATTCTTGAGGAAAGGCCCCCAATTGTCAGGCTAAGGTCAAGCACAAGGACGTGAACTAGCTTGAATAGTAAGTTGTATAGAAGATTTTAATGGTCCTATATGAATACTGTAGTTCTAATCCACTAAGTTGTAAAATATAATCAAATATAAAGGTCTCAGTAATATAATTCTCACTATTCTTATATATGGCTTACAATCTTTATAGTTGGTAGAAAAATAGATTATATAAATTCAGATACTATTCAAAAATCTTATAAAAGTACTAATTGATATGTATTGTAATTGATTTGGTTATATTGGTTAAATTGTAATGATAAAGAATGAAGAAATACAACCCAAAAACCTCCTCCTTTTATACACACTGAGTTCCCCAATGATTCCCTTGATGTACCACCCAATACACAGTTAATAACGCCTCTAAACAACTAATAGACACTCCCATCAACATTCCCAGTAACCCATGACATAATTAGAAGAGTAACAACCGCCAAAACCCTGAAATAATAAGGGAAATCCATCAAAATTAAAGAAAAAGACAAAAAGAGAGTATATGCGTATAAAACAATAATATTAAAGACTAAAGGAGACTTTTTAAGGTTAATAATAGCTTAATAATAAGGGGGATTGACTGTAGAAATAATGGGGCTAATCCTGACATTATACTACGTGAAATTCCCATTCAAAAATAACCAAAATTGACTGAGAAACCACCCAAAAACTTAAAAAAGAGCGTGAGATGTGGGGTAACTACATGCAGTTCTTGGCAGGCTCTTTCACGGGTAAATCCTTGACTAAAATTAGGCGAATTTAAGCGTGGTGATGAAATAAAGTGCCAAGAGTGAGGTTATTAATGAAATTAGTGCATATAAACAAGGTCAATGCATTATTAATTAAGCTAGGACACTAAATAAGCGCCTGTCGCCTATTTTAGTGTGTTTCCCCACAGTGGGCGTAGAATGTGGGGTAATTATAGTGTGAAAAAGCTAACTTTGCTAAAAATGAAGCTATTCACACGGGAAAAAAGCAGGCAGTATGTGGCCAGTACACAGAAGCCATTTCTGGCATAAAAAACACCAAATTTGAAAAGTGTTATTTTTATGCATTTAAATAGCCAAATCAATAGTTCTAAATGAGCCCAATTGATCTGTCAAAGCGCAATTTTGATATTCTCAATTTTATAGCGCATATAGTCAACTTTTAAGTGAAATAAAGCGCATTTCTTGTTTTTTGCATAAAACAATGAATATAACAGCTTTAAGTGTACTTAAAAATTATGTAGCCTTATACTTAAGGTTCTTAAGATTACCCTAACATATTCCAACTTAATATTAAGTACATAAGACCTATAAAAGGTGGATATATGCGTGTATATAAGGTGTTATAATGGCATTTTTTGTGTATTATCATAATTTTACTTATGTATACTATTTGTGTACTCTTATTTATTATTCCCATGTATAGTTCATGTGTTTAACATAACTTATAATTACTTTTTACTCAGTCCTGGAGATATACAGGCTGAAAGTGACTAACTGGTGCTTTCTGAAATTGTCCACCTGAAGATAGTCTAAACTTCAGGAGGATAAATTTATTATGAATACCAAATTAACTGAAGAATACTTTTGCCCTAGCTACTCTGCATCATAAAAGTGTCCAACTGAGGTTTAGCCATAATTCAGGTAGACAATTTTGGGAAGGCACAGTCTGATGAGTTTAATATCTATATATGGCGATAAGTATGAGTTTTTTATCAACATGGAACTAGAATTAATTTAATATGGCCGAAGTGTCCACCGGAAGTTTGGCCAAAATACAGGTGGAAATTTTTATGAGGATTACTTGATGAAATGAAGAGTACTTGCAATCTCTTTCCATCATAAAATTTTCAAACTTAAGTTTATCAAAAATTGTGGTGACACTTTTTCCAGATCCAGTCATATGGGATCAACTCTCTATATGGCAATGAGAATCAATTTTTAATCAATCATGTCATTAGAAGTAATTTGATATGGACAAACTTTCCACCTGATTTTTGGCCAAAAATAAGTTGGAAATGTTTATGAGGAATACTAGATTAACTAAAGAAGACTTGCACCCTACTACTTTCCATCATAAAAGTGTCCACCAGAAAAATTCTCAAACTTGTGGTTGACACCTTTGGCCTGGTCCGTCCATATGGGATCAATTCTGCATATGGAAATGAGGATGTAATTTGGTCAATAATGGTACTAGAAGTAATTTAATATAGACAAAGTGTGCAACTAAATATTGGAAAAAAATCAGTTAAAAAATTCATTTAGTTTTTCAGAAAATCAAATTAAGTACAATTTTATTCCTGATGGTGCCCATTTTATCCAACACCTCTTCTGAGCCTTGAAAGTAGGCATTTAGCTTGAATTTTTAATTTCATATAAAATCCCTTTTATTCAAACTATTTCTTTTAATCCCTTTTTTTTCTTTTAGATATCAATTTATTTTATGTAAAACAAATCATTTTCAAAAATTTTTACCACTATTTAATAAAATTATAAAAGGTTTAACATCACCCTGTAAGCATTTGGCACATGTTTTTTTGCTATACTAATAAAAATAATATTATACTGGTGACAAAAAATTTATCAAATGATAAAATATTAATAAAACAGAAAGATCAAATACCAGTGGATATGTTTTAAAAAAATATCAGTTGCACTGAAGAAGACCTGCACCCTAGATACTTGCCATCAAAAAAGTGTCCAGCACAAGTTCGACCAAACTTGTTCTGGACACTTTTGGTCAGGTGCAGTCACATGAGATCAATTCTCTCTATGGCAATGAAAAAAATTATTTGATAAAAAAAGTCACTAGAAGTAGTTTTATATAGCCAAATTTTCCACCTAGAGCTCATCCAAACCACAGGTGCACAATTTTTTATCTTTAAAAAAAAAGAAAATTTAGTACAATTTATCACTGATGGCTCTCAAATGCTTCAACACCTCTACTGGCCTTTGATAGTAGGAATATTACTTGGATTTCTTTTTTCATATTTGATCCCTTTAACATAATTTTTTATTCCTCATATTTCTTTTGGATATCAATTAAAAATTTTTAATATAAATTAATTTCATATTTTTATACATTTATTCAATATTATTATAAATGGCTTAACATCACCTGGTATGTATTTGGCACATGAGTTTTTTCTATACTTATAAAATAAATAATTTAATGGTGACCAAAAATTAATCAAATGATATTTATGAGTGAGGCACAAAGATAAAATACCAGTAGATATTTTTGTAAGAAATACTAGATGACATGAAGAAAAATTCTACCCTAGCTACTCTCCATCATAAAAGTGTCCAGCACAAGTTTGGCCAAACTTGTGCTGGACACTTTTGGTCAGGTGCAGTCAGATTGGAGCAATTCTCTCTATGGAAATGAAGATAAATTTTTGATAAATAATTACACTAGAAGCTGTTTGATATGGCAAAATTTTCATCCTGAAGTTTTGGTAAAGCTCAAGTGGATTTTTTTTTATTTTTACAAAAAAGAAAATTTAGTGCAAGTTTAGCCCTGATTGTGCTAATTTGATTCAACATCTCTTTTTTCTGTTTAGGGCAGCAATTTAACTTGAATTTTAATTTTCATCTTTGATTTCTTTTATTTTACTTTATTCCCCTCATATTGCTTTTGGATAAAAGTTTTTTGTAAAATAAATCATTTTCATATTTTTTTACCTTTATTTAATAATATTTTAAAGGTGTAACACAACCCAGTATTCATTTGGAACACAAGTTTTTTCTATACTGATAATATTAATAATATAATGGTGACAAAAAATTAATCAATTGATAAATATGAGTGAGACACAAAGATTGAATAACAGTGGACATGTTAAAAGAAATTCCAGTTGATTTAAAATGACTTGCACCCTGGCTACTCTCCATGATAAAATTGTCCAGCACTAGTTTGGCCAAACTTGTGCTGGACATTTTTGGTTGCATGCCGTCAGATGCAATCAATTCTTTTTATGGAAATGAGACTCAATGATCACTCCATCAGTGCACTGAAAGTAGTTTTATATGGACAAATTGTACCCCTGAAGTTTGTCCAAACCTAAGGTAGACAATTTTTTACTTTGGTAAAAAGTAAATTTAATCCATGTTAATCTATGATGGTGCCCATTTTTTCTGAAGCCTCTACTGGCTCATGATAGCAGAAATTACACTTAATATCTTTATTTCATGTTTGATCTCTTTAATTTTAATTTTACCCTATTATTTATACTTTAGCTTTTAAATATCAATTTTATTTTGGTAAAACTGATAATTTTCACATATTTTTACATTTATTATATAATATTATTAAAGTTGTAAAATCACCCAGTGTAAATTCAGCAAACATGTTTTTGCTATACTAAAAACATTAATAATATAATGGTGACTAAAAATTAATCAAATAATATATATGGATGACATAGAAA
Source organism: Hemileia vastatrix (assembly GCA_030280995.1). Lineage (NCBI taxonomy): Eukaryota > Fungi > Basidiomycota > Pucciniomycetes > Pucciniales > Zaghouaniaceae > Hemileia > Hemileia vastatrix. The sequence continues at coordinate 26,102,456 of JASXTE010000013.1, forward strand.
GATCAAATACCCATAGACATTTTTAAAAGGAATACAAGATTAACTGAAGAAGACTTGCACCCTAGCTACTCGCCATCATAAAAGTGTCCAGCACAAGTTCAGCTGAGCTTGTGCTGGACACTTTTAGTTGGATGCAGTCAGATGGGATAAATTTACTCAATGGAAGTTAAAATGAATTTTTTCTCAATCATTGCACAAGAAGTAGTTTTATACTGCTATACTATCCTTCTGATTTTTTTTGGAAAACCTCAGGTGGACACTTTTATTAATTTTAAAAAAATAAAAAAATATTCCAAATCTAGATCTGGTGGCGCATATTTGGTCTGAAAACTCAAATTATCTTTGATGGCAGAAATTTTATTTGAATGTTTAATTTCATATTTAATCACTTTTATTTTCCTTTTTTATTCCTCTTTTTGCTTTCAAATATCAATTTATTTATTGTAAAACTAATACTTTTCATATTTTTTTTAATTTTTAATTTAATAAGATTATTAAAGATGTAGCATCTCCCAGTATGCATTTGGCTTACAAGTTTTTTCAATACTAATAACATTAATAGTATAATGGTGAGAAATACTGAATCAAATGATAAATATGAATGACACAGAAAGATCATATACAAGAGGATTTGTTTATAAGGAATACCTGCACCCTAGATACTCACCATCATAAAAGTGTCCAACATAAGTTTGGCCAAACTTGTGCTGGACACTTTTGGTTGCATGCAGTCAGATGGGATAAATTTACTCTATGGAAATGAAAATGACATTTTGCTTAATCATTGCACAATAAGTAGTTTGATGTTGCCAAAATGGCCTCCTGATGATTTTTCAAAACTCATCAGGACACTTTATTTGGTTTAACAAAAAAGAAAATATAGTCCAAGTTTAGCCCTGGTGGTGCACATTTGATCTAACACCTCTACTTGTTATTGATAGTGGGAATTTTCCTTAGATTTTTTTTTCTTATTTGATCCCTTCATTTTACTTTTTCATTGCACATATTTCTTTGGATATCAATTTTTAATTTTTAAAATAAATAATTTTCATACTATTATACCTTTATTTAATAATATATGATTAAAGGTGGAACACCACCTGGTATGCATTTTTCACACAAGTTATTACTATAGTAATAAGGTTAATAATATAAGGATGACAAAAAATTAATCAAATGGTAAATTTAAATGACACAGAAAGATCAAATACCAGTGGAAATGTTTATTAGAAATCCCTTTTGAGTTTAAGAATATTTTCTGTATGCCTACTCTCAATTATAAAAGCGTCCAGCACAAATTTGGCTGAACTTGTGCTGGACACTTTTAATTGCATGAAGTCATATTAGATAAATTCTCTCTATGGCAATGAAAATGATATTTCACTCAATTATTGAAGTAAAGAATGTTTAATATTGTAAAATTGTCCCCTGGAAGTCTGTCCAAACCTCAGGTCAAAATTTTTTAGCTATACATAAAAGTAAATTTAGACCAAGTCTTGAGCTAGGGGTCACCAACTTTCCCAACACCACTTCTGGCTCTTGATAGTAAAAAGTTGACTTGTATTTTTTATTTCATATTTGATCCCATTTATTTTCATTTTACTTTTCTATTACTCTTTTTAATTTTAAATATCAATTTTTTTTAAAAAACTAAACATATTCATATTTTGTTAACTTTATATAATAATATTATTAAAGGTGTAACATCAACAGTTTCACATTTGGCAAGCAGGTTTTTTCTATACTAGAAACATTAATAATATATATTGTGACAAACAATTAATTATAAGATAAATATGAATGACAAAAAAAAAAAAAACCAATAGAAGAGTGAAAAACAAAAAACTGATGTACTGAGGAACACTTCCACCCTAGCTACTCACCATTATAAAAGTGTCCAGCACAAATTTGGCAGAACTTGTGCTGGACACATTTGTTCAGGTGCAGTCAGATGGGATTGATTCTCTCTGTGGAAATGAAATTAAAAAAATGCTAAATAGTTACATTAGAAGTAGTTTGGTATGGCTGAATTATCCACCTTAAGTTTTTCCAAACCTCAGGTGAAAAATTTTTTATCTTTAAAAAAAAATAAATTTTGTCAAATTTAGCCCTGATGGAACCCATTTGTTTCAACACCTCTACTGGCTCTTGAAGGCAGGAATTTTCCTTGAATTTTTCTTTTTCATATTTGATCTCTTTTACTTTACTTTTTTATCACTCATGTTACATTTGGATATTAATTTATAATTTTGGAAAAAAAATCATTTTCATATTTTTTTAACATTTTTAAATAATTATATAAAAAGTATAATATAACATGGCATGCATTTGGCACGCAAATTTTTTCTATACTAATAAAATTAATAATATTCTAATGACAAAAAATTAATCAGATAATATAATATGAATAACACAGAAAGATCAAATACCGGTGGACATGTTTAAAAAAATAACATTTGCACTGAAGAAGACTTGCACCCTAGCTACTCACCATCATAAAATTGTCTAGCACAAGTTTGGCCAAACTTGTGCAGGACACTTTTGGTCAGGTGCAGTCAGATGGGATCAATTCTCTCTATGGCAAAGAAAAAAAATATTTGATAAGAAACTTCACTAGATGTAGTTTGATATAGCTGAATTGTCCACCTAGAGTTCATCCAAGCCACAGGTACACAATTTTTTATCTTTAAAAAACAGTCAATTTAGTACAATTTATCACTGATGGCTCTCATTTGCTTCAGCATCTCTATTGGCCTTTGATATTAGGAATAATACTTGGATTCCTTTTTTCATATTTGATCCCTTTAACTTAATTTTTTATTCCTCATAATTCTTTTGGATATCAATTAATAATTTTGAAATTAAATTATTTTAATATTTTTATACATCTATTTAATAATATTATAAAAGGTGTAACATCACTCAGTATGCATTTGGCACACGATTTTTTTCTATACTTATAAAATTAATAATATAATTAAGACAAAAAATTAATCAAACAATATATATGAGTGAGGCACAAAGATAAAATACCAGTAGACATGTTTGTAAGAAATACAGATGAACTGAAGAAAAATTTTACCCCAGCCACTCTCCATCATAGAAGTGTCCAGCACAAGTTCTGCCGTACTTGTGCTGGACACTTTTGGTCATGTGCAGTCAGATGGGATCCATTCTCTGTATGGCAGCAAACAATTTTTTTTATCAAATTTAACTAGAAGAAGTTTAGTTTAGCTGAATCATCCACCTGCTTTTCTGCCCAATATAAGGTGTATAATTTTTTATCTTTAAAGAAAGGTCACTTATTATAATTTAGCACTGATGGCTCCCATTTGCTTTGACACCTCTACTGGCTCTTGATAGTAGGAATTTTACTAGTATTTTTTTCATATTTGAGCTCTTTGACTTTTATTTTACTCTTTCATTCCTCTTTTTACTTTTAAATTTCTATTTAATTTTTGTAAAACTAATCATTTCCATATTTATTTACTTCTATTTTAAAAAATTATTGAAGGTAGAACTTCACCTGGTATGCATTTAACACACAAGTTTTTGCTATACTAATAAAATTAATAATATAATGGTGATAAAATATTAATTGGATGATAAATATGAATGATAAAGACTGATCAAATACCAGTAGACATGTTTATGAGAAATACAAGATGAAGGAACTGAAGAAAAATTTCACCCAAGCTACTCTCCATCATAAAAGTGTCCAGCACAAGTTCAGGAAAACTTGTGCTGGACACTTTTGGTCAGGTGCAGTCAGATGGGATCAATTCTCTCTATGGAAACAAAAAACATTTTTTTATCAAACTTCACTACAAGTAGTTTTGTTTAGCTGATTCATCCACCTGTCTTTCTTCCCAACCTCAGGTGTATAATTTTTTATTTTTAAAAAAAAGTCACTTATTACAATTTAGCCCTGATGGCTCCCATTTGTTTCAACACTTCTACTGGCACTTGAGAGCAAGAATTTTACTAGTATTTTGTTTTTCATAATTGATCTCTTTGAGATTAACTTTAATTTTTTATTTCTCTTTTTTTTAATATCTTTTTAAATTATTGTAAAGCTAATCATTTTCATATTTTTTTACTTTTATTTTATAATATTATAAAAGGTGTAACATCACCTGGTATGCATTTGGCACATGAGTTTTTTCTATACTTATAATATTAACAATATAATGGTGACAATAACTTAATAAAATGATATATATGAGTGAGGCACAAAGATCAAATACCAATGGACATGTTTATAAGAAATACCAGATTAACTGAAGAAAAATTCTACCCTAGCTACTCTCCATCATAAATGTGTCCAGCACATGTTCAGCCAAACTTGTGCTGGACACTTTTGGTCAAATGCGGTCTGGTGTGATCAATTCTCTCTCAATAATTGCACTAGAAGTTTTTTGATATGGCTATATGGTTCTGCTGAAGTTTTGTTAAACCTCAGGTTGGCACTTTTTTGTTTTTCAAAAAAGCAATTATAGTACAAGTTTAGCCTCACTGGTGGGCATTTGCCCCAATATGTCTACTTGCTCTTGATAGCAGTAATTTTATTTTAATTTTTTACTTCATATTTGATCCCTTTAATTTTACCTTTCTATCCCTCATATTGCTTTTGTAAATTAATTTATTTTTTGTAAAACAAATCATTTTCATATTTTTTTTTACCTTTATTTAATAATATTATAAAAGGTGTAACATCACCTTGTATGCATTGGGCACACAAGTTTTTGCTATACTTATAATATTAATAACATAATGGTGAAAAAAATCAATCAAATGATAAAGATGAGTGAGGCACAAAGATTGAATACCAGTGGACATGTTTATAAGAAATACCAGATGAACTGAATAAAAATTCCTCCCTAGCTGCTCTCCATCATAAAAGTGTCCAGCACAAGTTTGGCCGAACTTGTGCTGGACACTTTTGGTCACATGCAGTCTGATGTGATCAATTCTCTCTATTGCAATGAAAATGAATTTTTCTTCAATAATTGCACTAGAAGATGTTTGATATGGCAAAATTGTCATCCTGAAGTTTTGGTAAAGCACAAGTTGATTTTTTTTTATTTTTACAAAAAAGAAATTATAGTCCAAGTTTAGTGCCACTGGTGGGCGTTTACACCATCATGTCTACTTGCTCTTGATGGCAGGACTTTTACTTTAATTCTTTATTTCATATTTGATCCCTTTAATTTTACCTTTTTATCCCTCATATTGCTTTTGGATATCAATTTATATTTTTTAAAACAAATCATTTTCATATTTTTTTACCTTAATTTAATAATTTTATAAAAGGTGTAACATCACCCGGTATGCATTGGGCACACGAGTTTTTGCTATACTTATAATATTAATAACATAATGGTGACCAAAAATAAATCAAATGATAAATATGAGTGAGGCACAAAGGTCAAATACCAATGTATCAATAGTTCTATTTAATATTATAAAGTTTTTTGATTAAATAAAATAGTAATAATGAATTATATTTTTCATCCACAATTCCACTCTAATGATTCCCACTGCACAAAAAGGGTTCACTCAGTCCTTTCTATACTGCTTGTGCATATATTTTCTTGCCCACAGTACTACAATTTTTTGTAGTGATTATCCCACATCTGATTCAGGAATATTTTTAAACAATATAAGTTTTTTTTACAAAAGACCTTATCATATCCAATATCCCACAAAAAATACAACGTGTTTTGGTATTAAAACCCATTAATTATTAAGAAATTGTTAAAATAATTAGATTAGACCCTGGCACAGCTAGATGCATACCAACTGACCTAAAGTCTTTTCAATATTGAAAACAATTAAATAAAATTATGATATCATACTAAATTATGGGCACCAACCATAATTCAGCACTTCTCATTTGCTCTGCTACAAAATGAGTGCATGTAGCATTTTTCTAATGTCAGACTGTTTTTCTTCCTTCCCTCACACCTTTAGTCCAGAATGAAAATTTAGTATGAGTTTTGGTCAAGTTGGTTTGCCAGTGTTATCTGTATGCAATATGAGTTCATATTGCATATTTCTATTTATGCATAAAATATACTGCTTAAGCATCATTTTTTTGCATTTTTCAATCAGTATGCATATTTATGCATATGAATATGCATATTCATTATACAGATGTATATGCATATTAACATATTTTATTCATATACATATATGCACCTTTCTTTTGCATATTCAATATGCATATTTTTAATGAATATTCAATTTTAATATTTTTATGCATATTCAATATGCATATTTCTTATGCATAATCACTATGTATGTTTTTATGCATATTTTTATGCATATTTTTTATGCATATTTATTCTTCATAGTCATTATGCATACACTTTGGATAGGCATTTCACATCAATTTTTAACATGCAATAAGTATCCACCATGCAAATTCAAATGCATATGCATCTATATCAAACACACAATATATATTCAAGTTTAATATTTGAATATTAAGGTATGCTAAGTGATGTTGTTCAACCTTTTTCCAAACCTGAGATTAACTGATGTTCAATGTGGTTCCTAAGCTCTGCTCAAGGAGGGATTGTTCTGGATTCAATCTGTGACAGTTTATTTTTTCAATGTTTTTTCATCTGATTTAAAAACATATTTCTGACAGTTTCAGGATGGTTTCCCAAAAGTTTCCTGACAAATTCCTGATAGTTTCAAATAGAGGGAACTGCTAGCAGTTCACCCCCAGATTTCCTGTGGTGTATGGTGTTATAAATGTGGGGGGGGGGTTTACTTAAAATTTTTATTGTGTTAAACCTTTTTCTGCTTCAATGGACCCCATAAATAACAAAAAGAAGTTTTATGCACTCTTGTATTAATTGGCCCCAGATATTTTAAACTCTTACAGATTAGTAAAACATATTTCTCTATCCACATTGTTACTATTTCAAATATTATTAAATTTATAGAACCTAAACCAACAATCAGATGTTTTAAATATTTCTTATAATTATATAATATATAAATATTGTTTCTGGTAAATCTCTGATTTCATGATAAATTTAGCACTGTTTGAGGCTTGTTGTGTGTTCAAAAATCATCCCAGCCTTGAATGAAATCCATACTTCTTCCTGAAAAAAATTGAGAAATTTCTAATAAGGAATCTATTTACATGAAAGGTTCAATAAAAATTCTATAATTATTTTTTTCAAAACTTTTCACAAACTATAAATTACCAATATTCAAAGATAAAAAGCAGAATAAATTATGATGGCATATGATATGGTTTATATTTTTTGGGGAAGTTTATCACTTGGAAATTTTTCTTCCTTATCAGATTGGTATTAACAAATTAAAATTTAGCTACATTTATGAAGTTTGGGGAAAAATTTAATTAAAATTGCCTCAGAGATTTATTAAAAATGATTATTTTGGTTAGTGCAAGGATATTTTAATTCAAAAATATTTTCTGATGGAGTTGTTGGTTACTCTGATTCCTCAAATTATACAAAATCACTTGTGGACCTTTTACCTGTACATATCCAAAAGACCCACTGTAAGGTTCCTTTTAGGTTACTTCATGGGATACTTTAAGATTGCTCAAAAATGACTTGCCTACAAGTCATCTTAAATTTAACCCTGTGTGTCCTTCTTGATAAAGAATCTGGCATTGTAGAAGATTTTTCTGGTTTATGGAATAAATAAAAAGAAAATAAATTAATCTGTGCCAACCATCTAGTCATTGGTGCGTCTGGTAAAATTAGACTACTGATCATTTGCACCAATGATAGAGCATCAACCTTCAACTCTAATTGTTGCCCCCAAAGCATCCATTGTAACTTCTTTAAAATCTTTTCAACCCCACACAATTCCAATTCAGACTTTTAATACCTAGACTCCACATTTGTAAAAGTCTTTGACTAGAAAAAACAGGCCTATCATTTCCTTTCTTCTCCTCTCACATTAAAACTGTACCTACTGCAGAAACACTTGAATCTATCACTAGAGTAATCTTTCCAGCACCTTGTCTATAATCTAGTTTCTTTAAAAGAATATATTTTCCAAAAATTCTTTTTAACAACTTGAATAATTCTTCACATTCCTTGGTCCAATCTCATACAACATCTTTTCTTGTCAAGCACCTTAATGGAGAAGATAACAAAGAAAAAACACAAATAAACATCCTTACATATGTAAAAATACCTAAAAACCCTCTAACTTCTGTAGTGTTTCTTGGTCTTGGCCATGTAAGTACCTTGTTTTTCTGTTTTTCCACAATAATTCTTTCCTTCCTAAATACAAACTGTCCAATGATATCTAGCTCTGGCACACAACAAGAAAATTTTGAACCTGAGATGGTCAAACCAGCCTCTTCTATTCTAAAAAGTACCCTTTCAAGAGTAATAGCATATTCCCAAATAAACCTTCTAATTTTTAGATTCTCCTCCAGAACCTTGACCTCATAATCAGCTACTAGCCCTTTTATACCTCCATTTTCAATATAGATTCCTACGTGTTCTGGAATTTCATCCTGTAATATCCACATCATCTGTGTCTGATACACTTCCACTGAGTTCATAGCGCCCTGAAATAACCTTGTTTACCTAAAGTGCCCCAATGGAGTTTCAAACATAGTCATGTGTCTTAAAAACGTTGTGGTCTTCCAACATTGGCAGGGGCCTTTGTTGTGTGATTTGGCGCTGATTGTGCATGTCTTAATTGACATCTGTTAAGGAATTTGGTATTTTTCTGGTTTTATTCCGTGGATATTGGGTCTGCGGGTATGTGGGTACTATCATTGGATAGCCCTGGTTTTTCTCTATATTTTATGTCTTGTAGACATTTTTCATATTCTGAGTTTTAAGGGGTCATTTCCTCATTTTTCATTTATAAAAGATTGCTGTTTAATTTTGCTTTTCCTGTTTTATGGGCTAACCTTAAGTCTTAGGGTTAAGTGCTTAGTACCATTGGATAGAGCTAATTTTTCTCTATATTTCATGTCTCAATGTTGTTATAGTGAAATTCCGTATTTTAAAGGTTTTAGTAGTTGTAGCTAATTTTTCAAAGTAGATTAGTGGTTTTTATTGGTTTTCTGGCTTCAGGGAGGCCGGGCCGCTTCAGGCGGCATCTCTGACATTGGGCGGCCCGCCCGCCTCTGTTTTAGGAGGTTGGGGAGCGCTCCAGGAGGGTTTTTTATGCAATTTGGCAGGTACAGGCGCCAGATTGGTGGGTGCGCATGGGCTCTTAGTTAGTGGTCTGTGTGTACATAGTGAATAAGACAGTTTGGGGCAACCTTAATCATCATACAACCATCCGGAGGTGATCTCATTGTTCCTCACTCAGTTTTCACTGTTTTCTGGCCACAATTGGCTGTGTTTGTTGCAAGTGAGTTCTTCATTTAACTTAACTTTCGCAACTGTTTTCTCTGTTATAGTCTTGCAAGCTATAGCAAGTATTATTGATGTCTCTGGTGTGGATTTGCAGCCTACATCAAGTATCTTTGCTGTCTCTGGTGTGGACTTTGTTCTACATTTCAGTTCTTTGGTCTGGTAGTCTATCTGGTGACTACTTTCTTGGCTCATCAAGCAGTCAAGTGTGTTTAAAAGGGGTCTTTAGCAAAACAGGAACCAACTTACTTTAGCAAGTAAATCTCACTCTATTTTTCTAAAAGGACAGGGGATTTTCTCTCTGGTTTTTCTCCAACTCCCTTGGTCAAGGCCTTTAGCTAGTACTATAGGATTGTCTACATTTCTGGCGCCCAACGTGGGGTGAGAACTTGCTAGTTCTTTGGAATCTCTGTTTGCTTTGGTTGGCTCTTTTTGGTGTTTTGGACTGGAGGAATGGCTTCTGGTTCCTCTATTCCTGTGGTGACTGTCAGTGGGGGGGATGGTCCTCCTTCTGTGTTGGTTAGGGAGTGTGTGAGAATTAAAACTTGGGATGGTACCAAGTTTAATGGGGAGGATGTCAAGTGGTTTCTAGAGAAGTATGAAACTGCTTCTGGAGTGGATGGTGCTTCCTACCTGGACATGGTGAAGCAGATTATCTTCTTCATTGGTGATAGGTCAGTGGAGAAGGAGATTGTGGCCATGTCTGGCTACAAGAAGAGGGATTGGAAATTGTTGTGTAGGGAAATGGTGGATAGATGGGGTGTCAGGTTCACTATGGTGGATCTGAACAAGGTTGTCAGTGAATGGCAATCTTATGGTGGTGTTGGTAACTTACATAGTTACAGGAAGTTTCTGCTACAGTTTGATCCTGTGGTGGAATACTTGGTGGAAGTGGAGGAGCTGGCACATGAAAATGCTGCCAAAGATGTTTTTTGGTCTGCCCTGGCTAGAGATGTCAGGATGGATGTGTTGAAGGAGTTGTCAAGATAGAAATTGATGAAGACTCTTTCTAATGGGGATCAGAAGTTGCCTGCCTTGGATAAGGTGAAGGAGGCTGTTGAGGCCCATTTGAAGTTATTGGCTGTGGACACCTATCAGGAGGGGTGTGCCAAGTATGTCAGCAAAGTCAGTGAGGCTTTGGCTGAAGAGGAAGTTAGGGAGAAGAAGGAGGAGAAGAATTTGGTGCAGGCTCCCAAACAGGAGAGCAACCCAATGGTGGAGCAGCTGGCTGATCTGACAAAACAGCTGTACATTTTTGTCCAGGAGGCCAAGAAGGTTAATAAGGCACCTTCTCAGCCAAGAGATTTTGAAAGGAGGGCTGGTAGGAGTGATCCTTGGGTTTGCTCTTATTGCAGTAGGAGGGGGCACAGGTCCAATGATTGTTGGGCACTGAACAGAGATGTGTCTGAAGGAAAAGTGTAGTTTGATGGCAGGGTTTTAAAGTTCCCTGACGGTTCTTTTGTGAAGCCCAGTGAGGGGCAGGCTCCTAATGATTTGGTCAGGAGAAGGGGTGGTCTCAATCAAAGGAGGGCCAAGGTTTGAGGAGATTCCTGATCAGGGGAAGTCTTCTGTTAAGGTAGATGAGGATGTCAAGGGAAAGGGGAAGGAGGTCAATAAGTTCTCTTTTTCTACTTCTTTTGGTGGTTTGGAGTTGTATTCTTGTGGTGGACAGTCAAGTGGTGAATGCTTGGCTGGTGTTTATGATGTGGAAGCAGGGAAGGTGGGTAGGCCTAAGAGCAGTTCTCAGGCGCAACCAAAGCCAAATGCTTCAAAGGGTGATCTTAAGCTGAGTGCAGCTAGGAAGAGGTACAGCAAAGAGGAGCTGTACAAGATGCAGAAGGGTATGGCTGACATGGGCCCCCCTAGTTTTGGTGCATTGGACCTGAATGGTGAGCCAATGCCAATGGAGGTGGATTCTTACTTCGAGGAAGATGTCCCTTTGGCTTCATTGCCAAAGCCTGTTGGAGTCAGAGGTTCTGGTGAGGGATCTGGTTTGGTTCCTGTTAATGGTAAATCTGTTGGTGGTGCTGGTCCTCAAGAATCTTCTAGGACCAAGGTGGTGAAGCAAAGAGCTCACTTTGAGAGGCCAGTAGTGTCTGGTCAAGTTAATGTTATGGACTCTGTCCTGGAAAGGATAAACCAGGGTCAGGTTTCCCTATCTTATGGGGAATTGTATGCTATCAGTCCAGGGTTGGCTGATAGGCAGAAGAAGTTGTTGACCAGGAGAAGGGTTTCTTCTGGTGAGGTAGAATACTTTGTGATTCTGCTGAAAAGTTTGGTGAGGGGTCGGAAACTCATTTTTCTGCTCCTCTGGGATATTTCAATGTCACTCTGAATGGCAGGGAGGCAAGGGCATTGGTGGATTCAGGTTCAAAGATAAACCTGATTTCTTTGTTTGAGGAAACTCATATGGGCCTCCCCATCAAAGCTGGTATTGGTGGGAATTTGAGAGGGATCGGTGGCCATGTCACTGAATTGGTTGGAACTTCAGAGTTTGTGAAGTTAGATGTTGGAGGAGCCTCAGGAAGGTTCATTTTTACATTGCTAAAGGTAATGTAAAAGCAGTTTTGGGTGGGCCATTCTTGATGGATTTTCAGGCAAGAATAGGTTATCAATTTGATTTTGGAATCAGTTTGGAGTTTACTGGTGAAGACAAAATGAGGCTTCACATGAGGTTATCATCCCCTTGAGAGGATGGTTGGGAGACTAGGCCTGGTTTATCTTCAATGTGCCAGTGCATGGACTGCTGCAGGAGAAGGAAGGAAGTGGGTGCTGCCTCTGGTTTTTTGGAGTGGGGTTCAGGCTCTATTGAGAGTCTGTCTTTTTTAGAGTAATGAGGGCTGATCACCCTAGTGCTACAACCTCTCCCCGAGATGAGGAAATCCAAGGTTGTAGTAGGTCAGCTCCCTTGGAGATATACCAAGTGGATTTTCAACTTTCTCTTTTTAATGTTTCTCTTCTCTGCAAGTATTCATCAAGTTTTTTATCAAGTCTCTGTTCTCTCTCAAGATTCTTAATTATTTTTAATTCAAGTTTAAAGAAGAAGATTGGTTATATATCTTTATTGAAAGATATGCGGAAAAGTTTTGGGGCGGTGAGATTGGGGTCTAAAAGTAAGTCCTCCCAATTGTGCACCGCTAGGGTTTCTTCTACACCTTTCAAAAACATTACCTGGGCCACACCTGTGAGCATTGGGAAAACCCCTGGTTATTTTTGTAGGACAGAAGAAAACTCAAGAAAAGAAGATAAAAATTTCAAGATAATTCAAGAAAATCAAGAAAAAAATCTGAAGATAATGAAGAAAGAAGATGCAAAATATTTTTGTGAAGATCGTCAAGATCTATTTTTGGGCCTCCAGCATGAGGTTAAACTACAGAAAATTTTGAAGAAAGAAGATCATCAAGATCAATTTTTGGACCTCCAGCATGAGGATAAACTGCACAATTTTAGAAGATGTGATTCAGAAGATGAATCAAGATTTGAAGATTTGGAAGTTGGAAGTGAGGATGAAGATGTAGAATTGCGGAAAGGTTTTGGAGTGGTGAGATTGGGGTGTAAAAGTAAGTCCTCCCAATTGTGCACCGCTAGGGTTTCTTCTACACCTTTCAAAAACATTACCTTGGCCACACATGTGAGCAATGGGGAAACCCTTGGTTTTTGTTCCAGGTCTGGTGGTGAAGATTTCCTGAAGATCCCTCAAGTTGAAGGTGGAGCGGCAAAGTATAAGAAGGTAGCGCAGAAGATTAGGCCTGTCAATGAGCCTATGCCTGTGGGTTTGAATCCGCCTTTGAAGAGACCTCCTTTGTCAAGAGATCCGTACTGTACTCCTTTGGTGAAGAATCCTCCAGAATTTGTAGAGATGGCTAGGGTGACCGTGGAAAGATTGAAAGTTGTTAATTTTGGTCCTGATGGGTGGTTGTCTGAGGAAGAAAAGAAGTTGTTGTTGCACGTTATTGTGCTAAGAGAAAAAGTGGCGGCATTTGTTGAGGAGGAAAGGGGTGTATTGAAGCACTCTTATGGGGAACCTTACTTGATTCCTGTTGTTTGTCATGAACCTTGGAAAATCAAACCTATTCCGATTCCAGCCGCTATTCGAGAGGATTTTGTAGAGATTGTTAGGGAAAGAGTCAGGACTGGGTTATATGAACAATCAAAATCCAGTTACTAAAGTCCGGTGTTCTGTGTAAAGAAGGAGAATGAAAAGTTGAGGGTGTTTTATGATCTTAAAGCCTTGAATAGAGTCACTATCAAGGACGCTGGTATGCCGCCAAGTGCAGAGGATTTTGTTGAAGCTTTTGCTGGAAGGGTGTGTTATGGTTTGGGTGATATTATGGGTGGTTATGATGAGAGGGAACTCCATACGGATTCAAGGCCTCTCACAACTTTTGAGACCCCTTTGGGAAGATTTCAGCTCACTAGGTTGCCTCAAGGAGCAACTAATTCGGTGGCAGTCTATCAAGCACAGATGGCTTGGATTTTGCAGGATGAGGTTCCTACTCATGCTGGTATTCTTATTGATGATGGTGGAATAAAAGGACCATCCACTGATTATGGTAATGAGGTGTTATCGGAGAACCCTGGAATAAGGAGGTTTGTGTGGGAATATGCAATAACTCTAGAGAGAGTGTTGTTCAGGATTGAAGAGGCTGGTTTGACCATTTCAGGGTCAAAATTCTGTTGTTGTGTTCCTGCTTTGGAAATTCTGGGTCATGTGGTATGTAAAGAGGGAAGGATTATGGCAAAGAAGAAGATTAATAAAATTCAGGCATGGCCAAGGCCTAAAAATACTACTGAAGTCAGAGGATTTTTGGGTGTATGTGTATATGTCAGGATTTTCATTAAGGATTTTTCTTTGTTGGCTTCACCTTTAAGAAGGTTGACCAGAAAGATGCAGATTGGGAATGGACGGAAGAGTGTGAAGAGGCTTTTCAGAAGCTGAAAAAGGTTGTTGGTGAAGATATAATTCTTCACAAGTTGGATTATGGTGTTGGTGCTACAAAGATTTATCTGGAAGTGGACTCAAGTTATATTGCTGCTGGTGCTGTTTTGTCTCAGGAGGATAAGACTGGGAGGGTCAGGCCAGTAAGGTATGAGTCTGTGGTGTTTAATGAGGTGGAATCTAGGTATTCTCAACCTAAGTTGGAATTGTGTGGTGTAGCTAAAATTTTAAAGAAGCTACAGACAGTTTTGTGGGGGAAGAATTTTGAGCTGCAGGTGTATTCAAAATCTTTGGTTCAGATGATAAATACACCTAGTCTTCCAAATGCTCCAATGACTAGGTGGGTGGCATTTATTCAACATTTTTCTTTTGACCTGGTACACAAACCAGGTAAAACTTTTACTATGCCTGATGGGTTATCAAGGAGGCCACCTACAGATGAGGATTCTGATTCTGAAGAGTTTGACAAAGATGTTCCAGTGATTAGGGCCAGCACAAAGGGTGCTGAGGATTTTTCTTTCCTTCCCCATGAGGCTAAACTGGATGATTGTTCTGACCTCCCCCAAGAGGTTAAACTGGCTGGATCTGATCTTGATTCTGGTGATCAGGATGTTTTTGTTGATGAATATGGAGTTGTTGTTTGGGACAGCTAAAAATTGGAAAAAGGTGTTTTTGTTAATGAACTGGATTCTCACAAGGTTCAGTGGAAAGAGAAGGACGTGCCAAAATTTAAGGATTGGTGTCCTGGTTGGGCTGCTCAATTGGCTCATGTTCACACTGGTGATTTTGATGACAGAGTTGTACCCTTGGATGTTGTTTTGTTGGATTTTGAAGATGAGACCTGGGGTCAATCTGGGTTTTATTTTATTTTGGTGGAATATCTGTTGACCTTGGAGAGGCCAGATAGTTGTGATGATGATACTTGGTTGGCAATCAAGAAGAAGAGTCCTGGATTTTATGTGTCAGGAAGGCGCTTGATGAGAAGGAGACATCCTAATCCTCAAGTGGTGGTGACTCAGAAGAAGGGTTAAGAATTGGTTTTGAGGTCTTTGCATGAAGACCTTGGTCATAGAGGCTTTGGGGGGACTTATAGAAGAGTAGCAGACAGATTTTGGTGGCCGGGTATGAAGTTGGCTGTGCAGGGTTGGGTTCAATCTTGTGAAGAATGTCAAAGAAGAAGTCACTTGAAACCTAAAGAGGTGGGCCGTGCTACTGGTGAATCAACTGTTTTTGGAAGGGTCAGTCTGGATGCTATCCATATTAAAGAGGGCAGGTATATATACTTGATTGTTGCTAGGGATGATTTGTCTGGTTGGGTTGAGGCAGTGCCTCTGGTTAATTTTACTGCCAAGAATGTGGCAGAGTTTTTGAAGAAGGAGTGGATTTATAGGTATGGGTTGATGAAGTTGGTGACTGTTGATGGTGGGCCAGAGTTTGGTGCCGAATTTAAAGAAGCTGTGGCTAGTGTTGGTTCTAGGGCTACAGTGGCTACACTGTATTATCCTGAAGCTGAAGGCATGGTTGAAAGAGGCCATCAAGTTATCAAGAATGCTTTGGTGAAGATGTGTGGAGATAGTGCCAAAAAGTGGAGGCATTAAATACCCTTGGTTTTATTTGCTGATAGAGTCACTGTGAAGAGGACAACTGGCTTTTCTCCTTATGAGCTAATGTTTGGTCAAAAAGCTGTTCTACCAGTGGACTTGGAAGCTGTCTCTTATCTTGGAATTGATTGGGATGACGTGCACTCAACAGAAGATTTGCTCTGTGCCAGGATGCAACAGTTGGAATGTAGAGAGGAATGTCAGGAGAAGGTATACTCTAGAATGATGAAGATTAGGAATCAATCAGTCAGGTACTGGGACAAGAAGTTAGCTCATAGACTCAGGAATCCCTTGAAACCTGGTTGTTTGGTTTTGGTGTATAATAGAAGTTTGGAGAGTCAGTGGGGCAAAATGTTTGCTGACAGATGGAATGGACCTTACAGAGTCAGATCTCAGGCGTCTGGAGGTTCTTATTTTTTGGAAGAGTTGGATGGTGCAGTCTTGAAAAAGAGGGTGGCTGCAGACCAAGTGAAGAGGTTTTATCCCAGAGGCACTAGGCATGAAGAAGATTGACTCCGCAATGAGGATAAACTACAGACCATTCTTTAATTTTGGTTTTTTTGTGGTGATGCTATGCATCTGTTTGTTGGAAACCTTTGTTAGAGGGTACCCATGGGTGGGGCTTCTAGATTTGATCTTGGCAAGTGTGGGGGTGACTGATGGGCTGGCTGCTCTATCAACAGTTACCCCAGATTGTCTGTTTCCAACCCTTTCTCTTAATTTGGTTGAACCCTAGTATTGGTTTCTTTTCACAGGTTTTAGTCCTCTATGACTTTAAACTGGAAATTCCTTTGGTTTTCATGTGCTGGTCTCTTCAATCTTATTGGTTTTGGTTTTTTTGTGTTGGATGTTGTGTTTTTGTTAGAAGGTACCCAGGGGGGGCTTCTAGATTTTATTTTGGCAAGTGTGGGGGTAACTGATGAGCTGGCTGCTCTGTAGAACAGTTACCCCAGAATGTCTGTCTCAAGTCTTTTGTTTTTTCCTAGTTGAATTCTAGTTCTGTTGTTTATTATTCAGATTTTAAGTCCGCTATGACTTTAAAATGGTTTGGGACTGGCTTCTTTATCTTTGGATCTTTCAGATTGGTGGTGGATCACTGGTGGTCTCCCATCATTTTTACTTACTGGAGGGAGCCCACCCAGTGATCATTTCTATGGACTGGACTTTCCCTTATTGGACAATTTATGGAGCTGGTCTTTCTTTGATTTTGTAGTTATATTTTTGCTAGATACCAGTTTTAGATTATTTTCTTTTTTCTCTTTTTTTCTTTTAATTTTTTATGGGGGTTTTTTAAAATTATAAAATCAAAAATATAGGGTGTTACCACATCAGGTTCACCTGGATGTGGGCAAGCATTGGTGGGGAAAGGCTCATCAATTAGCCAGGCAATGCTATTTTCTTATTTTTAATTATTATTTATTTCATGTGTTTCTGTGTTTCATTATTTTTTATTATTTTCTGAATTTCTAAATTTTTTTAATTTTGTTTTCTGTTAACCATTTAAAAGAATTAATTGTGTATCCACATCAAGGTGCACTTGGATGTGGGTAAGGTATCAGGGGATCAGCTCATCAAATGGCTGGGGGATAATATTTGTATTATTTTTTATATTTTATCTTATTTCATTTATCTTATTTCATTTCATTTTATTTATTAATTTTTAATTTTAGTATATTAGTAGATAAGATAAAAAAAAAAAAATTCTGAAATTATTTTTATTAATTGTTTTATATTATTATTATGTTTCTAATCTTTTTGCAGGAGCTCATTGTCTGGATGATGAAGCTTCTGGAGGCTGGTCCGGATTGTGATGTCGTTTTTGTTTTTTGTTGGGATTGTGGGAAGCACTGTGTTCTTTGAAGTGCATCCTGCTGGAGAGATTATAGGGATTGTAATGGTCAGGAATTGGATTAGAGGGAAGTTCAGAGCAGGAAGAAGAAGAGGCAGGAATGGAGTGCTGGAGGGTGTACTTAATGATCCTAGACATTCTCCAGTGGTCGTCCAACAGGTGCTTTCTCAGGGATTTTTCAAAGTCATTCAAAGGTCCATGGAGGGAAAAGGCTTTTAGCATGTTGGAACACATGGTTCTTAGATGTTCTTTCATGTCTCCATAATCCAGGGTCAAAGAAGTTTCAAGAGGTTGGCCAACTCCAATAATAGATTCAGGAGGAGGGGTGCCAACTAGACAAGAAGAATTGGATCAGTAATTATTTTTGTTGAAGAAATGGGATAAATTAATTTGGTACTTACAGATTGGAAGCTCATCAAATTTGTAAGCAGCTGGAATTTGGATCTCTGAAGGTTTTGTAATGGTCATAGTGGGTGGATCAACCAGGGAGAGATATGGATTCTCTTGGTCTTCCTCTGAAAGATTTTGAGAAGGTGAACTAGGAGGCTGATGTTCCTGGGGCTTAGTTGGAGCAGTGGGATTGTTGTTGTTGTTGTGGTGGCTGTTATTTCTGTTGGATTCAGCTGGAGGAGGTGCTGGTGATGTAGTACCAGGGTTGTTAAAAGATGGAGCAGGAGAGGGTGATTTGGAAGCAGATTGATCTCTTCTGGATGGAGCCTTTGAAGAGATGGAACTTTCAGAAGAATAGTTGGCTGACAGAGGAGAGGTGTAGTTTCTTTCTCTTAGCTGGGGACAAAGTTGCTGCTTGGGTGCAGTGTCGGGTGTTCTGGTTTCTGCTTGGAGTTCTCTGGAAGGTCTCCTAGAAGTTTGGGAAAATTTGGAGTTTTTGGACCTTGGAAGGGTTGGCTGCATTGCTCTGGGAGCAGTGGGAGGTGATTGTGTAGAGTTGGTTTTGTTGATTGATTGAATTTTGCCGTTTTCTGGTTGTTTTTGGAGGTTTAGAGCCGGATTTTCACTGTCTAGTGAGGTGGGCGGGCTGCCTGGACGCGGTCTAGAAGCCTGGGAGCTGATCTTGAAGCTTTTGGAGCTAATTTGGCAGAGATAAAAGCAGTTTCTTGGGAAGCTAAGGCTGGTCTTTTGGGAAGAGTTCTGGAAGCTTAGTTTCTGGATCTTCTAGATGGTGCTGAAGATAAAGAGGAGGAGGAAGGACTAAGATCTGGGGATCTGGTAGGGGATCTGGAGATGTATTTATGAGAAGGTGAAGGAGAAGGAATAGGGTAGTTGGAATCTCTGTCACATCTTTTCTTTTTGGAATAGCAAGAATCACAAGCCCTGTTGTAGAATTTGGCTTCAGGAGTTGGAAGAGTGAATGTGCAAGGTCTGCACATGTGAATGCACTGTTTTCAGGCATAGTCCTTGGGAGCAGTGAAGAAAGGGAGAGTAGAAGGGTTAACATCAGGAGATCCAGCCATGATTTGTGGTGAGAAAAGATGATGGAAAGGGATAGGAGGAGATTTTTGTCAGTGATGGGTAGATGATGAAGTGAAGGTGGAAGTTCAGCAGGTTGGCTGTAGAGGTGTTCTGTATGAAATTGGCTGCGTCTATTTTATGCAAAATTCCGTTAGTACATCAAGACTCTAAACTGAAAAATCTATGGTATCAAGATTAGTCCATCAAGACTCTAAACTGAAAAATCTATGGTATCAAGATCAGTCCATCAAGACTTTAAACTGAAATCTGGTTTCTGTCAGTCCTCCAAGACTTTAAACTGGCTGGTTTCAATATTTTTTATCAAGACTAGTCCGTCAAGACTTTAAACTGAACACTGTGATAGTCCCCCAAGACTTTAAACTGAGGATTGTTGTTGGTTGAGTCCCCCAAGACTATTAACTGAGGAATGAGTTTTGTTGTTGGAGTTGGTTTTGAAAGATTGGTGGAGGGTATCCACAGGGGGAACCTCCGAATTTAGCAAAGGCAAGTTTGGGGGTAATTGATGGGCTGGCTGCTCTATTCACAGTTACCCCAGAATTTTAGTTTTTTCTCTGTGTCTTAATGTGGTTGATCTCTGGTTCTGGGTTTATGATTTAGGTTTTTGAGTCCCCCAAGACTTTAAACTGAGGATTTTTGAGTCCCCAAAGACTATAAAATGAGGATGGTGCCCCAAGACTTAAAACTGAGGGTTGTTTTGTGGTTACATCCTATAGAGGGTGTGGTCAATTTTTCTTTTCTGGATCAAACTCAAGTACTAGTGGAATTACAGAGGTAATCAAGAGATGAAATGAAGTGTTCAGAATTAGCCTTGAACTGGTGAATGAGGTGTCTTCTGTTCTCAATGTCCTGTGGATCTCTAGCAGGAGTGGATTGGAAGTAGTGAAGCAGAAGTTGTTTCTGTTGAGATGTGTTGTTGGAACTTGGCCTTGATAGTGGGCAAGTGGTTTGGTGTTGCTGGTGCAATGGATCCTACATTGTTATCATCACTATCAGAAGATGGAGGAACTGAGAAGTCATCAGTTTTAAAGTTGAAGGAAGAAAAGAAAGTTTTTACCATCAGATGGACCAGGGATGGTGGAACTAGTTGTTTTATGGGTTGTGGCACTCTTCTGGGAAGGGTGAAGCTTTTTGATTAATCTGGGTATAAGGATGGATGGCCTAGATCTTTTGGTGCTGGCAGAAGATGGACCAGGTTGAGGGGGAGGTGAATCTGTTACAGAAGATAATGGACCAGGTCTGTAGCAGGTCTTCTTTCTAGATTGGAAGACATCGCAGGACATTCTGTATGGATGGACAGGTGGTGTCATGGTTCAGATTAGATTATTGTCAATGCAGTATTGGCAAGGACCCATTTCAGAGGCAGATTTGGGAAGAAGGTTGAAAATGGTGGTTTGATGAAGAAAGAATGTGGAAATTCTTAATTGGAGGGAGGATGTGGTCTTCCAACATTGGCAGGGGCCTTTGTTGTGTGATTTGGCGCTGTTTGTGCATGTCTTAATTGACATCTGTTAAGGAATTGGGTATTTTTATGGTTTTATTCCGTGGATATTGGGTCTGCGGGTATGTGGGCACTATCATTGGATAGCCTAAGTTTTTCTCTATATTTTATGTCTTGTAGACATTTTTCATATTCTAAGTTTTAAGGGGTCATTTCCACATTTTTCATTTATAAAACACCACGCAATATGGGGGGCGGACTTGTTAGCAAGTCCGCAACCTTGGACTCAAGTTCACCACAGATTGAACACACATTGAGCTATTGACAAAGGAACCATACAATCAGGGATAAACACCACTCAGCAGAACAGTTTTAGGTGGGTCTTCAAGTAGAGTTCAATATGAGTTCAGTATGAGTTCAGTCTGAGTTCCATCTGAGTTGTGCCTGAGTTCAGGTTGGGGACTTTCTAGCAAGTCCACCCACTATATTGCGTAGTGAAAGATAGCTGTTTAATTTTGTTTTTGTGTTTTACGGGCTAACCTTAAGTCTTAGGGTTAATTGCTTAGTACCATTGGATAGAGCTAATTTTTCTCTATATTTCATTTCCCAATGTTGTTTTAGTGAAATTCCATGTTTTAAAGGTTTTAGTAGTTGTAGCTAATTTTTCCAAGTAGATTAGTTGTTTTTATTGGTTTTCTGGCTTCATGGAGGCCGGGCCGCTTCAGGGGGCACCTCCGACATTGGGCGGGCCGCCTGCTGTGGTAGCCTAAAGTTTAGTACGGCACCTAAATATGTAAATGGAGTTATTACGGCGTGCAAGATTGGCGTTATTATTTTTTATAAAAAGGTTTTATTTAATTTATTGGAGTTTAAAATATGAAGAAATTGGTCACGAGCAAATGCCTACACAAATACAATTTATTTTATGGAGAAAACTTATTTTTACGGTCTGAAAAATTTATAAGTATCAAGTCAAGTCACTCAAGAACCTTGGGAAATTTTCCCAGAATTTTTACTATTTTTCTTATATTTTTAAATGAATTTTAAAGTTTTATAGAAATATTTACGTTTTCAAAAATTACTTAACTTTGATGAATTTTCACGGGGTAATTAGAGCTGCGCAGACTACGAAAATTAGTTTGGTATGTAAAGGGGAAGTAGCTCTATTATGTGTAATTTTTCTAGATTTTTTTATTATAGTTTTAAGGTTCTAATTGAGTCCGGAAGTCCGGACGGACTCCGTACGGACTCCGCTTTGACTCCGTACGGACTCGGTACGGACTCGGTACGGGCTCCGGATTGACTCTGGAAGAGCTCTGGAGGGGAAAACTTAGGCACGTGACTAGGAATACTTAAGCGCTTCTCAAACTCGAAATTGAGGGGGGGGGGACACATCATACAGCTTAATCATTAACCACCACGGTCTCATTTTTTATTACTCAACAAATCAAATAAATTTGTAATACCCTTATAACTTTATATTTTATATATAACATTTTAGAAATACTACTCAACAATTTAAACAACACTTCATACAGGGTATCTTTAGAAAGGTCTTCATCGCTGGGACTTGATTATTGCTGTCTCATAAAAATTCAAATTATTATAAAAACATAAAAGTCAATCTTTTCAGATCTTTCACTGGTACACCTTAATTGTTGTTATCAGTATTTCTTTTATCAACAGCCACTTTCTTTAAATCTCAATAAGCGTTAATTATTTTAGAGTTTCATTATTTTTATCAATCAGATTCAAGTAGATTGGTTAGCTTAGTGATTTAGAATTCCCATTTTGTTATTTTTATTGGAAGGACGGGGTTTTCAGCTAAATCCACATATCTCCTCCGGATTCTGCTTACAGCAAGGCGACTGTAAGAGTTTACCTTACCATAGTTGGCGCCCAACGTGGGGTTCGAAATCTCTAGCTTTTTCTAGGACTTACTTGGATCTAGGACTTTCTTAGCCTGCAAGAGGCTTATTCTCTGGAACTCTAATTGGATCTTTGTTATTGGCCTGCAAGAGGCTTGTTATTTTAACGGTTGTTAACGCTTTTCTTATGTTTTGGGATGTCTTCTACTAGTGGAACTGCTGCGTTGGCTGCTGGTGTACCTGTTAGGGCATCAGTAAGGATTGTATCTTGGGTTGGGCCCAAGTTTTCTGGAGATGATTTAGAAGGATTTTTACATAGGTATGAAACTGCAGCTGCGATTGATGGTGCTTTACCTTTGGATATGGTGAAGCAGATTAGGTTCTTTATTTTGGACAGAGAGGTGGAAAAGGAGGTTATTTCTATGGATGGTTATAAAGATCAAGATTGGAGAAAGCTCAAGATGGAAATAGAAAAAAGGTGGCCAAAAGTTTATTCATTGGAGGATCTAAAGGATATAGCTAGGAAATGGGAATCAAAAGGTGGTGTAACATCTCTGCATCAGTATCATCAGTTTATGGTTGAATTTCAGGTGGTTTTGGATTATTTGTTGGAGTATGAAATTTTATTTCATGATAATGCATCAAAGTATATTTTTTGGGATGCTATGAGGGAAAAGGTTAAGAAAGATGTTTTGATGGTGCTTATTAATGCGAATTTAATGAAGGATTGCCCAGATGGAGAAACTAGGATTCCTGGTATGGAGGTGCTAAAGAAGGCTATTTTAGAACATCTGGATACTCATAATTCTGTTGATTTGGACTCTGGAAAAGAGGTTTTTCTTGCTCAAGAGATAGAAGAGGGCGGTTTAGAAGAATTAGCTTCTGTTGAATTTCCGGATTCAGCCATTCCTGAAGATTTTGTCCAGCCTGAAGATATTATTTTTGTTGACTCTTCTGTTTGGAAAGAAGAGGTTTCTGAAGATGAAGATATTATTGTCACTGATGAAGAAAATTTGGATGTTGGGGATAATTTTGTTTTGGATAATTTGGAATTTGATTTAGAGGAATATTTACCTCAGGTTTTGTCTTCAAAAGCGGAGACTGTCTGCAATTCAGATGTGGATATGGTTTATGAATCTGGTATATGTATGGTGGATTTGTTTCAATCTCAGGAAGAGATTTTTATGGAGGATATGGTTTTTCCTGCACTAATAGAGAGTGTAGTGCCATTGGACAATAGGGTGCATAAAGTGGATGCACTCATATTTTGGAAAATTGTTGTTTATTTTTTATGTCCAATGGTAGAACAAATTATGGGGGTTTATTTTTGGGTTTTATGGAATCAGTGGATAAGCCCTTGGGGCAAAATTATGGATTATCTCCAGGGGATATCAAGAATTAAATTTCTCCGAAATGAGGATAAACTACCTAAACTCGGCTGAAATTTTTTTTTATCGTTATGTCTTCAATTTATTCAGGATTCAAATTATTATGGATGCCCTCATTTTTTGGGGTAGCAGGGGCTGATCGCTCTAATGTTGTAATCTCTCCTCATAATGAGATCCCAGATTGCAATAGGTCAGCTCACTTGGAGATAATTCAAGTGGATTCTCAATTATTTTCTGTTAATATTACTTTGGAGTGCAAATATGTTTTGGACTTTTCTATATGTTTATTGGATTTACCCTGTTTTTCTATTAAATTTAAAAATGGTGAAAAAGGCAAAATGGGCCAAATTAGGTTGGATAAAAATTGGAAGGGTATGTTTTTGGACCTCCAGCAAGAGGTTAAACTGCAAGTATCTCCTTCTATTATGGACCTCCAGCAAGAGGGTAAACTGCGAAAATCTTATCTAAATCCGATTAAAAATCTCAGTATAATTAAAACTCAAAAAAATAATTTTTGTGAAAATTCAATTCCGGTCCTCCAGCAAGAGGTTAAACTGCCGACATTCTTTACGGGTGATTTACTGTTGGATAAGGGAAGCAAAGGTGTTGGAAAATCTGTTTATAAATTAGACGAGGGAAAGGAGAAAAGGGTAAAATTTAAAAATGAAATAAAATATTTTTCTAATTTTTCTTATTCTGATTCTGGCGATGAAGAAGATTCATTTGATGAAAGTTTTAATGGCGATACAAAAGAAAATGTTTTACCTCAAGTTAATTTAGATGTGGACGCAGCCAAATATAAGAAAGTAGCAAATAAAGTTCGACCTATTAATGAACCGCTACCTGCTGAATTAAATCCACCTTTGAGAAGACCAAGGTTATCAAGAGATCCTTATGAAAGTCCCTTGGTAAAGAATCCGCCTGAATTTTCTGAGACGTCAAGAATCACTTTTGAGAGACTGGGTGTTGTTAATTTTGGACCTGATGGTTGGTTGTCTGGAGAAGAGAAGAAGTTGTTGTTGGATGTGATGGTCAAGCAAGAGAAGGCCATTGCTTTTGTAGAAGAGGAGAGGGGTGTGTTGAAGCATTCCTATGGGGAGCCTTACAAGATTCCTGTGGTATGTCATGAACCGTGGCAGCAGAAACCGATTCCTATTCCGGCTGCATTGAAAGAAGCGTATATCGAAGTTTTCAGAGAACGGATACGCACCGGACTGTATGAGCAATCAACGTCAAGTTATTCTAGTCCGGTATTTTGTATCAAGAAACCCAATGGCAAGCTTAGAGTTGTTCATGATCTTAGGGAATTAAATAGGGTTACAATAAAGGATGCTGGGATACCGCCTAGTGCTGAGGAGTTTGTTGAAGCGTTTGCAGGGAGAGTGTGTTATGGTTTAGGAGATATTATGGGTGGATATGATGAGAGAGAGTTACATCCGGACTCAAGGCCTCTCACTACATTCGATACGCCACTAGGACGTTTACATTTAACAAGATTACCTCAAGAAGCAACAAATTTGGTTGCAGTTTATCAAGCTCAGATGGCTTGGATCCTTCAAGATGAAATTCCACAATATGCTGGAATCTTTATAGATGATGGAGGAATTAAGGGACCAACAACCGACTATGATAACCAGGTGTTGGAAGAGAATCCCGGGATATGCAAATTCATTTGGGAGTTTGAAATTACTTTAGAAAGAATCTTGTTTCGAATTGAAGAGGCTGGTTTAACTATTTCAGGTTCAAAATTTTCATGTTGTGTTCCAGCCTTAGAAATATTAGGCCATGTGGTATGTAGAGAGGGTAGGATTATGTCCAAGAAGAAAGTTAACAAAATTCAGTCCTGGCCAAAACCTAGAATACAACCAAAGTTAGAGGGTTTTTAGGCGTTTGCGTATTTGTTAGAATGTTTATTAAGGACTTTTCTTCATTGGCAGCTCCATTGAGACGGTTGACGAGAAAGGATGCAGACTGGGAGTGGGATGAAGAGTGTGAGAAGGCGTTTGTGAAGTTGAAGGAGGTTGTGGGGAAGGATTTAGTCCTGCACAAGTTGGATTATGGAAAAGATGCTGGTAGAATTTATTTAGCAGTTGATTCAAGTCAGGTTGCAGGTGGGGCGGTTTTGTCTCAGATGGATAAAGCTGGTTACATCAGGCCAGTTAGGTATGAATCTGTAGTATTTACTGAGGTCGAATCAAGATATTCTCAACCAAAATTGGAATTATGTGGTGTGGCGAAAATACTGAAGAAACTTCAGCATATTTTGTGGGGGCAACATTTTGAGTTGCAAGTGGATGTGAAATCGTTAATCCAGATGATTAATTCCCCAAGTTTACCGAACGCACCCATGACGAGATGGGTAGCTTTTATTCAACATTTTTCATTCAATTTAGTTCTTAAGCCTGGCAAAACTTTTACTATGCCAGATGGTTTATCAAGGAGACCACCCACTGAAGAAGATTCAGACTCAGAAGAGTTCGATGAAGATATACCTATTATCAAAGCCAGCACTAAAGGAGCTGAAGACTTTCCATACCTCCCCCATGAGGTTAAACTGGCAGGACTATTGTGTTTAGATTATGGTAATGATGACCTCCACCAAGAGGATAAACTGGAAAATAGTTTTTATGTTAATAAAGGTGTTGGAAAAGGTGTAGATAAATTCGGTAGAAAGGAGGTAGAAGAAGATGTGGTGTATGTAGAGGAAGATGGATTGGTAGTGTGGGATAGTAGTAAATTAAGGAATGGTGTATATGTTGGAGAATTAGAGAATTTAAATAAAAGGGTGGATAAAGAGAAAGAGGTATTTTCAAATACGGTTTTTGAAGGATCCAAAGGTTCAGAAGAAAAATGTCGACATAGCTCGATTAAAGATTTATTTAGGGGTCAACGATTATTGGCTCATTCATGTGCAGGTGATATTGGTGATAGAGAAGTCCCTATTGATGTTATATTAATCGATTTTCAAGATGAAGTCTGGGGTCAGACTGGTTTTTATTTTTTGTTAGTCAAATATTTGTTGACTTTAGAGAGGCCAGAAGAGTGTGAAGATGATGAATGGGTGGCTATCAAGAGGAAGTCATCTACGTTTTACCTATCTGGTCGACGTTTAATGAGGAGGAGGTATCCAAATCCTCAAGTAGTTATAACTCAACAGAAGGGGCAAGAATTAGTTTTGAAATCACTGCATGAAGATCTCGGGCATAGAGGCGTTGGAGAAACGTTTAGAAGAATTTCTGATCGATTTTGGTGGCCTGGCATGAAGATGGCTGTTAAACAGTGGGTTCAGTCATGAGAAGAATGTCAAAGACAAAGTTATTTAAGGCCAAAAGAACCTGGACGCGCGACCGGTGAATATATGCTCTTTGGGAGAGTTAGTTTAGATGCCGTTCATATAAAAGTGGGACGGTATAAATATTTAATTGTGGCAAGAGATTATTTATCTGGTTGGGTAGAGGCAGCGCCTCTTATTAATTTAACTGCCAAAAATGTGGCAGAATTTTTTTTGAATAATTGGGTATATAGGTATGGGGTGATGAAGTTGGTAACGGTAGATGGAGGTCCTGAATTTGGGACAGAGTTTAAAGAGGCCGTATTGAAAGTTGGATCAAAGGTTAGGGTAGCAACCCCATATTATCCTGAAGCTGAAGGCATGGTTGAAAGAGGGCATCAAGTTATTAAGGATGCTTTAGTTAAAATGTGTGGGACAAGTGCCGAAAAGTGGAGGCACTATTTACCTTTAGTTTTATTTGCTGATCGAATCACTGCCAAAAGGACGACCGGATTTTCACCTTATGAACTTGTTTTTGGACAGAAATCAGTTTTACCGGTTGATTTAGAAGCTGAATCATATCTTGGAGTTGACTGGGACACGGTCAAAACTACTGAAGAATTATTGTGTGCAAGAATGATGCAGCTAGAAAAGAAAGAAGAATATTTAGAAAAGGCATATTCGCGGAGGATGAAGATCCGAAATCAATCAGTCAGATATTGGGATGAGCGGTTGGCACATCGATTAAGGAAACCTTTGAACCCAGGTGATATGGTCCTGGTGTATAATAGGAGTTTGGAAAGTCAGTGGGGAAAGATGTTTGCAGATAGGTGGAATGGACCGTATAAAATCAAGGAGCAAGTTTCCGGCGGTTCATATGTGCTAGAAGAGTTGGATGGAGTGGTATTAAAGAAGAGGGTAGCAGCCGATCAAGTGAAACGGTTCTATCCTAGAGGCACCAGGGGTGCCGAAGTCTAACTCCGAAATGAGGATAAACTACAATTTTAATGACATTTATCAAATTTTATACCTCCGCAATGAGGATAAACTATGACATTTATGAAATTATATGGATAACTCCGAAATGAGGATAAACTACAATTTTAATGACTTTTATTAAATTTATACCTCCAAAATGAGGATAAACTATGATATCAACAAAATTTTATGAATACCTCCGCAACGAGGATAAACTATCTTTTTTTTATCAAATAATTTACTATCGTTTCACTGCATATGGGCAACAAAACTGTGATGAAACATAACGAAATACGAGAAAACCTTCATTGAAAATTTTCAAAATTTAAAATTCTTAAAATATGGGTGAAGATAGTGTTGGAAAAATTTTAAAATTTATTGGAAGAAGTGTTCACAGGGGAACCTTCTTAATTAAATATTGGCAAGTGTGGGGGTAATTGATGGGCTGGCTGCTCTATACACAATTACCCCATAATGTTCGTTTCCAAAATTTTCCCTGTTTCTAGTTGAATCCTGGCTTTGTCTTTTAATTTTAGGAAGTCCACTAAGACTATAAACTGGAATGAATCAAGAGACACCGCTCTCAACGCTGGATTCAAGATTTTTTTTATTTTATTTTGTTTTTGATTTTTTTTATGTTAGATTGTGATTTCTTTTCTTTAATATATAATATGAATTATTGTAAAGGTGATGCTCACTGGTGGTCTCTAATCATTTTTATAAATTGGAGGGAGCCCACCCAGTGATCATCATTATAAAAATTATCTTTTAAAAACTTTCATTTATTTTCTTTTCTTTTCAATTTCTTAAAATTGTGTAACCACATCAAGTTGCACTTGGATGTGGGTATGATGTCGAGGGTACGGCTCATCAAATGGCCGGGGGGCATCTTTTAAAATTTTATTTTGAAATTTTTTTTACTTTTTATCTTTCTTTTCACATTTGTTTATCTTTCTTTAAAAATTAAATTTTAACTTTTATTTCCAAACTATCTTTTTTAAAATCTTTTATTTTAAATTAAAAAAAAACAAAAAAAAAACAAATTAAAATTTAAAAAAAAAAAAAAAAAAATTATTAATGGAAAAAAAAAATAATAAAATAAAATAAATAAAAATTAATAAATAAATAAAAATAAAATAAAAATAAAAATAAAATAATAAAATAAAAAAAAATTAATTAATTAAACCAAATTATTATATTTCTTAGTTTTATTTTTCAGTCTTCATTCATTTTAGTTTTATTCATTTAGTTTATACAGGAAACAGGGTCTAGGGGAACTCAATACTTATGGGATTTTACTTCAAGACATCTGTTAGTCCTCCAAGACTTTAAACTGGCTACTTTTCAAGACATTCTTTAAGGTTTTTTTTACACGTATTTTGGATCTGTTAGTCCTCCAAGACTTTAAACTGGCTAATTTTCAAGACTTTCATTAAAGATTTTATATTGGAGCTGTTAGTCCTTCAAAACTTTAAACTGATTTTCAAGGATGTTCAAGATTTTATGGATATTTTTGGAGACATATTTTTTTTTAATTTTTTTTTATCAATCAAATGTTAGGTCCACCAAGACCTTAAACTGGAGTGTTATCAAATGTTAGGTCCACCAAGACCTTAAACTGGACTGTTATCAAGCTGTTGGGTCCACCATGACCTTAAACTGGATTTCTTATCGATCAAATGTTTGGTCCACCATGACTTTAAACTGGTAGTTCATTCATTGTTTAGTCCACTATGACTTTAAACTGGAAAATTAATATCTGCAGGATAATTCAACATTCATTGGTCCACTATGACCTTATACTGGATTACTTGTCGATCAAATGTTTGTTCCACTATGACATTAAACTGGATTATCAAATTTATTCAATCTTTGGTCAAGCCTAGGCCTTACTTAGGAATTTATCAAGTTATTTATGCACCTAAACAATCTTTGGTCCACCAAGACCATAAACTGGCAATAGATTATATGTTTGGTCTACCAAGAATTTAAACTGGAATGTCAATCTTGTTTGGATAACTCAATTAAATCTTTTAATTTATCACTGTCCACTAAGACTCTAAACTGGTTATTCAATTATTTCTGGAATTGGGTGCTGATAAGCTTTAGGAGGTTAAAATTTTAGGTGGTGATGATGCTATGGAAAGCATAATGGTTAATTAGGTGATATTTTTGGCGCTTTAACATGGTCTAAAGTTAATATTATTATTGGAAGCCTGGCAAAAGTATTTTATGGGTTTGCTGTATAGCAAAGTTTGAAAATTGTGATGAAGGAATCAGAAGTTAGGATGGTAGTTGGATTTTAGGGAATGATTTTTTTTTTTTTTAGTGCCTCATAGTTAGGCCATTTTTTTTTAGTGTGAAGCTTGGAGGACCTTATGGCGAGATTGGAATCATAGAATTCGGCTCAGTGGGGGGCCCTATGAGGTTGGAATCAGGAGTTTTCGGCTCATAGGAAGATCCACTCTCTCAATGCTGTGACAAGAAGGAAGACTGGTATATGGGAGTCTGAAGGGATTCAAACCTTGCTCTCAGTAGTGGAATCATCACAAGATTTATATTATTTTATTTTATGTTATATCAAGCCAGAGAAGAAAGAAAACATCATTTATGTTGAAAGTTTAAGAAGACCAAGCAAAAACAAAATTTTATCAAGTTATACTGTTAGAAAAGATAATTTCTTTGAAATTGTTCAACATCATTATCAAAGCTTTGCATTAAAATTCTTCTTTTCATGAGGTCTTCATGGTTATTAGCTGGAGTTTCTTGAAAATAGGCCAGCATTTTTCGTTTCAACTCATTAGTAAAGTCAAGAAAAAGATAGCCATGAAAATTTGGGTAATGATTGATATAGTCCGTCTTCACTCTACCAACATCATCAGTGTTGGTTATTTCGACAGCTAGAAGTTCAAATATGTTATTAAGTCATAGGTTTAGTCAATTTTGATTAAAAGTTTTTTTTAGTAAGATAAATAGGGTCTTACATTTAGAGCCAGGAAACATAGTCTCAGCAAAGTTAGTTGGGGGTACTGGCGTTATAGGATTAGGATCTTGTGAAGGCAAAATTAGGCCGGGATCCGTTGATGAAGATTGAACTTTTGAAGCTGTTTTTGATCTTATTCGTTTTAAGAAGACAGGAATTTTGGATCGCTTTTTAGAAGTTGATGGATCAGGGAGAGCTGCTGGTCCTAAATATACGTTTGTTTTAGAAGGAACTATTGGCCGGTTGCATTTGACTTTTTTCACACGGCATAAGTGGCAAGCTGTTCTGCCAGGAAGATTAGGGTTGGACATTAAACAAGGTACCTGGTATCGAGCGCAGAGTTCACATGGAGCGACAAGTTCTTTGGAAGACATATTGATGAAGATGAATTTTATAGTTGATTAAAGAAGATGGTGGTTGAAGGTTAAAGATGAATATTGTGTTCGACCACTTATGCAAAGTTTTAAGAATGGGGACATTCTCGATTGGAGGGAGGATGTGGTAGCCTAAAGTTTAGTACGGCACCTAAATATGTAAATGGAGTTATTACGGCGTGCAAGATTGGAGTTATTATTTTTTATAAAAGGGTTTTATTTAATTTATTGGAGTTTAAAATATGAAGAAATTGGTCACGAGCGAATGCCTACACAAATACAATTTATTTTACGGTCTGAAAAATTTATAAGTATCAAGTCAAGTCACTCAAGAACCTTGGGAAATTTTCCCAGAATTTTTACTATTTTTCTTATATTTTTAAATGAATTTTAAATTTTATAGAAATAATTACGTTTTAAAAAATTACTTAACTTTGATGAATTTTCACGGGGTAATTAGAGCTGCGCAGACTACGAAAATTAGTTTGGTATGTAAAGGGGAAGTAGCTCTATTATGTGTAATTTTTCTAGATTTTTTTATTATAGTTTTAAGGTTCTAATTGAGTCCGGAAGTCCGGACGGACTCCGTACGGACTCCGTACGGGCTCCGGATTGACTCTGGAAGAGCTCTGGAGGGGAAAACTTAGGCACGTGACTAGGAATACTTAAGCGCTTCTCAAACTCGAAATTGAGGGGGGGGGACACATCATACAGCTTAATCATTAACCACCACGGTCTCATTTTTTATTACTCAACAAATCAAATAAATTTGTAATACCCTTATAACTTTATATTTTATATATAACATTTTAGAAATACTACTCAACAATTTAAACAACACTTCATACAGGGTATCTTTAGAAAGGTCTTCATCCCTGGGACTTGATTATTGCTGTCTCATAAAAATTCAAATTATTATAAAAACATAAAAGTCAATCTTTTCAGATCTTTCACTGGTACACCTTAATTGTTGTTATCAGTATTTCTTTTATCAACAGCCACTTTCTTTAAATCTCAATAAGCGTTAATTATTTTAGAGTTTCATTATTTTTATCAATCAGATTCAAGTAGATTGGTTAGCTTATTGATTTAGAATTCCCATTTTGTTATTTTTATTGGAAGGACGGGGTTTTCAGCTAAATCCACATATCTCCTCCGGATTCTGCTTACAGCAAGGCGACTGTAAGAGTTTACCTTACCATACCGCCTCTGTTTTAGAAGGTTGGGGAGCACTTCAGGAGGGTTTTTTATTCAATTTGGTGGGTACAGGTGCCAGATTGGTGGGTGTGCATGGGCTCTTAGATAGTGGTCTGTGTGTACATAGTGAATAAGACAGTTTGGGGCAACCTTAATTATCATACAACCATCCAGAGGTGATATCATTGTTCCTCACTCAGTTTTCACTGTTTTCTGGCCACAATTTGGCTGTGTTTGTTGCAAGTGAGTTTTTCATTTAACTTAACTTTCGCAACTGTTTCTCTGTTATAGTCTTGCAAGCTATAGCACGTATTATTGATGTCTCTGGTGTGGATTTGCAGCCTACATCAAGTATCTTTGCTGTCTCTGGTGTGGACATTGTTCTACATTTCAGTTCTTTGGTCTGGTAGTCTATCTGGGGACTACTTTCTTGGCTCATCAAGCAGTCAAGTGTGTTGAAAAGGAGCTTTAGTAAAACAGGAACCAACTTACTTTAGCAAGTAAATCTCACTCTATTTTTCTAAAGGGACAGGGGATTTTCTCTCTGGTTTTTCTTCAACTACCTTGGTCAAGGCCTATAGCTAGTACTATAGGATTGTCTACAGCGGGATAATGCATTATTGTGGATTCGTTTTCAACTAGCCCTGGGGCTAGTGGATAAGTATCTTCCGCAATTAATAGTGTCTGATCCCAGGAAAAAAAAATTCCTGATCCCTAATTGTGGATCTCTGAACATTGACACCCCCTATTGCATATAAAAATTTAAAAAATTTGATTAAAATCCACTGGTATAAGAATTATACTTCTTTCTAAACTTGTAATAAAAAATTTATTAATTATTTGTCCTTAGTGTAAAGATGCTATGTTAAGACTTCATTGAAACAGAAATTAGGAAAACGTATTGCTATCTTTTATTTTTTTTATTATGAGTCTTTTCACAGTTTTATAGAATAAAATACTTGAGAATTTTTATGGTTCAATATGTTTGTTAGATAAATCCATTGAACTGAAAATATTTAAATTGTATAATCAGAAATAAGAAAAATACAAAACAAATCAGATAATATGGTTTAAATTAAAAAATGAAAGTTTCATATTCTTGCTTAAAGGGGTTATCAATAAAGAGAACCACTGATCTTATTATATATTTTTTCAAAAAAAAAAAAACTAATAAAATCATTAGAGAGGTTAAAAGTGAAGCTTTTTAAATAAATAGTATAGTTTTCCGTATTTTTAATGATCAAGTGAAATTCAAAATGAAAATTAAATTGTGTCTTATGAAAAAAACTCTGTGAATGGATCAGATTCTTAATATGCCCTTGTCATTATTTCTATAAATTATTCATTAAACTTTCACAATTATTCCAGCACAGACTCATCCATTATTGGTGAAGAGCTCAAGATGAGCTCATTATAAGTTCAGTCCGAGTTTCATATGAGTTCCATCTAAGTTCAAGTTGAGGACTTACTAGAAAATCTCCCAAAAATATTGGGTGGTAAATACTATGATTCCATTCTCCCCATAAGGTCCTCCAAGATTCCACCTAAATAGTCTACCAAATAAACCCACTAAATCCAAATCCTATCCTTCTTCTATGATTCAGCATTAAAACATTCAAATAAATTTCCAACCCTTTAAAATCACTCCAAATTTTTATCATAAATCATAATTTTCTAGAAATTGTTAGCACCTATATTTTTGACTTTTAAAAGTCTCCATAAATAACCTTTAAAAATTGGAGACCACCAGTGATCATTATCTCTAAAAAAATTAATTTTAATAATTTTAAAATGAAAATAAATAAAATTTTAACTAAAAAATTTAAAAATAAAATTTTATAAATGAAAAATAAAATATAAAAAAATCCTTGATTCTGGCTTCAAATGATTGTAATTGATTGATGTTGTTATGATCCAGTTTATAGTCTTAGTGGACTTACTATATAACAAAAAAAATCCAGGATTCAAATTGAAAAAGGGAAAATATGGTAATGAACATTGTGGGGTTAATTGTGTATAGAGCAGCCAGCCCATAAATTACCCCCAAACTTTCCAATATTAAATTTATAAGGTTCCACTCTGAACACTTCTACCAAAAAAAATAATTACATTCCATCATAATTATTCACAATGAAAACTCTAGATTTGAATTTAATGATTGATAATTTTAACTATAGTTTTTAGTTTATACTCTCTTGTGGAGTAAATCTTCTTTTAACAGATATTAAAGTAGTTTATTTTCATTTTGGAGGAAATCTTCTTGAAGATGGTCAGTAGTTTCTCCTCATTTTGCAGTTATTCTTCAGCACTCCCAGTGCCCCTGGGATAGAACCACTTGACTTAATCAGAAGCTACCCTATTTTTCAAAACAACTCAATCCAAATCTTCTAATGCATATTAACCATTAGATACTTGTTCACTAACTTTGTATGGTCCATTTCACCTATCAGAAAACATTCTTCCCCACTGACTTTACAAACTCCTATTATACACCAAGACTATTTTTTCCAATTTTCAAAGGACTCCTAACCTATGAGCCAACCTATTATCCCAATATCACCACACAATATTTGGGGGGAGCTTTATAGCAAGTCCTGAACTTGAAGTAAGATGGAACTCAGATGGAACTCAGACTGAACCCATACTGAACTTATACTGGGATTTACATTGAACTCATCACCAAAAAATATGGGGGGGCGGACTTGCTAGCAAGTCCGCAAACTTGGACCCAAACTCATCCCGGATTGAACAAACATTGAGCT
Organism: Hemileia vastatrix; assembly: GCA_030280995.1. Taxonomy (NCBI): domain Eukaryota; kingdom Fungi; phylum Basidiomycota; class Pucciniomycetes; order Pucciniales; family Zaghouaniaceae; genus Hemileia; species Hemileia vastatrix. The sequence continues at coordinate 26,137,969 of JASXTE010000013.1, forward strand.
ATTGACAAAGGAGCCATACAATCAGGGATGAAAAACACTCAGCTGAAAATTTTTATGTGGGTTTTCAAGTAGAGTTCAGTATGGGTTCAGTATAAGTTCAGTTTAAGTTCCATCTGAATTCCATCTGAGTTCAGGTTGGGGACTTGCTAGCAAGTCCACCCCCTATATTGTGTAGTGCATCTTGCCCTCTTTTATACGGATGGATGGATCTTTACTGAAATGATATTGAGATTTAAATGCACAAATAATAGAAATAAAATAAGGAGAGCTTAAAAATCAGACTAATTCACAGTATTTTTTAATGAAACATAATTCAATATTGATTTTGAATTTAAATCAATCAATAAAAGGATTGAAAATTGAATTATTCATTATAAACATAACACTTTTAACCTTCTTAAATATTTCAATAATTTTTTTGGAAAACATATAAAACACAATCAGTGACTAATTTTGTTGAAAATTCCTGTCAAATTATAATTGGAAACTTTTATTTTTAAGTTTGGACTGTAAAAACTTATTTTTTTCTTTGATTTAAATTTATAATTTTTGATTATGCATTATAATTATTTCCAGTTAAATTAATTTACCTAAATAACCCACTGAACCATAAAAATTCTTAAATTTTATATCCTAGAATTCAGTGTAAAACAGACACAGCAAAAGAGGTCAAGTACAGGAATGTGTTTTTTCCTGATTTCTAACTCAATAAAGGAGTCTCACACCTTCTTTAAACTAAGAACTGTTTTTTAAAATATCATTTGTATATATTTCTTGAAGAAAGTCCATTTTTTATGATAGTAGAGTTTAATCCAGTTTTTGAGATTTTCAAATTAAAAAGGATGACTAAAAGTAAAATAAAAAATTTCTGCCTTTTACAGTTCTATATATTCCTCAAATACTAATAATTTCATATTATAACCTTATTAAAAGAAATACATAGCTGAGATTATGGAAATTTTTGTAATATATTTTATCACCATTTCATAAGAATATTATGAGTTGGTAGATTTATTTCTGTCATGCACCACGTGACACTCCAGGAAAAAGTAGCTCATTAAATCAATAAAATAGACGTCTAAATCCATACTCAAAGCGCAGAAAGAAATTCTACATAGCAACTGCAACTTTCCTTTGTGCACTCACTATTCAACCGCGCTAGTCTAAACTCTAAATCTAAATTAGTCGATCTCTCAATAGTGTGTCTCAGTCTTTTCCTCAATAAGCGACGCACAGCGCAATAGTCAATGTAATGGTGCACTAAAAGGTTTATTAAATGTCTGTGAATTATTAAAAGGTGTAGTGAGCATGGACGGAATGGATAGTGGAGGATTAAAGGGTTAACGGATGTTAGTGAGGAGGGTCCAGGTGTAATGGATGTATTTTGTAATGTTCTGTGGTGTGCGGAATAGTGGATGGGTATGAGGTCAATGCAAGGAGGAGTAAAGGATATAAAAGGGGTTGGGTTTTTGGTTCGACATTCTTTAGAATTAAATTTTAAAACGTATATATAGTTGATAGTGGTAAAACTTTAGGTTTAATCATTATTATTGTATCTTTCCTTATTTTCTCAATAATCATTTCTAAATCCTAAATATTTGATTATTGAGTTTCCAACTCTTTGTGAGATTTTAAGAATTTTAACATTACCTTTAAATTATATTAGAATTCTTCTCAAACATATCTCAAAGAAGTAGCTCTTCCTTCGAGTCATCTTTGAATCACTTCCTTGAACATTTCCTCTGTGCATTGAAGAAGTTTCTAAAACTCCTCCCTCCATCTCACTTTCACGAACACCCTCAACCTTGTGCATAGGTTGTCCGGTGACAATTTCATGAATTGAAAAATTAATCACTACTCAGTAAATTTTTAATTTAACAAAAAGACATATAAACTAAAATAAATCTTAAAGATAAAATAAATATAAAAATAATTTTTTTTTCAAAATTTAATTCTAAATATAAAGTGTGCTTGAATATTATTATTTGGGATAATAAAAGTGCTCACCAGGAAAGATAAACCACACATTTAAAAAAATACTGGTGTGAAATGAGGTGTTTAAAATTTAATTATAGACTTTAATATTTTTCAAGGACTCTCTGTAGTAGGTGGAGGTGATGTTTTTTATCATTCTATCAGTTACTCATTTAAGATCTACTATGTGATTTTTATTTTATACAAGAGATACAATAGGTATTTTTGATTATCTCTATGGGAAAAGAATAGCATTAAAAAGATTAAATTTTTTTTAATATAAACCTTAGTTCATATTCTAAATTAATATTCAAAACTCCTCAATTTAATGGTGTTCAAATATAAATAAATAAAATGGCTCAGGTATACACTTATAATTTCTAAAAAATGAATTATAAGAGTTAATTCACAACTCAAAATTAAAAACTTATTCTCAAGTAAAAGTATATGGCTTAAGGATTTATCAAGCATTCATTATAAATATGACACTTACACTGATAGTTTAAAATTATATTATGGTGCTATCCAATGTTAAAATATATAATATAAAATCAATATGAAATTTTATTAGAAAAAAGACAATATTAATAATTATGGTAATTGCATTATGGATAATATATAACAGTATTAATTTATAATTATGAAAATAAATTTAAAAAGAGAATCTTTCATCTCTTCAGTAACTATTTCAACTAAAATTAGTTTGATACTTTTCTTGTATAAAAATATCAATTTATGTAACAATATTTATTCCCTTTAACAAAAAACTACCCAGGTTATATTTTTAAGCTTCACTTGAGCTTATATATATAAATCCAAAAAAAAGAAGATAATAAGGAGCACCTAAATAATTTGTATTTAAAGAAAGTTCAATATTTAAATCTTTTTAAATTAAACAGAAGATATGCTACCTTTTATAAATCTTATCATTTGTGAGTATTGATCTTATTAATTTTCTTAACATATCATACAGAAAAAAAAGTCATATCACAATATTAGAAAATAGAATTACAATCAATTTGTGTATAATATTTTTTCAAAATGATCAATAACCTCTATTTACTTTTGGAACTGAAAGTTATTTAATTTATAACTTTTTGATATAAAAATACACTTAATTTTAAAAATAGAAAATCTAATATAAATTTTTTTTAAATTAATTTTTTTTCTCATATTTTAAATTAATTTTGAACACAGTTTTAAAACAGATCTCATTGGTAGTTTAATCTAATTTCAATAAATAATAAGTTGTATATTAATGTAAAAACTTGTATAATCATTGGATTTAAAATAGTGTAGTAAAATAAAGGACTCAGGTGGTTTATTTTTTTACTGAATTGATAATGGTACATATGTTAAGAAATATTAATTATTTTATTTTCTCAAATTCATAGTTATTACAAGTACTTATTAATGTACCTATAGTAATCATAAAAAATATTAAGCAAAAAGTTGAAACATTAAAATAATTTTTTTTTTAAATCTTTATTTTGATTAAATAATTTAATTCAAAAATTTTTGTAGTTATCAAAAGAATCAATCATTAAGTCTAAATTCAAATACATCCATCTTATTAAATCAATAAGTGCATTAATTGGAAATTTGAAATAGGTTATGTTCATTTTTTCAAATTTTTTATAAAAATGTTCCTATTTTTTTTTCTATCTAATTTGTAGTTATCAGAAGCATTTCATAAAATAATTTTTAAGAAAGTGAAATAGTATTTTATAAATAATATCTGTCACTATAAAATATAGGGGGTGGACTTGATAGCAAGTCCTCAACCTGAACTCAGAAGGAACTCAGATGGAACTCAATCTGAACTCATACTGAACCCATACTGAACTCTACTTGAACACCCACCTTAAACTGCTCTGCTGAGTGGTGTTCATCCCTGATTGTATAGTTCCTTTATCAATAGCTCAATGTGTGCTCAATCTGTAGTGAGTTTGGGTCCAAGGTTGTGGACTTGCTAGCAAGTCCACCCCCCATATTGTGTGGTGTGTATATTAATAAATATTCTGTCATAAATTGAAGCCTTCAATGCCATCATCCAATAAAGCTGTATTTTTTGTGGATAGAGGTGTTCATATAGCAAGACAGTAGAAGTATCAATTATTTTATAAGATAGAACAAAAGTTCTGAAAACTGACAAGGTGGAGTCTTTTGTTTTCCTGAAGAATAGATTCCACCTTCAGTTTTTTGCTGCCTCCTTTGACACACTTTTTACCTTTTCTCACCTTTTGCTGCTTTTTAACCCCTCTCAATTTTATTCACACCCCTCCCTATTCAAAAACTATTCTCATAATCTTGTTGCGCTCTCCACCCCTCCCCTCCTTATTCACTTTTCAACCCACCCAACCCCTTTTTCTTTCCTCCTCATCCTTACTAACCCCTTTAAAATGCCTCACCACCCCAAAACATCCCTTTTTCCTTGTTTCTCACCCTTTTATTAACTCATTTACCCCATAATACCCCTGTTGTATCCCATCTCATTCCTCTTGCTTGCATATGCACTTTTTATACTCCACACCCAAACAATTTCTTCCTCACCACAATCAAGCCTTTTTAGGTCTGACCCCACCCCTTTTCTTTCTAAATAAAAAATTTAGCTCCCTATGGAGTAAAAAAGGTGGATAGGAGAGATAAAAAAGTGAGGTTTAGTGAGATGGGATAGAGAGGGGAGTAGAGGGTATCAAAATGGGTAGAATGGGGTGAAAACCTTGAGGTGGGGTGAGTTAGGATGGAGAGTGGTTGTGAAAAGGGGCACAAGAGTAGGGGAGAGGAGAGGAATGGGGAGATTAAATATGGATTTTATAGAGGGAGAGGGTTCTAGAGGGTAGGAGCATGAGATTTAAAAGAGCAGAAAAGAAAGCAATGAGAATAATAATCTTAAAGAAAAATAATATAAATATATACTATATTATAAGGAATGGAAAATGAAATGTTGTGAAAAAAAAGAAACCTATAAGTAATGCACACTTTTTAATAACCATATTATTTATTCCAATAAATTTTTGACACTTACTTGTTTGATATAATGAAAATATAGGTAAGTTATTTTTTTTCAAAAATAAGTACTCTTATATTTTTATTAATTGTGAAGTATGTATAATAATAAAATTTATAACTTATAAATCTAGCTGAATCTGTTTTAAATTGAAATTAATAAGCTCTGAATCTCCCACAAATATTTTCAAGCTTGAAAAATCTTCAAGAATGTCTATTCATAAAATAAGAACAAATATGTATTTTTGAAAACATTTACTGATAAAAATTTGATTAACATCATCAATTCAATGTTTTTTTTCTTGGATAATTTTTTATAATATTGGATAATTTCTATATATAATTATAGCTAAAAAATATTGTAAAAATATTCAAAATGTTTCTTATTTCAATCCATATGAGATTTTTATTATCTTATAAGAATGATTCTTTTTAAATATTTTGCATGTGCCAGCATGGTTGGGTAGTGAGGTTCAATTTTTTCAATATTCCTTCAAAAATTCCTATAGTTCAAGCCTCAAGATTATTTTAACCAATGATTTCCTGTGCTTCAATAAATTTTCAAAATAGTTTCAAATTGGTTTCAAAGTAAATTCACTATTTCACCATTATTATTTCATTTCTCCCTAAATTTTTACTCAATTTTATATGAATTTGGGTTCAAGGTTTTGGACTTGCTAACTAGTTGGCACCCCATATTGTATGGTGTATCTAACTGACTTATTCCCAATATTCATCATTTTCAAATATGCCTTTTCTAGAGTTTCTTCTTTCTTTTCTAGTTAAACCATTTTTGCACATAATAATTCTTCAGTAGTTTTGACTGTATCCCAGTCTACTCCAAGATATGATTCTGCCTCTATATCAACTGGTAAAACTTCTTTCGGTCCAAAAACTAGTTTGTATGGTGGATATCCAGTTGTCCTTTTGGAAGTGGTTCTGTCAGTAAATATAACTAATGGTAAATAGTGCCTCCAATTTTCAGAACTTGTTCCACACATTTTAACCAAAGCATCCTTAATAACTTGATTCCCTCTTTGTACCATTACTTCAGCTTTGGGATAATATGTGGTTGCTACCCTAACCTTTGAACCAAATCTTGATATAGCCTCTCTAAAATCTGTCCCAAATTCATGACCTCCATCATCTGTCACAAACTTCATCACTCAATACCTATATACCCAACATTTTATAAAATGGTCTTCCACATTCCTGGAATTCAAATTAATAAGAGGCGCTGCCTCTACACAACCAGTAAAATCATCTCTGGCTATAATCAAATATTTATATCTCCCTTCTTTAATATGAAAAGCATCCAAACTAACTCTACCAAAAAGGGTATTTTCACAGGTTGCATTTCCAGGTTCCTTTGGCCTTAAATAAATTCTCCTTTGACATTATTAACATGACTGAACCCATTTTTTAAAAGACAGCTTCATTCCTGGCTACCAAAATCTATCAGCTATTTGTCTATAAGCTTCACCAACTCCTCTATGGCACAGATCTTTATGTAGTGATTTCATAACTAATTCTCCCCCTTTCTTTTGAGTAATAACTACTTGAGGATTTAGATACCTCCTCCTCATCAATCTTCAAGCAGATAGATAAAAAGCTGGTAATTACTTTTGATAGCCACCCAATAATCATTATCACAATTATCCGTCCTTTCTAAAATTAATAAGTATTTAACCATTTTAATATAAAATCCAGTCTGTCCCCTGAAATCATCTTGAAAATCCATTAATATTATATCTAAGGGCACTTCCCTATCTCCTAAATCACCTGCGCATGAATGAGCCAATATTTTTAATCCTAGACTTTGCCTTTTTATCAATAAAGATTTTAAATTTTCAATCTTTGAACCTTCCAAATTTTTATCAACCATATTCTCTTCTTTTTCCTTTTTACCCTTTTCAACATATTCATCTTCATCTTTTTCCAACCTCCTTTTAACCAAATTTTTATAAACATCTCACCTCTTTTTATCCTAATTTTCTAATACTCCAAAATATAAACCATTCACCAAATTTTTAACATCCCACACTATTTCTCCATCTTCATCCATATACACAACATCTCCAACCTCTTTTTTACAGAATTTATCTACACCATAATCAAACTCCTCAAGCACATAATTTATCATATTTTTATTATTTTTCAGTTTATCTTAATGATGGAGGTATTCATCATCTTTATCCATAGATATTAGTCCTGCTAGTTTAACCTCATGGGGGAGGTAAGGAAGGTCTTCAGCACCTTTTGTACTGGCCTTAATCACAGGTATATCTTCATTGTATTCCTCTGAGTGGGAATTCTCTTCAGTAGGTGGTCTTCTTGATAATCTGTCTGGAATATTAAACATATTTCCAGGCTTGTGAACTAAATTGAAAGAAAATGCTGAATAAAAGCTACCCATGTAGTCACGGGCGCATTTGATAAACTTGGGGAATTGATCATTTGAATTAAAGATTTAGAATCAGCTTATAATTCAAAGTGTTCTCACAATAAGATATTTTGAAGTTTCTTTAAGATTGGTACAACACCACAAAGTTCCAATTTAGGTTGAGAACATCATGATTCCACCTCAGTAAATACTACAGATTCATACCTGACTGATCTAATATAAGCAGCTTTATATATCTGAGACAGAACCTCCCCAGAAGCAATTTGACTTGAATCCACTTCTAAATAAACCAGTCCTTCATTTTCCCATAATATAACTTGTGCAGGATAATATCTTCCCTGACTACCTTCTTTAACCTAATAGATTCCTCCTCACACTCTTCATCCCATTCCCAGTCAACTTCCTTCTTAGTCAACTGTCTCAAAGGAGCAGCCAATTAAAAAAGTCCTTGATAAAAATTCTAACATAAAAACACATGTCTAAAAACCTTCTGACTTTGGTTGTATTCTTGGGTCTTGGCCAGGACTTAATTTTATTTACTTTCTTCTTCAACATTATCATACCCTCTCTACATACCACATGACCTAAGATTTCCAAAGCTGGCATACAACAAGAAAATTTGAAACCTGAAATAGTTAAAACATCCTCTTCAATCCTAAACAAAATTCTCTCTAAAATAATGGCATCTTCCAAGATAAATTTTTGTATCCCTGGATTCTTCTTCAATACTTGATTACCATAAAATGTTGAAGGTCCTTTTATTCTACCATAATCAATAAATACACCAGCATGTTGTGAAGTTTTGTCTTTTAGAATTCAAGCCATCTGAGCTTGATAAACAGAAACTAAATTTGTTTCTCCTTAAGGTAACCTTGTTAGTTGTAGTAGTCCAAGTGGTGTATCAAATGTTGTAAAAGTTCTAGATTCTGGATGTGATTCTCTTTTTCCATATACCCCAATTTTATCTCCCAAACCATAACACACTCTCCCTAAAAACATTTCTACAAATTCCTCTGCACTAGGTGGTATTCCTGCATCTTTTATCGAAACCCTATTTAGTTCCCTTAAATCATGAACTACTCTAAGATTTCCATAAGGTTTATTAATACAGAATACTGGACTTGAATAACTTGATGATGATTGTTTGTCTAATCCAGTTCAAATTCTTTCTCTAATGACTTTGATATAATCCTCTTTTAAAGTGGCATGTATTGTAATTGGCTTCTGTTGCCATTGTTCATCGCAAACAACTGGAATCTTGTAGGGCTCCCCATAAGAATGCTTAAAGACACCTCTATCTTCTTCTACAAATTCAGTGGCCTTCTCCCTATTAAAAAATGAATCCAAAAACAACCTTTTTCTTCACCTGGCAGTCATCCTTCAGGTCAAAAATTTAAAACCTCTAATCTCTTGAAAGTGATCCTGGAAGTTTCAGAAAATTCAGGCGGATTTTTGACTAAAGGACAGTCATATGGATCTCTTAATAAAGCTGGTCTTCTCAAAGGCAGATTTAATTCAGCCGGTGTGGTGTTCCAAAGCTGGGTAGGCCTTTGGAGTGCCTATTTGGAGGTATTTGGTATGTAGGCTACAGTTAGGGTTATGGTGGTTTAATTAGTGTTTTGTTGGATTTTAGATTTTTAGTTGTGTTTTTGTAAGCTTAAGCTAGGGTCACTTATTATGTCTCAGATTGATTCCCTTTCTTTTCTCATCATTTTGGTATGTGTTACGTGTGATTATTTTGCTTCCACATGTAGTTACTGTTGTTTTTTCTGTTTAGACAGTGTTTTTTGGGTGTTTTTGAGTGTTTAAAGGCCTAAAGGTTGCCACTTGCCTGCATGTGTGGAAGCTTCTAGAGAAATTTTTATGCATGTAGAGAGGTGAGAGAGTCCAATTTGGCTGGGAAAAATCCAGGGGTGTCTGTGTGTGTGAAATTTAAAGAAATTTAGGAACATTCCAGTCTATCATCAACCTTCTGGTATACCTGGAATCTCTGTGCTTCACTCATTTGTGTGTGTTTGTGGAATCTTTTTTCTGGGTTGTGAAAAGGTTAGTTCTTACTTGACCTCAACTCTTGTCACTGTTTTCTATGGCATAGTCTTGCAAGCTATATCAAGTATTATTGCTGTCTCTGGTGGGGCTTTGCAACCTAAATCAAGTATCATTTCTTTCTTTGGTGTGGAAATTGGTCTACATTTTAGTTCTTTGGTATGGTAGTCTGTCTGGTGACTAATTTCTTGGCTGATCAAGCAGTCAAGTGTGTTGAAAAGGGGTTTTAGAAAATAAGGCCCAATTTAATTTAGCAGGTAAATCTCACTCTATTTTTCTAAAGGGAAGGGGATTCTCTCTCTGGTTTTTCTCCTACTCCCTTGGTCAAGGCCTATAGCTAGCACTATAGGATTTTCTACATTTCTGTTTCCCAATGTGGGGTTTAAACTGTAAGTTCTTAGAGTTTCTGTTGTTTTTTTGGCCCTTTTTTTGATTTTGTTCTGGAGGAATGGCTTCTGGCTCCTCTATTCCTATGATGAATGTCAGTGGGGAGGAAGTTCCTCCTGCTGTGATGGTTATGAAGTGTGTTAGGATTAAAACTTGGGATGGTACCAAGTTTAATGGTGAAGATGTGAAGAGGTTCCTGGAGGAGTATGAGGCTTCCTCTGGTGTGGATGGCACTTATTTCCTGGATATGGGGAAGAAAATTATTTTCTTCTTTAGTGATAGGGCAGTGGAGAAGGAGGTGGTAGCCATCTCTGGCTAAAAGAAGAGGGATTGGAAGTTGTTGTGCAACGAGATTATTGATAGATGGGGTGTCAGGTTCACAATGGTGGATCTGAAAAAGTTTGTGAGTGAATGGAAGTCTTATGGTTTTGTAGGGAACATGAATATTTACAGGAAGTTTATGCTACAGTTTGAACCTGTGGTGGAATATTTTGTTGAACTAGAGGAGCTGGCACATGAGAATGCTGCCAAAGATGTTTTTTGGACTTCCCTGGCTAGGGATTTCAGGATGGATGTGTTGAAGGAGCTGTCCAGGAAGGACATGATGAATACTCTGGCTAATGGGGAACAGAAGTTTCCTTCCTTGTATAAGGTGAAAGAGAATGTTTAGGGCCATTTAAAGTTACTGGCTGTGGACACCTATCAATGGGGGTGTGCCAAATATGTCAGATATGTCATTGAGGCTTTGGCTAAAGAGGAAGTTAAGATGAAGAAGGAAGTGAAGAAGGTGGTGAAGGCTCTCAAAGAGGAGAGGAACCCAGTGATTGAGCAACAGGTGGACTTTTCCAAGAAGTTGTGAATCTTTCTGCAGGAAACTCAGAAGGTGAATAGGGTCACCATGCAGCTGGCCCAACCTTTTGAGAGGAGATAAGGTAAGAGACTTAATCCTTGGGTGTGCTCCTTTTTAAGTAGGAGGGGGAATAAGTCAAATGATTGTTGGGCTCTGAACAGAGATATGTCAGAGGGAAAGGTTGAGTTTGAAGGAATGGTGTTTAAGTTCCCTGATGGTTCAATTGTGAAGCCCAGTGAGGGCCAGTCTCCTGTTGATTTGCTCAGGAGAAGGGGTGGTCTCAATCAGAGGAGGCCAAGATATGAAAAGATTCCTGATCAGGGGAAGTCTTCTGCTTAGGAAAGTGTGGATTTCAAGGGGAAGGGGAAGAAGGTCAATAAGGTCTCTTTTTCTACTTCTTATGGTGGTTTGAAGTTGTACTCTTGTGAGGTACAGTCAAAGAGGGAATTCTTGGCTGGTTTCTATGATGCTGATTCTGGGAGAGTGGGTAGGCCAATAGCACTTCACAGGCTCAGCCTAAGACCAAGGCACTCAAGGTGGATCTAAAGATGGATTCCAGGAGGAGCTTCACAAGATGCAGAAGAGAATTGCAGATATGGGCCCACCAAGTTTTGGTGCTTATGATCTAAATGGGGATCCAATGCCTATCACTACACAATATAGGGGGTGGACTTGCTAGCAAGTCCCCAACCTGAACTCAGATGGAGCTCAGATGGAACTTAGACTGAACTCATATTAAACCCATACTGAACTCTACTTGAACACACACCTAAAACTGCTCTGCTGAGAGGTGTTCATCCCTTATTGTATGGTTCCTTTTTCAATAGCTCAATGTGTGTTCAATCTGTGGTGAGTTTGGGTCCAAGGTTTCAGACTTGCTAGCAATTCCCCCACCCATATTGTGTGGTGTATGGATTTGAATTCTGACTCTGAGGAAGATGTTCCTTTATCTTCCTTTCCAAAGCCCAGTGGGGCCAGGCTCACAAGTGATGGTTCTGGGTTTTTTCCTGTGGTCAGGAAACCTATGGATAGAGGTGCTGGACCTCAAGAGGCATCAAGGCCTAAAATAGTGAAACCAAAAGCACATTTTAAGAGGCCATTGGTTGCAAGAAGAGTTGATGTTACAGACTCTGTTTTAAATAAAATGAATCAAGGAACTATATCCTTGACTTATGAGTAGTTATTTACTATCAGTCCTGGCCTGGCTGAGAATCAAAAGAAGATATTGACCAGAAGAAGGGTCTCTTCTGGGGAGGTGGAGTTTATTTGTGATTCTTCTGAGAAGAGTGGGGAGAATTTTGAGACTCATTTCTCTTCTCCCTTTGGGTTTGTCAATTTCACTCTGAATGGCAAGGCCATCAGAGCTTTGGTTGATTCTGGCTCTCAGATAAATCTCATTTCTCTTCCTGTGGCAACTCAATTGGGCCTCCCCATTAAAACTGGTATTGGTGGAAACTTGAGTGGAATTGGTGTTCATTTTAGTGAGTTGGTTGGGACAGACGATTCTGTGAAGCTGGATCTTGGTGGAGCTTCTGGGAAGGTGCACTTTTATATTACAAAAGGAACTGTTAGGGAAGTTTTTGGTGGCCCATTTTTGATGGATTTTTCAGCCAGGATTAGTTATCAACCTGGAGTTGACAGGGAAGTATGAAAGCACCTTGAATATGAGGTTGTCTTCACCTGGTGAAGAGAGTTTGGAGACTAGGCCTGGGCTTAGCTCCATGTGTCAGTGCCCTGATTTTTTTGAGAGGAGAAGATAAGATACGGCTGCTTCTAATTTTTTGGAAGTTGACTCAGGATCTGATGATGAGCCGTATTTTTTAGATTAGGAGGGGCTGATCACCCAAGTGCTGAAACAGCTCCCCTTTACGTGGAAATCCCAGGTTGTAGTAGGTCAGCTCATTTGGAGATATTCCAAGTAGATTTTCAGCTTTCTTTGTATAATTTTTCTCTTCTCTGCAAGTATTCTTAAAGTTTTTTATCAAGTCTTTGTTCATTTAATGGTTTCAAGATTAATTTTATTTCAAGTTCATGAGGAAAGTTAGGGTCTTTGTGTCGGCCTAGGTATCCCCAGGACTGAGTAATTCTTATGTTTAAAATAAGATAGCCTTAATTACATTAAGCTTGTAACTTAAAAATAAGGTTAAAATAATTATATATATGGTTATAATACATATATTTATAATAATTACACTATTATATGACTTATAGTAGTTTAAATAGCTTATCCATAGCCTAATATGACTTATTAAGGTGTTAATGGAGTCATAATATACTTATCATAAGTGATATTAAGTAATTATAGAAACACATAAGCTTATATGTATACATAAACCTCATATTCAGTGAAATATGTAGTTATATTATGTATATTTAGGTCTATAAGTGGGTTTTAACCTCTTAATAGCCTATAACCTATATTTTTCAGATTATTTTTGGTCATATGGACATATTTAGTGGACTCATAACACCTACATAAGCATATATACCTATTTCAGGCACATATATCCAGTTTGGACAACTTAATCTGCTTCCTTGGATGGATTTTCACAGATTTATGGTTTGGGAGATCATTACTGGGTTAATATGGATGCTTGGGGATGTTATTGGAAGCTTGTACAGTTAATTTGGCTCCTTTCTATGCTTTGGGTTTCATTATATACTCTTTGGATGAGTTATTTTACCTGTTTCTTTATGGTATCTGCTTTTATCTGTTTATTCTATTTATGGTATGGGTCTGTGGTATCATTAATTGTGATGGAAGGTCCTTACTGGAGATTTGAGTTTTGAATCTGCTTGAAGTAGACACCATGGGGAGGTGATGGGCCCTCACAGTGCTGTTTTTGCCGGGATAGAAGTGACATCATCTGGATTGAAGGGCTGTGCACTCCAGTTGATTTTGGTATAACTAAGATATGTTTTGATGGGTAATTGGACATCACTTACTTACTACACATAAAATAAACACTATAACACAATTATTATCATAAAGAAATATATTATAAAGCATTTATAAATTGATATTATCTTTATATAAGCTATAAATATACTTTATTTATCTATTTTCCACCACTAGCATGCACAAAAATCCAAGTATTGTGAGTTTATATTGAGAATAACTATTTTATTAGTTTTCCCCTGATGTTTAATAACTAAATCATTTTTCAATAAGTAGTAGGAACATTAATATTTACTATTAAATCATACTTAGATACTGGCACACACTGACACTATGTCTGTGGAATGGAAAAGCTTTGGGGTGGTGAGATTGGGGTCTAAAAGTAAGTTGTCAAAATTGTGCTCCACCAGGGTTATTTCTACACCTTTCAAAAAAAATTACCTTAGTCACACATTTGAGCAATTGTGCAACCCTTGTTTCTGTTTTAGGAAAGGCACCCCATCAAGAAAAGAAGAAAGAAAATTCAAGATAATTGAAGATAATCATGAAAAAAATCAGAAGATAAAGAAGAGAGAAGATAAAAAAACCAATTTTAAGATAATTTGGCTGAAGAGGTGAAGAGTGGTTGAATTGAGGTTGATGGTGAGGAGGAAAATGAGAATGTGGAGTGGAAAAGCTTTGAGGCAGTGAGATTGGGGTCTAAAAGTAAGTCCTCCCAATTGCTCACTGCTAGGGTTTCTTCTACACCTTTCAAAAACATTACCTTGGCCACAACTGTGATAATAGGGGAAACCCCTGTTTATTTTTCTAGGAAGATTGAAGAAGTCCCTGCTGAAGATGAAGATTTGGAATTGGATGCTTCTAATTATAAGAAGGTAGCAGTGAAGGTTAGTCCAGTCAATTATGCTATGCCAGTTGGACTAAATCCACCTTTAAAGAGGCCTCCCTTGTCAAGAGATACTTATGTGATGCCTTTAGAAAAGAATCTACCTTATTTTGTGGAAACTACTAGGATTAATGAGGAAAGGTTTAAGGTGGTAAATCTTGGTCCTGATGTGTGGTTGTCTGAAGAGGAGAGGAAGTTGTTGTTGAATTTGATAGTGTTGAGGGAAAATGTAATTGCTTTTGTGGAGGAGGAGAGAGGTTTGTTAACACATTCTTATTGTTCACCTTATCTGATTCCGTTGGTTTGTCATGAGCCTGGCATATCAAACAACTTGCAATTCCTGCTGCTATAAGGGATGTTTTTGTGGATATTGTCAGTGAAAGGGTCATGACAGGGTTGTATGAACAGTCAACCTCAAGTTACTCTAGTCTTTTTTTCTGTGTCAAGAAGCAAAATTGAAAGCTTAGGGTGGTTCATGATCTCAGGGCCTTGAATAGAGTGACTATCAAGGATGCTGGAATGCTGCCAAGTGCAGAGGATTTTTTGGAGGCTTTTTCTGGAAGGGTGTGTTATGTTTTGGGAGATATTATGGATGGTTATGTTGAGAGGGAACTCCATTTAATCAAGGCATCTCACTACTTTTGAGACTTCTTTTCAAAAATTTCAATTGAGAAGGTTACCCCAAGGAGCTACTGATTCAATTTCTGTCTACCTGGAACAGATGGCTTTGATATTGTAGGATGAAGTACCCACTTATTCTGGTATCTTTTTGATGATGGTGGAATTAAAGGGTTAATATCTTATTATGATAATTAGGTATTGAAGGAAAATACTGGCATTAGGAGGTTTGTGTTGGAGTATACTGTGGCACTGGAGAATATTTTTTTAGGATAGAGGAGGCTGGTTCGACTGTTTCTGGGTCAAGGTTTTGCTGTTGTGTTCAAGCATTGGAGATTTTGGGTCATGTGGTGTGTAAGTAGGGTAGGATTATTGCAAAGAAGAAGGTTACTAAAATTCAAGCATGGCCAAGACAAAAGAATACCACTGAAGTGTGGGTATTCTTGGGTGTTTGTGTTTATGTGAGGATGTTTATTAAGGACTTCTATTTGTTGGCTGCTCCATTAAGTCTACCAGGTTGGATGCTGATTGGGAGTGGGCTGTTGATTTTTAAGAGGCATTTGTGAAGTTGAAGAAGGTGGTAGGGGAGGATATTTTGTTACATAATCTAGATTATGGTGCTGGAGCTGGGAAGATTTATTTGGCTGTGGATTCAAGTTATATTTCTGCTGGTGCTTTTCTATCTCAGGAGGATAAGAATGTGAAGGTCAGGCCAGTCAGTTATGAATCTGTAGTATACAATGAGGTGGAATCAAGGTACTCTCAGAAAAAGTTGGAGCTCTGTGGTGTGGCAAAAATCTTGAAGAAGCTGCAGCCTGTTTTGTGGGGGAAACATTTTGAGCTGCAGATGGATGCTAAATCTTTAGTGAAGATGATAAAAACTCCTAGTATTCCTAATGCTCCTATCACTAGGTTTTTTGAATTCATCCAGCACTTTTCTTTTGATTTTGTACATAATCCAGTAAAAACATTCACCATTCCAGATGGATTGTCAAGAGGGCCACCAACAGATGAAGATTATTAATCAGAAGAGTTTGATGAAGAGGTTCCTGTGGTTAGGGCTAGCAAAAGAGGTGCTGATAATTTTTCTTACCTCCAGAAAGAGGTTAAAATGCACAATTTGGCCCTCCCTCAAGAGGTTAAACTGGCTGGATCTGATCTTTATTCTTATGATCAGGATATTTTTGTTAATTAAGAAGGGGCTTTTGTTTGGGATGGCTGAAATTTAGAGAATGGTGTTTTTGTGGGTACATTTGATTCTCATACAATTCAGAGGAAGGAGAAAGATGTGCCAAAATTTAAAGATTGGTTTCCTGGATATGCTGGTCAATTGGTGCATGTGAATTCTGGTGATTTTGATGACAGGGTTGTGCTCTTGGATGTCATTATGTTATATTTTGAAGATTAGACCTGGAGCCAGTCTGGGTTTTATTTTTTAATAGTGGAATATCTGTTTACCCTGGAGCAGCCAGATAGTTGTGATGATGATAATTAGTTTCCAATCAAGTAAAAGAGTCCTGGATTTTATGTGTCAGTAAGAAGGTTGATGAGGAGGAGACATCCAAATTATCAAGTTGTGGTGAGTCATAAGAAGGTTAGAGAGTTGGTTTTGAAGTCTTTGCATGAAGACCTTGATCATAGAGGATCTGGGGAGACTTATAGAAGAGTAGCAGAAAGATTTTGTTGGCTTGGTATGAAGTTGGATGTGAAAATTTGGGTCCAATCCTGTGAAGAGTGTCAAATATGAAGTCACTTGAAACCAAAAGAGGTTGGACATGCAACTGGAGAATCAACTGTGTTTGGAAGAGTCAGTCTGGATGCTGTTCATATCAAAGATGGCAGGTATAAATATTTGATTGTTTCCTGGGATTACTTATCTGGTTGGGTTGAGGCAGTGCCTCTGGTTAATTTGACTGCCAAAAATGTGGGAGAATTATTAAAGAAGGAGTGGATTTATAGGTATGGGCTGATGAAATTAGTTCCTGTTGATAGAGGACCAGAGTATGGAGCAGAATTCAAGGAAGTTTTTACTAGTATAGGGTCCAAGATCAGGGTGATTACTCCTTATTATCCTAAAGCTGAAGGCATGTTTGAAATAGGTCATAAATTTTTGAAGGATGCTTTAGTCAAGATGGGTGGGGATAGTGCTGTAAAATGGAGGCATTATTTACCTTTGTTTTTGTTTGCTGAAAGAATTACTGTCAAGAGAACTACTGGATATTCACCTTATGAACTTATTTTTGGTCAGAAGGTTGTTTTACCAGTAGATTTGGAGGCAATTTTTGTTTGGGAATTGATTGGGATGAAGTTTGTTCAACTGAAGACTTATTATGTGCCAAAATGAAGCAGCTTGAAGGAAAGGAGGAACTTCATGAAAAAGCCTATAAAAGGATGATGAGGATCAGAAATAAGTAAGTTAGGTATTTTGATAAGAGGTAGGAACAAAGGCTGAGGAATCATTTAAAGCCTGGGTGTTTGGTATTGGTGTATAGTAGGAGTTTGGAGAGTCTGTGGGGCAAGATGCTCTCTGACAGGTGGAATGGTCCCTATAGAGTCAGATCTCAACTCTCAGTTGGATCATATCAGTTAAAAGAATTGGATGGGGCATTCTGGAAGAAGAGAGTGGCTGCTGACCAGGTGAAGATATTTTACGCCAGAGGAACAATGAGGAAAGAAGACTAACTCCACAATGAGGATAAACAATGAAACATTCAATTTATTTGGTGGTTTTTTTGGTGATGCTGTGAATATGTTTTGTTGGAAACCTTTTTTTTTTAGATGGTACCCATGGGAGGTAAACTAGATTTCATCCTGGAAAGTGTGAGGGTAACTGATGGGCTGGCTGTTGACAAGGTGAAGAGATTTTATCCCAGAGGCACAAGAAAGGAAGAAGACTAACTCTGCAATTAGGATAAACTATGAATCATTCCTTTTATTAAGTGGTTTTGTTGGTGATGCTGTGCATCTTTTGTGTTGGAAACCTTTTTTTAGATGGTACCCATTAGAGGGTCATCTAGATTTTATCCTGGAAAGTGTGGGGGTAACTGATGGGCTGGCTGCTCTGTATAACAGTTACCCCAGATTGTCTGTTTCCAACCCCTTTGCTTAATTTAGTTGAAACCTAGAATTTGTTTTCTTTTAACAGGTTTTTAGTCCTCTATGACTTTAAACTGGACTTCTGTGTTCTTCAAGTGCTGGTATTTTCATTGTGTGGATGTTTTTGTTAGAAGTTACCCAGGGGGGCTTCTAGATTTTACTTCAGCAAGTGTGGGGGTAACTAATGAGCTGGCTGCTCTGTATGAAAGTTACCACCGAATGTCTGTTTCAAGTTCTTGGTTTTATTTAGTTGAATCCTAGCTCTCTGCTTTTATTCAGGTCTTTAGTCATCTATGACTTTGAACTGGATTGGACTGATTTCTTGGTTCTTGGATCTTTCTTGGTGGTGAATCACTGCTGGTCTCTCATCATTTTTAATTATTGGAGGGAGCCCACCCAGTGATCATTTCTTTGTACCTGTATTTACTTCTGTGATTTGTTGTGATGGAATGGAATTGTAGTGGTCTTAGATTATTTTCTTTTTTTTTTTATTGAGGGTTGTTTTATAAAATAAAAAAATTAGTTGGGTTACCACATCAGGGTCAACTGGATGTGGGAAAACATTGGTGGAGAAAGGCTCATTGATTGGCTGGTTAATGCTTTTTTTTTTCTTTTTATTATTACTTCTCAAGTTTCTTTTATTCATTCATTTTATTGTTTTCATTTTCAAGTTTTCTTTATATGCTAAAATTATTTTTCAAAATATTTAAAATTTATTAAAGGTGTATCAACATAGAGGTGAACTTGGATATGGGTAATGTATTAGGGGATCAGCTCATGAATTGGCTGGGGTATACCACTTGTAATTATATTTATTTTTATGAAAGTTCAATTTTATTTTCTCAGCTCTCATAATTTTTGGGCATTATGACCTTTATTATTTTTCAAGTTTTTTTAGTATGTTTGTAGTTATAGGTAATATCTTGAAAATAGAAAGAAATAAAAAGAAATCATCATCAAAAAAATTATAATGATGATAATAATAATAATAGTAATATAAAATAAAATAAAAGTAAAAATAAAAATATTTTTTAACTGATAATTATTAATTGTTTTCTTTTCTTTAATTGTTTTATTTATTTTATTTTTTATATTATTTTCTGTTTTCTATAATTTAATCTCTGGAGGAAGAAGACTCTGGAGGTTGGCTTGGTATGTGTTGGTGTTTCTGTTTCTTCTTGTGATTGGAGGATGCACTATTTTCCTTTTGGTGTAGTCTGCTGGAGAGATTGTAGGGGTTGTAATGGTCTGGGGCCAGTTTGGAAGTAGTTTTTGGGAGGAAACAGAGGATCCTGGGATGTAATTTTGGAAGGTGTGCTTAGTTATCCTTAACATCTTCATATGGTTCTCCAGAAGCTGCTTTCTCATGGTCCTTTCAAACTCGTTCTATGGTCCATGAAGAGCAATGGCCTTTAGCATGTTTGAACACATTGTGCTCAGGTTCTATTTTATATTGGAATAATCCAGAGTTAATGTAGCTTTAAGGGGTCAGCTAACTCCAATAGTAGTCTCATGACGAGGGATACCTTCTAAACAAGAAGAATATTTTTCAGAAGTTGCTTTTTTTGTCGATGAAATGGGATGAAAAATTATGTTACTTACAAATAGGAAGCTCTTCAAAATTACTTGCTGAACAAATGTGGACTTCTGAAGGTTTGGAAAGATGTGTGGTGGAAGGATCAGCCAGAGATAAATATGGGTTGTCTTGGTATTCTTCCAGTGGGTTCTGAGAAGGTGAACTAGGAGGGTACTCCTCCTGGGGCTAGCTAGAGAAGTAGAATTGTTGTTGTTATTTTTAATCTCCTCTTTTGGATTACTTTCTGGTATGGGGGAACCAATGTTGTTGGAGGATGGAGCAGGTGAGTGAGATCTGGGGGCTGACATTTATCTTCTAAAGGATTTACTGGAAGAGAAGGAACTGTCAGAGGAGTAGTTGGCAGGCATAGGGGAGGTGTAGTTTCTTCTCCTGGATGGAGGAGATTTTGTGTTTTAAGCAGTTTTGGGAGCTCTGGAAGGTCTTCTTAAAGTTTGAGAATTTTTGGTGTTGTTGGACTTTGAAAATTTTGCTTGCCTTGCTCTAAGAGCACAAAGAGGTTCTTGTGCAGAATTTTGGTTGTTTTTTGGAGAATTTTGGCAGCTTTCTGGTTGTTTTTGAAGGTTTGAGCCTGATTGTTGCTTCCCAGAGAGGCAGGCAGGCTACCTGGATGTGGTCTAGAAGCCTAGGAGCTGAATTTGAAGCATTTGAAGTGGAATTCGAGGAGATAAAAGCAGATTCTTGTGAAGATAGAGGTGGCAGTTTAGAGAGAGTTGTTGGAACATAACTCCTGGATCTTCTGGAAGGAGCTGAAGACAAAGAAGAAGAAGAAGGGCCTAGTTCTGGAGATCTGGTAGGGGACCTGGAGATGTATTTGTGAGAAGGTGAGGGCAGAGCTAAAGGATTATTGGGATCTCTATCACATCTTTTGTTCTTTGAATTGCAACAGTCACAGGCCCATTTTGGCCTCTGGAGTTTGAAGAGTAAATGTGCAGGGCCTGCACATGTGAATGCACTATTTGCAAGAATATTCTTTGGGAGCAGTGAAACACGGAAGGTTCAGGAATCAACAGCAGGTTATTCAAGGTTTGACATAATCTGTGCTGGAATAACAGTTATAAAGGAAAGAGATAGGTAAACTCTTTTTTTATCAGTGATGGGTATAAGATGAAGTGGATGTTGAAGTTCAGCATGCAGAGGGTGGGTGACTATGTGTTAGTCCATAAAGACTCTAAACTGAAATATGCATTAGTCCATCAATACTTTAAACTGAAAACTGGTTCCTCAGTCACCAAAGACTATAAAATGAGGAATGGTTGATGTTTTTTGGTGCTTGTTTTGAAGATTGGCAGAGGGTATCCACAGGGGGAGCCTGTGAATTTAGAAAAGGCAAGTTTCAGAGTAATTAATTGGCTAGCAGCTCTATTAACAACTACCCCAGAATGTTAGTTTTTTCTCTGTGTCTTAATGTGGTTGATCTTTGGTTCTGGGTTAATGATTTAGGTTTTTGAGTCCCCCAAGACTATAATATGAGGATGGTCCCCCAAGACTTAAAAATGAGGGTTGTTTGATGGCTACATACTATAGAGGGTGTTTTCATATTTTATTTTCTAAATCATACTCAAGCACTGGTGGAATTAAAGAAAGGTATAAAGGGAGGTGGCATAATGTTCTGAATTGGCCTTGAATTTTTGGATGAGGTTACTTGTCTTATTAATGTCTTGTTGGTCCTTGATAGGAGTTGTTTGGAAGTAATAAATGAGAAGTTGTTTCTTTTTTTGGGAGTGATGTTGGAATTTTTCTTTGAAAATGGGTATTGGATTTGGGGGTGGCGTTTCAATGGTCTCTACATTGTCATCATCATCAATGACTGGTGGAGGAAGGGCTGAAGTAAATGGTCAACCTAGTTTGGTATGGATTGATGGAATCTTACCTTCTGGTGAATCTGGGTTATTAGAGGAAGAAGAGACTGTTGGAGTTACAGGCTTTCTTCTGGGTGAATGAAGTTTGTTGATTATTCTTGGGATGATGATGGAGGGTCGGGACCTTCTGGCAAAAAAGGATAGGCCAGGCTCAGTTTAAGAAAAAGCTGAAGAGCAGGATAATGGCCAGGTATGTGAAATTGTTTCTACTGGAGTGGAGAGCATCACAAGAGGTCCAGTCATTGCACAGATTAGGTTGTTGTCAATGCAGTACTGGCAAGGTCCCAGGTTAGAGGCAGGTCTGGAGAGGCATTTGAACTTGGTTTTTAGTAGATGAAGAATGTGGAAATTTTTGATTAAAAGGAGGATGTGGTGTTCCAAAGCTGGCTATGCCTATGGAGTGCGTATTTGGAGGTATTTGGTATGTAGGCTTCAGTTGGGGTTATGGTGGTTTTACTGGTGTTTTGTTAGTTTTTAGATGTTTAGTTGTGTTTTTGTAAGCTCAAGCTAGGGTCACTTATTATGTCTCAGCTTAATGTCCTTTCTTTTCTCATATTTTTGGTATGTTTTACGTGTAATTAGCTTGTTTCTATGTGTAGTTACTGTTGTTTTTGCTGTTTAGATGGTGTTTTTTGGGCATTTTTGGCATATAAAGGCCTAATTGCGGCCACCTGCCTGGGCGTGTGGAAGCCTCTAGAGACATTTTTATGCATGTAGAGAGCTAAGAGAGCTCAATTTGGATGGGAAAAAGCCAGAGTTGTCTGAGTGTGAGAAAGTTAAAGATTTTTAAGGACATTCAAGTTTACCATCAACCATCTGGTATACTTGGAATCTCTGTGCTTTACTCTTTTGTGTCTGTTTGTGGCATCTTTTGGCTGGGTTTCAAAAAGGTTAGTTCTTACTTGACCTCAACTCTTGTCACTTTTTTCTCTGGTATAGTCTTGCAAGCTATATCAAGTATTATTGCTGTCTCTCATGTGGATTTTCAACCTACATCAAGTATCATTGCTTTCTCTGGTGTGGCCATTGGTCTACATTTTAATTCTTTGGTCTGGTAGTCTGTGTGGAGACCACTTTCTTGGCTGATCAAGCATTCATATGTGTTGAAAAGGGGTTTTAGAAAAGAAGGCTAAATTTACTTTAGCAGGTAAATCTCACTCTATTTTTTAAAGGGACAGGGTATTTTCTCTCTGGTTTTTCTCCAACTCCCTTGGTCAAGGCCTATAGCTAGCACTATAGTATTGTCTACACAGGAAGAGGTTCATTAATTTCCCTACTTTTATTTGCTACCTTTTTATATTTTTCTACGCCAACATCCACTTTTACTTGAGATACTTTATCCATTATAGTTTTGACATTATATAATTCCTCATAACAATTTTCTCAGCTTCAGAACCAGAATCAGAAATAGAGTAAGTTGAAAAATAATTTTTATTTTCAATATTTTCATTATTAGCATTACCACCCCCTTTTCCTTCAATTATTTCTTTATATAATTTTCCAACACATTTTTCCCTTCATTTTCCACCATAAAATCACCAGTAAATAAATTTGGCAGTTTAACCTCTTTCTGGAGGAAAGAAATAGAATCATCACAAATATTTTTTTTGAATTATTTATACTTATATTTTTTTGTTGATTTTGATGTGATAATTGCAGTTTATCCTCTTGGTGGAGGCCATTTTGTAATCTATCACTAATATCACCATAATTAACCAAATTTCCTCTCCAACTTTTATCCAACATAATAAATACCATCTTTCCCTTAGAACCATTTTTTAATTTTATAGAACAATTTGATAAAGAAAATAAACATATAGAAAAATAAAACACATAATTAAATTCCAATGAAATATTAACAGAAAATAATTGATAATCCACTTGAATTGCCTACCAGTGAGCTGACCTATTGCAATCTGGGACCTCTTCTTGAGGAGAGATTGCAACATTAGATAAATCAGCCCTTTATACCCCAAAAAATGAGGGTATTCACACTTATCTTTATGAATATATTCAACAGAAGCTGACCTTTTAAATTGCCTCTTCTTGGTGCAACTACAACACTGACACATATTGGTAAGACTGGCCCTTTTTTCTTAGCTATCATCTCCTGGAGGTGCTATTTATAAATGAAGCCTTCTCATATTATCAACAGTAATCTCTAAACTGCTTCCCATACCACTCTGATAATCTATCCTATCTTCAAAGTCCATCAAAAAGGGCCCACCATGAATCTTTTTTACTGATCCTCTGACCACATAAATATTCACTCTTCCCACAGATCCACCAATACATAACTTTTCATGCTCTTCTGTACCCATAATTTCAGTAGCATGCCCAACTATGCCTCTCAAATTACCACCAGTATCAATTTTAATTGGAAATCTTATTATAGTTGCTTTCTCTAAAGAAATTAAATTAATTGGTGACCCAGAATCCAGCAGGGCATTTACCTCTTTACAATTAAAAATTACCATTAAATACCCTAGAGGAGCAGAAAAATGATTTTCCACTTCCTCTCCCAACTTTTTTACATTTTCACATATATATTCCACTTCTCCAACCAATACTCTTCTCCTCTGCAGATGCTTCTTCTTCCTTTCATAAAGTGCCAGAAAAATTGTAAATAATTCTCATATAGAAAAAGGAATCTAAATTAATTCACTCTACCCAAAACCATCTCCATAGCATTTTCTTTACCAAATACTACTGGCCTTTCATATTGAACTTTTTATTTAATAACCTTTGCCCTGGGCACATCTTGAGGACCCAAATTCCCATCTTCATCTACAATCACAACAGGAAATCTGGGGGTGAACTGCTAGCAGTTCCCTCTATTTGAAAATATCAGTAATTTATCAGGAAACTGTTGGGAAACCATCCTGAACCTGTCAGAAATATGTTTTTAAATCAGATGAAAAAACATTGAAAAAATAAACTGTCACAGATTCAATCCAGAACAATCCCTCCTTGAGCAGAGCTTAGGAGCCACATTGAACATCAGTTAATCTCAGGTTTGGAAAAAGGTTGAACAACATCACTTAGCATACCTTAGTATTCAAATATTAAACTTGAATATATGTTGGGTGTTTGATACAGATGCATATGCATTTGAATTTGCATGGTGGATACTTATTGCATGTTAAAAATTGATGTGAAATGCCTATCCAAATTGTATGCATAATTACTATGAAGAATAAATATGCATAAAAATATGCATAGTGATTATGCATAAAAATATGCATAGTGAATATGCATAAAAATATGAAAATTGAATATGCACTAAAAATATGCATATTGAACATGCAAAAAAAGGTGCATATCTGTATATGAATAAAATATGTTAAGATGCATATACATCTGTATAATTAATATGCATATTCATATGCATAAATATGCATTATTATTGAAAAATGTAAAAAAAATGATGCTTAACAAGTATATTTTATGCATAAATAGAAATATGCAATATGAATTCATATTGCATACAAATAACACTGGCATCCAACTTGACCAAAACTTGTACTAAATTTTCATTCTGGACTAAAGGTGTGAGGGAAGGAAGAAAAACAGTCTGAAATTAGAAAAATGCTACATGCACTCATTTTGTGGCAGAGCAAATGAGAAGTGCTGAATTATGGTTGGTGCCCATAATTTAGTTTGATATCATAATTTTATTTAATTTTTTTCAATATTTAAAAGACTTTAGGTTGTTTGGTATAGATCTAGCTGTGCCAGGGTGTCATGCGCCACGTGACACTCAAGGTAAAAGCAGCTCATTAAATCAATAATACAGAGGTCTAAATCCATACTCAAAGTGCAGAAAGCAATTCTACATACAACTGCAACTTTCCTTTGTGTACTCACTATTCAAGCGCGCTAATCTAAACTTTAAATCTAAATTAGTCAATCTCTCAATAGTGTGTTTAGTCTTTTCTTCGATAAGCAACGCACAGTGCAATAGTCAATGCAATATTCGGCTAAATGTTTATTAAGTATCTGTGGGTTATAAACAGGGGTAGTGAGCATGCACAGGATGGTTAGTGGAGGATTAAAGGGTTAACAGATGTTAGTGAGGAGGGTCCAGGTGTAACGGGTGTATTTTCGGAGGTCTGTGGTGTGCGGAATGATGGATGGGTATGAGGTCAATGCGAGGAGGAGCAATGGATACAAAAGGGGTTGGATTTTGGTTCAAAATTTCATTAGAATTAAATTATAAAAGTATATATAATGAATAGTGGTAAAGCTTCAAGCTAAATTATTATTATTGTACATTTCCTTATTTTCTCAGTAATCATTTCTAAAACTTAAATAATTTATTATTGAGTTTACAACCCTTTGCGAGATCCTAAGAATATTAATATTATCTTTAAATTATATTGAGATTCTTATTGAAAATATCTTGAAGCACTAGCTCTTCCTTTGAATCATCTTTGAATCACTTCCTTGAACATTTCCTCTGTGCTTCAAAGAAGTTTCTGAATTCCTCCCTCCATCTCACTTTCAGGAACACCCTTGACCTTGTGCGTAGGTTGTCCGGTGACACAGGGTCTAATCTCTTTATTTTAATAATTTCTTAATAATTAATGGGTTTTAATACAAAAACAGGTTGTATTTTTTGTGGGATATTGGATATGATAAGGTCTTTTGTAAAAAAAACTTATTGTTTAAAAATATTCCTGAATCAGATGTGGGATAATCACTACAAAAAGTTTTAGTACTGTGGGAAATAAAATATATGCACAAGCAGTAAAGAAAGGACTGAGTGAACCCTTTTTGTGCAGTGGGAATCATTAAAGTGGAATTGTGGATGAAAAATATAATTCATTATTACTATTTCATTTAATCAAAAAATTTATAATATTAAAAAGAACTATTGAATCATTGGTATTTGACCTTTGTGCCTCACTCATATTTATCATTTGATTGATTTTTTGTCACCATTATGTTATTGATATTATAAGTATAGCAGAAACTTGTGTGCCAAACGCATACCGGGTGATGTTACACCTTTTTAAATTTTATTAAATAAAGTTATAAAAAAATATGAAAATGATTTGTTTTACAAAAAATAAATTGATATCCAAAAGCAATATGAGGGATAAAAAGGTAAATTAAAGGGATCAAATATGAAATAAAAATTTAAAGTAAAATTCCTGCCATGAAGAGCAAGTAGACATGATGGGGTGAGCACCAACCAGTGGCATTAAACTTGGACTATAATTTCTTTTTTGAAAAACAAAAAAGGTGCCAACCTGAGGTTTAACAAAACTTCAGAAAAACCATTTGGTCATATCAAACAATCTCTAGTGCAATTATAGAAGAAAAATTCATTTTCATTGCAATAGAGAGAATTGATCACATCAGACTGCATGTGACCAAAAGTGTCCAGCACAAGTTCAGCCAAACTTGTGCTGAACACTTCTATGATGGAGAGAAGCTGGGGTAGATTTTTTCTTCAGTTCATCTGGTATTTCTTACAAACATGTCTACTGGTATTTTATCTTTGTGCCTCACTCATATATATTGTTTGATTATTTTTTTGTCTTAATTATATTATTACTTTTATAAGTATGGCAAAAAATTTTGTGCAAAATGCATACTGAGTGATGTTACACCTTTTATAGTATTATTAAATAAATGTATCAAAATATTAAAATAATTTATCTTAAAAATTATTAATTGATATTCAAAAGCAATATGAGGAATAAAAATTAAGTTAAAGGGATCAAATATGAAAAAAGAAATCCAAGTAATATTCCTACTAATAAAGGCCAGTAGAGGTGTCAGCCAGGCTATTCCAGGAGTCCAGTAAATGATATATAAATTATAAAACCTTAAAGAGTGGGTAAAACTTGTATTTAATGAATATAACTTGATATTTTATTACATAATGAAATTATATAAGAATTTTATTATATACAAATGTTACATTAAATTTATTGGTTATATATATTTTTATATACAATTAAATTGAGCATAATATAATATATTCTACAAATAATGGCGCATTTTTATATATTTAATAATTATAAATTTATATTTAATTAATTAAAAAACATATATTATAATTACAAGTGTAAATTTGATTTATAATATATTTAAATTAATTACTTAAATTTATATATTAACTAATACCTCTCATATGACACTAAACAATTATTAAGGACGCTTCTTTTGACCCTTAATTGTGTTAGAAAAAACAAATAAATTAATTTGAACTAAATTGAGATTAATTGATTGTTTTGTTGCGTCAAATTATTTTTTGTTTCACTTAAAATGTCCTCTAATCAGGATGGACCATCTGTTGGGAATTATATTTCTCATAGTTCCTATGTTTCCACTCTTGTTTAGTTATTTACTATTGTCACTTACTGATTCGGGGATTAATGGCGGGGAAATTGGATTCTTAATTGGGCTTTTAATTAATTGTTTCATGTTTTTCGCTATATTGTTATGTTTCATTTACTCTTTTTGATATATTTGTTTTATTCCTTTCTAATCATTGTATTTACTGATATAGTAGCGCTTCAGAGGACCCATTGCCTATAAAAGGGCCTTGGATAATCCCCTGTAGCCTTATCACTTATTATACACTCAACAATTTAAATACAATTTTTATATTACGTTTATATTCTTTTTATTAGTAATAAAATTCTAATTAAAATTTTATATAACAATTTAAAGGTTGCTCTAAGTCTGATAGTAATTATTTTGGTTGCCGCGCAGAACTCTTACTTAAATAATATTAATATTAATAAAACCAAGTTGTTGTCACCTCCCAGCTCACTTATCGTTGTTTTTCTCTCAATAAATTAAATAATTTTATTAAATTTTATTTTTTTTATTACCCATACTTTTTTCCTCCTTCTCCTCCTCTCATTCCTTCTTCTATTTTCTCCTTCTTCTAGACGACCGGCCGACAACTGAGGGCCTTTCCAAACGACGACGACGATCGAAGCCTGGCGACGAACGACAAAATGCACGGACCACCTAGCAAAACGAAACTTTTGCCGCGACTGTGTTTCGAACTTGGGTTCGACATATTAGGTTTATATAATATTAATTTTTATATTATTTTGAAGTGATTTTTCGATCACTATAGTAAGTTCACCTTTGCGCCTCTCACTCATATTACTATATTTTTATTGCAATAACAGTGATTGTGGCTTAATTGCTGATTCACTGAGTGTAAGTGTTCAATTTTTAAAATTTTTTTTTTCCTAGTTGACCATTATAGAGTGTTAAATCCTCTTAGTCCTAGAAGAATTGACATTATTATTAATACAAATTGAATTATTAATTTAATTTTTTTTTTTTATTATTAATTATTGTTAATTTTTGGTTGACTTAAAAGTACATTGTGCTTAGTCCCAATATATTGCCATATTTAATATTGGTAATTAATTGGTTGAATTAACTAACTTGTTATTCCCAATTTAAACTTGCAATCCATTTTTTTTAAAAAAAAAAAAAAATTAATTTTTTAATTATTACTTTATATTGAAAGTTATTTTTTCTATAATTTAATTAATTAAAAAATTTTTTTTTTATATTATTTGGAGCAAATTATTGACTAACTTTGATTATTTTTTTTATAAAGTACAAAGTAAAATATTAATCTTCCCACTAGTATGTCCAACAAT
Source organism: Hemileia vastatrix (assembly GCA_030280995.1). Taxonomy (NCBI): domain Eukaryota; kingdom Fungi; phylum Basidiomycota; class Pucciniomycetes; order Pucciniales; family Zaghouaniaceae; genus Hemileia; species Hemileia vastatrix. Next base: position 26,167,240 of record JASXTE010000013.1, read on the forward strand.
TTGACAGAAAAAATGGATAACATGCAAGTGGATGAGATAGAAATTGACTATGATGCTGACACTGTAAGTTCTTCTAAAGTTGGTCATAAAAAATCTTATGCTAACACAAAGAATTCTCATACTGCAGGATGTGGAAATGACAGGAAATGCAAACAAACCAAACCCCCTTCCCCCAGTACCACAGAAGGAAGTAAAGCCTCTAGTGCCTCAAGAAGGTCTTCCAAAAGGCTTCAAAATAAAAAAGCTTCCTCTGCCACAACAAATCAGCAACCTCTCCAGTCATATAAAAGAGTTGAAGACAGAAAATATGACGTACAAAGCAAAGGTAGACACATTGTGGGATCAGGTCCAAGAACTCAGGAACCAGATTCAGGCCCAGGCCCCTCCTCAATCGCCTCCCAATCAGCTTCAATTTCAGGCTCAACCTTCACAGCCACCCAGCTCAACCATCCAAAATCCAAATACTATGGAAGTAGAGCAATGGAAATGGGATTATCTAATGAGTCACTACCAACAGAATGTGCAACACCCTCCTCATCATCAGCCTGGCCCATCCAGAAAACCCAATTTCCATCCACCTCCTCATCCCTACCAACAAAGCAGGAGAAAGAAGGCCCAAGCACAATCCCAAACCCAGTCCCAGGGGAAGTTTCCTCCTCTGCCATGGTAAGTAATTTGGTTGATAGTCACTTGGGTATGTTTTCTAATAAATCTTCTTCTGCAGGTAATATTATTGAACATGGTGAAAGAACAGTTAAACCTGTTAAAAGACAGCTTCCTGTAACTAGTAGCCCTATTGATGTAATTAGCAAATTGTCATTTGATGAACCTTTACATTTAACTTCTACATCTTTAATTAATCCTTCTCTTGCAATTAAAAATGATTCTGTTCCCCCTGAAATCTATAACTTAATTGAAAAAACTTCTGAGGAAATATTGAAAGATACCCTTGATTTTAATATTGTGAAAGACAAACATGTGAGAGATGTGTTAATCCATGAAAATGATAGATTAAATAATTTACACTTGCAATGTAAAGTGAGTTCTTCTGTACAAGATACAGCTTATTTAAAAATCAAAGAAACCTTGAATATTGTTCTTAGTCAACAAAAACAAATAAGAAGTGACCATAGAGCTTTCTCAGATAGAAATATCAGTCTGCATAAAACATTGAGTGAATTGAAACCCCTTATTGAGGAAAATTATTCATTCAAAAATGAAATAAAATCTCTACAAAATGAGTTGAAGAAACTAAAAAATGACTTCCATGCACTAAGTACCAAACACTCAGTTTCTGAGGACAGAAATGTTCTATCTCTTGCAAAAGTGAATGACCAGATGTCTGAAATTCCAAGAATAAGAAACTATGTGTCTGACCTACAGGAAAAGTTCTCAACCTTAACCATCAATAATGAATTAAATGAGATTTCTGCCAGTAAGCTGCATAAAAATAAAGGGAAAAAACCTGAACAAAGTTCATCCTTTCTTCCTCATATTTCAACCATTAAACAAACTGACAATGAGTCTGTAAAATCTTTTGCTACTAGCAAAAAATCTTGTGATAGTCATGCACCAGCTGTTTCTGTAAATAATGAAATTTCTGAACACCTGGCTAAACTTCAGGAATTATTACTAATGAATAATTCAAACCAAAAAGTGGACCATCCCAGTAGTCAGAAAAATTGGCCTAAGTTAGACCAATATCCTACCTTTGATGGTGATTCTTCCTCTGATTGGCAACACTTTATCCAAAGAATTGATAATTTAAAGAGATCTTATAAACTACCTGATGAGGAAATTGTTTCTAAGCTAATTTCTTTATTTTCCAATGTAGCCTTGATGTGGTATGAATCTGTCCTCTTAGATAACAATCATTATACATGGAATGATTGGAAATCCTTGATTGAGAATCAGTTTGGTGGTTCAAAATTCAGGTTAGCTCAGCAAAGACTGTATGAGAATACTAGATATGTATCCTCCTCTGTTGAAAAGCCCATTGTTTTTCTGATGAAAATAACTAAAATCCTTAGAGCAATTGATCCAAAGATGGATTATGATATTTGGAGAGATAAAATCTTGTATAAATTACCAAATTCTCTTAGGGATTTGATTGTTGCTAGAACTGAGCATGTAAGGGAAAATTCTTCTTTCATTAATATCTGTAATGAAGTACTACTCAACCATAGATATGAACCAAAGAATTACCTTAGTAAATCTTATAATGATCAGAATAAACCTTCTATAAAGCTCCCAGAAAAATCTGGTAAACCCTCTGCCCCAGTTGCACCTAGAAAATATGCAACAAATACTTGTTATAAATGTAACAAACCGTGGCAGAAGGGTCATGTTTGTGACAAGAAAATTCATCTTGTTGAACAAAATGAAGACACTGATGAAGTTGAACTTGATGTCAATAATTCTTCCAGTGACTGTGAAAGTAATATCTCCTATGAAAATGAATCTGTTAAAGATGTTTTAATGTTGGAACATGATGTCCATTATTTAAATAATATATCTGAAGATTGTGTATTGAATTTATCTTCAGTAGAAAATGCTGAGATAATTAAAGATATTACTAACAATTCTATTCCTATATCCCCTTTAAAGGCACCTGTTATCATTAATGGTAAAAATGTTGATGTAGTTCTTGATTCTGGTGCTGGAGGAAGTGTAGTATCTGAAAAAGCTTTGGCTTCAGTGGATAAGGATTATTTGAGTAAATTATTGCCTATAACTTCTGAAAAATGGAGAGGGTATGGTTCTACCTTATTTCCTATTGGCAAATACAAAACCTCTGTATTCTTCAAATATAATGGTGGTTTTGTCAGAGCTATTTGTGAGTTTGTTGTCATGAAAAATGATAATTTGAGCAATTGGTTTATTATGGGAAATGATATTTTAACAATGTTTGGTGTGAAACTGGACCCAGCAAATAATTGCTTTACATTAGGAATGAATGGGAAAAGAAAATTCAAAATTTCTTCTCCTAAACCTTCTGGGCATTTGTTGAAATCTTGTAACTCACTCACCCAATGTAAAGGTAGAACAACAACTGAAATGGATGATTTATTACATGAAATAAATACCGCTTCTTTTGGTGATCATTTAACTAATGAACAAAAGGATTCTATTGTTGCCTCTATTACCTCTTTCCCTATGGCTTTTGCTCATGGTTCTCATGTCTTGGGAATTGTTCAAGAAGAGATGAAAATTACCTTATCCTGTAATTTGAGTGATATTCCTCCTTCCCTTAAGAAAAAACCATATCCTGCTTCTCCATCAAAAAGAAAAGATATTGAAGATAATATTGAAACATTATTGAAAATGAATATCATTGAAAAAGTGGATGTCACCCCCAAATATTGTGTCATCTCCCCAGTCTTAATTTCTTATGAAAAAGATAAAGCTAGATTATGTGGAGATTACAGAGCTTTAAATACTTATACTGTTGATGATATTTATCCTTTACCCAGAATTAATTCAATACATGCTACCTTGCAAGGTGCAAAATTTATTAGTTGTCTGGATGGTAATAAAGGTTATCATCAAGTTCCAGTTGAGAAAAATTCTCAAAATTTTTTGCTTATTGCTACTCATATGGGAATATATAAGTATGTTAGGATGCCATTTGGCCCTAAAAATGCTCCTTCAGTTTTCCAGAAAGTCATGGATAACACTTTCCATCAAGAAATTATTGAAGGTTGGCTCATGGTTTATATTGATGATATTATTGTTTTTTCTAAAACTTTTGATGAACATATGATTCATTTAAATAGAGTTTTCCAAAAAATGGATGAAATCAATATGACCTTATCTTTAAAAAAGTGTAAATTTGGTTTTCAATCTTTGAAAGTCCTTGGCCATTTTGTGTCAGGCTTACAAATTTGTGTAGACCATAATAAAGTTGCTGCCATTCAAAATGTGAAAGCACCAACTTCTGTAAGAGAAATCCAAAGTTTTTTAGGTATGTGTGGCTATTATAGACAATATATTAAAAATTATCAGGTCATAGCCTTGCCTCTTACAAAACTAACCAGAAAAGACGTTGCTTTTCTCTGGAATGATGACTGTCAGAAAGCTTTTAATACATTAAAAAATTGCTTAATGACAGCCCCTATATTGGCTCTCCCAGATTTTAACAAGCCATTTGTACTTTATACAGATGCTAGCTTTATTGGTCTGGGTGCTGCCCTTCACCAAAAGCAAATTATTAATGATAAATCCTCAGAGGTTGTAATTTGTTATATTTCAAGAACCTTAAGAAATAGTGAATTGAAATATGGTGCCACTCAATTGGAGTGCTTAGCAGTTGTTTGGGCTCTTGAGAAACTTCATTACTACTTGGATGACCAAAAATTTGAGTTGGTAACTGACTGTAGTGCTGTGAAATCTCTCTTAAACCTCAAAACACCTAACAGACATATGTTCAGGTGGCAACTTGCTGTTCAGGAATACAGAGGAAGGATGACTATTATCCACAGAGCTGGAAATGTTCACTCTAATGTTGATATGCTCTCCAGATTGCCTCTGCCAAATAATGACTCCAATCCTGCTTATGTACCTGAGGATGACACTGTTCATATACATGGTATATTTATAGTTGATATGGAAGAAGAGTTATTACAGTTAATACTGGATTCATATGATAAAGATTCTGACTTAAATAAATTAGTTACTATTTTGAATGATCCTAAGAATGCTTCAATTCAAGCATTAATAAAAACTCTTCCTGCAAAATACCAAAATGCTTTAAATAAAGGAAAGTTTTCTATTGAAGATGGTTATATTTATTATAGAAGGAAGCTTACCAATGTAATTGTTATTCCTCCTTCAATGAAAGAAACTATCCTCAAAATTTGTCATGATGACATATTAGCTGGTCATTTTGATCTTGAAAAAACATTGATTAGAATCAAAAACACTGCATGGTGGGCTAATATGTCTGAAGACACAAAATTATATGTTGAATCTTGTGATTCCTGCCAAAAATCTAAAAAGTTAACAGGCAAGAGAGCAGGGTTATTACAACATATTGAAGCACCTAGTGCTCCCTGGCAAATCATTAATATGGATTTTGTCACTGGTCTTCCTGTTGCAGGTAAAGACAGCTTTAACTCTTGTTGGGTAATAGTTGATAGATTCACAAAAATGTGCAAATTTATTCCAACCCACAAAGATGTATCCACCAAAGAATTAGCTTTCTTATGGTGGTCTTACATGTTTAATATTATTGGTTTTCCAAAAGCCATTATCTCTGATAGGGATCCAAAATTCACTTCTGAGTTTTGGACCTCTTTGATGGATATTTGTGGCTGTGAGTTAAAATTGTCTACAGCTCACCATCCTCAGACTGATGGTCTAGCTGAAAGAATGATTCAGACTCTGGAAGATATGATTAGAAGGTATTGTGCCTTTGGTTTAGAATATAAAGATAATGACAGATTTACTCATGATTGGGTCACTCTTTTGCCTGGTCTTGAATTTGCATATAATAGCACTGTTCATTCTGTCACTGAGAAAAAGCCTTTTGAGCTTTGGTTAGGTTATGTCCTAAACACTCCTGCTCAGATTCTCAATAATAAATTACCTAAGTTGGAACTACATCCTGGTGTAAAATCTTTTATGCAAATGCAACAGCTATGCAGAAAACATGCTCAGAGTTGTATTGATAAAGCATTTGAATATGAAAAGAAAAGATGGGATAAATCCCATAAAGAATACACATTTAACAAGGGTGATGAAGTGTTGATCTCTACTGTCCATTTCAATTTACAAGGTAACCACAAATTAAAAGATCCTTTTGTAGGACCATTTGTTGTTAAAAGAATGGTTGGTGATAATGCAGTAGAAGTTGTATTGTATTCTCCATATGATAGGAAACATCCTGTCTTTCCCATTTCTTTGCTTAAACCTTATACTTCCAACAGTGACTTATTTCCAAAAAGAAGAGGAAGACCTAAGAAGAACCCTCAGGAAGTCACAGAAACAGCAGAAATTGATAAAATTCTCAATGATAGAATTATCACTTCTGAAAGAGGTACTGAATATTTATTGAGATATAAGAACAAATCATCTGAACATGATGCATGGATACCTGGCAAAGAAATTTCAAATCTGCCTGCTCTGTTGAAAAAATACAAAAAGAAAAAATCTTAGCATTTTTTTTATTGTTTTTTTAGAGTGAGGGAGTGTCAGCCAGGCTATTCCAGGAGTCCAGTAAATGATATATAAATTATAAAACCTTAAAGAGTGGGTAAAACTTGTATTTAATGAATATAACTTGATATTTTATTACATAATGAAATTATATAAGAATTTTATTATATACAAATGTTACATTAAATTTATTGGTTATATATATTTTTATATACAATTAAATTGAGCATAATATAATATATTCTACAAATAATGGCGCATTTTTATATATTTAATAATTATAAATTTATATTTAATTAATTAAAAAACATATATTATAATTACAAGTGTAAATTTGATTTATAATATATTTAAATTAATTACTTAAATTTATATATTAACTAATACCTCTCATATGACACTAAACAATTATTAAGGACGCTTCTTTTGACCCTTAATTGTGTTAGAAAAAACAAATAAATTAATTTGAACTAAATTGAGATTAATTGATTGTTTTGTTGCGTCAAATTATTTTTTGTTTCACTTAAAATGTCCTCTAATCAGGATGGACCATCTGTTGGGAATTATATTTCTCATAGTTCCTATGTTTCCACTCTTGTTTAGTTATTTACTATTGTCACTTACTGATTCGGGGATTAATGGCGGGGAAATTGGATTCTTAATTGGGCTTTTAATTAATTGTTTCATGTTTTTCGCTATATTGTTATGTTTCATTTACTCTTTTTGATATATTTGTTTTATTCCTTTCTAATCATTGTATTTACTGATATAGTAGCGCTTCAGAGGACCCATTGCCTATAAAAGGGCCTTGGATAATCCCCTGTAGCCTTATCACTTATTATACACTCAACAATTTAAATACAATTTTTATATTACGTTTATATTCTTTTTATTAGTAATAAAATTCTAATTAAAATTTTATATAACAATTTAAAGGTTGCTCTAAGTCTGATAGTAATTATTTTGGTTGCCGCGCAGAACTCTTACTTAAATAATATTAATATTAATAAAACCAAGTTGTTGTCACCTCCCAGCTCACTTATCGTTGTTTTTCTCTCAATAAATTAAATAATTTTATTAAATTTTATTTTTTTTATTACCCATACTTTTTTCCTCCTTCTCCTCCTCTCATTCCTTCTTCTATTTTCTCCTTCTTCTAGACGACCGGCCGACAAGAGGTGTTGAAGCAAATGAGAGCCATCAGGGATAAATTGTAATAAATTTACTTTTTTTTAAATATAAAAAATTGTGCACCTGTGGTTTGGATGAACTCTTGGTGGAAAATTTGGCTATATAAAACTACTTCTAGTGAAGTTTTTATCAAATAATTTTTTTCATTGGCATAAAGAGAATTGATCTCATATGACTACACCTGACCAAAAGTGTCCAGCACAAGTTTGGATGAACTTTGGCTGGACACTTTTTTGATGGTGAGTATCCAGGGTGCAGGTCTTCTTCAGTGCAACTGGTATCTTTTTAAAACATATCCACTGGTATTTGATCTTTCTGTTTTATTTATATTTTATCATTTAATCAATTTTTTGTCACCAGTATATTATTATATTTATTAGTATAGCAAAAAAACATTTGCCAAATGCTTACAGGTTGATGTTAAACCTTTAATAATTTTATTAAATACAGGTAAAAAATTATGAAAATGATTTGTTTTACATAAAATTAATTGATATCTAAAAGAAAAAAAGGGATAAAAATAAATAGGTTGAATAGAAGGGATTTTATATGAAATTAAAAATTCAAGCTAAATGCCTACTTTCGAGGCTCAGAAGAGGTGTTGGATAAAATGGGCACCATCAGGAATAAAATTGTACTTAATTTTATTTTTTGAAAAACTAAATGAAGTTTTCAACTGATTTTTTTCCAATATTTAGTTTGTCACTTTGTCTATATCAAATTACTTCTAGTACCATGATTGACCAAATTACATCCTCATTCCCATATGGCCTGACCAGGCCAAAGGTGTCAACCACAAGTTTGAAAATTCTTCTGGTTGACACTTTTATGATGGACAGTAGTAGGGTGTAAGTCTTCTTTATTTAATCTAGTATTCCTCATAAACATTTACAACTTATTTTTGGCCAAAAATCAGGTCAAAAGTTTGTCCATATCAAATTACTTCTAATGCCATGATTGATTAAAAATTGATTCTCATTTCCATATAAAGAGTTGATCCCATATGACTGGATCTTGAAAAAGTGTCACCACAATTTTTGATAAAATTAATTTTGAAAATTTTATGATGGAAAGTAATTTCAAGTCTTCTTCATTTCATCAAGTAAAACCACACAATCAGGGATGAACACCACTCAGCCAAAAAGGTTTAGGTGGGTGTTCAAGTAGAGTTCAGTATGGTTTTAGAATAAGTTCAGTGTGAGTTCTATCTGAATTCCATCTGAGTTCAGGTTGGGTATTTTTTAGCAAGTCCACCCCCTATATTGTGTAGTGTAATCCTCATAAAAATTTCCACCTATATTTTGGCTAAACTTCAGGTGGGCACTTTGGCCATATTAAATTATTTCTAGTTCCATGTTGATAAAAAACTCATACTTATTTTTATATATATATATTAAACTTATCCGACTGTGCCTTTCTAAAAGGGTCTACCTGAATTATGGCTAAACCTCAGTTGTACACTTTAATGATGCAGAGTAGCTAGGGCAAAAGTATTCTTCAGTTAATTTGGTATTCACTATAAATTTATCCTCCTGAAGTTTAGCCTAACTTCAGGTGGACAATTTTGGAAAGCACAAGTTAGTCACTATCCATCAAAAAAGTGTTCACCAACATTTTAGCTAAACTTGTGGTGGACCCCTTTGATCAGCCACAGTCAGATGAGATCAACTCTTTAGATGGAAATGAGTAAAATATTTTGGTCAATCATGGAAATAAAAATAGTTTTATGTGGCCAAATCATCCCCCTGAAGGTCAGACCAACCTCACAAGGACACTTTTTAACAGGGAGTAACTTGGAAAAATCCATTTATCAGAAGGGAAATATTTTATTGGATAGATGCCAAGGTTTCATATTTGTGTATTATGGTCAGTATTAATTTTGAAAGTGTCTGCCCAAGAAATTTCATTGCCCATCATGACACATTTTGTTTTAAATGTTTCAAAATGTGTGCTACAGTATTAAGGTGTCACATATTATAATTAAGTTCTATTAATTGTCCTCCTATGATTCCTAAATTTATATTTTAATATCTTACATAATAATTATTTTTTATATAAATTCATCAATATTTTATTTTATTATCAAATTTAATAGATCAAGTTTCCTGAATTATTATATATGCATAAGCTTAGGTTAGATCAATTTGTGCTCAATTTGTGCTCAACAGAGGACCAAAATCAAGTTCTGGAGGATGAACTTGTGCATAATTTGGAATCAGTTGATATTCTTTATATAATCAATCTGAGAATAAATGTACTTCCAATACAATTTTGTATATTGTTATAAAGTGAGAATAACCGTGGAATAATAAGAGACACTCGGGAGTTCAAAGAGACGGGATTGCTAGCAGTTCACCCCCAGATTTTCCATGGTGAATAGCCCTAGCTTGATCACCAGCTTCTTTCACCAATCCAGATCCATCAATGTTTCTACTTACCCCTTCCATAGGAATAGGACCAGAAAAACTTGGTCTGGAAAGAAACACTATAGGTACATCTTCCTCAGAATTAAATTCTTCTTACAAAGACATAAGCTCACCATTCAAATAAAATTTACCAAATCTGGGAGGCCCCATATAAGTCATTCCCTTCTGCATTTTATAAATTTTTTCCTTAGTGTAAGGTTTCTTTTCAATCTTTTTATTTTCAGCATTAGCCAGTTTAGCCCTAAGTTGACTCTAATTGCTACTTTTAGCTTTAGTAGCAGCTGCTCTTCTAGCAGCATCAATGTCATATTCACAAATCATACAATTTTCATCCACCCTAGCATCCATTCCCAACTCTAATCCACCAAATGAAGTTTTAAAGTGGCCTTACTGACCTGATTCTTTTTACCTTTATCTAATTTTCCACCATAAGTACCACCATTCTTTTTATCACCTTTAATATTTTCATCATCATCATCAAATTTTAACTCTTTAAATCTGGATCTCCTTTCAGCCATCAAATTCCTCCCAACAAAATCCAAAGGTGCTTTCCCGTCACTGGGTTTGGTGAAAGATCCATCAGGGATTTTGTAAACCTTTCCATCAATTTTTAATCTACCAGCCTTCAAGTCTTGTCCAAAATATAACAATCTGCTTCTTTGTACCTTCTCCTATTACAATAGGAGCACACCTAAGGTTTTCCATAACCACCTCTATATTTATTTCCACCATTACTATTACCATTACTATAACCATTTCCATTTCCATTAAAGCTAAATTTCCTCCTCTCTTAACCCCTAGATTGATAAGAAGAAGTAGAAGTCACAGGCACTTTTTTGGCCTTCTGTATTTTTTGAAAAAATATTTTGAGCTTCTTATTTAAGTCATCTAAATTAACCACCATTTTTTTATTAACATCCCCCTCTACCTTGGCAACAGGCTAACCCAGATGAGCCTTCTTTGCCTCCTGATCCTTGACCATAATATATTTATTTTTGACCAAAACTTCACTAACCTTTCTAGCATATTTAGTGAAGGACTCCTGATACTTGTCCAAAACCCTTCCACTCTAATTTTTAAAAGACAGTGAAAGCATGTATTGTAAGTGTGGTTATATAAATATATTAAGGAGAAGAAAATAGAATGAGTTTTGTAGAGATTTTAAAAAGAAAAATGTAATATATTTTAATATAATTAATCTATCTGTTGGATAGATTTATTCTCATTAAGTTCTAGTACTCTTAGTCACGCCCACTTGAAGCACTCTATCTAATACTATTCTTACTAGAGCAATATAATAACTCTACCAACACAGGAAATCTAGGGGTGAGCTGCTACAAATTCCCACTCCTGAGCTTTATAGTGTCCCTTCATTATTCCAGGTTTATTAATACTTTATAAACATAAGTAAATGAGAGTTAAATTTACATTTATTCTCAGATTGGTACAAAAATGAACCTCAATTGATCTCAAGTGATGCATAAGTTGATTAACTATAACCATGATTTTATCCTTTGTTGAGCACACATTGAGCACATATTGATCCAAAATAAGCTTTTTAATATCCAATATGATTATCAATTTAGATTATGAAAATTATTCCTTAACATACCTAAGCATTACTTTGCACCCAAAAGATAAACCATAAAATTATAAAATTTAATTTAATTTACAATAATGATATCTTTTACTACATAATTGCAACAATAGATGGATTTAGCTAATTTTTTGATCACAAATATTACTAACTATAGGGATTGAAATAACTAATGCCATTCCTATTTTCAAATTTTTTTAAAAAAAAAGTCACTTCTAACTTCAAATCTATTAAGTCTTTGTAAAACTTAATTTTGTATAATTTCTTTATTTTACCTAAAATATAGGACCTACAGACTATTGAAAATAAAATTTTCAGTTACTCAATTAAAAGAAATATTTATATTTAAATAAAAATAAAAATAGTCCTTAAAGTGTATAACTTGAAAGGTTGTTATGGAAATTAATGAAGTGAGGTGTTCCTCATAAAGGTGTCTAGCACAAGTTCTATCAAACTTGTGCTGGACACTTTTACCAAGGAAAATTTTGATCCCATCAATTATCCTCATTATATGGGCTCTTTTTTGGGGTTTTCCTTGAAATTTTTAGTCACTGGTCTTATCCAAAGTTTCCAGCACAAGTTTGGCCAAACTTGTGCTGGACACTTTGACCTATACCAGTGACTAAAAATTTCAAATAAAACCAAAAAAAAGCCCATATAATGAAGATAATTGTTCACATCAAAATGTTTTTTAATAAAAGTGTCCAGAAAAATATTGATGAAAATTTTGCTGGATGCTTTTTCTATATGAAGTTGGTAAAGTGCATGTTTTTTTTAAGAGAATTGAAGTGTTCCTCATAAAATTTGGCAGCACAAGTTCAGCCAAACTTGTGCTGGATACCTTTACCAAGAAACAATTTGATCACATTAAACACTAAGCAATATAGGGGGTGGACTTGCTAGAAAGTCCTCTACCTGAACTCAGATGGAACTCAGATGGAACTCAGACTGAACTCATACTGAACCTATACTGAAGTCTACTTGAACACCCACCTGAAACTGTTCTGCTGAGTTGTGTTCATCCCTGATTTTATGGTTCCTTTATCAATAGCTCAATGTGTGTTCAATCTGTGGTGAGTTTGGGTCCAAGGTTTCAGACTTGCTAGAGAGTCTGCCCCCCATATTTTGTGGTGAAATATCTTCATGTTCTAGCCTATTTTTTCAAAACTTCCTTGAAGTAATAAGTTACTTTCCAATACCAAAGTGTCCAGCACAAGTTTGGCCAAACTTGTGCTGGAAACTTTTTCTTTATGAAGTTGGTTAGGTGCATGTTTTTTAAAGAGAAGTTAGTTGTTCCTCATAAAAGTGTCCAGCACAAGTTCAGCCAAATTTATGCTGGACACTTTTAACAAAAAACAATTTGATGGCATCAAATATATTCATTGTGGAAGAAGACAGATTTGAGATCCAGATCCGATTTCTACAAGTAGTTGTTCAATTTCGCAGCTCTGTTTGTTAGAAAGATCACTGATAAGTGTTGCTTTTCCTTCTTTAAATAATGCAAAAACATAAACTCAAGAACTTCTTCATTTCATAATAACTGGAGTGGATACTTTATCAAATACTGATCATTCTCTTGGAAAAATAGGTTTAAAATTTAAAGAGAATTTTCAAATTCATCTTAAATTTGACACTTTAATTAAATGAATTTTATGGTGATGGTGGTAGTTTAAATAAAGGGAGGATGAGAGCAAAGTTATGAAATAGAATAAAGTAGAGAATAAATATAATATTAGATCAATATTCACAATTGTGTTTTTCATGTATGTTGATAATTAATTTTGACTCACACTTCTAATGGTAACTAAATACAGATAGATAACTGAAATTTGTGCATTATTTTAGAGCAAAAGTTTTGTGCCAATATATTAAGATTAGTTTCTTTAATAGTGTAAATGTTAAAAAAAATAATTAATATTTTTTCCCCTTATAAAATATATATATATTTTTTTTTCTCATACATTAAATTTTTTTGAACATTGTCTTATATTTTTTTATTCCAAGGAGCAATGAAAAATTTCTATTGATAAGGGCTCAATATCAACTTTTGTCTAGAAAATTTGAAATTATGTGCAAATATTTTTACAGAGTTATATTTTTATCAATAAAATTTTTAAAAAGGACATAAATAGTATGCTTTTTATATATTTGTGGAAATAAAAATGATAATTGAAATAATATTCCAGACCTAGTATACTATGTGTCATTTAAGATATTTCTCTTAATATCTAACCTGACCTCCCAGCATTCAATGGATCTAGATATAAAATTGAATATTATGCTATGTTAAGTGTTGTGGCTCAACCATTGCTCATATTGGGTCCAGCTGATGCTCAACTTAAATCCAAAGCTCTGCTCAAGAAGGGATAAATTGAGGCTCAATTTAGGGCCTACTTTTTTTTCAAACTTTTTTCATATAATTTAAAAACAGTTTCCTAACACTTTCACAACATTTCCCCAGTGATTTCCCAACCTCTTCCTGAAAGTTTCAAAGAGAGGGAACTTCTAGCAGTTTGCCACCTGATTTCCTGTGGTGTACAGTGTTACTTCTAGTGGTATGCACACATGCTATGTACATAATGAAATAGAATATATCTATAGTTCCTTATCTAATATTAATAATAAATCTACTTCACATTCTTCACACCCCTCTTTTTAAAATTTAGTGCTCTTTTATATAATTTTTATCTTCAGCGCCCTTCACCTAGTCTCTTTTTCCCTACTGGATTTCCTAAAGAAGCTTAGTGCTAATACAAGAATATCAAAAAGTGACTAAGTATCTCAATAATCTATTTACAAATCTTAGAGTAATTCTTGGTCATAATAACACCTGAAACATTTATGCAAGTACAGCTATTAGCATCTGACACTCCACCATTTTGCACATACCCTATGTTTCTTGAGATCCCTGACTAAAGATTAAGTACTGTACTGCCTTCCATACCTATTGTAATATCCTGCGCTTGCCATATGAGTATCCACTAATCATGAAATCCTTTGGGCTAAGTAAGTACTCTTCCTTTTCTCAAGTCTTACTTCTCTTTCTTTGGTTGTTGAGTGCTTCTATTTGACTTGTTTGTTCTTCTAGCGCTACCTTCTTTCTCTAAGAAAGTCCTACCAGCAATGAGCATTTGTAGCTTACATCTAAAGACCATTGGATCTTTCTAAGTGTAAAACTCATACCCTCTCTTGTTGCTGTTTTTTTTTAATACATATTAGGCTTCTAGCACTATCCATGACTTCCTCAAGTACATACCATACCATCTTGTCTTATAGTACTGTGTGCACTTTCCTCTAATTTCTATTTGCTGTGGCTTGTATATACATCACCACAAAATATGGTGAGTAGACTTGCTAGCAAGTCCACAAACTTGAACCCAAACTCACCACAGATTGAACACACATTCAGCTATTGATAAAGGAACCATACAATCAGGGATGAACACTACTCAGAAGAACAGTTTTACGTGGGTGTTCAAGTATAGTTCAGCATGGGTTCAGTATGAGTTCAGTCTGAGTTCCATCTGAGTTCAGGTTGAGGACTTGCTAGTAAGTCCACTCCCTATATTGTGTAGTTCATAGTACACAAAAAACAACTTTGCATGGAGACTCTTCTTTTTTGGCACTTTAGAAGACCCCTTTTTTTTTCTTCCTTAACCATCCTTCCTAGCAACCTCATTGTTGCACTTGCTGCTGACTGAGACATTTTCTGCATTACTGCAAGATGTATACCACAACGGGGCATATAATAGAGCTTCAAAAGAATTGTTACCAACCATCTTTTATACTACAAATGGTCCAATGAATGGATCTTTCAATTTAACATTACCATTTAAATTGAAATGCAGTGTATAAATAAGGACTTCATTACCGTCTTCAAAAATTTGTTCTTTATGGGCTTTATCACATCTTTTCTTCTCATACTCAAATGCTTTATTAATACATTCTTGAGCATGATTTCTGAATAATTGCCGAATTTGAAGTAAAAATTTTGTATCTGTATGGATATCCAATCTTGGTAATCTATTAGGAGTTTCAGCAGGGGTATTAGGTACATACCTCAACCATATCTCAAATGGCTTTTTGCCTGTGAAAGAATGTACTGTACTATTGTATGAAAACTCTAAACCAGGGATATGGTTACCCAATCTTGTGTGAACTTTTATTTGTCTTTAAATTCAAGAACAAAAGCACAATATATTCTGATCATATCTTCTAAATTTTGTATCATTCTTTCTGCCAGCCCATCTGTTTGTGGATGGTGTGCTGTAGAAATTCTTAATTGAAAACCTGAAACATCTATCAGTGATGTCCAGAACTCAGAAGTAAGTTTTGCATCTATGTCTGATACTATTGCTTTGGGGAAGCCTGCTATGTTTAACATCTATGTCCACCATTAGAAAGCTAAGTCCTTAGTAGAGACCTCTTTGTGGGTTGAAGTAAATTTACAAATTTTTGTAAACCTATCCACAATTACCCAGCAGGAATTATAATTCTAATTCCCTGATATTTACAATCAAGTTACAAATTTCATGTTAACAATCTCCCATGGAGCTTTTGGTCTCTCAATTTTTTGTATTAAACCAGCTCTTTTGCCTGTCAATTTTTTAGATTTTTGACAAGAATAACATGTTTCAAAATATTTCTGAGCATCATCAGACATTTTAATCCACCAATCTGTGTTTTTTACTCTGTTTAATGTTTTATGGAATTTAAAATGACCTGCCAATATATCATCATGAAATATGTTTAACATTAACTCCTTCATTGAAGGGGGAATTGAAATTACATTACTTAATCTTTTTTTATAATATATAAAACCATCCTCAATGTAAAATGTTCCTTTTTTCAATTCTTCCCTTTTTTTTGGTGGCAATATTTTCATTAAAACACTCATTGAAGCATTAGATGGATCATTTCATATTGTAGTAAGTCTTTTCAAGTTGGGATCTGAAGCATAATTATCAAGAATTGATTGCATAAATTCATCCTCAAGATCTACAATATAAATGCCATAAATCTTAATAATATCTGTTTTAGGAACACAAGCTGGATTATCATCATTATTAGTTAGAGGTACTAAAGATAGCAAATCTTTATTAGAGTGTAATGTTCCTGCTCTATGTGTAATAGTCATCTGTCTTCTTTACTCTAGAACAACTAATTTCCATCTAAACATGTTACTATTAGGAGTTTTAATGTTCAAGATAAAATTAAATGCACTAAAGTCAGTTATTAACTCAAATTTTTGGTCCTCAAAGTAATAATGTAGCTTCTCAAGAGCCCATACTACTTCCAAGCACTCAAGTTGAGTAGCACCATATTTCAATTCACAACTTCTTAGAGCTCTTGAAATACTAAAGACTACTACTTCTGACACTTTAACTTGAATAAGTTGTTTTTGATGAAAGGAACCACCCAAACCAATAAAACTTGCATCTTTATACTAGACAAAAGTAATAAGAAATCTGGTAATCCCAAGATTGGAACTGTCATTAAAAATTCTTTCAACTTATCAAAAGATTTTTGTCTCTCATTATTCCAAATGGAAGTTTCTGATGTGTTTATCAGTATGTTCAATAGTGCAGCAGTTAATTCATTGTACTTTATCTATTGTCTATAATAACCACACATATAAAGAAAACATTGTACGTCCTTAATGTCAATGTTTAAGCATAATTCTATCAATTACTACTACTTTGACTTTCTGTTTACTTATACATATACATATATATATATATTTATATCTTTTTCCATACTTACTCGCTAGCATATCTATACTTGTTTCTTTGCCCTAACCTAATCTAGTTATAGAGCAGCATTATATATGGATGAAGAACCCCTAATTGAGTCCTCATCCATTCTTTTCATCTCAATTATTACTTTAATACTTAAACCATTTTTAGCGTCTCTTACAATTTCTATCTATCCTTAATTCTATGTCCCTCTTCAGATCCTTAGTCCAAGTCCCCCTTTTGTCCTATCGTCCATATTTCTCTAAGTCCTAAAACTAATAGTGTTTATATTCTATCAGGTAATTTTTATGTGTGCTCTACAACTGCAATGTCATCCATTCTTTTCATCTAAATTATTACTTTAAAAATTAAACCATTTATTAAAGTCTCTTATAATTTCTATCTATTCATAAGTCTTTGTCCCTCATCAGATCCTTAGTCCAAGTCCCCCTTTTGTCCTATCATCCATATTTCTCTAAGTCCTAAAACTAATAGTGTTTATATTCTATCACTTAACATTTTTAGGAATTTCAATATTCTGAATTGGAGCAACTTTATTTTGGTAAAAACATATTTGTGAGCCAGATACAATATGACCAAGCACCTTTAAAGACTAATGTTCAAATTTATATTTTTTTAATGCAAGGGTAATTTTTATTTCATCCATTTTCTGAAATAACTTCTACAAATCAATAAAGTGTTCATCATAAGTCTTAGAGAACACTATGATGTCATCAATGTATACCATTAACCATCCCTCAATCATTTCATTATGGAATGTTATATCCATTAACTTCTGAAATACTGATGGTGCATTTCTGAGTCCAAAAGGCATACTTACATAGTTAAAAACTCCCATACGTGTTGTTATCAATAAAAAGTTCTGTGAGCTCTTTTAAATATGAATTTGATGGTACCCTTTATTTCCATCTAAGCAGCTTATGTACTTAGCATCTTTCAGGGTAGCATGTACATAGGCAATTCTTGGAAAGGGGTAAATATCATACACTGTGAGTTTATTCAATGCTCTATACTCACCACACAGTCTTGCCTTAAATTTTTCATAAGAAATATGCACTGGTGATATCACACAATATTTTGGTGTAGTTTTTACCTTTTCAATGATTTTCATATTTAAAAACATCTGAATATTCTCCTCTATGTCTTTCCTCTTTATTGGTGAAGCAGGGTTTGGCTTCTTTTTAAGGCTAGCAAGAATATTATCCAGATCACAAGTTAAACTAATTTTCATTTCATGATCTTTCACAAGGCCAAGATAATTGGTCCCATGTGCAAAAGCCATTGGAAATGCCTTAAATAAATCCAAAATATTTGTCCTCTCAGTTTCACTTATCTGGGTACCAAATGACGCTTTAGAAATATCTGTTACCAGAAGTTCCATCTCACTTTTTTCTCTCCCTATGCAAGGAATTTCTACTACTGACTCAATGTTAAAGACTGTGTTAAAAGAATTTATTTTAAATTTCCTTTTACCATTCATGGCAATTTCAAATCTATTTTTATCAGGGTCTAATTTTATACTAAAATTTGTCAGAATGACATTTCTAATGATAAAATAGCTACTACAATTAGTATTATCTTTTACTACAGAGTCACAAGTTACTCTTACATTACTATGTTGATGTTTTAAGAGAATAGTGGCTTTGTATTTACCAATGGGGTGTAGTACTGATCCAAACATTCTCCAATTTTTTCTCCAAAGGGGTTCAATCTTTGACTTATATTCACTATCAATTCTCTGTGATGTATGTGCAGAAACAACAGAACCAGCAGCCCCTGTGTCTAAAACTATAATTAAAGCTTCTCCAGAAATTATTTCTGGAACTGTGATAGGTGTCTTTCTTAAGTTATCAGCTTGTATATCTTAAATAGTCTCAGCATCTTCAAAATTTGTTAATGATACATTTGAGTCCATACTTAATAGGGGGTGTCAGTTCCAGAGAATCCGCACTTAACTTAAGTGTGGATTTCAAACCAAATCAGCACTTACAAATCAGCACTTAAATTTTGCAAAGAAGCCACTTATTTCAAAAAAGGGTGTCAGTTATGACCTTAAATCAGCACTTTTTTCCCATTTTTTTCACAACCACATGTTGGCCACAACATCCCTTCCTTTCTTACCCCATCCCTGTCACATGTGACACACTGACTTTCCTCACTCCCTACCCATCAATCCTTGGCACACACCCCTTCCTAACATTTTCAACATTTTATTACAACATTTTGACCAGGCATTTTTACATTCTTTTTTACTTATTCCTTCTACCTCTTAATCTCTTTTCTTTACCAGTTTTATAATGCCTCCCAGACATTCCAAATCTCAAAAGGTAACTCAAAAATCTGCTTCATCACAAAAGTCTCCTCGTAAAGCAAGCCCCACACCTGAAATATCAAAGTTAGGTCAGCAAAAAAAGGATGATTATCTCATCATAATCAACTTCCTTAAAATAAAATCAAAATATGATGCATTTTTTAGATGTGAAAAGTCCACTCATATTGGACGTCCACCTTCTTCAAAGGTTAATGGCTACTTATTGATGGCCAATGAAGTAAGGAAGAAAACAATGGGGATAATTGATATTAATCCTAAACAAATGAAGGAGAGATTTAAGAGCTATCAATCAAAATATAAAAAGGCTCATCATGCTGCAAATGAAACTGGCTTTGGTATTGATGATGATGATTAGGAGATTGGAATTACTACTGTTTCCGAAAAGCTCAATGTCATATGTCCTTTCTATGAGAAAATGGATAATCTTTTTAGCCCCTGAGTTGATGTAAACCCTTGGTTTCTACACGATACTACTAAGGATATACCTTCTGGATCTCAACAATCAACTAATCCTCCTGAAATACCTATACATCAACAGGATCAATCCCCTCCACCTTCTAACCATAGTTCAGCAGAAGATGATCCTGACTATCAAGCAGAACAGTTATATTGCAGCAGATCTGAATCCTCAGAGCCCCAAAATTTAAATGTATGTTAACTTTTTCTTTTTTCTTCAATTCTTCTCTAAATTTCTCTTTCTTTATAGTCTCCTCCTACTCAAACTCAAACTTCATTAAATAATCTGGATTCTGGAAATGTGAATCCCGCTTTAGAAGCTGCTTTAGATGAATTTCCTGAAGCCTCTTGCTCGAGCTCCAAACTAAAGCATCAAGCCTCAACTTCAATGAACTTGAACCATCTTTTAAAATGTGGTAATACTTCAACAAGCTCAATTGGCTCCGTTGAGGATTATTTTGAAAAAAAAGATATAAGTAAGATTTGTTTACTATATATCTTATTCATGAACTTATTTATTTATTTATTTCTATTTAATTTTCTCAGCAAAATCAACTATTGCAAAAAATGCCCTTGAATTTGAGAAGATGAAGTTTGATCATATGCTAAGGAAAGATCAGCAAGCCTTATATTTGGAAGAAAAAAGATTTGAGGCAGAGTAGATGACCATCAATTTCAAAGATAAATGGCTACTTTTGAATTGGAAAAACAAGAAAGTTTTTAAAAAAAATATTTCATTATGAAATGTGTAAAAATGGCCAATCTTATGAGGACATTAAAAAATTGCTTGACCTTTTCAATTGATAAATTGTTTTTTTAGTTAAATCAATTTTGTTTGATTTCTTTTTGTTAATATATTCTTATATTCTGACTTATAAAAGGTCTTGAATATAGTACTTTTTTTTGACAAATTTTCAAAAATATCATACAATTTTTCTATCTTTACATTCAAGTCAATAATTTTGCTTATACTTTTTTTTGACAAAAATTTGAAAATATAATACAATTTTTCTATCTTTAATTTAAAGTCAATAATTTTTCTTATCTTAATACTGCTAAGTCATTAAAATTCTATATCTCTTTTGAAAATTTGGCAATACCTCCCCTTGAATTTTATTGAAACAAGGGGTGTAAATCACCAAATTTTTCTAAGTCATCAATTTCACATGTCAGATTTAAAAATTTGGCAATACCCTCCCCTGAATTTTATTGAAGTAAAGGGTGAAAGTCACCAAAATTTAATATAATTACATAAATTAATTAATATTTAAATAAGATATGTCAAATCTACTACTTTTAAAGTAATGACAATTCCTCATGCCAAAATGCAGATCAAGTCTAGAAACTAAGTTTGGGACTTTCCACAGGTATAGACTAGTGGAGCCCCATGAAACAAATTAATGTTGTCATGATTACTTTTATACAACACAAGGTCATTGGCTCATTACTTTAATTTAGTAAAGTGACATATCAGATTAAGTTATTAAAAATTTATGGAAGAATATTAAATATTTGGTGACTCTATGAATCCCTGTCAGCCAGGCTACTAGACTTACCCAGTGAAATAATTAATTATTTACTGGATGAAGCCGCACCCTATCATTTTTAATTATCATTTAATTATCATTTAGTTACATTAAAATTAGTTATAATAAATCAACTAATTACAAAATGTTAAAATTAAATTAATTAATTAAATAAATAATTAAAATTAAAATTATAATTTTGTCCCTTATATTTTTCTCTAACACCGTGCTCATTTGACAGGTTGGGAAAATTTTATATTAAAAAATAAATACAAAGATAAAATAAGATTTAAATATTCAAATAATATTAAATATATACAAACAAATCAAATTTCTTATTTGGGATTGACATTTACAGTAAATATTAAAAATATTGATGTATTTCTGACATACTCTGTAAATACATCTTTTTTGACGCCTTCTTTTTAGAATAACTTTATTATTTGAAATACTCTTTCTGGAATGTTCTTTTTCTCTCTCTTTTCCTACTGTTTTTAGAATTTGTTTTCCGTGCTTTGTCTCTCCTTTGCCTATAAAAGGCCTCTCCTTTTGTTGTCTTTTGATCATTCTATTTTACCAACTCATTTTATTACAACAATAACCAACTAAACACTTATTCTTATATTCTATATTATTAGTATTTACAATAGCGTAATTCTAATTTATAATTTATATTAATATTTTAATCCTACCTCTTTTATTGAGTAAAAAAAATTCATCTTTGAATTAAGAAATACTTACAAATTTGTTGAGAACCCATTTAAGCCTTTTAAATCCTCGTAGAACTACGTACCAAATCTTCTAGACTAAAAGTATACCTTGACAATTGGGAACCTTTCCGAAATATCGACGGCGCAACGTTACTTGAGGCGTAATCGAGAGGACCATCGGCGTAGAAGCACCTGTAAAGGACGAGTGGAGGCAAGAAAACGACGAACGTCATACGTCACGTGATAAAAGTTTTTGCTGCAAACGGGAATCGAACCGCGCTCCAAAACTTAAGTTCATATACTGACTAAAGATCGTATATATCGTGGTAATTATTGTGATTACTATTTGTGGGTTACTCTTCACTCTTCATTTGCTACGTATTTCCTTTTACTCAGCACTCTGTAAGTGGCATTAATTTGCTCATTTTGCAGGGGGAGGTGTCTGGTAATTGGAATTTAATTTTATTATTATATTTTTTTTTTATTTTTCCTGGTTGACCATAATAGAGCAATAACTGTTCTTAGTCCCAGAGGTAATAAAATAATTATATATTAATATTAATTATTATCATTTTTCAGTTGACAATTGTCCTGATTAATTTGAATTTTAATTGTTCCAGTTGACAAACTGTCCTGACAATAAAATATTTTATTAAATAAAATAATTATTATAATTTTTCAGTTGACATTTGTCCTGATTAATTAATTGTTCCAGTTGACAAATTGTCCTGACAATTATATTTTTTTTTAATAATTAACATTTCATTACTTCAGTTGACTTTGAGTCCTGGTAATCCAATAAATCTTTTTAAGTAATAAAATTCATATTTAAATTATTTCAGTTGACATTAAGTCCTGGTAGTTAATTAATCAGTTAAAATAATTTTTATTAATAAAGATTCATATTTGATTATTTCAGTTGACAATAAATCCTGGTAATAAATTAGTTGATTTAAATCCTGAAAATAAAAATTAATAGATATTCTAATTTATTTCTACAGTTGATTGCATTATCCTGGTTTTAAATTTTTTATTAATTTTATTTAAGTTGATTTTTATCCTAATAAGATTTTTTTTTGATTTATTTTTATTTTATTTCTGTTAAATAAAAATTAAAAATAAAAGACTAATTAATTTTGTCTCTTTTCCTTCATTTCAGTAGAATCTTAAAATGACTGATCAAAGTGGTTTTACTGCACGTGAAGAAGAACTAGACTTAATTGATTATGATGAGCCTACTTCTGTAAGTTCTCCTTTAACAAGAAGAATTTCTCAAACTAATAAATCCTTGCCCCAAACAGGATGTGGAAATGGAAGAAGTAGAAATCCTAGTGGACAATACTCAGGATCAGAAACCCAAGACAAACCCACCAGAAGAGCTTCCAAGAGGCTTCAAAATAAAAAAGATGCCGTTGTCCCAGCAGATAAAGAATCTGTCAACCCACATAAAGGAGTTAAAGACAGACAGCTTAAAACTAAAGGTAAGGGTAGATGCCTTGGAAGAATGGGAGAAAAGAAAAAATACTTCTCTCCAAGAGAAAAGGAAACCTCTTCCTCCCAGGGATCAAAAACAATTGGCTCCCCAATCCCAAGAGATGGTAGAAGTGTCCAAGTGGCAGTGGGAGTGGCTCAACACTCAGTGGGACTACTTGGCTCAAAACCAGCATCAGTTACCTCAGGTAGGTCCATCAAGGCCCACCCAGACCATTCCCACTCCTCCCCACCCTTATCAAGGAGGCAAAAGAAGAAGGAAGCCCAATATGGTGATACCCAGCAAACCCTGGTACGTCCCTCTATTGATTCTCAAGTGCCTTTTCTTGTGGCTGACTCTGTTCCTTCAGGTAAATCTGGAAGGGAGGATGAAACTTTGAGACCTATAGAGGCTGGGAATAGTAGACAGTTATCTCATGTATCCAATCCATTACTTTTAATTGCTACCTCAATGATTAATCCTGATATGGCTGTGATTGATGAAACTCTTGACCCTGAGTTCTATGAGAGTCTGGAAAGTTACTCAGTTTCCTTATTGAGAAACACTCCAGATGTAGCAAGAATTAATGATGAGCACTTGAGAGATATTATTGCCAAGCAAAATCATATAATGAACAATATGCAATTGACTCAGAGATATAATAGTTTGTTAACTGATCAGGGTTATCAAGCATTAAAAAGTGAAGCACAGAGAGTCTCTGATGAATTGTCTCATTACAAAGCAACCCATGAAAAGAAAATTGCTTTATGGCAAAATATAAAAAATGATTTGTCTAAACTAAAAGATACTGTATCTGCCTGTTTCCAGGAGGTAGAGATAGATAAGATAAATCTGAAAAGATTGAGTGACCAGTTGTCATCTTTTCAACATAAAAATCAATTATCTTTTGCAACTGTCAATGAAAGTTTATCTAGTCTTCCAAGAATGAAAACAAGACTAACAACCATTGAAGAAACATTGAATTCATTGTTAAATGACCAAAAATATTCTGACAATTCTTTGAAGGAACATATAGTGCAGGATTCTCAACCAGTACCTGTGGCTAGTTCATCTAAAATAAAAATTGATCCAGAAATACCTGTTGATAACACTGAGTTTCCATCAAAAACTGATGATGCACCAGGATCTGCAACAGAAGGATTAAACAATGAGATTTCAGCACAATTAGAGAAATTACAGCTGCTTCTTACCCAGAAACAAGCTAGTACTAAGGAGACTCCTTCAAATCAAAAGAATTGGCCAAAACTTGACCAGTACCCAACATTTGATGGTGATTCTTCCTCTGATTGGCAACAATTTATTTGCAGAATTGATAATTTAAAAAATTCTTACAAACTCCCAGATGAGGAAATTGTGTCCAAATTAATTTCTTTGTTCACTAATGTTGCCCTGATGTGGTATGAATCTGTTCTCCTGGATGGGAATGACTACTCATGGGAGGATTGGAAGAAATTAATTAAAGCA
Organism: Hemileia vastatrix; assembly: GCA_030280995.1. Taxonomy (NCBI): domain Eukaryota; kingdom Fungi; phylum Basidiomycota; class Pucciniomycetes; order Pucciniales; family Zaghouaniaceae; genus Hemileia; species Hemileia vastatrix. The sequence goes on from JASXTE010000013.1 coordinate 26,192,346, forward strand.
CAATTTGGTGGCTCCAAGTTCAGAATGGCTCAACAAAGGCAGTATGAGGAAACTAGATATAGCTCTTCTACTGATAAACCTATTGAGTTTTTAATGAAACTTGTAAAAATCTTAAGGGCAATGGACCCAAATATGGAGTTTGATTTATGGAAGGACAGGATCCTCTATAAATTACCAATGTCTCTGAGAGACTTGATTGTGGCTAGGACTGAGTTCTCCAAAGAACCCTCTTCTTTCATTAATACTTGCAATGAGATACTTCTAAACAATAAGTATGATGCAAGAAGATTCATTCCTAGGACCCCTTTGGAGAAACCCTCCACTTACCAACAAAAACCTCTGGAAAAGGTTGGTAAACCTTCTGCCCCTGTTGCACCAAAGAAGTATGCAACAAACACTTGCTTCAAGTTCAACAAGCCTTGGCAGAAAGGCAATGTTTGTGACAAGAAGATAAATCTTGTGGAACAAACAGAGGAGCATGCTGATGACACAGTGGCACTGGATGATACATCAAGTGATTGTGCCAGCAATATTTCATATGAATCTCAACAAGAAATCTTGATGCTGGAAGAAGATATTCATTATTTAAATACTATTGACGTTGATAATAATGATTTATCTACAGTTGAGGATGCTGAGATCATAAAGAACATTGAGGATAACTCAATTGTTATTGCCCCTCTTAAGGCACCAGTCTTGATTAATGGAACCAGCATTGAAATTGTTCTGGATTCTGGAGCTGGAGGAAGTGTAGTATCTGAAAGAGCACTTGCCTCAGTAGATCAAGACTATAAATCTAAACTGTTGCCTATCATTTCTGAAAATTGGAGAGGGTATGGCTCTGTTTTGTCCCCCATTGGTAAATACAAAGCCACAGTGTTTTTTAAATATAACCATGGTTTTGTAAGAGCTATTTGTGATTTTGTTGTCATGAAAAATGATAACTTGAGCAATTGGTTTATTGTAGGGAATGATATTTTAACCAAGTATGGCATAAAATTGGATCCTTCAAACCAATGTTTCACAATGGGGTTGAATGGGAAGAGAAAATTTAAAATTTCCTCCCCTAAAAAATTATTAAAACCAGAATTGAACACATTTAATTCTGTGGTTCAATATAAAGGAAGATCTACAAAGGAAATGCATGCCCTTATGTCTGAAATTGACAATGCCTCTTTTGGAGAACAACTTTCTGGTGAGGATAAAGATTCCATCATTAACTTGATAAAATCTTTTCCTATGGCCTTTGCTCATGGGTCACATGAACTGGGATTAGTTACAGAGGAAATGAAACTTTCATTGTCTTGCCCATTAACTGATATACCACCTAGTTTAAAGAAGAAGCCTTATCCTGCTTCTCCCACAAAGAGAAAAGATATTGAAGATAATATCTCTACCCTTTTAAAAATGAATATTATTGAAAAGGTAGTTGAAACACCTAAATATTGTGTTATCTCACCTGTCCTAATTTCTTATGAGAAAGATAAAGCCAGGTTATGTGGTGATTATAGAGCACTAAATACTTATACTGTTGATGATATCTATCCTTTACCTAGAATCAGCTCTATACATGCTACTTTACAGGGTGCTAAATATATCAGCTGTTTGGATGGTAATAAGGGATATCACCAGGTGCCTGTTGAGAAGAACTCTCAGAACTTTCTGATGATTGCCACTCATATGGGTATTTATAAGTATATTAGGATGCCATTTGGCCCTAAAAATGCCCCTTCTGTTTTCCAAAAAGTAATGGATAACACATTCAATCAAGAGATAATTGAAGGTTGGCTGATGGTTTATATTGATGATATCATTATATTCTCAAAAACATTTGAGGACCATCTTAAACACCTGTGTAAAGTATTCCAGAAAATGGACGAAATAAATATGACACTTGCTTTGAAGAAATGTAAATTTGGTTTCCATTCTTTAAAAGTTCTTGGCCATTTTGTTTCAGGCTTACAGATATGTGTTGACCAGAACAAAGTGGCAGCCATACAACAGGTGAAAGCTCCTACAAGAGTAAGAGAGCTCCAAAGTTTTTTGGGAATGTGTGGATACTATAGACAGTATATTAAAAATTACCAAGTCATAGCTTTACCCCTTACCCAATTAACTAGAAAGGATGTTGCTTTTGTCTGGAATAATGAAAGACAAAGAGCCTTTGACACTATGAAACACTGTTTAATGTCAGCACCAATTCTTGCTTTACCTGACTTTGTTCAACCATTTGTTTTGTACACTGATGCCAGTTTCATTGGTCTTGGTGCTGCCCTCCATCAAAAACAAGTGTTAAATGATAAAGTTTCAGAAGTAGTAATTTGTTATATTTCAAGAACCTTGAGAAATAGTGAATTGAAATATGGTGCTACTCAATTAGAGTGTTTAGCTGTAGTATGGGCTCTAGAAAAGCTTCATTATTACCTAGATGACCAGAAATTTGAACTTGTCACTGACTGCAGTGCAGTTAAATCCCTTTTAAACTTGAAAACACCTAATAGACATATGTTTAGATGGCAGCTGGCTGTTCAAGAGTACAGAGGGAGAATGACAATTGTTCACAGAGCTGGTATTGGTCACTCAAATGTGGATATGTTATCAAGGTTACCCTTACCAAATGATGACTCAAATCCTGCATATGATCCTGAGGATGAAATTATCCATATCCATGGGATATATGTGGTTGATATGGAGGAAGAGCTATTACAGCTTATTCTGGAATCATATGATAAGGACACTGACTTGAAAAAGTTATGCACCATATTAAATGATCCAAAGAATGCTTCAATACAAGCATTAATTAAAACCCTTCCACCAAAGTACAAAAAGGGTTTGGAAAAAGGAAAATTTTCAATTGATGAAGGATATCTATATTATAGGAGGAAGTTGAGTAATGTTATTGTTATTCCTCCTTCTATGAAAGAAATCATCTTGAAAATTTGTCATGATGACATATTGGCTGGACATTTTGATCTTGACAAAACAATGATCAGAATTAAGAACACTGCTTGGTGGGCTAATATGTCTGAAGACACAAAATTATATGTTGAATCCTGTGATTCATGCCAAAAATCAAAAAGATTAACTGGTAAAAGAGCAGGATTAATGTAACATATTGAACCTCCTGATGCCCCATGGCAAATAATAAACATGGATTTTGTAACAGGATTACCTATTGCTGGTAAAGACAGTTATAACTCTTGTTGGGTTATTGTGGACAGATTCACAAAAATGTGTAAATTTATCCCTACCCACAAGGATGTTTCCACTAAAGAATTAGCTTTCTTATGGTGGTCTCATATGTTTAATACTGCTGGTTTTCCTAAAGCCATAATCTCTGACAGGGACCCTAAATTTACTTCTGAATTCTGGATGTCTCTGATGGATGTTTGTGGTTGTGATCTGAAACTTTCTACTGCCCATCACCCTCAGACTGATGGTTTAGCTGAAAGAATGATTCAGACTTTAGAGGACATGATAAGAAGATATTGTGCCTTTGGCCTTGAGTATAAAGATAATGACAGATTCACTCATGATTGGGTTACCTTACTTCCTGGGTTAGAATTTGCTTATAATAGCACTGTTCATTCTGTTACTCAAAGAAAGCCTTTTGAGCTCTGGCTTGGATATGTTCCTAATACTCCTGCCCAAATTCTCAATAACAAAATACCTAAATTGGATATACATCCTGGTGTAAAATCTTTTCTTCAAATGCAACGACTATGCAGAAATCATGCTCAAAAATGTATTGAAAAATCATTTGAATATGAGAAGAAAAGATGGGACAAATCCCATAAACAATACACTTTTAAAAAGGGTGATGAAGTGTTGATTTCTACAGTCCACTTCAACTTACAAGGTAATAACAAATTAAAAGATCCATTTGTTGGTCCTTTTGTTGTAAGAAGAATGATTGGAGATAATGCAGTTGAAGTTATTCTGTATTCCCCATATGACAGAAAACATCCTGTTTTTCCAATATCTCTTTTGAAACCTTACACATCCAATAGTGATTTATTTCCAAGAAGGAGGGGTAGACCAAAGAAAACCCCAAATGAAATCACTGAGACAGCAGAAATTGAAAAAATTTTAAATGACAGAATAGTCACTGCTGAGAAAGGTACAGAATACTTATTGAGATTCAAGAATAAATCATCTGAATATGATTCTTGGATACCTGGGAAGGAGATATCTAATCTTCCTACTCTACTAAAAAAGTATAAAAAGAAAAAATCATAGCATTTTTTTTTTATTGTTTTTTTTTAGAGTGAGGGAGTGTCAGCCAGGCTACTAGACTTACCCAGTGAAATAATTAATTATTTACTGGATGAAGCCGCACCCTATCATTTTTAATTATCATTTAATTATCATTTAGTTACATTAAAATTAGTTATAATAAATCAACTAATTACAAAATGTTAAAATTAAATTAATTAATTAAATAAATAATTAAAATTAAAATTATAATTTTGTCCCTTATATTTTTCTCTAACACCGTGCTCATTTGACAGGTTGGGAAAATTTTATATTAAAAAATAAATACAAAGATAAAATAAGATTTAAATATTCAAATAATATTAAATATATACAAACAAATCAAATTTCTTATTTGGGATTGACATTTACAGTAAATATTAAAAATATTGATGTATTTCTGACATACTCTGTAAATACATCTTTTTTGACGCCTTCTTTTTAGAATAACTTTATTATTTGAAATACTCTTTCTGGAATGTTCTTTTTCTCTCTCTTTTCCTACTGTTTTTAGAATTTGTTTTCCGTGCTTTGTCTCTCCTTTGCCTATAAAAGGCCTCTCCTTTTGTTGTCTTTTGATCATTCTATTTTACCAACTCATTTTATTACAACAATAACCAACTAAACACTTATTCTTATATTCTATATTATTAGTATTTACAATAGCGTAATTCTAATTTATAATTTATATTAATATTTTAATCCTACCTCTTTTATTCAGTAAAAAAAATTCATCTTTGAATTAAGAAATACGTACAAATTTGTTGAAAACCCATTTAAGCCTTTTAAATCCTCGTAGAACTACGTACCAAATCTTCTAGACTAAAAGTATACCTTGACAATCCCCATACTTTTTAGATCTACCTAAAGAATTTTTAAATTTATTACCTTTTTCTTCTTTATTTAACTTTTTTATTTGTTGGATTAAATTTTTACTGATCTGGAAAGAGCAACCAAAATGCATGAAGTCTTGAAAAGATTCCACACCTGGAGGAGCCTTTGTGGTTTGGTGATTATCGTAAGAAGAATTCCAAACTGTTTCAATGATTCCATTTTCTAATCAAAAATTGATTATAAAACTATGATCTGGGAAATATAATCCATTTCCTTTAATTTTAGCAGGTGATGGAATAGGTTGTCCACACTACGCAATATAGGGGGTGGACTTGCTAGCAAGTCCTCAACCTGAACTCAGATGGAACTCAGATGGAACTCAGACTGAACTCAGACTGAACCCATACTGAACTCTACTTGAACACCCACCTAAAACTGTTCTGCTGAGTGGTGTTCATCCCTGATTGTATGGTTCCTTTATCAATAGCTCAATGTGTGTTCAATCTATGGTGAGTTTGGGTCCAAGGTTGCGGACTTGCTAGCAAGTCTGCCCCCCATATTGTGTGGTGCCAGTTATAGGATTAATATATGAGAAAATTCCATATGTAAGGTAATTGGCCTCATTTGAGACAGTGTGAATTCAGTTATGAAATCCAGAATGAGTGATTTTAACATTTGAAAAAATTAGATAATCACTGCTAATATCTATCCATTCTGAGTCGCACCAATTTGGTATTCCAAGTCTCATAGAAAGTTCATGATTTTTTTCAAAAGCTTTTTTGCAGAGTTTTTTAAGTTGAAGAGAAAGAAATGAATTAAATGAAGGTAATGTATTGCATTTTTGAAAATAATTATCTAATTCAGCTTTAGATAAAGATCTGAGTTAAGAATATATGCCTATATAATTAAAATAAGTAATATGATATTAAAAAGTCCAGAAAAATTTTTAAACATTCCAAGAGAAAAACCTTTATCAAATCAATAATTAAGGAAGATTGAGGGGTGGGTAGAGGGTTTTGAGGGGGGGATTGGGGGGTTTTGAGGGGGATAGGAGGGGGGATAGGAGGGGGGCTTGGAGGGGGGGTTAGAGGCGGTTTGAAGGGGGGTTTGGAGGGGGGGTTTGGGGAAGATTGAAGGGGGGTTTGGAGGAGGGTTTGTAGGGTATTTGGAGGGGGGTTGGAGAGGAATGAGGGGGGAAATGAGGACACCAAAAAGGGGGAGAAAGGGAGAGATGAGACCAAAGAGGGAGAAAAGGGAGGCTAGAGTGAGACAAGGAGGGGGAATAAGGCAGCCAAAGAGGGAAAAGGGGGATATATCCATTCCAAGGAGAGGGTAAAGGTGGGAAAAAGCCCAGGCCAAAGGGGGATAAATAATAGGATGAATGAGAGAAAAAAAAAGGCTGATTTTACCTATAAATTTAAAAAAAACCACTTACAAAAAAACCAAAAAAAAACCAAAAAAAAATTAGCAAAAAATTAATAAAAATGAAAAAATGACTTACCTGGAGAGATGAGTTGAGAAAAAAGGATTTGAATTGAAATTGTTTGAGTGTTGTAAGAATAGAGGAGGAAATGGATATGAGTGAAGAAAAAACAGAGAGAGACTGAAAAATATGCATTTTCAGAAAATATGTGATTTCATGTTGAGTTGATGAAAGAAAACACAGAGAGATAAAAAAATAAGACTTTAACAGAAAATTCAAAAACAAAATAAATATGCAAAAAAAAAATACTATTCTCAGTAAATAAAACATGCAAATTGATCATTTGAAGAGTATGAAAAAAAAATTAAAATTGTGTTGAAAAATGTTGGAGTGTTATTGGAAGAATTTTTGTCCTTATACTAGCTGATTGAGAAATAGAAGTGTTGTATATAGTTGTAGGTGAATCAACTTGTTCATCTTCATACAGCTCTAACCATTGATATTTGAGGTCAGCAAGTAGGTTATGAAGTATAGTGCAACACAGAATCCAGTTGATCACCACCTCCATTTCAGATTTATTTCTAAGAGGACTTCTTAATTCCCTTAAGCTAGAAAAACAGCCTTTCAAGATTCCAATAGAATGTTCAATACGGACTCTTGACTTTGCCAAATTATTGTTGAACTTGTAATTTTGACTGTCTTCTGAAGCTGCTCCCCAAAAAGCAGGAAGTACATACTTTCCATTTGAATAAGCAGAATCTGCAAGAAGATACTGATCTTCATCAAAGAATTTTTCAGGTTCATTTGAAATTTGCATTTTTTGGAAGACATAGGAGTCATGACATGAGCCAGGATAGCCAGCAAAGAATGATATAATTTTTTTGTTTATGTCACATATAAGCTGAACGGAAATTGAATATCTATAAAGAAGATACAGTTGTTTGTGTTAGTTTAAAGGAGAATGAAAGGAGTTAAAAATAATCTACCTCTTTTTATGGTCAAAGTAATTGTTTCCACCTTGAGCAGGTTTCTGGCTCAAAGGAATAGTAGTACCATCAACAAAACCAATACATCCTGGGAAGCCCTCTGCTTGCATAACCTGAGATGATTAAAGTTGCTCTTCTTTTGTTGGCCATGTGAGAAGTTGAGATTCCAAGGAGTTCATTGCAGTGATGCATCTTTTGGTTTAAGTGTTAACTGAACCATACCCTAAATCAAAGATATTTTCTTAACATTTCAAAGCGGCTCTGTTACCATTGGAAACCAAACAACATAGTGTGATGGCCAATTGAGTTGAAGGATGTCTTTTTTCTTTTTGAGAATAATTGTGAAATATGGGATGATCCTGAATAAGCTCAAACAATTTAAGGAAAAATTCTGGAGAAGTCCTGAACAACTGTCTAAAACTTGGTTTAGATATGTTAAGAAGTGTTTGGATGGTGTACTTGGGGGTATGAAGTACTTGAGGCTTTCTGGGAAGAAGGTAACGTTTTGTGGCCATTTTTAATAAAAAGACAAAATCTTCTTCTAGATCAGAATCAGAATCGCAATCAGAGTCCAAGAGCAGTTCAAGAGCCATGAAAGTCATTGCTTTATGTAATTTATCACGATTTGAAAGTGAGGTAGGCATGACCCTTTTATGATATGATATGAAAATGTAAATGATGTATTATGTTTTGAGTTATGAAGTGCTATGCTTTGGAGTGCTGTGTATGAGTGGGATGATGCTGACAAATCAGTGAAATGGGACTTGATGGTGAAATCAGAACTTTTGGTTGAGAAAGTGCGGATTTGAGTGAAATAAGTGACTTTTTTCATTTTAAAATCCACCAGTGTTGGGGCTAGTGTGTATTGGAAATCCGCACTTAGATAAGTGCGGATTCGCCAGAACTGACACCCCCTAATATTGGGTTGTCAAAGATGGACAAATCATCTTCCACAATATAGAATTCATTTTTATCACTGTATGAGATATTACTGTCACAATCACCTGAAACTTTATCTTTTTGTATCTCATGTTCAGATTATTGCTGATTTTCAACAATGTTTATATTTTTCTCACATTTTTGACCTTTGACCCAAGGCGTATTACACTTATAACAAGTATTTGTCTCATAATTTTTCGGTACTACAGGGTAAGTAGCTTTTTTATTCTTTTCCTGCAGTGGTTTTGAATTTTGAATTTTTACAGGTTCATTATTCTTTTTATAAGTGGTGTACCTTGCTTCATACTTATGGTTTAATAATATTTCATTAAAAAGATTAATAAATTAAGAGTAATCATTAGACATTTTTTATAGATACATCACAGGGGGGAAAAAATGAGGACTTGCAATCAAGTCGTTTTTCAGGTCTTCTGGAGTAATCTTTGGAGTAATCTTGTAGGGGTGGGTATGAGTGAAAAAATTTCAAGTAAATAGTTTGAAAATTCTTTTCTACTTCCTCCCTCTTTTTGTTCCTTGAAATCATGACCTCAAGAAGGAAGAAAATAAATTAATTCTTTTTTCAATGTTGATGAATCTTGCATATCTTAAAAGAGACATACTATAGTTATATAAATATCCATATAAAATAATCAAAATATATTCATACTGAACTTATTTCATGGACACACAATAAATATTTAATATAGATGTAAAGAACATATTAAACTTTGATGCACATTTGATTTTCAGTATTTATTGATCATCTTTATTAAAAATGAATTTATGATAAAAAGTTATTAAATTTCATATAAAATATTGATTATCTACTTATTTCGCGCATGAGGAGCTGTAAAAGAATATTATAGTTCTGCTCATGAATTTTTAATTTATAAATATATATTTAATTATCTGTTGCAATGATTCAACTGCTATGTCTTCTATTACAGAGGTAGGAAAAAAAAGAAAGATGTTATATCCCCAAAAAATATTTCTTACAAAAAAATAACTACAGCTTTTTATTCATGATTTTATATCTATCATACATCAAATTTTGTAAAAAAAAATATTTGTGACCTGAAATGACATTTTTTTAGAAAAAAAATCATATTAGTTGTTAACTTTTGAAAAATGAGAAAAATAAACATACTTATCCCCTTGATAATTCAGAAAAGTTTTTTTTTTTTGCAAATTATTCTGAAAAAAAAAAGTGGAAGAAACTACAATATCATACCACATTAAATTCTTTAAATTTAATGGAATATTTTAAAAAGATTTTTATAAAGTAATAGACTCATTAGCAATTTTCCACTTTCATTTTTTCTTTGTTTTCTATGAAGTTTGGTTTTTCTGTTTTTCTCATCTTGCATTTTTAATTCTTTAATAAACTTCAGTATGTGACATGCTTTTGATACCAATATCTTGTTTAAAGTTAGTGTAACAAGTGATTTTGAGGATTTAATTGTAAAAAATTGATTTATTTAAATTTTTTTCCCATGGTTTGAAGTGCTAGATATGGTGTTCACTAATTTTTCGCCACATTTATTTTATATTATTTTTTCCTTTTTTCTCCTTTTCAAATTATTTTTACCTAACTCAGAAATTTTTGCTTATCAGAATTCACAAGTTCTACTATTACTTCTGCATAATTCATAAATTAAGGCATCTTGATGTAGTTGATGCATCACATTTTGTTTGTTCCAGTAAAATATTTACATTAGTTAAGTTTTTTTAACAATTTTTTGGTGATAATTCATCACCTCTATTTATTTATTTTTTTTGGTGGATGAAAAAAATGGAATATGAGGTGAAGAATTATATAAGGTGACTTCAAAAATGTTTTTCAAACATTCAGTCAGCTTAGAAAAATTTTAATTAAATGATAGTCTTTCCAAAATACATATACCGGGAAAATACTTTATGTTTAAGGCAAAATTTTTTTTAAAAAAAATGAATAATTGTATTGGGTAGTCTTAAATTAAATTTTCTATATAATGTCTTTACTATTTAAATTAAATATGTGGAGGAAGAAATCACTTTTAAAATTCCTGTAACAGTTCCTATGTATCCTCCTTTTTTCCCTTTTTAATCCCCTCTTTTGCCCCTGCTGGCGCTTGAGTTACTCAACGGGGTGTTAAATCTCTTCTACTTACACAAATTTTTTTACCTCTTGAACCCCCTCCTTCTCTATCCATTTTCCTTTTCTTTCCCTACAAGCCCTCCTTTTAAATTTATTTATAACAATACTCATTGTCTTTTTCATCCTCTGAAATTACTCATTTTCTATACTAGTCCCTTGCCCCACCCAATATTTTTCCCTTCACTCTACTGTCTTACACAGTCCCTTACATCCCCCCAGTTTCATTTAAAAAAGGTCTTTAGAAACATTAAATTATATGTGATTCAGTTTTCTAATGCACTGAGTTAAAGAGAAGAAAAAAGTGCAATGAAAATACTGAGGTCACGTGCAAGGAAGTGTCGCCACGACCTTTCCTTTCCTGCACGTGACTTGTGTTTTCAAGGCCCAGAGTCAATTTTTTGAGTGAAGGGGAGGAAAAAAACTGAGATCACTTGCAGCTAAGTGATGCTGCGACACTTTGATGCACATGACTTGAAACTTTAAATAAGTAAGTACAAAATACTTTAGAGGGGTGGTATAAGACATCAGGCCAAATGAAAAAAAGAGTTTCTAAAGAACTTTTACCATAAAATGTGGGGGTGTGAGAGTGTAAATTGGTGACAAGCAGGATTTATGGAGGGCAAGCTGGGAAAAGCCGGTGGAGAATAATGTAAAATGTAGAGGTGCAATAGGGATCCTGAGGGTGAAAAAAAAGATCTTTGCAGGGGTAAATGAGGGGTTGTAAAGAAGTGGGGGGTAATTCAAGCAGAAAAAATAAGATTTGGGGGGTAGAACAGGGAATTCAAGACAATGAAAAATTGGGGAAGTGTGATCTTTGCAAAAAAAAAATGTATGGGATTTATGCAAATGGGAGAGGACACACTGGGGGATGATAGTTAAACATATAGAATGGAGTGTATATAAGAGTAAAAAGTAGGATACAATGAATGCTTTCAAAGTTTTTTTGGTTTTATTATTAGTGGAGCACAAAGAGTGAGTGGAGTAAGATTTTATAACTAAGGGGGGTAGATTTTCTTTGATTAATCTACCTGAGGTCAAAAAATAAAAAATGGGCCTCAAAGAATGGGAAAGAAATCATCCACTCTTGTTGAAAATTTATATTAAAAATGACATAAATTTAAAAAAAAAATTAATATGCCTATGGAATCTGGCCAATATTTTCTTTCATTATTCATGAATAATGGAAATAAATTTAGATGAAAAATAAATATTTTTTTCATTAAATTTGAGCAATAATTTTTACTTTGTACTAATTATTTTTCATTTTCTACATATTTCAATATTTCATTATGTGGAAGTGGATTGAAGTACATATAGTATGGAAATTTGAACCAGATAATATGTGTAAAAAAAAGAGTTGAAAAAATATAAATATTTTTTGGAACTTAAGAAGTCTATAATAATCAAAATAAAAATATTTTAAAGTGGCCAAAAATTTGATATAAATTAATAAAAAAAATTATCAGAACATATATTAAGAAATGAAATTGAAAAAATTAATAATGGTCTATTTTAAAGAAATGAGATAAACTTCTTTACTTTTATCATGCATCAGACCTGTATATAGCATCAAAAATTTGTAAAAAAGATGAGTTTAAGCCTACCCAGAATTATAACCAGGTTACAACAAGGTTAGTCCAAAATTCAAAAAAACAACTCGCCTACCAGTCCTCCTTTTTCCCCCCTGTGCATCATTGTCTCTGATAGAAATAGTTAATTTATATACTATTTTATCATTCCATAAGTTAAAATCCATAATTGGTACAATGTCTTTTAATATTTTATTTAAATTGATTAAGAATACCTTAGGTTTGTCACCATTCAATGGATTATACCTTGTCTTCTCATATAATATTTGCTGTTATTGTCTATATTTTGAACCTCCAAATTGTTTTTCAACTAGTTGTTTCCCTTCACCTTAAGAGTAATCCTTACCCACAGTTGATACAGTTTCATACCATAATAAAGAAACATCCTTAAATAAAGAAATTATTTTTGATGTTATTTCTGCATCTTTTTACTTATATAAAAGTTTTAAACTGTAAATTACTTGAATAAAATTTTGCCATTTAGAACTGGCTTCCCCATCATAAGTTGGGTACTGGTCAATTTTTGGCCAATTCTTCTTATTGGAGTTAATCTCACTAATCCTGGGAAAATTCAATAACTCATTTACTTTTGATAAATGGTCTTGTATTTCCTCTTGTACTAATTTGTGACTTTCATTTGTTCATTCAGATTTGACACCACCACCAGTTGTTTTTTCCTTAGGTGGTACTAAAAGTGTTTGAGATTCATTTTTTCAAATGAAATTATTATTAATATACTGTGTGCACTCTTGATAATCCTAATTCATTAGTAGATTGGTAATTTAAATATCAACCTTTGTTAATCTTTGTAACAAATCAGAGATATTTTGATTTTTTTCTGTAAAAGATAGCTTTTTTCTTGATTTATATTTTTTTAAATAAATGTTCTTCATACAATTCTTATAACTCACTGAATTTGTTTGAAAACTCACTATGTTTATTACTTAAAGAATCATACTTAAAGGTTAGAGCTAAGAGTTCTTTCTCTAATTACCTTTTTCTTGTTTCCAATTGAGATATATTCAATGTTAAAGACAAAAATGTTTTACTAGTGACCTTAATTGCTTGTTCCTCACACTCAGTCATTCTACTCCATAGTGCTGAAACAATTCTATTCAGAGTTGGATTCTATTAAAATACTCAACATCTTAATTTCCACATTCTTTACTATTTAGTGAAGCTTTCAACTCACTGATATGTGGTGGAAACTGAGGGTCAACTTTATTATTATCATAAATAATACTATTGTTATGGAGAAAAGATATATCAAGTGTCTCTACATCAAAGCCCAATTTTCTCAAGTCTTTCTCAATTTTTTGATCAAATTTTACATCAATCAAATTACTTACAGTGTAATAATAAGTATTATGGACAATCTTAGAAGGCAATTTACTTACCAAGGAATTGGAGAAAGCCCTGAATTTTGAAACTTTTTTTTTGGATTTTCAGGGTGATTGGAAGCTGTCTGGTGAGGAGCTGGATCCCTTTTTGCTGTTGTGACTGGCCCATTGTTGGTGAAACCAATCCCACTTCCATTTCTCTACCAAGATACTATCCTGTGACTAACATGATCATCCTGGGGTAGGGGGTGGCTGGTTTTTTTGTCCTCCCTTCAATTCCATCAGTGTTTGATTCAATTGCTGGAATCCTAACCTGAAAGTGTTCTTCACTTTTTCCACCTCTTTGATGATGGAAGATTTGGATTCTTCCAGCTTCAGAACTTTTCTGTACAAGTGGGATAGTTGATCCTAAAGAGGAGGTGATGACTTCTTTATGATTATTTTTTAGGAGGGTGTCCTTTTTAACTTTTCTTAACTTTTATGGGTGAGGGTAAGACTGTCCTTCTATAGTTACATCCTGGTACATTGTTTTTAACTTTATACCTGGTATTGAAGCAGGTTTATCACTTACATTTTCCTATGAAGCACTCATAATTTCTAAAATAACTATTTAATATGCCTACAAAAGGGAAAACCTGTATGGTAATAATTAGACAAAAATTATTAGTAATTCAAATACTAATAAAAGCACTGAAGTTTACCCTTTTTTTATATTTTTATTAATTTAAATAAAATATACTAAAAATTTAAAAAAATTGGTTAAAATTTATATTATCAGTTTAAATAGACATTAAAAATAGTTAATAATTATCATAGCAAGATTTAAACAAATACCAATTGAATTGGGTCTTATATTGGTGACCAAATACTAAGTAAAATCAGGTTTATATTGGGGTACAGTTATTTCTGTAAATACCTAATTTTTATTAAATAAAAATTAGTAAAATAACTATAAGGGTACCTTTCCACCATCAAAGATTTATTATGACTCACTAATTTACTGCAGACCCAAATATTTATTCTATATGAGCTATAGTAAAATAATAATCATGTCCTAAGGTTATGCTAAAAAAATAAGTATTAAATTAGAAAAGACCTCCAATTTTCAGTGTATGCTAGTACTTTAGTATGATATAATAGTAAATATTAATGTTCCAAATACTAAATAATAAATTATTTTTAGATTAAACCTCAGGGAATGACAAATAAAACTATTATACTCAATTGTTAACTCACAATATTTGGATTGGTGCATGCTAGTGGTAAAAAATAGGCTAATAAAATATAGTTATAGCCAATATAAATATAATATCAATTTATAAGGGCTTTAAAATATATTTTTATATTAAAATAGTTATTTAATATTTTTAATTGATTTTTAGTAAATAAGTGATGTCCAATAACTGGCCAAATCCTCCTTTACTTATACCAAAATCCACTGGAGTGCACAGACCTTCAATCCATATGATGTCACTACTATCACCAGAAATTACAGCACTGTGAAGGCTCATCACCTCTGAATGGCTTCCACTTCAAGAACTTTCACCACCCAGACCTCCAGTAAGGGCCCTCCATCACAATAAATGATCTCATACACCCATACCATAAATAGAGAAAACAGATAAAAGCAGATACTATAAGGAAACAGGTAAAATAGCTCATCCAAAGAGAATAAAATGAAAATTAAAGCATATAAAGAAATTTTTTTTTCCCAAGAGCTCAATAGCATCCTCAAGACTCCAAAATTGACCCAGTAATCCTATCCCAGCCCATAAGTCTGTGAAAATCTAATAAAGGAAGCAGATTAAGTTGTTTAAACTGAGTATATGCATATTACAAAGGTGTATATGCTTGTGTAGGAATTGTGAGTCCACTTAATGCATCCAAATTATATAAAGTAAGCAGAAAAATAAAGATTATAGGCTATTTAAAGGGTTAAAACCACATGTAGAGCAATCTATACATAGTATAACTGCATATTTCACAGAATATGAGGTTTAAGCATACATAAAAGCTTATGTATGTCTTTAATTACTTAATATAACTTAAAATAACAATATCATAACTATATTAGAACCTTTATAAGTATTATGGGGATATGTATAAGCTATTTTTACTAATATAAGTCATACAATAGTATAATAAATATATATATAAGCATAATAACCATATATATAAGTATCATAAGCATATATTTAACTTTTAAGCTTAATGAAATTAAGGTTATGTTATTTTAAAAATAAGAAATAATTAGTCCTGGGGATATATAAGCCTAATACTGTGGTCATCCAACATCTGGATGGTCCTTTGTTGTGTGGCTTGGTGCTGTTTGGTGATGTCTTAGGTGGCATTATAAATTTCATTATGGGGCTTGCTGAATTCCTGGACTCAATACTTGGATTCTGGTGGTTTGGCTACCTCCATTGGATAGCCCTGGTGGCTCTCTATTTTTCACATCCTGATGATATTTTTCATATTATAATTTTTAAGGGCACTTTGGAGAATTTTTCACTTTTCACTATAACTGTTAATTTTGTTTTTTGGGCTAGTCTTAAATATTAGGGTTAAGTGCTTAGTACCATTTGATAGTGATAATGTTTCTCTTCATTATTTGTCTTGATAACATTTTAGCTTAATTATGTGTTATACGGGATTTTTGGTATGTTGTGGTTTTTTAGTGGTAATATGAGGTATTTTAGCTCAAATGCAGGTTTCCACATTGAAGTAAAAAATATGCATTTAGAAGGGTGGAAGCACTTGGATTAGGTTTTTTATGCATTAAGACAGATGTAATGCACTTATAATTGGTGTTTTATGCATTTTTAGAGGTGGAAAAGGTGGAATTGAGCAGTTTAGTGCTAGTCTGTGTGTACTGTGGCCAGACAAATGTGTTGGCCACTTTTTATTTTGGCATTGCTCTCAAACTTAGGATACATCAACCACTAGAAAAGTAGTTTTTCTCACTAAACAGACAATTTAGAATCTGAATATCATATTAGGTTTCCATTACACTCACTTGTTGTTGATATATCATGACTTTCATTTTTTGGCATGTCTCTCTTTTGCATATAACTCCTAAACCACTTATGCTATTGATCCTATGACAATGAGACCTTCATCAAATGAAAGCCCCACTTTTATATTATTGTTTTTGTATATAAAAAAAATCTGGAAAAAAATTCTTTAGCAAGGGATGGATCCACCTTCAGCTTGGACACACCCTTCCATTCTTGCCAGCATAGATTGGATGTAATTTTCTAATGTTTCTTGTGAAAAGTGTTCACATTCTAGTTGTATTGCAGCATACATCTGGTCAGTGTTTTTTGGTTTGTGTATTCTTTGGTTTTTTGGATTTTAAGGATTTCTAAACATTTTCTATTGGATTTAAATCTGGAAATGGTATATCATAACAGAAGTGTGAGCACTCTTAAATGTTGGTTGCAAAAAGTTGCTAACATATTTCTTGTGATTTTGCCACCAATCAGTTACTTGATTAGATATTTTTCTAACTTCAATGCTAGACTCATCTGTCCAAATTACATATTTCCAATCTGTCACCATCAAGTGAAGATAGGATCTTGCAAAATGGAGTTGCTTTACTTTTGTGAGAGGGGTTAAGGAATAGGTCTTTGGCAGCAACCTGGTTGAAAATCCCAAACTCATGAGCATGGCAATGAATGGTTCTTGATGATATATCAGAGATAAGCTTGTTTTTAATGTCATTCAATGTTGATTTTTGATTTTCAGTCATGACTTGGTTGATTTCTTGCTCATCTCCATCAGATTTTTTGTAATGGCAACCCAATTTAGGAAGGTTTTTGTTGTATTTGGCAATTATTTGGCAGACAGTGGTGCCAGGAACATCCATATTGTGACTTTTGGTACTTTCAGAGACACCTGCGAGTGCCATTCCTGTAACTGCACCCCTCTTTCCTGGTGTGAGTTGCTTCTTGGAGGTGGTAGGGACAATCATTGGTGTGTAAAAGTAGAAGATAAAAAATAAAATAAAAAACTGAAAAAGAAGGGCAAGAAGGAAATTAATGATAATAAATAAACATACTTAGCAATGGAGAGGTACCCAAAAAAGCAAAGAACCAAATTTGAAAGGTCACTGATAGTGGTGGTGTGGTTGAAAGCTGACAAAAATGGAGATGCATGAAAGGTGGTCAAAACATATGTCAAGCCACTGTACATACTGGATAATACAGTTTGGGGGCAACTTTAATTATCATACAACCATCTGGTAATTATATCCTTGTTCCTCACACAGTTTCCACTGTTTTTTTTGGTAAAAATTGGCTGTGTTTGTTGCAAGATGAGTTCTTCATTTAAGTCAACTTTGGCAACTGGGTTTCACTGGTGTAACTTTGCAACCTGCATCAAGTAATATTGCTGTTTTCTGTGCAACAATGCACAGTGTTTTGTGGTTTGTGGTGTGTATTTCCTCTGCATGTCAGGTTTTGTGGGTGTTGCAGTCTTGACTCGTTAAGCAGTGGATTGTAGGGAATGGAGTGTATGCAATGTGCTATGCATGTTCTTCCCTGGCGCATTTCGTCCGCAGCCGCGCCGCAGCTCTTGACCATGAACCAGCGCACGCCCATTTTCCCCCGCTCGCCTTCGTCTCCTTCTTCGGTCCATTCGTCTCTCCACTCCAACTCTTCCGCTCATTCGCACATCTCTTCTCACCATCCTCATCTCAGCTTTTTCAATCATCAACAACAACAACATCATCATCATCATCATCACAACCATCATCATCATCCCCTTCCTCTTCCTCCCGTCGTCTTATCAAAAGCTAATCTTGCTCAGTCGATCGCTACCTTTGATACTCTCATTTCAAATGCAAAAGCTTATCGTCTCGCCCTATTGGCTCTCTCAAATGCTGCCTCTGCTTTTGCTTCTTCCCTCGAATCCTGCGCTCGTCTCAAAGGCACCCATCCTCACAATCATCTCTTCCATCTTCCTTCTTCCAACAATCATCCTCCTTCATCTCGTACTACCCCTTCTCAAAACATCCTCTCCCCCGCTGAAAAATTATTGGCCGCAAGCGGTCTCCATTTTATCTCCTCTAATTTACATCAAGTCCTCGTCAGTCTCGTTTTCTATCTACATATCACTCTGTCCCTGCCACTAATAAAAATCCGTTTTCTTTTTCACCCTCATCCAGTCTGATACCTTTTATAAATCATTCGAAATCCCTCTTCTCGATATGTTCGACTCGTATCGTCAGCAATTAGCTGATCGGCAGGCTACCTATGAAACTGATCTCGCTTCCAAAACTCGTGCTATCCGTCTTGCCGAACTCGCTAATCTCAAACAAGGTTTGGGAAAACATAAAAAAGGTAGAGATCTCGATAGCTTTCGTAATGCTCTCAACGCTCTTCAAGATCAGGTCGATCAAGTTGAGCGTCTCAAACAAATTTATTATCTCGAAGTCGCTGCTGGTGAAAATCAAATTTGGTCCATCATTGCTGATAAGGTTTACTACTCATCTCCCTTCTATTTTCATTCAACACCAATTTCCTAAAATCTAATATGTTTCCTAACTTTGTTTCCTTTTGGGGTTGTTAGATTGGTCTTGTCGTTCGTTCAGAAGTTGACATTTATGAACGCATCGCCTCAAAGGCCACTTCAGATCCCACACTGGATTCAATGGTCATCTCCATCCCAGATCCTTTTGATATCTACAGGCAACCCTCTAATCCTTCCAACTCAACTTCTCTTCAACCTGAAATCTATTCCATTCTTCCCCCTTTCAATTCTATTCTCGTTCCCTCTCAAACTAACACTCTAAAACCCCCTGCCTTTCCTCCTCAATCAAGTGCTGCATCTAATTCTGATGATTCTGCCACTTCTGATGATTTTTTATCTCCTAATAACCATTTATTAACCACTCCTCATTGTTCTACACTCAACTCAACTAACCTTTGGGTCAACTCAAGCAAGTCTCATTTACCTTCAACTCTTACTTCAGTGCCATTATCATCACCATCTTCTTCTCCTTTACCTTTTGCTTCGTCTTCTTCTTCTTCTTCTTCTTCTTCTTCCTTTTCTTCTCCTCCTCCTTCGTCTTCCTCTCCCCTCCATCCAGACCCTGTCATCATTTTTAGCTCGCCTTCTCCTTCTTCAACTACTCTGACACCTCACCATATTAACCCAGTCAAAAATCCTACTCCACTTCGAAATTCTATTACTATTCCCTCATCTCAATCCACTCCATCTTCTCAGTCCAATTCACCTCTCAGTCCATCCCCTCAACCCCCACCCCATCATGTATCATCTTCATCATCACCACTACTATCACCATCATCATTAAAGGCATCAGAACAACCTCAATCTTCTTCTAAACGCGCATCAGTCAATACTATTATCAGTTGTTTTAATCATGATCTTTCATTATCACAACCTTCAGGTGATGATCTATTATCTCAACTTCCCCCTAATGGAATTGATGGAGATTCAGATGTAGAAGATTTATTTAATAGTCAATTGAATTGTTCTCCACTTGCTTCTCCTCTTCCCCATGAGGCAGGTGTTGGGGTGTCAGTGTTAGATGATTCACTGCGTTGTAAGAGTCAATCTGCTACAAGTTCTCTGTTTACAAAGTCTAGTGAAACTCTTCAACCTTGATCCTTTATTATTATTGTATTTTTTCTTTGCCATGTTTTTCAATTAAATACAATCAGAATTATAAATATCAACCAAAAAGAAAGTTATGAATGTATGAGTGTATGTTGTATGTATGTATATATACAGTTATAGTATCATAGTCACTTTAGGCAGAAGTTTTAATGTTAATGTGTATGAATGTGGGGTAAGGAGCCTCAAAGTGGTAGAAAATTGATGATTAGTGATTTCTAGAGAGGTGAGCATGGTATGGTATGGTATGGTATAATAGGGGTTGTCAAATTCAGCAAGTGTCAGCTCTTGGACATCAGTAATTAATTTTCATCAAATCATTCAGCACTTAAAATTCATTTTCTATTTATTTATTTTATTTTTTTAAAAAAAAGGAAAAAGGATCATGGGCACCAAGAGTGTGTGTGTGTGTGTGTGTGTGTAAAGAAAATAAAGTAATCAATATATATTTGTCAGTGAAAAAAAAAATAAATGAATATATATATATAGATAATGTAAAACCTTGATAACTTTTTTTTCACTGTTTGACTTGTGTATTTTGTGAAAGGTATAAATGGAAGGAAGTATCTATTTTAATATATTATATATTATATTTGATTTTACTTGAAAGAGGGATATGAATGTATGTATGTATATAAGTGTGTGCTTGGAGTATTTTTAGTATTTTAAACACTTTTCTGATTTAAATGTGTGTCATAGGTAATTGGAAGAGCTAATTGATTCTTATTATACATACAAAACCATGCTAAAGGTAACTACACACAAGAAACAATCTTCAAATAAAATCTAGATATATATATATATATATATATATATCACAAGTATAAAAATGTGGGCACCTGATAACATGTGAAAATCACTATCTTTGATCTGATTCAGTTCTAACTTAGCTATCACAGGGAGAAAAAAGTGGCAACCAGATGTTGGTTTCAGTTCACATACTGAATTGATTCAATTCAGTATGTGAACTGAACCCAATGTCTGGCTGCCATTTTTTTCTCCCCTGTGTATAATTCTTCTGAAAAGGCCATTCCCTAAAAACTGAGCATGTCAGCCTGGATATTCCCAGGACTGAGTAAAACAAACATATAAAATATTCTAGACACATTTATTAGACATGGGGACAATAATTGAGAGTATACATTATGTATACATAAGTGCAATAAGTCATATACTACAGTATATGCCATTAGAATACCTTAAAAACACACACATACTCACATTTTATATGTCTTATGTACTTAGTATTAAGTTAGAATATGTTAGGGTAATCGTAAGAACATTAGACATAAGGATACATAATTTTCTAAGTGGTCTTAAAGCTGCTTTTTCACTATTATAGTGAAATAATAGATAAATGTGCTTTAAATCACTTAAAAGTTGGATATATGCACTATAAATATAATTATATTAAAATATCACTTTGACAGATGAATTTTCCCTATTCAGTGCAATTGATTTAGATACTTAAATGTCTTAAAATAAGACTTTTTTAAATTAATGATTTTTTATGCTACAAATGGCTTGGGTGTACTGGCCTTATGCTGCCGGAATTTATTCCATGTGCATAGCTTCATTATTAAGAAATTGTGTAAACTCACACTAAAATGCCCCCACAGTGTATGCACTATATGTATAATCATGCTAAAATAAGCAAGAGGCACTTAATTTGTATCCTTAATGCATTAATAAAGCATTGACCTCATTAGATGCACTTATTAAATTAGTAGACTTTATATTAGTTGCCAGAATTCAAAACCACACTTAAAATTGCCTAATTAGTAAAATATATACCTTTTCAAGTGCCTACCAAGACTCTGCATCCAGTCACCCCACATTTCACATCTTTTTTTCGGTCTCTCAATGGGTTTTCAAGGCAATTGTTGGTTGCTTTGAAATGGGTTTCTCATAGAGAAAATTATTATAATTAGTTTTTTCATTTCTTATAAAGATCTTCCTTACTTAGAAGTTATCTCTACTTTATTTCTTTCCTTGTTCAGTGTTTTGTTTAAGGAATAACATGCATATATATTGTTTTATGCACCACTGAAAATTTGGGGGTGTCCTGCTAGCAATCCCCTCTCTTTGAAATCTAGAGTGTCTCTTATTATTCCAGGGTTATTCGCACTTTATAACAATATACAAAATTGTATTGGAAGTACATTTATTCTCAGATTGATTATAGACAGAATATCAACTGATTCCAAATTATGCACAAGCTGATCCTCCAGAGCTTGATTTTGGTCCTCTGTTGAGCACAAATTGAGCACAAATTGATCTAACCTAACCTTATGCATACATAATAATTTAGGATACTTGCTCTATTAAATTTGATAATAAAATAAAATATTGATGAATTTATATAAAAAATAATTATTATTATGTAAGATATTGAATTATAAATTTAGGCATCATAGGAGGGCACTTAATAGAACTTAATTATACTATGTGACACCTTAATACTGTATCACATGGTTTGAAGAATTTAAAACAAAATGTGTCATGATGGGCAATGAAAATGCTTGGACAGACACTTTCAAAATTAATACTGACCATAATACACAAATATGAAACCTTGGCATCTATCCAATAAAAGATTTTCCTTCTGATAAATGGATTTTTCTAAGTTACTCCCTGTTAAAAAGTGTCCTTGTGAGGTTTGTCTGACCTTCAGTGGGATAATTTGGCCACATCAAACTACTTTTATTTCCATGATTGACCAAAATATCATCCTCATTTCCATCTAAAGAGTTGATCTCATCTGACTGTGGCTGATCAAAGGCGTCCACCACAAGTTAAGCCAAAATTTTGGTGAACACATTTTTGATGGATAGTGACTAACCGATGCTTTCCGAAATTGTCCAGCTGAAGTTAGGCTAAACTTCAGGAGGATAAATTTATAATGAATACCAAATTAACTGAAGAATACTTTTGCCCTAGCTACTCTGAATCATAAAAGTGTCCAACTGAGGTTTAGCCATAAGTCAGGTAGACAATTTTAGAAAGGAACAGTCTGATAAGTTTAATATCTATATATGGAAATAAGTATGAGTTTTTTATCAACATGGAACTAGAAATAATTTAATATGGCAAAAGTGTACAACTGAAGTTTAGCCAAAATATAGGTGGAAATTTTTATGAGGATTACTTGATGAAATGAAGAAGACTTGCAATTAATTTCCATCATAAAATTTTCAAACTTAAGTTTATCAAAAATTGTGGTGACACTTTTGCCAGATCCAGTCATATGGGATCAACTCTCTATATGGCAATGAGAATCAATTTTTAGTCAATCATGGCATTAGAAGTAATTTGATATGGACAAACTTTCCACCTGATTTTTGGCCAAAAATAAGTTGGAAATATTTATGATGAATACTAGATTAACTAAAGAAGACTTGCACCCTACTACTGTCCATCATAAAAGTGTCCACCAGAAGAATTCTCAAGCTTGTGGTTGACACCTTTGGCCTGGTCTGGCCATATGGGATCAATTCTACATATGGAAATGAGGATGTAATTTGGTCAATCATGGTACTAGAAGTAATTTGATATAGAAAAAGTGTCCAACTAAATATTGGAAAAAAATCAGTTGAAAACTTCATTTAGTTTTCCAAAAAATAAAATTAAGTCCAATTTTATTCCTGATGGTGCCCATTTTATCCAACACCTCTTCTGAGCCTTGAAAGTAGGCATTTAGCTTGAATGTTTAATTTCATATAAAATCCCTTCTACTCAACCTATTTCTTTTTATCCCTTTTTTTTTCTTTTAGATATCAATTAATTTTATGTAAAACAAATCATTTTCATAATTTTTTACCTGTATTTAATAGAATTATTAAAGGTTTAACATCACCCTGTAAGCATTTGGCACATGTTTTTTTGCTATACTAATAAAAATAATAATATACTGGTGACAAAAAATTGATCAAATGATAAAATATTAATAAAACAGAAAGATCAAATACCAGTGGATATGTTTTTAAAAACTACCAGTTGCACTGAAGAAGAGCTGCACCCTAGATACCCACCATCAAAAAAGTGTCCAGCACAAGTTTGGCCAAACTTGTGCTGGACACTTTTGGTCAGGTGCAGTCATATGAGATCAATTCTCTCTATGGCAATGAAAATAATTATTTGATAAAAAACTTCACTAGAAGTAGTTTTATATAGCCAAATTTTCTACCTAGAGTTCATCCAAACCACAGGTACACAATTTTTTATCTTTAAAAAACAGTCAATTTAGTACAATTTATCCCTGATGGCTCTCATTTGCTTCAACATCTCTACTGGAATTTGATATTTGGAATAATACTTGGATTACATTTTTCATATTTGATCCCTTTAACTTAATTTTTTATTCCTCATATTACTTTTGGATATTAATAATAATTTTGAAAATAAATTATTTTAATATTTTTTTACATTTTTTTAATAATATTATAAAAGGTGTAACATCACTCAGTATGCATTTGGCACACAATTTTTTGCTATACTTATAAAATTAAAAATATAATGGTGATCAAAAATTAATAAAATGATATTTTTGAGTGAGTCACAAAGATAAAATACCAGTAGACATTTTTGTAAGAAATACTAGATGAACTGAGGAAAAATTCTACCCTAGCTACTCTCCATCATAAAAGTGTCCACCACAAGTTCGGAAGAACTTGTGCTGGACACTTTTGGTCATGTGCAGTCAGATGGGAGCAATTCTCTCTATGGAAATGAAGATAAATTTTTGATAAAAAATTAAACTAGAAGTAGTTTGATATGGCAAAATTGTCATCCTGATGTTTTGATAAAGCTCAAGTTGATTTTTTTTTATTTTTACAAAAAAGAAAATTTAGTTCAAGTTTAGCCCTGATTGTGCGAATTTGATTCAAAATCTCTTTTTTATGTTTATGGCAGGAATTTAACTTGGATTTTGATTTTCATCTTTGATTTCTTTTATTTTACTTTATTCTCCTCATATTGCTTTTGGATAGAAGTTTATTTTTTGTAAAATAAATTATTTTCATATTTTTTTACCTTTATTTAATAATATTATAAAAGGTGTAACATCACCCAGTATTCATTTGGCACACAATTTTTTGCTATACTGAAAATATTAATAATATAATGGTGAAAAAAAATTAATCAATTGATAAATATGAGTGAGGCACAAAGATTTAATAACAGTGTAAATTTTTATAAGAAATTTCAGATGATTAAAAATGACTTGCACCCTGGATACTCTTCATGATAAAAGTGTCCAGCATAAGTTTTGCCAAACTTGTGATGGACACTTTTGGTTGCATGCCGTCAGACGCAATCAATTCTTTTTATGGAAATGAGACTGAATTATCACTCCATCATTGCACTTAAAGTAGTTTTACATAGACAAATTGTCCCCTAGAAGTTTTTCCAAACCTAAGGTAGACAATTTTTTCCTTTGGTAAAAAGTAAATTTGATCCATGTTAATCTATGATGGTGCCCATTTTTTCTGAAGCCTCTACTGGCTCATGATAGCAGAAATTATACTTAATATCTTTATTTCATGTTTGATCCCTTTAATTTTAATTTTACCTTTTTATTTATCCTTTAGCTTTTAAATATCAATTTTATTTTGGAAAAAATGATAATTTTCACATTTTTTTACATTTATTATATAATATTATTAAAGTTGTAAAATCACCCAGATTACATTCAGTACACATGTTTTTGCTATACTAAAAACATTAATAATATAATGGTGACTAAAAAATAATCAAATAATAAATATGGATGGCACAGAAAGATCAAATACCCATAGACATTTTTAAAAGGAATACAAGATTAACTGAAGAAGACTTGCACCATAGCTACTCTCCATCATAAAAGTGTCCAACACAAGTTCAGCTGAGCTTGTGCTGGAAACTTTTAGTTGCATGCAGTCAGATGGGATAAATTTACTCAATGGAAGCTAAAATGAATTTTTTCTCAATCATTGCACAAGAAGTAGTTTTATACTGCTATACTTTTCTCCTGATTTTTTGGAAAACCTCAGGTGGACACTTTTATTAATTAAAAAAAAATGAAAATATATTCCAAATCTAGAACTGGTGGTGCATATTTGGTCTGAAAACTCAAATTATCTTTGATGGCAGAAATTTTATTTGAATGTTTAATTTCATATTTAATCACTTTTATTTTACTTTTTTATTCCTGTTTTTGCTTTCAAATATCAATTTATTTATTGTAAAACTAATACTTTTCAATTTTTTTTTACTTTTATTTAATAAGATTATTAAAGTTGTAGCATCTCCCAGTATGAATTTGGCTTAAAAGTTTTTCAATACTAATAACATTAATAGTATAATGGTGAAAAACAATGAATAAAATGATAAATATGAATGACACAGAAAGATCATATACAAGTGGATTTCTTTATAAGGAATACCTGATGAACTGAAAAAGACCTGCAACCTAGATACTCACCATCATAAAAGTGTCCAGCATAAGTTCGGCCAAACTTGTGCTGGACACTTTTGGCTGCATGCAGTCAGATGGGATAAATTTACTCTATGGAAATGAAAATGAAATTTTGCTCAATCGTTGCACAATAAGTAGTTTGATATTGCCAAAATGTCCTCCTGATGATTTTTCAAAACTCATCAGGACACTTTCTTTGCTTTAACAAAAAAGAAAATATAGTCCAAGTTTAGCCCTGGTGGTGCACATTTAATCTAACACCTCTACTTGTTATTGATAGTGGGAATTTTCCTTAGATTTTTTTTTCTTATTTTATCCCTTTTATTTTACTTTTTTATTGCTCATATTGCTTTGGATATCAATTTTTAATTTTTAAAATAAATAATTTTTATACTCTTATACCTTTATTTAATAATATATGATTAAATGTGGAACACCACCTGGTATGCATTTTTCACACAAGTTATTACTATAGTAATAATGTTAATAATATAATGATGACAAAAAATTAATAAAATGGTAAATTTAAATGACACAGAAAGATCAAATACCAGTGGAAATGTTTATAAGAAATCCCTTTTGAGTTTAAGAAGATTTTCTGTATGCCTACTCTCAATTATAAAAGTGTCCAGCATAAGTTTGGCCAAACTTGTGCTGGACACTTTTGGTTGCATGAAGTCATATGAGATAAATTCTCTCCATGGCAATGAAAATGATATTTAACTCTATTATTGAAGTAAAGAATGTTTAATATTTTAAAATTGTCCCCTGGAAGTCTGTCCAAACCTCAGGACAAAATTTGTTAGCTATACATAAAAGTAAGTTTAGACCAAGTCTTGACCTAGGGGTCCCCAACTGTCCCAACACCTCTTCTGGCTCTTGATAGTAAAAATTTTACTTGTATTTTTTTTTGTATTTGATCCCATTTATTTTCATTTTACTTTTCTATTACTCTTTTTAATTTTAAATATCAATTTATTTTTTTAAAAACTAAACATATTCATATTTTTTTAACTTTATATAATAATATTATTAAAGATGTAACATCACCAATTTTGCATTTGGCATGCAGGTTTTTGCTAAACTAGAAACATTAATAATATATATGGTGATAAAAAATTAATTATAAGAAAAATATGAATGACAAAAAAAGATAAAAAACCAATAGAAATGTGAAAAAAAAACCAATGTACTGAGGAACACTTCCACCCTAGCTACTCTCCATCATAAAAGTGTCCAGCACAAGTTTGGCCAAACTTGTGCTGGACACTTTTGTTCAGGTGCAGTCAGATGGGATCAATTCTCTCTGTGGAAATTAAATTAAAAAAAATGCTAAATAATTACATTAGAAGTAGTTTGGTATGGCTGAATTATCCACCTTAAGTTTTTCCAAACCTCAGGAGAAAAATGTTTTATCTTTTAAAAAAATTAAATTTTGTCAAATTTAGCCCTGATGGCACCCATTTGTTTCAACACCTCTACTGGCTCTTGAAGGAAGGAATTTTCCTTGAATTTTTCTTTTTCATATTTGATCTCTTTTACTTTACTTTTTTATCACTCATATTACATTTGGATATTAATTTATAATTCTGGAAAAAAAATCATTTTCATATTTTTTTAACATTTTTTAATAGTATTATAAAAGGTGTAATATAACATGGAATGCATTTGGCGCATAAGTTTTTTCTATACTAAAAAAATTAATAATATTCTAATGACAAAAAATTAATCAGATTCTAAAATATGAATAACACAGAAATATCAAATACCATTTGACATGTTTTAAAAAAATAACAGTTTCACTGAAGAAGACCTGCATCCTAGCTACTCTCCATCATAAAAGTGTCCAGCACAAGTTCAGCCAAACTTGTGCTGGAAACTTTTGGTCAGGTGAAGTCAGATGGGATCAATTCTCTCTATGGCAATGAAAAAAATTATTTGATAAGAAACTTCACTAGATGTAGTTTGATATAGCTTAATTTTCCACCTAGAGTTCATCCAAACCACAGATACACATTTTTTTATCTTTAAAAAACAGTCAATTTAGTACAATTTATCCCTGATGGCTCTCATTTGCTTCAACATCTCTACTGGCCTTTGATATTTGGAATAATACTTGGATTACATTTTTCATATTTGATCCCTTTAACTTAATTTTTTATTCCTCATATTACTTTTGGATATAAATTAATAATTTTGAAAATAAATTATTTTAATATTTTTTTACATTTTTTTAATAATATTATAAAAGGTGTAACATCACTCAGTATGCATTTGGCACACAATTTTTTGCTATACTTATAAAATTAATAATATAATTAAGACAAAAAATTAATCAAACAATATATATGAGTGAGGCACAAAGAGAAAATACCAGTAGACATGTTTGTAAGAAATACCAGATGAACTGAAGAAAAATTCTACCCCAGCCACTCTCCATCATAGAAGTGTCCACCACAAGTTCGGCAGAACTTGTGCTGGACACTTTTGGTCATGTGCAGTCAGATGGGATTAATTCTCTGTATGGCAACAAAAAAATTTTTTTATCAAATTTCACTGGAAGTAGTTTTGTTTAGCTGAATTATCCACCTGCTGTTCTTCCCAATATCAGGTGTATAATTTTTTATCTTTAAAGAAAAGTTCACTTATTACAATTAAGCCCTGATGGCTCCCATTTGCTTTAACACCTCTACTGGCTCTTGATAGCAGGAATTTTACCAGTATTTTTTTCATATTTTAACTCTTTGACTTTTATTTTACTCTTTTATTCCTCTTTTTACTTTTAAATTTCAATTTAATTTTTGTAAAACTATTCCTTTCCATATTTATTTACATCTATTTTAAAAAATTATTGAAGGTATAACTTCACATGGTATGCATTTGGCACACAAGTTTTTGCTATACTAATAACATTAATAATATAAAGGTGATAAAATATTAATTGGATGATAAATATGAATGATACAGACTGATCAAATACCAGTAGACATGTTTATGAGAAATACAAGATGAAGGAAATGAAGAAAAATTCTACCCTAGCTACTCTCCATCATAAATGTGTCCAGCACATGTTTGGCCAAACTTGTGCTGGACAATTTTGGTCACATGCAGTCTGGTGTGATTAATTATCTCTCAATAACTGCACTAGAAGTTGTTTGATATAGCTAAATGGTTCTGCTGAAGTTTTGTTAAACCTCATGTTAGCACTTTTTTGTTTTTCAAAAAAGCAATTATAGTCCAAGTTTAGCCTCACTGGTAGGCATTTGCCCCAACATGTCTACTTGCTCTTGATGGCAGTAATTTTTTTTAATTTTTTATTTCATATTTGATCCCTTTAATTTTACCTTTTTATCCCTCATATTGCTTTTGTATATCAATTTATTTTTTGTAAAACAAATCATTTTCATATTTTTTTACCTTTATTTAATAATATCATAAAAGGTGTAACATCACCCAGTATGCGTTGGGCACACAAGTTTTTGCTATACTTATAATATTAATAACATAATGGTGACAAAAAATCAATCAAATGATAAATATGAGTGAAGCACAAAGATCAATTACCAGTGGACATGTTTATAAGAAATACCAGATGAACTGAAGAAAAATTCCACCCTAGCTACTCTCCATCATAAAAGTGTCCAGCACAAGTTTGGCCAAATTTGTGCTGGACACTTTTGGTCACATGCAGTCTGATGTGATCAATTCTCTCTATTGCAATGAAAATGAATTTTTCTTCAATAATTGCACTAGAAGTTGTTTGATATGGCAAAATTGTCATTCTGAAGTTTTGGTAAAGCTCAAGTGGATTTTTTTTATTTACAAAAAAGAAATTATAGTCCAAGTTTAGTGCCACTGGTGGGCATTCACCCCATCATGTCTACTTGTTCTTGATGGCAGGAATTTTACTTTAATTTTTTATTTCATATTTGATCCCTTTAATTTTACCTTTTTATCCCTCATATTGCTTTTGGATATCAATTTATTTTTTGTGAAACAAATCATTTTCATATTTTTTACCTTTATTTAATAATATTATAAAAGGTGTAACATCACTCAGTATGCGTTGGGCACACGAGTTTTTGCTTACTTATAATTTCAATAACATAATGGTGACAAAAAATCAATCAAATGATAAATATGAGTGAGGCAAAAAGTCAAATACCAATGAATCAATAGTTCTTTTTAATATTATGAATTTTTTGATTAAATAAAATAGTAATAATGAATTATATTTTTCATCCACAATTCCACTCTAATGATTCCCACTGCACAAAAAGGGTTCACTCAGTCCTTTCTTTACTGCTTGTGCATATATTTTATTGCCCACAGTACTAAAATTTTTTGTAATGATTATCCCACATCTGATTCAGGAATATATTTTTAAAAAATATAAGTTTTTTTTACAAAAGACCTTATCATATCCAATATCCCACAAAAAATACAACCTGTTTTTGTATTAAAACCCATTTATTATTAAGAAATTGTTAAAATAATAGATTAGACCCTGGCACAGCTAGATCCATACCAACCAACCTAAAGTCTTTTCAATATTGAAAACAATTAAATAATATTATGATATCATACTAAATTATGGGCACCAACCATAATTCAGCACTTCTCATTTGCTCTGCTACAAAATGAGTGCATGTAGCATTTTTCTAATGTCAGACTGTTTTTTTTCCTTCCCTCACACCTTTAGTCCAGAGTGAAAATTTAGTATGAGTTTTGGTCAAGTTGGTTTGCCAGTGTTATCTGTATGCAATATGAATTCATATTGCATATTTCAATTTATGCATAAAATATACTTGTTAAGCATCATTTTTTTGCATTTTTCAATCATTATGCATATTTATGCATATGCATATGCATATACATTATACAGATGTATATGCATATTAATATATTTTATTCATATACATATATGCACTTTTTTTTGCATATTCAATATGCATATTTTTAATGCATATTCAATTTTAATATTTTTATGCATATTCAATATGCATATTTTTTATGCATATTCAATATGTATATTTTTTATTCATATTTATTCTTCATAGTCATTATGCATACACTTTGGATAGGCATTTCACATCAATTTTTAACATGCAATAAGTATCCACCATGCAAATTTAAATGCATATGCATCTATATCATACACGCAACATATATTCAAGTTTAATATTTGAATATTAAGGTATGCTAAGTGATGTTGTTCAACCTTTTTCCAAACCTGAGATTAACTGATGTTCAATGTGGTTCCTAAGCTCTGCTCAAGGAGGGATTGTTCTGGATTCAATCTGTGACAGTTTATTTTTTCAATGTTTTTTCATCTGATTTAAAAACATATTTCTGACAGTTTCAGGATGGTTTACAAACAGTTTCCTGACAAATTCCTGATAGTTTCAAATAGAGGGAACTGCTAACAGTTCACCCCCAGATTTCCTGTGGTGATGGTTGTTTCTATATTTCAATGGATTATCTCATGTTATTCTTGTAATTTTGGTTGTGACATGAATCTTCTTTTGTAGGGGGAAATTCCTTTGGTTACTAAGGCCTTTGAACCTGCTTGAAAAGAAAAATGCGGTGCTTTCAGGGTGTGTAATTGGTCTGGGAAACAAGAGGTGGAAACTAGGGATTTATGGATATAAAAGGAGGAGGTTTTTGGACTATTATTCTACATTCTTTTACATCACATTTTAAACATATAAAATATCAATTAAAATACATACTCATTAGTACTGTTAAATTATTATTAATTTTGATTTAAATAATTATCTCTATCTTTCTATTAACTGTAAGCTGTATACCAATTATATTAAGTGTGATTAAATTACTGACAACATTATATTGAATTACCTTTTTAATATTTAATTGAATTTCAACAAATTTATTCATAATAAACTACTTAATTCTTCTAGACAGAAGACTAATAAATCTATTCATATATCTGTACTTGAACTCAGCCTGAAAAAACATGCTGGATCTTGCAGTATCAAATCTGAGTTATTCTTGAATCAAAAATTGATTGAGAGATTGTGTCACGCTGATTTCAAGTACAGAGAAGTGAATATCTTGATTAGTCACTTTTCTAGAAGATTTTAATGGTCTTATATGAATACTGTAGTACAAATCCAATAAGTATTAAAATATAACTCAATATAAAGGTCTCAGTAATTTAATCTTACTAATGATATTTGGTTTACAATTTATGGTTGGTAGAAAAATGGAGAATAAAATTTAAAAGATACTCAAAGAATTTAAAAGCACTAATGAACTTGTAATTGTAATGGTTATATGATTTAATTGTAATGATAAAGAATGTAGAAAACAAGACCAAAAACCCCCTCATTTTATACCCAACAATTATCCAATTTTTTTCCCCTGATTTACCAATCCTATACACAGCCAATGATGCCTCAATCTAGCTAAGACACCTGAACAACAACATAAGGAGTGACCAATAACACAATTAGAATGATATCACTTCCAAAAATCCTGGAGTAATAGGGATAGCCCATCAAAATAAAGAATAAGAAAAAATAAAATATATGCATGTAATAGGGGATGTCAAACATTACCATATACACCTGGCGGAATTCAGTCTCAAAACACCCTTCCAAGATGCTATCATAAATGGATTACTTGGGGTTAGGCATGTCAAACATGAGGTCAAATAATTCCTACTCTTGCTCCTTTTCCTCAACCACAATTCAGCCCACCAATACATATATTCCCCTTGTCAGCCTAAATATCCCTAGGACTGAGTATTTCTTATACTTAAAATAAGATAACCTTAAGTACATTAAGTTTATATCTTAAAAATAAGGTTAAAATAATAATATATATGATTATATTACATATATATATAATTATTACTCTATTATATAAATTATAGTAGTTTAAATAGCTTATCCATAGCCTAATAATACTTATTAAGGTGTTAATGGAGTTATAATATACTTATCTTAAGTGATACTAAGTAATTATTGACATACATAAGCTTATATGTATACATAAATCTCACATTCAGTGAAATATGCAGTATATTATGTATATTTAGGTATATAACTGGGTTTTGGCCCCTTAATAGCCTATAAAATTTGTTTTTCTGCTTATTTTAGGTCATATGGACGTATCCAGTGGACTCACAACGCCTACAGAAGCATAAACAACTATTTCAGGCGCATACACTCAGTCTGGACAACTTAATCTGCTTCCTTGGATGGATATTCACAGATTTATGGGTTGGGTGGTCATTTCTGGGTTAATGTGGATGCTTGGGGATGTTATTGGGGGCTTGGACATTTCATTTGTTTCCTTTATATTCTTTGGCTTTCATTATATCCTCTTTGTATGAGTTATTTTACCTGTTTCATTATGGTATCCGCTTTTATCTGGATTTTCTATTCATGGTATGGGTCTGTGTTATCATTAATTGTGATGGAGGGTCCTTACTGGAGGTCTGGGTGTTGAATCTGCTTGAAGTGGACGCCATGGGGAGGTGATGGGCCCTCACAGTGCTGTAATTTCCGGGGATAGCAGTGACATCATCTGGATTGAAGGTCATGCACTCCAGTGGATTTTGGTATAAGTAAGGGAGGATTTTGATGGTTATTAGATATCAATCATTCACTTACTACAATTCAAATAAACATTACAACACAATTATTAGCATTTAGAAATATATTATAAAGCCATTATAAATTGTTATTATCTTTATATAAGCTATAACTATATTATATTCATCTATTTTCCACCACTAGAACGCATTTAAATCCAAGTATTGTGAGTTTTATTTGAGAATAACTATTTTATTATTCTTCCCCTGAGGTTTAATCACTAAGTCATTTATCAATAAGTAGTAGGACCATAAATAAATACTATTATATCATACTTAAATACTAGATACACTGACACCCCTAATGCACTGTGCATCAAATTTCTGCACCCCCTCCCCCACATCAGCCTGTTTAATTTTTTCACCATTAAAATTACTGACACAATTTTTTATATTTTTGATTATATTACCTTGATCTTTGTTCTCAATTTTTTCTCTCTTCAGTTTAGCTACTCTACCATTTGAAATTCATTTCAAACTCACCAAAAGTAAATGGAAGGCTTGCATTCATGGTCTCAATTAGACATTGGATGAAGCAAAAGCTTGGATTCTTGAATGAGCTGGAAAACCTGTAAATGTTGAAGGTGTAGTGAGAAATCTTAACACCTTTAATTTTTAAACTTTTAATACTATTCTCCTGACACATGAGTTATATTTTTATCAATATGTACACCTCACAATGCTTTCATCTAATAAAGTCATGATTTTCAACACAAGATTTAGAAAATTTGTGTGAGAGGCTAATTTTTGTAGTAGAAGAGACTAATGGTGAAAATTATTGATTTTATCCATAATTAGTATCTCTGGAAGTTTCAAATTAATATAAGAGGATTGCTTTTGTAACGTGAGAGTACAATATTACAAATTATGGGTGTGATCCTTGATTTGCATCATTTGAGGTTGAAAATTAGTGCATGAAGCTTGCTTTCAGAGTAATAGAGTTCAATAATAAAATATATGGATAAAATTCATTATTTGCACTATTGGTAGGGGGAAAATTAGTGCAAGAGGCTTGCTTTTACAATTTAAGAGTTCAATAATGCAAACTATTGATGAAATATATGATTTTAAACATGGGCTTTTACAAATTAGTGTTTAGGGCTTGCTTTTGAAATTTAAGAGCTCAATGATACAAATTATAGTTGAAATCCATTATTTGCACCATTGACAGTGGCAAATCAATGCAAGAGGCTTTCTTTTAAAGTATAAGTGTTCAAAAATAAAATTTTTGGATGAAATGCTTGATTTTCACCATTGGTGGTTGCAAATTGATGTGGGAGGCTTGCTTTTGTAATGTAAGAGTCACTTTCATCAAAAATTTCAGAGGTAGGTAGATTGACACAATGCACTACAGCAGCACGTATGTAATTTAAGCCTAGCTCAAGTGTGAGTCAGATGACAAAATGTTTGCTATTTGAGTATCCCACCATGAACATTTTTCAGAAGTTCCATGATGTTAGTGGTGACTTATATCTTGCTAAAAAGTGCAAGGTTAATATAGGAATGGGTGCCTAAGGATAAGGTGAATAAAAATTTTAAGGTATGGGCATTGTAGAAAGACTCTTATCCAAGGGAGTTGGATAAACCAAAGAAAAACCTGTCACTTTAAGTAAATAAAGAGTTCCCAATTATCTAAGCTATAACTTCTACTTGATAAGAAATAACCAATAAAATATTTTTTATTAATGGTGTTGAGATGTAGAATCAGTGTTCTTTATAATGAGGTTAAAAAACACCACAGTGAAGCTGTATTTAGAAACGTTATATAAATGATTGAATAATATATTTTTATGAAGCTATATTTTTATGTAAATTAGTTGATAAAATATGATCCCTGGTGATGAGACCTCTAAAATGGTACCTTATAAGTTAATATTAATGATGATGAGTGAATTTAATATATTTTTATGTAAAAGTGTTATATTTATAAGGGTATTAAAATTTTTATAATTTTTTATGAAAAATAATTAATGATGGTTAAAATATGAATTGTTGTTGTTGGTTTTTGTATGATGATTTTTCACTGATGATGTCTAATTTCAAGCCTACAGGCCTTATATGCATAGTATGTCATGTTCTGGTACACATCTCACAGTAGCGCAGAAAATATTTCAGTTAGTAGGAAGCGCAAAAAAGGGGTTTTCAAAAGCATAAAAAAAGTATACTCACTGTGCACAGTTTTTTTGTGTACTATGGATTTATGAGCCATGGCAAGAAGAAGGTTAGGGGAAAGCACATAATGGACTATAGGAAAAAAAAATAGGGTATGTACTTGCAAGAGTCATGGGAAGCACTAGACGCATAATATGGAATTATGAAGCAGCAACAAGTGATAGCATGAAATTTATGCTTAGATAAGAGACATGTCATTTAAATTAGGCTGTGTCTGCCCATGAAAATGAAAAACATGTCAAGAAAAGAAGGTAGTACTATGAAGACAAGTAGGTTGATAAGCAGCTCTCAAACAAAAAGAAGTAAGAAGTAAGGGTAATGACTTAGCTCAAAGGGTTTCACAATTAGTAGATACTCATATCACAAGTGTGGTTTATTACAATGGGTATGGAAGCTGGTACAGTACCTATTATTTAGTCAGGGGTCTCAAGAAGTGTAGGGTGTGTACAAAAGTTAGAGTGTTTTAGAACTAATGGCTGTACTTGCACAAATGTTTCAGGCACTATTGGAACCAAAAATCTTGCTAAAAAAATGTACTTAGATCATTTAGATACTTATTTACTGTTTGATATTCTTGTATTAGTGTTTAACTTGTGTAAGAAAACCTTTAAGGGATTGAAATATAGGAAATGGGTGCTGAACATACAAATGTATAAAAGAGCACTCACTTTTAAATAAAGGAGAGGAGGTTAAAAAAAGATATAACAGTAGATGATTTTTAAGAAATAAAAAAGAGAAATAGATATATATATATTTTTGTACATTTTGGGTGTGCATACCAGAAGTAGCACTGTAGAGTTATTTTATTGCTACAGTAAGGATAGTATTAGATAGAGAGCTTCAAGAGGGAGTGACTGAGAGTACTAGCTCTTTCTGAGAATAGATCTAGCCAGCAGCTTGATTTCTTTTTAGAAATATATTACCCTTTTTTTAAAAATATCTCTACAAATTTATCCTACTCTCTCCTCCATAACAAAAATTGATAACTACACTTACAATATGTGCTTTCACTGTCTTTAAATATTAGAGTGGAAGGCACTTCTTTTTAAAACTAGTTTTAGAAAGAAGAATCAATCCATCTTGTATTGTGTCTATAGCTTAGTATTATAGAACTCTTTCTTTCTACAATTGGTGTCCCAACAGTGGCAGAAAGATTGTAAGTATGGTTATTATTACTTTTTTCAGGGGTTTTTAAAAGAAGACTAAAGCAATCCTGAACTTCAGAAGAAGAGTTGTAGGGTATAAAATGAGTGAATTGAGCTGTTATCAGAGGATAGAATAGGGCTGTCTTAAAAGAATATAGTTGCTATAAATTTTTATTTTTTTTTGAAAAAGTAGTATGGAACCTACAGCAACTACCTCTAAAGTTACTCAGGAGAGGGAAAATTATCCTAACTTTACAGTGTCAATACTTCCAATGGTTTTGAGAAATATTAGGTGCAATGATGAAAGCTTGAAATTTGCTGGAATCAACACTCAAAAGTTTTTGAGGAGGTTTTAGCAAGCAGCAGAAGTACATGGAGCACCAGATTATTATCTGGCGCGTCAAGTGTTATTTTTTACTGTAAATTAATGAAGAGATGATCTAGAAGAACTGGATGGTCACAAGAAACACAACTGGAAAGCGTTAAGAGTGCAGATGTTGAAAAGATTGCTTAAACTTACTGAGGAAACAAGGTATACAATTAAAGACCTAGACATCTTGGTTAACAGGGTAAAGGTTATAGGGGGTATCAGAAATCCTCAAAATTCAAAACTTTTTGTCAAGAATTTGATCAGGTGGTGGATTATTTGGTTAGTAAAAAAGATGATAGTGATTTTAGTGTGTCGTTACCTTAGTTTTGTGAGGCGATAGCGTCTGAGGTTGAAGATTGGGCAAAGAGGCACCTAGATAATGAAAGAAAATTGGTTAGGAAGAAAAATGGGGATTATAACTAGGCAAGATTGGAGGCTGTGGAAAAATCAGTGGAAGCTGAGATGAAGTTGCATTGGTCAGAGCACTTACCAGCTAGGGTTTCCTTGGAGGATGAAGTGGAGGTGGAGGTTTTGAATAATACTGGATCAACTTCTTCAATGTCGACCCCAAAAGCTAAGGCAACACCCCAGGATTAAACTTCAGTGATGGCAAGAATCGAGGAGTTGGAGAAGAACTTGAGTGAAGCAAATAAAAAAAGCCTAGAATTAATCCTCAACCTTCCCGATTTTCTTCAATAGTATGTTATTACTGTAATAAAGAAGGTTATAAGAGGATGATATGTAATGTGCTTCAAAAAGACAAAGAAGATAAAGTGGTTTTTGAAGAGGGTAGAGAGCTGATGTTAGAGGAAGGAACAAAACTTGTTATGGATAAGGATTGAGGCATAATCTAATGATATTTCTAATTTAAAGTGAGAATTTGAATACCATCTTATTAAATAAGTGTTTTAATTTATTTAATAATTTTACTGACACAATTAAGGGTCAAAAAAGCACCAAATATTATAATAAGATATGTATAGATTTATTTAATATATAAATTTAATTAATTGATTTAATTACATTATAAGTTTATTTTACACTTATACTTAAGATATATGTTTATAATTAATTAATTATTAATTTATATTTATTAAATACACAAAAATGCGCTATAACTTATAGAATATAATATTTATTTTGCTTAATTGAAATGTATATATAATTTATATAATAATAAAATTAATATAATAATAAAATTAATATAATACTTATTTTATATGTATTTAATAAAATACTTATATCATTTCATTATGCAATATAATATTAATTTATATACATAATATAAATATTTCTATGCCCTCTTTTGATTCCAGTAAATTGACATAACATTTACTGGGCTCCTGGTATAGCCTGGCTGACATATTTCATCAAAATTTCATGTAGATATGGTTATTTGGTAGAGTAATCTCATGAGTTGAAATAATAAATCACTATTTGGTGAATTTTCCATATGAAAGACCGAAATTCAAGCTAGATGTAAAAATTTAAAGATAATAAAAACAAAGTAGTATAAATTTATTTAAACTTTAATTTTAGTGCTTGATTTTGCTTCAATGCTGTATTTTGGGATAATTTCAGTGTCAAAATTGGAATAAGCACTATATAATTTACAAAGTGTTCTCATGTTAAAAAATGTGCCTCAGGTAAATATTTTAATTTTATTATTGTTCAAGAACTGAATCAAATAGGTAAAAGTGGTACTTTTTCATAATTCTATCAATTTCAAATTGAAAAACTATTATGTGATATTCATTTTATAACAAAAACACAATAGGTACTTTAGATTATACCCATGTAGAAAAGCAGCTGTAAATGCAATCATCTTTTTATTAAAAATAATATTATTCCATGTTTTAAATGAAAAGAAAAAATATTTCAATTCTATGGTTTTGAAAAATAAATTAAATGAAACATTGCAGGTACGCTTTTTTAGTCATTAGAATTAAAGTTTTGATAGGAGTAATTCAAAACTGACATCTTACACACAATTGTAAAATTAAATATATGGGTTCAAGATTTATCAATGATTTATTAGAATTATGATATTTATGCTGATTGGTAGATCTTATATGATGTTTCTATTCAATTTTTAAGTGTATGAGAAACAATCCCTTTGATATTTTATTTAAA
Source organism: Hemileia vastatrix (assembly GCA_030280995.1). Lineage (NCBI taxonomy): Eukaryota > Fungi > Basidiomycota > Pucciniomycetes > Pucciniales > Zaghouaniaceae > Hemileia > Hemileia vastatrix. Next base: position 26,232,382 of record JASXTE010000013.1, read on the forward strand.
CAGAAGAATTTAAAAATTTTCTTGAAATTGGCCTTATCACAAAGCAATAATGGAATGAGTATATTGTTATAAAAATTAATTTAAATAGAAAAATTTCAAATCTTCATAACAGATTAAAATCAAATCATGACTATTAAAATTTGACTTTTTTTAAAAATATATATTGATTTAAAAGTTATTTACTTATTTTTTTTTACAAAATGAACAATTTTATTCTGTGAGTCTTCCCTTCAACTTACAAGTATAAGTCTAAAAAATTAATATGATGCTCTGAATACTCTATATAATGTGTACCTAAGGCAAAAATGATGTTTTTTTGAAGTACTTCAAATCTAAGCAGAAGAGCTGATATCTTTTTTATATTATATAGTTGTATAAAATTTATTTTTAGCTAGTCTCTTAATCTGTTATATGGAAAGAAATCATATCATAATAATATATAATCAACTTAAAACTATTTTAAATATAATATTTTCTAAAAATGATTCTTAATTTTAACTTATTTTCAGAATATCAAAGTATTTAATAAAAATATTTTGATATAAAAATATAATTATTTTTATATTTAAAAGTATTTAATAAAACTTCTAAAAAAGTATAAATTTCTTATGGCTTATAATAGCTTGAACCACACTTGGAAAAAAGATTTCATTAAGAGTTCAATCTAAGTTCAAACAAAAACATCATAAATAATTTTTTTGAAAATGTATATAGTCATTGAAATGAAAAAAAATTAGTAAAAGAAAGGACTCAGAAAATTTTTTCTGATACTGAAAATATTATCATAAATATATTGAGGTAGATAACTTATTAAATTTTTTTAAATATGCAGTTGTTACATTCAATTATCCAGTTATATATAGCAATCACAAAATAAAAAATCAAACTAAATGGTTATATATGTAGATAAATCTTTTCTTCAACCTTTACTTGAATTATTTATTTTTATTCAAAGCTATTTTTAATCTAACCAACATATTTTACTATTACATTTAAAGATAAATACAATAAACTCATAAAATACATAATTTATATTGTTTAAAATTTCTTTGAATTTTTTGTTCTAGTTTTCAACTTTTTGCTACAATGGCCAACTTTTAATAAAATTGAGAATAATTAATATGTATAAACTAGAAATAACAAGGAATAAAATTTTGATGAATTATAACCTATTCCAAGTGGTAAATAATGTAACTAAATACATATTTCAGAATTTGAGTTGCTTGTGTTTACTAAAAAAATGTGGCCAAGTGTTGAGAAAGGAAGATATTTGTAGGGAAGAAACATGTAAAAAGAAAAAAACTACAAAGTAAAATAAAAAAAAATAATGACAGTGGACTGGGAAAAGTGAGTGAGGTTCTGGAGGAGGTGTGAGAAATAAAGAGAAGAGAAGGGAGGGGGGGTGGAAGGAGAGGAGAGTTGTTTTCTCACTGTGAAGGGAAGGGATAGGATAAAAAGGGTAAGTAGATGACAAGGTTAGAAACAAGATAAAGGGGGTAGGATAGGAAGGCTGATTGAATATAAGGGAGAATAAGGGGAGGGAGGTATCAGATGGAAGTCCCACTTGGAATTATACCAGGAATCGATTCAGGAAGCAAAAAAAAGCACTAGAAACCTAGTGCACACTTTTTTCCTGCTGTGAATATTTTTTGAGCTATTAATCAACTGTGGTCCAATGAAGTTTCAAATGAGTTTCAAGGTGTTTTCAAAGTAAATTTAATATTTCTTTATGATTTTCTCATCACCACCTCAATGTGTGCTGAAAAAGATAGACATGGTGAAATAAAAGAAAACTGGTAGACAAGTCGTTTTTGAGTAATCATAGAGTAATCTATAAAGTAACCTTCAAGGAACCCTATTTTTAGTATTTGAGCTTTGAACAGATAAAAGTTGAATAAGTGATTTTGAATAATTTGAAAATCTGATTAAACAATGACTTTTTCAACAGAGATTTCAAATGGTAAGCACATTAAAATACTCAAATACCTCATTTAAACCAAAAACCTTTGAAGATTTTAAATTGTATTTTTTTCTAATTCAAAAGGTGTAACTAATTGCCTGCTTGAATGGCTAATCTTATTTGGAAGATAAATTTACATTTAATAATCCTCCTCACTCATATTGTTTTCCATCATAAGCTACTTTGCTTTAAATCTTTGAATATTGATAGATACTTATTGGAAGAATAAATTTGAATAATCATATCAAAATGGTAAAGCATAATTTATGCATATAGTTTTATGAGTAGAAATGCTCTAAATTTTCTAGAAGAAGAAAAACAGATTTGATTAAAAGTCAGTTTGAATTTTGAAACCCTATGCAGCTAAAAATCAGTGCTGCAATTTGTGAGGAATATGAAATTTACCAAATAATTATAGGAATATATTTTATAATTTTAATAAACCCTTACAACATCAAAATTTGGTCTAGGTTCTATAATTTTTATATTATTCAAGCTAGTAGAAATGTGCATAGAGAAATGTGGTTTCACTAATCCATAAATTTTTTTAATATTTCAGACTAATTGGTCAGCCTATTCACCAAGATGTAGAACCTGATTTTGAGGAAGATGTACTAATAGCATCTCTTCCCAGACCAATTATTTCTGGTCCTACTCCCATGGAAGGGGTATAGAGAGCCAGAGATGGATCTGGATTAGTGAAAGAAGCTGGTGATGGAGCTAGGGTTATAATAGGTGAAGATGTTATTATGTGGGGTGAAGATGGAAATTTTGGTCCTCAAGAGGTGCCCAGGCCAAGGTTATTAAAAGTAAATTACAATATGAAAGGCCAGTAGTATCTGGTCAAGAAATCACTATGGAAATGTTTTTGGGTAGAGTGAATCAACTCCTGATTCCTCTATCTTTAGGCAAATTATTTACAATTAGTCTGACCATTTCAGAGAATCAAAAGAAGCATCTGAAAAGGAGATGGGTATCAGTTAGAGAGGTGGAGTATTTATTTTAAAATTCTGAAAATTTTTGAGAGGTGGTGGAAACTCATTTTTCTGCACCCCTAGGGTATTTGATGGTGATGTTAAATGGGAAAGAGGTGAAGGCCCTGGCAGATTCTGGGTCACAAATTAATTTAATTACTTTATAAAAAAACTATAATAAGATTTCCAATTAAATCTGGCACTGGTAGAAATTTAATAGATATAGATGGACATGGGACCAAACTTATGGCAACAGCTGAAAATTCCAAATTAAGTGTAGATGGATGTGTTGGTAAAGTGCATCTTTATCTGGCCAGAGGAGCTGTGAAAAAAATCTTTGTAGACCATTTTTGATGGATTTTGAAGCTTGAATTTGTTATCAGAGTGGCATGGGAATCAGTTTAGAAATAACTGGTTATGATATGGGGAGGCTTCATATGCTGTTGGCACCTCCAGGAGATTATGGTTGGGAGACAAGGCCTAGCCTAACCACAATGTGTCAGTGTTTTATGTGAAACAAGAAGAAGAAAATTAAAAGTTCAGCTTCTGGTTAATTTATTAAAAAAGATAAGTATGAAGACCCTCATTTTTTGGGTTAGTAAAGGCTGATAACTCTAATGTTGAAATCTCTCCTCAAGAAGAGATTCTGGATTGCAATAGGTCAGCTCACTTGGAGATAATTAAAGTGGATTCTCAATTATTTTCTGGTGATATTTTTTTGGATTTTCATTATGCTATAAACATTTATATAAGTTTATTATGATTATTTAATTATTCTATTAAATTTAAAAATGGATCAAAGGAAATGATGGGATGTATTATGTTGGATAAAAGCTGGAAAGGAAATTTGGTTAATTATTGTGATATTAGTGATGGATTATTTTATGGCCTCCAGCAAGAGGATAAACTGAAATTATCTCATCAAAACCAAAAAAAATCTCAGTATAGTTAATTCAAAAAAATCTCATATACTTAATTCAAAAAAATAATATTAGTGATGATTCTATTTCTTTCCTCCAGCAAGAGGTTAAACTTTAAACTTAATTTACTGGGTATTTTATGGTGAAAAATGGTAGAAGAAAAGGTGTTGTAAAATTAGATGATAAATTAAACAAAGGAAATGGGGTGGTAATGAAAAAATTAAAAATAAAAAATATTTTTCATTTTATTCTGTTTCTGATTCTGGTTCTGAAGATGAAAAAAACTCTTATGAAAAATTTTATAACGGAAAAACTATAATAGATCAAGTATCTCAAGCTAAGGTGGATGTTGATGCAGCAAAATATAAAAAGGTAGCAAATAAAATTAGACCAATCAATGAACTGCTTATAGCCAAATTCAATCTGCCTTTGAGAAGATTAGAATGATGAAGAGATCCATATGATAGTCCTTTAGTCAAGAATACACCAGAATCATCTGAAACTTCAAGGATCGCTTTTAAAAGATGGGAGGATGTTAATTTTGAATATGAAGGATGGATATCAGGTGAGGAAAAAAAGTTGTTGTTGGATGTAATTATTAAGAGGGAAAAGGCCATTGCATTTGTAGAAAAGGAGAGAGGTGTGTTAAAAGCATTCTTATAGGGAGCCCTACAAGATTCCAGTGGTTTGCCATGAACCATGGCAACTGAAACCTATTCAAATACCTGCTGCTTTAAAAGAAGAATATATTAAAGTCATTAGAGAAAGAATTTAAAATGGATTATACAAACAGTATTCATCAAGTTAATCAAGTCCAGTTTTCTGTATTAAAAACCTAAATGGAAAGCTTAGGGTAGTTCATGATCTAAAAAAATGAAATAGGATTAGAATAAAAGATGCAGGAATACCACCTAGCACAGAGTAGTTTTTAGAGATATTTGAAGGGATAGTGTGTTATGGTTTGGCTGATATAATGAGGGGATATGATAAAAGATAGTTGCATCTAGATTCTAGGCCTCTCACAACTTTTCATACACAACTTGGACAAATAAAGTTAACAAGATTACCTCCAGGAGAAAAAAATTCAGTTTCTGTTTATCAAGCTCAAATGGCTTCAATTCTACAGGACAAGACTCCTCAATATGCTGGTATATTTATAGATGATGGTGGAATAAAAGGACCCTCAACATATAATTGTAATGAAGTATTGAAGGAGAATTCAGGGATACAGAAATTTATCTGTGAATATGCTGTTATTTTAGAGAGTATTTCACTTAGGATTGAAGAGACTGGTTTAACTACTTCAGGTTCCAAATTTTGTTTTTGTGTTCCACCTTTTGAGATATTAGGTCATGTGGTGTGTAGAGATAGTAGGATTATGTCAAAGAAGAAGGTAAAAAAAATTCAGTCCTGGCCAAGACCAAAGAATATGACCAAAGTCAGAGGGTTTGAAGGGATATGTGTCGTTGTTAGAATGTTTATCAAGGACTTTTCTTCAATGGTTGCTCCTTTGAGATGGTTGACTACAAAAGATACTGACTGGCAGAGGGATTGAGAGTGTGAGAAGGCATTTTAAAGACTGAATAAGGTTGTTGGAGAAGTTATTATCCTTCAAAATTTAGATTAAGGGATGCAGGTCAAATTTATTTAGCAAATGATTATAGTCAGATTGCTGCTGGGTTATTTCTTTCCTAAACAGATAAATCTGATTATATAAGACCATTCAGGTATGAATCTGTGATTTTTACTGAGTTGGAATCAAGATATTCTCAGACTAAATTAGAAATTTTTTGTGTGGTGTTAATTTTAAAGAAGCTTCAAAATGTATTATGGGGACAGCACTTTGAACTGCAAGTAGATGAAAAATCATTATTTTAAATGATCAATTCCTCTAGTTTACTGAATGCTCCCATTACTAGATGTGTAGCTTTTATTCAAAATATTTCCTTTGATTTAGTTCATAAGCCTGGCAATATTTTTACTATTCCAGATGGCTTTTCAAGAATACCACTTACTGAAGAGGATTCTGACTCAGAAGAATTCAATGAAGATATACCTGTAATTAAGGCCAGCACAAAAGGTGCTGAAGACTTTCCTTACCTCTCCCAAGAGGCTAAGCAGGTAAGTTAAATATGTGTAGATAGTGAAGAAGAAGACCTTCACCATGAGGGTAAGCTGGAAAATAATATAAAGATGATAAATTATGTGCTTGAGGAGTGTGATGAAGGTGTAGATAAATTAGGTAAAAAAGATAATGTAGATGTGGTGTATATGGATGAGGAGGGTGAATTTGTGTAGGATAGTATAAAGTTGGTAAATGGTGTATATGTTGGAGTATGAGACAAATTTGGTTAAAGAGAGGTTGGCTGTATTTGAAAATTTGGTAAAAAAAAAGGTTGGAAAGAGATGAAGATGTTGATTCTGAAAAGGGTAAAAAATAAAAAGAAGAATATTTAGTTGTTAAAAGTTTGGAATTTTCAAAGACAAAAAATTCAAAATCTTTAACAATATATAAGTAAAGCCTAGTATTAAAATTATTGGCTCATCCATATGCAGGTGATCTAGAATATAGAGAAGTGCCCATTGATATTATATTAAAGGATTTTCAAGTTGATTTCTGGGGAAAGAATGGTTTTTATTATAAAATGGTAAAAAATTTATTAACTTTAGAAAGGCTGTAAAAATGTGATAATGATGAATAGTTGGCTATAAAAAGGAAGTCACTAGAATTTTATCTTTCCAGAAGAAGATAAATGAGGAGGAGATATAAAAATCCTCAAGTTATTATTACTTAAAAGTAAGGGCAAGAATTATTTATGAATTAACTGCATGAAAATATTAGGCATAGAGGAGTTGGTGAAACTCATAAACAAATTTTTGATAAATTTTGGTGACCTGGTATAAAGCTGACTACTAAAAATGGGTTCAGTCATTCAAAGAATGTCAAAGGAGAATTTATTTAAGGCTAAAGGAGCCTGGGAATGAAACTGGTGATTATACTCTTTTTGGTAGTGTTAGTTTGGATCCTGTTAATATTAAGGAGGGGAGATATAAATATTTTATTGTAGCCAGAGATAATGTATCTGGTTGGGTAGATGAAGTTTCTCTTATTAATTTGAATGCCAGGAATGTGGCATTTTTTTAATGAAAAATTTGGTATATTGGTATGGAGTGATTAATTTAGTGATGGTTGATGGAGGTCCTGAATTTAGGACAGAGTTTAGAGAGGCTATCTCAAAAAGTAGATCAAATTTTAGGGTATTGACCCCATATTATCCCAAAGCTGAAAGAATAGTAGAAAGAGGGCATCAAGTTATCAAGGATGCTTTAGTTAAAATTTGTGGATCAAGTGCTGAAAAGTGGAGACACTATTTACCATTAGTTTTATTTTCTGAAAGAATTACTTCCAAAAGGACAACTGGATATTCATCATACAAAATACTTTTTGGAAAAAAAGCAGGTTTACCAGTTTATTTAGAGGCTGAATCATATCTTGGAGTAAAGTGGGACATGGTCAAAACTACTGAAGAATTACTATGTTCAAGAATGGTTCAGTTTGAAAAGAAAGAAGAAAATCTAAAAAAGGCATATTTTAAAATGATGAATGATTGAAATTATTCAGTTAGATATTGGGATAAGAGGCTAGCTCATAGGTTAAGGAAGCCTTTGAAAACTGGATATATGGTCTTGGTGTATAATAGGAGTTTGGAGATTCCATAGGGAAGAATGTTTTTAGATAGGTGGAATGGGCCATACATACCTGAAGAACAGGTATCTGGTGATTCATATGTATTAGAGGAGTTGGATGGAGCTGTGTTAAAAAAGAGGGTAGCTGCTGACCTGGTCAAGCATTTCTATCCTAGAGGCACTAGGTGTGCCAAAGTTTAGCTCCAAAATGAGGATAAACTACCTACTAGAGTACACAGAAGATTTTCTCTAAAATAAGAAAAAGCTAATTTATTATTGCTTAAAAGAAGATTTACTCTGAAAAAGAGTATAAACTAAAAACTATCATTAAAATTATTGATCAATGAATTCAAATGTTAACATTTTATGGTGAAGATTTATGTAGGAATGTAATTATTTTTGGTAGAAGTGTTCACAGGGGAACCTTCTAAATTTAATATTGGCAAGTTTAGGGGTAATTGATGGGCTGGCTGCTCTATACACAATTAGCCCACATTTTTTATTACCTTAGTTTCCCTGTTTCTAGTTGAATCCTGGCTTAGTTTTTGTTATATAGATAGTCCTCTAAGACTATAAACTGGATCAACACAAATTCAATGGATTACACTCATTCCAAGCCAGATTCAAGGATTTATTTAATGTTATATTTTTGATCTTTGAAATTTTCTGTTTGAATTTTTTATGTTAAAGTGTTATTTTCTTTTAATATATTATAAATTAATTTTTTCAAGAGTAATGATCACTTGTGGTCTCTGAACATTTTTACAAATTGGAGGGAGCCCACACAGTTATCATTTTCTATTTTTTCTTTCATTATGTATTTCAACAATTTTAAAAAATTATTTATGTTTATTTTTAATTTATTAATTGTGTGTCCAAAATCAAGGTGCACTTAGATGTGGGTATGATTTCAGAGGTACGGCTCATCAAATGGCTGGGGGACATCTTTTAAAATTATTTCATTTAATTTTAATTTACAAACTTTTAATTATGTATTTTCAATATTAAATTTTTATACTTTAAAATATTATTTGGGGGTGTCAAAGTTGACCAACCTCCAATTAAATTGATCACAGATTAAGTTCCTTAAACTCCAATTATCTTGTGCAATTATTTTTGCTAATAATTGGATTATTAGACATTTTATGTGTAAAATTTAACCTCTTATCTGAAATTTTTCCACTCCATTTTTCATAACTACATCTTGGCCTACTTTCATTCATAACCACATCTTTGACTACTCTCTGGATATTCCTTCTACCTTGCTGCATACTCCCATTCTCATCTCATCATGTATATTCTCTCCATTCAGAACACCTTGCTATCTCATATGCTTGTTTTTGCTCTTTTTCATCTTCAATTATCTTAACATGCCCTATCATCATAGATCTTCTCAAAGGCAGCCTTCCCCCAGTTTATCTTCAAATTGCACTACTTCCTCTTTCCCCCGCTTAGCTGAGAAATCAAAGACCATTTAATTTAAAAAAGGTTATCATCTCATTCTTATTGACTGGCTGAAAAATAAATCTAACTGTGATTCATGTTTTGGTACTGAAAACGCAACTGAAGTAGGATGGTACCATGCATCAAAAATTAATGGTTATCTACTAATATCAAATGAATTATGGAATAAGACCAAGGGAAGGATAGATATTTCACCTAAACAGATGTCTAAACGTCTCAAGCATTATTAAGCCAAATACAAGAAGGCAAATACTCTTTCATCTTCCAATGGTTTTGGTATTACATCAACATCAGTAAGGGCATAAAATCCAATAATAATAAAATTGTATCTTTATGTCCTTACTTTAAAGAGATGGATGCTATTTTTGAAGAGAAAGCTGATATTAATCCTGAAAACATTTTAGATGGTGAAGAAGCAATATCCAAACATGATGTTAAAACAAATATTTTTCCTTCTTCTTCTACTCAATCCTCCCCTCATTTAACTTCCACAAATCAAGATATCTTTTCAATAGATCCTTATGGCAATATAAATCAACCTGATCAAACTAAAGTATGTTTTTTTTCTTATATCTCACCAATTTTTTTTATTTACATTTTCTTATTTCTAAAAAGGCTGAAGAGCAAACACAGGAGCCAAAGTCATCTGAATCAGAAGCTAGCAAAAATGATGATGAGAAAAATGTGACCTTGAACAAAAAGCAAAGGGCTTCAAGTAGTTTAAATTTACACTCTAAAAGAAGAATAAAAAGTGATCCTTCATCTCAAACACCTTTTTTTTCTATTGAAGAATTTTTAGAGAAATGTGATGCTGGTAAGTAGTACTATACCTCTTAATACTTTACTCTGCTTTTATTCTACTTTTTGTAAATACTTCTTAACACTCTAGAACAGGTGGAAGTTAGTAAAGAGACTCTAAAGTTTAAAAAGTAAAAATACAAGCTCTATTTAAGTAGGGGTGATAAGGCACAAGAATTGGAGGAGAAGAAATTTGAGCTAACTCTTAGTATTGAAAAATAAAAAAAAGAGGAGAAAACTTTCAGCCTGAGGTCAAGTTTAGAGACATGAACTAGCTTGAATGGTCAGTTTTCTAGAAGATTTTAATTGTCCTATATGAATACTGTAGTAAAAATCCAAGAGTTGTTAAAATATAACTCAATATAAGGGTCCCAGTAAATTAATCTCACTAATTATAAATGGGTTACAATCTTATAGTTGGTAGAAAAATAGATGTAATAATTCAGATACTATTCAAAGACTTTACAAGTGATTTTGAAATGTATTGTAATTGTATTGGTTATATATCTGATTGTAATGATTAAGAATGTAGAAAACAAGACCAAAAACCCCCTCCTTTTATATCCAATAGCTTCCCCAATGAACCCCTTGATGCTCTATACACAGTTAATGACACCTCATTCCAGCTAATAGACTTGTCCAAAAATATAAGGAGTTACAAATAACATAATTAGAATGATATCACCTGCCAAATCATGTAGTAATAGGGATACACCACAAAATATGGGGGGCGGACTAGCTAGAAAGTCTGAAACCTTGAACCCTAATTCATATCTTTTTGAGCCCACATTGAATTAGTGATGAAACCACCAAAAAAATATTGACATTCTGGTGAACTCAATATGAATACAACTTGAACATTTAATGAAGCATAGGTAATAATACTTTGAACAAATCTTGAGATATGAAAAATGAGATTTTTTATAGAAATTTTAATACAGTGCAGACCAAACCCAAATTACTCTGAAAAATACATATTTTAAACTATTTAAGAAGTTTCTTTGCAATTTAAAAAAAAAGTACACCAAAGTATAGATCCGGAAAGATACCATCTGAAATAATTATATAAGTTTCTTTGGCCAGAAATACATGGAGAAAATAAAATTTGAAATATGTCAATTTGTTCATGAAAAATTATTTTGTGCATTTATATTATTTATTGTTTTTTTTGAAGAATTGAAAAAATTATATACTTATTTTATGACTAGATAATATTGAATATTACAAATCATTAAAATATCTGAAGAATATGCAAAAATCTTAAAAATGATGTTACAAAGATATCAGTTAAACATATAATTTTAAAATTCAATTGACATACTATAAAGTAAATAAAATAATTTCATATTAATATTTATTAAAATTTATTTCCCTTCATCTTCAAAATTTTCAAAATATTAAAATTTAGATTTTTATTTGATTTAAGTAAATGAAGAAAATAACAGTAAAGGAGTTGTGGATTTTTAGTATTCAAGAAATTTCTGTGCCTACTCTTTGTAACATATTTTATATATTTTAAATTTTTTGTATATTTATTTTGTGTGGCTATCTTCTTTTATTGTCTTTTTTTACTCCCTCTCAAGAATACCCCACTCTTTTCCCTTTGAAATATTCCTTTATCCTCACCTCATCTTTCTCCCCTTCCTTTTCACTCCCCTCGTCATCATTATCAACCCCTATCCACACTTGCCTCTCCCTCTCCACCCCTATCCTTTCAGTTTGATTACCTCCCCATTCCTCCCTAACACTTTACTTCTATATACAGAAATAGGGACTGAGTTGAAAGGGAGGAAATTGGGGTTCAAGGATTGTGGAGGCAAGGTAACAGGGAGGAATGGGGCTACAAGGGTTGGAGAGGCTAGAGAGAGGGGTGAGGAAGGGTATATGGGGTAGCAAAAAGGTTGGGAAATAGTTTTAAGGGAAGATTAAGGCTTTACAAGGTATTTTGAATGAAGAAAAGGGTCAGGGAGAGGTTGGGAGGGGTAAAATGGGGATAAAAAGAGGATGGCATACAATGGGGCTGGGAGGGTAGCAAAAGGGGTGGGGAGGGAAGACAAGCATGTGTTGATAAAATTGAAAGGGATGGGGATTGGTGCAAACAGAGTGTGAAAATATGAGGATGAACTCTGCTCTTTGGGCAAATAAGAGAGTGCACTGCTATAAAATATTAGCTGAAACATACTTCTCAATTCTGTAAAAACAGTTGTAGGTAATAGAAAAAGTCACTAATTTTTTTATATGTAATCTGAAAGTTTTTAATAAAATTATTTTATTCAAGAATTGTGATATTGTCAATCAATTTTCATTGATCAACTTAAATTAATAAAGTATTATTTAAATAAGTTGCTTCAAAAAATACTGTGCATTGAGTAGACTCATGGAATGATTTTTTCTGGCTTCCATTCAGTTATCCTCACACTTTCACTATGTTTTCAATATAGATCCATTATTATTTGTGTGATGCTTCAAGTGAAATTTCAGTATTACTTCAGTCTGAGTTCCATCTGACTTCAAGTTGGGACTTGCTAGCATGTCCCCCCCAAATATTGCGTTGTGATAATCCATCAAAAATAAAGAATAAGCAAAAAAGAGAGTATATGCATGTTATACATTAAAAAAAAGCTAAAAAGACAAAATTAAGACTATCTATTACTCAATAATAAGGGGGATCAACAGTAAAAATTTTGGGTCTAATAATGACATTATACTACATGAAATCCCCAATAAAAAATTACCAAAATTGAATGAGAAACCACTTAAAAACCCAAAAAATGGCATGAGATGTGGGGTAACTACATGCAGTCCTTAGAAGACACTTTCACAGGTAAATTCTTGACTAATTTAGGCAAATTTAAGCATGGTTGTGAATTAAAGCGCCAAGATTGAGGTTATTAATGAAATTAGTGCATATAAAGAGGGTCAATGCATTTATAATTAAGCTAGGACACTAAATAAGCGCCTGTTGCCAATTTTAGTGTGTTTCCCCACAGTGGGTGTAGAATGTGAGGTAATTATAGTGTGAAAAAACTAACTTTGCTAAAAATAAAGCTATTCACACAGGAAAAATGCAGGCAGTATGTGGCCAGTACACAGAAGCCATTTCTGACATAAAAAACACCAAATTTGAAAAGTGTTATTTTTATTCATTTGAGTAGCCAAATAAATAGCTCTTATTAAGAAAAATTGATCTTTCAAAGTGTATTTTTATTATTTTTAAATTTTTAGCACATATAGTCAACTTTAAGTGATTTAAGGTGCATTTTCTTGTTTTTCTCACAAAACAATGAAAAAAACAGCTTTAATTCTACTTAAAAATTATGTAGCCTTATATTCAAGGTTCTTGAGAAAACCTTAAAACATTCAAACTTATTATTAAGTACTTAATACTTATAAAAGGTGAATATATGCGTGTATATAAGGTGTTATAATGGCATATTTTGTATTTTATCATAAATTTACTTATGTATACTATTTGTGTACTATAATTTATTGCTCCCATGTATAGTACATGTGTTTAACATAACATATAAGTACCTTTTACTCAGTCCTGGGGATATCCAGGCAGACAAAAACACTCAAGCATCAAAACCTAATGGAACAGATGAAATTTAAGCATGATCTTGAAGAAAATTAAAAGAAGAAAATTTTTTTAATGGAATGTGTTAAAGCCAATAAATCTTATGAGAAAATTAAATGTGTAATGAAATTTTTTATGACTAGTGTGTTATATTTCTTTCATACTTGAACTATTCATAATTATTTGTACATAAAATTTTGCAATAATTTCCTGTAATTCATTACTCTATTCATCATTAGTTAAATTTTTTGATTTTAATTTTAAAAATTCTTTTTTATTTGAAATTTTCATGTCTCATTTGAAAATTTGCCAATCCCCCCCTGCATTTTTATGAAGTAAGGGGTGAGTATCACCAAAAAATTTGCAAGTTACGAATCTTGAAATTCTTTTGAAAATTTGGCATTACTACCCCCTGCATTTTACAGGTATCACCAAAATTATTTCAAGTCAAGACTTTTACAAGTCTTATAAGAAATTTTGGCAATAATCCCCCCTGCGTTTTATTGAAGTAAGGTACAGGTATCACCAAACTTTCAAGTCAAAATTTTTTCAAATCAGATTTAAAAATTTGGGAATACCCCTCCCTGCATTTTTTTAAAGTAGGGGGTGGGTATCACCAAAATGTTTACATGTCAAAAATTTTACATGTCAGATTAGAAGATTTGGAAATACCCACCCTTGAATTTTATTGAAGTAAGCGGAGGAGTCAGCCTAGGTATCCCCAGGACTGAGTAATTATTATTTTTAAAATAAGATAGCCTTAATTGCATTAAGCTTATAAGTTAAAATTAAGGTTATAATACTTATATATATGGTTATAATGCTTATATATATAATTATTACCCTATTATATGACTTATAGTAGTTTAAATAGCTTATCCATAGCCCTATTATACTTATTAAGGTGTTAATGGAGTCATAGCATACTTATTATAAGTGACATTAAGTAATTATAGAGATACATAAGCTTCATATTCAGTGAAATATGGAGTTATATTATGTATATTTAGGTCTATAAGTAGGTTTTAACCTCTTAAAAGCCTATAACCTTAATTGTTCTGCTTACTTTAGGTCATATGGACGTATTTAGTGGACTCACAACACCTACACAAGCATACACAACTTTTTTCAGGCACACATATCCGGGTTGGACAACTTAATCTTCTTCCTTTGATAGATTTTCACAGATTTATGGGTTGGGATATAATTACTGGGTTAATATGGATGCTTTGGAATGTTATTGGGGGCTTAGGCAGTTAATTTGGTTCCTTTATATGCTGTGGGTTTCATTATATACTCTTTGGATGAGTTACTTCACATGTTTCTTTGTGGCATCCACTTTAATCTGTTTTCTTTATTTATGGTATGGGTCTATGATGTCATTAATTGTGATGGAGGGTCCTTACTGGAGGTCTGGGTGTTGAAACTGCTTGAAGTAGATGCCATGGGGAGGTGATGGGCCCTCACAGTTCTGTAATTACTGGGGAGAGCAGGGACATCATCTGCATTGAAGGTCTGTGCACTCCAGTGGATTTTGGTATAATTCACCACACAATATGGGGGGCGGACTTGCTAGCGAGTCCACAATCTTGGACCCAAACTCACCACAGATTGAACACACATTGAGCTATTGATAAAGAAACCATACAATCAGGGATGAACACCAGTCAGCAGAACAGTTTTAGTTAAGTGTTCAAGCAGAGTTCAGTATGGGTTCAGTATAAGATCAGTCTGAGTTCCATCTGAGTTTCATCTGAGTTCAGGTTGAGAAATTGCTAGCAAGTCTACCCCCTAAATTTTATAGTGATTAATGGAGGATTTTACAGGTTATTGGACATCACTTACTTACTACAACTCAAATAAACATTATAACACAATTATAATCATAAATAAATATATTTTAAAGCATTTATAAATTGATATTATCTTTATATTAGCTATAACTATATTTTATTTATCTATTCTCCACCACTAGCACACACAAAATCCAAGTATTGTGCGTTTATATTGAGAATAACTATTTTATTAGTCTTCCCTTGAGTTTTAATAACTAAATCATTTATCAATAAGTAATTAGACCATACATATTTAATATGAAATCATACTTAGATACTAGCATACACTGACAGGTGGGAATCACCAAAATTTGATATGATTACATAAATTAATATATAAAAAACTAATATATATCAACATCCCTAGTTTTAAAGTAATGAAAATTCCTCTAGCCAAATGTGGATAATATCTAGAAACAAATTTTTGGGATTTTTCACAAGTGTAGGCTGAGGAACCTCATGAAACAAATAAATGTTGTCATGATTCCCATTTATACAACATAGGGTTGTTGGCCCATAACTTTATTTTATAAATTTGAAATATAAGAGTTATTTATAAAAAATTTATAAAAAAATAAAAAATATTTGATGACTATACTCATACCCATACTTTTGTGATCTACATCAAGATTTTTTATATCTTTAAAATTTACCTTCTTTTTTTACCTTTTTTATTAAGTGGATTAATCTTTGACTGATTTGAAATGAAAATCAAAAATTTGTGAATTCTTGACAAGATTCTAAGCCAGGTGGAGCTTTGGTTGTTTGATGATGATCCTGAGCAGAGTTCTGAATTGTTTCAATCACAAAATTTCCCAAACCAAAATCAATCATGCACTGACGGTTTGGAAAATATAAGCCATGTCCTTTGATTTTAACTGGAGATGGTATTGGTTGGCCAGTTATCAGATTGATATATGAGAGGCTTCCAAAAGTAAGATAATTGGCATCATTCCTATAAATATGAATCTTATTTTGGAATCTTGAATGAGTAATAATAGCATTTGAAAAAAACAGATACTGGTTGCTAATTTCTTCCCATTCTGGGTCACACCAATCTGGCATTCCAACTTTGGTATCAAGGTGATGATTCTTTTTGAAAGCTTTATTGCAGAGTTTTTGGAGGCAAAGAGCAAAAAAAGTATTAAAAGAAGGTAAGGTCTCCCATAAACAAAAATTGTCATCTTTTACAGTTTTAGATCATTTTTTATGGAAAGAGTAGATGTTTATAGAAATAAAATTATTGACATGATTTTAAGGATGAAACATATATTATCAGACATACCAAGAGAATAGCCTTTAACAAATTTTGGTTTCCAACCAAATCCAATCATAATACCATCCAAAAGATTAATATTCCTTATTGGTAAACAAACCAAAGCCATTTGATATAGTGCTCTTATGAGATTGGATAGTTGTTTAATAGTTTCATCTTTAAAACCATTAAAAGAATGAGTTTCCTAAATAAATTGAGGTTTAAAAGAATTACTGATAACTGCTTAAATTTCATCATCTCCTGATTCAGTTAAATATTTTAAATCTTCTGGTAGCTCCATCAAAAAAGAGTTTTTTTGATCCACTCTAGTTTTATAGTACTCAATATTTGATACATGGACAAATAAAAAATCCAAATGAATTGTCTTTTTTAAATTTATTTTATTCTTCTGACTTCAAACATAATTATTTTTTTTGATGTTATGGATGATGATTGAAATGAAGTTGAATTTTAAAAAGATTATAAATATGATAAAGAGGATGATGATAGAGAAGAGGTGATTCTGATTAAATAGACATTTTTTTCTCTGAACAAAAAAAAATTTGTGTCAAAAACCAAAAATAAAAAATAAAAAAAAATAAAAACAAACATCAGTAAATTTATTTTCCAAAAAAATTAATTTTAAAGTTATTTGGTGTTAGATATACCAACTAAAGTCCTTGAAAAAAAATGATAAAAAAAAAGTATCATCAAAATATTAAACCAAAAAAAAATTTTGGTATCAGAAATTTTTTTCCCAAAATTAAAAATAAAAATTAAAAACACACACCAAATTTAATTTTGATTCAGCTTGAACCGTAAAAATTTTTTTTTATAATCTTCTGTAAAAAAAAAGAATTTTTTTTCTTTTACATACTCCCATATTGCCCCTCCTTTTCTCACTCTATTACCTCTTTTTTGTGTCCTCAAACCCTCTCTCCCCCTTCTCCCCCCTTTCATCCCTTTTAACCACTTTAGGCCATCTCACAATACCCCTCCTCCCCTTATCCCCCTGTCTCCCCCCTCTCAACTCCATCACTTCACCCCCTTCCCCCCTCCACCCTCCCCTCACCTTGCCTCCTCCCCCCTTTAATAGCTAAACAAATGGCTAAGAAGTTTGTTTAGCTATTAAATTAACTAGCTAAAAATTTCTAGGCAATTCATTAGCTAATAGGTAGAGGGTGGAGGTGAGGTGAGAGGGGAGGGGGAGGGGGGGATAGGGATTAGTAGGGGAAAGGAATAAGGGTGGAGGGAAGGAGGGGGAGAAGGGGTGGAGGGGGGAGGGGGGGAGAAGGGAGAAGGGAGAAGGGAAAAGGGGGGATGAGGGGGGGAAAAGGGGGGATGAGGGGGGGGGAGAGTTGAGAGGTGGCCTAAAGGGGGGAAAAAAAGGGCGTAAAGAGCAAAAAGGTGGGGCTAAATGGAGGAAAAGAGCGCCTGAAGGGGGCGAAAGTTGAGGAAGAGAATAAGGGGATAAAGGGGGATTGAGGCAGTCAAGAAATGTGAAAGGAAGGAAAAAGAGGAGGACAAGAGAGATAAGAGGGAGAGAATAGAGGGAGAGAAAAAATAAAAAAAATAAGTTTAACCTTGAAAAAAATAAATAAAGCACTTACAAAAAAAAGCAAAAAAAATCATTATTAGAAAATAAAAATTTAATAAAAATGAAAAAAATGACTTACCTGGTGAGATCAGTTAAAAAAATCCATCCAAAATATTTGAGGAATGTTTGAGGAGAGGAGCAAAAGGATAGGAATGAAGAATAAAAAAATGAAACACTGAAAAAATATGTGATTTCAGAAAATATGTGAATTCATGTTGAGCTGTTGAAAGAAAACCAATGAGCCATCCAAAAAGAGATATTCACCATAAATTCAAATTAAAAATAAATATGAAACAAACAAAAATACCAAGACAAGAAAATAAAGTATCCAAAGTGGAAATTTGGAAAGTATGAAAACAAAAAATTAAAAGGGTTGTGTGTCAAAATGGTTGAGGGTGATTGGAATAATGAAAGAGCATATTCTGGTTGAAATAATGTTTTGTGATTCAAGGGAGGGGATAGCTGGTGTTTTTTTAGGATATTCTTCTTTATAAATATCATTCCTCTCATCCTTTTAATCAGCTAGGATATTGTGGAGTATAACACAAGTCATGATCCAATGATCTGCATTTTTGATCTCCAATTTTTTTTGAAATTGAATTCTGAGCTCCTGGAGACTAGAAAATCTTCCCTTTAAAGTACTAATAGTATGTTCAATCCATACTCTTGATTGGGAAAGTTGATAATTAAAGGTATTTTTGGGGTCATTTTCTAAAGGTGAACCACAGAAAGCAGGTATAATGTACTTTCCACTTGCATATGCTGAGTCTGCAAGGAGTTACTGAGATTTTTCAAAGTATGAGTCAGGACTTTGAGAGATCCTCATACTTTGGAAGATGGAAGAGTCATGAAATGAGCTGGGGTGGCTACTATGAGAAGCAATAAACTTTTTGTTGATGCCACAGAAAATTTGAACAACAATAGAGTATCTACAAAGAAGATAAAAATTTATTTTATGAAAGATGTGAAATTGGAGAACATTTTAATGAAACCTTTTTTTCAATCAAAATAATGGTTGCCATCATGAGCAGGCCTTTGAATCAAAGGTATAGTTGTGCCATCAACAAAACCTTCACATCCAGGTAAACCTTTGGCTTTGATTACTTGAGAGGATTCAAGTTGCTTTTGTGGAGTTGGCCAATCAAGTGTTTGAGACTTGATTGAAAGGATAGAAATCATACAGCACTTGGTGTATAATATTACCATACCATATCCTATTTTAAAGAGATTATCCAAACGTCTTACAGAAGCACCATTTCCATTTGAGCCAAAGCAACATGATTCAAGAGCAAGTTGAATATCAAGATCATGCTGTTTATTTTGAGAATTTTTATGAAAAATATGTTGTTTGGAGATGAGTTGATAAATTTTGGAGAAAGAATTGAAAAAAGTTTGAAATAGTTGAGTGAAGTTTAGTTGAGGAATGTTGAGAATGGAGCAGAGATCATATCTTGGATCATGATTAAGAATTGGCCCCCTTGGGTTTATGTAACACTTTTTCAAAAGAAAAGACATATAGGCTAAATAATCTTCCAAATCAGAGTCCAATTTATAGTACAGAATTAAAATTAAAGCAATAGCATTCATATTTGAGTGAAGTAGATGCCTAGTGGAGAGGTCTTTCATAGTTGTGGATGGAGTGCTTATGTCATGAGGGAAGTGGGAATTCACTGCCAAATGTGCAGTTGAGGTGTGTAGATAAATAAAAGCTTTAAGTTTTTGCCACCAAAATTAAGTAGCATAGAGTGAGGAAAGACTTAAGGATGGCATCAGAAATTATAAGTCAGGTGACTTTCTTAAAGTCCATTATGGATGTGATGAGTTTAGGGTCAGGAATTAAGAATGGAAATTGGGGTAAAAAAGGTGGGATAATGCATTATTGTGTATATGAATCTTCTGCAATTAATAATAGGGGGTATCAAAGTTAGAAATCTTCCATTTCAAAATACCTCATTTCTCCACCAAATCAACCATGATTATTTTTTAAAATATGCCATATTGTGCCCTCAAAATACCTTTTTACTGAGAATTAATGTTGAGTTTGTGGCTTTCTTTTTGTGTTGTGAAATACCTTTTAAAGAATTAAAAATTTCTAACTGTCACGCGTCACGTGACACTCGAGGCAAAAGTAGCTCATTGAATCAATAATAAGAGGCTCAAATCCATACTTGAAGCGCAGAAAGTAATTCTCCATAGCAACTGCAACTTTCCTTTGTGTACTCGCTATCCAATCGCGCTAGCCTAAGCTCTAAATCTAAATTAGTCAATATCTCAATAGTGTGTCTCAGTATTTTCTTCAATAAGCAACACACTGCGCAATAGTCAATGTAATGGTGCACTAAAAGGTTTATTAAATGTCTGTGAATTATTAAAAGGGGTAGTGAGCATGGACAGAACGGATAGTGGAGGATTAAGGGGTTAACGGATGTTAGTGAGGAGGGTCCAGGTGTAATGGATTTATTTTAATGGTCTGTGGTGTGCGGAATAGTGAATGGGTATGAGGTCAATGCGAGGAGGAGTAAAGGATATAAAAAGGGTTGGGTTTTTGGTTCAATATTCCTTAGAATTAAATTATAAAATGTATTTATAATTAATAGTGGTAAAACTTTAAGTGAAATCATTATTATTGTATCTTTCTTACATTTCTCAATAATAATTCCTAAATCTTAAAAACTTGATTGTTGAGTTTCCAACCCTTTGTGAGATTATAAGAATTTTAACATTACCTTTAAACTATATTGGAATTCTTCTCGAACATATCTCAAAGCAGTAGCTCTTCCTTCGCGTCATCTTTGAATCACTTCCTAGAACCATCCCTCTGTGCTTCGAAGAAGTATCTAAACTCCTCATCTCACTAACAGGAAAATTCTCAACCTTGTGCGTAGGTCATCCTATGAAAGTATAATTTAATTCTCCGTAGTTCTCATTCTTTGCACTACTAAGTCCCTTTTCAGGTGTTTTCTCTAAATCCTTAAAATGGCACCTGTTCAACGCACTCCTCCTACAGGCGCTACTACTAGAGCTCGCGCCAGAGGCAGGCCAACAGCCACACGGCCTGTGTCCCCCACTCACTCCTTGGAGCCACTAAACCTTAGGGAAGGGCAACATTCAGTCCAATCTGTAGAAGACATCCCACAAGATTTTGATTATTCTAGTGATGATGAATAAGGAGAGGATACAATGCACGAGGCACCCTCCGCCCCTGCTAACCACCCTTCTGGTCACCCTTCAAAACCTGCACCATCTAATTCTCTGGAAGATTTCATGAGAGTTTTCATGAAGACTCTTTCAACTTCAACATCTTCAGAGGGATCTAAATTCAAAACTCCCTCTATGAAATCTCCTGATAAATTTGATGGAGAACATCCAGACAGATTGCGGCCCTTCTTGCAAACCTGCAAGCTACTGTTCCATAATGACCCTCAAACCTTCAATAACGACCGATCGAAGGTTGTTTATGCTTCTTCATTTCTGGCCAAAAAAGAAGCAAGATGGTTCGAACCTTATCTTCTCATGCTCTCTTCAACCAAAACCCATTTACTTATTAATAATTGGGAAAAGTTCGAAGACCAACTCTTCACGTTGTTTGGTGACCCTAATGAAACTGAAAACACAGAAATTGAACTTGATTTTCTTTGCATGAGTGATAATGATAAAGCCTCTGAATATATCTCGAACTTAAGAGTGCTTCAAACTTGAGTAGGTTGGAAGGATGCTTCTCTCAAGTATCATTTCAAAAAGGGACTTCCTTTGAGGATTCTGGATCAGTTAAATCTTCACGGTCAGAAGATGACTACCTTAACGGATTTAATGGATCGAACCCTTGAACTTGACGGCTTTTACCAAGGACGACTTCAACATTGTTGATACGCCAACAAATCTCAAGGCCTAAATTTTAAATCAGGACCTTTGTCACACCCATGAACAACTCAATCCTCCTTGACTAAATCCAAACCTAATAAGGGAAAGGACAAACCTTGACCAAAAAGCTCGACCCCAGGCGATATCAGTAAAGTACTGGATCTTAAAGGGGAACTTAAAGAAGCTGAGAGGAAGAGGCAAGCAGATAATGGGTTATGTATGTATTAAGGGGGTAAGCACAAGCTGGAAGATTGTGTAAAATTGAAGGAAAGAGAAGGTACTAGTTTGAAGTCAAAAAACTAGTAGATAGTTTACTTGTGTGCAAAGCAAACTATCTTATCTCTCCCAGTGCACAGAACCTCAATGTCTTAAGGACTGGAGTTGCCTTAAATCCCTTGAGATTCATTCTTTTTAAGGAGGGTATCCCCTTCAGTTGTCTTATAGACTCTGGAGCATCAATTTCTTTTGTCAGTTTATCTTTTGCCCAGAAGTTACAGCTGACATTTACAGATATCGATCGAACTCCAATTTATTTGGTCGAATCAGAGGAACCCAAATATTGGGTCAGTAAGAATTTTTATGGGTTTTCAACTTTCTGAACTTTCCCTCCTTTGAGTGGGGATTATCAGTCTTGGACGCCCCAAGAATGGACGATACAATTCTTGGTCATGAATTTTTAACACATTGGAATCCTGAAATTGATTGGACACGGGGATTGATCACTCCATGTACTAAGTATATTTCTGATTCCTCAATGCAGGTCAATAGGGAGTTAAACCACCCGCCTTACAATGTCCTGCTAGAGGACAAATCTCTTCCAGATGACTTGCAAGCATCTGATCTTTCTTTAAATGAGCAATTGGCTAACCCTTCTAGCTTGATGACTTCACTTGAAGAAGATTTAAATTGCCTCAAAGTAATCGAACTATTCTCTCTCAATTCTGGTCTTCCCTTGACAGATTCCCTTGAAGATGATGAGGACAACCAAATCGCCAACCCTAAAACCATCACATAGAGTTAATAGGTCCAGTACCTCCGGAAGGTCCTGTCTATTCTTTATCGAAGGACGAATCTAAGTTCTTCAAGACTGCATTGCAGAGAATGTAGCCAAAGGTTTCAGCAGAGCCAGTAAATCTCCAACTGGCTCCCCTTTTCTCTTTGTAAAAAAGAAGGATGGTAGTCTTAGGTTGTGTGTTGACTATAGAAAGCTCAACACAGTCACTAAGAAGAATGCATATCCTGTTCCTCCTATGTCATTGCTTCTTACCCTTTTCAATGGTGCTAATTTCTTTTCTAAAATTGATCTTAGAGGCACTTATAATCTTATTTGTATTGCGGAAGGTCATGAACCACTGACTGCAATGTGCACTAGATTTGGTAGTTTTGAATATTTAGTTATGCCTTTTGGATTGTGTAACACACCATCAACTTTTCAAACTTTTGTAAATGACATCTTTCAATATGTTGTCGAACAATTTGTTTTTGTCTATTTAGATGATATTTTAATTTACTCAAAGACAATAGATGAACATATTCATCATGTTCGACAGGTTCTAAATTGACTTCGAGATCACAGTCTCTACGCCAAGCATAATAAATGCAAATGCCACCTAAAATCTATTATTTTTTTGGGTTTTACGTTATCCACTGATGGTTTAGTTGTGGAGGACAAAAAAGTCCAAAAGGTCCTGGAATGACCTGAGCCCAAATCCGTCAAATCCCTCATGGGATTTTTGGGTTTTGCAAATTTCTATAGAAGATTTATTAAAGATTACTCTAAAACTATTTTCAATCTTACTTCTCTTCTTAGAAAATATATTCCTTTTGTTTTTACTTCAACAGCACAAAAGAATTCAAAGAATTGAAGAGGGCGTTCACCACAGCTCCAATTTTTTGACACTTTGATCCTTCTGCTTTGACAATAGTCAAGACAGATGCAAGCGATTATGCTATTGCAGGGGTCATTTCTCAATTAAATCGTGAAACAAAATTGTTTCATCCTGTTGCTTTTGAGTCACACAAACTCATCGCAGCAGAATTAAATTATGAAATTCATGACAAAGAACTTTTAGCTATTATTCATTGTCTTAAAAAATGGCACTCTTTTCTTCTCAGCTTAGATAGTCCTTTTCAAATTTTAACTTACCATAATGCTTTGAAATACTTCATGTCTTCCAAAGTATTAACCAGGCGTCAAGCCAGGCGGGCTAAATTTCTGTCTGATTTTCCTTTTTTCATTTCCTATTGCCCAGGTAAGAACTGCATTGTCCCAGATATCTTGTCACGTCGGGACGACGTTTACCCACAGTGGGGGGACGCATTTGCTGACAAGAACCCAGCAAATGCAAAATCAATCTTCAACGAATCAATTTTAACGTTTCATAAACTTGATTTGATGACAATTCAATCCTTTCAAAATCCACTATCCAACATCCTCAAAGCTCAGTCGAAGGAAAATTATTGTTTAGGGTTGAAAAACAAAATACTCTCAAAGCAAGGGGCCAAAAGATTTAGTATTGAATCAGGTTTATTAGTTTTCGAGGGTAGAGTAGTCATACCCAACAACAATGAAATAAAATTATGGATTTTCAATAGTCAACATTATTCTCCATAAGCTGGTCATTTTGGAGTTGATAAGACCTACCAGTTAATAGCGAGGGATTTCTTCTGGCCAGGTATGACCAGGGAAATTAAGGCCTATATAAAAGTTTGTTACGAATGTAATAGGAATAAGGCTCCCCGTCACCAGAAGTATGGGTTGCTTCAACCACTTCCTATTCCCTCTAAACCTTGGGAATCTTTATCAATTGATTTTATTTCTCAACTTCCTCTTTCTAATAATTTTGATGCTATATTAGTAATAGTAGATATATTTTCAAGAATGTCTATTTTTATTAAAACCACTACTACTGCTACAGCAGAAGATTTGTCAAAATTGTTTCTAGAATATGTATTTTCCAAACATAGCTTACCTAATGATATTATTTCAGATAGAGGCTCATTGTTTGTATCCACATTCTGGACCCAACTGTGTTGACAACTCAATATTACAAGGAACCTCTCCACGGCCTATCATCCTGAAACCGATGGGCAAACGGAAAGGGTCAACCAAATCCTCAAACAATATCTTCGAATGTATGACAGTTACCAACAAGACAATTGGACCACATGGTTGCCATTGGCCCAATTTGCTTATAATAACTTGACTCATTCTTCGACACAACAATCTCCTTTCGAAACTGTTTATGGAAGACATCCTCGATTCAACTCAATCCATGTAGGAACTAGTCATCCTGCAGAACATTATCTTCGAACCATATCACGACTCCAAGAGGAACTTAAATCAAATTTGGAATTAGTGATTTGAAGGTACAAGGAACAGGCCAACAAACATCCACAAACTGCTCCTTCTTTTAAACCAGGCGACAAAGTATGGCTCGACGCACGAAACATTCAAACAACTCGACCATCAAAGAAATTGGCTGAAAAACGCTTGGGGCCATTGGAAATCAACTCTGAAGTCTCTAAAACTTCATTTTGACTCAAGCTACCTCCTAAATGGCAGGCTATTCACCCTGTTTTTCACGTATCATTCCTGGAACTGGCTTAAGAAACATACCTGGGCAAGATCCAACCTCCTCCGGAACCGGTGGAAGTAGAAGACCATCTAGAGTGGGAAGTAAGCCGTATCCTTGATTAAAGAATGCGCAAGGGGAATCTTCAATACCTCATGGAATGGGAAGGCTTCCTCGATGACTCAGACAAAACATCCTGGGAACCAGCCATCAATGTTTCTAACGCCCCTGAACTCCTAAAATCTTTTCATCTTAAATATCCTTTAAAACCAAAACCTTAAAACACTCTTTAACTTTTTTCTTTCTCTTTTTTTTTCTCTTTTCTTTTTCTCTTTTGTTTTTTTTCTTTTTAAAATCTAAAACATCTTTACTTCTAAAAAATTCTTTTAATTTTGTTTTCTTCTTTATTCTTTTTCTTTTCAAAATTATTCAACCTTCTTTAAAAATAAAAATAAAATAAAATAAAAGTAAAACAAAATTAAAATAAAATAAAATAAAACAAATAAAATTAAAATCTTTTTCTTTTTTCCTTCTCAATTTTCTATATACATTCTTTCTTTAAAATTTTCTTTTCCTTGAACTATCAAAATTCTTCACAAACATTACACGACCATCTTTCTGGAACTTCACTTTAACCTCTAAATCACTCTTTTAAATTCTTCGAACAAATTATTTCAGTACAGTCTAGTATATAAGTATGATATAATAGTGTTATTTTATGGTCCTACTACTTATTAATAAATGATTTAGTGATTAAACCTCAGGGGAAGACTAATAGAATAGTTATACTCAAATTAAACTCACAATACTTGGATTTAAATGTGTGCTAGTGGTGGAAAATAGAAGAATAAAATATAGTTATAGCTTTTATTAAGATAATATCAATTTATAAGGGCTTTATAATATATTTCTGAATGTTAATAATTGTAGTGTAGTGTTTGTTTGAAGTGTAGTAATTGAATGATGATAATAAACCATCAAAATCCCTTCTTACTTATACCCAAATCCACTGGAGTGCACAGACCTTCAATCCAGATGATGTCACTGCTATCCCTGGCAATTACAGCACTGTGAGGGCACATCACCTCCCCATGGCGTCCACTTCAAGCAGTTTCAACACCCAGACCTCCAGTAAGGACCCTCCATCACTATTAATAATAACACAGAGTCATACCATAAATAGAAATCCCAGATAAAAGCGGATACCATAAAGAAACAGGTAAAATAAATGATCAAAAAGAGATTTAATGAAACTAAAAGCATATAAAGGAAACAAATAAAATGTCCAAGCCCCCAATAAAATCCCCAAGCATCCACATTAACCCAAAAACATCTTTCCAACCCATAAATCCGTGAATAACCATCCAAGGAAGTAATTTTAGTTGTCCAAACTGGGTGTATGCGCCTGATATAGGTGTCTATGCTTCTGTAGGTGTTGTGAATCCACTGATTTCGTCCATATGACCTAAAATAAGCAGAAAAACAAAGGTTATAGGCTATTAAGGGGCTAAAACCCACTTATATACCTAAATATACATAATATACTGCATATTTCACTGAATATGAGATTTATGTATACATATAAGCTTATGTATGTCAATAATTACTTCATATCACTTAAGATAAGTATATTATGACTCCATTAACACCTTAATAAGTATTATTAGGCCATGGATAAGCTATTTAAACTATTATAAATTATATAATAGAATAATAATTATATATATATATAATAAAATAATATATATTATTATTTTAACCTTATTTTTAAGATATAAGCTTAATCTAATTAAGGTTATCTTATTTTAAGCATAAGAAATACTCAGTCCTAAGGATATTTAGGCTGACACTCCCTCACCCCAAAAAAACAAAAAAAAATGTTAAGACATTTTAATTAATCTTAAGGAATGAAATAATAAAATAAAAAATTTTTTATAATACATATACTGATGAACAGTATTATTTAGATTTAAATTTTTTCAAGAAATTTCTAAGATCAGAGATTTCATTTTCTGGAATCCACTGGTCATATTCACTTGATTTATTTTTAAATCTTAATAGATACTCAACTCCCTTTTCTTTAGTAAGGTGTCTCTTTTTAAGTATCTTTTCAATTTCTGCTTTTTCCACTATTTCTTCAGGTTGCTGTTTATGCCTTCCTGATCTTCTTGGAAAGAGAGCAGTATCATTAGAATGGTATGGTTTTATAAGAGAAATAGGAAATACTGGATGTTTTCTATCATAAGGTGCATATAGAATAACCTCAACAGCATTATTACCAACCATCTTTTTAACTACAAATGGTCCAATGAATGGATCCTTCAATTTAACATTACCGTTTAAATTGAAATGTAGCGTTGAAATAAGGACTTCATCACCCTCTTTGAACATTTGTTCTTTATGGGCTTTATCCCATCTTTTCTTTTCATACTCAAAAGCCTTATTTATACATTCTTGAGCATGTTTTCTGCATAATTCTTGCATCTGAAGAAAAGATTTAGTACCTGGATGAATATCCAATCTAGGTAACTTATTAAGAGTTTTAGCAGGGGTATTAGGTACATAACCCAACCATAACTCAAATGGCTTTTTGCCAGTGACAGAATGTACTGTACTATTATATGCAAATTCTAAACCTGGGATAAGGGTTACCCAATCATGCGTGAATTTGTCATTGTCTTTAAAATTAAGACCAAAAGCACAGTATCTTCTTATATATCCTTAATGATTTTAACATCCTCAAAATTCATTAAAGATTCATTTGAGTCTATATTTAATATTGGATTGTAAAAGATGGACAAATCATCTTCCAACATACAGACTTCATTTTCATCACTATATGAGATATTACTGTCATAATCACTTGAATCATTACTCTTTTCTACTTCATTTTCAGATTCATGTTGATTTTCAACAATATTTATGTTTTCCTCACATTTGTGACCTTTAACCCAAGGTTTGTTACACTTATAACAAGTATTTGTTTCATACTTTTTAGGTACTACAGGTGCAGTAGGTTTTTTCTGCTTCTCCTGAAGTGTTTTTGAATTCTGAGTTTTTACAGGTTCAACATTTTGCTTATAAGTGGAATACCTTGATTCATACTTATGGTTTAATAATATTTCATTGCAAATATTAATAAAGTCAGAATATTCAGTAACATTTAATGTTCTAGCTACAACAATGTCTCTGACAGATATAGGTAATTTGTATATTATCTTATCTTTCCATAAGTTAAAATCCATATGAGGCTCAATGGCTTTTAATATTTTGTTTAAATTCATTAAAAATACCATAGGTTTGTCACCATTCAACGGATTATACCTAGTCTTCTCATACAGTCTCTGCTGAGTAAGCCTGAATTTAGAACCTCCAAATTGTTTTTCAATAAGTTGTTTCCATTCAGCCCAAGAGTAGTCTCTACCCTCACTTAAGACAGCTTCAAACCATAATAAAGCAACATCCTTAAATAAAGAAATTGATTTTGATGTTATCTCTTCATCTGGTAACTTATATGAGAATTTCAAGTTGTCAATTCTTTGAATAAAATGTTGCCAATCAGAGCTGGCTTCCCCATCATAAGTTGGGTACTGATCTATTTTAGGCCAGTTCTTCTGATTGGATTTTATCTCACTAATCTTAGGTAAATTCAACAACTCATTTACTTTTGATAAATGGTCTTGTATTTCTTCCTGCACGGATTTGTGACTTACATTTTCAGATTTGACACTACCACCAGATGGTTTTAATTGTGGTGGTACAGGGAAGGAATGAGATTCACTTTTGCCAATGAAAGGATTATTATTATATTGATTATACTTATGATTATCCTGGTTCATTAGTAGATTGGCAGTTTCAATCTCAACTTTAGTTAATCTTTGTAGCAGCTCAGAGACACTTTGATTTGTCTGTGCAAAAGATAACTTTGTTCTTGATTCAGTTTTTAATAAGTGTGTTTCATATAATTTTTCTAACTCACAAAATTTGTTTGAAAGGTCATTATATTTATTACTCAATGAATCATATTTAAGAGTTAGAGACAAATGTTCTTTCTCTAATTCTCTATTACGTGTTGCTAATTGAGAAATGTTCAATGTTAAGGATGAAATTGTATCACTAGTGAGCTTAACTGTCTGTTCCTCACAATCAGTCATCCTATTCCACAATGCTGAAACAATTCTATGGACAGTTGGATTATTGTTAAAATATTCCATGTCCTCCTTTTCAATTCTCTCACTCTCCTGTGAACTTCTCATCTCACTAGTAGGTGGTTGCAACTGAGGATTAACTGTATTATCATTGTATATAGTACTGTTATTATGGACAAAAGACAAGTCAGGTGTATCTACTCTAAAACCTAAATTTCTTAAATCCTCCTCTATTTTTTGTACAGATTTAACATCAATAGAATTACCTATATTGTAATTATCAGTATTATGTCTAATCTGAGAGGGTAAGTTACTTACCAAGGGATGGTTGCCAGTCCTGATTTTTGGCGCTTTTTTCCCTTGTAAGGGTGAGCTGAGGAAGTCAGATGAGGGGGCGGATCCCTGTTGCAACTGTGGCTTGTCCACTGTTGGTGAAACCAGTCCCATTTCCATTTGTCTACCAGGATTTTCTCCTGGGAGTGAGTGGACCCTCCTTGGGTAGGGGGTTGCTGATTTGATTGACTGGGATGGCCTCCCTTTAATTCTGCCATTGCCTGATTCATCTGCTGAAATCCTACCTTGCAATTGTTTTGCAACTGCTCTACTTCTTTGAACATGAGAGATTTTGATTCCTCTAGCTTCAGAACCTGTTTGGCCAGGTGGGACAGTTGATCCTGAAGAGGAGGAGACCTCTTTTTGATAGTTATCTTTTTTAAGAGGGCGTCCTTTTCCTCTATACTCATGCTTTCTGGCTGGGGGTACTGTTGTCCCTCCATGGTGATGTCCTGGAAAGTTTTTATTAGCTTTAGACCTGGTATTATAAGCAGGCTGTTCACTTACACTATCCTGAGGAGCACTCATATTGTTCAGAATAACAATATTTTACGTCTACAAAAGAAAAAACTCTATGGAATTTAGTAGACAAGAGATATTAGCAATTATATTACTAATAAAAAAGCAATGGAGCTTACCCTGAATTTATATCTTTATTTATTTAAATAAAATGTAAGAAAAATTCGAAAAAATCTGTTAAAAATATAATAATAAGTTTAACTAGACCTCTATAAGGGTGAATAATTAGCTTACCAAGCTTTAGCCAAATACCAATTTAATTGGGTGTTATATTGGTGTCCAAATACCAAGTGAAATTGGGTTTATATTGGGTACAGTTACTACTGTAAATATCTAATTTTTATGATAAAAAATTAGTACAATTATTATAAGGGTTCTTTTCCGCAATCAATGAGTTATGATGACCCACTAATATGCAGCAGACCCAAATATTTGGTTAATTTTGAGTTGTACTAAGGTAAAAATCACGTCCCAAGGCTTATACTAAATAATAAGTAAAATATAAGGAAAGACCCCCAATTGTCAGTACAGTCTAGTATATAAGTATGATATAATAGTGTTATTTTATGGTCCTACTACTTATTAATAAATTATTTAGTGATTAAACCTCAGGGGAAGACTAATAGAATAGTTATACTCAAATTAAACTCACAATACTTGGATTTAAATGTGTGCTAGTGGTGGAAAATAGAAGAATAAAATATAGTTATAGCTTTTATAAAGATAATATCAATTTATAAGGGCTTTATAATATATTTCTGAATGTTAATAATTGTAGTGTAGTGTTTGTTTGAAGTGTAGTAATTGAATGATGATGATAAACCGTCAAAATCCCTTCTTACTTATACCCAAATCCACTGGAGTGCACAGACCTTCAATCCAGAT
This sequence comes from Hemileia vastatrix, assembly GCA_030280995.1. Lineage (NCBI taxonomy): Eukaryota > Fungi > Basidiomycota > Pucciniomycetes > Pucciniales > Zaghouaniaceae > Hemileia > Hemileia vastatrix. Next base: position 26,263,770 of record JASXTE010000013.1, read on the forward strand.
GATGTCACTGCTATCCCCGGCAATTACAGCACTGTGAGGGCACATCACCTCCCCATGGCGTCCACTTCAAGCAGTTTCAACACCCAGACCTCAGTAAGGACCCTCCATCACTATTAATAATAACACAGAGTCATACCATAAATAGAAATCCCAGATAAAAGCGGATACCATAAAGAAACAGGTAAAATAAATGATCAAAAAGAGATTTAATGAAACTAAAAGCATATAAAGGAAACAAATAAAATGTCCAAGCCCCCAATAACATCCCCAAGCATCCACATTAACCCAAAAACATCTTTCCAACCCATAAATCCGTGAATAACCATCCAAGGAAGTAATTTTAGTTGTCCAAACTGGGTGTATGCGCCTGATATAGGTGTCTATGCTTCTGTAGGTGTTGTGAATCCACTGATTTCGTCCATATGACCTAAAATAAGCAGAAAAACAAAGGTTATAGGCTATTAAGGGGCTAAAACCCACTTACATACCTAAATATACATAATATACTGCATATTTCACTGAATATGAGATTTATGTATACATATAAGCTTATGTATGTCAATAATTACTTCATATCACTTAAGATAAGTATATTATGACTCCATTAACACCTTAATAAGTATTATTAGGCCATGGATAAGCTATTTAAACTATTATAAATTATATAATAGAATAATAATTATATATATATATAATAAAATAATATATATTATTATTTTAACCTTATTTTTAAGATATAAGCTTAATCTAATTAAGGTTATCTTATTTTAAGCATAAGAAATACTCAGTCCTAAGGATATTTAGGCTGACAAATTACTTCTTTTTTTCAAAATCCTCTTAAAATTTTTTCTTTTTCTTTTCTTTCTTTTCTTTTTTAAATAACTAAAATCTCTCAAATCTTCAATTAATAAACTTAAATAACAAATTTTTTTCCTTTCGATAAATTTTATTTTACAACACAATTATTTCAATCAATTATTTCTTTTTTCTTTCATTCTTTCTTCTTACTTAATTCATTTTCTTTTTGAACTTTAAAACTAAAACTCCTTCAATCAAAAATTCTGTCTTTCCTCTCTCATTTAAACTTTTTCTTTCAAAAATTTAAAAAAAAAACAAAATTCTATTTAAATCTTATTTCTGTCTTTTCTTTTTCTCTCAAAATCTTATAAAAAATAAAATATTAAAATTTTCATAAAACAACAAAATAAAATAACTAAATACAAATTTTTTTTTACTTTTCTTTTTTTTCTTTTCTTTTCTCTTTTATCTTCTCCTGAACCAATCCCATCATCTTCTCCAAAATTTCCCTTATTTCCTTCCTACATTTCTCAAAGACTTCCCCCTCTCCTACCGGGATCACTTCTCCAATTTCCAGTAGCTCCTTGGCTACGTCAAAGGAAGCGGTATCGACAATCTTATTGATTTCTCCAATCAAGTCTTCAATAAATTTCGCTTGTTGAACCTGATGAGGCTTCCTTGACCATACCTGATCAAGGGTTTCTTCGTGTTCCTCCCTCGAGGTTACCGCCGGTAATCTATCTTCAACCGGCACTGCCACTTCCACAGCAGTGGGTTCCACAAGGGTCGCTTCCACATTTGAAGCTTCCGCCATAGGGACTTTGATGATGACTTCTGAATTCTAAAACAAGATCATCAGTACCTAAAATTCTTAAATATCAGGGAATAGACTTACTTTGAAAATAGGGTCAGCCTTCAAAAATAATTTTGGATTGACCTCCACCGCCACATCCCTCTCCTATTCATCATCTTCAATGACAACCCGCCGTTTTTTTGGGGTCCTCCTAGAGATGGGAATCTCCTCTTCCTCCTTGAACAACTCGTCGACTTCCTCTTCTACTACTCGCTTTTTACTCGCAGCCCGAGTCACCCATGTTGTCACATCATCCTCAATCTCCTCCTCACTCTTCCCCACCAATTGATCGTCCCCAATTGAGACGTCCCAAATGTCTTTTACTACTTCCTTGGTCTTAGGGATTACCCAGTATTTTGTTTTAGTAAACCAACTCTCGATATCGGCATTCTTCGACAAGGAGTTGCACGCCACCCTTCTCCATCGGCAAAATTCGCACTTCTGGTGAGGCCCTTTTGTAGCCGTGCTTTCCACGCAAAAATATTCCATTGACTCGCAGGCCGTGCAAGTCTTGGTAAACTGTTGGGTAACAATACCCCCATCTGCTTTAGGGTGTGGAGGCGTGGGAGTTGGTGTGGGGAAATCCGTCATAGTGAGTTAAAAAAATAATAATAATAATTAAATAAAGAGGAAGGGAAATTAGTGTGGGAAGTATTTCTTACGCTCAACGGAGCTTGCGTTCTTATACCCGGGCATCTGTCACACGCCACGTGACACTCAAGGCAAAAGTAGCTCATTAAATCAATAATAAGAGGCTCAAATCCATACTCGAAGCGCAGAAAGTAATTCTCCATAGCAACTGCAACTTTCCTTTGTGTACTCGCTATCCAACCGCACTAGCCTAAACTCTAAATCTAAATTAGTCAATATCTCAATAGTGTGTCTCAGTCTTTTCTTCAATAAGCAAAGCACTGCGCAATAGTCAATGTAATGGTGCACTAAAAGGTTTATTAAATGTCTGTGAATTATTAAAAGGGGTAGTGAGCATGGACAGAACGGATAGTGGAGGATTAAGGGGTTAAAGGATGTTAGTGAGGAGGGTCCAGGTGTAATGGATATACTTTAATGGTCTGTGGTGTGCAGAATAGTGAATGGGTATGTGGTCAATGCGAGGAGGAGTAAAGGATATAAAAAGGGTTGGGTTTTTGGTTCGATATTCGTTAGAATTAAATTATAAAATGTATTTATAATTAATAGTGGTAAAACTTTAAGTGAAATCATTATTATTGTATCTTTCTTACATTTCTCAATAATCATTCCTAAATCTTAAAAACTTGATTTTTGAGTTTCCAACCCTTTGTGAGATTATAAGAATTTTAACATTACCTTTAAACTATATTGGAATTCTTCTCGAACATATCTCGAAGCAGTAGCTCTTCCTTCAAGTCATCTTCAAATAACTTCCTCGAACCATCCCTCTGTGCTTCGAAGAAGTATCTAAACTCCTCATCTCACTTACAGGAACATCCTCCACCTTGTGTGTAGGTCATCTGGTGACACTAACTTTGATACCTTCTAATGTCTGATCCTGGGAAAAAAATTCCTGATCACTAATTGCGGATCCCTCAACTTTTATACACCCTATAATGAATATAAAAAATAAAAATAAAAATAATAAAAATAAATAAAAATAAAAATAATAAAATAAGATAAATAATAAAATAATAAAAAAATAATATAGAATATTATATGATAGTAGAATGTTTTAGGGATTTTTTATATATAGTTTTATTTAGTCTCTTTAATTTTCTAGAAAGAGCCTGAAGAGTCAAGGAAGTTTTCTTTTGAAAAAGATGGCACAGTAAAGGTTTCAGGAGGGGCTCTATTGAATCTTTCAATTTCTTCAAATTGACAAGGTTTTTTATGGTTAAGCAAAAAGGCCATTTTAAAGAGACATTTTAAAGCTTTCTCTCTTGTAAATACTTCTGCACAATATTTTGGCAGATAAACTTTGTAACTGGCAAGGTTAACATTGAAGATGGAATATAGTTGTTGAGCAACCTCATTACATTTCAACATAGCTGAAGTAGGTTCTGGATCAGGAACAAAATAAGCAGACAGAGAATAATGGGATCCAGAAAAATCTAGATCTAGTCATCAATAAAAGCTAAGAGATAAATTTAAAAGAAGAATGAAAACTTAATAAACTGTGTCAATCTCATGATTTAAAGGAAGGCTTAGTAGAGATTATTCTTCAAGTAGGGAAGAGTAGGGATTTTTAATTTTTTGATATGAAGGTGGTTTTAAAAAATCAAGAATATCTCTGGATGGATCAGGGATTGGTAACTCATTAACTGAAGGAATATTTCTTTTCTTATGGCAAATTATTGGAGAACAGGAAGATCTGGGTCGCTTTGATGAAGAAGAAGGATGATGGGGGCTGCTGAATTTAGTTTTAGGAGGAATAGGCTCTATTAAAGGAGGTGCAGAGAAAGAAGAAGAAGAAGAAGGAGAAACATCCAGAACCAATCTAGGTGGATTCAAAATTACTTTTGGAGAAGTAGGAGTTCTAGGTATGACAGAAGAGAGTCTAGATTGCAGAGAAGGAGCAGGATGAAGAGCATATGGAGGTGGACCCTGATATTCTGAGTCAGAAGGAATATTTAAAAAGTCTGATAGTGTGAAAGGAGTAGAAATTTTAAAGGTGAATGATTTTGGAGAAGGAGTAGAAGGTTTTCAATGGGATGCAAAGCTGGTGACAGAAATAGGGAGTGAGCCATATTTAAGGCCAGAGTTTTTATTTTCTTTTCAAAGCACTCAAAAAAGGCCCTGTTGTAGGTGTATCATATCTGGTAATATTTGTAGGTTCACTCTTGATGGTTAAAGGAACAGTAATCACAGGCTTTCTCACTAGAGGCAGTTAATTTGGAAGGAGTCATCTTGAAAATTTGATAATTAGGATGTAAAGGATAATCTGGATAGGAGAATAGGGAATGGAGAGAAAGGATGGTGGAAATAAATGGGCTCAAGGACAGTAGTGGGCAGTTGGAATCAACACAATATTTGGTCCTCCATGACCTTAAACTGGAAATAAACAGAAAAATGTCAATTGTTTATCACCCATGAACATAAACTGGAAAATTACTTTCTCTTTTGTCTACCAATACTATAAACTTGAAATCAATTAAAAGTTTTGTTTTTAAAAGATATCATGAGGAAATTTTAATTTAGTTAGATATAAAATTCAGTCATTTTAGTTTATCACTGCTTTATGAGTACTCAAACTGTTACTCACTCATTTGGACAATTCAGTCATTAATCAAAACAGTGCAACTAACTTAAGAGAATAGAGATGTCATTAAATGGATTTATTTTAGGATTGAAAAAAAAGATAGAGATTTTTAAGGTAATTGATGGATATTTTTAAAGCTAAAAATAAAGGTTCCAAGAAAATCTGGTAAAATTATGATTAATGTTGTAGACAATCCTATAGTACTAGCTATAGGCCTTGAACAAGGGAGTTGGAGAAAAACCAGAGAGAAAATCCCCTGTCCTTTTAAAAAATACCAGGTTAGATTAATTTGCTACAAAAAATTGAAGACTGTTACTATACCCCTTCTAAAAACTTCTTGACTGCTTAACAAGTCAAGACAGTAAGCTAGATGACTACAAACCAAAGAAAATCTGAAATGTAGAAATATCCACACCAGAAAACTAAAACACTGTGCACTTGTCGCACATAAAAAAATGTTAATACTTGATGCAGGTTGAAAAGCTACACCAGAGAAGCAGGTTGCTAAAGTAGAGTTAAATGAAGAACTCACCTTGCAACAAACACAGCCAATTGTAGCCAAAAAACAGTGAAACATGAGTAAGAAAAAGTGATCTAATTACCAGATGGTTGTATGATAATTAAAGCTGTCCCAAAATGTTTCATTAAGTATGTACACACAGACCCCCATCTAAAAATCTATGATACAGAAACTAATTTGGCGCTGTGGTAGCCTAAAGCTTAGTATGGCACCTAAGTACGTAAATGGAGTTATTTCGGCGTGCAAGATTGGAGTTATTATTTTTTTATATATAAAAGGGTTTTATTTAATTTATTTGAGTTTTAAATATGAAGAAATTGGTCACAAGCGAATGCCTGCACAAAAACAATTTATTTTACGGAGAAAACTTATTTTTACGGTCTGAAAAATTTATAAGTATCAAATCGAGTCACTCAAGAGCCTTGGGAAATTTTCCCAGAATTTTTACTATTTTTCTTATATTTTTAAATGAATTTTAAAGTTTTATAGAAATATTTACGTTTTCAGAAATTACTTAACTTCGATGAATTTTGACGGGGTAATTAGAGCTGCGCAGACTATGAAAATTAGTTTGGTATGTAAAGGGGAAGTAGCTCTATTATGTGTAATTTTTCTAGATTTTTTATTATAGTTTTAAGGTTCTAATTGAGTCCAGAAGTCCGGACGGACTCCGTTCTGGCTCCGTACAGACTTCGTACGGGCTCCCGATTGACTGTGGGTGAGCTCTGGAGGGAAAAACTTAGGCATGTGACTAGGAATACTTAAGCGCCTCTCAAACTCGAAATTGAGAGGGGGGGACACAACATACAGCTTAATCATTGACCACCACGGTCTCATTTTTTTATTACTCAACAAATTAAATTAAATTGTAATACCCTTATAACATTATATTTTATATATAACATTTTAGAAATACTACTCAACAATTTAAATCACACTTCATACAGGGTATCTTTAGAAAGGTCTTCCTCACTGGGACTTGATTATTGCTGTCTCATAAAAATATAAATTATTATAAAAACATAAAGTCAATCTTTACAGATCTTTCACTGGTACACCTTAATTGTTGTTATCAGTATTTCTTTCTCAACAGCCACTTTTACTTAAATCTCAATAAGCATTAATTATTTTAGAGTTTCATTATTTTATCAATCAGATCCAAGTAGATTGGTTAGCTTAGTGATTTAGAATTCCCATTTTGTTATCTTATTGGAAGGACGGGGTTTTCAGCTAAATCCATACATCTCCTCCGGATTCTGCTTACAGCAAGGCGACTGTAAGAGTTTACCTTACCATAGTTGGCGCCCAACGTGGGGTTTGAAATCTCTAGCTTTCTTTAAAGACTTACTTGGATCAAGAATGTTATTAGCCTGCAAGAGGCTTATTTTCTGGAACTCTAATTGGATTTTTGTTATTGGCCTGCAAGAGGCTTGTTATTTTATCGATTGTTAACTCTTTTCATTACTTATTGGGATGTCTTCTTCTGCTGTTGCTTCTGGATCTTCTAACCCTCTTACTCCCTCAGTTAGAATTGTTTCTTGGGATGGCCCAAAGTTTGATGGGGAGGAGGTTAAATGGTTCATTAGCAGGTATGAAGCTGCTGCTGCTGTTGATGGTGCTTCTCATGTGGACATGGTGAAGCAAGTTAGGTTTTTTATTGCTGATAGGGAGGTGGAAAAAGAGGTTATTGCTATGCAGGCATTCAAGGACAAGGATTGGGTTAAGCTTTCTAAAGCTATGGTTGATAGATGGGGTGTTAGGTTTACTATGATGGACCTCAATAAAATTGTTGGAGACTGGTGAGCAAAAGGTGGTGTTTCTTCTATGGCTGACTTCAAAAAGCTCTGTGTTCAGTTTGATGAAGTGGTGGAATATCTCATACTGGTGGAGGAGTTAGTGCATGAGAACCAGGCAAAAGATTTGTTTTGGACAGCATGCAGCAGGGATATTCGTATGGACGTCTTGAAGGATCTTTCAAGAAAAGATTTGATGAAGGAACTGCCTAATGGTGAGCAGAAACTGCCAGCTCTGGAGGTTATAAAGGACAACATTCAAGCCCATCTAAAGTTATTGGCGTTGGACAAATATCAAGAGTCATGCACTCAATATGTTAGCAAGGTCAGCGAAGTTTTGGCCGAAAACAACAATATTATGGTCAAAGCCCAGGAGGCCAAGAAGGCTCAAATGGGATTACCTGCTGCTAAAGTTGAGGGCAATGTAGATAATAAGATGGTCGATCACCAGGCCGATTTAACGAAACAATTAAAAATATTTTTTCAAGAAACCCAGAAGGCCAATAAGGCCCCAATCGCTTCTTCGTCGACGTCAACTTCTTATCAGTCTAGAGGGTATGAACGTCGAAATTATAATGGCAATAACAACAGTAACCGCTTCCCAGGCAATGGGAGAAATGGTGGGAATGGTGGTAGTAATGGATATAGAGGTGGCTACGATGAGCCAAAGGTGTGCTCCTATTGTAATAGGAGGGGGCACAGAGCAACAGTTTGTTTTGCTCTAGATAAGGATATGGATGCTGGGCAAGTTTTATTTGATGGTAAAGTTTATAAATTTCCTGATGGTTCGTTCATCAAGCCCAGTGATGGACAGTCTCCTTCTGATTTGGTCAGAAGAAGTTTAACGGCTGAAAGGAGAGCCAGATTTGAAGAGGTGAGGGATGAAGATGTTAATGCCAAGGGTGGCAAAAATGGTAATGGTAATGGTGTAAAAGCTGACAAAGGTAAAGAGAAAGAGGTCAGTAAAGCCACATTTTCTACTTCTTTTGGTGGTTTAGAGCTGGCGACGGTTGCCCAGGTGGAGGGTAGCTGTATGGCTGGCAAATATGATGTTAATGCTGCTAGAAGAGCAGTTGCTACTAAGGCGAAGAGTACCATTCAGAGCCAATTGAGGGCTAATCCTGGCAAGGCCAATAACAAAGTGAACCCTTACTCTAAGGACAAGAATTCTAGTGCTCAAACTGCCGCCAACAAATTGAACCCTTACTCTAAGGACGAATTATATAAAATTCAGAAGGGGATTGTGGATATGGGGCCCCTTAGTTATGGCAAGTTTGATTTAAATGGTGAGCCTATGCCAGAGGATGATTTGGATTCTGGGGAGGACGTACCGTTGGCGTCTCTACCCAGACCAAGTTTTAGCGGTCCCATCCCAATGGAGGGAGTAAGAAGGACTAGCAATGGATCAGGATTAGTGCAAGAAGCTGGTGACGGAGTTAGGGTTATAGAAAGTGAAGATGTTATAATGGGGGGTGAAGATGGCTCGGTTGGACCTCAAGAGGTACCCAGGGCCAAGGTTGTTAAATCAAAGGTCCTGTATGAGCAGCCAGTAGTTTCTGGTCAAGCTAATGCGATGGACGCAGTTTTGAATAGGGTGAATCAACTGCAGATTCCCTTATCTTTGGGGGAGTTAGTTACGATTAGTCCGGCGCTTGCTGAAAAGCAAAAGAAGCATTTGACGAGGCGTCGGGTTTCCACTGGAGAGGTAGAATATATTTGTGAAAATGCTGAAAAGTTTGGGGAAGATGTAGATACACATTTTTCCGCTCCCCTGGGTTACCTGTTGGTAACTCTTAATGGTAAAGAAGTAAAGGCCTTGGTCGATTCAGGGTCTCAAATTAATTTAATTTCATTGGAGCAAGCGACTAGTATAGGCTTGCCAATTAAAAGTGGCACTGGGGGAAACCTCAGAGGCATTGGAGGGCATGCAACAGAGCTGATGGGTACAGCTGAGCATGTCAGGTTAGGAATTGGTGGATCTGTTGGTAAAGTTCACTTTTATGTGGCCAGAGGAGCAGTCAAAACTGTTCTTGGTGGTCCTTTTTTGATGGATTTTGAGGCCAGGATAGGGTATCAAGCTGGCATGGGGATTAGTTTGGAAATTACTGGTGAAGATATGCGGAGGTTACATATGCGGTTAGCGCCTCCTGGAGATGAAGGTTGGGAAACACGGCCAGGGATTACTACTCTGTGCCAGTGTTGTGTTTGCACCAAGAAGCGGCATATTAAACGGACGTCTTCTGGTGAATTATGTTTGTTGGAAAGGGATGGATGCCCTCATTTTTTGGGGTAGCAGGGGCTGATCACTCTAATGTTGTAATCTCTCCTCAGGATGAGATCCCGGATTGCAATAGGTCAGCTCACTTGGAGATAATTCAAGTGGATTCTCAATTATTTTCTGTTAATATTACTTTGGAGTGCAAATACGTTTTGGACTTTTCTATATGTTTATTGGATTTATCCTGTTTTTCTATTAAATTTAAAAATGGTAAAAAAGGCAAAATGGGCCAAATTAGGTTGGATAAAGATTGGAAGGGTATGTTTTATTACCTCCAGCAAGAGGTTAAACTGCAATTATCTCCTTCTATTATGGACCTCCAGCAAGAGGGTAAACTGCGAAAATCTTATCAAAATTCGATTAAAAATCTCAGTATAATTAAAACACAAAAAAATAACTTATGTGAAAATGTTATTCCGGACCTCCAGCAAGAGGTTAAACTGCAATTATCTCCTTCTATTATGGACCTCCAGCAAGAGGGTAAACTGCGAAAATCTTATCAAAATTCGATTAAAAATCTCGGTATAATTAAAACTCAAAAAAATAATTTTTGTGAAAATTCAATTCTGGACCTCCAGCAAGAGGTTCAACTGCAAGTATCCCCTTCTATTATGGACCTCCAGCAAGAGGGTAAACTGCGAAAATCTTATCAAAATCTGATTAAAATTCTCAGTATAATTAAAACACAAAAAATAATTTTTGTGAAAATTCATTTCCGGACCTCCAGCAAGAGGTTAAACTGCAATTATCTCCTTCTATTACGGACCTCCAGCAAGAGGGTAAACTGCGAAAATCTTATCAAAATCCAATAAAAAATCTCAGTATAATTAAAACACAAAAAAATAATTTTTGTGAAAATTCAATCCCAAGCCTCCAGCAAGAGGTTAAACTGCCAACTTTCTTTACGGGTGATTTACTGTTGGATAAGGGAAGCAAAGGTGTTGGAAAATCTGTTTATAAATTAGACGAGGGAAAGGAGAAAAGGGTAAAATTTAAAGATGAAATAAAATATTTTTCTAATTTTTCTTATTCCGATTCTGGCAATGAAGAACATTCATTTGATGAAAGTTTTAATGGCGATACAAAAGAAAATGTTTTACCTCAAGTTTATTTAGATGTGGACGCAGCCAAATAAAAGAAAGTAGCAAATAAAGTTTGACCTATTAATGAACCGCTACCTGCTGAATTAAATCCACCTTTGAGAAGACCAAGGTTATCAAGAGATCCTTATGAAAGTCCCTTGGTAAAGAATCCGCCTGAATTTTCTGAGACGTCAAGAATCACTTTTGAGAGACTGGGTGTTGTTAATTTTGGACCTGATGGTTGGTTGTCTGGAGAAGAGAAGAAGTTGTTGTTGGATGTGATGGTCAAGCGAGAGAAGGCCATTGCTTTTGAAGAAGAGGAGAGGGGTGTGTTGAAGCATTCCTATGGGGAGCCTTACAAGATTCCTGTGGTATGTCATGAACCGTGGCAGCAGAAACCGATTCCTATTCCAGCTGCATTAAAAGAAGCCTATATTGAAGTTGTCAGAGAACGGATACGCACTGGACTGTATGAGAAATCAACGTCAAGTTATTCTAGTCTGGTATTTTGTATCAAGAAACCGAATGGCAAGCTTAGAGTTGTTCATGATCTTAGGGAATTAAATAGGGTTACAATAAAGGATGCTGGGATACCACCTAGTGCTGAGGAGTTTGTTGAAGCGTTTGCAGGGAGAGTGTGTTATGGTTTGGATGATATTATGGGTGGATATGATGAAAGAGAGTTACATCCGGACTCAAGGCCTCTCACTACATTTGATACGCCACTAGGACGTTTACAGTTAACAAGATTACCTCAAGGAGCAACAAATTTGGTTGCAGTTTATCAAGCTCAGATGGCTTTGATCCTTCAAGATGAAATTCCACAATATGCTGGAATCTTTATAGATGATGGAGGAATTAAGGGACCAACAACCGACTATGATAACCAGGTGTTGGAAGAGAATCCCGGGATATGCAAATTCATTTGGGAGTTTGCAATTACATTAGAAAGAATCTTGTTTCAAATTGAAGAGGCTGGTTTAACTATTTCAGGTTCAAAATTTTCATGTTGTGTGCCAGCCTTAGAAATATTAGGCCATGTGGTTTGTAGAGAGGGTAGGATTATGTCCAAGAAGAAAGTTAACAAAATTCAGTCCTGGCCAAGACCCAAGAATACGACTGAAGTTAGAGGGTTTTTAGGCGTTTGCGTATATGTTAGAATGTTTAACAAGGACTTTTCTTCATTGGAAGCCCCATTGAGACGGTTAACGAGAAAGGATGCAGACTGGGAGTGGGATGAAGAGTGTGAGAAGGCGTTTGTGAAGTTGAAGGAGGTTGTAGGGAAGGATTTAGTCCTGCACAAGTTGGATTATGGAAAAGATGCTGGAAGAATTTATTTAGCAGTTGATTCAAGTCAGGTTGCAGCTGGGGGGGTTTTGTCTCAGATGGATAAAGCTGGTTACATCAGGCCAGTTAGGTATGAATCTGTAGTATTTACTGAGGTCAAATCAAGATATTCTCAATCAAAATTGGAATTATGTGGTGTGGCGAAAATACTGAAGAAACTTCAGCATATTTTGTGGGGGCAACATTTTGAGTTGCAAGTGGATGAGAAATCGTTAGTCCAGATGATTAACTCCCCAAGTTTACCAAACACACCCATGACGAGATGGGTAGCTTTTATTCAACATTTTTCGTTCGATTTAGTTCATAAGCCTGGCAGAATTTTTACTATGCCAGATGGTTTATCAAGAAGACCACCCACTGAAGAAGATTCAGACTCAGAAGAGTTCAATGAAGACATACCTATTATCAAAGCCAGCACTAAAGGAGCTGAAGACTTTCCATACCTCCCCCATGAGGTTAAACTGGCAGGACTATTGTGTTTAGATTATGGTGATGATGACCTCCACCAAGAGGATAAACTGGAAAATAGTTTTCATGTTAATAAAGGTGTTGGAAAAAATGTAGATAAATTCGGTAGAAAGGAGGTAGAAGAAGATGTGGTGTATGTAGAGGAAGATGGATTGGTAGTGTGGGATAGTAGTAAATTAAGTAATGGTGTATATGTTGGAGAATTAGAGAATTTAAATAAAAGGGTGGATAAAGAGAAAGAGGTATTTTCAAATACGGTTTACAAAGGATCCAAAGGTTCAGAAGAAAAACGTCAACATAGCTCGATTAAAGATTTATTTAGGGGTCAACATTCATTGGCTCATTCATGTGCAGGTGATATTGGTGATAGAGAAGTCCCTATTGATGTTATATTAATCGATTTTCAAGATGAAGTCTGGGGTCAGACTGGTTTTTATTTTTTGTTAGTCAAATATTTGTTGACTTTAGAGAGGCCAGAAGAATCTGAAGACGATGAATGGGTGGCTATCAAGAGGAAGTCATCTAAGTTTTACCTATCTGGTCAACGTTTAATGAGGAGAAGGTATCCAAATCCTCAAGTATTTATAACTCAAGAGAAGGGGCAAAAATTAGTTTTAAAATCACTGCATGAAGATCTCGGGCATAGAGGCGTTGGAGAAACTTTTAGAAGAATTTCTGATCGATTTTGGTGGCCTGGCATGAAGATGGCTGTTAAACAGTGGGTTAAGTCATGCAAAGAATGTCAAAGACGAAGTTATTTAAGGCCAAAAGAACCTGGACGCGCGACCGGTGAATATACGCTCTTTGGGAGAGTTAGTTTAGATGCCGTTCATATAAAAGAGGGACGGTATAAATATTTAATTGTGGCCAGAGATGATTTATCTGGTTGGGTAGAGGCAGCGCCTCTTATTAATTTAACTGCCAAAAAAGTGGCAGAATTTTTTTTGAATAATTGGGTATATAGGTATGGGGTGATGAAGTTGGTAAAGGTAGATGGAGGTCCTGAATTTGGGACAGAGTTTAAAGAGGCCGTATTGAAAGTTGGATCAAAGGTTAGGGTAGCAACCCCATATTATCCTGAAGCTGAAGGCATGGTTGAAAGAGGGCATCAAGTTATTAAGGATGCTTTAGTTAAAATGTGTGGGACAAGTGCAGAAAAGTGGAGGCACTATTTACCTTTAGTTTTATTTGCTGATCGAATCACTGCCAAAAGGACGACCGGATTTTCACCTTATGAACTTGTTTTTGGACAGAAAGCAGTTTTACCGGTTGATTTAGAAGCTGAATAATATCTTGGAGTTGACTGGGATATGGTCAAAACTACTGAAGAATTATTGTGTGCAAGAATGATGCAGCTAGAAAAGAAAGAAGAATATTTAGAAAAGGCATATTCGCGGATGATGAAGATCAGAAATCAATCAGTTAGATATTGGGATGAGCGGTTGGCACATCGATTAAGGAAACCTTTGAACCCAGGTGATATGGTCCTGGTGTATAATAGGAGTTTGGAAAGTCAGTGGGGAAAGATGTTTGCAGATAGGTGGAATGGACCGTATAAAATCAAGGAGCAAGTTTCCGGCGGTTCATATGTGCTAGAAGAGTTGGATGGAGTAGTATTGAAGAAGAGGGTAGCGGCCAATCAAGTGAAACGGTTCTATCCTAGAGGCACCAGGAGTGCCGAAGTCTAACTCCGAAATGAGGATAAACTACAATTTTAATGACATTTATCAAATTTTATGGATTCCTCCGCAATGAGGATAAACTATGATATCGACAAAATTTTATGACGACCTCCGCAACAAGGATAAACTATCTTCTTTTTTTTATCAAAATACTTTACTATCGTTACACTGTATATGGTCAACGAAACTATGATGAAACTTAACAAAATTCAAGAAGACCTTCTTTGAAATTTTCAAAAACTTAAAATTCTTAAAATATGGGTGAAGATAGTGTTGGGAATTTTTTTTTTTAAAATTTATTGGAAGAAGTGTTCACCGGGGAACCTTCTTAATTTAATATTGGCAAGTGTGGGGGTAATTGATGGGCTGGCTGCTCTATACACAATTACTCCATAATGTTTGTTTCCAAAATTTTCCCTGTTTCTAGTTGAATCCTGGCTTTGTCTTTTAATTATAGGAAGTCCACTAAGACTATAAACTGGAACGAATCAAGAGACGCCGCTCTCAACGCCGGATTCAAGATTCTTTTTATTTTATTTTGTTTTTGATTTTTTTATGTTAGATTGTGATTTCTTTTCTTTAATATATATTATGAATTATTGTAAAGGTGATGCTCACTGGTGGTCTCTGATCATTTTTATAAATTGGAGGGAGCCCACACAGTGATCATCATTATAAAATTTATCTTCTAAAAACACTCATTTAATTTCTTTTCTTTTCCATTTCTCAAAATTGTGTAACCACATCAAGTTGCACTTGGATGTGGGTATGATGTCGAGGGTACGGCTCATCAAATGGCCAGGGGGCATCTTTTAAAAATTTTATTTTGAAATTTTTTTATTATTATTACTTTTTTTATCTTTCTTTAAAAATTAAAATTTAACTTTTATTTCAAAACTATCTTTTCTAAAATCATTTATTTTAAATTAAAAAAAAAAAAATTAAAAATAGATAAATAAAAATAAAATAAAATAATTATAAAAAAATAAATAAAAATAAAATAAAAAAATAAAAAAATTAATTAATTAAATAAAAATTATTATATTTCTTAGTTTTATTTTTCAGTCACTATTCTTTTTAGTTTATTCATATAGTTTAGACAGGAAACAGGGTCTAGGGGAACTCAATACTTATGGGATTTTACTTCAAGATATCTGTTAGTCCTCCAAGACTTTAAACTGGCTACTGTTCAAGACGTTCTTTAAGGTTTTTTATACATATTTTGGATCTGTTAGTCCTCCAAGACTTTAAACTGGCTACTTTTCAAGACTTTCCTTAAGGTTTTTTTTTTATATACGAATTTTGGAGCTGTTAGTCCTCTAAGACTTTAAACTGGCTAATTTTCAAGACTGTCATTAAAGATTTTATATTGGAGCTGTTAGTCCTTCAAGACTTTAAACTGAATTTCAAGGATAATCAAGATTTTATGGATATTTTTGGAGACGGATTTCTTTTATATAAATCAAATGTTAGGTCCACCAAGACCTTAAACTGGACTGTTATCAAGCTGTTGGGTCCACCATGACCTTAAACTGGATTTCTTATCGATCAAATGTTTGGTCCACCATGACTTTAAACTGGTAGTTCATTCATTGTTTAGTCCACTATGACTTTAAACTGGAAAATTAATATCTGCAGGATAATTCAACATTCATTGGTCCACTATGGCCTTATACTGGATTACTTGTGGATCAAATGTTTGGTCCACTATGACATTAAACTGGATTATCAAATTTATTCAATCTTTGGTCAAGCCTAGGCCTTACTTAGGAATTTATCAAGTTATTTATGCACCTAAACGATCTTTGGTCCACCAAGACCATAAACTGGCAATCGATTATATGTTTGGTCTACCAAGACTTTAAATTGGAATGTCAATCTTGTTTGGATAACTCAATTCAATCTTTTAATTTAACACTGTCCACTAAGACTCTAAACTGGTTATTCAATTATTTCTGGAATTGGGTGCTGATAAGCTTTAGGAGGTTAAAATTTTAGGTGGTGATGATGCTAAGGAAAGCATAATGGTTAATTAGGTGAAATTTGTGGCGCTTTAACATGGTCTAAAGTTAAAATTATTATTGGAAGCCTGGCAAAAGTATTTTATGGGTTTGCTGTATAGCAAAGTTTGAAAATTGTGATGAAGGAATCAGAAGTTAGGATGGTAGTTGGATTTTAGGGAATGATTTTTTTAGTGCCTCAGTGTTAGGCCATTTTTTTTTGGTGTGAAGCTTGGAGGACCTTATGGCGAGATTGGAATCATAGAATTTGGCTCAGTGGGGGGCCCTATGAGGTTGGAATCAGGAGTATTCGGCTCATAGGAAGATCCACTCTCTCAATGCTGTGACAAGAAGGAAGACTGGTATATGGGAGTCTGAAGGGATTCAAACCTTGCTCTCAGTAGTGGAATCATCACAAGATTTATATTATATTATTTTATGTTATATCAAGCCAGAGAAGAAGAAAGAACGTTTTTATTATAAAAAATTAAAAGAAGACCAGCTAAAACAAATTTATCAAATTATTTTATTAGAAAAGATAATTCTTTTGGAATTGCTCAACCACTTATGCAAAGTTATAAGAATGGGGACATTCTCAATTGGAGGGAGGATGAGGTAGCCTAAAGTTTAGTATGGCACCTAAGTACGTAAATGGAGTTATTTCGGCGTGCAAGATTGGCATTATTATTTTTTTATATATAAAAGGGTTTTATTTAATTTATTTGAGTTTTAAATATGAAGAAATTGGTCACGAGCGAATGCCTACACAAAAACAATTTATTTTACAGAGAAAACTTATTTTTACGGTCTGAAAAATTTATAAGTATCAAATCGAGTCACTCAAGAACCTTGGGAAATTTTCCAGAATTTTTACTATTTTTCTTATATTTTTAAATGAATTTTAAAGTTTTATAGAAATATTTACGTTTTCAGAAATTACTTAACTTCTATGAATTTTCACGGGGTAATTAGAGCTGCGCAGACTACGAAAATTAGTTTGGTATGTAAGGGGGAAGTAGCTCTATTATGTGTAATTTTTCTAGATTTTTTATTATAGTTTTAAGGTTCTAATTGAGTCCGGAAGTCCGGACAGACTCCGTACGGGCTCCGGATTGACTGTGGGTGAGCTCTGGAGGGAAAAACTTAGGCACGTGACTAGGAATACTTAAGTGCCTCTCAAACTCGAAATTGAGAGGGGGGGATACAACATACAGCTTAATCATTGACCACCACGGTCTCATTTTTTTATTACTCAACAAATTAAAATAAATTGTAATACCCTTATAACATTATATTTTATATATAACATTTTAGAAATACTACTCAACAATTTAAATCACACTTCATACAGGGTATCTTTAGAAAGGTCTTCCTCACTGGGACTTGATTATTGCTGTCTCATAAAAATATAAATTATTATAAAAACATAAAGTCAATCTTTACAGATCTTTCACTGGTACACCTTAATTGTTGTTATCAGTATTTCTTTCTCAACAGCCACTTTTACTTAAATCTCAATAAGCGTTAATTATTTTAGAGTTTCATTATTTTATCAATCAGATCCAAGTAGATTGGTTAGCTTAGTGATTTAGAATTCCCATTTTGTTATTTTATTGGAAGGACGGGGTTTTCAGCTAAATCCACACATCTCCTCCGGATTCTGCTTACAGCAAGGCGACTGTAAGAGTTTACCTTACCATAGCGCTTCTGACAGCTAAATTGCATAAAAACCCTCTATAAGCACTCCCCAGCATGCTACAACCAAGGCGACCAGGCCCCCTGAAGCCAGAAAACCATTAAAAAGAACTAAAAAAATTAGAAAACAACAGAAAAACAACTTTAACCTTAAAATATACTAAACAAAATCATGACATAAAATGTAGAGAAACACCAGGACTATCTAATGATACTCAAAACTTAAGGCTAGGATTTAAGGTTAGCCCAAAAAAATGAAAAACAAAATGAAAAAGTTATAGTAAAAAATGAAAAGTGACCAAAAGAGCCCTTAAAACCTAAAATATAAAAATATCATCAGTACATGAAATACAGAGAAAACCAAGGGCTATCCAATGATAATAACTTCATTCTTGTATCTTCAATATTCAGCCCATAAATTGAGAAAAACACCATAAACATAAATCAATGCTATTTAAGACATCACTAAACAATACCAAACTACAGTATGACCACAATGAAAAATTAAGGAGTTATTTAAAAGTTTTGGAGATTTATTTGAATGTTGTGATGCTGAATCATAGAAGAAGGATAGAATTTGAATTTAGTGTGTCTTTTGGTAGACTATTTTAGGTGAAGCCTGGAGGACCTTATGGTGAGAATTGAATCAGAGTATTCAGCTCAGGGAGAAGCCCAATGGGAATGGATAAATTGAAATAGCTCATTAGAGAGGCCCCTCTCTCAATCTGTGAAAAGTTAGAAACTGGTAGACAAGAGTCTTAAGGGATTCAAACTTTTCTCAGTAGTGCTATTATCACAAGTCAAATATGGTTTATTAAAAGTTTATTTCAAAATGAAAGTAAAAAAAAATTTAAAATAATTATATCAAACAGAAAATAACAGTAAACATCAGTAAAAAAGAATTTAAGTATTAAATTTTTGAAGAAGAGAAGACAATCAAAATAAATAATCTCTTTGAAATCTTTCAACATCATTATCAAAGATTTGCATCAAAATTCTTCTCTTTATTAAATCTTCAGTATTATTAGCAGGGGTTACCTGAAAATATTTTGAAAAATTACCCTTCATATTATCACAAAAATTAAGAAAGAGATATCTATGAAATTTAGGATAGTGATTAATGTAATCATCCTGCACCTTGCCAACATCATCTGTATTGGTGATTTCAATAGTTTGAGAGTTGGAAGAGATAGTAGTTGGATTTGGAATTAGTAGGAAGAATATTAAAATGAAAATAAAAGACTAACTTTTTGATCCAGGAAATAATTTTTCAGAAAATCCAAAAGGTGATTCTGGAAATATAGGATTTGGATCTTGAGATGGAGGAGGAAGCTCATGATAAAGAATTTGAGATGAAGAAGTTGTTTTGGAATTTATGTTTCTAAAGAAGGTGGGAATTTTTGAAAGTCTCTTTTTGTGAATTGTTGGATCAGGAAGTGAAGCTGGTCCAGTATAGAGATTAGTTCTTGAAGGAAGAATTGTACAATTACACTTGATTTTCTTGAGCCAGAAAATAACACAGGAAGTTCTTCCAGGAAGACTAGGGTTAGAAATTAGACAATTAACCTGGTATTTGGAGAAAGTTCACATAGGATGGCAAGGTATTTAAACAAAGAAATCATGATGCTTTTAATTGTCAAATGAAGTGAAAATTTCCAGGAGTATTTGAAGTAGTTGGTTGAATATTTTTTTGATCAATTATGAAAATTTTAAGAATAGGGACATTCTTCATTAGAGGGAGGATTTAGCAGTCTAAATTTTATCATGGTGATAAAGTTTATTAAAAAGATGATTTATGGAGTTTTTTTTTGATATTGGAAAAGCCAATATTATTTTATAATTGAATATATTTAAGAAAATGAGTATATATGAGGGTTAAAAAAGAATAATTTTATGAGTCAAGATTAAATGAGTAATGAATGGTCAGAAAATGTGAGTAGAGGTCTAAAAGGGTATGTAAATTAAATTCAAGAGTATCAAGAACCTTAAAATTTTTTTATGAAATTATTATTATTTTTGTAATATTTTGATTATTTTATAGAGTATTTTTAATTATTTTTCATTCTTCATAATTTACTTTACTTTGATAATTTTCTACTAGATGCGTAGGGCTGCACAGACTACAAAAATTAGTTAGGATTATAACAGAGATTTATCTCTATCATCTGTAGTTTTTCTAGATGTTTTATTTGTTTTTTAAGGCTGTAATTGAGTCTGGAAGTCTTTACAAGCTCTGTAAAAACTCTGGCAATCTCTGGAGAAGCTCTGGTATGCTCCAGCAAGAGAAAGTAGGGCACATGACATACTATGCATATAAAGCCTGTAGACTCAAAATTAGAGATCATAGATCAAACTAACATACATCATAACATCATATAACTACAATCATAAATTTTTTACATAACAATTATAAAATTTTAATACCCTTATAAAACATAAAATTTTAAAAAATTTCACTCAAAAACACATGTATTAACCTATAGAGTACCATTATAAAGGTCTCATTTATAGGGATTTGAATTAAACAGCTATATCTTTAAAAATAAAAGCTTTTTAAAAACATATTATTCAATCATTTAAATAACTTTTCTAAATACAGCATCACTGTTGTATTTCATTCCCTCATTATTAAGAACACTTATTCTACATCTCAACACCAATATTATTAAGTAGTTTATCTGTCATTTAATATCAAGAAGAGTTTTTAGCTTAGTTAATAGTTAAAACTTTATTTATCTAAAGGGACAGGGTTTTCTTCAGTATATCAAATTCCTGTGAATTCTGCTTACAGCAAGGCAACTGTAAGAGTCTTTCTACAACATATCTTTGAACCACTCACTTGAAGAATTCTTCAATAAAATTTAAAAATCTCACTTACCCAGTAACACCCTTGAAATTGTGCATATTCTGTCTGGTGACAGAGATCACACATATATTTGGTGTATATATATTGTGGATAAGGAAGAGGAACTTGTTAAATGAATATTGGCTTCATATGAAGAAAATTTTGACTTAAACAAATTATCAACCATTCTTAATGAGCCCAATAAGGCATCCATTCCACCTTTGAGAAAAAAACTACTTGAGAAGTATCAGAGTGACTTATCTAAGGGTAAGTTTTCCATTGAATATAACCATATATATTGTAGAAGAAAACTAAGTAGTGTTGTAGTCATTTCTTCAACCATGAGAGAAACTATTCTGAGACTTGGTCATGATGACATTTTGGCATGACACTTTAATTTTGAAAAAAGACTTATAACACTGAAAAAAAAAGCTTGTTGGATCAATATGTCTGATGATGCAAAATCTTATGTTGAATCTTGTAATACTTGCCAGAAATCAAAAAGAATAACTGGTAAGAGAGCTGGATTAATGCAAAAAATTGAGAAACCAGACAAACCATGGAGAATTATTAAAATTGACTCAGTCACTGGTCTACCCACAGCTGGAAATGAAAGTTTAAACTCCTGTTGGGTCATTTCAGACAGATTTGTAGAAATTTGTAAATTCATTCCTACTCATAAAAAGGTTTATACAAAAAAATAAAAAAATATGTGGTGGTTAAAAACTTTTAACATTGCATTTTTTCCTAAAGCTATTATCTTTTACAGGGATCCAATATTTACTTTGGAATTTAAGATGTCATTAATGGATATTTGTGGCTGTGAGCTAAAATTTTCAACAGCTCACCATCCCCAAACTGATGGATTGGATGAGAAAATGATTCAAAAAATTAAAGATATGATTAGAAGATATTGTTCATTTGTTTTAGAGTCTAAGAAGAATTAAATATTCACCAATGATTGGTTTACTTTGTTACCTGTTTTTGAACTTCCCTATAACAGTACTAATCAATCAGTCACTGAAAGGAAACCTTTTGAGATTTGGATTGAATATGTACCAAAAAATCCTTCTCATTTAATTAATAATAATTTACCAAAGATTTATTCTCATCCTGGTGCTAAGTTCTTTCTTCAAATGAAACAACTGTTCAGAAAAAATGTAGCCAAATGTATTGAAAATTCCTTTGAATATAAAAAGAAGAAATGGGATGAGTCTCATAAAGATAGCATCTTTCATGATGGGGATGAGGTATTAATATTGTAAATGTGTGCTAGTATATAAGCATGATTTAATAGTAAATATTAATGGTCCTATTACTTATTAATAAAGAATTCAGTGATTAAACCTCAGGGGAAGACTAATAAAAAATTTATACTCAATATAAACTCACAATACTTGGATTTTATGCGTGCTAGTGGTGGAAAATAGATAAATAAAATATAATTATAGCTTATATAAAGATAATATTAATTTATAAATGCTTTAAAATATATTTATATATGATAATAATTGTGTTATAGTGTTTATTTTATGTGTAGTAAGTAAGTGATGTCTAATAACCTGTAAAATCCTCCCTTATACCAAAATCTACTGGAATGCACAGACCTTTAATCCAGATGATGTCACTACTATCCCAAGAAATTACAGCTCTTTGAGGGCCCATAACCTCCCCATGGAGTCCACTTCAAGCATTTTCAACAGCCAGGCCTCCAGTAAGGACCCTCTATCACATTTAATGATACCACAGACCCATATCATAAATATAATAAACAGATAAAAGCAGATACCATAAAGAAACAGGTCAAATAACTCATTCAAAGAGTATATAATGAAAAATAAAGCATATAAAGTAACCAAAGTAAATTTCCAAGCCCCAATAGCATCCTTAAGCATCCATATTAACCCAATAAAGATATCCCAACCCATAAATCTGTGAAAATCCATCAAAGGAAGCAGATTAAGATGTTCAAACTGGATATATGCACCTGAAAAAAGGTGTATATGCGTCCACTAAATACATAAATATGACCTAAAATAAGAAGAAAAATAAAGTTTATAGGCTATTAAGAGGTTAAAACCCACTTATAGACCTGAATATATAATATAACTACATATTTCCCTGAATATGAAGCTTATGTATGTCTATAATTACTTAATATAACTTAAGATAAGTATATTATGACTCCATTAACCCCTTAATAAGTACTATTCGGCTGTGGATAAGCTATTTAATCTACTATAAGTCATATAATAGTGTAATTAATATATATATATATGTATTATAACCATATATGTAAGTATTTTAACCTTATTTTTAAGTAATAATCTCAATTTAATTAAGGTTATCTTATTTTAAACATAAGAATTACTCAGTCCTGGGGATACCTAGGCTGACACTACCTCACTTAAAAAAACAATAAAAAATGTAAATACATTTTAATTAATATGGGGTATCAAAGTTAGAAATCTTCCATTTCAAAATACCTCTTTTTTCAACCAAACCAACCATGACTATTTTTTAAAATATGACATATGGTGCCCCTTAAACACCTTTTTATTGATAGTTAATGTCAAGTTTGTGGTTTTCTTTTTGTGTTGTGAAATTCCTTTTAAATAATTACAAATTTATAACTTTGATACCCCTTAATAATTGAGGAGAGAATAATTTTTTTTTAATTTTCTATGATACATATACTGAATTAAACTGTATTATTTGAATTTAAATTTTTTCAAGAGATTTTTAAGATCAGATATTTTGTTTTCTAGAATCCACTGGACATAATAACTTGATTTATTTTTAAACCTTAATAGATATTCAACTCTCTTTTATTTTGTAAGGTGTCTCTATTGAAGTATCTTTTCAATTTCTGCATTTTCAACTATTTCTTCAGGTTGCTGTTTATGCCTTCCTGATCTTCTTAAAAATAGAGCAGTATCATTAGAATTGTATGGTTTTATAAGAGAAATAGGAAATACTGGATTTTTTCTATCATATGGTGCATATAGAATAACTTCAACAGCATTGTTACCAACCATCATTTTTACTACAAATGGTCCAATGAATGGATACTTTAATTTAAAATTACCATTTAAATTTAAATGTAGTGTAAAAATAAGGACCTCATCACCCTGTTTGAACATTTGTTCTTTATGGGCTTTATCCCGTCTTTTCATCTCATACTCAAATGCCTTATTAATACATTATTGAGAATTCTTTCTGCATAATTCTTGCATCTGAAGAAAAGATTTTGTATCTGGTTGAATATCCAATCTAGATAATTTATTAAAAGTTTTAGCAGAAGTGTTAGGTACATAACTCAACCATAACATAAATGGCTTTTTGCCAGTGACAGAAATTACTGTAATATTGTATGCAAATTCTAAACCTGGGATAAGGGTTATCTAATCATGTGTGAATTTGTCATTGTCTTTAAAGTCAAGACCAAAAGCAATATATCTTTATATCATATCTTCTAAAGTTTGTGTCATTCTTTCTGCTAGCCCATCAGTTTGTGGATGGTGTGCTGTAGAAAGTTTTAATTGACAAACTGAAACATCCATAAGTGATGTCCAGAACTCAGAAGTAAATTTAGCATCTCTGTCTGAAACTACTTCTTTGGAGAATACAGCTGTATTTTACATTTGTGTCCACCATAAAAAAGGTAAGTCCTTTTCAGAAACCTCTTAGTGGGTAGTAATAATTTTACACATTTTTGTAAATCTATATACAACTACCCAGCAGCAGTTATAACTCTTATTCCCTGCTGTTGGAAAATCTGTTACAAAGTCCATATTAACTATTTCCCATGGAGCATTTGGTTTCTAAATTTGTTGTAATAAACCAGCTCTTATTTCCTGTTAATCTTTTAGATTTTTGAAAAGAATCATAAGTCTCAACATATTTTTGAACTTCATCAGACATGTTAATCAACCAAGCTGTATTTTATACTCTGTTTAATGTTTTATTGAAGTCAATATGACCTATTAATATATCATCATGACATATACTTAAAATTAACTCCTTCATTGAAGGGGGAATTACAATTACATTGCTTAATTTCTACCTGTAATATATAAAACCATCCTCAATGGAAAATTTTCCTTTTTCTAATGCCTCTTTATACTTAATTGGTAATGTTTTTATTAAAACATTCATTGAAGCATTAGATGGATCATTTAATATTGTAGTTAATTTACTTAAGTCAGGATCTGAATTATAATTATCAAGAATTGATTGCATAAACTCATCCTCAAGATCTACAATATAAATGCCATTAATGTTAATAATCTCTGACTCAGAAACATAAGCAGGATTATCATCATTATTAGGTAGAGGTACTCTAGATCACATATCTACATTAGAGTGTAAGGTTCCTTCTCTATGTGTGATAGTCATCTGTCCTCTGTACTCTTGTACAGCTGATTTACATCTAAACATATGTCTACTAGGAGTTTTCATTTTTAGGAGTGACATAACTGCACTAAAGTCAGTTATTAACTCGAATTTTTGGTCTTCAAGGTAATAATGTAGCTTCTCAAGAGCCCATACTACTTCCAAGCATTCAATATGAGTAGCACCATATATCAATTCAATACTTCTTAGAGTGCGTGAAATATAGCAAATTGCTATTTCTGACATTTTCCCTTCAATGAGTTGTTTTTGATGCAAGCAGCACCCAAACCAATAAAACTTGCATCTGTATACAATACATTAGGTAATAGAAAATCTGGTAATCCCAAGATAGGAGCTTTCATCAAACATTCTTTCAGCTTATCAAAAGCCTGTTGTCTTTCATTGTTCTAAATGAGAGCTTCTGATTTATTTATCAGTGTGGTCAATATAGCAGAAATTAATTGGTATTTCTAAATATATTGTCTATAATAACCACACATACCAAGAAAATATTGTACATCCTTTAAACTTTGTGGGATTCCAATATTCTTCATTGCAGCCACCTTATTTTGGTCTACACATATTTCTAAGCCAGATGCAATATGACCAAGCACTTTTAAAGACTCAAACCCAAATTTACATTTTTTCAATGCAACAGTGATTCTTATTTCATCCATCTTATGAAATAGCTTCTTTAAATGGATTAAGTGTTCATCATATGTCTTAGAGAAAACTATGATGGTATCAATGTATACCATTAACGATCACTCAATCATTTCATTATGGAATGTTATATCCATTAAATTCTGAAATACTGATGGAGCATTTTTGGTCCAAATGGCATCCTGAAATATTTATATATTCCCATATGTGTTTTAACCAACAAAACGTTCTGTGAACTCTTTTCAACAGGAATGTGATGTTACCCTTTATTTCCATCTAGAGAACTTATCTACTTAGCACCTTTAAGGGTAGAATGTATAAAGGTAATTCTTGGAATGGGATAAATATCTTCTAATTTAAATGTAGTTAATGAATGCTCTATAGTCACCACACAGTCTTGCTTCATCTTCTTCACAAGAAATTAGCACTGGTGATATTACAAAATATTTTGGTGTAGTTTCAACCTTCTCAAGAATTTTCATTTTGAAAAAAATCTTAATATTTACCTCTATGTCATTTGTCTTCATTGGTAAAGCAGGGTATGGTTTCTTTTTAAGACTAGCAGCAATATTATCCATATCACAGGTTAAACCAATTTTCACCTCATGATATTTTAAAAGGCAAAGCTCATTAGTCCCATGTTCAAAAGCCATTGGAAATGCTTTAATGAAGTCCAAAATATTTTTCTTCTCAGCTTCAATTATCTGAGTGCCAAATTATGCTTTAGAAATTTCTGTTTCCAGAAGTTCCATCTCATTGGATTCTCTTCCTTTGCAAGGAATATCTATCAGTGACTCAATGTGTAAGACTGCTTTAAAAAATTTAATTTAATTTTTCTTTTACCATTTATGAAAATTGTAAAGTTATTATAAGCAGGGTCTAATTTAACACCAAAAATAGTCAGAATGTCATTTCTAATGATAAAACAACTACTACAATTGGTATTATCCATTACTACAGAGTCACAAGTTACTCTAACATAAACATGTTGATTTTTAAAGAAAACAGCAGCTTTTTATGTACCAATGGGGTGTAGATATGATGCAAAACCTCTCTAATTTTTACTTTGAAGGGGTTAATGCTTTGACTTATAATCAATATAAATTTTCAGTAATGTATTTTTAGAAACAACAGAACCAGCAGCTCCTGTGTCCAATACTATATTTACTTTTTCTCCAGAAATGGTAGCTGGAACCATGATAGGTGTCATTTTTAAGTTATCAGCTTGTATATCCTTAATGATTTCAGAATCCTCAAAATTCATTAAATATTCATTTGAGTCCATACTTAATATTTGATTTTCAAAGATGGAAAAATAATCTTCCAACATACAGACTTCATTTTCATCACTATATGAGATATTACTGCCATAATTGCTTGAATCTTTACTTTTTTCTTGTTCAATTTTAGATACATTTTGATTTTCAAAAATATTAACATTTTTCTCACATTTGTGACCTTTAACCCAAGACTTATTACACTTATAAAAAGTATCTTATAAAAAGTATTATTCTCATACTTCTTAGGTCCTACAGGTACAGTAAGTTTTTTCTGTTTTTCCTGCAGTGTTTTTGAATTCTGATTTTTCACACGTTCATCATTTTGTTTATAAGGGGTGTACCTTGCTTTGTACTTATTGTTAATTAATATTTCATGAAAAATATTAATAAATTCAGAGTAATCATTAACCATTATTGT
Organism: Hemileia vastatrix; assembly: GCA_030280995.1. Lineage (NCBI taxonomy): Eukaryota > Fungi > Basidiomycota > Pucciniomycetes > Pucciniales > Zaghouaniaceae > Hemileia > Hemileia vastatrix. Next base: position 26,291,119 of record JASXTE010000013.1, read on the forward strand.
TCTAGCTACAAAAATGTCTCTGACAGATATAGGTAATTTATATACTATTTTCTCTTTCCATAAGTTAAAATCCATGTTTGGCTCTATGTCTTTTAATATTTTATTTAAATTCATTAAAAATACCATAGGTTTGTACCATTGAATGGATTATACTTAGTTTTCTCATATAATATTTTCTGGGTTAGTCTGAATTTAGAAACTCCAAATTATTTTTCAATCAGTTGCTTCCATTCAGCCCAAGAGCAATCTTTACCCTCATTTGATACAGCTTCAAACTATAATAAAGCAACATACCTAAATAATGAAATTAGTTTTGATGTTATTTATTCATCTGGTAACTTATATGAGAATTTTAAACTGTCAATTCTTTGAATAAAATGCTGCCAATCAGACCTGGCTTCCCCATCATAAGTTGGGTACTGATCAATTTTTTGACCGTTCTCTTGTTCGGATTTAGTCTTACTAATCTTAGGCAAATTCAATAACTCATTCACTCTGGATAAATGGTCTTGTATTTCCTCTTTCACAGATTTGTGACTTACATTTGTCTTCTCAGACTTGACACTTCCACAAAATTTTTTTACTTGTGGTGGCCTTGGATATGATTGAGATTCATTTTTGCAAATGAAAGGATTATTATTATACTGTGTATACTTATGATTATCCTGACTCATTAGTAGATTAGAAGTTTCAATCTCAACTTTAGTTAATCTTTGTAACAGATCAGAGACACTCTAGTTTGTTTGTGCAAAAGAAAACTTTTTTCTTTATATATATTTTAATAAATTGGCTTCATACAATTTTTCTAACTTACTGAATTTATTTGAAAGGTCACTATATTTATTACTTAAAGAATCATATTTAAGAGTTAGAGCCAAATTTTCATTCCCTAATACTTTATTTATTCATGCCTCTTGAGAATTTTTAAAGGTCAAAGAGAAAATTGTTTTAATTGTGAGAGTAATTGTCTGTTACTCACACTCAGTCATTCTATTCCAAAATGCTGAAATAATTCTATGGACAGTTGGGTTATTATTAAAATACTCCATGTCTTCCTTCTCACATTCTTCACAATATTATGAAGTTCTCAACTCACTAATTAGTGGTGGAAACTGAGGGTTAACTTTATTATTATTGTAAATAGTACTATTGTTATTAAAAAAAGATAGATCAGTTGTATCTGCATCAAATCCTGATTGTCTTAAGTCCTCCTCATTTTTCTAGACAAACTTCACATCAATAACATTAAATACATTGTAATCATTAGTATTTTGTTCAATATGAGAGGGTAACATACTTACCACAGGATAGGAGCAAGCCCTGAATTTTGGCGCTTTTGCTTTCCTCTGTAGGGGTGAGCTGAGGTAGTCTGGTGAGGGGGTGGATCCCTGTTTCAATTTTGGCTTGACCACTGCTGATGGAGCCAATCCCACTTCCATTTCTCAACCAAGATCTTTTACTGGGACTGATTTATCCTCCTTGGGTAGGGGGTTGTTGATTTGGCTTCCCACCCTTTAAATCTGCCGAAACTTGATTTATTTGTTGAAATCCCACCTTGAAGTTGTTTTGCAGCTGCTCTAACTCCTTTAGTATGGTAGATCTTGACTCCTCTAGTCTCAGAACCTGTTTGGCCAGATGGGACAGTTGATCCTAAAGAGGAGGTGAAGTTTTTTTATTGCTATCTTTTTTAATAGGGCTTCCTTTTCCGCTATGCTCATTTCTTTTGGCTGTGGGTAGGATTTGCCCTCCATAGTGATGTCCTGGAACAGTGTTTTTAGCTTTAGACCTGGTATTAAAGCAGCTTTATCACTCACATTGTCTTTTGGAGCACTTATTATGACTTTGGATAACTTTTCTTCACATCTACGAAAGAGAAAACCTATATGGTAATAAGTAGAGAGAAAATATTAGCAATATGATTACTAATAAAAGCACTGGAGCTTACCCAGAATTTATATCTTTATTTATTTAAATAAAATATAAGAAAAATTTGAAAAAATCTGTTAAAAATAAAATAAAAAGTTTAACTAGACCATTATAAGGGTGAATAATTATCTTACCAAGATTTAACAAAATACCAACTTAATTGGGTGTTATATTGGTTTCCAAATACCAAGGGTTATTGGGTTTATATTGGGTACAGTTACTACTGTAAATACCTAATTTTTATTATAAAAAATTAGTAAAATTATTATAAGGGTTCATTTCTGAAATGACTGAGTTATCAGACCCACTAATATTATTCAGACCAAAGCATTTAGTTTTTTTGCAATATACTAGAGTAAAAATCACATCCAAACGCTTATACTAAATAATAAGTAATAATTTAGGAACGACCCCCAATTGTCAGTGTGTGCTAGTATCTAAGTATCATTTAATAGTAAATATTAATGGTCCTACTACTTATTGATAGAAAATTTAGTGATTAAACCTCAGGAAAAGACTAATAAAATAGTTATTCTTAATATAAACTCACAATACTTGGATTTTATGTGTGCTAGTGGTGGAAAATAGATAAATAAAATATAGTTATAGCTTATATAAAGATAATATCAATTTATAAATGCTTTACAATATATTAATATATGATAATAATTGTGTTATAGTGTTTATTTGATTTTTAGTAAGTAATTGATGTCTAATAACCCATCAAATCCTCCCTTACTTATACCAAAATCCACTGGAGTGCACAGACCTTTAATCCAGATGATGTCACTGCTTTCCCAGAAATTACAGCTCTGTGAGGGCCCAAAAACTCCCCATGACGTCCACTTCAAGAAGTTTCAACATCAAGACCTCCAGGAAGGACCCTCTATCACATTTAATGATACCACAGACCCATACCATAAATATAATAAACAGATAAAAGCAGATACCATAAAGAAACAGGTCAAATAACTCATCCAAAGAGTATATAATAAAACCCAAAGCATATAAAGGAACCAAATTAACTGTCAAAGCCCCCAATAACATCTCCAAGCATGCATATTAACACAGTAATGAAATCCCAACCCATAAATGTGGGAAAATCCATCAAAGGAAGCAGATTAAGTTGTTCAAACTGGATATATGCACCTGGAAAAATTGTATATGCTTGTGTAGGCATTGTGAGTCCACTAAGTACTTCCATATGACCAAAAATAAGCATAAAAATAAATTTTATAGGCTATTAAGAGGTTAAAACCCACTTATAGACCTAAATATACATAATGTAACTACATATTTCACTGAATATGAAGCTTATGTATGTCAATAATTACTTAATATAACTTAAGATAAGTATATTATGACTCCATTAACACCTTAATAAGTATAATAGGGCTATGGATAAGCTTTTTAATCTACTATAAGTCATATAATAATGTAATTATTATTTGTATATGTATTATAACCATATATATAATATTTTAACCTTATTTTAAAGTTATAATCTTAATTTAATTAAGGTTATATTTTTTTAAAAATAAGATTTACTCAGTCCTGGGAATACCTAGGCTGAAAAATATCTACAGTGCATTATAATTTAGAAGGAAAAAATAAATTTAAAGAAACTTTAATTGTTCCATTTATTGTGAAAAAAATGATTTGAAATAATGCAGTGGAAGCTTCATTATATCCAACTTATTACAGAAAGCATCTTTTGTTTTCACTATCATTAAAAAAACCATATATATTAAATGATAATTTATTTCCAAAAAGAAGAGGGAGATCCAAGAAGACTTGTATGGAAAAAAATGATAATGATGAGATTTAGAAATTCCTAAAAGAAATTATTCTCATATAAGTAAAGGGTAATGAATAATTATTAAGATATAAGTGAAAATCATCTGAATTCGACAGATGGATCCCCGCCAAGAGATTTACCACTTACCTACACTCTTTAAATTATTTAAGAAAATAAAATCTTAAATTTTTTTAACTATTTTTTTAAAGTGAGGGAGTGTCAGCCAGGTATTAAGACATATAATCAAAATATTTACTTAAGTTTGTGTTGCCATTAATATTTACCAGCCATCAATATGATATTTTAAGTAATTAAAATATAATCTATTACTTTGACACACCAATAATGCTATTTTTAAATGAGCATTTTTTGAGTGGGAATATATTTGGAGACAAGTAAAAACTTAGCTTGAGTAGAAATTAATAATTCCTGTATTCCTTTGACATTAGTAATCTCACCAAGATATGGAATTTATACTCATTATTTTAATAGGGGGTATCAATATCAGTGGATCCCCAACTAATTTAGTTGTGGAAAAATGTCCTTGTACCCCAATTTTTTTCTGCAATCATTTTTAAAAATAATTGGTTTATTGGACATTTTACATGTCAATGTTCACATCTTATCTGACATTTTTATCCTCAATTTCTTATATCCACATCTTGGAAAACTTTCTGTATATCGCAGGCTTCCTACCTTGCTGCACACTCTCATTTTTGAGAGGGTCTTTTGGTCTAGAAGGTTTTAATGGAGGTTCAACAGCAGTGATAGGTGGAATTTTTGGGATTTAAAGGTTGGGGTATGTATAGAAGTTACTTTTGTTAAATTACTCAATGTAAAGTAAAATGTATAAGTATTATTATAACTAATGGATTAAAATTACTTTGTTGTAAATACTAAAAACAATAGGTAATAGTAATAAATATATTATTAGGTAGTATTTAATAAATATTTGTGTAAGTAAATGATGATCCAAAACAACCAAAAAGGGGAGGACTTATATAGGCAAAGGAGAGAGAAAGAACAGAGCTAAAATCATATATAGAGGAGTATGAAAGAAAAAGAAACTTCCAGAATAAAATATTTCAAATATTAAGATTGTTCTATAAAGAATGTATTAAAATGATGTATTTACTGTATATGTCAAAATTAATTGATTTATTTAAAAATTTCTGTAAATGTCACTTTTAAATAAGTAATTTGAATTTTTTGTATATTTTTATTTTTTTTTAATATTAATTTTTATTTCCTTTAACCTGTCATTGAGCACGGTGTTAGGAAAATAAAAAATATAAGGGACATTTAATATTAATTTTAAATATATACTTTTTGTAACTAGTTAATTTATTAAAAGTAATTTTAAAGTAAATATATAATAATTAACAATAATATAAAAAATAAAAAAGGTGTGGCTTCATCCCAGTAATTAACTAATTTTTTAATGGGTATGTCTAGCAGCCTGGCTGACACTCCCTCACTCTAAAAAAATAATTAAAAAAATGCTGTGATGTTTTCTTTTTATATTTCTTTAGCAGAGTAGGAAGATTAGATATCTCTTTCCCAGGTATCCAAGAATCATATTCAGAAGATTTTTTCTTGAATATCAATAAGTATTCAGTACCTTTTTCAGTAGTAACTATTCTGTCATTTAGAATCTTATCAATTTCTGCTGCCTCAGTGACTTCATTAGAGGCTTTCTTTGGTCTTCCCCTTCTTTTGTGAAATAAATCACTATTGGATGAATAAGGTTTTAAAAGAGATATTGTAAAAACAGGATTTTTTCTGTCATATGGATAATACAATATAACTTCAACTGAATTATCACTAACCATTCTTCTGACTACAAATGGATCTACAAATTGGTCTTTCAATTTTTTATTACCTTGTAAGTTGAAGTGGACTGTAGAAGTCAGTACTTCATCACCCTTTTTAAAAGTGTATTCTTTATGGGATCTGTCCCATCTCTTCATCTCATATTCAAAATATTTTTCAATAAATTTTTGAACATGACTTCTGCAAAGTTGTTGCATTTTAAGAAAAGATTTTACACCAGGATGTAAATCCAATTTAGTTATTTTATTATTGAGAATTTGGGCAGGAGTATTTGGAACATATACAAGCCAGAGCCCAAAAGTCTTATTCTGAAATTCAGAATGAACAGTGCTATTATAAGCAAATTCCAAACCAGGAAGTAAGGTAACCCAATCATGAGTGAATCTTTCATTATCTTTGTACTCAAGGCCAAAGGCACAATACCTTCTTATCATGTCCTCTAAGGTCTGAATTATCTTTCAGCTAATCCATCAGCTTGGGGGTGATGGGCGGTAGAAAGTTTCAGATCACAACCACAAACATCCATAAGTGACATTCAAAATTAAGAAGTAAATTTAGGGTCTCTGTAAGAGATTATAGCCTTAGGAAAACCAGCAGTATTAAACATATGAGACCACCACAAGAAGGCTAATTCTTGAGTGGAAAAATCTTTGTGAGTAGGAATGAATTTACACATTTTTATAAATCTGTCCACAATAACCCAGCAAGAGTTATAACTGTCTTTCCCAGCAATGGGTAACTCTATTACAAATTCCATGTTTATTATTTTCCATGGTGCATCAGAAGTTTCAGTATGTTTCATTAATCCAGCTCTTTTACTAGTCAATCTTTTTGATTTATGGCAAGAATCACAGGATTCAACATATGGTTTGGTGTCTTCAGACATATTAACTCAACAAGCAGTGTTCTTAATTCTGATCTTTATTTTCTCAAGATCAAAATTTCCAGCCACTATGTCATCATGACAAATTTTTAAGATGATCTCTTTCATAGAAGATGGAATAACAATAACATTACTCAACTTTCTTCTATAATATAGGTAGCCTTCATCAATTGAAAATTTACCTTTTTTCCAAAGCCTTCTGGTACTTTGGTGGAAGGGCTTTAATTAATGCTTTTACTCAAGCATTCTTTGTATCATTTAATATGGTACATAACTTTTTTAAGTCAGTGTCCCTATCATATGAATCCAGAATAAGCAGTAATAGCTCTTCCTCCATATTAAACACATATAATCCATGAATGTGAAGTATCTCATCTTCAGGAACATATGCAGGATTTGAGTCATCATTTGGCAAAGGTAACCTTGATAACATATCCAAATTTGAGTGACCAATACCAGCCCTATGAAATATTGTTATCCTCCCTCTGTATTATTGAACAGCTATCTGCCATCTGAACATATTTTTGTCAGGTTTTTCAAGTTTAAGAGGGATTTAACTGCACTTCAGTCAGAGAAAAGTTAAATTTCTGGTCATCCAGGTAATAATTTAGCTGCTCTTGAGCCCACACTACTACTAAACACTCAAGTTGAGTGGCACCATATTTCAATTCACTATTTCTCAAGGTTCATGAAATATAAAAATTACTACTTCTGATACTTTATCATACATAACTTTGTTTTGATAGAGAGCAGCACCAAGAACAATAAACCTGGCTTCAGTGTATAAAACAAATGGTTAATTAAAGTCAGCCAAAAAAGTAATTGGTGCTGACATCAAACAATTTTTCATAGTTTCAAGAGCGATTTATCTTTCACTGTTCCAGACAAAAGAAACATCTTTCCTGGTTAACTGGGTAAGAGGTATTTCTATGACTTGATAATTTTTAATATACTCTCTATAGTATCCACACCTTCACAAGAAACTCAGGGTGGTCTTCCAACATTGGCTGAGCCCTTTGTTGGTCTATTTGGTGTTGTTTTGATATGTCTTAAATGGCATTGTTTAATAATTTGGTGCTTTTCTGAATTTATTCAGCAAATATTGGGACTTCAGGGATGTAAATACTACCATTAATTATCCCCGGTTTTCTCTATATTTTATGTCTTTTTGACATTTTTCAGATTCTAAGTATTAAAGGGATTATTTCTCATTTTTCATTTAAAAATATAGCTGTTTAATTTTGTTTTTTGTGTTTTACGGGCTAAAATTAAATCTTAGGGTTAAGTGCTTAGTACCATTAGAATGAGCTAATTTTTCTCTACATTTTATGTCTCACTGTTTTTATAGCCTAATTATGTGTTTTAAAGGTTTTAGCTGTTGTAGTATATTTTTCTAAGTAATTTGGGTATTTTTGGGTATTTTTGGTGGTTTTCTGGCTTCAGGGTGGTCCATCACCTCAGGCGGGCCACCTGATGCTGGGCAGACTGCCCCCTTGGTGCTAGAAGGCTGGGAAGTATTTCTAGAGGGGTTTTATGCAATTTGGCGCTCAAGAATGCCAACTTTGTTGGTGTGCATGGGCTTTTAAATAGTGGGCTGCTTGTATATAGTGAATAAGACAGTTTGGGGAAACTTTAAATTATCATACAACCATTTGGAGGTGATATCCTTGTTCCTCACTCATTTTTCACTGCTTTTTGGCCACAATTGACTGTGTTTATTGCAAGGTAAGTTCATCATTTAACTTAACTTGGAAACTGGATTCTCTGGTATAGTCTTGAAAGCTATATCAAGTATAATTTCTGTCTCTGGTGTGGATTAGCAACCTACATCAAGTATCATTACTTTCTCTGGTGTGGAAATTGGTCTACATTTCAGTTCTTTGGTTTGGTAGTCTGTCTGGAGACTAATTTCTTGGCTGGTCAGGCAGTCAAGTGTGTTGGAAAAGAAGCATTAGCAAACAGAAACCAATTTACTGTAGCAGTTAAATCTCACTTTATTATTTTAAAGGCACAGGAGATTTGCTCTCTGGGGGTTTTTCAGCCTAGATATCCCTAGGACTGCGTATTTCTTATATTTAAAATAAGATAACCTTAAGTAAATTAAGCTTATATCTTAAAAATAATATTAAAACAATAATATATATGTTTATATTACATATATATATAATTGTTACACTATTATATAAATTATAGTAGTTTAAATAGCTTATCCATAGTCTAATAATACTTATTAAGGTGCTAATGGAGTCATAATATACTTATCTTAAGTGATATTAAGTAATTATTGACATACATAAGCTTATATGTATACATAAATCTCATATTCAGTGAAATATGCAGTATATTAAGTATATTTAGGTATATAAGTGGGTTTTATCATCTCAATAGCCTATAAACTTTGTTTCTCTGATTATTTTAGGTCATATGGATGTATTCAGTGGACTCACAATGCCTACAGAAGTATTAACATCTATTTCAGGCACATACACTCAGTTTGGACAACTTAATCTGCTTCCTTGGATGGATATTCACAGATTTATGGGTTGGGAGGTCATTTCTGGGTTAATATAAATGCTTGGGGATGTTATTGGGGGCTTGGAAATTTTATTTGTTTCCTTTATATGCTTTGGGTTTCATTATATTCTCTTTGGATGATTTATTTTACCTGTTTCTTTATGTTATCCGCTTTTATCTGGATTTTCTATTTATGGTATGGGTCTGTGTTATCATTAATTGTGATGAAGGGTCCTTACTGGAGGTCTGGGTGTTGAATCTGCTTGATGTGGACGCCATGGAGAGGTGATGGGCCCTCATAGTGCTGTAATTTCTGGGGATAGCAGTGACATCATCTGGATTGAAGTTCTGTGCACTCCAGTGGATTTTGGTATAAGTAAGGGAGGATTTTGGCAGTTTGGTGATCCAAACCTGGGTAGGCCTTTGGAGTGCATTTTTGGGGGTATTTGGTATGTAGGGTGTTATTGGGGTTATGGTGTTATTAGTGGATTTTTTCATCTTTAGGTGGTAGTTAGTAGTGTTTATGGAGGCTTAAGCTAAGGTCACTTATTATGTCTCAGCTTAATGTCCTTTCTTTTCTCTTCATTTTGGTATCCCTTATGGGTGGTTACCTTGTTTTATAGGGTAGTTATGGTGTTGTTATTGGTATTTATCGGATGTTTATTGCTTAGTGGTGCTTATGTAGGCTTAAGCTAGGGTCACTTATTATGTCTCAGCTTATTTTCCTTCATTTTATTTTCATTTTGGTATGTATTATGTGTGTTTATTTTGTTTATTAGTGAAGTTATGGGTTTTTAGGGTTTTTAGGGTTTTTATGGGTTGTATGGGTGTTTTAGGGCCTAGAAGCGACCCGCTCGCTTCAGACGGCACCTCCGACGTTGGGCGGCCTGTCCGCCTGGGAACTGGGGAGGCGCTAAAATGCACTTTTAAGCATAAAAAAGGCTGGGAAATCAGTCAGGGTGGTCTGTGCACTTGCTGTATGATGCGTGTGTGGGAAGATTTTTAGGGAAAATCATCTTATCTCTTTAATCATTGCCTCTCTGTTCCTCACTGTCTCATTGGCTGGTTTTTTGTTGGAATATATTACTGTTCATTTCAAATCTTTCTAGCCATCTGTCTGAGACTATTATCTTCACTTTTAAAGAGGTCAATAGTGTTTAATTAGAGGGTCTAGTTAACAGATCTCCAATTTGCTGCAACAGGTAAATCTCACTTGTTTTTCTAAGGGGACAGGGGTTATTCTTTCTGGTTTTTCTCCAACTCCCTTGGTCAAGGCCTATAGCTAGTACTATAGGATTGTCTACAGCAGTTATTAGACATCACTTACTACAATTCAAATAAACATTATAACACAATTATTGTCATTTAGAAATATATTATAAAGCCTTTATAAATTGATATTATCTTTATATAAGCTATAACTATATTATATTCATCTATTTTCCACTGCTAGCACACATTTAAATCCAAGTATTATGAGTTTTATTTGAGAATAACTGTTTTATTAGTCTTCCCCTGAGGTTTAATCACCAAATCATTTATTAATAAGTAGTAGGACAATTGATAAATACTATTAAATCATACTTATATACTAGATACACTGACAATTGGGGGTCTTTCTTTGATTATTATTGTTTTTTTAGTATAAGCCTTAGGACATAATTTTTACTTTAGTATAGCTCAAAACAAACCAAATATTTGAGTCTACTGCATATTAGTGGGTCATCATAACTCAGTGATTGCGGAGAAGAACCCTTATAATAATCATACCATTTTTTATAATAAAAATTAGGTATTTACAGTAGTAACTAAACACAATATAAATCCAATTTCACTTGGTATTTGGTCACCAATATAACACCCAATTAAATTTGTATTTGGTTATATCTTGGTAAGCTATTTATTCACCCTTATAAAGGTCTAGTTAAATAAATTTTTCTATTTTTAACAGATTTTTTTGAAGTTTTATTACATTTTATTTAAATTAATAAAGATTTAAATTCAGGGTAAGCTCCAGTGCTTTTTATTGGTCATAACATTGCTAATACTTTTAATCTACTAATTCCAATAGGTTTTCCTTTCTGTAGACGTGATATATTGTTATTTTTATCAATATGAGTGCTCTCCAGGACAATGTAAGTGAAAAGCCTGCTTATAATTCCACGTCTAAAGCTAACAAAAACATTGCTGTAGGACATAACCATGGAGGGTCAGTCATACCCCCAGGCAGAACAAATGAGCATAGATGAAAAAGAAGTCCTCTTTTAAAGATTACCATAAAAAAGACGTCTCCTCCTCTACAGGATCAACTTTACCATCTGGCAAAAAGGTCCTGAAGTTGGAGGAATCAAAGTCTCTCATGCTCAAGGAGGTAGAGAAATTGCAGAAAAATTGCAAGGTAGGATTCTAGCAGATGAACCAATCACTGTTAGAGCTAAAGGGAGGCCAGCCAAGTCAGCAACCCCCTACCCCAGGAGGGTCACATCACTCCCAGGAGAAAATACTGGTAGACAAGTGGAAGTAAGATTGGTTCCATCAACAATAGTCCAGTCACAACTGCAACAAGGATCCTCCTCCTCATCAGACTTCCTCAGTTCACCCCTACAAGGGAAAAACAAAGGCGCCAAAAATCAGAGCTCACTCAAATAATGTGATAAGTAGATCACCCTCTCAGATTGAACACAATACTGATAATTACAATTTAGGTAATATTATTGATCTCAAATCTGTGCAGAAAATAGAGGAGGACTTAAGAGAATTAAGTTTTAATGTAAATACACCTGACTTGTCTTTTGTCAATAACAACAGTAGTATTTATAATACAGTCAATCCTCAGTTGCCACCACTTACTAGTGAAATGAGAAGCTCACAAGAGAGTGAGAGAATTGAGAAGAAAGACATGGAGTATTTTAATAATAATCCAACTGTCCATAGAATTGTTTCAGCATTGTTGAATAGAATGACTGATTGCAAGGAAAAGAAAGTTAAGCTCACAAGTGATACAATTTCTTCCTTGAAAATAAATATTTCTCAACTGGAAACACTTTGTAAGCAATCCTATAGTACTAGCTATAGGCCTTGACCAAGGGAGTTGGAGAAAAACCAGAGAGAAAATCCCCTGTCCCTTTAGAAAAATAGAGTGAGATTTACTTGCTAAAGTAAGTTAGTTCCTTTTTGCTAAAGCCCCTTTTTCAACACACTTGATTGCTTGGTGAGCCAAGAAAGCAGTCCCAAGACAGACTACCTGACCAAAGAACTGAAATGTAGACCAATGCCCACACCAGAGAAAGCAAAGATACTTGATGTAGGCTGCAAATCCACAACAGAGACAGCAATAATACTTGATATAGCTTGCAAGACTATACCAGAGAACCTGTTGCTAAAGTTGAGTTAAATGAAGAACTAACCTTGCAACAAACACAGCCAATTGTGGCCAAAAACAGTGAAAACTGAGTGAGGAACAAGGATATCACCTCCAGATGGTTGTATGATAATTAAAGTTGCCCCAAACTCTCTAATTCAGTATGTACACACAGACCACTATCTAAGAGCCAATGCACACCAACAAATTTGGCATCTGTACCAGCCAAATTGAATAAAAAACCTCCAGAAGCGCTCCCCAACCTTCTAAAACAGAGGCAGGCAGGCCACCCAACATCGGAGGTGCCGCCTGAAGCAGCCCGGCCTCCCTGAAGCCAGTAAACCAATAAAAACATTTAATCTACTTAGAAAAATTCACTACAACTACTAAAACCCTTAAAACACAAAATTACGCTATAACAACATTGGGACATGAAATATAGAGCTAAATTAGCCCTATCTAATGGTAATAAGCACTTAACCCTAAGACTTAAAGTAAGCCCGTAAAACACAAAAAACAAAATAAAACAGCTATCTTTTGTAACTGAAAAATGAGGAAATGACCCCTTAAAACTTAGAATATGAAAAATATTATGAATACATTAAATATAGAGAAAACCCGGGGCTATCCAATAATAGTAACCACATACCCGCAGTCCCAATATTCACAGAATAAATACAGAAAAACACCCCATTCTTTAACAGATGTCAATTAAGACATGCACAAACAGCACCAAACAACACAACAAATGCCCCTGCAAATTTTGGAAGACCACAACATAATAAAGAATTAGAGAATTAACATTTGTCTCTAACTCTTAAATATGATTCAATAAGTAATAAATATAATGAACTTTCAAACAAATTCTGTGAGTTATGAAAATTGTATGAAACACACTTATTTAAAATTGAGTTAAGAACTAAGTTATATTTTGCCCTGAAAAATCAAAGTGTCTCTGAGCTGTTACAAATATTGACTAAAGTTGAGATTGAAACTGCCAATCAACTAATGAACCAGGATAATCATAAGTAAACTCAGTATAATAATAATCCTTTCATTGGCAAAATTGAATCTTATTCCTTCCCTATACCACCACAACTAAAACCATCTGGTGGTAGTGTCGAATCTGAAAATGTAAGTCACAAATCCGTACAGGAGGAAATACAAGACCATTTGTCAAGAGTAAATGAGTTGTTGAATTTACCTAAGATTAGAGAAATAAAATCCAATCTGAAGAACTGGCCTAAGATAGATCAGTACCCAACTTATGATGGGGAAGCCAGCTCTGATTGGCAACATTTTATCCTAAGAATTGACAATTTGAAATTCTCATATAAGTTACCAGATGAAGAAATAACATCAAAATTGATCTCTTTATTTAAGGATTTTGCTTTATTATGGTTTGAAGCTGTTTTGAATGAGGGTAAAAATTACTCTTGGGCTGAATGGAAACAACTAATTGAAAAACAATTTGGAGGTTCTAAATTCAGACTCACTCAGCAGAGACTTTATGAGAAAACTAGGTACAATCCGTTGAATGGTGACAAAACTATGGTATTTTTAATGAATTTAAATAAAATATTAAAAGACATGGAGCCAAACATGGATTTTAACTTATAGAAAGAGAAAATAATATATATATTACCTATATCTGTCAGAGAAATTTTTGTAGCTAGAAAAATAATGGTTAATGAATACTCTGAATTAATTAATATTTTTCATGAAATATTAATGAACCATAAGTACAAAGCAAGTTACACCACTTATAAACAAAATAATGAACCTGTGAAAAATCAGAATTCAAAAACACTGCAGGAAAAACAGAAAAAACTTACTGTACCTGTAGTACCTAAGAAGTATGAGAATAATACTTGTAATAAGTGTAATTAGCCTTGGGTTAAAGGTCACAAATGTGAGAAAAATATAAATATATTTGAAAATCAACATGAATCTAAAATTGAACAAGAAAAAAGTAAAGATTCAAGAAATTATAGCAATAATATCTCATATATTGATGAAAATGAAGTCTGTATGTTGGAAGATTATTTGTCCATCTTTGAAAATCAAACATTAAGAATGGACTCAAATTAATCTTCAATTAATTTTGAGAATTCTGAAATCATAAAGGATATAAAATCTGATAACTTAAAAATGACACCTATCACTGTTCCAGATATTGTTTCTTGTGAAAATGTTAATATAGTATTGGACACAGGAGCTGCTGGTTCTGTTGTTTCTACTAATACATTTCAAAAAATTGATATTGAATATAAGTATACACTTGAACCCCTTCAAAGTAAAAATTAAAGAGCTATTGGATCAGTACTACATCCCATTTGTAGATACAAAGCTGCTGTTTTTGTTAAACATCAACATGGTTATGTAAGAGTAACTTGTGACTTTGTAGTAATGTATAATACTAACTGTAGTAACTGTTTTATTATTGGAAATGATATTCTGACTAAGTGTGATGTGATATTAAACCTTGCTAAAAACTATTTTACAATTGGCATGAATGGTAAAAGAAATTTGAAATAAATTCTTTTAACACAGTCTCACAAATTGGGTCAGTAACAAATATTACATGCAAAGGAAGAGAATCCAATGAGATGGAACGTCTGGAAACAGAAATTTCAAAAGCATCATTTGGCATTCAGGTAGGTGAAGCTGAGAAAAAAAATTTTTTGGACCCAATTAAAGCATTCCCAATGGCTTTTTCACATGGTACAAATAAACTTGGTCTTGTAAAAGATCATGAAATGAATTTTAGTTTAACCTGTGATATGGATAATATTCCTGCTAGTCTTAAAAAGAAACCATACCCTGCTTCACCAATGAAGAGGAAAGACATAGAGGATAAAATTAAAAAGTTATTAAAAATGAACATTGTTGAAAAGGTTGAAACTACACCAAAATATTGTGTAATATCACCAGTGCTAATTTCTTATTAACTAGATAAAGCAAGACTGTGCGGTGATTATAGATAATTAAATACATTTACAGCAGATGGTATTTATCCCTTGCCAAGGATTGCCTCTATACATGCAACACTCAAAAGGTGCTAAGTATATAAGTTTCTTAGATGGAAATAAAGGGTACCATCAAATTTCTGTTGAAAAGAATTCACAGAACTTTTTGTTGATAACAACACACATAATACTTTATAAATATTTCAGAATGCCATTTGGACCAAAAATTGCTCCATGAGTATTTCAGAAGTTAATGGATATATCATTCCATAATGAAATGATTGAGGGATGGTTAATGGAATACATTGTTGAAATCATATTGTTCTCTAAGACATATGATGAACACTTAATCCATTTAAAGAAGGTATTTCAGAAAATGGATGAAATAAAATTGGCCCTTGAATTGAAAAAATTTAAATTTGGGTTTAAATGTTTAAAAGTGCTTGGTCATAATGTATCTGGCTTACAAATATGTGTAGACCAAAATAAGGTGGATGCAATAATGAATATTGGCATTCCTCAAAATTTAAAGGATGTACAATCTTTTCCTGGTATGTGTGGTTATTATAGACAATATATAAAAAACTGCCAGTTAATTGCTGCACCATTGACCACACTGATAAAGAAATCAGAAGCTTTCATTTGGAATAATGAAAGACAACAGGCTTTTGATTAGTTGAAAGAATGTTTAATGACAGCTCCTATCTTATGATTACAAGATTTCTAATTGCCTTTTGTATTATATACAGATGCAAGTTTTATTGGTCTGGGGGCTGCTTTGCATCAAAAACAACTTATTGAAGGAAAAATGTCAGAAGTAGTAATTTGCTATATTTCACATACTCTAAGAAGTAGTGTAAGCTTATATATCCCTAGAACTGAGAATTTCTTATACTTAAAATAAGACAACCTTAAGTACATTAAGCTTATATTTTAAAAATAAGGTTAAAACAATATTATATATGTTTATATTACATATATATATATTTATTACTCTATTATATAAATTATAAAAGTTTAAATAGCTTATACATAGTCTAATAATACTTATTAAGGTGCTAATTGGGTCATAATATACTTATCTTAAGTGATATTAAGTAATTATTGACATACATAAGCTTATATGTATACAAAAATCTCATATTCAGTGAAATATGCAGTATATTATATATATTTGGGTATATAAGTGGGTTTTAGCCTCTTAATAGCCTATAAACTTTGTTTTTCTTATTATTTTATGTCATATGGACGTAACCAGTGGACTCAAAAAGCCTACAGAAGCATAAAAATCTATTTCAAACACATACACTC
Organism: Hemileia vastatrix; assembly: GCA_030280995.1. NCBI lineage: Eukaryota > Fungi > Basidiomycota > Pucciniomycetes > Pucciniales > Zaghouaniaceae > Hemileia > Hemileia vastatrix. The sequence goes on from JASXTE010000013.1 coordinate 26,307,714, forward strand.
AGTTTGGACAACTTAATCTGCTTCCTTGTATGGATATTTACAGATTTATGGGTTGGGAGGTCATTTCTGGGTTAATATGGATGCTTGCTGATGTTATTGGGGGCTTGGAAATTTTATTTGTTTCCTTTATATGCTTTGGGCTTCATTATATCCTCTTTGGATGAGTTATTTTACCTGTTTCTTTATGGTATCCGCTTTTATCTGGATTTTTTATTTATGGTATGGGTCTGTGTTATCATTAATTGTGATAAAGGGTCCTTACTGGAGGTCTGGGTGTTGAATCTTCTTGAATTGGACGCCATGGGGAGGTGATGGGCCCTCACAGTGCTGTAATTGCCGGGGATAGCAGTGACATCATCTGGATTGAAGGTCTGTGCACTCCAGTGGATTTTGGTATAAGTAAGGGTGGATTTTGACAGTTATTAGACATCATTGACTTACTAAAATTCAAATAAAAAGTATAACACAATTATTTTCATTTAGAAATATATTATAAAGCCTTTATAAATTGATATTATCTTTATATAAGCTATAACTATATTATATTCATCTATTTTCCACCACCAGAACACATTTAAATCCAAGTATTGTGAGTTTTATTTGAGTATAACTATTTTATTAGTCTTCTCCTGAGGTTTAATCACTAAATCATTTAAGGAAAAGTATTAGCACCATTAATAAATTCCATTAAATCATACTTAAATACTAGATACATTGGCAAGTAGTGAATTGAAATATGGTGCTACTCAACTTGACTGCTTGGAAGTAGTATGGGCTCTTGAGAAGCTACATTATTACCTTGAAGACCAAAAATTTGAGTTAATAACTGACTTTAGTGCAGTTAAGTCACTCTTAAAAATGAAAACTCCTAATAGACACATGTTTAGATGGCAATTAGCTGTACAAGAGTACAGAGGACAGATGACTATTAGACATAGAGCAGAAACCTTACACTCTAATGTAGATTTGTTATATAGATTACCTCTGACTAAAAATGATGATAATCCTGCTAATGTTACTGAATCAAAGATTATTAACATTTGTGGCATTTATATTGTAGATCTTGAGGATGAATTTATGCAATAAATTCATGATATGTATGCTTCAGACCATGACTTGAGTAAACTCACTACAATATTAAATGATCCATCTAATGCTTCAATGAATGTTTTAATAAAAACATAACCAAATAAGTATAAAGAGGCATTAGAAAAATGAAAATTTACTATTGAGGATGGTTTTATATATTACAGGAAAAAATTAAGTAATGTTACCCTAATTTACCCTTCAGTGAAGGAGTTAATGATAAGTGTATGTCATTATGATATATTAGCAGGTCATTTTGACTACCATAAAACATTAACCAGAGTAAAAAACACATCTTGGTGGATTAACATGTCTGAGGATGTTCAAAAATATGTTGAGACATGTTATTCTTGTTAAAAATCTAAAAGATTAACAGGCAAAGAGCGGGTTTTTTACAACAAATTGAGCAACTAAAAGCTCCATGGGAAATAATTAACATGGAATTTGTAACAGGTTTTCCAATAGCACGGCATAAGAGTTATAACTCCTGCTGGGTAAATGTAGATAGATTTACAAGAACTTGTATATTTATTCCTACCCACAAAGAGGTTTCTGCAAAGCACTTAGCTTTTTTATGGTGGACACAAATGTTAAATATAGCAGGTTTCCCAGAAGCAATAGTTTCTGACAGAGATCCTAAATTTACTTCTGAGCTCTGGACATCACTTATGGATGTTTCAGGGTGTCAATTGAAACTTTCTACAGCACACCATTCATAAACTGATGGGCTAGTAGAAAGAATGATACAAACTTTAGAAGATATGATAAGAAGATATTGTGCATTTGGTCTTAACTTTAAAGACAATGATAAATTCACGCATGATTGGGTAACCCTTATCCCAGGTTTAGAATTTGCATACAGTAGTACAGTGCATTCTGTCACTGGCAAAAAGCCATTTGAGTTGTGGGTGGGTTATGTACCTAATACCCCTGCTAAAACTCTTAATGAATTACCTAGATTGGATATCCATCTAGGTACTAAATTATTTCTTCAGATGCAATAATTATGCAGAAAACATGCTCAAGAATGTATAAAAAAAGCCTTTGAGTATGAAAAGAAAAGATGTGATAAAGCCCATAAAGAACAAATGTTCAAAGAGGGTGATGAAGTCCTTATTTCAACACTACCTTTCAATTTAAATGGTAATGTTAAATTGTAGGATCCATTCATTGGACCATTTTTAGTTAAAAAGATGGTTGGTAACAATGCTGTTGAGGTTATTCTATATGCTCCATATGATAGAAAACATCCAGTATTTCCTATTTCTCTTATAAAAGCATACCATTCTAATGATACTGCTCTATTTCCAATAAGATCAGGAAGGCATAAACAGCAACCTGAAGAAATAGTTGAAAAGGAAGAAATTGAAAAGATACTTAAAAAGAGACACCTTACTAAAGAAATGGGAGTTGAGTCTCTATTAAGATTTAAAAATAAATCAAGTTAATATGACCAGTGGATTCCAGAAAATGAAATCTCTGATTTTAAAAATCTCTTGAAAAATTTAAATCAAAATAATAATGTTTATTCAGTATATGTATTATAGAAAATTCAAAAAAAAATTCTATTCACTCCTTAATTTTAATTAAAATGTCATAACATTTTTTTATTGTTTTTTTGGGTGATGGAGTGTCAGCCTAGATATACCTAGGACTGAGTATTTCTTATACTTAAAATAAGATAACCTTAAGTAAATTAAGCTTATATCTTAAAAATAATGTTAAAACAAAAATATATATGATTATATTACATATATATAATTATTACTCTATTATATAAATTATAGTAGTTTAAATAGCTTATCCATAGCCTAATAATACTTATTAAGGTGTTAATGGAGTCATAATATACTTATCTCAAGTGATATTAAGTAATCATTGACATACATAAGCTTATATGTATACATAAATCTCATCTACAGTGAAATATGCAGTATATTATGTATATTTAGGTATATAAATGGGTTTTAGCCTCTTAATAGCCTATAACCTTTGTTTTCCTGCTTATTTTAGGTCATATGGACGTATCCAGTGGACTCACCACGCCTAAAAAAGCATAAACATCTATTTCAGGTGCATACACTCAGTCCAGACAACTTAATCTGCTTCCTTGGATGGATATTCACGGATTTATGGGTTGAGAGGTCATCTCTGGGTTGATATGGATGCTTGTGGATGTTATTGGGGGCTTGGAAATTTCATTTTTTTCCTTTATATGCTTTGGGCCTCATTATATCCTCTTTGGATGAGTTATTTTACCTGTTTCTTTATGGTATCCGCTTTTATCTGGATTTTCTATTTATGGTATGAGTCTGTGTTATCATTAAATGTGATGGAGGGTCCTTACTGGAGGTCTGGGTGTTGAATCTGCTTGAAGTGGACGCCATGGGGAGGTGATGGGCCCTCACAGTGCTGTAATTGCCAGGGATAGCAGTGACATCATCTGGATTGAAGGTCTGTGCACTCCAGTGTATTTTGGTATAAGTAAGGGAGGATTGTGACGGTTATTAGAAATCATCTACTTACTACAATTCAAACAAACATTATAACACAATTATAATTCAAAGATATATTATAAAGCCATTATAAATTGATATTATCTTTATATAAGCTATAACTATATTAGGGGGTGTCAGTTCTGGCAAATCCGCACTTACAAATCCGCACTTAAATAAGTGCGGATTTCCAAAACACACTAGCCCCAATACTGGTGGATTTCAAAATGAAATAAGTCACTTATTTCACTCAAATCCGCACTTTCTCAACCAAAAGTGCTGATTTCACCATCAAGTCCCATTTCACTGATTTTTCAGCATCATCCCATTCATACGCAGCACTCCACAGCATAACACTTCATAACTCAAAACATTGTACATCATTTACATTTTCATATCATATCATATAAGAGTCATGCCTTCCTCACTTTCAAATAGTGATAAATTACATAAAGCAATGACTTTCATGGCTCTTGAACTGCTCTTGGACTCTGACTGCAATCCTGATTCTGATCTAGAAGAAGATTTTGTCTTTTTATCAAAAATGGCCACGAAAAGTTACCTTCTTCCCAGAATGCCTCAAGTAATTCATACCCCCAAGTACACCATCCAAACACTTCTTAAACTATCTAGACCCAGTTTTAGACAGCTGTTCAGGAATTCTCAGGAATATTTCTTAAATTGCTTGAGCTTATTCAGGATCATCCCATATTTCACAATAATTCTCAAAAAGAACAACAACATCCTTCAATTCAATTGGCCATCACACTATGTCATTTGGGTTCAAATGGTAATGGAGCCGCTTTGAAATGTTTAGAAAATGTCTTTGATTTAGGGTATGGTTCAGTTAACACTTATACCAAACAATGTATCACTGCCATCAACTTCTTGTAATCTCAACTTCTCACCTGGCCAACAAAAGAAGAGCGACTTGAATCATCTCAGGTTATGCAAGCAGAGGGCTTCCCAGGATGTATTGGTTTTGTTGATGGTACTGCTATTCCTTTGAGCCAGAAACCTGCTCAAGGTGGAAACAATTACTTTCACATTCTCGACAAAAATTTTAACCAAAATATTTACAACTCAAAAAAATTCTATATCTGTTTTAAAAAATTGGCAATACTCTCCCCTGCATTTTATTGAAGCAAGGGGTGGATATCACCAAAATTTTTCTAACTCATCAATTTCACATGTCGGATTTGAAAATTTGGCAATACCCCCCCCCTGCATTTTATTGAAGTAAGTGGTGGAAGTCATCTAAATTTAATATAATTATGTAAATTATTAAATAAATATCTAATATATATCAATTTCCCTAGTTTAAAGTAATGACAATCCCTAGAACAAAAATGCAGACCAAGTCTAGAAACAAAAGTTTGGGACTTTCCACAGGTATAGGCTAGAGGAACCCCATGAAACAAATAAATGTTAACATGATTACCACTTATGCAACACAAGGTTGTTGGCCCATTACTTTTGTTGAGGAAATTGATACATAAAAAATATTTATTGAAAAATTACAAAAAAATATAAAATTTTCGATGACAACTCTAATCCCCATACTTTTTGGATCTAAATAAAGTTTTTTTAAATCGATTAACTTTACCTTCTTTCATTACCTTATTGATTCTTTGAATCAACTTATGACTGATTTGAAATGAGCAACCAAAATGTGTTAAATCTTGACAGGATTCCAAACCAGGAGGAGCTTTGGTCGTTTGATGATTATCCTTAGATGAATTCCAAATAGTTTCGATGATACCATTTCCCAAACCAAAATCAATGATGCACCGGTGGACTGGAAAATATAAACCATGTCATTTGATTTTAGCTGGAGATGGTATTGGTTGGCCAGTAATTGGTTTGATATATGAGAATATACCAAAAGTAAGAAAATTGGTGTCATTGGTATCGGTGTGAATTTTATTGTGAAATCCAGAATGAGTGATAATAACATTAGAAAATAAAAGATATTTGTGGCTGATATCTTCCCATTCGGAGTCACACCGATTTGGTATTCCAACTTTGGTTGCAAGTTCATGATTTTTTTCAAATGCTTTATTACAGTGCTTTTTGAGTCGAAGAGCAAGAAAAGAGTTAAAGGAAGGTAGAGTGTCCCATAAGCAAAAATCTTCATCTTTTTGAGATTTAGTGATATTCTTGAGCAACTAATATATGCCTAGATAATAATCATATAAGAGTTTCAGAATCCTTATCCTCTATATATGCAATATAAAAATGTGAAATAAGACAAGTGAAATTTGGAAAAAAGGCTCAACTACAAAGGTCAAAATCTCAGCAATCACTGAACCTAATTCAAACCTGTTTGAGGGAAATGAAAGATATGCTTTAGTAGAATCTTCACTTAAAGGACATGTGATTTAAATAAACCTAACCCTAATTTGTTACATAAAAAAATGAAATAAAAATTTAAATTGGGAAAAAAAAGGCTCAACTTTAACGGTCAATATCTCAGCAACCACTGAATCAAATCCAAATCTGTTTGTGGGAAATGAAAGGTAGCCTTCAGGAGAATCTTCAGTAAAAAGTACATTAGATTTGAATAAAGCTAACCCTAATTCCGAGTCTGATTTTCAAAATTTTACAAAAACTTGAAAAGTGGTAATGAAGATGAGATCAAAAGGAGTTTTATAAGTTCACTGTTATCCAGATAAGAGTCATACATATATTTAAGTATGAAATTTTCATAAAAGGAATGAGATATCATATAGGCATGAAAAACAGGAGATGAAACTTACCTTGATTGAAAAGTAGGAAAAATAGAGTGAGAAAGATTGATGTTGGAATTGTGGGGAAATTGAATATGAAGTAAGTGAAATGCATAAAGAATGTGCAATGTATGTGTTTCAATGAAATGGAGCCAAAAAAAAGTGAAATAAGGGAAAGGGGGGATAATGACCATGCCAAGGAGGGATGAAGAGTAGGGTGATGGAGCTAAAAAAGAAAGTAAAGAGGGAGAGAAAAAAAAGATTAATTATACCATTGAAATCCAAAAAAACCACTTACAAAAAAAATTTAGATAAAAAAAATAAAATAAACAGAAAAAAACAAAAAAAATTATAATTAGTAATCAAAAAATCAAAAAAAAAGAATAAAGTGACTTACCTGGAGAGATGAGATGACAAAATGAATGAAACCAAATTGTTTGAGGGATGTTGGAGGAGAATAGGAAAAGGATATGAGGGATGAATGAAAAAAAAAAATCACTGACAAAACATGTGATTTCAGAAAATATGTGATTTCATGTTGAGCTGGTGAAAGAAAACCAATGAGCAATCCAAAAAAAAAAAATTTCACTGTAAATTCCAAAAAAAAATGAATATGCAACAAACCAAAATACCAACCCAAGTGAATGAAGTACACAAAGAGACATTTGGAGAGTACAAAATGGTATGGGAAAGAAAGGGATGATGTGGCCAACATGTGGTTTTGAAAAAAAAAATCACAAAAAAAGTGCTGATTTGAGGTCAGAACTGACACCCATTTTTGAAATAAGTGACTTTTTTGCAAAATTTAAGTGCTGATTTGTAAGTGCTGATTTGGTTTAAAATCCGCACTTAAGTTAAGTGCGGATTTGCCAGAACTGACACCCCCTATTATATTCATCTATTTTCCACCACTAGCATGCATTTAAATCCAAGTATTGTGAGTTTTATTTGAGAATAACTATTTTATTAGTCTTCCCCTGATGTTTAATTACTAAATAATTTATAAATAAGTAGTAGGATCATTAATAAATACTATTAAATCATACTTATATACTAGATACACTGACAGTATCATTTATTTCTCTGGTGTGTAAATTGGTCTACATTTTAGATCTTTGATCTGGTAGTCTTTCTGGAGACTACTTTTTTGGCTGATAAAGTATTCAAGTGTGTTGAAAAGAGGTTTTATAAAACAAGACTCAATTTTCTTTAGCTGGTAAATCTCACTCTATTTTTCTAAAGGGACATTGGATTTTCTCTCCTTTATTCCTCCAAATCCCTTGTTAAAGGCCTATAGCTAGTACTATAGGATTTTCTACAATGTGAACTCTGATGTTTGGCCAAACATCAGAGTTCACAATCCAAATTTTTACATGTCAGCTCTAATGTATAGCTATACATCAGTGATTTTGTTTAAAATTGAAGATCAAATTATTAAATGAATTAAATAAAGGTCCAATATAATTTAATGAAAGAAATTAAAATAAATTAGAAAAGTGTAGAATAGGACAAAAAGAATTGAAAAAGAACAAAAAAAGAATAATATTATATTAAGTTAAATAGTAAAATATTATAAAAGTAATCAGAGTTATTTAAAAGAACAAAAATAAAATGAAATTGATATTCTCTCAAAATGGGACACAAAAATAAAGAAAAGAATTCTTCTTATTTTGAAAATCAACAAAAAAAATTCCATTTTTTATTCATGATAATATTTCAATGTAGGTTAAATAAAAAGTGATAATTCAATGTAATAGCAATAATACTTTTCACAAAATTGAAAGCTTGAAAAAATAAGTATGAATTAATTTATTGTAAATTAAATATTAGTTTGTGAAAAATTCTCTGATAGACCACATCTTGTTGCAATAAAATTCATGTGAATATAATTATAATTATTTTTTTAATATATTTATGTAGTTAGATTTTAAAATTACCTATTACATCATAAAACAGTTTTTTTCATGGAAAAAGCTGTTTTCAATATTATAAATATTACAAATATGCTTTAAGTTCAACTTTTATTGAGAAATTCTCATGTTGAGAATTTAATTGGGAGTTCAATCTTAAATCTATCATGAATGAAATTCATATTTTTTTGAAAAAAGAAAAAATTTTAAAGATATATTTTTACTAAAGAAGAGGAATTGGAATATATTTCTTCCTACTTAATTCACAGTAGGGTAAATGTGGTAAAAGAAAATTGGAATTGTGTGCTTGATTTCATAAAATTTAACTGGAATATATTGTGTATATATGGTACTATGAAAAGTAAAAACTTAAGCTGACATTACAAGTGTGTAAATATTTCTTGTGTGAAAATTTAAGTTGAATTAAGATGTAATAAAAAACATTTTTTATATGAATATACTCACTTCATTGGAGATTCAAAATCAATATCTGGATTCTAATTCTCATTTTAAAAGATGTGTCATTAATTTTGATTATATATGTTTTTCAAGTGTATAGACCTCTTTCCAATTATTGTAATTTTTCTTGGAGTTTTACATATTCATTGTCATTTAGTGTGGTCAAGCAATTAATTTATAGAAAAATTACTTCTTTTTCATTTTTGAATATTTAATTCTCTGAGCTTCTTACTATTTTTGGGTGAATTCTGAAAGAGGTATAACTGTCAGGCTGAGTTCAAGTACATAGATGTGAACTAGATTGAATTTTAAGTTTTCTAGAAGATTTTAATTGTCCTATATGAATACTGTAGTAAGAATCCAATAATTTTTAAAATATAACTCAATATAAGGGTCTCAGTAATTCTAATCTCGCTAATTATATAAGGCTTACAATCTTTAAAGTTGGTAGAAAAATAGATTTAATAAATTCAGATACTATTCAAAGACTTTTATAAGTACTATTGATATGTATTGTAATTTTATTAGTTATATGTTTAATTGTAATGATAAAGAATGAAGAAAAAAAGACCAAAAACCCCCTCATTTTATACACAATTGCTTCCCCAATGAACCACTTGATTTACCAGCTCTATACATGATTAATGACACATCATTCGAGCTAATATAAATGTTCAACAACATAAAGAGTGAGCAATAACATAATTAGAATGATATCACCCACTGTAGAGTAGACTTCTACAGTCAGCTTGCTGCAGGAAGAATCCAAGGGAGTTGGAAAGACAAAAAGAAATCCCTGTCCCTCTAAGTAAGCGTAAGATTCAATTAACTAAACTTAAAGATCAACTTGAAGAGTGGAATAGATGAAATCCTCATTGAAAAACTTTGAAAGCAATTAAAACCTATATTTAATAAAAATCTAAGTGCAATAAATGATTACACCCCCAAAACAAATATCTAACACCAGATTAAACTGATACTAGTCACAGAAAATACTTATAAAAAGCCGTAAAAATTTCCCCAGAGACTGAAAATTATAGTAAAGTACCCCAGAAACTACCCTTGGAACGATCCGTTGTGGTAGCCTAAAGTTTAGTACGGCACCTAAATATGTAAATGGAGTCATTATGGCGTGCAAGATTGGCGTTATTATTTTTTTATAAAAGGGTTTTATTTAATTTATTGGAGTTTAAAATATGAAGAAATTGGTCACGAGCAAATGCCTACACAAATACAATTTATTTTGCGGAGAAAACTTATTTTTACGGTCTGAAAAATTTATAAGTATCAAGTCAAGTCACTCAAGAACCTTGGGAAATTTTCCCAGAATTTTTACTATTTTTTTTTTATATTTTTAAATGAATTTTAAAGTCTTATAGAAATATTTACGTTTTCAAAAATTACTTAACTTTGATGAATTTTCAGGGGGTAATTAGAGCTGGGCAGACTACGAAAATTAGTTTGGTATGTAAAGGGGAAGTAGCTCTATTATGTGTAATTTTTCTAGATTTTTTTATTATAGTTTTAAGGTTCTAATTGAGTCCGGAAGTCCGGACGGACTCCGTTTCGACTCCGTACGGACTCCGCTTTGACTCCGTATGGACTCCGTACGGACTCCGTACGGGCTCCGGATTGACTCTGGAAGAGCTCTGGAGGGGAAAATTTAGGCACGTGACTAGGAATACTTTAGCGCTTCTCAAACTCGAAATTGAAAGGGGGGACACATCATACAGCTTAATCTTTAACCACCACGGTCTCATTTTTTATTACTCAACAAATTAAATAAATTGTAATACCCTTATAACTTTATATTTTTTTATATTTAACATTTTAGAAATACTATTCAACAAGTTAAAACACACTTCATACAGGGTATCTTTAGAAAGGTCTTCATCGCTGGGACTTGATTATTGCTGTCTCATAAAAATTTAATTATTATAAAAACATAAAAGTCAATCTTTTCAGATCTTTCACTGGTACACCTTAATTGTTGTTATCATTATTTCTTTTATCAACAGCTACTTTCTTTAAATCTCAATAAGTGTTAAATATTTTAGAGTTTCATTATTTTTATTAATCAGATCCAAGTAGACTGGTTAGCTTAGTGATTTAGAATTCCCATTTTGTTATTTTATTGGAAGGACGGGGTTTTCAGCTAAATCCACATATCTCCTCCGGATTCTGCTTATAGCAAGGCGACTGTAAGAGTTTACCTTACCATACCGTTCAAATGTGCCTTATTAAAGACTGCCCCAGGTTTATCCAGTTTCCCACCAAAATTAAAAAGTGTAGTAAATTTAATCTATATTTTATGAATTTTATAAGAAAAGTAATAAATTTGAGTTACCTCAGATGAGAGCTTTCCAATGGTATCCTATATGTTAATATTTTTTATAATAATTGTTGTTATTTTTTAAATATTGTTAATTATCAAAAAGACCCTTATTATCGAAACTAAAAAGACAAAAACATGTAGAAGACTAAGATTCTCCCTTTCTCTATCTGATTCTCCTGCTCCAGACCTTTCCAACAATACCCTACATGCATAGGATCTACAATAAACTATTGATCTAGTAAGCATAATAACTTTCTAACCAAGTTTTTCCACAGTGACCAAACTTTAACCCAGTGACCAGACTTTCCCATTATGAGCAAATTTTGCCACAATGAGCTCTTTTTGCCATAATGAGCTAATTTTTCCAGATTGAGCTAAATTTGCCACAGTGAGATAATTTTGCCACCATGACCAAACTTTGCCACAATGACAGTATTTTTCCAGTACACTTCACTTTTGCACCATAAAATCACCAGAGCAAACCAGAGCTCACCAGAGCACATTGGAGCACTGGAGCTCAGTGGCCATTCCATCAGCACACCATATCCACCAATAATACTTAGAGTCACTTCCGAAATTCCAAATATCCAGCCTTATAATCCAAAAAACTGCTACTGATCTTCAAAAATAAACCCAAAAGAGCCCCAGAAATACCCAAATAATAGAGAATCACCCCAAAAATTCATTAAGACCATATCCAAATCCATAAAACCATCAAATCAAAAGAAAAATACCATTATATAACCATTTCGAAATTTCACAAATAAACCCAAAAATATCCATAATAACCAAGTTAACACATGTTAACACCAAAATTTTCATTCAACCAATATTTAATCAAATTTTCACCTAAGTGGCATACCCAGATGTGGAATGAAACACCACTAAAATGCTGCAGTAATAGGGATAATCCATCAAAAATAAAGAATAAGCAAAAAGATAGTATATGAATGTAATATATTTAAAATTTAAGACTAAAAGGGAAAATTAAGACTAAGTATTACTCCATATTAAGGGGGATTAACAGTAGAAAATACGGGGCTAATAATGATATTATACTACATCAAATCCCCATTAAAAAATAACCAAAATTGACTGAGAAACCACTTAAAAACCCAAAAAAGGGCATGAGATGTGGGGTAACTACATGCAGTCCTTGGAAGGCACTTGCACAGGTAAATCCTTGACTAATTTAGGCAAATTTAAGTGTGGTAGTGAATTAAAGTGCCAAGCTTGAGGTTATTAATTGAATTAGTTCATACAATAAGGGTCAATGCATTTGTAATTAAACTAGGACACTAAATAAGCACCTGTCGCCTATTTTAGCGTGTTTCCCCACAGTGGGCATAGAATGTGGGGTAATTATAGTGTGAAAAAGCTAAGTTTTCTAGGAATGAAGCTATTCCCATGGGAAAAATGAAGGCAGTATGTGGCCAGTACACAGAAGCCATTTCTGTCATATAAAACACCAAATTTAAAAAGTGTTATTTTTTTCATTTGAGTATCCAAATCAATAGCTCTAATTAAGACAAATGGATCTGTCCAAGCACATTTTAATATTATTAAATTTATAGCGCATATAGTCAAATTTTAAGTGATTTAAAGAGCTGTGGTCTTCCAACATTGGCAGGGGCCTTTGTTGTGTTGTTTGGCCCTGATTGTGCATGTCTTAATTGGCATCTGTTAAAGAATTGGGTGTTTTTCTGGTTTAATTCCGTGAATATTGGGACTGCGGGTATGTGGGTACTATCATTGGATAGCCCCGGTTCTCCTCTATATTTTATGTCTTGATAATATTCTTCATATTCTAAGTTTTAAGGGGTCATTTCCTCATTTTTCAGTTACAAAAGATAGCTGTTTAATTTTGTTTTTCGTGATTTACAGGCTAACCTTAAGTCTTAGGTTTAAGTGCTTAGTACCATTAGATAGGGCTAATTTAGCTCCATATTTCATGTCTCAATGTTGTCATACCGTAATTTTGTGTTTTAAGGGTTTTAGTAGTTGTAGTGAATTTTTCTAAGTAGATTATTTGTTTTTATTGATTTTCTGGCTTCAGGGAGGCCAGGCTGCTTCAGGCGGCACCTCCAACGTTGGGCGGCCCGCCTGCCTCTGTTTTAGAAGGTTGGGGAGCGCTTCTGGAGGGTTTTTATTCAATTTGGCTGGTACAGGTGCCAAATTTGTTGGTGTGCATGGGCTCTTAGATAGTGGTCCGTGTGTACATGTCACGCACCACGTGACACTCGAGGAAAAAGAAGCTCATTAAATCAATAATAAGGGGCTCAAATCTATACTCGAAGCGCAGAAAGAAATTCTCCATAGCAACTGCAACTTTCCTTTGTGTACTCGCTATTCAACCGCGCTAGTCTAAACTCTAAATCTAAATTAGTCAATTTCTCAATAGTGTGTCTTAGTCTTTTTCTCAATAAGCGACGCACAGCGCAATAATCAATATAATAGTACATTAAAAGGTTTATGAAATGTCTGTGGGTTATTAAGGGGTAGTGAGCATGGACAGAATGGTTAGTGAAGGATTAAGGGGTTAATGAATGTTAGTGAGGAGGGTCCAGGTGTAATGGATATATTTTAAATGGTTTGTGGTGTGCGGAATAGTGGATGGGTATGAGGTCAATGCGAGGAGGAGTAAAGGATATAAAAAGGGTTGGGTTTTTGGTTTGATATTCCTTAGAATTAAATTATAAAACGTATTTATAGTTAATAGTGGTAAAACTCTAAAGTGAAAATCATTATTATTGTATCTTTCTTTCATTTCTCAATAATCACTTCTAAATCCTAAATCTTGATTGTTGAGTTTCCAACCCTTTGTGAGATTGTAAGAATTTTAATATTACCTTTCAAACTATATTAGGATTATTCTCGAACATATCTTGAAGCAGTAGATCTTCCTTCAAGTCATCTTTGAATCACTTCCTCTAACCAACCCTCTGTGCTTCGAAGAAGTATCTAAACCTTTCATCTCACTTGCAGGAACATCCTCGACCTTGTGTGTAGGTCTTCCGGTGACAGTATAATTTAATTCTCCGTAGTTCTCATTCTTTGAACTACTACGTCCCTTCTCAGGTGTTTTCTCTAAATCCTTAAAATGGCACCTGTTCAACGCACTCCTCCTACAGGCACTACTACTAGAGCTCGCGCCAGAGACAGGCCAACAGCCACACGGCCTGTGTGCCGCACTCACTCCTTGGAGCCACTCAACCTTAGGGAACAGCAACATTCAGTCCAATCTGTAGAAGACATCCCACAAGATTTTGATGATTCTAGTGATGATGATGAAGGAGAGGATACAATGCACAAGGCACCATATGCCCCTGCTAACCACCCTTCTGGTCACCCTTCAGAGCCTGGACCATCTAATTCTCTGAAAGATTTCATGAGACTTTTCATGAAGACTCTTTCAACTTCAACATCTTCAGAGGGATCTAAATTCAAAACTCCCTCTATGAAATCTCCTGATAAATTTGATGGAGAACATCCAGACAGATTACGGCCCTTCTTGAAAACCTGCAAGCTCCTGTTCCATAATGACCCTCGAACCTTCAATAACGACCAATCGAAAGTTGTTTATGCTTCTTCATTTCTGGCCGGAAAAGAAGTAAGATGGTTCGAACCTTATCTTCTCATGCTCTCTTCGACCGAAACCTATTTACTTATTAATAATTGGGAAAAGTTCGAAGACCAACTATTCATGTTGTTTGGTGACCCTAATGAAACTGACAACGCAGAAATTGAACTTGATTTTCTTTGCATGAGTGATAATGGTAAAGCCTCTGAATATATCTCGAACTTCAGAGCGCTTCAAACTTGAGTAGGTTGGAATGATGCTGCTCTCAAGTATCATTTCAAAAAGGGACTTCCTTGGAGGTTTCTGGATCAATTAAATCTTCACAGTCAGAAAATGACTACTTTAATGGATTTCATGGATCGAAACCTCGAGCTTAACGGCGTTTACCAAGGACGACTGCAAAATCATCGATACGCCAACAAATCTCAAGGCCTAAATTTAAGTCAGGACCTTCTTCTAACCCACAAACAACTCAATCCTCCTCGACTAAATCCAAACCTAAAAAGGGAAAGGACAAACCTCGACCAAAAAGCTCGACCCCAGGTGATATCAGCAAAGTACTGGATCCTAAAGGGGAACTTAAAGAAGCTGAGAGGAAGAGGCGAGCAGATAATGGGTGATGTATGTATTGTGGGGGTAAGCACAAGTCGGAAGATTGTGTAAAATTGAAGGAAAGAGAAGGTACTAGTTTGAATTCAAAAAACTAGTAGATAGTTTACTTGTGTGCAAAGAAAACTATCTTATCTCTCCCAGCGCACAGAACCTCCATGTCTTAAGGACTGGAGTTGCCTTAAACCGCTTGAGATTCATTCTTTTTAAGGAGGATACCCCTTTCAGTGGTCTTATAGACTCTGGAGCTTCAATTTCTTTTGAAAGATTTCTTTTTCTGAGAAGTTACAGCTGACATTTACAGATATCGATTGAACTCTAATTTACTTGGTCAAATCAGAGGAACCCAGATATTGGGTCAGGAAGAAAGTTTTATGGGTTTTCAACTTTCTGAATTTCCCCCCCTTCAAGTGGGAATTATCAGTCTTGGACGCCCCAAGGATGGACAATACCATTCTTGGCCATGACTTTTTAACGCATTGGAATCCTGAAATTGATTGGACATGGGGATTGATCACCCCACGGACTAATAATATTTCTGATTCTTCAATGCATGTCAATAGTGAATTAAGCAACCCGCCTGACAATGTCCTGCTAGAGGACAAATCTCTGCCAGATGACTTACAAGCATCTGATCTTTCTTTGAATGAGCAATTGGCTAACCCTTCTAGCTCAATGACTTCACTCAAAGAGGATTTAAATTGCCTCGAAGTAATCGAATTATGCTCTCTCAATTCTGGTCTTCCCTCAACAGATTCTCTCAAAGATGATGAGGACAACCAAATCGACGTTGAAGCCATTAAATTGTCTCTACCAGAAATCTATCATGATTTCTTCAATGTTTTTTCAATCCCCAAGGCTGATAAGTTACCACCTCATTGACCCTATGACCATCAGATAGAGTTAATAGGTCCAGTACCTCTGGCAGGTCCTGTCTATTCCTTTTTGAAGGACGAATCTCAAAATCTTCGAGAAGACATTGCAGAGAATGTAGCCAAAGGTTTCATCAGAGCCAGAAAATCTCTAACTGGCTCCCCTGTCCTCTTTGTAAAAAAGAAGGATGGTAGTCTTAGGTTGTGTGTTGACTATAGAAAGCTCAACACAGTCACTAAGAAGAATGCATATCCTTTTCCTCCTATGTCATTGCTTCTTACACTTTTTAATGGTGCTATTTTCTTTTCTAAAATTGATCTTAGAGGCGCTTACAATCTTATTCGCATTGCTGAAGGTCATGAACCACTGACTGCAATGTGCACTAGATTTGGTAGTTTTGAATATTTAGTTATGCCTTTTGGATTATGTAACGCACCATTTCTTTTCAAACTTTTGTCAATGACATCTTTCAAGATGTTGTGGAACAATTTTTTGTCGTCTATTTAGATGATATTTTAATTTTCCCGAAGACACTAGATGAACATATTCATCATGTTTGACAGGTTCTAAATCAACTTCGAGATCACGGTCTCTACGCCAAGCATAATAAATGCGAATTCCACCTTAAATCTATTGATTTTTTGGGTTTTACGTTATCCACTGATGGATTAGTCATGGATGACAAAAAAGTCCAAAAGGTCCTGGAATGGCCTGAGCCCAAATCCGTTAAATCCCTCCAGGGATTTTTGGGTTTCACAAATTTCTATAGAATATTTATTAAATACTATTCTAAAACTATTTCCAATCTTACTTCTCTTCTTAGAAAAGATATTCCTTTTGTTTTTACTTCCACAGCACAAAAGGAATTTGAAGCATTGAAGACGGCGTTCACCACAGCTCCAATTCTTCGACACTTTGATCCTTTTGCTTGGACAATACTCAAGACAGATGCGAGCAATTATGCTATCGCAGGGGCATTTCTCAATTAAATCCTGAAACAAAATTGTTTCATCCTGTTGCTTTTGAGTCACACAAACTCATGGCAGCAGAATTATATTATGAAATTCATGACAAGGAGCTTTTAGCTATTATTCATTGTCTTAAAAAATGTCGCTCTTTTCTTCTCAGCTTAGATAGTCCTTTTCAAATTTTAACAGACCATAATGCTTGGAAATACTTTATGTCTTCCAAAGTGTTAACCAGGCGTCAAGCCAGGTGGGCTGAATTTCTGTCTGAATTTTCTTTTTCTATTTCCTATTGCCCAGGTAAGAACTGCATTGTCCCAGATATCTTGTCACATCGGGACAAAGTTTACCCACAGTGGGTGGACGCATTTGCTGAAAAGAACTCAGAAAATGTGAAATCAATCTTCAATGAATCAACGTTAACGACTCATCAACTTAATTTGATGAAAATTCAATTGTTTCAAAATCCACTATCCAACATCCTCAAAGCTCAGTCGAAGGACAATTATTGTTTAGGGTTAAAAGACAAAATACTCTCATAGAAAGGGGCCAAAAGATTTAGTATTGAATCAGGTCTATTAGTCTTCGAAGGTAGAGTAGTCATATCCGATAACAATGAGATAAAATTATGGATTTTTGATAGTCGACATGATTCTCCATTAGCTGGTCATTTTGGGGTTGATAAAACCTACCAGTTAATAGCAAGGGATTTCTTCTGGCCAGGTATGACCAGGGAAATCAAGGCCTATATAAAGGCTTGTTACGAATGTAATAGGAATAAGGCTCCCCGTCACCAGAAGTATGGGTTGCTTCAACCACTTCCTATTCCCTCTAGACCTTGGGAATCTTTATCAATGGATTTTATTTCTCAACTTCCTCTTTCTAATAATTTTGATGCTATATTAGTAATAGTAGATATATTTTCAAAAATGTCTATTTTTATTAAAACCACTACTACTGCTACAGCAGAAGATTTGTCAAAATTGTTTCTAGAATATGTATTTTCCAAACATAGCTTACCTAATGATATTATTTCAGATAGAGGCTCATTGTTTGTATCCACATTCTGGACCCAACTGTGCTGACAACTCAATATTACGAGGAACCTCTCCACGGCCTATCATCCTGAAACCGATGGGCAAACGGAAAGGGTCAACCAAATCCTCAAACAATACCTTTGAATGTATGTCAGTTACCAACAAGACGATTGGACCACATGGTTACCATTGGCCGAATTTGCTTATAATAACTCAACTCATTCTTCAAAACAAAAATCTCCTTTCAAAACTTTTTATGGAAGACATCCTTGATTCAATTAAATCCATGTAGGAACTAATCATCCTGCGGAACATTATCTTCGAACCATATCACAACTCCAAGAGGAACTTAAATCAAATTTGGAATTAGCGGTTCGAAGGTACAAGGAACAGGCCAACAAACATCGACAAACTGCTCCTTCTTTTAAACCAGGTGACAAGGTATGGCTCGACGCACGAAACATTTGAATGACTAGACCATTAAAGAAACTGGCTGAAAAATGCTTGGGGCCATATGAAATCGACTCTGAAGTCTCTAAAACTGCATTTTGACTCAAGCTACCTCCTAAATGGTATGCTATTCACCCTGTTTTTCACGTATCTCTCCTGGAACTGGCTCGAGAAACAAACACGGGCAAGAACCAACCTCCTCCGGAACCGGTCAAAGTAGAAGACCATCTAGAGTGGGAAGTAAGCCGTATCCTTGATTCAAGAATGCCCAAGGGGAAACTTCAATACCTCGTGGAATGGGAAGGCTTCCTCAATGACTCAGACAAAACATCCTGGGAACCAGCCATCAATGTTTCTAACGCCCCTGAACTCCTAAAATCTTTTCATCTTAAATATCCTTTAAAACCCAAACCTTAAAACTCTCTTTTACTTTTTTTTTTCTTTCTCTTTTTTTTTTCTTTCTTTTTTCTCTGTTCTTTTTTTCTTTTAAAATGTAAAACATCTTTACTTCTAAAAAAATTCTTTTTTTTTCTCTTTATTCTTTTTCTTTTCAAAATTTTTCAACTTTCTTTAAAAAAAAAAATCAAATTAAAATAAAATAAAATAAAATAAAAATAAGAATAAGAATAAAATAAAATTAAAATAAAATAAAATAAAATAAAACCAAATTAAATTAAAATAAAATAAAACAAATAAAAAAAAATTCTCAATTTTCTATATACATTCTTTCTTTAAAATTTTCTTTTCCTCAAACTATCAAAATTCTTCACGAACATTACATGACCATCTTTCTCGAACTTCACTTTAACTTCTAAATCACTCTTTTAAATTCTTCGAAACAAATTACTTCTTTCTTTCAAAATCCTCTTAAAATTTTTATTTCTTCTTTTTCTTTTCTTTCTTTTCTTTTTTTAAAATAACTAAAATCCCTCAAATCTTCAATTAAAAAACTTAAATAACAAATTTTTTCCTTTTCATTAAATTTTTTTTACAACAAATTTTTTCAATCAACTATTTTTTTTCTTCTTCTTCTTTCTTCTCTCATTCAAATCTTATAAAAATAAATATTAAAATTCTAAATAAAATAACAAAATAAAATAACTAAATACAAATTGTTTCTACATTCCTTTTTCTTCTTTTCTCTTTTCATTTTAAAATTTCTCTTTTATCTTCTCCCAAACCAATCCCTTCATCTTCTCCAAAATTTTCCTTATCTCCTTTCTACATTTTTCAAAATTCTTGCCCTCTCCTACAGGAATCAATTCCTCAAGTTCAAGTAGTTCCTTGTCTACATCAAAGGAAGCGGCATCGACAATTTTATCAATCTCACCGCTCAAGTCTTCAATAAATTTTGCTCTTCGAACCTGACGAGGCTTTTTCGACCATACTTGATCGAGGGTTTCTTTGTTTTCCTCCCTTGAGGTAACAGTCAGTAACCTATCCTCCACCGACACTGCCACTTCCACAGAAGTGGGTTCCACAAGGGTTTCTTCCACATTTGAAGCTTCCGCCGTAGGGACTTTGATGAGGACGTCTGAATTCTAAAACAGGATCATCAGTAATTAAATTTATGAATTATAAAAAAGTGAACTTACTTCAAAGATTGGGTCAGCCTCCAAAAATAATTTAGGAGTGACCTTCTGTGCCACCTCCCTCTCCTCTTCGTCATCTTCGATGACCACTTGTCGTTTTTTTTCGGGGTTTTCCTTGAGATGGGAATTTCTTCTTCCTCCTTGACCAATTTGTCAACTTCCTCTTCGACGGCCCGCCTCTTGCTCGCATCCCTAGTCATCCAGGTTGTCACATCAGTATTCTTCTCGAACATATCTTGAAGCAGTAGATCTTCCTTCAAGTCATCTTCGAATCACTCCCTTGAACCATCCCTCTGTGCTTTGAAGAAGTATCTAAACCTTTCATCTCACTTGCAGGAACATCCTTGACCTTGTGCGTAGGTCGTCCGGTGACAGTACATAGTGAATAAGACAGTTTGGGAAACTTTAATTATCATACAACCATTCAGAGGTGATATCCTTGTTCCTCACTTAGTTTCCACTGTTTTTGGCCAAAATTGGCTGTGTTGGTTGCAAGGTTAGTTCTTCATTTAACTCAACTTTAGCAACAGGTTCTCTGGTATAGTCTTGCAAGCTATATCAAGTATTATTGCTGTCTCTGGTGTGGATTTGCAGCCTACATCAAGTATTTTTGCTTTCTCTGGTGTGGACCTTGGTCTACATTTCAGTTCTTTGGTCTGGTAGTCTGTCTGGGGACTACTTTCATGGCTCATCAAGCAGTCAAGTGTATTGAAAAAGGGGCTTTGGCAAACAGGAACCAACTTAATTTAGCAAGTAAATCTCACTCTATTTTTCTAAAGGGACAGGGGATTTTCTCTCTGGTTTTTCTCAAACTCCCTTGGTCAAGGCCTATAGCTAGTACTATAGGATTGTCTACAGCACATTTCTTGTTTTTCACATAAAACATTGAAAACAACATCTTAAGTCTACTTAAAAATTATGTAGCCTTATATTTAAGGCTTGTAAGATTACCCTAACATATTCAAACTTAATATTAAGTATATAAGACTTATAAAAGGTGGATATATGCATGTATGTTAGGTGTTATGATGGCATATTTTGTATTTAACATAAATTTACTTATATATACTATTTGTGCACTTTAATTTATTGCTCCCATGTATATTCCATGTGTTAAACATATATTATAAGTACTTTTTACGCATTTCTGGGGATATCCAGGCTTACAATAATTTTATGTATTATATTTGATCTTTAATAAAATTTTTGAATCTTTTTTAAGTAAAGTTTAACTCTTATTAATGAAAATAATAAATTATACAAATAGAAAATTTAAAAAAATGAATTTCATATAAACATATTATATTAATCCATGAAACTTCTTATCCTTCTTTTTCATTCAGATAAAATCTTTAAATATTAATAAATTTTTTATTTAAATATATTAATATCTTCTCAAGAGTTTTTGTACTTGTGAATAAATCTTAAAGAAATATTGTGAGATTCAACTTCTAATAAACAAAACCAAAATATAAAAAAAAGACTTTTGAAAGTACCACCACTAAATATTTAATTGAAAGTAGAAATCACTAGTAATTCTCCCTTAATATTTGGTGTTAAATAAATTGAGTTGTTGGTAAAAATAAAATATTCAAAATTTAAATTTTGAATGTTTTTAAAGAAAATGTGATTAATTTTATCTTTGATTATATATATATTTAGAAAAATTATTTCTTTTTAAGAGTAAGGAGAGGATAAAACTGTAACTTTATCAAACTTTCTTTGTATATCAAAAATCTTTTTTTCAACTTTTATTTTGCACATTTTTTTGACTATATTTCTTTTTTTGTTAATAAAATACAAACTTTTACTGTTATATATTACTCATCTTGGAGTTTTAATTTAAAAGAATTATTTAGATACTTAAAAATTGAAATTTTTTATAAATTATTTTTTATTTAAGTTCATTTTTCAGGCATATAATACACCATTTAAGGAAGTTTTTTAGTTAAGAAGTATTTTAAATTTTTTAATTCAAAATATATATAAGTGTTTTCTGTAAATTGAATAAAAAGCTATCATAATTAGTACAAGTACAAAATTTGTTTTCAAATATTTTTACATAAACAACTTATAAACTACTTCTTCTCTTATTTAAAATAAATTAATCTTGAACATGAATTTATTTTTATTCTTTCTGAAAAATAGCTCATTTATTACAGCCAAAATTGAATTTTTTTTTTAAATTAATTGCACATTTTTTTGTGTAATAAAATACACCACACTAGTTGTATTATATCTATTAAGTGATTATTAAATAATTTATAAGTCAAATGACAATTATAATTCTTAAATTTTTGAAAATGAAAATGTAATAGCTATTAAATTTTGGAACTGCATATATTTTAACATTTAGTTTAATTCATTTTCCAATTTTTTTATATTTTTAAGATCATATCACCATGATTTATATTTCAAATAATCAATTTTTATTACAATAATATACTGGGGTTTCAATAATTTGACTTAAATAAATTTTTTAATATTTTTAATTTACTCAATTTTTAGTTTTTAACTATTTCTTTCTATATTTTTAAATTTAAATATATTTTAATATATATATATAAGATATATGTATTTAAAAATAATTCTTATAATTTTACTTGAAAAACCTCTAGGAAAATTATTGGTAATGATCCAGAAAAATAAATCTCAAATTTTTACACAAAAAATTATTTTACATTTGGGGTTGGCTGGTTTAAAATTATTAATATTTATTCAAAATAATATCTGCAGTAAGATTTAAGCAACTTTTTATGTGGGATCAAAGCAAAATTAATTGAAATTGAATGTTTCTTTAAGAAGGATTCAAGGAATTTTCAGCTTTATTTCAAATGTGTTGCAAAAATAACTCAATATGTGTTCAATTTAATATGAATTGGTTTTCAAGGTTGCCAACTTGCTAGCAGGTCTTGACCCCATATTTCATGGTTAATGTATCAGTGAAATGCACAAAGTTTCTAAAAATGGCCTATTTATCTTAAATAACTCATTTTAAATGTTTTTTTACAACTATATACAAAATAAATGTATTAAAAATAATTAATTTATATAACTAATAGTATCAAAAATACAAAAAAGTTACTAAAATTAAAAAATAACTTACATTGAAAACTCAATAATTAAGATCAGCACTATATTACACTAAAATTAACACCACCAAAAAGAAATCAAACTACAATGAATAATTTTTTTTAGCTGTTAATGGCGTTTTCATTCAAAAAATTCATTTAAACTCTATTCATAGATCATCTAAGTCAATAATTTCACAAAAACGTGTTCATAAAACTTCAAAAAAACATCTTATCATTAAAAAAGCCTTTAAGTTTTTGAAAATAAACTTTTGAAAAACGAGATGAACAGTTATTAAATAGTAATTTTTTTACATGTATAGCAGCTCACAAGCTTTTGAAATAAGATTTAAATTCAAAATTAGAGAGAAGTAATTATAATGCAACTCTGATAAAATTAATTATATCCACTATCTTTATAATATTAAGTATAAAATTTGTAGTTAAAATTTCAGGATCAATATGATTTAAATGCAAATTTTAGAACAAAAGTTGTGAAAAAAAATTTGATATTCTTATTTTCATCAAAGAGATGTTTTTTACAATAGGAGTTATCAATGTTAAGGGATCCACAATTAGTGATCAGTAATTTTTTTCTCTAAGATAAGTCACTATTAATTTTACAAATTCTCATCCACTAGCCCTGGGTCTAGTGGAAGAGGATCTAATGATAATGCATTATCTTACCTCTTACACCCTGATTTCCATTCCTAATTCCTGATCCCAAACCCATCACATACATGATTTATTTTTCAGAAATTCACATGACATATGGTTTCAGATGAAATCCTTATGCCTCTATTCACTCTATGCTACTTATTTTTGGTGGCAAACACGTAACATTTTTTTCTATCTACACACCCAACTGCACATTTGGTGGTGGATCCCCACTTCCCACTCATTACCTAAAACTTCTACCAACAACCTTATCTACCAAAAATAATGAGGCACCTCTCTACTAAGAAGCAAATTCACTCAGCCATTAATGCTATCACTTTAACTTTAGCTTCTGACTCTGATTCTGATTTGGGTTTGTAAGACTCTTTAGCTCATATATCTTTTCAATGATCTTTATGAAGGAGAGGATCCCAAACCTGCACCAGCTCTCCCCTCCCTTGAATCACAAAACATTATTTTCACCAGAATATTCTCTGTAATTATGCTAATCACCCTCCAACATTTTGAAACACAAAACTTTTAATTTTTTTTTCATACTCTCCAAATTTTTAACTTGTGTGTTTTAATCACTTGGTTTTGTTTTTTTGTTTTTTGCATATTAATTTTTATTTTGAATTTATGACAAATGTCTCTTTTTTGGATGTCTCATTTATTTTCATTCACTAGATCAACATGAAATGTAATATTTTATGCAATCAAATAATTTTTCACTGTTTCTTTTTTTCATTCACCCCTTGATAGCCTTTTCTTCCTCTCCTCAAACATCCCTCAAACATTTTGGTTTCATTTATTTTCTCATCTCATCTCTCCAGGTAAGTCATTTTATTCATTTTTTGTTTTCTTGATTTTTTTTATTGCTAATTATAATTTTTTTTGTTGTTTTATCTGGTTTTTTTTGTATCATAGTCCTTTTTGTAAGTGGTTATATTAATTTTAATGGTAAATTAATCTTTTTTCCTCTACCCCTTTTCTTTCTTTTTATAGCTCCATCATGCTACTCTTCATCCCTCCTTTGAATGTCCATTAACCTCCCTTTCTCCTATTTCACTTTTTTTGTTCCATGTCATTAAAAACATACATTGCACAATATTTGTGCATTTCACTTACTCCATATTTAATTTCCCCAAAACTTCCATATCAATCTTTCTCACTTTATTTGTTCTACTTTTAAGTAAAGGTAGGTTTCATCTCCTTTTTTTCATGCCTATATGGTAAGTATTTCCTTCTATGATAATTTTATACTTAAAAATATGTATGACTCTCTATGGATAACAGTGAACTTATTAAAATCCTCTTGTTATCATTTCAATTACCACTGTTCAAGGTTTTGTAAAATTTTGAAAATAAGAGTCAGAATTAATGTTATGTTTTTTTTAATATGTCCTTTTAACTGAAATTTCTTCAGAAGCCTAAATTTCATTTCCATCAAATGGATTTGGATTTTTTTCTGTGGTTGTTAAGATATTGACCTTTGAAGTTGAGCCTTTTTTCCAAATTTCACTTTATTCATTTCATGCTTTTATATTTAATAACTAGAGAATAAGGCTTCTAAAAAACTTATCTTATGATTATCTAGGCTTTTTTCTCCCAAATATTAGGGTAACTCAATTATTTCTTGGCCAATTTCTTGAAGAAATTATATATTTGTGCATTTCAATCTAATTATAAACTGGCCAAGCAAGCTGGACTTCACTATTTGACAGATATGAAATGGTTTAAAATCAGTAACACTTATATCTTTTCTTCTAATTTTATCATCAAATATGGAAAATTTTATAACCAGAGCCATTTTTAAATTACTGATTCTAGTATGCTTACTTTGGAATTTTCAGTTATATTGATCCTATTACGGGAAGTCCAATCCCTTCACCAGCTTAAATCAAAGAACATGGAATATAATTTCTGGCTCATAAATGAATCTTGGAATTTGGTTTAAGAAATGGTATTATCAAAGAAATTTTGAATACTTCAAGAGATAATAATTAAACTACTAAGGAGCCTCCTACATTGGAATCTTCTGAAAAATTTACTCATTTTGGATTTTCTTTCCAGACCAATCAAATTTCGATAAACCAGGTAAGTAAAGTAAGATGTGAAAGCTCATTTTCTAGTAAAACATTTGGAAGGGATTCTAAACATTTTAATTTAAGGATTTTCCAAATTTTTATAATTATTTTCTTAAATTTTTAATTTATCATTTATTTAGGATAATCAATCAACTTTATGTATTGTACCATCTGGCCACTGTGTTTTATAAAGGTGTTAATTCAAACATATAATTGAATTCTATGAATGAGTTCATAATATCATTCTTGTCATGTGAGTTATTTCACTTAAGTCATATTTGAAATCATTGGAAGGTATTATTTGGTATTCCTATATCATTACTTGGTTCATTATCCTTTTTAATTGAGTTACTTAATTATTTATGAAATTAAAATGAAAATTTAGTAATTCCCACCCCCTCCCAGAGTAAATTTCAGGGGGGGTATTGACAAATTTTCAAATAAGATGTGTAACATTTTTGACTTGAAAAAATTTGGATTAAAATATGAAACAAATAAAAAAATCTGGTCATCAAAAATTTTCATAAAGCATTGTAGAAAGACTCTTAAAGTTGCCATGCTGTAAGCAGAATCCAAGGGAGTTGGATAAACCAAATAAAATCCTGTCCCTTTAATTAAATAAAAAGTTCACAGTTAACTAAGATATAAACTTTACTTGATATGAAATTGACCAATAAACTCTTTTTATTAACAATTTCAAGATGTAGAATCTGTGTTCTTCATAATGAGGTTGAAAAACACAACAATTAATTTGTATTTTGAAAAGTTATATAAATGATTGAATAGTATATTTTTATGAAAAATTTATTTTTTATAAGATTTAGATGTTAAAATTAGATCCCTTGTTATGAAAGCTTTAAAATGGTACCCTTTAAATTAATATTAATGATTATTATTGAATATAATAAATTGTAATGTAAAATTGTTATATTTATAAGGTTATTACAATTTTATAATTTGTTATCAAATATTCAAAGACTTTTATTAATATGTGTTGTTTTTTGGTTGGTTGTTGTATGATTGTTTGATTCCCTAATATGATTTTTAAGATACAGGTTGATAGATGGCTAGATAGATGTATCTTATTTCAAGTTTACAGACTTTTTATGCATAGTATGTCATGTGCCCTACTTTCCCTAACCAGAGCATTCTGCAGCTTTTCTGGACTTCTGGAATCAATTAAAACCTTTAAAATACTAATAAAAATTTATAAAAATTATAGATGATAATTCTACTTCTCCTAATAATCTATCCTAAATCTGGTAGTCTGAACAGCTATATTCACCTAGTGAAGAATAATCAAAGATAAGCAAATTATGAAAAATCAAAAATAACCATAAATACTTAATAAAATTATTACAAATAGTAGAAAAATATTAAAAATTCCAAAAAAATTCCCAAAGGTTCTTGAGACTCCTGACTTAAATTTTCACACACTTTCAAACCTTTATTTGCATTTCCTGCTGGATAATTATTTGTTAAATCTTGACTTGTGAAATCAACTGTTTTAAACCACATTTTAATACTTAATTTATTTAATATAACCATTTTAAATATAAATTGGACATCCCAATCTCAACAACCATTCACCAAAAATCCATTTTTAATAAAATTAAGTGCCATACTAAACTTTTGACTACCACAGCATTCAATTTCCTCAACAGATTTATTAGCTTTAACACATTCTATGAAGAGAACTTTCTTTTTTGAACCATCTTCAAGTTGATACTTGAGTTTCATCTGATCCAATAGGAAATTGTACTCAAGAGCCTTCTCCTCTTTCTTTATCTGCAATTTCTTCTACTTTAATTTAGGTGACCTCTCATCCCTCTGTAAAGAAAGCTCAAATTTCTTCTGCTCCAAGTTTTGTGCCCTCTCTTCCCTCAGCAAAGAGAGCTTGAATTTCTTCTCCTCCAAGTCTTGTGCCTTTCATCCCTGCATAAATATAGATTTTATTTTTTCTTTTGAAAGATAAGAGTATCTATTTTAACTCTCAACTTTACCTAGATCAAAAAGGAATATTAACAAAATAAAATAAAAGCTCACTAAATTTTTAAGAGGTATGCTATCACTTACCAGCATCATGTTTCTCCAAAAAATCATCAATGGAAGAAAAAGGTTTTTTGGAAAAACTATCTATGTTTTATTTTCTTTTACAGCTCTAATTCAGAGTATTTGATGGTCTTCACATTTTTTGGAGGTAAAATTTTATCTTCATCATCAATTCTAGCTTCAGAATCACTTGCTTGAGGATCCTTGATGTGTACATTAGCCTTTTTAGAAATAAAAAAAGAAATGTAAATTAATAAATAAAACAAATATATAAGAAATAAAATTATACTGGAGTTAGATTGGGCTGGTTTATAATGCCATAAGGATCTTTTCAAAAAATATCTTAATTGATTGAAGTCAAATGAGGGGAGGCTTGAGTAGAAGATGAAGGAAAAATATTTCTTTTGCTATCATGTTTGGAGATATCATCTTCTCTATCCAACATGTTTTCAGTACTAAAATTGGCTTTCTCTCAAAGTATGGCATCCATCTCTTTACAGAAAGGATATAAAGAAAAAAGTTTATTGTCTATATATTTGATGCCCTTAATGATATCAATGTCAGTGATACCAAAACAAGTATAAGTTGAAAGAGTCTTAGCCTTCTTACATTTGGCTCCATACTGCTTGAAGTGCTCAGACATCTGTTTAGGCAAAATATAAATCCTTCCCTTCATCTTATTTCATAATTGTTTTGCTATTACAAGATATCCATTGACTTTTGATGCAAGGGGCCATCCTACTTTATTTGAATTCTCAGTAACCAAAAAAAGAATCATAATAAGTTTTTGTTTTCAGCCAGTTGATAGGTATGAGATGATCATTTTTATTTAGCTGAATGGTCATAGATTTTGAAGCTCAGTGGGGGAAAGAGGGAGTAATGGGATTTGAAGAGCTACTGGGGAAAGGCAGCCTTAGAGAATATGTATGACAAAAAGGCATGTTAAGATTTTTGAAGACTAAAAGTTGAAGAAAAAAACAAATGGAATTGGGAGGGGGTCTGAACAGATAGAATGAATGGACAGGATATGTCAGCCAGGCTGTACCAGGAGTCCAGTAAAATGTGATAATATTTTATTTAACTTAAAAATGGAAAATTTCTCTTTTTATTTATGTATTTAAATTAAATATACATCAAGAAATAAAATCAAAATAAATAATTTATAAAAATAAATTAATATATGATTTATATATAATTTTATTACTATATAAATTGTAAAAACAATTAAATAAATAACTAATACATCATATTCTATAAAAATTAGTGCTTTTAATGTATTTAATAATTATAAATTATTAATTAATTAATATTGTATTATATTATAATTACATATTATAATTTTAAAATTATAAAATAATTAATTAATATATTATATATAATTATATTATACATACCTTAAAAATCATAAATATTGGGCCCTTTTTTTACCCTTAATTGTGTCAGAAAACTATTAACTAAGTTAAAAAACTTACTTAATAAAAAATTACTAAATTTCTACTTTAATTTAGTAATTTCATTAGATTCATTATCTGTTTTTACCTCAAAATATTTATTACAACATTAAAATAGTTTGAGACAATTGATTATTTATGTTTTATACTATCTAAATTATCCATATTTTGAAAGTAGAATAATTCTTAATGTTTCACATAATTTGTTTACCATTTTAATTATATTATAATACTTGTTTTATTATAAGATGGTTTAATCCTGTTTTTCAATCTAAATTAATGTATTGATCATTTTTAATACCTTTTCTGGGATTAAAGTGGTGGGAAAATTGGGCTCTTACTCATATTTGTTACATGTTCTATGTTTTTCCCCTAATATTATTGCTATAGTTATATAATTAGTGTTTTGCTTTATTTTATTCTCATGTAAATTTTTTGTGGTGCTTCAGAAGACCTCTTGCCTATATGAAGGCATTTTTTAATCCCCTGAATTGGCATCAATTACATTATTAATCTTATGTTACACTTTATTATTAAAATAAATAAAATAAAACTTATACTACATTGAAAAATTATATTTTTGGTGGAAACTCCTTTAAATTAGATAAAAAAATTATAAAGCTATTAAGTTGCTTTAAGAGACTTTTGATATTATCTAGTTGTGTTGTCTAAAGCAGAGAAAATAAAGAACTTACAAATTCTTAAATATCCTATACCCCTTACAAGTTCCTAAGAATTCCCATTGTTGTCTTTCATTATTTGTTCCTCTTTCAAATTCTCTTTTTTTTTTCTTCTTCTTCTTCTCCTTTTTTCCCTACTTCTTCTAGACAACCAGCGGACAGGATAGGAGTGCCCAGAAAGGTAGTGAGGATGGCACATCCAGAAATTTGTCCAAGATGTGGTTATAACAAATTGAGGATAAAAATTTCTGATAGAGGTGAAAATTGAAACTTAAAATGTATAATAACCCAATTGTTAGAAAAACTAATTGTGGAGCATAATTGGGGTATAATGATTTTATTTGAAATTAATTTAATTGTGAATACCTTAACATTGAAATCCCCTAATATTTTTTTTATTTTTCTTTTTTCTTTTTATTTTACATTATTTTTATATGTTAATATATTAATATACATTAGGTTAATTTTTAAATTTTAAATTTTAAATTTTTATATTCATATTATTTCATATTTTTAAATTTTAAATACCTTTTATTCATATTTATTTATTTTATGCTAAATTTTTTGATTTTATTATTAATTAAAATTATTTTTATATTTTATTTTTAGTTTACCATCTATATTTTATACAAATTCTTGAATTTCTAATAAAGAATGCTTTTTACTTTATTTATTTAAATTCAAATTTAATTATATATTTCTTATTCATTTCTTTGTCATCTATTTTCTTTTTCTTTTATTTTAATATCTCAATTTTAAATTTTTAAATTTTTAAATTTTTAAATTTTTAAAATATTAAATTTTTTTAAATTTCAGATTCAACTTTTTATTTTTTCATTTCAATTTTAATTTTAATATTTACTTTTAATTTTTTTAGTTTAGTATATATTTATATTAAGCTTTTAGATTTTCTATAATCTTGAAATTTATTTTATTCTTAATTATTTATATTTTAATTTTTTTCAATTTTATTATATTTAACTTTAATATATCTTAATTTTTAATTTTTTTAATTTTAATTTTAATTTTTTCTATTTTTTTGATTTAATTGTTCTTATTTCTATTTTTAAAATGTTTATAATTTATTTCAGTTCAATTTAAATTTTTTAATTTTGTGATTTTGGAAGGACGTCATACATTGTCACTCAAACATCATAAAAAATTTAAAAAATAAAATTAATTCCCTTACTCACAATGTCAAAGGGTTAGTCAAGAGGTGAGTCAAAGGTAGGAAGTATTTATTGGATGGAAATTTCTTAGTTTTCCCAATAGCAGTGACTAGATATTAATTACAGCAGTAAGATAATTGATAACTAATATTCTTTTAAAGTAGCTATAATGAAATTATTGGCTGGTTTGTCTAGAAGGAGAAGGAATAGAGAGGAAGAGGAAGAAGAAGGAGAAGAAAGAGAAGATACAAAGATAAAAGAGGAGGGAAAAGAAGATGATTAAAAAGAAAAGTGATGAGGCTATACAGCTTTAGATGGGACTAATGACAATGGGTAAAAGAGTTATAATAGTAAGTATTTTTATTTCACTCTGTGTAAATATCAATCACTAATAATTAAAACACTTTTAAGCAACCTTTGAGTATTTATTTTATGGTTAAGGGGACATATGCGCCAAAACAATAAAATAGATAATAATATTTAAAAATAAAGTAAGTATTGTAAGTGATGGAGCTGAAGGGGATTACCCAAGCCCTTTTATATGGAAGGGGTCCTCTGAAGTGCCAAAGATTTGTAAATACAAAATAATAACAGAATGAAACAAGAAAATAAAAGAATAATAGTGAAACCTGGATGTTGAGAGAAAAATATGAAACCAATAATTAAATCCTCAAATAAGAAATAATTTTCCCATACTAAATTCCCAACCCAGTTAATAAAAATAGTGAGTAACTAACTAAATTTTTAACAATAAAAACTGTGAGTAATTTATCCAAAATAGTCATTACAATGAGTCTTAAAATGGCTTTAATTGAACCAATACAATTATGTCATTTTGACACAAACGCCTATGTAATCAATTCAATCTAAAACAGAAATTAGTAAATTATTTTAACTATTTCATTTAAGTAATAGCTAATTCAAATTAAACCAAGTAATTAATTTAACTAATTACTTATTCAAAATAAGTATTTTATTTTATTTTATTTAGTAAATGGTATAACTTATTTAATAAATTTTCTGACACAATTAAGGGTCAAGAAGCGCCCAATATTTATGGATTATAACATATGAGAAATTTTATTTAATATATAAATTTAATTAATTAATTTTTAATTACATTATAATTAAATTTTACAATTGTAAATTTAATAAATTTTCTGACACAATTAAGGGTTAAGAAGCGCCCAATATTTATGGATTATAACATATGAGAAAATTTATTTAATATATAAATTTAATTAATTAATTTTTAATTACATTATAATTCAGTTTTACAATTTTAAATATAATATATTATTATAGTTAATTAATCATTAATTTATTAATATTAAATACATAAAAATGGGCCATGATTTATAGAATATAATATATATTATGTTTGATGTGAGTGTATAAAAAATTTATTTAATAATAAAATTAATATAATACTTATTTTACTTATTTTTATTAAAATTTTTATATAATTTTATTATGTAATAAATTATTATTTTAACTACATAAAATACATCACTTTATTCCCTTCAATAAAGTATTATACATTTTACTGGGCTACTGAGACAGCCTGGCTGACAGAGAAAGAACTAATGAAAGTAATAAATCATAATAAAATTTTTCATGATAAAAGATGATTCCTTTTCCTTCCAAATCCAAGCCACCTTTTTAGAATATTTAATACCATCACATATATTTAAAAAGGAAAGAAAAGAATTTAAAATAACTAAATACAGGCAGCCCTAGAAAAAGGTTAAACAGAAGTAAATTCATGTGAGATTTAGAGTAATACTGTAATATATGGAATGTAATTAAGGGGTATCAAAATTAAAGGATCTGTAATTAGTGATCAGGGATTTTTTTTTCTGGGATCAGACAGTATTTAATGCAGAAGATTCTTATCCAAAATGTGATAGCCTAAAGATTAGTATGGCACTAAGGTTTGTTAAAAGAAGTTCTACTGGAGCTGATTATTTATATTAGAAAATCAGATCTAGTTTTATAATGTTTTATATTTAAAGAATTAGTAATTAATATGTTTAAAAAGGGCGAATTTTATAAGTCAAGATTAAAAAACTAATTAATGGTGTGGCATTCCACATCTGGGTATGCCACTTAGGTTTATTTTTGAAGATTAGTAGAAATTTTCTGGATTATAAGGCTGGATATTTGGAATTTTGGAAGGTGATTATTATCATTGGATTTCCCAGAATTTTCTCTATCTTTTATGTCTTGTTGGTTTTTTATCATATTTTACTGCTTTCTTAGTGTTTTACTTAATTTAGTGACTTATAGTATTATTGGTGGATATGGTGTGCTTATGGAATGGCCACTGAGCTCCAGTGCTCCGGTGCACTCTGGTGCGCTCTGGTTTGCTCTGGTAATTTTCCGGTGCAAAAGCAAAGTGTACTTGAAAAATTCTGTCATTGTGGCCAAGTTTGGTCATGGTGCCAAATTTATCTCACTTTGGCCAAATTAGCTCATTATGGAAAAAAGAGATCATTGTGGCAAAATTTGCTCACAATGGGAAAGTCTGGTCACTGGGTTAAAGTTTGGTTAATGTGCCAAAGTTTAGTCACTGTGCCAAAGTTTGGTCACTGTACCAACGTTTGGACACTGTATTAAAGTTTGGTGAATGTGGAAAAATTTGGCTATTGTGGAAAAATTTGGTTAGAATTTATTATGCTTATTAGATCAATAGTTTATTGTTGATCCTATGCATGTAGAGTATTGTTGGAAAGGTCTGGAGTAGGAGAATCAGATAGAAAGGGAGGAATCTTAGTCTTCTACATGTTTTTGTCTCTTTAGTTTTGATTAGAAGGGTATTTTTTGAATTAATTAGGACCACATTCATATTTTTCATTTCTCAACAAAATTAAATAAAATTATAATACCCTTATAACATTTATATGTTTCATAACACATTTGAAATACAACACAACAATTATATTTTCATCACATATAGGGTATCATTGGAAAGGTCTCCATCTCAGGGACTTGTTTTTATTTTTAACTCATTTAAAATACAATCTTTATAAAAACATATAAGTCTATCTTTTTAGATCTTTCACTGGTACACCTTAATTGTTGTCATCAGTATTTCTTTTTAAACAGCTGCTATTTCTAAATCTCAATAAGCGTTTATAAATCAGAGTTTCATATATCTCAATCAATTCAAGTATACTAGAGAGCTTAGTTATTTGAACAACCCTTATTTTACTTAAAAGGACAGGGTTTTCTTTACTTTATCCAACTCCTTTGGATTCTGCTTACAGAAAGGCGACTGTAAGAGTCTACCTACACTGGTCAGAAAATGAACTAAAATAGTATGGAAATTAAGGTCAGGAGTCTCAAGAATATTCAGGAAGTTTTGAAGAATATTCACTATTTTTCTTCAATTTTTAATAATTTTATAAATTATTTATGATTTTTTTTTAATTTTTCATGATTTAAATAACTTTGATGATTTTTTATTAGATAAATAGGGCTGTGCAGAATCCAAAAATATTTGGATTATAAAGAAGAGGCAGCACTATCATCTGTAATTTTTTTAGATTTTTATTTAAATTTTAAGGCTCTAATTGAGTTCAGAAGTCCATACAAGCTCTAGAATACTCCAGAATGCTCCAGACCAGCTCCATACAGACTCTGGCAATCTCCAGACAAGCTCTGGGATACTCTGGCTGGGAAAAAGGAAGCACATGAAATAATATGCATATAAAGCCTGTAGACTCAAAAGGAAACAAACTATCAGACATCTTAAGCATTTAAAACATCAATGCATATCAAAAACCACCATTATTATTTTACTTAACAAATTATAAAAATTGAATTATCCTTAAATATATATAACACTTTAACATAACATATTATAAATTTCACTCAAAAACTCATTAACATATACATATAGGGTACCTTTCAAAAGGTCTTAAAATCAGGGACTTGAACTTAAAAACAAAATCTAATAAAAATAAAAGCTTCATAAAAACATTTTTCAATCGTTTAAATAACTTTTCTGATAATAGCTTCACTGTTGTATTTCTTACCCTCATTTCAAAGAACACTGATTTTATATCTCAAAACCTTTAATAGCAAATAGTTTATTGTTCATTTTATATCAAGTAGAGGATTTATCTTAGTTAATTTTGAACTCTTTATTAACTTAAAGTGAATGGTTTTTCTTTGGTTTATCCAGCTCTCTTGGATTCTGCTTACTGGAAGGTGACTGTCAAAGTCTTTCTTTATCAATAATACATTATCCTGCCCCTTATACCCCAATTTCCATTTCTAATTCCTGATCTCAAACTCATCACATCCATGATTGATTTGTAAGAAATTCACATGGCATATAATTGCAGATACCATTCTTATGTCTCTCTTCACTCAAGGCCACTTACTTTTTGCAAGTAAAAAATCAGATTTTTTTTCTATCTACTCAACTCCCTTCTCCTTTTGTTGCAAAGTTCCACTTCCCTCATCACCCAAAACTCATACCCACAACAATGAAGCTCTTATCTACTAGGAAGAAACTTAAGTCAACTATTAATACCATTGCTTTAGATTTAATTTCTGAATCTGACTCTGACTCTGATTTGGAAAACATTTTAGCTTATAAGACTATTTTTTCCAAAATATGTTACATCACCCACAGGGGCCCAAATCTTGTTCATGATCTCAGATAAAGTCCCCACTCAACTCTCATATATCCCCCTTTAAAATTCAGACAATTATTTTGAACTTCTCCTCATTCCTTCATCAAACTTTATCAACTCATCTCTGACCAAACTATTTTTCATAAAAATTCTAGTAATAAACAATGTGATACTGCCATTCAAGTTGGTATTGCTCTATGTTTCTTTGGATCAAATGGAAATTTTGCTTCTATAAGACTTTTGGAAACTATCTTTACCATAGGATATGGTACTGTGGTACTATACAGAAAGCACTGTATGATTTCCATCCTTTCCTTCAAGTCTCAAACACTTTCTTGTCCAACCCCACAACAGCAGCTTGAATCCTTTCAAGTAATGCAAGCTGAATTTTTCACTGGCTGTTTAGGTTTTGTTGATGGTACAACTATACCTTTGAGTCAATAAGCTGCTCATGATAGAAACCATTATTTTGATCTGAAAAAAAGTTTTTTTCTAAATGTTCTCCAATTTCTTATCATTCATAAACTAAAATTTTGTCTTGTTTCTAGATACCCTACTTCTGTTCAATTTTTCTTTGATGTCAATAAAAAGTTTATTGGCTTTCATAGTGGCTGCCCTGGCTCATGGATTGACTCTTCTATTTTACAAAGAATGAGGATCTCATAAAATCCTGACTCATACTTTTATGAATCCAAGTGCCTCCTTGTTGATTTAGAATATGCAAGTGGAAATTACATTATACCTGCTTTCTGTGGTGCAAATTTAAAAAATGACCCAAAAACAGCCTTTAATTATCACCTTGTACAATCAAAAGTAAAAATTCAACATGTTATTGGGATTTTAAAGGGAAGATTTTCTAGTCTCTGGCAGCTTAGAATCTAATTTCAAAAAAAAATGGACATCAAAACTGAAAATCTTTGGATAATTACTTGCGTGATACTCCATAATATCCTAGAAGACTTGAAAGATAAATGGTATGATCTTTATGAGGAAGAGGATCATGAAACTACACCATCTTTCCCTCCCTTGATTCAAAACACTTAATTTCCACAAGAATAAGCCCCATAATCATGCCAATAACACTCCAAAATTTTTCAACACAACCCTTTTAATTTCTTGATACTGTCCAAACCATTAAGTTGCATGTTTAATTCTCCTTGAATGGTTTTTTTTCATATATGTTGAATTTGATTTTTATTTTTCTGTTAAAGTCCAATTTGTTTAACTTTCTTTGTTTTTCTTTAGAAAATCATCATGAAATCACATATTTTCTGCAATTGCATAATTTTTCAGTCATTCCTTTTTTCTTTTATCACTCATATCTGTGTTGAGTTAATTTATACATATATATCTCTTTATCAGCTGCTGTACTTTCTTATTCTTAATCAAATATTAAATTATTTTAAATTACTTATTTTCATTTTTAATCTTTCTGTTATTATATCTACATAATTTAAAATTCTCTCTTCTCTTAACATTCCATTAAAATTTGATTTTCATATTCTCAATTTTCTACCAAAATCTTTGTACTGAATTGTTTACTATAAAGTATTCTTGCATTTGTAATATTTGAAGCATTTAATTATCAAAGTCTTATAGCTTTATTTTTTCTTTCAGTCAGTTCTTAGTTCATTTTACAGTCCAGTTCTCTTTCTTGTCCTCAGTGTCCAGTCCAGTCATATTACTTAAACTAATATTTTTATTATTCTTAAGGTAACATGTATGTATGCTCTGCTACATTGCTTTGGAAATCCAATTATCATAGTCTTATAACTCGATTTTTTCTTTCAGTCAGTCTTTAGTTCATTTTACAGTTTAGTTCTCTTAGTTGTCCTCAGTGTCCAGTCCAGTCCTATTACGTAAACTAATATGAAGTATCAATGTTAGAAATTTTCCTTTTCAAAATACATCTTTTTTCCCCCAAATCAACCATGATTATTGTTTATAATATGCCATTTTTTCCCCTAAAAACAGCTTTTTACTGAGAATTGATGTCAAGTTTTTGGCTTTCTTTTTGCATTGCAAAATATCTTTAAAATAATTAAAAATTTCTTGCTTTGATACCCCCTAATATTGTTATTATTCTTAAGTCTTTAAAATCTGTTCTCTCCTCTTCTTGAAATCACATATTTTCTGCAATTGCATAATTTTTCAGTAATTCTTTTTTTCTTTTGTCACTCATATATGTTTTCTCCTCTCCTCTTGCATCCCTCAAATAATTTGATGTCAATTTTTTACTCAAGTCATCTGTACAGGTAAGTCTTTTTTTTCATTTTTACTTATATGTTTGCTAATTATGATTTTTTATCTGTTTTTTTTCTGTTTCTTTTTTTTGGTAAGTATTTTTTTTATCTTCTAGGTAAAATTTACCTTTTTTTTTCTCTCTCCTTCATCCTATCCTTTATTCCTCCTTGGCCTTGTCATTTTCCCCACTTTTACCCCTCCTTGACATGGACATACCCCCCTTTCCCTCCCCTTTCCCTTCTCTTTGGATGCCTCATTCTCCCCTCCTTGACTTCCTCTAACCAGCCTGTCTTCCCTTTTGGCTGCCTCATTCACCTCTCCTTAGCTGCCTCTAACCCCCCTCTAACCCCCTCAAATCACCCCTTCAAACCCAACCCCACTTCCTTAAAATCCCCCAAAAAAAACCACCCTAAACCCCTTATACCCCTTCTTAACTGGTCAAACCCCCTCCCATAATTTATTAAAAATCAATTGTTTATGATTGTTTTTTAGATAACCAAATTGTTAAAAAATTTTTCAGTGAATGAAAAATTGCTAACAATTGTTTTTTAACTAACCTTCTTTTTAGCAAAACAATTACCTAAATAAAAAATAGAGGGGGGTGGGACAATTATAGAAAGGAACAAGGAGGGGTTCAATGTGGTTTTAGGAAGGGTTTGAAGAGGGTTTTATGTTGTTTGCAGGGGTAAATGAGGGGTTTGAGGAAGTGATTTGAAGTGTTTTGGAGCAGACTTGAAGATGTAATTAAGGATACCAAAAAGGGGTGAAAGGGTGACAATGAGGCAGCCATTAAAAATTTGACATAAATGTTTTAGAACATTGTTTAACGTTTTTCCTTTTTTTCTTTTTTTTTGTGCAGAATTATACAAAAACATTCCTCAAATTCAAGTAAAGTAATAATTATTTATATTAATTTTTTGTGGTAATTTTTTTGTGTATTTTTTTTAAATTAGTTTAATTTTTAAATAATTTTTTTGATGTTTTTTTGACCAGTGAAAGATTTTTCAGAAAAAAAATTTCTATTTCTTATGATTCAAGCCTTACACCTCTATCTTCATCTTTTTCTTCTTTATCACCTTCTTTGAAATCTACATCTTTCTAATCTTCATCAAAAACTTCAAACAAAAAAATATGATTGATCTTATCATAATAAAAGAAATTTTAAAAAAAATTACTTGGATAGTTTTTTTGACACATTTAAAACATTAATTATTATAAAACCAAATTTTTTAAAAAAAATATCCCAAGAAGTTACATGAGGATATCAAATATCTAACCAAATTAGGAGTAGATGAAGCTAAAGCAGCTATTAGCAATTCTTTTAAGGCTAAATTTTTTTATGAAAATCATTCTTTTGACTTTTTAAAAGATGAAGCTTTTTTTCTACTATCTGAACTTATCAAAACACTTTATCAAATGTCTATGGTTCAATCACCAATTAGAAATAAGAATATGTCAGGTGTTATCATGGTTGGTTTTATAGATAGAGACCAGGTTTTATTAAAGGTTATTCTCTTGGTAAGTTAATTAATTTTTTGTTTCATGTATAAAATTTTTTTACTCATTTTGATTCTATAGGAATCTATTCTTTAATTAAAAATCCATTAAAAGTAGAAAAAGATAATGATTTTGGATTATGGGACTCCTTACCTTCCTTTAATTCTTTTCTTGCTCTTTGACTTAAAAACTTTGTAATAAAGCTTTTGAAACAATTAATGAACTTGCAAACAGAGTTCACAGGGTGAAAGTTAAGAGGACTTGTAGGCAAGTTGTCTTTAGTGATCTCATAGTAACCCATGAAGTAATCCTTGAGGAACCTTTTTGAGGGGTATATGAGTAGAAATCCATCAAGTAAAGATATTTTGTAAACACTTGTAGATTTCTTTGCTACCACCCCCTGCCAAAAGCATGATTCAAGGAAATATGACATACTTTATTTAATATTCAATATACATGCAAAATGCATATTTAATAATCATTCATATTGCATATTAAATATAGATGCAGAATGCATATTCAATATGAACAATATATGTAAAAAATTTACAAAAAAATGCATATGCAAAATTCAAAAATATGCAAATGCAAAATAAAAAATATGCATATGCAATATTCAATAAATATGCATATGCATATGCAAAATGAAAAATATGCATATGAAAAGTGCAAAAATATGCATATGCATATGCAAAATGAAAAATATGCATATGCAATATGGATAAGATATGCATATGCAATATGCATAATATACATGTATTCAATATGAAGCCTTATTTGGTCATGAATATGACTTTCAAACCAATATCACAATTGCCCTCATGAATTTTTACACTTGACTAGTAGCATGGGGAATAAAAGATAAGGTCAAGCAGTAAAAAAATACTGTGTGCATTCATTTTTTGGCAGTGGAAATCAGAAGTGCAGAATTATGGTTGGTTCCAATAATTTAATATGGTTCTTTAAT
This sequence comes from Hemileia vastatrix, assembly GCA_030280995.1. Classification (NCBI taxonomy): domain Eukaryota; kingdom Fungi; phylum Basidiomycota; class Pucciniomycetes; order Pucciniales; family Zaghouaniaceae; genus Hemileia; species Hemileia vastatrix. The sequence goes on from JASXTE010000013.1 coordinate 26,348,355, forward strand.
ATTGAAGAAGTATTTTTAATATTTAAAATGACTTTTGGTCAGTTGGTAGTTGATCTAGATGTGCCATGGTCTTTTCTCAGTATTGTTATTACTCCATAATATTATTGAATGATTTTCAATATTGACATTTCATTTTGGTTGCTTTTGAAGTTAACTCTATTTTAAAACTTTCAAGATAATTTTATACTTGACTTGCATTAATGCTAGTCAAGTATAAATTAAGTAATTAAAATTTTAAACTTGTATTATGAGTACATGTTGGGTGCAGTTATATCAAGATCATCATCACTCAAATGAAATACTTGATTATATATCATGATGGCTGAGTTATTGAATAATTTTCAATTTTGATAATGGCTTTAGGTCATATTTTCAAGGGCTTGTTGGCTTGTTGGGTTCTATCTCCACTTTAAATACATCATATATTTGATAATAATGAGATGATTATATATACAGTGCTCTGAACACTGTGTCTCAAGTATATGGTGTATTTCATGTAATAAATTTTTGTTCTCCATCTTAATCACAATAATCTTAAAAAGTTGTGCTCTAATGCCTTGGTTAACTCTGCAGATAGGCCAATCTTAGTTTCCTCTACAGCACTTGCTAATCCACAGTGCCACAACCTCATTAAGGATGATATTCCTTTTGAAGGACACAAAACTTTTGACACTATGCAAAAGCCATAGTTAATAAACAGTGGGATAATTTTGTAATTGATTTAGTCTACATGATTAATGATTAAATATTCTAAAACCTGACATATGCTACCAAAGTACAAGTGAAGTAAGTAAAATAAAGTATGTGGGTTGAATTTTTTTTGAATAATTCCATCATGCAATGTAGCCCTTCAAAAATTGGAAAGGAAATTATATGTGCGAACCTGTTAAAAGTCTTTCTGTTTCCCCTCTGTAGCCCTTTTTTGGCTTCCAGGGGCACCCCACTCAGCCCCCCAGGGTACTCAGAATGGCCTTTAAAGTTAACTTCATGTATGTCTTTTGTGTTCCCATTTTCCCCAAATAGCTCCTTGTGGGTTATTCTCAGCCATTTTCCTCTCCCTATATATCCTGAGATTTATTGCACTCTCATTACTCCAGCCCAACACCCCATGCTTCTGTAGGATACTCCCAATATTCCTCATTTGCCATAATCACCTCCTCTTGCACCATTTTGCTTTCAGGGTGTGTGCCAGAAAAGATGCTGCATCTTTTCAGCACATGACCTAGTGTAATTCTCCCCTGCACTTTTGGGTTAAATGAATCAAATGTTGCTAATAATTTTGATCCATTTGAGCCATAACTTCATGCCTCCAATGTCAGATCTCATGTTGAAAAGACACTGAATCTTTTCAGCATGTGACCCTGAGAATGGGGGTGTCAGGAAATGGGTCAAATGGATCACAAGTCAAGCAACTTATTTTCCATCTGAAACAAGGGTGCCTGGGAGCCAGCACAAGGTCTCATGCTGAAAAGATGCAGCATATTTTCAGCATTTAACTTGAGAGTGAGGCTGTAAGGAATTGGTACAAGTAGATCACAAGTGAAGTAACTTGTGATTCATCTCCCACAAGGGTGCATGTGAGCAGGTACAAGGTCACATTCTGAAAAGATGCAGTGTCTTTTCAGCACAAGAACTGGTACTGGCTCTCATTAAATCTTGTTTTTTTACTTCTTATCACCACACAATATGGGGGGCGGACTTGCTAGAAAGTCCACAACCTTGAACCCTAATTCATATCTTTTTGAGCCCACATTGAATTAGTGATGAAACCACCAGGAAAAAATATTGACATTCTGGTGAACTCAATATGAATACAACTTGAACATTTAATGAAGCATAGGTAATAATACTTTGAACAAATCTTGAGATATGAAGAATGAGATTTTTTATAGAAATTTTAATACAGTGCAGACCACACTCAAATTATTCTGAAAAATACATATTTTAAACTATTTAAGCAGTTTCTTTGAAATTTTAAGAAAAAAGAACACTAATGTATAGATCTGGCAAGATACCAACTGACATTATTATATAAGTTTCTTTGGCCAGAAATACATGGAGAAACTACAATTTGAAATATGTCAACTTGTTCATGAAACGTTATTTTGTGCATTTATATTATTTATTTTATGATTTTCAAGAATTGAAAAAACTATATACTTATTTTATGACTAGATAATATTGAATATTATAAATCATTAAAATATCTAAAGAAGGTGCAAAAATCTTAAAAATGATGTTACAAAGACTTTACTTAGACATATAATTTTCAAATTCAATTGACATACTATATTTCACTATTAAATAAAAAAAAGTCATACTAATATTTATTAAAATTAATTTCCCCTCCTCTTCAAAATTTTCAAAATATAAAAATGTAGATTTTTATTTGATTTAAGTAAATGAAGAGAATAACAGTATAGGAGTTGTGGATTTTTAGGATTAGAAGAATTTCTGTGCCCACTCTTTGTAACATATTTTATATATTTTATATTTTTTGTATATTTATTTTGTATTACTATCTTCTTTTACTGGCTATTTTTACTCCCTCTCAAGAATATCCCACTCTTTTCCCTTTGAAATATTTCTTTATCCTCACCTCATCGTTCTCCCCAACCTTTTCACTCCCTTCTTCATCATTTTCAACCCCTATCCACATTTGCCTCTCCCTCTCCACGCCTTTCTACCCCTCTCCACTCCTCTCCTTCCAGTTTCTTACCTCCCCATTTCTCCCTAACACTTTATTTTTATATACAGAAATAGGGACTGAGTTGAAAGGGAGGAAATTGGGGTTCAAGGATTGTGGAGGAGAGGTAAAGGGGAGGAATGGGGCTACAAGGGTTGTGGAGGCTGGAGAGAGGGGTGAGGAAGGGTATATGGGGTAGCAAAAAGGTTGGGAAAGAGTTGGAAGGGAAGATTAAGGTTTCTGAGGCATTTTTAATGAAGAAAAGGGCTGGGGAGAGGCTGAGAGGGGTGAAATGGGGATCAAAAGAGGATGGCATACAATGGGGCTGGGAGGATAGCAAAAGGGGTGGGGAAGGAAGACAAGAATGTGTTGATAGAATTGAAAGGGATGGGGATTGCTGCAAACAGAGTGTTAAAATAGGAGAATGAACTTTGTTCTTTGGGCAAAGAAAAGAGTTCACTTCCATAAAATATTAGCTGAAACATAGTGTAATTCTGTAAAAACAGTTGTAGGTAATAGAAAAAGTCACTGATTATTTAATATGTAATCTGAAAGTTTTTAATAAAATTATTGTATTTAAGAATTGTGATATTGTCAATCAATTTTTATTGATCAGCTTAATTTAATAAATTATTATTTAAATAAGTTGCTTCAAAAAATACTGTGCATTTAGTAGACTCATGGAACAATTTTTTCTGGCTTCCATTCAGTTATCCTCACACTTTCACTATGTTTTCAATATAGATCCATTATTATTTGTGTGATACTTCAAGTGAAAATTCAGTATTACTTCAGTCTAAGTTTCATCTGATTTCCATATGACTTCAAGTTGAGGACTTGCTAGAAATTCCTCCCCAAATATTGTGTGGTTTCTTTTTATTCTTTTTAGATTTTCATATTTCCTAGTTAAACCTACCTAGCTTGTTCATCAGTGACATTTTTGATGTATTCTTAGCTAGTGAATAATTATCTTTTTAACTTAGTAGTGATTTATATTATTAAACTGTGACTGTTAGTATTTTTTCTCAAGAATTTAAAAAGTTTGATTTAATGCAAGTCAATTCATTTTTCATTAGTCATAGTTTTATTGATCATTTTATTAGTAGGCTGATGAGCTAGAATAATAGTAAAAGGAATCTCAGAGACAGTTAATGTGTCAGTGTGTGCTAGTATCTATGTATGATTTAATATTAAATATTAATAGTCCTACTACTTATTGTTAAATTATTTAGTGATTAAACCTCAAGTAAAGACTAATAAAATAGGTATTCTCAATATAAACTCACAATACTTGGATTCTATGCATGCTAGTGATGGAAAATAGAATAATAAAATATAGTTATAGCTTATATAAAGATAATATCAATTTATAAATGCTTTATAATATATATATATATGATAATAATCGTTTTATAATGTTTATTTGAAGTGTAGTAAGTAAGTGATGTCCAATAACCCATTAAATCCTCCCTTATACCAAAATCCACTGGAGTGCACAGACCTTTGATCCAGATGATGTCACTGCTATCCCCGGCAATTACAGCACTTTGAGGGCCCATCACCTCCCCATGGTGTCCACTTCAAGCAGTTGAAACACCCAGACCTACAGTAAGGACCCTCCATCACAATTAATGATACCACAGACCCATACCATAAATAGAATAAACAGATAAAAGCAGATACAGTAAAGAAACAGGTAAAATAACTCATCCAAAGAGTATATAATAAAATCCAAAGCATATAAAGGAACCAAATTAACTGTCCAAGCCCCCAATAACATCCCCAAGCATCCATATTAACCCAGTAATCATATCCCAACCCATAAATCCATTAAAATCCATCCAAGGAAGCAGATTAAGTTGTCCAAACTGGATATATGCACCTTAAATAGGTGTATATGCTGGTGTAGGTGTTTTTAGTCCACTGAATATGTCCATATGACCTAAGATAAGCAGAAAAATAAAGTTTATAGGCTATTAAGAGGTTAAAACCCACTTATAAACCTAAATATACATAATATAACTACATATTTAACTGAATATGAGGTTTATGTATACATATAAGCTTATGTATGTCTATAATTTCTTAATATCACTTAAGATAAGTATATTATGATTCCATTAACACCTTAATAAGTATTATTAAGCTATGGATAAGCTATTTAAACTACTACAAGTCATATAATAGTGTAATAATTATATATTTATGTATTATAACCACATATATAAGTATTTTAACCTTATTTTTAATTAATAAGCTTAATGTAATTGATTTTATCTTTGTCACCGGATCACCTACGCACAAGGTTGAGGATGTTCCTGTAAGTGAGATGAGGAGTTTTAGAGACTTCTTCGAAGCACAGAGGAATGATTCAAGGAAGTGATTCGAAGATGACTCAAAGGAAGAACTACTGCTTTGAGTTATGTTCGAGAAGGATTCTAATATAATTTAATGGTAATATTAAAATTCTTAAGATCTCACAAAGGGTTGGAAACTCAACAATCAAAGATTTAGGATTTAGAAATGAGTATTGAGAAAATAAAGAAAGATACAATAATAATGATTTAACTTAAAGCTTTTACCACTATTAACTATAAATACATTTTATAATTTAATTCTAAAGAATGTCAATCCAAAAATCCCAACCCCTTTCATATCCTTTACTCCTCCTCACATTGACCTCATACCCATCCATTATTCCGCACACCACAGACCATTAAAAATACATCCATTACACCTGGAACCTCCTCACTAACATCCGTTAACCCTTTAATCCTCCACTATCCATTCCGTCCATGCTCACTACCCCATTTAATAATTCACAGAAATTTAATAAACCTTTTAGTGCACCAATACATTGACTATTGCGCTGTGCGGCGCTTATTGAAGAAAAGACTGAGACACACTATTGAGATATTGACTAATTTAGATTTAGAGTTTAGACTAGCAGGGTTGAACAGCGAGTACACAAAGGAAAGTCGCAGTTGCTATGGAGAATTGCTTTCTGCTCTTTGAGTATGGATTTAGACCTCTGTATTATTGATTTAATGAGCTGCTTTTGCCTCGAGTGTCACGTGGCGCGTGACAGATGCCCAGGTATAAGAATGCAAGCTCCGTTGAGCGTAAGACATACTTCCCACACTAGTTTCCCTTTTTATTTTTTAATTACTCTTATAATTTACTATGATGGATTTCCCTACTCCAACTCCCACGCCTCCACACCCTAAAGCGGATGGGGGAATTGTCACACGGCAATATTCCAAGGCTTGCACAGCTTGCGAGTCAATGGAGTACTTTTGTGTGGAAAGCACGGCAACACGAGGTCCTCTCCAGAAGTGCAAATTTTGCTGCTGGAGACAGGTGGCGTGTGACGCCTTGTTGAAGAATGCCGAAATCGAGAGTTGGTTCACGAAGACTAAATATTGGGTGATTCATAAGACAAAAGAGGTAGTCGAAGATATTTGGGATGTTTCAATTGGGGACAATCAATTGATGGGAGCAAATGAGGAGGAGGCTGAAGATGATGTAGCAAACTGGGTGACTCGGGCTGCAAGCAGGAAACGAGTGGTCGAAGAAGAAGTCGAAGAGTTAGTTGAGGAGGAAGAGGAAATCTCCATTTCGAGACGGACCCCAAAAAAATGACGGGTGATCATCAAGGATGACAAAGAGGAAAAGGAAGTGGCGGTGGAGGTCACTCAGAGATTGTTCTTAGAAGCAGACCCCACCTTTGAAGTAAGTCCATTCTCCTGATATTTTATAAATTAAGTTACTGATGGTTTTGTTTTAGAATTCAGACGTCATCGCAGAAGTCCCTACGGCTGAAGCTTCGAATGTGGAAGGGACCATTGTGGAATCCACCACTGTGAAAGTGACGGTGTCTATCTCAACCAAAGATAGATTACCGATGGTTGCCTCAAGGGAGGAGAATGAAGAAACCCTCGATCAAGTATGGTCAAAAAAGCCTCGCCAGGTTTGGCGAGTGAGGTTTATTGAAAACTTAAGCGGAGAAATTAATAAGATTGTTGATGCCGCCTCCTTGGACGTGGCTGAGGAGCTACTGGAAATTGGAGAAGTTATTCCGGTGGGAGAGGGGGAAGTTTTTGAGAAGTGTAGAAAGGAAATAAGGGAGATTTTGGAGAAGATGAAGGAATTGGTTTGGGAGAAAATAAAGGAGAGAATTTAAAATGGAAGGAGAAAAGAAAAAGAAAAGAAAAATAGAAACAATTTGTATTTAGTTATTTTATTTTGTTGTTTTATTTAAAATTTTAATATTTTATTTTTATAAGATTTTGAGAGAAAAAGAAAAAAGATTAAATAAAATTTTGTTTTAAATTTTGAGAGAAGAAAAGAAAGAATCTTTGATTGAAGGAGTTTTAGTTTTAAATTTCGAAAAAGAAAAAGATTTGAGTAAGAAGATAGAAGAAAAAGAAAGAAATAGTTGATTGAAATAATTTTTTTGGGAATAAAAATTTAATGAAAGAAAAATTTGTTATTTGTGAAAGTTTATTTATTGAAGTTTTGAGGAATTTTAGTTATTTGAAAAGAAAAGAAAGAAAATAAAAGAAGAAAATATAAAAAAAAATTATAAAAGATTTTGAAAGAAAAGAAGTAATTTGTTCAAAGAATTTTAAAAGAGAGATTTAGAGGTTGAAGTGAAGTTCGAGAAGATGGCCGTGTTGCGTTCGTGCAAAATTTTGATATTTCAAAGAAAAAGAAATTTTAAGGAAAGAATGTATATAGAAAATTTGAAAAGGAAAAAGAAAAAAAGGGTTTAATTTTAGTTGTTTTATTTTTTTAATTTTATTATATTTTATTTTATTTTATTTTTTTATTTTTATTTATTTTAATTTAATTTGATTTTTATTTTATTTTATTTTATTTTAATTTTATTTTATTTATTTTAAAGAAGGTTGAAAAATTTTGAAAAGAAAAGAATAAAGAAGGAAACAAAATTAAGGATTTTTTTAGAAGTAAAGATGTTTTAGATTTTAAAGAGAAGAAAAGAAAAGAAAGAAAGAGAGTTTAAAGGTTTTGGTTTTGAAGGATATTTAAGATGAAAATATTTTAGAAGTTCGGGGGTGTTAGAAACATTGATGGCTGGTTCCCAGGATGTTTTGTCTGAGTCATCGAGGAAGCCTTCCCATTCCACAAGGTATTGAAGTTTCCCCTTGCACATTCTTGAATCAAGGGTATGGCTTACTTCCCACTCTAGATGGTCTTCTACTTCGACCGGTTCCGGAGGAGGTTGGTTCTTGCCCGGGTATGTTCCTCGAGCCAGTTCCAGGAGTGATACGTGGAAAACAGGGTGAATAGCCTGCCATTTAGGAGGTAGCTTGAGTCAAATGCAATTTTAGAGACTTCAGAGTCAATTTCAGATGGTCTCAAGTGTTTTTCAGCCAGTTTCTTTGATGGTTGAGTCATTCGAATGTTTCGTGCCTCGAGCCATACTTTGTCGCCTGGTTTAAAAGAAGGAGCAGATTGTCAATGTTTGTCAGCCTGTTCCTTGTACCTTCGAATTGCTAATTCCAAATTTGATTTAAGTTCCTCTTGGAGTCATGATATGGTTCAAAGATTATGTTCCGCAGGATGATTAGTTCCTACATGGATTGAGTTGAATCAAGGATGTCTTCCATAAACAGTTTTGAAAGGAGATTGTTGAGTCAAAGAATGAGTCAAGTTATTATAAGCAAATTTGGCCAATGGTAACCATGTGGTCCAATCGTCTTGTTGGTAACTGACATACATTTGAAGGTATTGTTCGAGGATTTGGCTGACTCTTTCCGTTTGCCCATCGGTTTCAGGATGATAGGCTGTGGAGAGGTTCCTCGTGATATTGAGTTGTCGGCACAGTTGAGTCCAGAATGTGGATACAAACAATGAGCCTCTATCTGAAATAATATCATTAGGTAAGCTGTGTTTGGAAAATACATATTCTAGAAACAATTTTGACAAATCTTCTGCTGTAGCAGTAGTAGTGGTTTTAATAAAAATAGACATCTTTGAAAATCTATCTACTATTACTAATATAGCATCAAAATTATTAGAAAGAGGAAGTTGAGAAGTAAAATCCATTGATAAAGATTCCCAAGGTTTAGTGGGAATAGGAAGTGGTTGAAGCAACCCATACTTCCGGTGACAGGGAGCCTTATTCCTATTACATTCGTAACAAGCTTTTATATAGGCTTTGATTTCCCTGGTCATACCTGGCCAGAAGAAATCCCTTGCTATTAACTGGTAGGTTTTATTGACCCCAAAACGACCAGCTAATAGAGAATCATGTTTACTGTTGAAAATCCATAATTTTATTTCATTGTTGTCAGGTATGACTACTCTACATTCAAAAACTAATAGACCTGATTCAATACTAAATATTTTGGCCCCTTGCTTCAAGAGTATTTTGTCTTTTAACCCTAAACAATAGTTGTCCTTTGACTGAGCTTCGAGGATGTTGGATAGTGGATTTTAAAAAGATTGAATTGTCATCGAATTAAGTTGATGAGTCGTTAACATTTATTTGTTGAAAATTGATTTCACATTTGCTGGGTTCTTGTCAGAAAATGCGTCCCCCCGCTGTGGGTAAACGTCGTCCCGACGTGACAGGATATCTGGGACAATGCAGTTCTTACCTGGGCAATAGGAAATAGAAAAAGAAAATTCACACAGAAATTCAGCCCACCTGGCTTGACGCCTGGTTAACACTTTGGAAGACATGAAGTATCTCAAAGCATTATGGTCAGTTAAAATTTGAAAAGGATTATCTAGGCTGAGAAGAAAAGAGCGCCATTTTTTAAGACAATGAATAATAGCTAAAAGCTCTTTGTCATGAATTTTGTAATTTAATTCTGCTGCAAAGAGTTTGGGTGACTCAAAAGCAACAGGGTGAAACAATTTTGTTTCAGGATTTAATTGAGAAATGACCCCTGTGATAGCATAATCGCTCACATCTGTCTTGACAATTGTCGAAGCAGAAGGATCAAAGTGTCAAAGAATTGGAGCTGTGGTAAATGCAGTCTTCAATGCTTCTAATTCCTTTCGTGCTGTAGAAGTAAAAACAAAAGGAATATCTTTTCCAAGAGAAGTAAGATTGGAAATAGTTTTAGAGTAATCTTTAATAAATCTTCTATAGAAATTTGCAAAACACAAAAATCCTTGGAGGGATTTAACAGTTTTGGGCTCAGGCTATTCCAGGACTTTTTGGAGCTTTTTGTCATCCATGACTAAACCATCAGTGGACAACGTAAAACCCAAAAAATTAATTGATTTAAGATGGAATTCGCATTTATTGTGCTTGGCGTAGAGACCATGATCTCGAAGTTGATTTAGAACCTGTTGAACATGATGAATATGTTTATCCAGTGTCGTTGAGAAAATTAAAATATCATCTAAATAGAAGAAAACAAATTGTTCGACAAAATCTTGGAAGATGTCATTAACAAAAGTTTGAAAAGTTGATGGTGCATTACTCAATCCAAAAGGCATAACTAAATATTCAAAACTACCAAATCTAGTGCGCATTGTAGTCAGTGGTTCATGACCTTCCGCAATGCAAATAAGATTATAAGCACCTCTAAGATCAATTTTAGAAAAGAAATTAGCACCATTAAAAAGGGTAAGAAGCAATGACATAGGAGGAAAATGATATGCATTCTTCTTAGTGACTGTGTTGAGCTTTCTATAGTCAACACACAACCTAAGACTTCAATCCTTCTTTTTTACAAAGAGAACAGGGGAGCCGGTTGGAGATTTACTGGCTCTGATGAAACCTTTGGCTACATTCTCTGCAATGTAGTCTTGAAGAACTTGAGATTTGTCCTTCAACAAAGAATAGACAGGACCTGCCGGAGGTACTGGACCTATTAACTCTATCTGATGGTCGTAGGGTTGATGAGATGGTAACTTATTGGCCTTGCAGATTGAAAAAACATCAAGGAAATCATGATAGATTTCTGGTAGAGTTGATTTAATGGCTTTAACGTTGATTTGGTTGTCCTCATCATCTTTGAGGGAATCTGTTGAGGGAAGACCAGAATTGAGAGAGCATAATTTGATTGCTTTGAGGCAATTTAAATCCTCTTCGAGTGAAGTCATCAAGCTAGAAGGGTTAGCCAATTGCTCATTTAAAGAAAGATCAGATGCTTGCAAGTCATCTGGCAGAGATTTGTCCTCTAGAAGGACATTGTAAGGCGGGTTGTTTAACTCCCTATTGACCTGCATTGAAGAATCTGAAATATACTTAGTGCATGGGGTGATCAATCCCCATGTCTAATCAATTTCAGGATTCCAATGCGTTAAAAAGTCATGGCAAAGAATGGTATCGTCCATCCTTAGGCGTCCAAGACTGATAATTCCCACTCAAAGGGGGGAAAGTTCGGAAAGTTGAGAACCCATAAAACTTTCATACTGACACAATATTTGGGTTCCTCTTATTCGACCAAATAAATTGGTGTTTGATTGATATCTGTAAATGTCAGCTGTAACTTCTTGGCAAAAGATAAACTGACAAAAGAAATTGAAGCTCCAGAGTCTATAAGACAACTGAAGGGGATATCCTCCTTAAAAAGAATGAATCTAAAGCGATTTAAGGCAACTCCAGTCCTTAAGACATTGAGGTTCTGTGCACTGGGAGAGATAAGATAGTTTGCTTTGCACACAAGTAAACTATCTACTAGTTTTTTGACTTCAAACTAGTACCTTCTCTTTCCTTCAATTTTACACAATCTTCCAGCTTGTGCTTACCCCCTTAATACATACATAACCCATTATCTGCTTGCCTCTTCCTCTCAGCTTCTTTAAGTTCCCCTTTAGGATCCATTACTTTACTGATATCGCCTGGGGTCAAGCTTTTTGGTCAAGGTTTGTCCTTTCCCTTATTAGGTTTGGATTGAGTTGAGGAGGATTAAGTTGTCCGTGGGTGTGAAGAAGGTCCCGATTTAAAATTTAGGCCTTGAGATTTGTTGGCGTATCAACAATGTTGAAGTCGTCCTTGGTAAACGCTGTCGAGTTAGAGGGTTCAATCCATTAAATCCGTTAAAGTAGTCATCTTCTGACCATGAAGATTTAATTGATCCAGAATCCTTGAAGGAAGTCCCTTTTTGAAATGATACTTGAGGGAAGCATCATTCCAACCTACTTGAGTTTGAAGTGCTCTGAAATTCGAGATGTATTCAGAAGCTTTACCATTATCACTCATGCGAAGGAAGTCCAGTTCAATTTCTGCATTGTCAGTTTCGTTAGGGTCGGCAAACAATGTAAAGAGTTGGTCTTTGAAATTTTCCCAGTTATTGATGAGTAAGTGGGTCTCTGTCGAAGAGAGCATGAGAAGATAAGGTTTGAACCACCTTGCTGCCTTTCCTGCTAGGAATGAAGAAGCATAAACAAGCTTCGATCGGTTGTTATTAAAGGTTAGAGGGTCATTATGGAGCAGCAGCTTGCATGTTTGAAAGAAGGGTCGCAATCTTTCTGGATGTTCTCCATCGAATTTATCAGGAGATTTCATGGAAGGAGTTTTGAATTTTGATCCCTCTGAAGACCTTGGATTTGAAAGGGTCTTCATGAAAAGTCTCATGAAGTCTTCCAGAGAATTAGAATTAGATGGTCCCGGTTCTGAAGGTTGACCAGAAGGGTGTGTAGCAGGGGCAGATGGTGCCTCATGCATTGTATCCTCACCTTCTTCATCATCACTAGAATCATCAAAATCTTGTGGGATGTCTTCTACAGATTGGACTGAATGTTGCTGTTCCCTAAGTCCGAGAGGTTCCAGGAAGTGAGTGTGGGAAACAGGCTGTGTGTCTGTTGGCCTTCCTCTGGCGCGAGCTCTAGTAGTAGCGCTATGGTAAGGTAAACTCTTACAGTCGCCTTGCTGTAAGCAGAATCCGGAGGAGATATGTGGATTTAGCTGAAAACCCCGTCCTTCCAATAAAAATAACAAAATGGGAATTCTAAATCACTAAGCTAACCAGTCTACTTAGATCTGATTGATAAAAATAATGAAACTCTAAAATAATTAACGCTTATTGAGATTTAAAGAAAGTGGCTGTTGAGAAAGAAATACTGATAACAACAATTAAGGTGTACCAGTGAAAGATCTGAAAAGATTGACTTTTATGTTTTTATAATAATTTGAATTTTTATGAGACAGCAATAATCAAGTCCCAGCGACGAAGACCTTTCTAAAGATACCCTGTATGAAGTGTTATTTAAATTGTCTAATAGTATTTCTAAAATGTTAAATATAAAAATATAAAGTTATAAGGGTATTACAAATTTATTTAATTTGTTGAGTAATAAAAAATGAGACCGTGGTGGTTAAAGATTAAGCTGTATGATCTGTCCCCCCCCCCCCTCAATTTCGAGTTTGAGAAGCGCTTAAGTATTCCTAGTCACGTGCCTAAGTTTTCCCCTCCAGAGCTCTTCCAGAGTCAATCCGGAGCCCGTACAGAGTCCGTACGGAGCCGGAACGGAGTCCGTACGGAGTCAAAACGGAGTCCGTCCGGACTTCCGGACTCAATTAGAACCTTAAAACTATAATAAAAAATCTAGAAAAATTACACATAATAGAGCTACTTCCCCTTTACATACCAAACTAATTTTCGTAGTCTGCGCAGCTCTAATTACCCCGTGAAAATTCATCAAAGTTAAGTAATTTTTGAAAACGTAAATATTTCTATAAAACTTTAAAATTCATTTAAAAAATATAAGAAAAATAGTAAAAATTCTGGGAAAATTTCCCAAGGTTCTTGAGTGACTTGACTTGATACTTATAAATTTTTCAGACCGTAAAAATAAGTTTTCTCCGTAAAATAAATTGTATTTGTGTAGGCATTTGCTCGTGACCAATTTCTTCATATTTTAAACTCCAATAAATTAAATAAAACCCTTTTATAAAAAATAATAACGCCAATCTTGCACGCTGTAATAACTCCCTTTACACATTTAGGTGCCGTACTAAACTTTTAGGCTACCACAGCGCCTGTAGGAGGAGTGCGTTGAACAGGTGCCATTTTAAGAATTTAGAGAAAACACCTGAAAAGGGACATAGTAGTGCAAAGAATGAGAACTACAGAGAATTAAATTATACTGTCACCAGAGGCCTACACACAAGATCGAGGATGTTCCTGTAAGTGAGATGAGGAGTTTTAGAGACTTCTTTGAAGCACAGAGGAATGATTCGAGGAAGTGATTCGAAGATGACTCAAAGGAAGAACTACTGCTTTGATTTATGTTCAAGAAGGATTCTAATATAATTTAAAGGTAATATTAAAATTCTTAAGATCTCACAAAGAGTTGGAAACTCAACAATCAAAGAATTAGGATTTAGAAATGAGTATTTAGAAAATAACAAAAGATACAATAATAATGATTTAACTTAAAGCTTTTACCACTATTAATATATAAATACGTTTTATAATTTAATTCTAAAGAATGTCGATCCAAAAATCCCAACCCTTTTTATATCCTTTACTCCTTCTCGCATTCACCTCATACCCATACATTATTCCGCACACCACAGACCATTAAAAATACATCCATTACACCTGGAACCTCCTCACTAACATCCATTAACCCTTTAATCCTCCACTATCCATTCCGTCCATGCTCACTACCCCATTTAATAATTCACAGACATTTAATAAACCTTTTAGTGTACCATTACATTGACTATTGCGCTGTGTGTTGCTTTTTAAAGAAAAGACTGAGACACACTATTGAGATATTGACTAATTTAGATTTAGAGTTTAGACTAGCGTGGTTGAATAGCAAGTACACAAAGGAATGTCGCAGTTGCTATGGAGAATTGCTTTCTGTGCTTTGAGTATGGATTTAGAACTCTGTATTATTTATTTAATGAGCTGCTTTTGCCTCGAGTGTCACGTGGCGTGTGACAATCGTATTTTAAACATAAGAATTACTCAATCCTGGAGATACCTAGGCTGACATAATGTCTTAAAAAAAGTTTCCAAAAAATTAGTGTCGAGTAGTTAATGTTCCCTTCAGTTAAAATTTACTTTAGTTAAAATTAACTTTAGTTATTAGATTACTGCTTCAATGTTTTTAAATTTAGTCGTTATAATTTAGTTATAGCTTCTTTGATTATCTTTCTAGTTTTTAATGGCTTTAGTTATTAGTTTTTTTATATTCTTTGCCTTTTTTATTACTTGATTTTTATTTTATTTTTTATTTTTTGGGAATTTATTTGTAAGGCAAATAGTGACATTAATGGGAGGGAAGGGGGAGAAAAGAATGAGGAAGGGGAGGGAGAGAGAGAGGGGAAGGAAGCAAGAGTAAGGGGAGTTAGAGGTGGGGAAGATGGGAGGTAAGCAAGAGGAAGGGAAGGGAAAGGGGAGGTAAGTGAGAGAAAGTGAAGGTAGAGGGTAGGGATGTGAGAGGAAGGGGGAGAGGGGAGGAAGTGGGGAGAGAAGTGAGAGGAAGGGGAGAGAGAGGAGATAGAAGTAAGAGAAGGGAGAGGGAGAGGGGAGAGAAGCAAGAGGAAGGAAAGGGGAGGGAAGCAAGAGGAAGGAAAGATAAGGGGGAGGGCAGCAAAGCAAATGAATGCAGAGAAGAAGGAGAGGGGGAAGCTGCATGGGAGGTGTATGGGAGTGAAGAGGTGAGAAGGCAAGGAATATTTAGAGAGTTAAATTGAAGGGAGTTGAGAAAAAGCCAAGGATACATACCATTATGAAAAAGAAGGATGGGGTGGTATTGAGGCTAAAAAATAAATAAAAAAACAAAGGTAAAAGAGGCGCTTTTTACAAAATAATTATGAGCAGTGGATGAGTGTGCAACTAGAACATGGGGTGAGAAAGGTGGAGATGGGGTCTGAAAGGGGGATTACGACATCTGTTTAAAAAAATAAAAGATCTCAAACAGGGTCTCTCTGTAAATCAGACCCAAAAGTGTACCCTGTCACCAAAAACCAAACTCAAAATCTAGTTCAGGGATTTTTTCACCTGTGAGATTTATTGGCTTTAATGCATTCTATCAAGAAACCTTTCTAACAAAATTTTGAATAAAATATGAGAGAAATAAAAAAAACTAGTCATCAAACATTTTCTTTAAGCATTTGATTTCTTCAAAAGATTTATTACCTTTAACACATTTTATCAAGAAAACTTTTTTTTGAACCATCTCCAAGTTGATACTTGATTTTCATTTGATCCAATAGGAAATGGCACTCAAGAGCCTTCTCCTCTTCCTTTATCTGAAATTTCTTCTCCTGCAAGTCATGTGCCCTCTCATTGCTCTTTAAAGAAAGCTCAAATTTCTTCTCTTCCAAGTCTTGTACCCTCCCATCCCTCTGTAAAGAAAGCTCAAATTTTTTCTCTTCCAAGTCTAATGTCCTCCCATCCCTCTGTAAAAAAAGCTTTAAATTCTTCTCCTCCAAGTTTTGTACCCTCTCTTACCTCTGCAAAGTGAGCTTGAATTTCTTCTCCTCCAAGTCTTGTGCCCTATTATCCCTGTGTAAGGAGTTGCTTTTATTGTTGCTTTTGAAAGTTGAGAGTATCTCTTGCAATTTCCACTTTAACTAGAGTGAAAAGGAATATTAAAAAAAGAAAAGAAAAGCTCACTTAATTAATAGAAGGTATTTAATCACTTATTAGATTCACATTTCTCCAAATAATCATCAATGGAAGAAAAAGGGAATTGGGAAAAACTATCTCTGTTTCACTTTCTTTGAAAGTTGAAATTCAAAGTAGTTTATGGTCTTTGCTTTTTTTTGGAGGTAACATTTTCCTCTTTATCATTGATGCTAGCTTCATAATTTCTTGCTTGAGGATCCTTGTTTCATTCATTAGCCTTTTTAGAAATAAAAAAAAGATATGTGAATAAAAAAAATAAAACAAGTAGACAAGAAATAAAAACTCACTGGAGTGAGATCAGGTTGATTTATATCACCACAAGGATCTATTGAAAAGATATCTTGATTGGTGGAAGTCAAATGAGGGGAGGCTTGAGTAGAAGAGGAAAGAATAAGATATCTTTTGGCATCATGTTCAGAGATATCATCTTCTCCATCCAACATGTTTTCAGGATTAAAATTGGCTCACTCTCCAAATATGGAATCCATCAATTTATAGTAAGGGCATAAAGAATCAACTTTATTGTCTATAGATTTGATTCCCTTGCTTATATCAAGGTCAGTAATACTAAAACCAGTGGAAGATGAAAGAGGCTTAGCCTTCATGTATTTGGCTCAATAGTGCTTGAAGCATTCAGACATCTGTTTAGGCAAAAGATAAATTCTTCCCTTTGTCTAATTTTGTAATTCATTGGCCACTAAAAGATATCCATTGACTTTTGATGCAGGGAGACGTCCTACTTCAGTTGAATTCTCAGTACCAAAACAAGAATCATAATTAGTTTAAGTTTTCAGCCAGTTGATAAGTATGAGATGATCATCTTTTTTTAGTTGAATGGTCTTTGATTTCTCAGCTGAGTGGGGGAAAGAGGGATCAATGTGATTTGAAGAACAACTGGGGGAAGGCTGCCTTTGAGAAGATTTATGATGACCAGGCATGTTGAGATATTTGAAGATGACAAGGAGAAGAAACAAACAGATGAGATGGGAAGGGTTTTGACTGGATAGAATGAATAGAAATGATGGGAGTGCATAGCAAGGTAGGGAGGCTGGCACATTAAGAAAGTTGTACAAGATGTGGTTATGTAAAATTGAGGATAAAAATGTCAGATAGAGGTGAACATTGACAGGTAAAAGGTCTAATAACCCAATTATTAGCAAAAATAATTGCGGAAGATAATTGGGGTATAATGATTTTTATCCGCAATTGATTTAATTGGGGATCAGTCAACATTGATACCCCCTATTAGAAAAAATAATTGCAGAAGATAATTGGGGTGTAATGATTTTTTTCTGCAATCAATTTAATTGCAAATTGGTCAACATTGATCCCCCCATTAGGGGGTATCAAAGTTAGAAATCCTCCATTTCATAATAGGGGGTGTCAAAGTTAGAAATTTGTAATCACTTTAAAGGGATTTCACAACAGAAAAAGAAAGCCACAAGCTTGATATTAATTCTCAGTAAAAAGGTGCTCTTGGGGCATAATTTGGCATATTTAAAAAAATAATCATGGTTGATTTGGTGGAAAGAAGATGTATTTTAGAATGGAATATTTCTAACTTTGATACCCTCTAATAGCTCTTTTTTCCACCAAATCAATGATTTTTTTTAAAAAATATGCCATATTGTGCCCCGAAAACAACTTTTTTATGAGAATTAATGTAAATTTTGTGGCTTTCTTTTTGTGATATGAAATACCTTTTAAATAATTACAAACTTTTAACTTTGATACCCCCTTTTAAAATGGTGGATTATAAGTGAGGTATTTCATTCTTTATCTGCTATTAATTTAAGGTTAGATTGGAGCACTTTTGATATCCCCTTATAGTCACTTTTCTGTG
Organism: Hemileia vastatrix; assembly: GCA_030280995.1. NCBI lineage: Eukaryota > Fungi > Basidiomycota > Pucciniomycetes > Pucciniales > Zaghouaniaceae > Hemileia > Hemileia vastatrix. The sequence continues at coordinate 26,366,461 of JASXTE010000013.1, forward strand.
TAATATCTAAAAATCAATAAGAAGCCTAATTCTTTATATATCTGTGCTCATGTAATAGGATTGGCAGGTGAGACTTGCAGAACATTTTTTCTTTTGCCAGTCACCTTTGTTCACTCGGTTGTCTAACACCACTTCTTCCCCCTGCCCCCGCTAACTAGCTAACTTACATTGCCCAGTTTCTTCAATTATAAGGGGGTATCAATGTTCAGGGATCCACAATTAGCAATCAGGAATTTTTTTTCCAGGGATCAGACTTTATTAATTGCAGAAGCTTCTTATCCACTAGCCCTGGGGCTAGTAGATAAGGAATCCATGATAATGCATTGTCCTGCCTCTTATACCCCAATTTCCATCCCTAATTCCTAATTCCTGATCCCAAACTCATCACATCCATGAGGCATATCCAGACAGTAGTCCAAGATGTGGTTATGGCAGAAAGTTGTGCAACATGTGGTTATGACAGAAAGTTGTCCAAGATGTGGTTATGAAAAATTGAGTAGAAAAATGTCGGATAAGAGGTGAACATTGACACGTAAAGTGTCTAATAACCCAATTAGGGGGTGTCAGTTCTGGCAAATCTGCACTTAACTTAAGTGCGGATTTCAAACCAAATCAGCACTTACAAATCAGCACTTAAATTTTGCAAAAAAGTCACTTATTTCAAAAAAGGGTGTCAGTTATGACCTCAAATCAGCACTTTTTTCCCGTTTTTTTCACAACCACATTTTGGCCACAAAACATCCCTTCCTTTCTTACCCCATCCTTGTCACATGTGACACACTGACCTTCCTCGCTACCTACCCATAAATCCTCGGCACACACCCCTTCCTGACATTTTCAATATTTTGACCAGGCATTTTTACATTCTTTTTTACTTATTTCTTCTACTTCTTAATCTTTTTTCTATGGGTGTCAGTTCTGACCTCAAATCAGCACTTTTTTTGTGATTTTTTTTTTCAAAACCACATGTTGGCCACATCATCCCTTTCTTTCCCATACCATTTTGTACTCTCCAAATGTCCTCTTTGTGTACTTCATTCACTTGGGTTGGTATTTTGGTTTGTTGCATATTCATTTTTTTTGGAATTTACGGTGAAATTTTTTTTTTGGATGGCTCATTGGTTTTCTTTCACCAGCTCAACATGAAATTGCATATTTTCTGAAATTGCATATTTTGTCAGTGATTTTTTTTTTCATTCATCCCTCATATCCTTTTCCTATTCTTCTCCAACATCCCTCAAACAATTTGGTTTCATTCATTTTGTCATCTCGTCTCTCCAGGTAAGTCACTTTATTCTTTTTTTTTGATTTTTTGATTACTAATTATAATTTTTTTTGTTTTTTTCTGTTTATTTTATTTTTTTTATCTAAATTTTTTTTGTAAGTGGTTATTTTGGATTTCAATGGTATAATTAACCTTTTTTTTCTCTCCCTCTTTACTTTCTTTTTTAGCTCCATCACCCTACTCTTCATCCCTCCTTGGCATGGTCATTATCCCCCCTTTCCCTTATTTCACTTTTTTTTGGCTCCATTTCATTGAAACACATACATTGCACATTCTTTATGCATTTCACTTACTCCATATTCAATTTCCCCACAATTCCAACATCAATCTTTCTCACTCTATTTTTCCTACTTTTCAATCAAGGTAAGTTTCATCTCCTTTTTTTCATGCCTATATGATATCTCATTCCTTTTATGAAAATTTCATACTTAAATATATGTATGACTCTTATCTGGATAACAGTGAACTTATAAAACTCCTTTTGATCTCATCTTCATTACCACTTTTCAAGTTTTTGTAAAATTTTGAAAATCAGACTCGGAATTAGGGTTAGGTTTATTCAAATCTAATGTTCTTTTTACTGAAGATTCTCCTGAAGGCTACCTTTCATTTCCCACAAACAGATTTGAATTTGATTCAGTGGTTGCTGAGATATTGACTGTTAAAGTTGAGCCTTTTTTCCCAATTTAAATTTTTATTTCATTTTTTTATGTAACAAATTAGTGTTAGGTTTATTTAAATCACATGTCCTTTAACTGAAGATTCTACTAAAGCATATCTTTCATTTCCCACAAACAGGTTTGAATTAGGTTCAGTGGTTGCTGAGATTTTGACCTTTGAAGTTGAGCTTTTTTTCCAAATTTCACTTGTCTTATTTCACATTTTTATATTGCATATTTAGAGGATAAGGATTCTGAAACTCTTATATGATTATTATCTAGGCATTTCAATTATATAGGCATATATTCGTTGCTCAAGAATATCACTAAAGCTCAAAAAGATGAAGATTTCTGCTTATGGGACACTCTACCTTCCTTTAACTCTTTTCTTGTTCTTCGACTCAAAAAGCACTGTAATAAAGCATTTGAAAAAAATCATGAACTTGCAACCAAAGTTGGAATACTGAATTGGTGTGACTCCAAATGGGAAGATATCAGCCACGAATATCTTTTATTTTCTAATGTTATTATCACTCATTCTGGATTTCACAATAAAATTCACACCAATACCAAGGACACCAATTTTCTTATTTTTGGTATATTCTCATATATCAAACCGATTACTGGCCAACCAATACAATCTCCAGCTAAAATCAAATGACATGGTTTATATTTTCCAGACCACCGGTGCATCATTGATTTTGGTTTGGGAAATGGTATCTTCGAAACTATTTGGAATTCATCTAAGGATAATCATCAAACGACCAAAGCTCCTCCTGGTTTGGAATCCTGTCAAGATTTAACACATTTTGGTTGCTCATTTCAAATCAGTCATAAGTTGATTCAAAGAATCAATAAGGTAATGAAAGAAGGTAAAGTTAATCGATTTAAAAAAACTTTATTTAGATCCAAAAAGTATGGGGATTAGAGTTGTCATCGAAAATTTTATATTTTTTCGTAAATTTTTAATAAATATTTTTTATGTATCAATTTCCTCAACTAAAGTAATGGGCCCACGACCTCGTGTTGTATAAATGGTAATCATGATAACATTTATTTGTTTCATGGGGTTCCTCTAGCCTATACCTGTGGAAAGTCCCAAACTTTTGTTTCTAGATTTGATCTGCATTTTGGCTTAAGGGATTGTCATTACTTTAAACTAGGGAAATTGATATATATTAGATATTTATTTAATAATTTACGTAATTATATTAAATTTACATGACTTCCACCACTTACTTCAATAAAATGCAGGGGGGGGTATTGCCAAATTTTCAAATCTGACATGTGAAATTGATGACTTAGAAAAATTTTGGTGATATCCACCCCTTGCTTCAATAAAATGCAGGGGAGAGTATTGCCAATTTTTTAAAACAGATATAGAATTATTTTGACTTGTAAATATTTTGGTGAAAATTTTTGACGAGAATGTGAAAGTAATTGTTTTCACCTTGAGCAGGTTTCTGGCTCAAAGGAATAGCAGTACCATCAACAAAACCAATACATCCTGGGAAGCCCTCTGCTTGCATAACCTGAAATGATTCAAGTCGCTCTTCTTTTGTTGGCCAGGTGAGAAGTTGAGATTACAAGGAGTTGATGGCAGTGATACATTGTTTGGTATAAGTGTTAACTGAACCATACCCTAAATCAAAGACATTTTCTAAACATTTCAAAGCGGCTCCATTACCATTTGAACCCAAATGACATAGTGTGATGGCCAATTGAATTGAAGGATGTTGTTGTTCTTTTTGAGAATTATTGTGAAATATGGGATGATCCTGAATAAGCTCAAGCAATTTAAGGAAAAATTCCTGAGAAGTCCTGAACAGCTCTCTAAAACTGGGTGTAGATAGTTTAAGAAGTGTTTGGATGGTGTAATTGGGGGTATGAAGTACTTGAGGCTTTTTGGGTAGAAGGTAACGTTTCGTGGCCATTTTTGATAAAAAGACAAAATCTTCTTCTAGATCAGAATCAGAATCGCAATCAGAGTCCAAGAGCAGTTCAAGAGCCATGAAAGTCATTGCTTTATGTAATTTATCACGATTTGAAAGTGAGGAAGGCATAACTCTTATATGATATGATATGAAGATGTAAGTGATGTACGATGTTTTGAGTTATGAAGTGTTATTCTGCGGAGTGCTGCGTATGAATGGGATGATGCTGACAAATCAGTGAAATGGGACTTGATGGTGAAATCAGCACTTTTGGTTGAGAAAGTGCGGATTTGAGTGAAATAAGTGACTTATTTCATTTTGAAATCCACCAGTATTGGGGCTAGTGTGTTTTGGAAATCCGCACTTATTTAAGTGCGGATTTGGTCAAATTTAAGTGCGGATTTGTAAGTGCGGATTTGCCAGAACTGACACCCCCTATTATGTTACTTTCCCTCATTGTATTTAGTCTTAGGTTGCTGTCCTTCATGCCCCTTGCTGGGTGAGATTATTGGAAATTAAAAATTAAAAAAACCCCTTTCCCCGTTGTTGAAATGCCTTATCATTAGTAGACTCCCTCAAACAGGCCCAAGGCACATATTACACTTTATGATGCTTTTTAGTATGTAAGCTCATTCATTGAGTATAACTTTAATATTTTTCGGACTATGTTAGCGTTAAGACTAGCGTATCAGCCACCGAAAAATCTCACCGGCAACCAATGAATCCGTGATCTCTTGATACTAACATTTCAGCCACTGGGTGAACGCTTCATCATGTATATACTTTTGGGAAGAAAACCTCATTATTAAGCTGAAGAGGTCAGACAAAGATAAACGATTGGCTAGTTGTGATAAATTGGTTGAGAAAATGCATTTAATAACTGAAAATTAAGTCTAATGTGAAAATGATTATAGTCTTATTAAAATATTTTACAATCTCGAGGGCAAGTCGGATACCGAAAGAATGTTTTTAGTAACATACATCGGAATGATTAAAGATAGCGTACACCACCCACAAAGAGCAACATTTCTAATGGCGATCTTAAAAGTTGTGTGAAAATAATGTAAGAAAACGTTAAAGATATATACAAATCTCCCAATCACGGTTTGCTTATGACGATTCGCGTCGTTCACATTATTTATTGCTATTATTTGAGCCAAAAGTTGAAGTCAGTCGCCTTCAAATATTTTAAAACCTGTATACAACACTTCAATCTATTAAACTTATTTACAGCCATCTACTCACCTAATTCCATCCCACTTTACATCACTTGTAGCAGCTTTTCTCCCTGGCAAACTATTCTGGTCAAATCACACTCAAATGTATCCTTTGCATTTAAATACACTACACTTGCTCTGTTAGATATCTCACCCTAGAGTTCCCATTGCTTTCACGCAGCCTCGATTATCTCTTCTTCTCTTCTTCCGCTATGTGGCCGTTCTCTTCTTCAGTTTCTGTTGATCCTTCCCGTCAGCCTCTGCTGGCTGGCGCTCCTGTGGTACCTACCAGTCTTCCATATTTTGTGATACTCACAAATCTTCTGACCTTCTTTTTTTGCAATTCAGCACCACAAAAAATCCACTCCCCTTCCACTCAGACAGGTCATTGTTTTGACACTTATGCGATTGACGGGTAGGGCCTTAAGCTCATTTCCGATGTGCCAGATCCTTACTCTCACCTTGCTTCTTCACAGAGCCCATATCCTTCACCATTATATTTCCGTTTATCAAGTTGGTTCTTCTTCTTCGAGTTATTTTGGCTTATCATTATCATTGACATTTAATTAACTTCTCAGTGAGATGCTTGAAAAGCTCAATGTCACGCCAGATCGAACTCGTGTGGGCTATTACGCTGGACTTATTGAAAGTATGTGACTTTACCTCCTGTTCTCCGTTCAAAACACAGTGTTTGAAAATTTATAAATTATCTTGGTGACTGTTTTCATAACTAGGCTTATTTGCTCTTTCGCAGCTGTGCACCAGTCAGTTTTATTTCTCTATGTTCATAACTCTTCCGCAGGTATTGATCTCTTCTAACCTCATGTCCTGCTTCAGTTATGTTCTGGGGCCGTTTGTCTGATCGGATTGGTCGTGCGTGTTACACAGCCTTGATTTGAAATTTTTTGATTTTTTTAAAGCTGCTAGGTGTGATGCGTCCCTAACTTTGTATTTCATTTGGATCTCCTTCAACTTAACACTCACCAGGCAAACCCGTCTTGATTAGTGGCCTTAGTGGGTTGGTCATCAGTATTATTGCATTTGGATTACAAAAGAAACTCCTTGGCTTGATCCTAGCCCGCTCATTTGCTGGTTTGATGAATGGTCTGTACATTTCCATAGCTGGTTTGCCCGAAAAGTATATCATTAAGACTTAAAACCTTTCAGGCAACATTGCAGTCATCAAAAGCGCATTAGGTAAGAAACTATTGGGCTTTCTGTGCTGAAATACATCAATGTCAACTCATCGCCTCCTTTTTCGCGTTCTCCGTCCAGCCGAGATTACGGATGAGACTAATCAGGCTAGGTATGTCAATTTGTGACATCAGTCTATTGATCTGGTGTCAAGTTTTAAGTTAACAAGTTTATCCTTATATTATAGGGCATTCGCTCTACTACCTTTATGTTTTGCTATTGGAATGATTATAGGACCGGCTATGGGTGGGTAAGTTGTTTATTCTTCTGGTAGTTTTCTCTGTTGTTATTGAACTAATCACTACTGCGGGGAAAAATATAGCTATCTCGCCAGGCCTGCCGAGAAATATCCTTATCTTTTTGGAAATTTCCCCTTTTTGGTCGAGTACCCATACTTCTTGCCCTGTTTTGCTGCTGGCTGCTTGAATGCGCTTGCTGTGATTTTGGGGGTTTTTTTCTTGGAAGAGGTGAGTTCATCCTTACTAAATTAAACGTTTTTTTATCTAACTAAATTTTCGTCTCCTTTCTGAAGACTTTGGAATCAAGATCAAAAAATGCACATAAACCTTCAAGCCAAGATTCGGAACGTGCAATGCTTGAGAATGATGTTGATCCTCAGCCATCACTCTCTTCATTGATGACAAAATCTATTTTGATCCTCATGCTGTGCTTCTTTTGCATAGCTTTTGAAAACTCGTGTTGGAGTTCTCTGGTTCCAATGTTTTCTTACACAAGTCAGTTACTATTGAAAAAAAAGCATTTCATATTGAAGGAATAATTAATTATGATGACCATCGCAGGAATTAAAGATGGAGGCTTGGGTCTAAGCACGAGTCAAATTGGTGAGAGATTTTTCTAAAATGTGAATTCATTGATTTTTTTTATCAAATAACTTCTCCAAAATATTTGTAGGCTCTTCCCTTAGTGCCAATGGGATAGTTTCAGTTATCATCCAAACCCTACTTTTCCCCCCGCTACAAAAGAGATTTGGAACACTGCCTCTTTTCAGAGTCGTCGTATTATGTTTTCCTTTAGCATTTGTCTGCTTACCTTTAGTTAGACATCTCACGTTGGATGCCAGTGGTGGATTGATGGAGAGCACTCCACACACTTCCTCGGTGGCAATGTGGGGTTTGTTCGGGGCGTTAACTATCAAAAGTATAGGAAATATGGGTATTGGTATGTATTAATAGAATAGATATGTGGTGTGTTGTGACTCATTTTCTATTACAGTTTGTATTTCTTTATTGATCAATGCGGCAGCTCCAACAAAATCCTCACTTGGAACTTTGAATGGGTTTGGACAAACTTGTTCATCACTTGCCCGTACTCTTGGACCTGCATCGATTGGTGCTTTATATTCAGCTAGTATCAATTTGCATATTTTTGGAGGAAATTTAATTTGGATTACAATACTAGGGGTTAAGTCTTGAATTTTCTTTATTCTGAAAACTTCTTCATTTCCTGTGATGCCCTTTATTCACTTTTTTCTCAAATTTTTTTGTTACAGGTTTGCTCATTTGGATATATAACCGTTTGGATTGTAAGGGAAGCACACCCAAGTTGGAGGGCTCGAAAAAACTCTAACTCCACAATCTATCCGGAAGGTCTCTACACGCCACGATTGTAAATCCACGTGCAGGGTTTTTTTTTATTTTTTCAAAATTCAACGATATTACACAATCAATTATGAGGAATTTAGTTTTAGGAAACCTTTGGATCAATCACCAGAAAAAATGCTGTCACCTTGAAGTAGGCGCCTCTCCCTAATTAAACAGTCAGAGATAGAGATTTTTTAGCAGCTGCAAGATTTTCTTTCTAGAGAATGAGAAGGTCAAAAATGAATTTGGATTCTCTACCTGAATTTTTTTTCAGAGTAGATCTACTGATTGTAAACCTATTCGGCATCAGCTACCTTACTAAACAGGTGATAGGAAACACTTCAAGTGCAAGAATTTCAGGGTAGTGATGGTTGGATAAGTATCTTTAAACATTCTTGAAATTATTTTTATTATTTTCATTTTCAATAACTTTTTTTTATACCTGCAACCTATTTCCCATTATTCATCCAATAAGTAAGAAATCAATGTTACTATATGGATACTATGTTTATTATGACTCAGTGGATGAAAAAATAAAGAAATAAATTGTCTTTCCTAGGTGAGAACCTGTACCAGAGGATTATTCAAAGAAGAGGAAAGAAGTAGTGAAGTAAATGTCTAATACATTTTTACTCAATTTTGAGACCTGTTAATATTTCTGAAATGAAACATGGGATGAGTTTGGTTGAGCCCTCCCCTTACACTTTCCTCACAACAAAGAAAATCAAAGTTTGAAAATGACTGAGAAAATGATTTTAGTGAGTTTTATTATCACAATCATACATGATAACAATCAATAGATTGTGTTAGTGAATCAAGGACAGTGATGGACCATGGACAAGAGAGGACAGAGATGGACAAGTGAGGACAATGGAAAAAAAGAAATAAGAGAAGAAATTAATACCTGATAACAATCAATAGATTGTGTTAGTGACTTAAGGACAATGATGGACAATGAACAAGAGTGGACATATGAGGACAATGGACAAAAAGAAATAAGAGAAGAAACTGAGAGAAAAAGTGTCAACCTAGGTATCCCCAGGACTGAGTATTTCTTATTCTTAAAATAAGATAACCCTAATTACATTAAGCTTATAAGTATAATTATGGTTATAATACTTATATATATGGTTATTATGCTTATATATATAATTATTACACTATTAAATGACTTATATAAGCTTAAATAGCTTATCCATAGCCTTATAATACTTTTTAAGTTGTTAATGGAGTCATAATATGCTGATCTTAAGTGATATTAAGTAATTATAGACATATATAAGCTTATATGCATACATAAACCTCATATTCAGTAAAATATGTAGTTATATTATGTATATATAGGTATATAAGTAGGTTTTAACATCTAAATAGCCTATAAGCTTTTTTTTCTGCTTATTTTAGGTTATATGGACATATTGAATGGACTCACAATGCCTACACAAGCATATACACCTTTTTCAGGTGCATTTATCCAGTTTGGACAACTTAATCTGCTTCCTTTGATAGATTCTCATGGATTTATGGGTTGGAATATGATTACTGGGTTAATATGGATGCTTGGGGATGTTATTGGGGGCTTGGAAAGATGATTTGGTTCTTTACATGCTTTGAGTCTCATTTTATACTCTTTGGATGAGTTATTTTACTTGTTTCTTTATGGTATCCGCTTTTATCTGTTTCCTTTATTTATGGTATGAGTTTATGACATCATTAATTGTGATAAAGGGTCCTTAATGGAGGTCTGGGCATTGAAACTTCTTGAGGTGGAAACCATGGGGAGGTGATGGGCCTTCACAGTGCTGTATTTTCTGGGGAGAGCTGTCAGGCCATAGTCACTGTAAGAGAGGTTAATCAATCTTATCAGCAGCACTGAGGTCTGATTAATAGTTAAGTGAGTACAATATAGTAAGATATAAATAAATCCCACTTATCTATAGCTTTAATTATATGCTAGAGATCAGGTACTGTTTATATAGTACTATAATTTAATCAATTTAACTGTTATAACAACGACTAGATATAATATAATAATTCCCACAGTGTCTATATAATATATAGACCAGGTACCAATACTAAAATATCTAAGTAAGTTACCAGGACCAGTAAGTTGTCAAATATAAAACAATTTATATTTATCTTATGCTTCTGCAATACTCACTTAAGCTACTCTTAGGAGGTATCAGGAATAAGATACATAAATAATATTATAAATTAACAGATCTCACCAAATTAAGATACAATACCAAGTAATATAATATTTAATATTATTTGATAAGGGGAATAGTAATTAAAAAGTATTTGCTATGCAGTGTCTCACTCAATATATCAGGGAAACTATAATAATTATTGTGAACTTGTCTTGATTTAAGGACTACATTAGTAGCATCTTGAACTAGGGTTATATAAATTGTGGTGTTATGGTAAGGTAAACTCTTACAGTCGCCTTGCTGTAAGCAGAATCCGGAGGAGATATGTGGATTTAGCTGTAAACCCCGTCCTTCCAATAAAAATAACAAAATGGGAATTCTAAATCACTAAGCTAACCAATCTACTTAGATCTGATTAATAAAAATAATGAAACTCTAAAATAATTAACGCTTATCGAGATTTAAGTAAAAGTGGCTGTTGAGAAAGAAATACTGATAACAACAATTAAGGTGTACCAGTGAAAGATCTGAAAAGATTGACTTTTATGTTTTTATAATAATTTGAATTTTTATGAGACAGCAATAATCAAGTCCCAGTGATGAAGACCTTTCTAAAGATACCCTGTATGAAGTGTTATTTTAATTGTTGAGTAGTATTTCTAAAATGTTATATATAATATATAAAGTTATAAGGGTATTAAAATTTATTTAATTTGTTGAGTAATAAAAAATGAGACCGTGGTGGTTAAAGATTAAGCTGTATGATGTGTCCCCCCCCTCAATTTCGAGTTTGAGAAGCGCTTAAGTATTCCTAGTCACGTGCCTAAGTTTTCCCCTCCAGAGCTCTTCCAGAGTCAAAGCGGAGTCCGTACGGAGTCCGTACGGAGTCAAAACGGAGTCCGTCCGGACTTCCGGACTCAATTTAGAACCTTAAAACTATAATAAAAAATCTAGAAAAATTACACATAATAGAGCTACTTCCCCTTTACATACAAAACTAATTTTCGTAGTCTGCGCAGCTCTAATTACCCCGTGAAAATTCATCAAAGTTAAGTAATTTTTGAAAACGTAAATATTTCTATAAAACTTTAAAATTCATTTAAAAATATAAGAAAAATAGTAAAAATTCTGGGAAAATTTCCCAAGGTTCTTGAGTGACTCGACTTAATACTTATAAATTTTTCAGACCGTAAAAAAAATAAGTTTTCTCCGTAAAATAAATTGTTTTCGTGTAGGCATTTGCTCGTGACCAATTTCTTCATATTTAAAACTCAAATAAATTAAATAAAACCCTTTTATATAAAAAAATAATAACGCCAATCTTGCACGCCGTAATAACTCCATTTACGTACTTAGGTGCCGTACTAAACTTTAGGCTACCACATCCTCCCTCCAATCGAGAATGTCCCCATTCTTAAAACTTTGCATAAGTGGTTGAACACAATATTCATCTTTAACCTTCAACCACCATCTTCTTTAATCAACTATAAAATTCATCTTCATCAATATGTCTTCCAAAGAACTTGTCGCTCCATGTGAACTCTGCGCTCGATACCAGGTACCTTGTTTAATGTCCAACCCTAATCTTCCTGGCAGAACAGCTTGCGACTTATGCCGTGTGAAAAAAGTCAAATGCAACCGGCCAATAGTTCCTTCTAAAACAAACGTATATTTAGGACCAGCAGCTCTCCCTGATCCCTCAACTTCTAAAAAGCGATCCAAAATTCCTGTCTTCTTAAAACGAATAAGATCAAAAACAGCTTCAAAAGTTCAATCAACGGATCCCGGCCTAATTTTGCCTTCACAAGATCCTAATCCTATAACGCCAGTACCCCCAACTAACTTTGCTGAGACTACGTTTCCTGGCTCTAAATGTAAGACCCTATTTATCTTACTAAAAAAAACTTTTAATCAAAATTGACTAAACCTATAACTTAATAACATATTTGAACTTCTAGCTGTCGAAATAACCAACACTGATGATGTTGGTAGAGTGAAGACGGACTATATCAATCATTACCCAAATTTTCATCGCTATCTTTTTCTTGACTTTACTAATGAGTTGAAACGAAAAATGCTGGCCTATTTTCAAGAAACTCCAGCTAATAACCATGAAGACCTCATGAAAAGAAGAATTTTAATGCAAAGCTTTGATAATGATGTTGAACAATTTCAAAGAAATTATCTTTTCTAGCAGTATAACTTGATAAAATTTTGTTTTTGCTTGGTCTTCTTAAACTTTCAACATAAATGATGTTTTCTTTCTTCTCTGGCTTGATATAACATAAAATAAAATAATATAAATCTTGTGATGATTCCACTACTGAGAGCAAGGTTTGAATCCCTTCAGACTCCCATATACCAGTCTTCCTTCTTGTCACAGCATTGAGAGAGTGGATCTTCCTATGAGCCGAATACTCCTGATTCCAACCTCATAGGGCCCCCCACTGAGCCGAATTCTATGATTCCAATCTCGCCATAAGGTCCTCCAAGCTTCACACCAAAAAAAAATGGCCTAACTATGAGGCACTAAAAAAAATCATTCCCTAAAATCCAACTACCATCCTAACTTCTGATTCCTTCATCACAATTTTCAAACTTTGCTATACAGCAAACCCATAAAATACTTTTGCCAGGATTCCAATAATAATTTTAACTTTAGACCATGTTAAAGCGCCACAAATTTCACCTAATTAACCATTATGCTTTCTTTAGCATCATCACCACCTAAAGTTTTAACCTCCTAAAGCTATCAGCACCCAATTCCAGAAATAATTGAATAACCAGTTTAGAGTCTTAGGGGACAGTGATAAATTAAAAGATTGAATTGAGTTATCCAAACAAGATTGACATTCCAATTTAAAGTCTTGGTAGACCAAAAATATAATCGATTTCCAGTTTATGGTCTTGGTGGACCAAAGATCGTTTAAGTGCATAAATATCTTGATATATTCCTAAGTAAGGCCTAGGCTTGACCAAAGATTGAATAAATTTGATAATCCAGTTTAATGTCATAGTGGACCAAACATTTGATCGACAAGTAACCCAGTATAAGGCCATAGTGGTCCAATGAATGTTGAATTATCCTGCAGATATTAATTTTCCAGTTTAAAGTCATAGTGGACTAAACAATGAATGAACTACCAGTTTAAAGTCATGGTGGACCAAACATTTAATCGATAAGAAATCCATTTTAAGGTCATGGTGGACCCAGCACATGATAATAGTCCAGTTTAAGGTCTTGGTGGACCTAACAACTTCTCTATCCTTGAACCCAGACTCTGCCACCAGCTTTCTTCATCCTAGTTTCAAGTTTTCTTCTTCAAAAAAAATATCTCCTAAACCATAGCACACTCTCCCTGCAAACGCTTCAACAAACTCCTCAGCACTAGGTGGTATCCCAGCATCCTTTATTGTAACCCTATTTAATTCCCTAAGATCATGAACAACTCTAAGCTTGCCATTCGGTTTCTTGATACAAAATACAGGACTAGAATAACTTGACGTTGATTGCTCATACAGTCCAGTGCGCATCCGTTCTCTGACAACTTCAATATAGGCTTCTTTTAATGCATCCGGAATAGGAATCGGTTTCTGCTGCCACGGTTCATGACATACCACAGGAATCTTGTAAGGCTCCCCATAGGAATGCTTCAACACACCCCTCTCCTCTTCTTCAAAAGCAATGGCCTTCTCTTGCTTGACCATCACATCCAACAACAACTTCTTCTCTTCTCCAGACAACCAACCATCAGGTCCAAAATTAACAACACCCAGTCTCTCAAAAGTGATTCTTGACGTCTCAGAAAATTCAGGCGGATTCTTTACCAAGGGACTTTCATAAGGATCTCTTGATAACCTTGGTCTTCTCAAAGGTGGATTTAATTCAGCAGGTAGCGGTTCATTAATAGGTCGAACTTTATTTGCTACTTTCTTATATTTAACTGCGTCCACATCTAAATTAACTTGAGGTAAAACATCTCCATTAAAACTCTCATCAAATGAATCTTCTTCATCGCCAGAATCAGAATAAGAAAAATTAGAAAAATATTTTATTTCATTTTTAAATTTTACCCTTTTCTCCTTTCCCTCGTCTAATTTATAAACAGATTTTCCAACACCTTTTCTTCCCTTATCCAACAGTAAATCACCCGTAAAGAAAGTTGGCAGTTTAACCTCTTGCTGGAGAACCGGAATTGAATTTTCACAAAAATTATTTTTTTGTGTTTTAATTATACCGAGATTTTTTATTTGATTTTGATGAGATTTTCGCAGTTTACCCTCTTGCTGGAGGTCCAAAATAGAAGGAGATTTTCGCAGTTTACCCTCTTGCTGGAGGTCCAAAATAGAAGGAGATAATTGCAGTTTAACCTCTTGCTGGAGGCCCAAAATAGAAGGAGATAATTGCAGTTTAACCTCTTGCTGGAGGCCATAAAACATACCCTTCCAACCTTTATCCAACCTAATTTGGCCCATTTTGCCTTTTTCACCGTTTTTAAATTTAATAGAAAAACCGGGTAAATCCAATAAACATATAGAAAAGTCCAAAACGTATTTGCACTCCAAAGTAATATTAACAGAAAATAATTGAGAATCCACTTGAATTATCTCCAAGTGAGCTGACCTATTGCAATCCGGGATCTCATCCTGAGGAGAGATTACAACATTAGAGTGATCAGCCCCTGCTACCCCAAAAAATGAGGGCATCCATCCCTTTCCAACAAACATAATTCACCAGAAGCCGTCCGTTTTATATGCCGCTTCTTGGTGCAAACACAACACTGGCACAGTGTAGTAATCCCTGGCCGTGTTTCCCAACCTTCATCTCCAGGAGGCGCTAACCGCATATGTAACCTCCGCATATCTTCACCAGTGATCTCCAAACTAATCCCCATGCCAGCTTGATACCCTATCCTGGCCTCAAAATCCATTAAAAAAGGACCACCAAGAACAGTTTTGACTGCTCCTCTGGCCACATAAAAGTGAACCTTACCAACAGATCCACCAATGCCTAACCTGACATGCTCAGCTGTACCCATCAGCTCTGTTGCATGCCCTCCAATACCTCTGAGGTTTCCCCCAGTCCCACTTTTAATTGGCAAGCCTATACTCGTCGCTTGCTCCAATGAAATTAAATTAATTTGAGACCCTGAATCGACCAAGGCCTTAACTTCTTTACCATTAAGAGTTACCACCAGGTAACCCAGGGGAGCGGAAAAATGTGTATCTACATCTTCCCCAAACTTTTCAACATTTTCACAAATATATTCCACCTCTCCAGTTGAAACCCGACGCCTCGTCAAATGCTTCTTTTGCTTTTCAGCAAGCGCCGGACTAATCGTAAATAACTCCCCTAAAGATAAGGGAATCTGAAGTTGATTCACCCTATTCAAAACTGCGTCCATCGCATTAGCTTGACCGGAAACTACTGGACGCTCATACTGGACCTTTGATTTAACAACCTTGGCCCTGGGTACCTCTTGAGGTCCAACCGAGCCATCTTCACCCCCCATTATAACATCTTCACTTTCTATAACCCTAACTCCGTCACCAGCTTCTTGCACTAATCCTGATCCATCGCTAGTCCTTCTTACACCCTCCATTGGGATGGGACCGCTAAAACTTGGTCTGGGTAGTGACGCCAATGGTACGTCCTCCTCAGAATCCGATTCATCCTCTGGCATAGGCTCACCATTTAAATCAAACTTACCATAACTAGGGGGCCCCATATCAGCAATCCCCTTCTTCATTTTATATAATTCGTCCTTAGAGTAAGGGTTCAATTTGTTGGCGGCAGTTTGAGAACTAGAAATCTTGTCCTTAGAGTAAGGGTTCACTTTGTTATTGGCCTTGCCAGGATTAGCCCTCAATTGGCTCTGAATGCTACTTTTCGCCTTAGTAGCGGCTGCTCTTCTAGCAGCATTAACATCGTATTCGCCAGCCATACAGCTACCCTCCACCTGGGCAACCGTCGCCAGCTCTAAACCACCAAAAGAAGTAGAAAATGTGGCTTTACTGACCTCTTTCTCCTTGCCCTTGTCAGCTTTACCACCATTACCGTTACCATTTTTGCCACTCTTGGCATTAACATCTTCATCCGTCATCTCTTCAAATCTGGCTCTCCTTTCAGCCGTTAAACTTCTTCTGACCAAATCAGAAGGAGACTGTCCATCACTGGGCTTGATGAACAAACCATCGGGAAATTTATAAACTTTACCATCAAATAAAACTCGCCCAGCATCCATATCCTTATCAAGAGCAAAACAAACTGTTGCTCTGTGCCCTCTCCTATTACAATAGGAGCACACCTTTGGCTCATCATAGCCACCTCTATATCCATTACCACCATTCCCACCATTTCTCCCATTGCCTGGGAAGCAGTTACCGTTGTTATTGCCATTATAATTTTGACGTTCATAACCTCTAGACTGATAAGAAGTCGACGTCGAAGAAGAAGCAATTGGGGCCTTGTTGGCCTTCTGGGTTTCTTGAACAAATATTTTTAATTGTTTAGTTAAATCGGCCAGGTGATCGACCATCTTATTATCTACATTACCCTCAACTTTAGCAGCAGGTAATCCCATTTGAGCCTTCTTGGCCTCCTGGGCTTTGACCATAATATCATTGTTTTCGGCCAAAACTTCGCTAACCTTGCTAACATATTGAGTGCATGACTCTTGATATTTGTCCAACGCCAATAACTTTAGATGGGCTTGAATGTTGTCCTTGATAACCTCCAGAGCCGGCAGTTTCTGCTCACCATTAGGCAGTTCCTTCATCAAATCTTTTCTTGAAAGATCCTTCAAGACATCCATACGAATATCCCTGCTGCATGCTGACCAAAACAAATCTTTTGCTTGGTTCTCATGCACTAACTCGTCCACCAGTATGAGATATTCCACCACTTCATCAAACTGAACACAGAGCTTTTTGAAGTCAGCCATAGAAGAAACACCACCTTTTGCTTGCCAGTCTCCAACAATTTTATTAAGGTCCATCATAGTAAACCTAACACCCCATCTATCAACCATAGCTTTAGAAAGCTTAACCCAATCCTTGTCCTTGAATGCCTGCATAGCAATAACCTCTTTTTCCACCTCCCTATCAGCAATAAAAAACCTAACTTGCTTCACCATATCCACATGGGAAGCACCATCAACAGCAGCAGCAGCTTCATACCTGCTAATGAACCATTTAACCTCCTCCCCATCAAACTTTGGGCCATCCCAAGAAACAATTCTAACTGAGGGAGTAAGAGGGTTAGAAGATCCAGAAGCAACAGCAGAAGAAGACATCCCAATAAGTAATGAAAAGCGTTAACAATCGATAAAATAACAAGCCTCTTGCAGGCCAATAACAAAAATCCAATTAGAGTTCCAGAAAATAAGCCTCTTGCAGGCTATTAACGTTCTTGATCCAAGTAAGTCTTTTAAAGAAAGCTAGAGAAATCGAAAACCCCACGTTGGGCGCCAACTATGGTAAGGTAAACTCTTACAGTCGCCTTGCTGTAAGCAGAATCCGGAGGAGATATGTGGATTTAGCTGTAAACCCCGTCCTTCCAATAAAAATAACAAAATGGGAATTCTAAATCACTAAGCTAACCAATCTACTTAGATCTGATTAATAAAAATAATGAAACTCTAAAATAATTAACGCTTATCGAGATTTAAGTAAAAGTGGCTGTTGAGAAAGAAATACTGATAACAACAATTAAGGTGTACCAGTGAAAAATCTGAAAAGATTGACTTTTATGTTTTTATAATAATTTGAATTTTTATGAGACAGCAATAATCAAGTCCCAGTGATGAAGACCTTTCTAAAGATACCCTGTATGAAGTGTTATTTTAATTGTTGAGTAGTATTTCTAAAATGTTATATATAATATATAAAGTTATAAGGGTATTAAAATTTATTTAATTTGTTGAGTAATAAAAAATGAGACCGTGGTGGTTAAAGATTAAGCTGTATGATGTGTCCCCCCCCTCAATTTCGAGTTTGAGAAGCGCTTAAGTATTCCTAGTCACGTGCCTAAGTTTTCCCCTCCAGAGCTCTTCCAGAGTCAATCCGGAGTCCGTACGGAGTCCGTACGGAGCCGGAACGGAGTCCGTACGGAGTCGAAACGGAGTCCGTCCGGACTTCGGGACTCAATTTAGAACCTTAAAACTATAATAAAAAATCTAGAAAAATTACACATAATAGAGCTACTTCCCCTTTACATACAAAACTAATTTTCGTAGTCTGCGCAGCTCTAATTACCCCGTGAAAATTCATCAAAGTTAAGTAATTTTTGAAAACGTAAATATTTCTATAAAACTTTAAAATTCATTTAAAAATATAAGAAAAATAGTAAAAATTCTGGGAAAATTTCCCAAGGTTCTTGAGTGACTCGACTTAATACTTATAAATTTTTCAGACCGTAAAAAAAATAAGTTTTCTCCGTAAAATAAATTGTTTTCGTGTAGGCATTTGCTCGTGACCAATTTCTTCATATTTAAAACTCAAATAAATTAAATAAAACCCTTTTATATAAAAAAAATAATAACGCCAATCTTGCACGCCGTAATAACTCCATTTACGTACTTAGGTGCCATACTAAACTTTAGGCTACCACAGTGTGTAAAATAGATGGTTATTTCCTGGAGAAATCATATCTTTATACTTTATTTCATGTATTCTATTTATCTTTATTTAAATATTATCTCCCTTTGTACTTTCTCTTTACTATTCCAGTTTTCCCTTAACCCTATATGTACTATCTTTCCCTTTATCTTGCTATATATTTTCCCTATCTTATTTCTACTGTTATTATAGTTTTGTTTTATTTGTCTGTTTGTTCTTCTTGTTTGTACTTACACAGCTATTTCTTCTTTCATCCCTTTCATCTTTTTTATATCTATTCTATTATCTGCTTTGTATTTGTTTATATCCTTCTTTCTCCCTTTGTTCTCCTTTCTCTTCTTTTCTATTATCAGTTGTCTGTTTGGTTATATCCATACTCTTCCTTTTATCTCTTGTATGTCAGATGTTTCATCCTGTATCTAACAATTCTAATTCCTAAAAAAAAAATTATAATTCTTATATGTCTTTTTCTTATATCTATATTCTCTCAACAATTTGTCTTTACTTTCTATTTCTTCCATCATAATCCATTTGTCTTTATCTGAAGACTGTTTCTTGTATCTAACTAAATATAATCATTTCTCTTTTTTTCCACTTTTTACTATTTTCTCATCTATTATTTTAAATATCTGTTCTTTTTCTTTAACTTCCTTTGGTGTTTGTCTTGTGTTCCTATTTTTGAATTTTTCTTCATTATTTTTATGATATTTCTTTAATAATGATACTGGAAATTTTGAATGTTTATTCTGGTATTCTGTAGTTAATTGTACTTCTACTGCATTCTAACCATGTTTTTCTATTACTAGGAAAGTTTCAATATAATGATCTTGTAATTTTTTTGGTCCTAGAATATTGAAGAATTATTTTTTTGATATTAGTTCCCAGTCCCCTATTTCAATGTCTGGTTCTTGGTGGAGTTGATCCCATCTCTGTTTTGAATGTTCATGTGATTTTGTTTTAGCTTGTTGTGCATGTATCCTTGCTTTCTCTAACATGTCTGATAATATTATTGGATTTGGGTGTATTTTCATATTTATTAACTTGTCTATTAAGTAAAATAATGGATTCCTTGGAATATACCCTCTTTTATAATTCAAATTTAGTCTTACCTGTGCTACTGTGCTTTCTTGAGTTGTATGCATATTCCAGTTCTGGAAGTAGTGTATACCAATCTTTTACAAATACATCTTTATCTTTATATTTTATCCCAAAAGCAATGCATCTTCTTAAAATATCTTCTAATGTTTCTATCATTCTTTCTGCTAATACATCTGTTTGTGGATGGTATGCTGTTGAAAATTAAAATGAACATCCTACTAATTTCATTAAACTTCTCCATAATTCAGATGTAAATTTTGGATCTCTGTCACTGATTATAATCCTTGGTAATCCCACATCTGATATTATTTTCATACAAAATGATATTGCTAGTTGTTGTGTTTCTATTTATTTATGTGTTGGTATAAATTTTTCTCTTTTACCTAATATTTCTACTATTACTAGTATTTAATTATAGTCCATTGGTCCTGCTGGTGGTAGTGCTGTTACAAAATCCATATTAGTTATTTCACATGGCTTTGTTGGTGTTTCAATTTCTTGTAGTATTCCATATTTTTGTCCTATATATTTATTAGCTTTTTGACATATTTCACATGTCTTTAAACATTCTTTTGCATCTTTCATATAATTAATCCACCATTCTGTTTGTTCTATCCTTCTTATAGTTTCTTCTGTTGAAAAATGTCCTGCTAGTATCTCATCATGACACATTTTATGTACTTCCTGTATAATTTCTTCATTTGTTATTACTATTCTTTTTTGATGGTTCTATCTATAATATATTAACTTATCAATTATTATTAATATGTTTTCTTGAAGTAGTTCTTTTAATTCCTTGTCTAGTTTCTTTTTTATTTCTATTTTCTCTGTATTTTGTAGAATATGTTGAATTATATTTACATTTTTGTCTTTTTGATAGTTTTCTTTTATCTTTTCACAAAATTCATCACTTAATTCTATTTTTGTGATTCCCATTATGTTTTTTCTTCTTTTTGAGCTTCTGGATTAGTTTTATTGTTTGGTAATGCATCTCTTCTTAGTGCATCTGAGTTTTGATGTTTCTTTTCTTCTCTATGAATTATTGTCATATTTCCTCTAAATTCTTTAATTGCTAGTTGCCATCTTAACATGTGTCTATTTGGTTTCTGCATATTTAATAAACTTTTTATTGCAATAAAATCTGTTATTATTTCAAATTTTGATCCACCCAGATAGTAATATAGTTTTTCTAATGCCCACATTACCATAGGCATTCTAGTTGTGTTTCTCCATATTTTAGTTCTCCATTTTTTAACTGTCTTGAGATAAAACATATTGGTAATTTTTTTGGTTCATCTTCAATCATTTGTCTTTGATGCCATGCTGCTCCTAGTCCTGTAAAACTTGCATCCACATATACTATAAAAGGTTCATTCCAGTCAGGTAATATTAATACTTGTGTTGATTTTAGTTTCTTCTTTAGTTTTTCAAATTCTTTTATTCTTTCTTCTGTCATTTAAAATATTATATTTTTCTCTAATATTTTATATAATGGTCTGCTTATTTGTGCAAAAATTTCAATATATTGTCTGTAATAACTTAAAAATCCTAAAGAAAGTTTTAGTTGTTTGATTGTTTGAGGCAACTCTTTATATATTATTGGTGCTACTTTTGCTTCTTCTCTTGATATGTAAACTCCTGATATTTTGTGTCCTAAAGTAGTCAACTCTTTATATTCAAATTTGCATTTTCGCATGCTTATTCTGATTCCTAGTTTTATTCTTTTTTCCAGTATAATGGTTAAATGTTGTATATTTTCTTCATTTGTTTTTTATAGTATTATGAGGTCATCAATATATATTTTTAGCCATCCTTCTCTTAGTTCTTTAAAGTAAGTTTGATACATAATTCTTTGAAATACAGCTGGTCCATTCTTAATGCTAAATGGAATCAATGAATATTCATATACTCCTATATGGAATACAGTTCTCAGTAGTTCCATTGTTTCTTCTTCCACCCTTACCTGATGATATCCTTTGAAAATATACATTGTACTAATATATTTAGCTCCTTTAATTTTTGCTATTGTTTGATCTATTCTTGGAATAGAATATGAATCTGATATTGTATATGTGTTTAGTGCTCTGAAGTCTCCACTGATTCTTGATTTTCCATTATGGTATGTAATTATTACTGGTGATGTAATACATTTCTTTCTTACTTGTGTAACTTCTCTGATAACCTCTAATTCTTCTAGTTCTTTAATATGGTTTTCAATTTCCTCCTTATTTCTTGGACTTGTATTATATACCTTTCTCTGTAATGTTTCTGGGTATGATTCTTCACAAGTTAATGTTATTTTTAGTTCATGTCCTTTAATTTGTCCTATCTTCTTTTTTCCATATGAAAATGCTTCTTTATTTTTCTTAATTATTTTTACTATTCCATCTTTTTCTTTCAATTTCAACTCTTGATTTATTCTAATGTTTGCTAATTCTTCTTCAAATTCATCTTTTTCTGTTTCATTTTTATATACTCTTAAATTTGGTTTCTTCTTTATTAGGTTAAATTTCTTCTTCATGTCTATTCCAATTGTGAATGCCTTGACTATATAGTTGATATTGAATCCATATTGATATATAATTTCACTACCTAGTATTATTGTGTTTTCACTCTTCATTTCTTCAACTATTATTATTTTCATTTCTAGTATAGTGTTACTCTTTTGGTGAGGAAGTGTTATTTCTATATTGCCTATTCCTATTGTAATTAATTTCCCACCTAATCCCATCAGTGTAATTTTTTTTTCATTTCTTCTATTCCTTCCTTCTCTAGTTTTATTTTCTCATATATTTTCTCACTTACTATAGAACATGCTGCTCCAGAACCAATGCATACTTTTACTAAGTATACATTTATATATCCAAATGTTATTTCTGGTATACTTTCTTGATGCATCACATCTTCATTTAACTTTCTTTCTATGATAATGTGTTTTGATATCTCTATATTTATTTCTTCTTCTATGTTTTCTATTGTGTTATTCTCTAATTTGACTTTTAGTATATTTAATTCATATTCTTCATTTTCCTCTTCTGAATCTTTATCCTTTTCACTATTTCTCTTGGTTTCAGATTCTTCACCTTGTTCTGTATCTTCTATTTGTATGTTTTGAATTTTCTTGTTAGGACATAGGTTGCTATAGTGTCTTTTCTTATTGCATATATAACATTGTATATTATTGTTGGATTGTTGTTTCTTTCTTTTATTCTTCTTTTATTCTTCCTTTTGAATAAAATTTTTATATAATGGTTTATAGAAAAGGTTTGATTTATATAATTTGTCATTTTGGAATAGTTCATCTAGTTGGTGACAAAATTTATCTAATGACTGTCCTCTTTTCCATCTTACTTGCATATCATTCTGTATTTTTCCAGGTAATTTTAATGTTAAATATTCTATAAGATCATCTTCATCCCATGTAGGTTCTATTGCTTTCAATTTATATGCTAGATTCATAAACCATCTTCCTGGATTTTAAGCTTTTCTACTTTAATTTATTATTATTTATATGATTTCTCATTTTAACTATCCATGTTCTTGTTAAAATTTTTTAATTAGTTTCTATTTCCAATCTTCCCATGTTTTTGCTTTAGTTGTCAATCTTGTTATTAAGTACAAATCCCTTTCTTCTCCTTTTAAAATTGCCCCTAATTTTGATGTTATATATATATCTGGAATATTAAAATCCTTCTTCAGCACATCAATGTTATTAATAAACTCCAATTAATTTTACATCCCTTCTCCATAAAATACTGGAAAGTTTTCTATTTTTGGATAGTCTTTAGAATTTATTCTTTCTGAATCACTTATATCTTGTTCTTTGATATGTTCTTTCTTCATGTCTTCTTTATTTTTGTCTTCATTTTGTTTTGATACTTTTTATCTTTCTTGTTTATTAATTTTTTTTGAAATTATATTTTCTATCACCACACAATATGGGGGGTGGACTTGCTAGCTAGTACGCAACCTTGGACCCAAACTCACAACAGATTGAACACACATTGAGCTATTGAAAAAGGAACCATAAAATCAGGGATGAACACCACTCAGAAGAAAAGTTTTAGGTGGGTGTTCAAGCAGAGTTCAGTATGGGTTTAATATTAGTTCAGTCTGAGTTACATCTGAGTTCAGTTTGGGGACTTGCTAGGGAGTCCACCCCCTATATTGAATAGTTTTTGCTGTTTAATCTGTTATATATATCCTGTGTTGTCTTTTCTATTTTCAAAAGCTCAGGTTTTATTTTATTTTTATGCCATTCTTCTATCCCATTTTTAATATCTTTCAAAATTTCTATGTTTACATCATTTTTCAATTTTTTTATTGAGTTAAGAGTATTTTCAATGTTTATTATTAATTCATAAAATAGTTCTTTTTTTTATCAAATAAAAGTAATTTATTGTTTTCTATCTCTTTATTATTACTTGCATTTACTTTTTTATTTTCTTCACTTATATTCTTAATATTATTACATGTATCATTGATTGGGACTAAAACATCTCTCATAATTGTAGCAATAGTTGCAGTATTTTTGTGTATTTTATCAGTAACTATATTTATATCTCTTGAAAATAACTTTTTTACATTATTGTATAACCTATCCATCCAGTCCTTAATTTATGTCTCTTCCTCTGTCTCTACTGGTTCCTTTGTCATAGTCCATACTGGTTCTGATTTCAAATTAGGTAAGTTTATTTATTCATCTTCTTCTTTCCTGGGATTATAAATTACTGAACTCTCTTTTCAGACCATTGTAGGATGTTCATTATCCACAATTCCTTTTCTTTTGAAAGTCTTTCCATCTGTTTTGTTTTCATTTCATTTTCCTCTTCTAGTTTCCATAAATCTTTCTTGTATTGTTGAAGTACGTTGTTGAGGAGTTTTATATATTCTGTCATCATTATACATTGATCCTCCATATGGTTGACTTTCATATCATGGTGATAGTGATTTATATCGACTTCTTTGATATTGTCTTCCAAATATTCCATCATTTTTTTTTATTGGTTGAGTCTCTGTTGTTATCTTCTGTTTTACTATTTTTTGAGTCTCTCTTTGTATTAGAACTTTCATATTTTGACAAGTAAAATTGATTATTTTCAATTAATTCTCTTGAATTTCCTTTATTTCTGTTGAGGTAAGTGTCTATTATTTTGTTAGTGTTATCAAGCAACTCACTAGATTTCTTTGAAAATTGATCATTGATACTTGTTGGTCTTGGTTCTGCATTTCTTTTTAATTGGTATCTGGATGTAGAGGCATATTCTTCTTAGTTATCTGTTTGTAAGTTTCTTATTCTAGGTGATCTTCTTTCCATTTTGACTTCCTTTTATTTTTTTATTTTTATTTGATTTATTTTCTTACTTCTTCTTCTGTTTCCTGCACGCAATCTTTTCCTTTATTGTTTTTACTGTTGTTCCTTTACTTTTGGTCTTGTTTTTTATTTTATTTATTGATTGTTTCATTGTATGATTTTTTTTTCTCTTTTGCATTAATTATTTTGTTGTTTTTATTTCCCTAATTTAACGTTTTAGTTAGATACTATTAGTATTTTATACTTTGTATCATATAACTATCAATTTTTATTAGTTTTTTTCAACTTTTATTTAATACTTTTTTTTATTTCTATCCTTTTTTTTGAGTGAAAGTACCATGGTACTTAAGGAAAGACCCCCAACTGTCAGGCCTTAGTCACTGTAAGAGAGGTTAATCAATCTTACCAGCAGCACTGAGGGCTGATTAATAGTTAAGTGAGTTCAATACAGTAAAATATAAATAAATCCCACTTATCTATAGCTTTGATTATATGCTATAGATCAGGTACTGTTTATATAGTACCATAATTTAATCAATTTAACTGTTATAAAAATGACTAGATATATAATAATAATTCCCACAGTGTCTATATAAGATATAGACCAGGTACCAATACTAATATATCTAAGCAAGTTACCATGACCAGTAAAATGTCAAATATATAACAATTTATATTTATCTTATGATTCTGCAATACTCAAGCTACTCTAAGGAGGTATCAGGAATAAGAAATATAAAAAATATTATAAAGAAACAGAGCCCACCAATTTAAGATACAATATCAAGTAATATAATATTTAATATTATTTGATAAGGGGAATAGTAATTAAAAAGTATTTGCTATGCAGTGTCTCACTCAATATATCAGAGAAACTATAATAATTATTGTGAACCTGTCTTGATTTAAGGACTACAGTAGTAGCAACTCCAATTAGGGTTATATAAATTGTGGTGTGTAAAATAGATGTTTATTTCCAGGGGAAATCATCTCTGTATATTAGGGGGTGTCAGTTCTGGAAAATCCGCACTTACAAATCCGCACTTAAATTTGACCAAATCCACACTTATCTAAGTGTGGATTTCCAAAACACACTAGCCCCAATACTGGTGGATTTCAAAAGTGAAAAAAAGTCACTTATTTCACTCAAATACGCAATTTCTCAACAATAAGTGCTGATTTCACCATCAACTCCCATTTCACTGATTTGTCAGCATCATCCCATTCATACACAGCACTCCGAAGCATAACACTTCATAACTCAAAACATTGTACATCATTTACATCTTCATATCATATCATATAAGAGTTATTCCTTCCTCACTTTCAAATTGTGATAAATTACATAAAGCAATGACTTTCATGGCTCTTGAACTGCTCTTGGACTCTGATTCCGATTCTGATTCTGATCTAGAAGAAGATTTTGTCTTTTTATAAAAAATGGCCACAAAACGTTACCTTCTTCCCAGAAAGCCTCAAGTACTTCATACCCCCAAGTACACCATCCAAACACTTCTTAACCTATCTACACCCAGTTTTAGACAGCTGTTCAGGACTTCTCAGGAATGTTTCCTTAACTTGCTTGAGATTATTCAGGATCATCCATTATTTCACAATAATTCTCAAAAAGAACAACAACATCCTTCAATTCAATTGCCCATCACACTATGTTGTTTGGGTTCAAATGGTAATGGAGCCACTTTGAAAAATTTATAAAATGTCTTTGATTTAGGGTATGGTTCAGTTAACATTTATACCAAAAGATGTATCACTTCAAACAACTCCTTGGAATCTCAACTTCTCATCTGGCCAACAAAAGAAGAGCGACTTGAATCATCTCAGGTTATGCAAGCAGAGGGCTTCCCAGGATGTATTGGTTTTGTTGATGGTACTACTATTCCTTTGAGCCAGAAACCTGCTCAAGGTGGAAACAATTACTTTGACCGTAAAATGAGGTAGATTATTTTTTAACTCCTTTCATTCTCTTTGAAACTAACACAAAAAAATATATCTTCTTTATAGATATTCAATTTCTGTTCAGCTTATATGTGACGTAAACAAAAAATTTATATCATTCTTTGCTGGCTATCCTGGTTCATGTCATGACTCCTACGTCTTCCAAAGAATGCAAATTTCAAATGAGCCTGAAAAATTCTTTGATGAAGATCAGTATCTTCTTGCAGATTCTGTTTATGTGAATGGAAAGTATGTACTTCCTGCTTTTCGGGGAGCAGCTTCAGAAGACAGTCAAAATGCCAAGTTCAACAATCATTTGGCAAATTCAAGAGTCCGTATTGAACATTCTATTGGAATCTTGAAAGGCCGTTTTTCTAGTTTAAGGGAATTAAGAAGTCCTATTATAAATAAATCTGAAATTTAGGCGGTGATCAACTGGTTTCTGTGTTGCACTATACTTCATAACCTACTTGCTGACCTCAAAGATCAATGGTTAGAGCTGTATGAAGATGAACAAGTTGATTCACCTCCGACTATATCCAACACTTTTATTTTTCAATCAACTAGTATAAGGGCGAAAATTCTTCCAATAACACTCCAACATTTTTCAATGCAATTTTAATTTTAATTTTTCATTCTCTTCAAATGATCAATTTGCATGTGTTATTCACTGAGAATGGTAAATTTTTTTTCAAATTTTTTTGGTTTATGAATTTGCTGTTAAATTCTTATTTTTTTTTATCTCTCTGTGTTTTCTTTCATCAACTCAACATGAAATCACATATTTTCAGCAAACGCATATTTTTTCAGTAACTCTCTTTTTTTCTTTACTCATATCCGTTTTCTCCTCTCTTCCTACATCACTCAAACAATTTCACTTATATTTCTTTTTTCTCAACTCATCTCTCCAGGTAAGTCAATTTATCTTTTTTACTTAATTTTTTGCTAATTTTTTGTTTTTTTTGTTTTTTGGGTTTTTGTTTTTGTTTTTGTTTTTTTAAGTGGTTTTTTTTAAATTTATAGGTAAAATTAACCCTTTTTTTTCTCTCTCTCTCTCTCTCTCCCTCTTTTCTCTCATTTATCCTATTCTTTATCCCCCCTTGGCCTGGGCTTTTTCCCACCTTTACCCTCTCCTTGGAATGGATACATGCCCTCTCCTTCAGTCTCAATACATCAATATACATTGTTAACAAAACCCTTTTACATATGATTAGATCAGGGTACATATGTTTTTTCTCCTATTCAAATATTTCTTGAAATTTGAAGATGTGTACCCTGATCTTCGGCCAAAGATCAGGGTACACCATGGTATTTTTGCCTGAAACCATGTGTTCAGTGATATTTGAAGAGGTAGACCTTCATCTTCGGCCGAACATCAGAGTCCACCATTGTATATTGGCCTTGATAAAAATTGTATCAGAGATTTTGAGAAGTGTACCCTGATCTTTGCACGAAGATCAGGGTACACATGAGTGGGTTTACCACTATATTGTTTCCTTTCAACACATTGTTCTTAAAAATTGAAAAGGTGCACCTTGATCTAAAAGCAAAGATCAGCGTAAACATGTGTATTATTGCTTCTATTCAAAATGTTTATGAAGTTTGTAGAGGTGTACCTGAATTTTCACGTATATTAATCCTATCACTGGAAAACCTATTCTGTCACCTGCGAAAATTAAAGGACATGGATTATATTTCCCGGATCATAGATGTATAATCAATTTTGGATTAGGAAATGGAATCATTGAAACAGTTTGGAATTCTTCTTACAATAATCACCAAACCACAAAGGCTCCTCCAGGTTTGGAATCTTGTCATGACTTCACACATTTTGGTTGCTCTTTCCAGATCAGTCAAAAGTTAATCAAACAAATAAACAAGTTAAAAAAGAAGAAAAAGGTAATAAATTTAAAAATTCTTTTGGTAGATCTAAAAAGTATGGGTATTTGTAGAGTCACTAAATATTTAATACTCTTCAATAAATTTTTAATAAATAAATATGATATTTCAATTTATGAAATTAAAGTAATGGGCCAACGACCATGTCTTGTATAAAAGGTAATCATGATAAAATTAATTTGTTTCATGGGGTTTCTCTAGCCTATACCTGTGGAAAGTCCCAAACCTAGTTTCTAGACTTGATCTGCATTTTGGCATGAGGAATTGTCATTACTTTAAAAGTAGTAAATTTGACATATCTTATTTATATATTAATTAATTTATGTAATTATATTAAATTTTGATGACTTTCACCCTTTACTTCAATAAAATGCAGGGGAGGGTATTGCCAATTTTTTAAATCTGACATGTGAAATTGATGACTTAGAAAAATTTGGTGGTACCCACCCCTTGTTTCAATAAAATGCAGGGGAGGCTATTGCCAATTTTTTAATTCTGACATGTGAAATTGATGACTAAGAAAAATTTGGTGGTACCCACCCCTTGTTTCAATAAAATTCAAGGGGAGGTATTGCCAAATTTTCAAAAGAGATATTCAATTTTATTGACTTAGAAGTATTTAGATAAACAAACTTATTGACTTGAAAGTAAAGATAGAAAATTTTTATTATATTTTCAAATTTTTGTCAAATTAAAAGTATAAGAAAACTTATTGACTTGAATGTAAATATAGAAAAATTGTATGATATTTTCAAAAATTTGTCAAAAATAACGTACTATATTCAAGACCTTTTATAATTCAGCATATAAGAAAATATTACCAAAAAGAAATCAAACAAAATTAAATGAACTAGAAAAACAATTTATCAATTGAAAAGGTCAAGTAATTTTTTAATGTCCTCATAAGATTGGCCATTTTTTACACATTCCATAATGAAATCTTTTTTTTAAAAACTCTCTTGTTTTTCCAATTCACAAGTAGCCATTTCTCTTTGAAATTGACGGTCATTTACTCTTTCCATCTGCTATGCCTCAAATTTTTTTTCTTTCAAATCTAAGGCTTGCTGATATTTCCTTAGCATATGATCAAACTTCATCTTCTCAAAGTCAAGGGCATTTTTTGCAATAGTTGATTTTTCTGAGAAAATTAAATTGAAATAAATAAATAAATGGGTTAATGATTAAGATATATAGTAAATGAATCTTACTTATATCTTTTTTTTCAAAATAATCCTCAAGGGAGCCAAATGAGCTTGTTGAAGTATTACCATGTTTTAATAGATGGTTCAATTTCATTGAAGTTGAGGATTGACGCTTTGATTTGGAGCTTGAGCAAGAGGCTTCAGGAAGTTCATCTAAAGCAGCTTCTAAAGTGCGATTCACATTTCCAGAATCGAGATTATTTAATGGAGATTGAGTTTGAAAAGGAGGAGACTAGAATGAAAGAGAAATTCAGAGAATAATTGAAGAAAAAACAAAAAGTAAACATACATTTAAATTTTGGGCCTCTGAGGATTCAGATCTGCTGCAATATAATTGTTCTGCTTGATAGTTGGGATCATCTTCAGCTGAACTATGATTAGAAGGTGGAGGGGATTGATCTCCTTCAAGTAAAGGTGTGTCGGGAGGATTATAGGAAGGTTTGGATCCAGAGGGTATATCCTTAGTAGTATCGTGTAGAAACCAAGGGTTTACATCAACTCGGGAGCCAAAAAGATTATCCATTTCCTCATAGAAAGGACACATGACATTGAGCTTTTCGGAAACAGTAGTAATTCCAATCTCCAAATCATCATCGTCAATACCAAAGCCAGTTTCATTTGCAGCATGATGAGCCTTTTTATATTTTGATTGGTAAATATTAAATCTCTCCTTCATTGGTTTAGGATTGATATCAATTCTTCCCCTTGTTTTCTTCCTTACTTCATTGGCCATCAATAAGTAGCCATTAAACTTTGAAGAAGGTGGACGTCCAATACGAGTGGACTTTTCACATCCAAAACATGCTTTAAAATTTGATTTTATTTTAAGGAAGTTGATTATGATGAGATAATCATCCTTTTTAAGCTGACCTGAACCTGACTTTGATTTTTCAGGTGTAGGGCTTGCTTTACAAGGAGACTTTTGTGACGAAGCAGATTTTTGAGTTACCTTTTGAGATTTGGAATGTCTGGGAGGCATTATGAAACTGGCACATAACAAGAAAAAAGATTAAGAGGTAGAAGAAATAAGTAAAAAAGAATGTAAACATGCCTGGTCAAAATGTTGAAAATGTCAGGAAGGGGTGTGTGCCAAGGATTGATGGGTAGGTAGTGAGGAAGGTCAGTGT
Organism: Hemileia vastatrix; assembly: GCA_030280995.1. Taxonomy (NCBI): domain Eukaryota; kingdom Fungi; phylum Basidiomycota; class Pucciniomycetes; order Pucciniales; family Zaghouaniaceae; genus Hemileia; species Hemileia vastatrix. The sequence goes on from JASXTE010000013.1 coordinate 26,397,716, forward strand.
ATCACATGTGATAGGGATGGTATGGGAAAGAAAGGGATGATGTGGCCAAAATGTGGTTTTGAAAAAAAAAAAAAAAAAAAAGTGCTGATTTGAGGTCAGAACTGACACCCATTTTTGAAATAAGTGACTTTTTTGCAAAATTTAAGTGCTGATTTGTAAGTGCTGATTTGGTTTGAAATCCGCACTTAACTTAAGTGCGGATTTGCCAGAACTGACCCCCCCTATTTTATTTCATGTATTCTATTTATATTTATTTAAATATTATCTCCCTTTGTACTTTTCTTTACTATTCCGGCTTGCCCTTAACCCTATATGTACTAACTTTCCCTTTATCTTGCTATATATTTTCCCTATCTTATTTCTACTGTTATTATAGTCTTGTTTTATTTTTCTGTTTGTTCTTCTTGTGTGTACTTACACAGCTTTTTTCTTCTTTCATCCCTTTCTTCTTTCATATCTCCACTCTATTATCTGCTTTGTATTTGTTTATATCCTTCTTTCTCCCTTTGTTCTCCTTTCTCTAATTTTCTATTATCAGTTGTCTGTTTGGTTATATCCATACTCTTCTTTTTTTCTCTTTTTTGTCAGATTTCTCATCCCTTCAGCTGACAAGAGCAGTAACATTATCTGTTTAGAAGGTCTGTCCTCTTCAGTTGATTTTCACCATCCAATATGGGAGGCAGACTTGCTAGCAAGTCTGCAAACTTGAACCCTAACTCATATCTGATTTAGCACATAATGAGGCAGTGATGAAACAGCCAACAATCAAGCTTGAAACCTCTCTGAAATGAACTCAAAGTCAAGTGGAAGACTTATTTAAGCAAAGTTGATAATTATTTCAAAAATTCTTGCAATCTGACTTACTGTAATTGCTAAATGAATATTAATATGAGGGAAGTCCATAACATTAACAGACTGGAAAATGCATAAGATTTTAAAAATATTGTGCTTCTGCTTTATGAATTCATACAAAATAGTTAATTTTTCATGTAACTCAAATCAAAATCTTTTTACATAATTATATAAGTTTGTGAAGCTATCATTATATAGAGTAATCACTTAATATCATAAGAAGTTTTTGAGGAGAAAAATGTAGTTGAATGATATTTTTCATCATTTTTGATCATTAAAATTTTTGTAAATATATATATATGTTCTAATTCTTTGATCATGAATTATTAATTTTTTTTCAAGCTTTAAAATCTTTGTGAAAGTTAAAAATCTCTTTCAAATGTGGTTAAAATACATTAATTTAGTAGTATCATTTATATAGTTAATACATATCATTTTTTCAATTAAGTGAAAAAATGATATGGTGACTATTATTTTTTAAATAAAAAATTTCCTTCTTCTTCAATATATCAAAGTATTAAGGGTGGAGTTTTATGATGATAAACCAAATGTATAATAATTAGTATATTGAGATTTAATGTTTTTTTTCGGTTTTGGGATATTACCCTTTCAATTTTTGCTATTATATATATTTATATATATATATATAAAGATTCTTTTTTTCAAAACTCTCCTTTCATATATTTCCCTCCAATTTCTGGTTCATATCATGTTCTTTCCCTGTTGAATCTTCTCCCTTATTTTCATTTTAATTTTTTCTTACCTATTCTATTTCCTCTTAACACTGTTTGATTGCTTCTGCACCCCTCTCCATCCTACCTCCTTGGAACTCACTCCTTTCACTCCTTTCTCCAGCCCCTTTTAATTGCTTTAGAGTGAAAGATGTTAGATAGAAATAAAATGGGAGGGGATGGAAAGTGTGAGGGGTGGAATTTATTGAATAGAAATAGATTTAGGATGAAAAAAAGGGGTGGGGAATATAGAAACAGATGTGGTGAGGAATAAAAAAGGTTAGCAAGGGGGTGGAAGTTGGAGTGAGTGGGGTATGGTGGTGTGCAATGGGAGCCAAAAGGGTGTGGTGGGGTAATGTAGTGATCAGAATGGTTGAGTTGAGGTAAGAAAAGGAAAAAACGATTTAGAAGGGTCCTGATTAGAGTAAAAGGGGTGAAATGGGCTGAAAAGTGAAAGGGGAGAGAATGAAGTGTAAGCAAAAAAGGTTAGGAAGGGTGAGAGTATTAAAATTTCAGTTTTGAAAGAATGGAGAGCAAATCAAAGGTAAAAAGATGATGAGCAAAAGTAAAAGGTTTGTAAGATAAGTGAAACAGGTGAGGAGTCTGAAAAGTATGTTTAAAGGGGTGGAAGGAGCATCAAAAAAGGTGGTGAAAATCAGAAGGTGAACTCTATTTTTTGGCCAAAGGATAGAGTCCAACCTGTAACAATATGATGCTTTGCTTTCATTCAGAAAAAAAATAGTTAAACATTCTGTATTGCTATTTTACATCCATAATCAGTTCAAAATACATATTTACTCTCTGTTAGTAATAAATACTTATATTTGAATTAGAAGAATTATAAAAATATAAAAACTAGCCATAAAGCCCTAGTAAATTTTTTTAAAAATAATTTCATGGAACCATTGTGATAGTTATACATAAGATAAAAAAATAAATATTACAGGTAAATTTTAGAAAAAAATTAAAAAATGGAATATAGCATGTATTATATTAAAGAGAAGAGTCTCTTATCTATATTATGAGGTGAATTTATTTATTCTTTAATTTAATATTAAATTCTGTTGGTTAGATGAAAAATAGCTATGGCTTTCCTTATAGAGTGCAGATGAGACTTGAAAATAAAATTCATTGCCATATTTTACCTTTTAGATTGATTTTGTTTGTTTTATGATTACTATACATATCTGAATAATTATACTTAATAAATAAATATTTATAAAAATTAAATAATAAAGCTGTTACAATATATTTAATGATATTTATTCAGTAAAATAATAAGCCCCTTGAGCCCTTTCAACGGTTAAGTTTTTTCACACAAATAATTATATACAATTTTATAAATGTATACATCTTAGTTGTAATGGAACTTTGATTGAACTCCAAATGAGATTCTGCTTCTGAATCACTGTTCAAGATAAGTTAATCTTTGAGATTTTTTTTTTTATTTTTTGCTAAATTTGATTGAAAGCTTCTTAATGAGTTCCTAGTTTTATCTTTTTATTTAATAGATTTATACCAAATACTATGAAATGCTGAACATATATCAGAATTTGGAATTTTCCAATTTTTTTTTATAATAAAATCTTAAAATTTCTTTATAATAATCATAATATTAGTTTCTCCATATGATAGATTGACAAAACTTTTAAATTTCATTTTTTGTATCTACAATATACATTAAAAGACACAAATTTTTCATATTGTACTTAAACTAAACTTGAGGAATATGATTTTTTTACTTATTAAACATTATTTAGCTCCTTCTAATTCTTAAAATCATTTTTCTTAGCTTTTTAGTTCAAAGTTTATTGAAAACTTCAAGCTATGAATCCAGATAATTTAAAATTTGAAAAAAATATTTATCATCAATTTGAACTTCAAGATAGTTTCAACTTACAGCCTTAACTTTTTCTTTTAATATTAAATGAAAATTTAAAACTTTTTCCATTAAAATAAATTTTTATAAAAAATAATTAACTTAAGTATTGATTCTTAATAAGGAATATAGCTAAGAAGATGCATGAATTCTTAATGTTCAATAAAATCTCAATTATTTTTATTTTTTATATTTTCTAATAAAGAACATAATTTCTTATAATATTGGTGTTAAAATCATATCACTAACAAAGCATTAATAAATTATTAATCTGAATTTTTTTACTTGACTATAATTTTATGCATTTTGCATTGTAAATTTGCATGGTCAATACTCTTGTTCTGTAAAAAAAGAAAGTACTTCTGCTCTGCTATACTCAATTCAATGCTCAAAAAAAACAATTGAAACATTTAATCCCTAATTTAAAATATTTTCTTAACTTTAAATTAATAAAAATTTAATTATTCTAATATTAGCCTGTTCTATAAGTATCACTGAGATATATGTTTTTTCTCATTTCAAACTCTACTCTCATAAATTGATTCTTCTATAAATAGAATTATGCATTAATAAATTAAACTTCACTTTTATACATAATATAGAGTCTGTGAAAAATAGTAGAGCTTGAAATTTAAATTCAAAAACTCTCATAGTGCATTATAAAAATCATTTTAGTTTGTGCTGTGTATTCTCAGGTAAACACTCTTGATATCTTAAATTATTGAATTCAAGAAAAATAAAGCATAGAGCTTACATTTTGAAAGAATATTTTTTGATTTATATTAATTTTTCCATTTGTATTTTGGTTTCCTTTTAATTAATTGATTTTAAGAACAATATTTCACTGAGTAGAAGTTAATTTCTGTGACTTGATAAAAATAATTTGAAGAATGAAAATGAACCTAAAGAATTTTCATGGATTTGATAAAAATTGCTTCATAATTATGAAAAGTATTGTAGTTACTAAAAATTTACCATAAAATTCTTTTGAAGTTGAGAACATAGTTTATTCTAAAAAAGACCAAAATTACTTTACTAACTTTTTGTATCATTTTCTTGCATTTGTAAATTTTATTAAAAAAATTAGACTTTAACACTTGAAGAATTTGTTTTTGTTTAATATATATAATCTCATTCTTAAATTTTTATTTATTTGAGGATAAGAGAAACGAGGGTGCTTCATCAAGTTCAACAATTGAAAATAAAATTTTTCTGCATTTAAATTTTATGATTTTGTGTCTTTTATACAGAATTTTAGAATATAATACAGGATAGAATCTATGGCTTAACTTTTCAGTTATATAATTCATTTAAATAAGAAAACTGTTGAATAAGCTAAAAATTCTGAGAAAAAAATGTGAGAAAAACTCAGATTAAATGGTCTCTATAAAAAAATTATTGTTTTGGATTATGATAAAATGGATGTTTTCTACATTAAGAAGTCATGAACTATTTTTTAAATTTTTTAAAAAATATGTGGTATATCTCTTAGAATGATTAAAATTTATACTTAAGAAAAAATAATGTAATTTCATGTCTTTTTATTTATAAATTTTTTTTCAGAAAGATCATCTGATTACATTTCATCAAAAAGTATTTTTTATTGAAAATATTTCAAAATTTCTTACATTCTGATTACCATTCAGTTTTGAATAGTTTCTCAAAATGCTTTTAATTAAAATTCACCCATGTTTTGTGAATATTTAAGAAATATTTCATGAAGATTTCAGTATGAGTTCATTCTGGGTTCTATCTGAGCTCCATATGAATTCAATTTGAGGACTTATTAGCAAGTCCCCCCCCAAATATTGTGTGGTGTTTTGTAAAAGTAAGGGAGGATTTGACAGGTTATTGGACATCACTTACTTACTACAACTCAAATAAACATTATAACTCAATTATCATCATATTAAAATATATTATAAAGCATTTATAAATTGATATTATCTTTATATTAGCTATAACTATATTTTATTAACCTATTTTCCATCACTAGCACACACCAATCCAAATATTGTGAGTTAATATTGAGCATAACTATTTTATTAGTATTCCCCTGAGGTTTAATCACTAAATCATTTATAAATAAGTAGCTGGAACATTAATATTTACTATTAAATCATACTTATATACTAGCATACATGGAAAATTGGGGCCCTTTCTTTAATTATTACTTATTAGGGGGTGTCAGTTCTGGCAAATCCGCACTTACAAATCCGCACTTAAATTTGACCAAATCCGCACTTAAATAAGTGCGGATTTCCAAAACACACTAGCCCCAATACTGGTGGATTTCAAAATGAAATAAGTCACTTATTTCACTCAAATCCGCACTTTCTCAACCAAAAGTGCTGATTTCACCATCAAGTCCCATTTCACTGATTTGTCAGCATCATCCCATTCATACGCAGCACTCCACAGCATAACACTTCATAACCCAAAACATCATACATCATTTACATCTTCATATCATATCATATAAGAGTCATGCCTTCCTCACTTTCAAATCGTGATAAATTACATAAAGCAATGACTTTCATGGCGCTTGAACTGCTCTTGGACTCTGATTCCGATTCTGATCTAGAAGAAGATTTTGTCGTTTTATCAAAAATGGCCAGGAAACGTTACCTTCTTCCCAGAAAGCCTCAAGTACTTCATACCCCCAAGTACACCATCCAAACACTTCTTAAACTATCTACACCCAGTTTTAGATGGCTGTTCAGGACTTCTCAGGAATGTTTCCTTAAATTGCTTGAGCTTATTCAGGATCATCCCATATTTCACAATAATTCTCAAAAAGAACAACAACATCCTTCAATTCAATTGGCCATCACACTATGTTGTTTGGGTTCAAATGGTAATGGAGCCGCTTTGAAACGTTTAGAAAATGTCTTTGATTTAGGGTATGGTTCAGTTAACACTTATACCAAACGATGTATCACTGCCATCAACTCCTTGGAATCTCAACTTCTCACCTGGCCAACAAAAGAAGAGCGACTTGAATCATCTCAGGTTATGCAAGCAGAGGGCTTTCCAGGATGTATTGGTTTTGTTGATGGTACTACTATTCCTTTGAGCCAGAAACCTGCTCAAGGTGGAAACAATTACTTTGACCGTAAAAAGAGGTAGATTATTTTTAACTCCTTTCATCCTCCTTGAAACTAACACAAACAAATATATCTTCTTTATAGATATTCAATTAACGTTCAGCTTATATGTGACGTAAACAAAAAATTTATATCATTCTTTGCTGGCTATCCTGGCTCATGTCATGACTCCTACGTCTTCCAAAGAATGCATATTTCAAATGAACCTGAAAAATTCTTTGATGAAAATCAGTATCTTCTTGCAGATTCTGCTTATGAGAATGGAAAGTATGTACTTCCTGCTTTTCGGGGAGCAGCTTCAGAAGACAGTCAAAATGCCAAATTCAACAATCATTTGGCAAAGTCAAGAGTCCGTATTGAACATTCTATTGGAATCTTGAAAGGCCGTTTTTCTAGTTTAAGGGAATTAAGAAGTCCTCTTAGAAATAAATCTGAAATGGAGGCGGTGATCAACTGGATTCTGTGTTGCACTATACTTCATAACCTACTTGCTGACCTCAAAGATCAATGGTTAGAGCTGTATGAAGATGAACAAGTTGATTCACCTCCGACTATATCCAACACTTCTATTTCTCAATCAACTAGTATAAGGGCGAAAATCCTTCCAATAACACTCCAACATTTTTCAACGCAATTTTAATTTTTTTCTCTTTCTCTTCAAATTATCAATTTGCATGTATTATTCACTGAGAATGGTAAATTTTTTTGCATATTTTTTTGGTTTTTGAATTTGCTGTTAAAGTCTTATTTTTTTTTCTCTCTGTGTTTTCTTTCATCAACTCAACATGAAATCGCATATTTTCAGCAAACGCATATTTTTTCAGTCACTCAAAGGTTGGGAAAGAGTTGGAAGGGAAGATTAAGGGTTCCGAGGCATTTTAAATGAAGAAAAGGGTCTGGGAGAGGTTGAGAGGGGTGAAATGGGGATCAAAAGAGGATGGCATACAATGGGGCTGGGAGGATAGCGAAAGGCATGGGGAGGGAAGACAAGCATGTGTTGATAGAATTGAAAGGGATGGAGATTGGTGCAAACAGAGTGTGAAAATAGGAGGATGAACTCTGTTCTTCGGGCGAAGAACAGAGTTCACTTCCATAAAATATTAGCTGAAACATAGTTTTCAATTCTGTAAAAACAGTTGTAAGTAATAGAAAAAGTCACTGATTTTTTTTCTATGTAATCCTTGCTTTACGAGGAGACTTTTGTGACGAAGCAGATTTTTGAGTTACCTTTTGAGATTTGGAATGTCTGGGAGGCATTATGAAACTGGCACATAACAAGAAAAAAGATTAAAAAGTAGAAGAAATAAGTAAAAAGAATGTAAACATGCCTGGTCAAAATATTGAAAATGTCAGGAAGGGGTGTGTGCCGAGGATTGATGGGTAGGTAGCAAGGAAGGTCAGTGTGTCACATGTGACAGGGATGGGGTAAGAAATGAAGGGATGTTTTGTGGCCAAAATGTGGTTGTGAAAAAAAACGGGAAAAAAGTGCTGATTTGAGGTCATAACTGACACCCTTTTTTGAAATAAGTGACTTTTTTGCAAAATTTAAGTGCTGATTTGTAAGTGCTGATTTGGTTTGAAATCCGCACTTAATTTAAGTGCGGATTTGCCAGAACTGACACCCCCTATTATTTAGTATAAGCCTTAGGATGTGATTTTTACTTTAGTATAGCTCATATAAACAAAATATTTGGGTCTTCAGCACATTAGTGGGTCATCAGAACTCAGTAATTGGGAAAAGAAACCTTATAATAATTGTACTAATTAGGGGGTCTCAAACATTACCAAATAGGCCACATAAACATACCACAAAAAAGGTACCAATCCCACAATCAAAAAATGAAATACACCTACCCTTGACAGGTGTATTTCAACAGCATATTTGTTCCCAAAAAAATCTTCTTTTGGGTCAAACAAGTCATCAAAACACTTCTCTTTCTCATAATGATTATTCAGCACTAGGTACAAAGATTCAAACACTAGGTACAAAAGCGCCAACACCTAGATCTTTTTTTTACCTAAGCCTTAAGGGCTTATTCATATGAGCGAGGTATATGACTTACCAGAACTTAATCAATACCATAATCATACACTTACTTTTTATCTTTACCAATGTTCACTAACATAACATGCCACTTTCAGTCCGCCATCAACTTGAGATCACTGCTGCAGCTTCACATTTTGAAGGCCTAGCTTAACTGATTTACAATTTTTTTTGTGTAATAAATTTTGCCAATGAAATTCCCCAGTTTCTCAGTTTCATTTGTTTTTGGTTCAGCTCCCAGACTTGAAATTGCATAATATTTGAAAACACATAACATTTCTAAGATTCTGTCTTACTAAGATAATTCATCTTCTCTTTATATCTAACTTCTGTCATTCATTGTTGGTTATGATACTTCTCACTTCACCGCACTCAAAGTAAGTCACTTTCTTATTTTTTTAAATTTAATTGCTAATTGTAATGCCTTTTTTCTTGTCTCTTTTTTTTCTTTTTTATCATCTTTTATGTTTGATTATTGATTTATCTGTTCTTATTTCCCTTTCACTCCCCTTTTTTTCCTTTTTTTTCTTTTTTATCATCTTTTATGTTTGATTATTGATTTATCTGTTCTTATTTCCCTTTCACTCCCCTTTTTTTCCTTTTTTTTCTGGCTCTTTATCATTTTTATTCTTGATTTATTGACTTTTTGGTGTTTTTTGGCCATTTTTAGGCATTTTCACTTTTTTGGCATTTTTCTTTGCTAACTTTCTTTGGAATCATTAGAAAAATTTTTACCAGAAATTTCCACTAACTTTGAGGTGTTTTTGGCCTGTTTTTGGTATTTTATTTGGTTTAAACCTCCCAGAAACTTTTTCCAAACATTTCTCAGTGAATTCTAGGTGTTTTTTGGCTATTTCAGGTCTATTTTTTCACTAAATCAATTTGGAAATGCTCTGAAACCTTTGGAAAACATTTGGAATAATTTCAAAAGCATTTTGAAATGTTTTTAAGTCATTTTTGGAACTTTTTTTTGGACAATTCCTGAAAATTTATTTTGGCACTTTTTTCCACTTTTCTGGAAACCTTTTGGCACGTTTCTGACCATCCTTGGGGAGGTTTTAGGGTAATTTCAGGAAAATGTTTGGAAACTTTTGGAAAATTCTTTGGGAACTTTTGGGTCACTTTTTTAGCAACATTTGGGGCTCTTTTGTTGAACTTTTGGGACTCTTTTTTGGCCATTTTTGGGACTATTTCTTTCAGGCAGTTTGAGGAGAGATTTTTAGGTAAGTTTCATCCAGTTTTAAGACAACTAAAGCACCACCTGTGTTAAAATACTGTGAATAATTTACTCAATTTGGCTTTTCTTTTCAAATCAATAGGGAGCTTGTCAATAGGATTGATAAAGTATGAGAGAAAGGTGAGGTAAAACAAAAAACATTAAATAGAAAGAAAAAGTATTGGGTGTAATATAGGTTTTTAACTTTATTTTAATTTCAAAAATTAACATTTTACAACTCATATGTGATACTCTACTTATCTAAATTAATGAGCCATTGGCCGTGTGTTGTATAATTGTAATCATGAGGAAATTTGTCTTTCTCATGAGGTTAATGTATATATTTGTGTTTTATTTCATTGAATTTGGTCACAGACAATTTCCACTCACATTTTTATTTTAATTTTCATTAATTTTTGTTTGTAAACTATCTTATAAGACTTGTTTAAATGCTAATTTATGCAATGAATATAAATTTTGGCAATCTATGCCCCAAGTTCAATAAAACACAGGGGAGGGTATTGCCATTTTTTTTGTCATAAATTTTTTTCTGGCTTAAGAAAATGGTGATCCCCACCCCCTGTTATGGTAAATATCAGGGGAGAGTATAGCAAAAAAACTTTTTTTGGCATAAATCATTTTTAATTCATTGGCTTGTAACTGAATTTTGGCATTTTCAAATTGAAATTGATTATTTTTGAATCTTTGAATCCTAAAATTCTCCCTCCAATTCTAAAAAATCTTTCTCAATTTCTAAAAATTATACTTCTTTTGATTGTGAATGAAACCACTTTTTTTCCTCAAAAAGTAGTAGACATTCTGCAGTTTTTTCATGAGACACCAACTTCATGATTTCAATTTGCACTTGTTCTTTTTCTGAAACTAGTCTAACTTTTAAGAGTAAGAGAAAAAAATTAAGAAAAATTCTTTAGTCAAAACAAAAATAAAAAATATAACCTTGTTTGCATTTATTAACAATCTCCCCATAAGCAGAAAAAACAGCCTTTGAGGGTTGACATTGGGCCTTTGTCCAAAAGTTTATCCATTTGATCATAAAGAGGAAACATAAAGTTGAGTTTTTCAGAAACCAATGTGATTCCATGCTTTTCAACATCTCAGTAATTCCAAACCCGGTTGAAGAAGAAGCCATCTTTTCTTTCTTGTATTTTGTTTAATAGTTTTTGAATCTTTCCAACATTAGATTTGTTGTCAAATCAATCTTACCTTGAGTTTTTGATTTCAACCCCACTTCCATTTGATTAAAGCTACTCAATTTTGATGTGGTTGGAAAACCAACATGAGTGTACTTTGCACAGCTAAAGCAGGCATCAAAGTTAGATTTAATTTTCAGCCAGTTAATTACAATCTGTAGGTCATATGGCTTCAGTTGAGTAAATTTTTGAGAAGTAGATTTTGGGAAAGGCATGATAAATTAACACTAAACAAATAAATTAGTGAAAAAAGAAAATTTTGTTGAAGAAAAGGAGAAACTAAAAAAGATTTTCCATATTTATGATGCCTTGTATAAAAATAAGAAGTTGTGAGTATAGAAATTTGAGCAGGAAAATTTTCTAAAAAGCAGAATAAAATGTAATAGACTTACTGTGGTGTCAAAGAGAAAAATTTGATTTGGAAATGAACTGGGGGAGAATAGTTGTGACATGGAGTACATAAGTGAGGATGGAAGGAAGGTGATGCGCAGCTGATTTGGAGGATGTGAATACTTGTGGGCTGAATTGTGGTTAAGTAAATTGTACAAAAGTAGGATGTATTTGACCCCATGTTTGAGACCCCAAGTACCAAATCAGAAATGCTTCACAGTGTTTTTGTGTGAAATTTTTCAAATGAAACAGGCTAGGCATGTTTGGTAATGTTTGAGACCCCCTATTGTTTAAATTAAAAAATTGGTTTTTACAGTAGTAGCTGTACCCAATATAAACCCAATTTCACTTGGTATTTGGTCACCAATATAACACCCAATTAAATCAGTATTTGGTTACATTATGGTAAGCTAATTATTTACCCTTAAAAAGGTCTAGTTAAACTTATTATTTAGTTTTTACCAGATTTTTTCAAATTTTAATTATATTTTATTTAAATAAATATGAATATATATTCAGGGTAAGCTCCAGCACCTTTATTAGTATTTATATTACTAATATTTTTTCTACTGATTATCATACAGGTTTTTCCCTTCGTAGGCGTAAAAAATAGTTATTTTAGACATTATGAGTGCTCCACTGGACAATTTAAGTGATAAACTTGCTTTTAATACCAGGTCTAAAGATAAAAACAATGTACCAGTACATCACTATGGAAGGTCAGTCATACCCACAGCCAGAAAAAATGAGCATAGAGGATAAGGACACCCTCCTAAAAAAGATAACTATAAAGAAGACATCAACTCCTCTTCAGAATCAACTGTCCCACTTAGCAAAGCAAGTTCTGAATCTGGAGAAGTCAAAATTTTCTATCATAAAGAAAGTGGAAAAGGTGTAAAACAACTGCAGGATAGGATTCCAGAAATTAAACCAAACTCTGGTAGAGCTGAAGGGAGTACAGCTAAGCCAGACACCCCCTATTTAAGGAGGATCAGGTCAGTCTCAGGACAAGATCCATGTGGAGAAACAGAAATGGGATTGGTTTCATCAACAGTGGGACATTCACAATTGCAACAAGGATCCAACCCCCCATCAGACCACTTCAACTCACCTTTACAAGCCAAAGCAAAAGCACCAAAAATAAGGGCTTGATCCTATCCCTTAGTAAGTATATTTCCTTTTCAGATTGCACACAATACTAATGATTAAATTTCAGGTAATATAATTGATGTGAAATCTGTCCAGAAAATTGAGAAAGACTGGAGAAAATTTGGCTTGATGTAGATACACCTGATTTATCTTTTGTCAATTTCAGTAGTACTATTTATAATAATAATACAGTTAACCCTCATTTTCCACCACTTATTAGTGAGTTGAGAGCTTCACAAAATAGTGAAGAATGTGAGAAGGAAGATGTTCAGGATTTTAACAAAAATGCAACTGTCCATAGAATTGTTTCAGCATTATGGAATAGAATGACAGAGTGTGAGAAACAGGCAATTAAGCTCACAAATGACACAATTTTTTCCTTAACATTGAATATTTCTCAGCTGGCTACAAGAAATAAAGAGTTAGAGAAAGAACATTTTGCTCTAACTCTTAAATATAATTCCTTAAATAATTAATGTAGTGACCTTTCAAACAAATTCTTTGAGTTAAAAAAATTGTATGAAGCACATTTATTGAAATATGAATCAAGAACAAAGTTATCTTTTGCACAAACAAATCAAAGTGTCTCTTATTTGTTAAAAAGATTAACTAAGGTTGAGATTTAAACTGCAAATTTACTAATGAATCAGGATAATCACAAGTATACACAGTATAATAATAATCCATTCATTTTCAAAAAAGAATCTCAATCATTCCCAATACCATCAAAAATGAAAACATCTGGTGGAGATGTCAAATCTGAAAGAAAAAATGAAAGCCATAAATCAGTACAAGAGTAAATACAAGACCATTTATCTAAATTAAATAAGTTATTGAATTTTCACTGAATTAGTGAGATTAAATACAATCAGAAGAATAGGCCAAAAATTGATCAGTACCCAACTTATGATGGGGAAGCCAGCTCTTGTTTGCAACATTTTATTTAAATAATTGACAATTCAAAGTTCTCAAATAAGCTACCAGATGAAGAAATAACATCAAAAATAATTTCATTATTTAAGGATGTTTCTTTATTATGGTTTGAAGCTGTATTAAGTGAGGGTAAAGATTACTCTTGGGCTTAATGGAAAAAACTGATTGAAAAACAATTTGGAGGTTCTAAATTCAGAAAAAATTAGCAAAGATTATATGAGAAAACATGGCATAATCTGTGGAATGGTGACAAAAATATGATATTTTTAATGAATTTAAATAAAATATTAAAAGCCATTGAGCCAAATATGGAGTTTAACTTATGGAAAGAAAAAATAAAATATAAATTACCTATATCTGTCAGAGATATTGTTGTAATTAGAAAAATAACGGTCAATGAATACTTTGAACTTATTAATATTTTTAATGAAATAATATAAAACCATAAGTATGAAGTAAGGTATACCACTTATAAACAATATAATGAACCTGTGAAAAATCAGAATTCAAAACCACTGCAGGAAAATCAGGAAAAACCTACTACACCTGTAGTACCTAAAAAGTATGAGACTAATACCTGTTATAAGTCTAATAAGCCTTGGGTTAAAGGTTTAAAATGTGAGAAAATATAAATATTTTTGAAAATCGTCAAGAATCTGAAAATGAAACAGAAAAAAGTAAATATTCAATTGATTATGACAGTAATATCTCATCTAGTGATGAAAATGAGTTCTGTATTTTGGAAGATGAGTTGTCCATCTTTGAAAATCCAATATTTAATATGGACTAAAATTTATCAGTAATTAATTTTGAAGATGCTGAAATCATTAAGGATATACAAAATCAAAAAGAAAATATGGTTTATTAAAATTTTTATTTCAAAATATGATAATTAAATGACGTTTAAAAAAAGAATTAAAATCAAGCAGATAATAACAATTATCAGAACCAAAAAGAATCAAAGTATTAAATTTTTAAAGAAGAGAAGAAAATCAAATTAAATAATCTCTTTGGAATATTTCACATCATTATCAAAGCTTTGCATCAAAATTATTCTCTTCATTAAATCTCAATTATTATTAGCAGGAGTTTCCTGAAAAAAAGTTAAAAGTTTATGCTTCATATCTTCACAAAAATCAAGAAAGAGATATCTATGAAACTTAGGATAATGATTTATGTAATCATTCTTCACCTGGCCAATGTCATTTTTATTGATGATTTCAATAGCTTAGGAGTTGGAAGAGATAATAGTTGGATGTTGAATTAGTAGGAGATTTAGTAAATTTAAATTAAAAGACTAATTTTTTGAGCCGGGAAATAGTGTTTCAGAAAAACTGAAAGGAGAAACTGGAATAATTAGATTAGGATTTTGAGATGGAGGAGGAAGCTAAGGATTGAGATTTTTAGGAGAAGAAGTTGTTTTGGCCTTTATATTACAAAATCAGGTGGGAACTTTTGATAATCTCTTTTTAAGAATAGTAGGATCAGGAAGAGCAGCTGGTCCAGTATAGACGTTAGTTCTGGGAGGTATAATTGGATGATTACACTTTATTTTCTTAAGCCTAAAAGATTACATGCAGTTCTTCCAGGAAGACCAGAGTTAGAAATCAAACAAGGAACCTGGTATTTTGTGCAAATTTCACATGGGAAAGCAAGGTCTTTTGCTGAAATATTGATGATGATATTGAATTAAAAATATTAAAGGTAGAAATATTCAGGACTATTTAAGGCAATTGGTTGAAGAGGATGAATATGTGTTTGATCAATTGTGCAAGCTTTAAGAATGCGTACATTCTTCATTGGAGTGAGGATGTGAAAGTCTAAAGTTTACTAGAGTACTTAAGCTTATTATAAAAGAATTTCAGGAAATGATCACTGAGATTGGAAAGGCCAATAATTTTTTAAATGCTTATTTTAAAGAAATTGAGTATTAAAAGTGGTTAAAAGGGGTAAATTTTAAGGGTAAAGATTTAATAAAAATTACTGGAAAGAAATTAAAAGTGCATGTAAATTGAATTCAGGAGTCTCAAAAACCTTCTGGAATTTTTTTAAGAATTTTTACTATTTTTCTAATATTTTTAATAATTTTATGAAATATTTTGTGTTATTTTTAAATTCTCATAATTTATATAACTTTAATTATTTTTTTACTTTGTGAATAAGGCTCGGAGGACTACTATAACTAGGATGGATTATAAAGGAGAAGTAGCTCTATCATCTGTCACTTTTATAGATTTTATATTAATATTTTAAAGGTTCTAATTGAGTCCGGAAGTCCATAAAAGCTCCAGAATTCCCTGTATGAGCTCCATATGAACTCTGGTGATCTCCGGCTGTGCTCCAAAATTCTCTGGTTAGGGAAAGTAGGGCACATGACAGACTATGCATATAAAGCCGGTAGGCTCAAAATTAGACATCATCATAGATCATAGATACATACAAACAACAACTTATATATAACAATCATTTTTTATTTTTATAAAAAATTATAAAATTGTAATACCCTTATAAAAATAACACTTTTACATAAAAATTTATTAATTTCACTCATCATCACATATATTAGTTTATAGGGTACCATTATAAAGGTCTCTTTTCTAGGTACTTTATTTTAACAACTAAACCATAAAAAAAACCTTCATAAAAACATATTTTTCAATAATTTAAATAACTTTTCCAAATACAGCTTCACCTTTGTGTTTTTCAACCTCATTATAAAGAACACTGATTCTACATCTCAACACCATTAATAACAAATATTTTATAGATCATTTATTATTATGTAGAGTATATAGCTTAGTTAATTTTGAACTCTTTATTTACTTAAAGGGACAGGGTTTTCTTTGTTTTATTTAACTCCCTTAGATTCTACTTACAGGAAGGCAACTGTAAGAGTCTTTCTACACAAGGGAAAGTTGATAATCCCAAGAATGATTGTGATTTATGGCAGGTAGTGAAAGAAGATAAGTGAGGGGGGAGATCTAATTGCTTCAGCTCTTGCTGGAGCTGGGGGTGTGATTAAAAGGGATCAGCGATGTTGTTTAATTTACCAGGAATGAATTAAAGACCAGTCTTCCAGAAAAGGAGGAGAAGATTTTTGTAGAGTGGGACAGGTTTAACTTTATGCAAAGATGGGGATTGTAAGACTCTCAGGAATTAATAAGAAAGATATTATTTCAATCAATCAGGGACATCCCATAACCTATAATAGCAGCATAAGTGCTTTTTCTAGAGTGAAACAACAATTTTTATTACTTACTTATGATAGAAGAATCAGTGCTTTTTCCAGAGTGAACCAACAATTTAAATTACTTACCTATGATAGCAGAATCAGCGCTTTGTCCAGAGTGAACTGTAGTTAGATGATTCTTCTGCACCACAGGATATACTACACACGGGGAAAAAAGTTGAAACCAGATGTTGGACTCAGTTCACATACTGAATTGAATCAATTCAGTATGTGAACTGAGCCCAATGTCTGGTTGCCATTTTTCCCCCTGTGCTACATAAATTCTGCATATAATCACTAAGAATAACCTTATTAACAATAAAAGTGAGTTACACAAAATATTTATCACTGGAATTTCTTGGTTTATTTAATGAACTTTACTCCTTCCATGGAACTGATTTCTTCTATCCCACCTTCTACCATACTCATTTTTCTTCACTCAACTGTTGCATTTCCCATGCTATTAAATTTCCTTGACGATTTATTAGACATGGACAAAGAAGATCTGCTTCTTACATATTTTTTAACTACCTATTACAACAATCAAACATTGAGACTAAAAAAAATTGATAGAATGAGATTGTTACACTGGTAATACACACTTAATTAAAGATGTATTTGGAAAAAACTATTTTCAATTTTTTTGGAGCTTTGAGTTGTAGAAATAGTTTAAAAAGTATTATAGCATAATAAAATGATAATTTTGGGTGTTATGTGATGATAAGAAGTTAGAGAAGTAGTGTTGAGTAAAAGAATGACAAGTAATGTAGTGTTTGGTAAGAGTGAAGTTTTAATGAATCAGAGGTAGTGAGGTGTTGCAAGGTTGAAAAAGTGAGACAAATTACTGAAAAAATGGCAGGGAAGAATATGAGTTACACAAATGGTTCAATCATTTGTGCAAAGATCCATAATTTACTGAAAAAATTTCTGATTTGACCCTTTACCAAAAGACTGAATATAGATGAGTGTGGAATTTTAGTGGCTATTTTCAGTTAAATATGCTTACCAAAGCTAATTTGACCCATGAGTTTTGATGCTCTAAGAATAACACTTTCACCCATTTTTGTCATGCAACACGGCATATCAAATGCATAAAGGTTTCATAACAATTAGGTAACAATTTTTTCAAACGTAGGTGGGGGTATACTTTCTTGAAGTCCCCATTAAGTGTTAAAACATTTCTTACCTAATTGTTTTGCAACTTTTATGACACCATTACACATTTGTTATGCCATGTGACATAACAAAATTGAGTTGGATTGAAAGTGACTAAGGATTAGGTAAAAAAAAGATTACACTATGCACCAACACTATGCACCAAGCAAGATATCCCTAGTGGGGATATTTAGCGCACGTTGGGGATATTTTAGGGAGGGGCATAAGGTCAGAACAATAAATGTAAGAAAAGTAAGTGCAAGAAAAATAAGTGGGAGAAAAGTTAGTGTAAGAAAAATAATTTGCAACCATGAGATTTTTTTTTCAAAAAAAAAATTGTAAAAAATAAAAAATAAAAAATAAAATAAAAATCTTTTTTTTTGAGAAAAAAATATCATTTCTTTCAAGAAAAAAAAATTAAAAAAAAAATTTCCTATGGTTGCAGATATTTTTCTTACACTTATTTTTCTTGCACATATTTTTCTATTTTTATGTCCCTCCCTAAAATATCCCCAGCTCGCGCTGGATATCCCCATCAGGGATATCATACTTGGTGCATAGTGATATCCAGCACAAGTTGGGAATATTGTAGGGAGGGACATAAGGACAGAAAAACAAGTGTAAGAGAAATATGAGCAGGAAAAATATGTGTAAGTAAAATATGTGCAAAAAATTATGTGGGGAAAATAGGTGTAAGAAAAATATCTTGCAACCATGAGAAATTTTATTTTTTAATCTTTTTCTCTCCAAAAAAATGATTTTTTATTACATTTTTTATTTTTTTTTGTTTTTTAAAAAAAAATTTTGAAAAAAAAATTATCATGGTTGCAAATTATTTTTCTTACATATATTTTTCTCACACTTACTTTTCTTGAACTAACCTTTCTTACATTTTTTTTCTGACTTTATGTCACTCCCTAAAATATCCCCAACTCTTGCTGGATATCCCCATCAGGGGTTTCTTACTTGGTGCATAGTGCAAGTAAGATATCCCTGATGGGGATATTTTAGGGTGAGACATGATGTCAGAAAAATAAATGTAAGAAAGTAAGTGCAAGAAAAGTAAGTGAAAGAAAAATAATTGTAAGAAAAATCATTTGCAACCATTAGAAGAATTTTTTTTTTCAAAAAAAAATGTTAAAAACCAGAAAAAAAATAATAAATGAAATAACAAATCATTTTTTGGGAGAGAAAAAAAAACTAAAATATAAAATTTCCCATGGTTTCAAGATATTTTTCTTTCACCTATTTTTCTTACATATTTTTTTTGCAGATATTTTCCTTATACATATTTTTCTTGCACATATTTTTCTTACACTTATATTTCTGTCTTTATGTCCCTCCCTACAATATCCCCAACTCACCCAGGATATCCCCATCAGGTATATCTTACTTGGTGCGTAGTGTTTGTCAATATATACTTGATACTTACTTAGTTAACTTAAAATTTCTTACCTTTACTCTAAAAACCTTAATTAAACATCTACAGTGCCCAACAATAAGTCATTGTTACCCCTTGAGATTTATTTTTTCTATTGTTGTTCTTTCCCTTATACCACCACTGTCTTGGTGATACCCAGTAATAATATTATATTTTCTTGTTCTTTTGCCTCTCAAGTTTTAATATTTATGTTTTTTATTTCCTTACTCTCACTCAATCAAAATTTATAAGTGTTCAAAATGTCTGAAATTTTTACAATTTTTTAGAAAAACATGCCCACTTCTCAAGCTGGAAATTGCCAGCATCCAACTGAACTTAAAGCTTTTGTGGCTAGCATGTGGATGGGGGGTTGTAACCAATCCCAGATATCACATAAATTGAAGCTCCCCCGCACTACTGTCCACTCCATCCTTGACTGTTTTTGGACCCGTGGAACTGTTGAAACTGCCCCTTGCAGTGGATGCCCGTGAAAAACATTTGACTGAGACTTGCAAGAAATGGGGCACCTTCTCACAAAAAACTGAAGTATGAAACTTTACAAGGTTTGAAACTCTTTGACAACTTGTTGCTCACCTTGCACCATTTGTAAGCGTGCCCATGAATTGGGAATGTGGAACCAAATTGCTGTGAAGAAGCCATTTTTTAGAGAGGCCCATCATAAACATTGCCTCAGTTTTGCTTGCCGTCATCTTCACTGGACCGTTAATGACTGGAAAAACATTATTTGGACTGATGAGTCCTCATTTGAAATTGGAAAGGCCTCATGCTCAAAACTGGTATGGTGTTCAACATCCGTAAAGTATAATATTGATTGTCTTCAACCAAGTTTCCAAAGCGGCCATTATTCAGTTATGGTGTGGGGAGGTTTTGTCAACAAAAGTAAAGTCCCTCTAGTCATCTTGCCTGCTGAACATCAGACTTCAAAGACTATGATAGAGAATGTCTATTGTGGTACCCTTCTCCCCTTTTTGGATTCTCATGACAAACACAACACACTTTTCCTCATGGAGAATAATGCACCAATTCACACCTCCAAGCAATCATCAAATTTTTTCAAGCTTGTCAATTTGAAGAAGATTGAGTGACCTTCTCAATCACCTGACTTGAACCTGATTGAAAATGTGTAGAAGATAATGAAAAATAGCATTCATCAATATTATAACCCAAATAACAAAGACAAAATGATCTGAGCCTTGCATATGTGTTGGAACAACCTTCCTGAAGATTCTTTATATAAACTAGTTACCTCTACACCTGAAAGAATGAAAGCCATTGTTGATGCCGGGGGGCCTACCCACTGGTGATGGATGAAAAATCCTTTTTTTTTTGAATTTTTTTTTCATATGATTATTATGCTATCCCATGGCTCTCTAATGGTGTTACTCACACTATTGAGAAGCTGCTGGTTGTTAACTTGGAAAACACAGGTCTGAAAAAAAGTGAAAATACAAAAAAAGTGACCGGGAATGTTTTAGTTTTAGCATCATATTGATATTCATGAGGTCCCAATTGACTATGATACAAGTTTGCAATGAATTCTGAATGGTTGTTTGAGAGTAATTAAAAGTCTAAGGGGTGATGAGGACATATTGCTTGGCACTGTACAGTGCCCAGAAGAAAGTCTTTGGGATTTTTTATGCGTAGCACCTTCCATTAACCACCACTTCATTCAGCCAACACTTGTTCACTATCACATCAAACGCCTCAAGATTTTATTTTTTGGTCTTTCACCTTCCCCTGTTTCATTTGGTATAGTATTTTTGTGTACTTTATCTCATTTGGAAAGCTATAAACTAATTTATTTTCTTTAGTTTTTTTTTTACTTTTCCTTGCACTATGGCAACCTCTAGACCTGGAAGGAAGCAACTTACAATAACAAAACAAGCTTGCATTGTTGGCATGGCTGAAGCAGGAATCACACCAGCTGAAATTTCTAGAAAGCTAGGTGTTGCTGACTCTACTGTTTGCTCAATATTGGAGAGATGGAGAGCTAGGGGAAATTTTGAAACTGCACCCCATTCTGGTTGTCCCCTCAAAAGGAGATCTAGTGTGATGGTGTGGGGTGCATTCCAAGGAGGTAACAAGATACCACTATTTTTCTTTCCAAACAATGGACAAGTGACTTCAAAGTCATTGATTGAAGATGTCTATAAGAACTCGCTTATCCCTTTCCTTCAAGAAAGAAATTGCAGCTAAAATCTCATTCTTCTTGAAGACAATGCACCTATCCATACTTCCAAGGTTTCTGCAAAGTTCTGAGCTGATTCAGGTATCTGAAAAATAGAAGACTGGCCTGTTCAATCACCCAACCTAAACCCAATCAAAAATTTTTGGAGATGCCTCAAGGTTTGCATTTAAGAAGCTTATCAACCCAAAACTCCAACCAAAATGATTCAGAGTCTTAAATCATTACGGAACAACTTTCCAAAGGAGCTTCTTATTTACTTAGTGTCATCAATGCCTGCTTGTATGTGATAAAAATGATAATAAAAGATTAGTGGACTTAGTGGACAGAGGGAGGATGGACAAGAGGAGAGATTGGACAAGGACAGAGAAACTAGGGACAAAGATAAAAATAAGTAAAGTGGATGAATAATAATAATAAATAAGGGAGAAAGAAATGGATGTGGAAAGAGAGACAACACCGCATCCATCTATAGAATGCTTAAAATATCGATATGTATTTAGACTAGAGTAGAATTATAAACTAACATATAACATAGAAGTTAAATATTATTATAGTAAGTGATGATATTTAACAGTATGAAGGCTGTCATTGATGCAAATGGTAGATCCACCTGCTGGTGAATCTCAAATTTTTAGCTTGTTTTTTTTTCTTTATTTATGCTTTGATGATACAACTAGGGGTTATCTGAGTCTAGATTTCTATATAAACAAGGCTCATTGCTTAGAAATGCCTACTTTAAAATTTATGGAATCATCTTATTTTACAAAATGAAATAAATATAAAAATATTGATTGTTATGATTTTTAGTTGTGATATATGTAATCTACACAACTTTAACCATAATGAGCAATCTTGTAGTGAAGATGAGAGTTGAGTGTAGATTTTGTGAGGAAAACTTCAATCCCGAAGACTTTCTTCCGGGCACTGCACATAGACTTGATTTTTACGCATATATTCAACAGACCTTTTGCCATCAACCTACAGCCACGTGGCAAATAACATGATGGATTCTGACCAGAACCACAACATGCTTGTTGATGTGTCTGACGTCCCTACTGCATTCCTGCCTGCTTTATTGGACCCTCCTCCTCCTGATCCTACCCCTCCACTGGCCAATGAATCCCCCCCCTCCCTCTCAATCCACCGGCTGCTCCCCCCTTCCCTCCCTTCCCCATGGACATTGTCATTGATACAGCCATGGATGGTTCCCCTCCCCCTCAAAACTCTCCTCCTCCCTCTCCTCTCTCACCCCTCCCTCCCCCTCTCTCTTTTGACCTTAGTCAAGTCAAGGCCTCCACGGCTGATGTACCTCAAGTCCCTCTAGGTACCAGATATCTGGCCTCAAAGAAGAGGCGCTACTCCTCTCCCTCTCCCAGACGCCCACTTACTAATGCCTCAATGGATGAAGCTAGGAAGCAACACCCCGAGCTTTCCCCCCCCTTGCAGCTCCCCCAGCTCTGTGGGCAGCCCCACTCCCACACCTTCTCCTAGAGTTGTTCCTATTCCCCTCCCCCTACGTCATCCCCACCACCCACCAGAGGCCACATTGAATGCCTCTATCCACAACCCAGACAACCCTTTTGTGGTTTTTGGCCTCTCAACCGCTCCTCATGTCCCATTGCCTTTGGCTGTGGATGCCAATTCCCCGGAAGCTCATGTTGTTTGCTTGGTAGGAGTGGATTGTGCAACCAACCCTCAGGAATTGGTCTCTTGCCTAAACAACCTGTTGGGCACTATTAGAGACCCCCCCAGGAAAGGATCACGGATCACGGTACACATGGCAACCATCTCCAATATCCGTGCCTTGGCATCTGCCTTATCCCCGCTCGCATCTCAATCCTCTTTTCACCAGGAACCCTCCCCTCCCCCTCCCACCCATCCTTCCTTGGCTAAATCAATTGACAAGAAGCTTAACAAAATTCTTGAGCGCCTCCCTCCCAAAGCCTCTGCTCCTCCTCCTCACTCCTCTCACACTAAACTCCGCCCCTAATTTTCCCAGGCTACTGCCGCTGGTATTTCCTCCCAAGCTCAATCCCAGTCTCAAAAACCTCCCTCAGCCACGTTTCACTCTCCCATCATTTACCATCAAACAAACTGATCCAACCAATCCAGTGCTCAAAGATTTTCCAAAACCCAAACTCTTATCCTTCATTAACAACCATATTTCCACAAAAAAGATCTCACTCACTGATTCTGAATCCCCAGTCAAAGTTAAAGGAGTCATCAGACATAAGTCAAATGACCTCAAGATTATCACTGCATCAAAGGCAGACCTCCTTCGTCTGGTTAACTTATGGCAGGAGTGGATACCTCAAGGCATGATCTACAAGCCCCCCACATTTCCGGTTGTTGCACATGGCATCCCAACTTACTATGATCTAAACGATAAAGCCTGTGTCACCTCACTCATTGAGGACAACCCCGATACTCTCAACTCTCTATACCGTATTTCCTGGCTCAGGCGTCCTGAGGCCAGATCCGGGGAAAATCATTCCTCTGTTATTTTTCATTTGTTTAACCAAGAAGATGCTGACTCCCTCACATCTCACACTCCCTCCCATCCTCTTATTGTTGAAGGTCAGGTTCGCCGCACTGAAGAAATCAACTGTGAGCGTAGCACTTGTTACCAGTGCTGGGGAAAGGGTCACCTTTCGATTCACTGCTCCCTCCCCCCTCGTTGCTCAAATTGTGCAGGTCATCACAACACCAAGTTGTGCAAAGCCCAGAAGCTAACAACCCCAGTTTGCTTCAGATGTGTTGATGCCCTCCCACACAAACACCCACTTAAAAACTCTTCCGCCTCTCTTTCATCCCTCTCCACATCTCCTAACCTTGACCCTCCCCTTTTTCATTTCCCCCACGCCCCATCCTGCCCCCACAATAGTTCTATATGATAGGTGACATTCACTGCCTGCCCAATAGTTCACATCTTTTTACTTTCTTTCAGCTAAACTGTCACCAATCATTTCATGTGTTTCACTCTATCTTCAATGACCCTGAAATTGATAATTATGAGGTATTAGTTTTTCAGTAACCGTTTCTCTCCCCTGATCACCATTCCCCAGCCTTTGCGGAAAATTGGCATTTTATAGTTCTGCTGTATTCACCCTCTCTCCCCTCCCCCTCTCTTATCAGATGTTGCTATTACATCAATAAAAAATTACCTATTCATTTCTTTACTTCACTACCTAGCCCATCTCTTGATCTTTCTCTCATTCAAATCAATCTTTCCCCTTACCCTATTATCTGTGCTAACCTCTACAACCCGCCCTCCATCTTTTCAAATACTCAACACATTTTCCCCTCTCTCTCCCCCTTCTGCAATTACCCCATTTTCCTCTTTGCTGATTCAAATTTACATAATGATTTATGGGCTGACCCCTCTAAACACCATACTAACCATGCTGCCTCCACCCCCTTTCTAGATTTGCTGTTTGACCTTGACATGTCTCTCGTGTCCCAACTGGGTGTCCCAACTTTTTGTAATTCAAAGAATTTTACCTTTGTAATTGACCTAGTGTTTGCAAATCGTGAAGCTTCCAAGATGGTTGTCAGCTGCAAAACAGATCTAGAGGATTTTAAATCTCACCTATCCAATCACAAATCAATAATCACCCGCATCACATTTGATTCTCCTCCTCAACTTAATCATAAACCCTACCATGATTGGAAAGGTTTTGATAAGCCCTCCTTTCATGCTTCCCTCTCTGTCTTTTCCCTTTTCCCCCCTCCCCCTCTCTTCTCCCCATCTTCCATTGACCTGGCTGCCGAAACTGTTGCTTCCCATTTTATCAAACTAATGGAATGTTCTGTCCTGCTGCAGCAGCCTGGCTTGTCGTGTCACGCCTGGTGGAATCGCAGTATCTTGGATCCCCTCAAGAAAACCTGCTATCAGACCCAACGTAAATATAGGTCTTCCCCTGCTCCCCACGTCGCAGCCAAGTTTCTGTCAGCTCAAAGAATCTTCCGTTCTAAAATAAAGTATTTACGCAAACTTCACTGGCGCAACTATCTTTCATCTCTTACCCCTCAAACACTGTTTAAACCTGCTAAGTTTTCCCCTCATATATCTGATTCACACTCCAACCCTCCGTTGACTTCTCCAGATGGTTTCCCTGTAACTGATAACCTTTTGAAAGCACAAATGTTGTTTTCTGGGACCTCTGTTGCAGCAATCCCTTGCGACCTCTCCGACACCTCTAGTCCCCCTCCTTCTCTCCTCACCCCTTCCCCTCCTTTCACCTTTGCAGAAGTCAAAAATGGCCTACTTAACACAAATAAAGGCAGGGCTCCTGGCCCAGAGGGCATCCCTAATTCCCTTCTTCACAGCAACCATGAAGCCATGACAAAAATTCTCCTGCCAATCTTTCAAGCTTTTCTGGAATATGGACATTATCCCTCCTCTTGGAAGGTTGCCAAAACTGTTATCATTCCAAAACCAGGTCGCCCTGACTACACTGTTGCAAGTGCCTATCGCCCCATTGCCCTTATTAACACAATGGGTAAACTGTTTGATTCTTTACTTACCAAACGCCTGTCCTTTTTAGTTGAGTCAGGTAATCTCCTCCCCGAGAATCACTATGGTGGCCGTCCCTCCCGAAGCACATCAGATGCGCTCCTACACCTCACCACATGGACTAAGGACCAGTGGCAGAAAGGTAAAGTTGTGGGGGCACTTTCCTTGGATGTCAAGGGGGCTTTTCCATCCGTTAACATTTCTAGATTAGCCTTCATCCTTAATTCACTTCCCCTCCCACACAATTTAGTTAGGCTAATAATCAGCTCTCTCACAGGACAAAGCACAAGTGTTGCTTTCTCCTCTTATGAATCTCCAATATCCTTTTTCCCCAAGGGTCTCCCGCAGGGATCCCCCCTCTCTCCCTTATTATACATTATCTACAATTCTCACCTCCTGTCTCTCCCTTCCCTCTCCTCCTCCTCTCTTGCCTTAGGGTACATTGATGATGTTGTGTATCTTGCAGCAGATGAGGCAATGGAAGCAATGTTAGACAAACTTTTGCATCTAGGCTCTGAGGCGGTTGCTTGGGGGATCAAACATGCTGCTATCTTTGATCACTCAAAAACTAAATGGTTACTGCTGACGAAGAGACCTTCTCTCCTTAAGGACCCCCCTCCCCTTCAATTCAATGGGAACATGTTTCTTCCTTCCCCTAGCCTCAAATGGCTTGGTTTCCTCCTTGACTCAACACTATCCTTCAAGCCCAATGGCACCAAACTTATTGCCTCTGGACTGCAAGCAGCCTCTGCCATTCATAGATTAGCCTCTTCTGGATGGGGCATCCCCCTACGTCAATATAAATCCCTTATCACCACCCTCATCCATTCAAGAACTGATTATGCGACCATTGTATGGCATCATCCTAAGAAAATTACTCGTACCTCTAGACTTCTACAGGTGGTTGATAATAAAGCTATTCGACGTGCCCTTGGGTGTTTCAGGTCCACTCCTATCTGTGTTTTACTGCACGACTCGTGCTCCTTGAGCTGCAAGCATTGCCTGGACCTGGCAGTCAATCATGCATGGGCTTGACTTCTCACCATCTCTTCATCAAACCCTATGGCTCGCTCCATCTTCCAAAAACTCATCCTCACCAATTGCACATCCTTGCCTCCCACAACCTTTTTCCCCGCAACGCCCCTCTTTGTAACTTGGATCATCAATTGCCACTTCCCCTCCCTCCTTGGTTTCCCCCTCTTTTTGAAGGAGTTATCCATCCTTCCAAGGATGAGGCATTTACCAATGTCTCCAGACTTACTCAAGCTTCTCCATTATCCTCCTGCTTCATTTATACTGATGGATCCAAATCCCTGAAAGGCTCCTTTGCAGCTGCATTTGACCCCAATCAACCATATCCTTACCTCACAAAATTAGGGGACTCACCCATGTTCTTGGTCTTTGAATCGGAACTTTTAGGGGTCCTGTTGGGCTTGCAACTTTTTCTAAGCAATCCCTTCCACTGTTTGTGTCGTTCCCTTGTCATTTTCACAGACAACCAAGCAGTTATCAAATCCCTCTCCTCGCCCTTACCATCCACTGCAAACTCTTCTGTCTTCCTATCTATCCTCACAACTACTCAGGAAATCCTTTCTCACTGCCCGACTATGTCACTCACACTTCACTGGTGCCCCGGTCACATGGGCATTAAAGGCAATGAAATTGCGGATGCCTTTGCTAATGGGTC
This sequence comes from Hemileia vastatrix, assembly GCA_030280995.1. Classification (NCBI taxonomy): domain Eukaryota; kingdom Fungi; phylum Basidiomycota; class Pucciniomycetes; order Pucciniales; family Zaghouaniaceae; genus Hemileia; species Hemileia vastatrix. The sequence continues at coordinate 26,425,444 of JASXTE010000013.1, forward strand.
ACACCCCATGGCTACACCAGCTAAGTCATATCTCAATACTGTTTCTCCTTCCCCCTCCATCTCCTTTCTTAAATCAATTTTGAAGTCATTCTCAAAGTCTCTCATCCTTTCCTCACCAACACCAGACGCTCTCAGAAAACTAAGAGGGAAATTCAATCCAATTGACATGTACAATTCTTTGTCGGGCCTCCCTAGAGCGCTTGCCACTGCTTTTGTTCAATGTTGATCCAGTCACTCTCCCTTACAACATTACCTCTTCCGGTTTAGAGCATCTGACTCGCCTTTTTGCCCTCTTTGCCCCACTTCTAAAGATACTCCTGAACATCTTCTTTTTTGTCCATCTCTTACTATACAGTGTCGCATCCTTTTAAAGGCTGCAAAATCACACAAACTTAGTTTCACTACATCTTCTCTCCTCTCTCCCTCTCCAATCACTCCCCTAGTTGCTCAGTTTCTAGTTTCCTCTGGTAGATTTCCTAACAATGTGCCCCTCTCACAGTAGCCTCAATATGTTTCCTTTTATTGCACTTTGTTTCTGGCCCATTTCCATCTCTCATACATGTACATAGCATCTAAAGTGTCTCCTTTCCTTCATGCCCCTCGTCGGGTGAGATTGCAAGAAATAATAATAATAAAAAAAAAACCTACAGCCGAATTCGAAACGGTTGGTGCAGTTTTGCAAAAAGAATCAAAACATTTAGACAGAATGCTTGACATTTGACAGAGAAACTGGCAAATTTTTCGTGAAAGGAGGCTAAGTTTGCTGTCAAATGTCAATTGAGCTGACCAAAAGTTTTGATTTTTTTAGTAAAACTGCACCAACCGTTTCGAGTATGGCTGTAACATTGTGATAGAGCAGCACTATGTAAGGATGCCGGAATCATATTATTCCGGCATCCAATTTCTTCCTTTCTTTATTTTATTTTATTTATACTTTTTCTTTATTCACTTATTAACGAACATATCCTTCTTTTATTTCCCACTTAAGTCCTTTTCTTATTCTTTAATCCACTGTCCACCTTGTCCCGAGTCCATTACTATTATTCGAGTCCTTACTTACCTGTCACCATTGTTCATCAGTGTTAAGGTATGGGCGTGTGTATACCTGTTGCTGACTAATCAAGATAAGGAGATGGAGTGCTTGAAAGGCTTGGATGTCCCCAACAGATGGCGTGTTAAGGGAAAAACATGCTGTTGAAGTATTATACTTATTCACAGGTGTACTTCGAATTAAAATGACTAAGTACCTTTTTTGGGACGTGCTTGAATGGCGTATACGCTAATGTTTGACACCCCCTAATATCATGTTATAAATTCCGAGTAGCGGATGAGTCCTATATACTATTAAGAGTACGGCCTGATTGTGGAAAATGTCACGAAAAATAAGAATTTGAAATGTTTCACATTAAAAAAAAATCATTGGCTGCGTTAAAGTTTCGTTCCTTCAGATGAATTCTTTAATAATGAGGAACGCTTGTATGTAGTCTGGTACATTGGACGGAAGAAATTTGGCCCGACATGTTAACGGGTAGTGTATAATGCCAATCTATCAGTCTTAAAAAGAAACCGAGCTTTTTCACGGTAGAACTATCAATTTATGGTTTTTGTTGTGTTTCTTGAAAAAGTCATATTTCAGTCCAAAAGCTCTCTTGTTGTTACGGAAAGTTATCCTAATCCATAGCAATAGGGAATGAAAAAAGTAAGCGCTTGGGCTTTTTGGGGAATCGCTGATTAAGAGACGGAGGCTATTAAGTTTTTATGGAATCCTTTCAAGTGAAAATTAACTACATTAGAGGCCCAGTTACTGCCAGTCCGAGCTTTACGGCTTCAAAACACTCTTTTATTAAGGATTTCATTTTTTACAGCTTCTACTCAAATTTCTTTGAATTTCTTCAACATACTCGATTCCCCATTCCCAATCTTCGTATTTTTTTTTTTTTTTTCTTTTTTTGGTTTCTTTACTCTTTTGCTTTCTTTTACTGGTATATTTCAGTTTAAGGCTGCTTAATTCTTCCTCTTTATCAACAATATATTATTTCAGATCCTCATCATGCATTATTCCACCGCTCTTTGGCTTTCATACGGTCTCTTTATCCAAAATTTGGTATCAGCTTTCACTGTCATTCAACCCAATGCAGCATCTGTATGGGTGTGAGTTATTCGATTCGGTGCGAAGTTCAAGTATTTTACTGAAGGAACTCACCATTCATTCGTTGTTACAGTGCAGGAACGGTTAATTCAGTAATTTGGACTTCCGTTTCCACTGATCCTACATGATAAGAATCAATAGAGTAAGTAAGTGAAGTAAGGACAGCAGATGGACAAAGAAAGGATGTGGACGAGGGAGGAGAGAAATGGACGAGCAAGGACAGGACAGGACAGAGAAAGGAAACAAAAGTTGTTACCTGATAAGAATCAATAGAGTAAGTAAGTGAAGTAAGGACAGCAGATGGACAAAGAAAGGATGTGGACGAGGGAGGAGAGAAATGGACGAGCAAGGACAGGACAGGACAGAGAAAGGAAACAAAAGCTAAAGAAACGGGTGAGCAAAAATATTAATAATGAGAAGAGAAAAGATTGGATGCATTGCAGTCGTAGAGCACATACTTGTTACCTGATAAGAATCAATAGAGTAAGTAAGTGAAGTAAGGACAGCAGATGGACAAAGAAAGGATGTGGACGAGGGAGGAGAGAAATGGACGAGCAAGGACAGGACAGGACAGAGAAAGGAAACAAAAGCTAAAGAAACGGGTGAGCAAAAATATTAATAATGAGAAGAGAAAAGATTGGATGCCGACTCAGTAGTGAGGAGGCATCCTTAAAAGTATTCAAGTTAGGGTATGCATATAAATAGTGATATAGGAGATTATCTAGTGTTAGGGTATCTAAATACATAGGTAGTCGTCTAAATCATATGCTAGGTGATGAAAAGTATAACATGCTTATAGAATATTAACACCCACCCGTGCTCAAGACGGCAATGGTTTTAAATTTAAATTAAGTAAGAACTCATGATGTTTGACTCTTGGTAAGGGTTTGGTAAGTATATCAGCTATCATAGAATTTGTGGAAACATAATTAATTTTTAGTTGTTGAGTATTCACTAGTTCTCGTAACCAGCAAACTTTGGTGTTGATGTGACGAGTACGATGTTGGTATAAAGGATTTATTGCTCGATTGATTGCCCCTTGGTTGTCTCCGTTAAGTAGTACTGATTTGAGAGGGATTGAGAAATCATTAAACAATTCTTTAGTCCACAACAAGTCCTGACCACACTCAGTCATAGCGTAATATTCTGATTCAGAGGTCGATAAAGAAACAGATTGTTGTTTGCATGAGCGCCAACTGATTAGGCCTAGATGAAAAACTAAGGAACCAGATGTTGATTTTGAATCTGTTGATTTATTATAATCGGAATCGGCAAAGCCAGTCAGTGAGCCCAACTCGGAATTGGAGACATTACCTAATGTAAGACTGTAATCTTTCGTTAATTGAAGATAGCGTAGCACATGGAAGAAGGCTATTATTTGCTCATCAGTAGGTTGGTTGAGATATTGCGCTAGTGAACTTGCAGCATAAGCTAGGTCTGGCCTAGTACAGAGGACAAGATAATTCAATAGACCAATGGCTCTTCGATAGTTGAAGATATTAGTTAGCTTCGTATTGTTGTTTTTTGTGAATTGTGAATTGGGGACAAGAGGGGTAGTGACTGTTCGACATTCTGTATGATTGAATTCATTAAGAAGTTTTTGAACGTAAAGTTGTTGTGAAAGAGTGATTGTTTTCTCTGGTCGATTTCGAATGACTTTCATTCCCAAAATCCAATTAAGTTCCCCTTGATCACCAATATCAAAGGCTTGAGTAATCTTTTCCTTGAAATTATCAATTGAAGGACCTCCAATGATAAGGTCGTCAACATGAATGAAGACGTAACAGGGATGTTCATGGTCTTTATGAAGAAATAAACAAGGATCAGCAACACTGGCCTTAAAGTTTATGCTTTCAAAGAAGCTAGTGAGTTTGTTATACCAACATCGTGGACTTTGCTTTAAACCATACAAGGACTTTTTAAGGTGAAGGCATTGCTGATCATCTTTAGGTGTATAACCTTGGGGATAACGAAGATAAATGTCCTCATCAAGATTTCCATGTAGAAAAGCCGATTTGACATCCATCTGACATATCTCCCAATCCTTATAGGCTGCAAGTCCAAGTAGAAAACGGAGAGTGGCCAGTCTACCAGTGGGAGCATAGGTTTCATTGTATTCAATTCCTTCTATTTGGGAGAAACCTTGAGCACATAGTCGAGCTTTGTATTTGATGATATTCCCTTCTGAGTCAGTTTTCTTTTTAAATGTCCAAGTGGTCCCGATTAAATGATTATTACTTGGACAAGCTGATTCCTCCCAAACGTTATGGTGACTGATACTTTTTAGTTCAGCATCAATTGCCTTCATCCATTCATCACTCTCCGGGGAATTCACTGCTTCGTAATAGTTTCGAGGTGTATCAAATGGAGTAACAATCATACAAGCAACATTAGCTCTTCGTTTGGTGGTTAGAATATTGGAAGGGTCAATTTGTGATGATATTTCCTTAGGCGGTTTAGTGTTTAGGGGAACATAATCGTAGTGTTTGAGTTTTGGACCAACTGACGTGTCGTTGTCACCATCATAGTTAGCTTGTCCAGGAACTTCAGGAAGTGGCGATATTGGAGTTTCATCAGAGGAACTAACGTTATTATCATTTGAGTCAATGAAACTGTACTCGTTGGTGATGACTATGTTGGGAAATTGCAATGAGTCAATGGTTTTCCCTTTAGAAATTTGTCCGGACAGATTAAACGTATTTAAGAATTTGACATCGTGGGTAGTAATAATTGAATCGGTGGAAGGAGAGTATATGCGATAGTTGACATGACCATCACAGTAGCCTAAGAAGATACCTTCTTCGCCACTTTTGTCAAACTTGCCCACACGCTTGTGCTTCTGGAGATGATAGACGACATCGGAGCCGAATGGATATAATTTAGATGGTAGTTTAGAGTTTTTATGCCAGAGTTCCCAAGGAGTTTTGCCGTTCTCAAGAGCTGAAGTGGGAAGGATATTTAGCAGGAAGGTCGCTGTGTTGACAGCTTCAGCCCACCACTCTGAGTCGAGGCCAGCTTCAATCAATAGACACTTTGCCTTTTCGACTATGGAACGGTTTCCCCTTTCAGCTATTGGGTTTTGTTGCGGGGAGTAGGGTGCTGTTCGTAAGTGAACTATACCTTTGTTTTTGAGGTGATTTTTCATAGGGAGGTTTACGAATTCTCCACCGTTGTCTGAGACAATGCATTTGACTTTCCTTTCCAACTGATTTTCAACTAAGGTTTCAAAATCTTTGTAGCTTTCAAATGTTTCTGATTTCAATTGGAGAAATTGCACATGACGGAATCGAGAGTGACCATCGACTATTTGGAAGAAGTATGATTTGCCACCTTTTGATTCGGGAGTAATTGGGCCACATAGATCCATGTGGATAACATCCAAGGGTGATTCAGGGGTTGGAAAATTTCCCGAGAAGGGTAAAGCATGAGCTTTAGCAAGAGCGCATGTTTTACAAGAGAAATTAGAGAAATTCAAACCTGGGAATAATTTTTCCATAGTTTGATTATTCGGGTGGCCGTAATTGTGATGTAGTAATTTTAGTCTTTCGTCCATAGAGTTGACATTGTAGATAGGGGAATAAATAGGATCCATAACCAGTGGGAAAGTTAAGATTCGCCCTTTAGAGGAGCACTCTAAGAGAGTAGTGTTCCCATTTTTGATTTTAAACTGTCCTTTTTCGTTAGATATAGTCCATCCGTCCAGTAGTATGTCCACGAGTGAGATAAGATTTGCCTTAACGTTTGGTGCATATAAGGCATGGTTGATGTTGAAGTTATGGCCTGATGATGAAGTAAACATAGCATTGCCTTGTCCAAGGGCAATAAGCTCGTCTCCATTGGCCATTGACAGAGTAGTTTCAGAGTTGTGAAATGTTTTGAAAAATTTTCGATTGTTGAAGATTGAAAATGATGCACCACTGTCCAATATGGCGTGATCATTAGATAAGTCATTAAAAACTGATAGTACTTTGTTTGAGTTGTCAGTATTGCGATTTTCCCTTTCCTTTTTCCTTTTTAGAAATTCGTCACGTTTCTCAGGATGAAGTTGGAAGCAAGAAGATTCAGAGTGTGGCGCTAGAGGATTATGTTTTCCTTTTGAGCAAAGTTGTTTTGTCTTGGTGTCCATTGCCAAGGCAGTACCGATAGAAGATAAGTTTAGTGCTTTACGACGAGTTACTTCTGATTCGATATCTGAGAAAATATTCTCAATAGTCGGTCGTTGGTTGGTGATGTCGTATTTGCTTAAAATGATAGTGGCGGCAGTTTGATATGATTCAGGAAGTAGATTGAGAACGTAGTTTCCCATGATGTAAGATAAGATATTTTCTTTGAACAAGTCGGGAGCAACTTCTCTGAGTAGTCTCATTGTCTCTCTAAAGTTATTCATTGCTTCAAGAATATTCCCTTCAGTAAATTTGATTTTGAAGAGTTGACTGACAACGTATGAGCAGTTTTGTGTTGATTTTGAAGCATAATGATCTTTGATGCGCTTCCATAATTGAGCAGGTTCTACCGCATCGTCGTCAAGTATAAATTTGTGTTGATTGGGCCTGTCCATGAACATCTTGATTATTGTGTTAGTTTGCCTTTGTCGAATATTAAATATATTAAGTAGATCGGGATCGGTAGGAATTGGACATTTTTCGTCTAGAAATTGATCTAGATTTCGAACAGTTAGAGCATATTTAATATCCGTTTTCCAAGAACTATAATTTTTGTCAGTGAGTTTTTCGATTCCTTTAATTTCAGAGTAGTTTGAGGAATCTTGAAGGTAAGAGAAGTTGGGCGTAGCTCTCAATTCTGAGGTGGAGGCCATGTCAGGAGTAAAGGTATGTGTAGAGGATGAACGTGAACTCGAGCGAGAGGATGAAGTGTTGACAGACTGAGGAGTGGCCAGAGTTTATTTAATGCAGTGGCGCTGGGCCCATAACCCTGATAAGAATCAATAGAGTAAGTAAGTGAAGTAAGGACAGCAGATGGACAAAGAAAGGATGTGGACGAGGGAGGAGAGAAATGGACGAGCAAGGACAGGACAGGACAGAGAAAGGAAACAAAAGTTGTTACCTGATAAGAATCAATAGAGTAAGTAAGTGAAGTAAGGACAGCAGATGGACAAAGAAAGGATGTGGACGAGGGAGGAGAGAAATGGACGAGCAAGGACAGGACAGGACAGAGAAAGGAAACAAAAGCTAAAGAAACGGGTGAGCAAAAATATTAATAATGAGAAGAGAAAAGATTGGATGCATTGCAGTCGTAGAGCACATACTTGTTACCTGATAAGAATCAATAGAGTAAGTAAGTGAAGTAAGGACAGCAGATGGACAAAGAAAGGATGTGGACGAGGGAGGAGAGAAATGGACGAGCAAGGACAGGACAGGACAGAGAAAGGAAACAAAAGCTAAAGAAACGGGTGAGCAAAAATATTAATAATGAGAAGAGAAAAGATTGGATGCCGACTCAGTAGTGAGGAGGCATCCTTAAAAGTATTCAAGTTAGGGTATGCATATAAATAGTGATATAGGAGATTATCTAGTGTTAGGGTATCTAAATACATAGGTAGTCGTCTAAATCATATGCTAGGTGATGAAAAGTATAACATGCTTATAGAATATTAACACTACATCCATTGGTATATCATTAGTCAACAACAATCCTAAGTAAAATCAACATTTATAATCTCAATAATACTGCATTTGTGATTAATTTTGCTTTTCAACAGTACCTATCCGACCGCTTTCACACAAGTCATTGAGCAAAACATTACTGCAACCAATTCCAGCTACAATTTAGATCTTAGTAAAATTTCTGGTCTCACGTTAGGTGTTGGCTTTCAAGTCAATTTGGTTGCTTCTGTAAGATATTTTTTCATTTCATGAGCTTGAATTTTATTTTGATACTTCTGTCTTGCAATGATCATCATAGCAAGGTGCAATCCTGGCTCAAAGTGCACCTTTCACAATCAGTCCTAACGCATCTAGCGCCGCTCTTCCTTCGGGTTTTATTGCAACCGCGACACCTCCAGTGGCAACATCTCAACCTCATCCTTCCAGCAGCGCTTCAAATCTGTCTTTGAACTTTATGCTGATATTTTGTTTTATCTTAAGCGGGAGATTGATTATGAGTGAATTTTGAGAATCACTTCCATTATCTAGAGGACAATTTTGCATGTGTCTGTATTTACTGAGATGGATTCTGTTTTAGTATATTTTTTAAGAGGCATGATGTCTTAAACTATGGGTGTTGTGAGGTTGGGAAACTGGTTTCTTGTTTTAAAGACAATGGTCAATAGATAGCAGCAGGTTATAACACATCTATTACAATAGAATGATGTAAGAGTTATTATTCTATTCTATTATTCAAATTGCTTAATAACTATTAAATAATAATACTTTTTGCATAATACGCATTTGGAAACAATAAATTTATTACTGTGGTTATTACTCTACTACTCTAAAAGAATGAGACTTTAGACTTACCCATCATTCATGCTGGTGCCCTAACTGTAAGATGAAATGATTTATAGGTAACAAATAGACTCCAAGTAAGAAACAGATAGCCTCTTGACTAGCATCAACTGTTACCTTACTTTCAGCTTCTGTTGTGCTTAAAGCCACAGTTGGTTGTTTTTTACAGTGCCATCTAACAGCTGCTCCATTGATTGTAAAAAAATAGCCAGTGGTTGATTGATGAGTTTCATGGCAACCTGCCCAAAAAGCATCAGTGAATCCTTCAGGCATTGAATGACTAAAATTTCCAGTGTTTAAAAAAGAGTCATAATTCTTAAAATTAAGTGAAAAATTGATTGTTCTCTTTAGATAGCAAAGAAATCTTTTGAAGGTGGTCTAGTGTTTTATTCTGGGTCAATTAAAATGTTGAGCTAGTTGAATATTAGTGAATTCAATATCTGGTCAAGTACACTGTGAAATATAGTTTAAAAGTCCTACAAAAAAACAGCAGTTGATTTTTAATCGTGAGAAGATTTCAATTTCATTGTCTGTTGCCTTTTCAAGTTGAGTATTGATCATCATAGGCATAGAAATTGGCTTGCAATCTTACATGTCATATGAGAATAAAAGATCTTTTATTTCTTGATCTTGACATAAGGACAAGGTTTTGGCATTAAAGTCTCTAATGACCCTCATTCCCAGAATGAAATTTGCTTCTCCTAAATATTCCATTCCAAAATGTGATTTAATTGCATCTTTGAACCAATCTACATTTTTTCCAAAGATAGAGAGATCATCAACATGAACATGTACAAAAAAAGGGTTTTTATTGCTTTCATGAATAAAGAAACATAAATTGGCACATAATGGGTAAAAATTAACTGAATAAAAGAATTTCAGTAACTCAGTGTACCAACAGCAGGAGGCTTGTTTGGGTCCATAAAGAGAAAATTCAAGAAATAAAACTGGATCTTTAAAATTTCCAGGTTTCTTCATGCCTAAAGAAAAATTCATGAAGACTTCTTCATCTGGTTTTCCATGAAGAAATGCTCCTTTTACATCCATTTGAATAAAATCCCAATCTTCACTATTAGTAATACTCATGAGAACAAATAATGTTATTAGTCTACCTGTTGGGGCAAAGGTCTTGAAATAATTGATGCAAGATTTTTGAGAAAAACCTCTAGCACAAAGGAAAGCTTTGTGTTTGTTGATCTTTCCATCTGCATCTCTCTTGCTCTTAAAAACCCATACAGATCCAATTGCTGGAATTCTATTTGGTCTTTCAACAATATCCCAGAATTTTTGCACTTGAATCATAGTAAGTCCTTTATCAATCACATCAATCCAATAATCTCCATCAGGACAATTAATTACCTCATAGTAAGTCAGTGGATCTGAAAGGACCAAATTTAATGTATAATCATGTTCTAAATGTGAAGAAAGCGAATTGTGTAACATTAATATTCTTCAATTAGAGAAGCTGAGTTTAAATCTCACTGATTACATGTCTTCTTTCCTTTTTTCCTTGGATAATATTTTCAGTGTCAATGACTGAATTTATATCTTTAGACACTATATTGGGTGCTAAATTTCATTCCTAATATTTTTATGAATTAGAAGAAAAAGTATTGTTAATTTCTTGAGAATCAATTTCTGTTTCTAAGGATGGTGATGAGGTATCATGATCAGATTTTTAATGAGATTCAGGTAAAGGCTAATAAAATTCTTCAGTGAATAGATCAACTAATGATGAATTATCTTTTTGTTTAATTCTAAGAAGAAATTTTGATTCATCAAAAAAAACATTGTGTGAATACAAATTTGATGATTTTCTAATCTGAGAAGCTGGTACAAAGTTGTGTCTTCAGCATAAGCAAAAAAACAGCATTTAATTGAGTTGGGACTGATTTTTCCTTTTTTTAGACTTTTATAAATCAATGCATAAGCAACACAACAAAAAACATGCAAATGATCTAATTTTAGTTAATTTTTGAATCTCATTTCATAAGGAGTTTTAAAATTTATTGAAGAGGATTTTAGACAATTCTCAATATTAATTGACATGTTAAAAGCTTCTCCCCAAGAGTTGAGTGTAATTTTTGAATGAAAAAGGAACAATTTTTCCATTTCAGTAGTAATCTGATTTCCTCATTCAGAAATTGGATTCTGCTGTGGAGTACAAGGTGAGTTGGTAATGAATTTGAAAACTTCTTCATGACTTATATTTTTATAGTTTTTATTGGTGAATTCAGTTCTATTTTCACAAACAATATTTAAAATTGTATATGAAAATAATTTTTCAATTTGACTTTTAAATTTGATAAAAATTTCAAAATATCTAATTTGTGACAAAGAATAAATACAAATAAATAAGATATATATGCATCTGTAAGATTGAAATAAAAACAAGCTCTTCCTACTAATGGTGGGGTAGTTTTTTCACTTAAATCAAGATGTATGTATTCAAGAAATATGCTACCTCTAGGAAAAGTTCCACAGAAAGGAAGATGATGATGTTTGGAATCTATGCAGGATTCACAAAAATAAAGATCATTTAAATATTTAACTCCAAAAATATCCTCCATCTTATTTAAATAATTATTATTTGAATTCCCAGGCCTGTGATGCCAGAGAGATTTAGAACAATTAGAAAGAAAAAAATTGATAAGCACTGTAAAAGCCTAACCTGGTACAGCATCAAGAACAACTAAACCTTTATCAGCATTCTCCTTTTCCTTAACAATGGTTTTAACATCTTTAAAAATCAATACTGTTCCATCAGGATTTGTTGATTGACTACATTGTAAAGCACTAAAGGGACCAGTTCCAAACAGATTTTGATTAATGGAAGGAACATGTAAGCAATTAGTGAGATTGATTGCCTCTCTGGGGGTGAATAAGCTAACAGAACCTGATCCTTGACTATAGCTTATTGAGCCATTGCCAAGTTTAATTGGTCTTCAACAGAATCAATAATTTTTAAATTGTTTGCAATTTCTGAACATATGTACAGTAGCTCAAATATTGAAAATGACAAGATTTCCAGCACATAACTTGCTATGATTTACTTTAAAATCTTTTCTGAACCATAACCAAAATTGCCATGAATCCTGGGCTCTGTTGTTTATGTTTTTTGTGAAATAACCCAACTTTTATTCTTTTCAGGATGAAGTTCAAAACAAATTTCCTCACTATGTTTTGTCTTAGGATTGTGTTTTCAATTTCAAAAAACTGGCCATTTCGGCTTATCAACACTTTTGACATTACTTAATAAGGCTGAATTTTAAATAAAATCAGATTCTACTTCAATAGAAAGGCATGCAAGTTGAGATAATAAATTATGGATGGAAAGATTTTGATGGTAAACATCAGAGGAGTGTAAAATAAGTGCTTTATGTGTTTGATGAGAATCTGGTAGAAGTGGTAATATATGGTGAGCTTCAAGTTCACTTTTGACAGAGACTCCAACAGCACCCAACTCATAAATCCTCATTTGTAATTCATTGATGAAAAATCTGAGACCTTTATCATGGGAATTAACATCATGACATCAAGAAAATATAGATTCTATATTAGATGCATCATCAGTGTCATATTGAGTGCTTTGAATTGCTAATATTAACCAGGGAATCTCCATATCTGATTTGATAACTCAAGTGGAAAGATTACCAGCATCAATTTTTGAGATGATTATGTTGGTAGCTTTATCCACTCTTTTTTGAAATTCATATTTGCAATTTTGCAACACATCATCACTAGGACAAGATTGTTTTTAAGTACAAGGGACTTTAATTTATGAAAATTCAAGTGAGAAATCATTCTGATTCTCCATTCATGAAAGTTATCAGATGATAGAATAGGGATATTATGGGACAAATCATTGGAGTTATCAGAGTTTTCCATTATGGAAGTATGAATAGGTCTAACAGTTTCTGAAAAATGTGATGAATCATCTGGTGATAGCATCTTAAAAGTATTGTTTGATGAAATTCAATAATGGCCTGGGCCAATAACCCAAAAGACTTTTATATAAAATAATAGTGTTCTATTAGTAAAAAACTTTAGTCCCTTTATTGAAATCTCTGTCTGATCACCACAGAATATTTGGGGGGGTATTTCTAGCAATACTCCTCATTTAAAAATGTTGGGAAATGTTGGAAAGCTGTTGGAAGGCTGTTGGGAGTTCATTGTGAAACCAGATTTAAATTAATTGGACAAAGATTTGGTAATCAGTTAGACCTAGGTTCAACCAAACTCAATCACAGGTTTCTTGGAGCTTGGTGATTACTTTGATTTTGAGCTGAGCACAGATTGAGCAAAGCTTGAACATATCACTTAACATATCATAATATTCACTTTCCCATCTTGTGGAAAGAAAAATTTGATATTCGTTCTAAGAATATCTACATATATTTTCTTGCCAAGTTGGTAACAGAAGGTTAAACTGTAGTATCTCAATTATTACACTAGACTATATAGATATTTGATAAAACATACAATTCAAATCAATTTTAATATTATTGAGATCACCATAAGTGTCTGTCCAAAGACTTACAAAAATTATGCTAGTATCAAGACATTGTTCTAGGTAGTAGTTTCAATTTGGATTTTGAACTGAAATCTAAAGCATTTTACTATTAGACAGAAACATAAATAAGTGTAATAAGAGTGAAATTATTCTATTTTGTGATTATAATGTAACAATAAAGCATATTTTTATTGAGAAAATTTTTCTTCCTCCACAAACCAAAAGTTTCTCAATAGGCTCAAGATTTATTTTTAAGCCATATTATTCATTTCATTTATCATTGATTTACTTCCAATATTTTTTAAAAAGATAATAATAACACATGTGAAAGAATTATGAGCTTAGCATAGCATATGCTAAAAAGTTATTTTGTCGTTTTATTCAAAACTGATTATTCATTTTTTGCTTCAATTCATCTTTTAACAACCACCATCTTCAGATACTATTCTTACTTAATATGTCAAGTCTCAGATGTTTTGGACAGTTCTCAATAACGATCAATCAAATTTATATGAATGTAATTTCAAGATTTCAAAACTCACCAACCCCCACAATTTTACAGCAAGGCCATTTGAATGTTCATATTTTTAAACTATTTGAAGAAAGAAAACCAACCCTTGTCGGTAATCTTTCTCAAGTGCAGAGTCAGCACATTGGACCACTATTGGGTGACATTGGGTCTGGATCTCACCATTTAAACCAAAGAAGTGTCTTGAATCTTATGAAGCCTTTCTATTTTCATGCTTACTTGGTTCCAGTTTTTGGTAATCAGTATCAACTTTGGGGATGCCTCTTTTATTCAAGTACACTAATCAGTCTTTCTAAAGAAGCATTTTCTTCTTCTCAAATAGATTTATGTCCGATCCTGAACTACGACTCCACTATCTTTTTTAATATCCCGCATGTAATTTTTGAAGGCTCTTTCCAAATATCTCAGAGTACTCAAGATTGGAAAGCTGATCAACTTATCTGAGGAATCAAAACAGTTCTCAAAACACATCAACTTCAAGCAATAAATTTTATGATTGACAATGAACGAATGTTAAAGGAAAATTTGGATATCATGTGGAGGCACCAGGACAACCATTGGCTTAGAACTAGATTTGATGACTATAAAGATCAGTTTCCTAACAATCAATTAACCCCTGGAGGAAACGGGTCAATACTTGCTGATGATATGGGTTTTGGAAAGACGCTTTCAACTCTTTCTCTTATAAGTGCAACTCAAAGTGAAGCAAGACAATTCCAGGTATCAGAAAATCAAGAAGGTATTAATCAGAGTTCAGCCACACTGATTATATGCCCCCTGGCAACACTATCAAATTGGATCAATAAAATAAGTGTGCACTTTGAAGATAATGCGCTTCCTTTCAAGGTTCTTTATGGGAAGGATTGTCAAAATACTAACGTCAATGAGCTACAGGAAACTGCTATTGTTTTAACGACCTATAAAACAGCTAGCCTAACAATGTCAAAAAATCAAAGCCAAAAAAAGATACCGGTGACTCAAAAGCTCTTTTGGTATAGAGTTGTTTTAGATGAAGCTCAGTTAGTGCCCATTTCTATATCTAAAAGTTAAAAATTAATTTTTATAATCAATTTATATAAATATTCTTTTAGTTACATTAAAAATCCTTACTTGCAGAGGGCTCAAACAATATTTGACTTGGAATCCCAACACCGACTATGCTTGACTGGAACTCCACTTCAGAACAGGCCCACTGACCTTCAAAGTCTCATATTTTTTCTTAGAATCGAAAAGTGGAAAGAAGACTGGTTATGGAAGAATTTCCTTTTTCCAGGTTTGCAAAAAGAAAAGGCTAATTCTATTAAATCAATCAATCACTTAAATAAAGTCATAAGCCTACGTAGAACAAAGGATGCAATTTTGTCTCTTCCAAAAAAGATTGAAAGGGGGATATCGGTTCAATTAGCAGATCCATGGAGGTCTAAACTTGATGTGCTTCAAGAAGGACTCACTGAGTAATATGGGCCCTCCAGAAGCACTGACATCCCTTGGGACTCATCTGAGTTTCTAAGATAGCTGATGATTTTAAGAAAATTCTGCAACCATCCAATCTATAAAAATCTGGATGAAACTCCAACTTTTGATTTCACCTGGCAGCATTCCGCAAAGATATGTCATCTTATAGGCCACTTAAAAGACTTTTTGTCTGGCGAAAGGGGTATAAATTTTCCAAAAGCTGTTATATTCTCCAACTTTGCAGACTTTTTGCAGATGTAAGTGATTCTATAATGAATTGTTTTACAAAATTGTGTTGGCTTATTAAAAACAATTTTCTAATATTTCAAAATAGAATAAAAATGGCTTTAGATGACCACAATATTAGGTATACCCAGCTTATGGGTGAACTCAGCAGGACAAAGCAAGACAAAAATATGCATGAATTCCATTTTAATGAAAATTGCCAAGTTTTGGTTGGAACAATTCAGGCTGCAGGAGTGGGTATAGATCTCAGGTGTGCTCAAAATGTATATATAATGGTGAGCTCAATATCTTTTATTTCATATTAAGAACAAAAATATTAAATTTTTTATATGTTCAATGTTGAAATAGGAGCCAAATTGGAATCCAGCAGTTGAGCAGAAGGCTGTTGATCAGCTGTATAGAATGGGGCAGCAAAATGAAGTAAATGTTTTGAATTATTTTGTACAAGGAAGTATAGAATTCAGCATGTATAAGATTCAAAGGAAAAAAATGGAGCTAACAATGTAAGCCTAATTTCATTTCTATAAATTTTAATGATAATAGTAATAATTAAAATTATGTTTTTGTTTTCAAGGCTAAGTGTCCCAAACAGTGGAAATGAGGAGTATGAGTGTGCAAACCTATTATTAAGGGAGTTTGTCAATCACTCACATTAGAGGAAGAAATAATTTCAAGGAGAGCAGGTAAATTTATGGGATTTTGAGGATTTAAAAGTCTGAGTTGTTGAGGATTTAGAGATGCAAGATATAAGGGAGAATAACAGTCATTCGGCAAACCCCAGGGGACATGAGAAGGATTAAGGTTAGGGGATAATGTTGAAACCAAACCGATTCTTTTGTACAAGGCCAAGTCCTTTAGCACACTTCCAGAGTAGGTTGAAGTATCTTGAATATCAAAATGTTGTTGGACAAGATATTGTGCAACTTTAGAACAATCTTCAGACCTCCATTGCATTAAGATACGTCTTAACAATCCATCATTATCAATTTTGGTGTCTGAACAACACTTGATGTTTGTGAAAAGGTTGTGATAAGTTTCACAATGTGGAAGTTTTTTAAGAAGTTTAGTCCGGTTAACTGAATTCTAAGAATCTTTTTTATTTGAAATAAAGGTCATAAATAAAAACGGTTGAAAAAAAGGGGATTTTCATACTTTTTTTTTATTCTATATTTATGCTTTCTCATTTTGATTATTTCTTGAGAGCTATGAGAATCCTTCCCAAGTCTTAATTTATCAGCATGACCTAAAAACCAACGGTGAGGAACTCCCATTTGATTTGAGAAGCTAATTTGAGTTGAGTCAATTGGATATGCAATCAAATTATTGGTTTTTAACGCATTGTCCCAGTGTTTAATGAGAATATTTGCCAAGACCTGGTTCCATTTGTCAAACCAATCTAGTTTCCAAGCAAAAGTTGACCCTGGGAAACCACACATGCAAAGGTGCTCAATAAAAGATTCACGGAAAATTGGTGGAAACTTTTCCGAAACCGCTGAATTTGATTCTGGATGAGGTAGTTCAAAGGCGATGTTGCATGAATTCATGTCAAATGATGAAAATCTGTCTAATTGCTCTTCAGTAGGGTTTTGTTTCCATCCATTTGATTCTGGTGACATATCCAAAAGTGAACAACAAAAATTGTGTATAGATCTACAAAATTGAGAATTGAATGGAGGTAAAGTCTCATTAAAAATTCTATTAAGTGTTTGTGTGTTTGTGGGCAGGTTTCCATGAGGAAAGTAAGAGCTACTAGGGTTCATTAAGAATTATATTAAGAAAGTGTTCAATTAAATTAAACAAAGAGGAAGGATAAATTGTTGAGCTCCAAAACTTTATGATCAAAGTTGATTTAAGGAGAAATATCACAAAAATTAAGAATAAGAAATATTTCAACTATATGGCATTATAATATGCAATTTGAACACAAAAGGAATGGTATAAAATTAAGAGAATGATTATGTGATAAAAGCAGACTCATTTGAGAAACGGATTTTTTTTTCTTTTCAAAAAATTCTTCCAAAAAATAATTTGATAAATATGAGGCTATGTTCATTTTTTGATTACCAAAAAATTATTTTTGGTTCAATATGATAGTAATAAATATTCCATTGAGTAATTTTTGTTCAACCTGAATAAATAGACTATAGTGTCACTTCATCACATTAATGTATAAAAATTTATACAAGGTTTCAGATTTTTTGTAATGCTTTAAGGTTTACACTTTTGTAGCATCTATTATTTGAGTATTTTTGATTTTTTCTTTATGGAAAATTCTACCTAGTACAGACCAATTTTCAAAGTGAAAAAAATATGTTTGTGATTGTTTTTTATAAAATATTAACCTAATTTTTGGGTTTAACTTTGATTTTTGGGGTAATTTTTAAAATAATTATGTTAAAAATATGGATTAATTTTCTTATAGTCCATAACTAAGAATTTTTATCAAAATCAAATAATTATAGGGTAGTTAGATATAACTCAGAAGGCATTTGATAGAAAAATAATTAAGATGCTTGTGCGTACAATAGAAATTTTTCTATGATAGAAAATATTCTGATAAACATGCATGCATTGTTGTACAAATGCAGAGAGTATACAGAATACAAATAAAGTAGACTGCATAACTTTTAATTAATATATAATTTATCTGATTAAAAATTAAACATTTAAAATTAAATAATTTCAACCCATATTCCATCATATTCTTTTGATAAAAAAATGTAGCTTATATAAGCTAGTGCCTTTCAAAAAAAGGAATACTTTCAATTGGTAACTTCCAATAGCTAACTTATTCCTACAATTATCACAATTACAATGCCTCTATTTTTTCATGCATGTCAATGTCAAGATCTTGGATGTGTCAATAAAAAGTATCAAACTTCTTCTGGGTCCTTTGAAGTTGGTATGGCTTTCAAAAGCTCTAATTCTTACACAAAACATCAAGAGGAAAGAAATAGGAAGGCCCAGATGGTTATTTCTTCCAAAAATCCACTTAACATTGGAAGTTCCAGCTCCACAGAAACAGTAAGCTGTATATCTATAGTTCAATATGAGAATAAAAGTCTTTATGATGTTTCAATGATTTATTACATAGGGGCAGTTGCTATTGGGGGCAGAAGTATCTTCAACAGTCTCTAGAAACTCAAATCTTGGGGAACGGTATAGAAAAATAATTATGTGGCAGGCAGCAAAGATTTCTCTGATTCATCATTTGAGCAAAGAATGTTGTACTCAATTTTTGGATGAAGAAATTAAGAAGCTCAAAATTCTAGGTGATAGTGGAATACTGGATTCTGATAGCATTGTCCACCTGATCCCACGCTTGATAGATACAGTTTTTAGTTGATTAAAGCTCAATCAATCATTTTTCACTAAAACATGCTGTCCTAAATGCTTTTCTCTTTATGAGTGTAACTCTGAATCTCAACCATCTATACTATGTTGCAATCAACTGTTTCTTTCATCATCAAAGCGCTATTTAAAAATGTTTGGAGCAGGACAAATTGCAGTTAAATGTGATGAAAGGCTGTATTTGATGGAGGAACATCAAGAATATGTAAAATACTTATCTCTTAAAACATTTCATCACCATTCTTTTATTGACTGGCTTAAGGAAAAGATCAAACTGTTCAAATTTGAGCTTCTGATTGAGAAGAAAACCCCTGTGGCAGAACATGTAGAGTGTGATTTGATGAAGGATGTTTGTGATGGTTCAATTTGGAAAAACTTTCCCATTACCACTCCAGCTCTGGATAGCAATGACGATGAATATACAATAACTTAAGGCAACTTAATGTTTAATTTATATGTCGACTGGTTTAGGCCTGGTGGCAATAGGATTGGAGGTCATCAGAAGTCTGTAGGAAATATTATGATGGTGTGTATGAACCTACCTCAAGAAGATAGATAAAAAATGGAAAATCTTTTTTTGTATGCTATTATACCTGGACCAACAGAACCCACAAGTGAAAAGCTTAATCACCTTCTAAAACCACTGGTTAATGATCTACAAACTCTATGGGATGGTATATTGATTGAAAAGACGCATCTTTATCCACAAGGCCAGAAATTAAGAGTTGCATTGTTCTCTTTGATAGGTGACATTCTTGCAATACGAAAATTGGCTGGCTTTTCGAGTCACTCTTCAAGAATGTTCTGCTCTTTCTGTAATATCTCTAAAGATGAAATTAGTGAAAAGAATGTGGGAAATTTTTCATTACGGAATCATGAGGATCATATGTGCTGGGCAACAAAGTGGAAAAATTCTAAGTTACATTGGGAGCGTGTATCAATTGTTCAGAATCATGGGGTACAATGGAGTGAGCTGAATAACCTTGAATATTGGCGTCTAACTGAATATTGCTCAATTGATTTTATGCATTCACATATGCTTGGCGACCTAAAAGATCACAGTCTAAGCTATTTTCAAATCCAAAATTCAGCAAAAGATCTAGAAAGAAAGCTGGAAAAGGATAAAAATTGGCATGTAAGAGAAGAAGATGATGATTTCTTTTCTGATACTTCACTGCACAAAAATTCGAAAAAACGTAGAAGTAGCTTAAGCACCACGAATAATGATGATGATGATACAGGACACACAAGACAGCACAAGCGGCAAAGACGTACGAGTTCAAGACAGTCATCAAGTCATCATGGACTACATAATGAAGGATTGGGAACAAATCGATCAAGAAGCCAGAGTAGGTCATCCAGCTCCAAATTTATTCCTCCATATAGCGATGTGGCCTCAATACAGTCTCACAGCAGTGACAGTAGGAATTCATTTTATAACTTAAGGCAAAGGAGCATTAGCATATCACAGAGTGAAGGATCTCACTCATCAAATGAGACAGCTAGAGATGAAGAAAATAAAAGGAAAGGTAAGGAGAAAGAAAATGAAGGTAGTAGTAATCCACGAATCACCGCAGCAGAGCTACAGGTTGTATGGAAGATGATTGATCAAGTAAGAAGACCTTCCTGGCTAACACGAGTTCCAAAATCAGTAGGATTCAAAAAGGCAGGATCCCTCAAGGCAGCAGAATGGCACATGCTGTATACTCTCTACTTCCCTTTGTCACTTATACCCCTTTGGTTTGAAAAATTTAAAGAATCTGAATCTTCACCTTCCTCAGCTGAAAAACCAAGAGAATACTATCTTCTCAAGTCACTTGTAACATTATGCTCGATCACCAATTTTTTGACATTAAAAAATATACAGACTAATGAGCTTAAAGATCTAGATCAATTTCTGTTAGAGTATCGTGAGTTCCTGGAAGAGGGTTGGAAGAATATTAATGCAAAGCCAAATCTGCATATCACTCAACATTATCCTGAAATGATAAAGCGTCTTGGTCCACCATCAGGTACAGCCACTTGGTCTGGAGAGTGGGTAAATCATATATTATCTGAAATTCCAAACAATCACCATCCACGTATGTAATTTTTGTAAGCAATGATTTAAAAACTCAGCAGTGCTAGTTTATTAATATTTAACACAGGAGAGATACCGCTAACAATGCTCAAACATTGGTATCGGAAGTCTAGGGTATTAGATCTTGGTGAAGCTGAAGATAATGATCAATGTGAGACTAAAAAAAACCATATTGATCTCGATAAACAAAACAAATGGATCCATCTAAGTATGGCATTATTTACTAAATGGGTAAGGGCACAAATGGGAAAAGAAACTTCAAGACGGGCTTTGACACCATCGGAGAAAAGTGGGGATCGGGTAGTTGAAAATGTAGCAAGCATATTGATACATGGAAAGAGGTTTACTAGTTACCATTGACACATTGCTAATTCAACGATTGAATTCTACTATGGAAAAGATAGCAAGTTTGGGCAAATTGATGATCTTTTCAGGTCAAATGAAGAGAATGATCAAATATATTTAATAGTAAGTCCTTTCAAAGAGCTCCGTCCAGAAGAAACATCAAAGGATCCCTATGAGCTTTTCCCACAAGTGCATTGTCAGTTAGTAAGAGTAGCCAAAGCAACTCAAATTTTGATTAAGAAAGATGAAATAATTGTACATGAAGCTACTGTCGAGCACAAAAAAGGAAATTTTTGGAATCAAAGAAGAGGTTGTCACTGCAATTGGACTGCAGACAGTAGTGAGTGAAAAAATTAATCAAATTTATTTTCTATTGACTAACATCTTTTTGTTAATTTGGGATTCGGGAAATTTGTAGGATTGGTGATGTTTGTAAATGGTGAAAGAAATAATTCAATGCTCAATTAAAAAATGCAATGCATCCAACTTACCTTATCATAAATCAGTGAAAAATTACTTTGGTTGCTTTTATTGCGAGAGAACCCATGCTTTCAATGAGTCATTTTTATCTTAAATGTAAGAATGAATGAAAGAAAATCATTATAATGAGAAATATGATAAAATTGTTACTTAATGAATAATCTTCTTGCTCATTTGTCTACTATAAATATTTTGACCTTCCCACTTTAGCTGATAGCTATATATTATTCACTTTATTTATCCCCAAGATAACATACACGTTAACAAGACTATAAACATAGTATCTTTTTTTACTTTAACTTTGATAGGTATAAATTTTAAAGACTGATTATTTTTCTTTTCTTTTCTTTTATTACAGTTCATTATGGATGATAATTTTGAAGGGATGTCTGTCAACCCAACTGATTCCTATTTTTTTCCACCTCAACATACTAATACTGGAAATACTCCACCACCACCCGCTTCTGATCCACCTCCAGATGCATCTCAATCTGTATCGCCTAATCCTAACCCACCACCTAATCCCAATCCAGGCCAAGAGTCTCATGCAGAACCGAGAAATTTAAATCCCAATCATCTTTCTGCCCCTGAAAGTGCTTATCAGCATGCAGATCAGCTAGGAAGAGATTGGGCTAGTGAAGTATTGAGGGAATTTTTTGGAGACCAATCATCATCTGCTCAGACTAACCAAGGAGCAAGCACAAGTGGAGCTGGTAAGTCAAATTTGTAGTGTATTCTTTTATTGAAAAAGAACAAATTTAATTAACTTATTTGAATTGTTAGTGAATCCCTCAATCATTATAGGTATCAGTGATGACCACAGACTCAATTCAGCAGAGTCTCATGAATGAGAACGGGGGTTAAGGGCTGTAAGAGGCTTAGTTAGAAGGAATGATGTTCCCAGGAGCTCTGACAGTCTAAATAGAAATATTTACCACTTTCTGAAGTATTGTCTTGGGGGACCAACACAAATAACAAAATATCCTGCGAGCCCAACACCTTTGGAGATTGAAAATTGGAAAGCTTGGAACCAATTCAAACTGTCCTAACCCAAGTCCAATCTTCTAACCGTGCCAATTCTGCAGCTGATTGAAAATTTCTGATAACCAATTCTATAGCCTTCTTGTGATTCAAAATTTGACTACCCAAATTTTTTCCAGCACCTGAGCCTTGAGGACTAAAAGGAGGAGCACTGATCCCACTTTCTGTCAAAAGAAGCTTAGAGCGTGACTTGAAAGAAAAAGGTTTTAGGAAATTTGCCTTTGATTGGACTTGCTGTGATTTTTTGGAATCAACTTGGAATCAAGTCATGGGAAGCATAGTATGCGACCACTGTACCAGATGGCTCACCACCTTGAATACAATCGATCAGTCAAAGCTTCAGTTCACTCAATGTGTTATTGAGAAATGGGTAGTTAATAAGGGGAAGGAGATGATAAGGTTGTTTGGGCAAGAAGAGGAAAGGGTAGCAAGAGAAAAGATTGAAAAGAGGGCAAGGGCACAAGTAAAACGTTATCGGACCAAGGTAAGTTTTTTATTTTACTTTGCTTTTTGTTATTATGAAGCTGATTTAGTTGGAATTCAGATTGCTAGTGCACGCTACAAGTTAGCAAGAAATCTCTGCAGTGATGTGCCAGGTTTTGTTGTGCTTTTTCATGATACTAGGTGCATCTCTGATATCAAGGAAGGCCCAGCACCAGCCCCAACTTCACCTACCCGAGCTATTCCAGGATGGCAAAATCCTGAACTCAATGATTTGTTTAAAAAAATGGATAAGATGACAAGGGACTTAGCCCATACACCAGCTCAAAGAGAGTCAGCATTAAAAACATATTCACGGTCATCAGAAAGGACAGTTGCACAAAATGGTGTATTCAATGTTCCCAAATACCTCCCCAAGAATTGCTATTCAGCAACATTTTTGCAAGGATTATCTGTGAATGAACGTGAGTCACTTGGGGTTGGAGCTGATATTGATCTGGTAAAGATTTGGGAAGCAATTAATAGAGAATCAACATCATCATAACTTAGGTATAACGGTGATCTTCTATGTATTATAGCTATCTTATATTGAATTTTATGTATTCTGTTTTTTTTTTCAAAGCAGCTTGGTAAATTTTATAAAGTGATATTGAGAGAGAGTAACATTTTTTTTAAGAAAAAAAAATAATGTATGAGATATAAAAATGTATTTTCAACAAATTGATGGTCCATACCTCTTTATGTCACATTTATGTATCCATATTAAATTCAATTGAATTTAATGTTGGCCAATACATAGTGAATACATGCTATGCCACTTACACTTGCCAGGCATAGCTACCATTAAATATGCCAGTATCAAAATTATTTTTGATCAAAATCAATGAGCATGTTAATCATGAATTACAGGAGTCAACTGCATATTTTAATGCATGGTGCCCTTCCAACATTAATTTCGATCTAAATTTATTTTGATATTGGCATATTGCATGGTGTCTATTCCTGGAAAGTGTAAGTGGCATAGTGTGTTTTCATTACGTATTGGTCAACATTAATTTCAATAGAATTTAATATTGACATTTGCATATTGAACCCAAACCAGCAAACAACCCAAATAATTCTTCATAAAACTTCTCATTAATTTCAATAGAAATTAGGGTTGACCATATACATATTGAATGGTAGTTATATCTGGTGTGTGTAAGTTGTAAAGCTTGTGTTCAATGTGTATTGGTCAACATTAATTTTGATTGAAATTAATATTAATGTGTAAATGATATATACATGCTCAATATGCATTTTAATGTGTTTACTTAATAATAGAGGGCCCTACTTTTCTTCTTACAGAAAAATGCTTGGTGGCATGTCAAATTCAATTTTTATTAAAATTAATTTTGACATGTTACCATTCATAACAGTAAGCAACTGAATGCATAAATTGATGATAATCATGAACCTTAATTTCGATCGAAATAATGTTTCCAAGTGCAGATTGAAAAAAAGCTATGCCACTTACACTAACCAGGCATATTTACTATTTATTATGTATTGGTTAACATTGATTTTTATAGAAATTAATATGGATATGTAAATTTTATATTTACCCTCAATATGTATAGTAAATTTCTATACTTAAACATACTTTCTGTCCTTTACATGTCATGCAAAAAAGCATTATATCATTTCAACATTAATCATGATCAAAATTAATGTTGGCATGCCATTATGCATTGAAACAACTAACAGACTAAAAAAGTTTATGATCAAAATTCTCATTAATTTTAATCAAAATTAATGTTGACCAATACATATTGAATATAAGTAATCTCCGCTTACTCAGACCAGATATAAATACCATTCAATATGTATATGGTCAGCCTTAATTTCGATCAAAATTAATGGGCAGTTTCATGAAGAATCTTTTGGGTTGTTTGCTGGCTTAGGTTCAATATGCAAATGTCAATATTAAATTCAATTGAAATTAATGTTGAGCAATACATAATGAATACACACTATGCCACTTACACTTTCCAGGCATAGCTACATGCAATATGCCAGTATCAAAAGTAATTTTGATTGAAATTAATGTTGGCAAGGCACCATGCATAAAAATAAGCAGTTGACTCCAGAAATTCATGATTATCATGCTCATTAATTTTGATTGAAATTAATTTTTGATACTGGCATATTTAATGGTAGCTATGCCTGGCAAGTGTAAGTGGCATAGCATGTATTCATTATGTATTAGTCAACATTAGTTTTGATCGAAATTAATATGGACATGGACTATGCATAAAATTCCAATAAGTATAGGTAAGCTAAGCAGTTAGATTAACTGGTTTGATCAAGTACACCATATAAAAATTGATGTTTTAATGCCTTGGTTAATTTTGATTGAAATTAATTTTAAGCCATGCATGTTGAATTTTATCTATGTCTGTGTAGTACATGTGAAATGGCTTGTATTCAATATGCAGGGGTCTACATTTATTTTGATTGAAATTATGAGGTTCATTGCCTCATATATTTGGTGGTTTCTGTCAGGGTTTAATGCATGGTGCCATATGATACTTGTTAATTCCTATCAAAATTAATTTCAACACAAATATATTGAATACAAACCATGGCACTTACAGTACTTGGTCATAGCTAAAATTCAATATGCCAGTCTCAAAATTAATTTCGATAGAAATTAATCAGGATCCATGAAGTTTATCAATAGTGTATGAGTTAAGTTTAAAGTCATATGTTTCATCATTTTCTTGCACCCATTTCTAGGTTATCTCAACAATTTTTTTCAAGTTTTATTATATTAATCAAAACTGTGGTAAGTTGTGAAAAATTAGCTAATCCAAATCTCAAATTGAATATTAATATTTTAATAATTTTGAATGTTGCTTAAGGTATTTCATTGGGTGATTCATAATAATATTTTATCAACTTAGTAGGCCTATAACTTTTGAAAAGTAACAATATTGGTATAGTTAGGAACAAAAATGCAATATCTTGTGCAGACTAAGATATATTGTTAAATAAAACTATTCAATTTTTTTTTCCCTTAGTTGTATCCAAGTTTATCAATGGTTTGGTCACGGTGCCCACACCCTAGCCTGACACTCCTCCTGTCACTTAAAAAACCAATTCTTATCTTAAATTCTAATGTTACCAATTTTATATTTATAATTCATTTCTTGTTTGATGAGGCATATCAGTATATTTGTGAATCTTGCATTGTCATCTGAAAGTAAATTTAACAAATATTTATAAAGCATTATCCTTTTTTTTCATATAATATACTAATTAAGTGTATCTCCATTGTTTAGGAGTAAATTCTAATTTAAAAAATTTTTTATTTACCCGTGGCAATTTGCATATGGGATATACATTTGTTATTATTTGTTTTTCACACTAAAAGTCCCCAAAGAATTCCTAGTATTTTCTGTTAGCTACATCAAATTTCGCTTCAATATAAACAGATTGAGATTTAGCATGTTACTCAGTTTACCCCACTATGAATAATACATGTTAAAAAAAGCTCAAATAATATAAAATACCCCTCTTTATGTTTTCTGTTTCTTTCATCCTCACTTTAATTTTAATCTTATTCAATTTTTTATCCTATTAAATTATCAACTTCAATTTTATAGAATAGAGTTTCTTATAATTATTCATCATATTACATCATAATTTTTTGATATTGAATACTTTTTTTTAATATTCATTAATCAATATGTCTAGTATTCAAAATCCTACACCTCCACTTTGTATGTATATCATGTTCCTCTCTCTTAATTTATATATTTCACTTATTTTCTATATCTTTTTTTTTCAAAAAATTGATTTTCCAGCGCCCAAATGTGTTTCATCCCACTCTCTGATTGATACTTGCTTTGAAGCTTTTGAGCTTGCACCATGTCTGCCACATGGCATGGCACCTAACCCTCCTGTACTTAGAAATGAGAGGCAGGAAATAACGAGAGTTCAGTATTGCAATTTACTTGAATTGGCTAGACATAAAACAGAAGAACTTGTCAAGATCCTTAAAAATAATCCTTCTCCTTCATATTTATCTAACCCTTGTAATGACTTACTCCAATATGTGAAAAGCCTTGAAAAATGTATGTTATTCACTATTTTTTTCTCCTTTTAAATTATTAGATAAGATTATTAATATTTTTTTTTCTTCATATATATTTGTAGCTTACAAGGAGGAAATGATTCCTCCTGATGATATCATTGTCATTAGGGATGATGATGAGACAGATGAACCATCAGCTTCAACTCATGCTTCAACTTCTAAGGAAAATCTTGAAACACCTGTTATCTGCTCCAAGAAAAAGAAATTATCCCAAGGCTCCTCTTTTGTTTGACGTATTAAACCGGCTTCTGCTAATGAATTTTCTGATGTATCAAATAATAAATCTCAAAAAAAAGCAAAGGCTTTGATAATGAGTATATTCTTGTTTCCTTTTTTTTTATTTTTATTCTTTTATCTTTAAAATTCTATCATATAAATATTTTATTGCTTACATATTGTACTTTTTATCTTTCTTTTGCTATTTTGTACCAGAAACTTACCTACTGTAGATTGTTCCATCCATAAACGCCCTCTCCCTGATGAAGATGATGAAAATAGCAATGAAAATAGCAATGATGAACTGTCAGAATATGAAGTTATGCTTGCTCATCAAAACAAGAAAACTTTAAAATCTTCTTCAAGACATGAAGATATGTTTGATAAAGATGATGATTCAAACCACTCATCACCAAATTTCTTCATTTCTAAGAAGCAATACCCATCACCTCCTAAATTACCTACTTTGCCACTTTGAAAGCTTCTCTACCAATGAAATCAACTCCAATCAAGATATAAAAAAAACATCTAACTTATTCACCCTCAGTTCTAAAAGAATCTGATTTGCAGGAGGAATTCTGTAAAATTCATAATTTTTATAAAGGTAGAATCAGCACAGCAAAGGTCCTCAGGTTGTGGTTGGAAATTGTTACTCTCCTCGAATTACGCTCTTCTAATTCTTCCCAAGAACCCATGTTAAATATTCCAATGTTTACTTTTCATTGGGAAAAATCTTGTGGAGAAGATTGGCTTTCAAAACTTACTGAGTTATATAAGTTACCTTAATTTTTAGTCTTGACTTTGTTCTTTTACTTATTTTTTTTCCTTTTGTAGCAAATATTTTTTTAGAGATTGATAGCTCACAGCTATGGGTACTCAATAATATTGATTTCAAAAAAATGGAAGATTTGTGTGATCCTGATGGTTTAAATACTGAAATTCTTTCCTCAACAAAGAAAACGGATCACCCTGAATCCAATCTTATCCGAATGCTCATGAGATTAATAATCCCTAGTAACCACTGCCGTTATTCATGGGTATCTCTTATATCATCTTCACTTTATCTGACGGCACATGAATTCAGCCAGCTTCCATCACATCAAAACATTAACTCAGATTGTCCAATTGAACTTGGTATTCAGCTTCTAGCTCACCTTTCAAATCTGAAGAGTCCGATTCCTGATGGCTTAGAAGTTGGTCCCACTGCACTTCAAACCCGTGATATATCAATGTCAACTCTTCTTCAAATCAGAAATATTATCATTGATATAATTATGTCAATTATCATTCTTAAATCAAAATATTGTGCTTCAACAATATCAAGTGGCAAGACTAGCAAAGCTCAACAATCAAGTCAGAAAAACGAAAATACTGAACTGACTATAATGAGACAGAAACAAAAGGCTGCACTAAACAAGATAAATTCTGAATACTCCCACCACCAATATCAATCTTTCACATTCTATATAATTGATGGTGTCCGTGGTTTATTTCTGAGCGCTCAAGATCATAGATTGGCTTCAGCAGCTGATTGCTTGGAGGTAATATCAGAAATTAAGTTTCTTAATTTAAATGAAAAAAAAACATTTTATGGAAGAAATAATTTGGAAAAATTTAAATAACTATATTTGAACATTAATAAAACCTTTTATGGGCAAGTGTGATCCATTTCCTTTAAAATGTGATACCCCAAGTCCTCCGGGAATTGCTAGGGCTATTTCTGCAGATTTTCTTAATCACTGGAGCTCCATTCAGCCAGTATCACCTTTTTTTTCTAAACATAGACTTTCAATAAATTAATATTCCAACATGTAAATAGATAAAGTTCTGTCTATATGATTTATCTTGTATAATTCAAGTTATTTTCCTTCAAATACGTCAAACATGTGACCATCTTTGAAATTTATTAAGAAACCTTTGACATGATTTTCTAAATTAATTATTAAAAAAATTGTTGTAAGTCCAGCAATAACAAAGATTTTAAAATCTACTTATATGATTTCAAATACTTGTATTGAATTCTTAAATATTTTATTGTTTATATAAAAATATGATAACTGCTCTATTTTTGTTACTTTACCTTTAATATTAAATAATCTATTAATTATTACAAATTTTTTCACTGATTGTAACATTTTTAATCAGAAGTAGAACAACTTAAATAATTAAATGTGTGTATTCTTAAAAAATACAATTTAATCTATTTTTGATTCAAAATTCTTTCATCAACTCTTTATTATTAATTTTTTTATTAATAAGCTTGTTTGACTTAAAATATTATACAGTTAATTTGGTAGCATTATAAGCACATTTTTATGGCTAATATATTTCAAATTCTTAATTATAGTTTTTGTATTTTAGAACCTTTGCTACCAATTTAATAAAAATGACATTTAAAGATTTCACAGCTTATATGTTTCCTCAAAAGTAAATCAAATTTTCTTATAATATTATGAAAAAAAAATTATTCTATTTCACAAATAAAAAAAACAGATAATACTTTAATCATCACAACTGAAAATGTTACAGCTACTCCCAGTATTTATCATGTTTAATTTCACATTAAGTTGTATAAATATGATATGAATTTTTAATATTTAATTATCAAAATTTTTTAGATTTGTCTTAACATTAGATAAATAATACTTTGCTGAATTTATTTCTTCCTCTATTAAGTCATCTCTTTTAAAAAAATCTCAAAGCAATAATCAAATATTTATACCTATCTTTTTCTTCTTTAATTTCCAAGTACTCTGAAATATCAATATCAAAAACATTAAGCTTTTCTATAGCATGAAAAATTATAGTGCTGATTTGAATAGAAGAACCTATCCTTGTGAAGACATGAATTTCGTGACATCTTGAGGTAAAATGCCTCAGTTGATTGGCAGGCCATAACGTCACTGTTATTCCATTAGTTGCTTCAAAGTTAATTTTACTTCAAATTTTGGGAAACATAAGTTCTCCACCTGTTTGTCGTGGTTGGGTCTTATCGTACTTCATATGAATGGTATTGTTTTCTGTATCTTTAGGAAAAAATATTCCTAAAGTATACTCACTTGCATCCTTATCACGATGAACCTCATTGAAGAATCCATTACCATTTGCTCCAGATGTCCAAGTTAAATTACTAGCAAACAGTACACCCTCTTCTTCACTATAAACTTTTTAAAATCCAGGAATACCAAGTTTTGCACAAAGATTAGTTGCCTTGTTGTACTTTACATATGATATTTTTTTAAAAAAATATTCAAAGTACACTGCAATCCTCTTCATTCGTCTTTTATATTCATCCATGCGTACAATCTTATCAGTGTATTCATCTGCAAGTAAAAGCATTCAAAAATTCAGTATTTAAATTAAAAAAAGTGATACTTACGAATATATAAAGATTTCTTCCTATCTAAAATAAAGCCACCACCAAACATTTTTCCAAAACCACCAGCTCTTTGATGATAACCATTATTTGTAATTTCATGTTTGCAGTAAGAAAGATCCTTAATGCATTGCACCATAGCTTCTAACATATCTAGTTCTTTGAGCTCATGAATTTCAAAAGTCTGCACAAGAACATTAGGTATTAAGACACCTTTTGGTTTATAAATACTACAAAAAGGAAAAAAATTGTAATAATTATTGCAATCTGTCATATTATTTGCATAAGATTGTGCATAGAAATGTGGCTTCTTCCCATTTGTATCCATTCCAAGAGCATTTACAAGTTTTATTCCGGTAGCAATGTCTTTTGCCCACCTATTGTTAGAGTTCTTCCCTGGCCGTTTTTTTTTTCAAATTGTTACTCATTGATGGTTCAATACTAAGAGAATTCAATTTTGATTTAAAATAGAAAAAAATCAAAAATTAGAAAATAGTAACAGAATTTCAATTATCAGTCAATGATACCTTTAACTTTATCATATATTAAATATTAGAAATACAAAAGTTAGCATATCTACATATTAGTAAATTTATATACTTTTTCTTTATTTCAAATATTAAGAAAGTGTTTCAAAGGTATACTTTATTAAATTATACATATAAAGAGTATAGCTTTATCCTGTATGCATTCAGCAAGTACAAGATTTGGCTCTACACTTAATATTAATAATATAATGAAAGTATAACTCCAATACACTAGTAATATTAAAAATTTTACAGAATTATCATATCCACACATATAAAATGAAAAATCTTGCTCTGACCAATATATTGACTTAGAAAGTTATACTTCAATAATTTATTGATTTTCAAATTGTAGCATTGTCCTGTATGCTTTCAGCAAGTACGAGACTTTGAAACAACTTAAAAATCAATAAATTAAAGTTAAAGTACAAACAATCTAATTATTATTATGAAAAGCAAAACATTATCCTGTATTCTTTCAGCAAGTATGAGATGATGTTTTACTTTTCATATTAATAATTTAATGGTTGAGAAAGTATTAAAGAAATATAGAAAAATGATAAGCAAAACATGAACTTAAGTGTCTAAAAAATATTCTTCCATTTGTAGCTGATTGATCAAAATTAATTATAAAGTTTATTTTATAATTAATGTTTTAAAAAATAAATGGTTTGATAAATAAATTGAACATTTCTGATAAGAAATAAAGAAAAGTAAATTGACAAACAAATAAAAAAACTTTAAGTTAACTGAAAAAGAATTTTTTTATAATAAATCAAAAGGGTACAGAAAAAAAAACCATAAAAATAAATTCAGAATTAAAATCATTAGATTAAATTTTCAAAAGTGTAAAAAAGCGTAACAAACCAAAACGATATGAAATGCTATAGAAAGAAAAATTTGCTTACCAGTAATCAGATAAGGTCAAGAAAATAGTACCAATAATTCAAAATGATAAAGCAAAAATATGATTGATAATTTTTGAAAAAGGTAAGTGAGAAATAGAAAGGAAAAATAAATTGGGTGGAAAACAGATGTAGATATCATGAATTTTCACTGATCACATTTTCAAAAAAATGCAGCTCTCCAAGTCATATGATAAACTTCATCTAAATTCCAAGAATAATGTTGCCAAGGCACTGTACACAGCATGATCATTTTTTCCTATGCATATACTAATTCCAGCTAGAATTTACTTGGTTGCATGTTGTACAGATGAATGTTTGTGGAACACTGAATTTCACATCTAAAATAAATTGACGCCACATAATTCTAGCTACCATGTTTCACGTAGCTAAAAAACATACACTCATCACATTTAAATTTACATTGCATCAAAATTAATTCATTTTCAAATTTTTTTAAAGGGAACTATAATGTGCACCACCTATTTCTAAAATATGAACCTCCCCACCATATTAAATTGGTAGATTTTTAATTGTGAAATTTCTATGCCTTGGCCTTTTTCCTGATCTTACTTGGCTCAAAATATCAAAACATGGCCAATGTTGCTGAAAGCAACATTTGATTTTGTTTCTATGTGTATCAATGGAAGGCCGTTTATAACCGGCTGCAGAGAGTTGTATATCTTTTTGAAAATTTTTTTATTTATTTATGTATTTTAATTAGATAATTTAATTTTTAATGCAGCCAGATTTATACTGGCTGCTTTTTGGAAAGGTTAATTTATGACCCAAGCCTTTGAAATTGGCTTGGGTCCCTTACACTGCAATTTAGTACTTCCAGCCAGGTTTCCCCTGGCTGGAAGTGTCTCTTTCAGGCGATCAAAGTTGCTAAAAGTGACTTTGATTGCTTGCTGTAACATTTGCCACCCTCCCAGCCAACTTACTAGGCTGGGAGGTGGCCAAAGCTGTGTGCAACGCGCGTTGCACAATTGCTTCCATATCTCATGCAGCTGATATCAAGTCAGCTGCATGAGATATGGGCAGCACATGCAATGTGTGCTGCATGCAGCAGAAATGCGCATTGCATGCAGCCTGCATTGCTGCTTCAAGCAATGCCCATTACTTGCAGCAGCGATGCGCGTTGCATGTGCTGCATGCAGTGCATTGCACAGCCAGTTTTTTTCTGGCTGTGCAATGCACACAGAGAAACCAAAGTCCCTGCAAGGGACTTTGGTCTCTAAAATGGAAGCGACTTTCCCTACCAGTTGCAAACTGGTGGGAAAGTGAGAGACAAGTTAGACTGAAGTTGTTTGAAAGCAACTTCAGTCTTAAAAACATTAAAAAAAATAAAAAAAATGAGAAAGCTAGAAAAAAAATTTAAAAAAAAATTAAAATGTGAGTATAAGAAAAAAAATAAGTGCTAGTGATACCAAAAACCCAAGCCGATTTTATTTGGCTTGGTTATTTAATAATTATTTTTTAATACATTAGATTTAAAATTCAAACACCATGAAATATATGAAATTTTTTTATATGAATATTATAAATTTAATTTACCTCTTTCTCATAATTATATTTATAATTTTGTTTTTTTAATTTTTGACTTTTAAGTTGATTTTTTGGAAATACAAAATTAAATTTTCAACTAAATTTTTTAGTAAGGTAAAAATAATTATAAATTTGACATTTTGTAATTGAATAATGAAAAAAAATTTAAATTTATTTAAAAAATATTTTTGTTAGAAGAACACCAATATTTTAAGGGTAGAAATATGGTGCAAATTGTAAGTAAAAAAAATTATATTTTTTTTGTGAGGGGTTATTTCTATTTTTGTAAATATTTTTCAAAAACATTCATTAAATACTGAATTTAATTACTTTGTAACTCAAATTTTTTGTAAAATAATTAAAATTGAAATAATAATATTGATATATTTGATATAAAATTTGAATTGGTAATATTAATGTCTCTTTAAGTAAATTTGAAAATCATTAAAAAAGACCATGTTGATAAGTACTTCATTTTTGATATACAATGGTTATATGTATATCTTATATATATTTCTTGAGTGTTATTTTTATATACATTCAAAAAAATTTGTAATATATAATGCCATTTAATCATTAATTATTGTTCAACTTAGTTATAATAACTTCATATTTAATACCAGCCACTAGTATTTACTTTTTAATTTGAAACTCCAATATAATATGAGAGTATCCTTATTTTGTCTGTATGTAATTAACAACAATAACAGACCATGAATGAGTGGGTAATTAATTACAATAAATAGTTGAAGAACAACCTATAAGAAATGATAAGTTTATCAAAAAGAGTACATAAAAAAATATACTTTTGAATTTTTTTTGATATAATTTGGGTAGTTAAATGGAAATTTAAATTATCAGACTTCAAAATGGAAAAAATCTAAAAGTGGTGTTTATACAATAAGCCTCATATAAAAAAAAGGATAAAAAATCTACTATGTAACTAAATTATTAAATATTAAGGTATTATTAAAATTATTGAAAAACTTATTTTACAGTTATAATGAAATCTAAATGTGAAAATTATGGTGGGATAATAGTAAGACTATGTGGAAACACTTTAATTTATACATACTTTCAACTATGTTCAGATAAAAAATTGTTAAAATTGTATAATAACATCTAGTTAATAGTGATGCAATTTTATTTAGATCAAGAATAAATTTTTCTGAGGAAAAACCAATTAAATTGAGATATGGCCATCTCCTTTCAAGAGATAGAATAATAATAAAAATTTAAAAAAATTATAATAAGTATTCTTAATCACCATTTTTGAAAAGTCTCTAGTAAAATTCATCTATTACATTATATGGAGTTTCATCTTGAAGTAGTGATGGGCAGCTTTGAACTTATGTTATGAAAAACAAAAAAGTTAAAAAATATATAGTTATACTAATGAAAAAGCCAAAAATAAAAATACTATTATAAATTAATAAAATAAAACTACATAAATTTTATTCTGCTCTAATGATGGAAGGGTACTATGTATGAATTTCCACATGTTAAATCTAAACCCGCTTTAAGGCTAGTTTACAGGTAGATCTATTAAGTT
The DNA here is from genome assembly GCA_030280995.1 of Hemileia vastatrix. Classification (NCBI taxonomy): domain Eukaryota; kingdom Fungi; phylum Basidiomycota; class Pucciniomycetes; order Pucciniales; family Zaghouaniaceae; genus Hemileia; species Hemileia vastatrix. The sequence continues at coordinate 26,460,800 of JASXTE010000013.1, forward strand.
TCCTTAAATTCTAAAAATAAATTATGCATTTTACTAAATATTTTTTTCTTGTTTTCTTTCCAAAGTTGATAGAGTTGCTTAATTAATACTGTTATCTTGATTGTAAGATATATAATTTTTTTTGAATACATGATTTATTGTTTCAAAAATTATATTATAAAGTTAAATCATTTATTTCATTTTCTAAAGCTCCATTGTCAAAGACACCACTCCATTTTCTATTACTTAACAAATATATAAAATTTGATAGTAAAATTTTTACAATTTTCTTTTTGAGAGGGTCAAACTATATTGTGAAGATTTTTATCTAGAAATTCTTGTACTCTAAAACCAAATAGTTTTCTCCCTTAAGTAAGCCATTTCAAAAATATGAAAATATAAACAAGAATATTAAATTATCTTATTTTTATTTTCTTTACTGAAATTTTTAGTTCAATCTCTTTTTTTATATGACATTACTATAAAACCATGGTTAAATGCTACTATATAATTAATTTTTATTATATATATATATATATATATATGAAGTATTTAGAAGGTTATCCTTTTTTATTTACTTGAATAAATGGCTCAATTATAATTCCCAACACTTATTAATCTTTCCCAAACTCAATAACAAATTTCTCATATGAAAAATTAGCTTCTAATATAAGAAGTTTATCTATAGATGATATTCAACATGTGATTTTCCTTTTTAGATTCAGCTAAAATTAAACAAAAGGAGAAATCATGCATATGTGTATAAATGGTAACCATATGTTACTTAGAGGATTGTGAAATTCACCCATCAGAATGGTTTAAGTATTAAAATAAATTGAGGTCATTATTTTCTAGTATTTGAAACTAATTAGGAAATTATTCTAAAAATATATTTTAATGTGTATCATTTCTAAAAAGTTTGAAATATGATTTTTGAAAATTGTGAGTTTCTTATGAGATACCAAGCTTTAGTTTACATTGTTTCAAGTAGAATAGAATTTTAGTATTAGAAATTGAAAGCAATGTACCATTATCAGATTTTAACTGTGTTCTACTTATAGAATGATTACATAACATTAAAAATTATTTAAATCAAAAAGGTCTAAAAGATATTTAGAATTTTAAAAAATTTCACCATTTATTAATCTTTTATTTGAAAACCAACTATGATGTACACTCACTAGAAATAAGCAATCCCAATTTTAACATAATTTATCAATCCAAAAATAATGAGTCAATTAACATGAAAATATATATTATTTCAAAACCAAATCTCTAGATTTTAAATATGATGCTTTAATGAAAAATTTATACAAAACTTTAATGCAATGAACTCTCTTAAAAAATTCAAAAATAGAATATCAAAACAAGTAATTTCTGCAAAAAAAACTACTAACTATTGTAGATAAAGCATAAAAATAAGTCATATTTTTAAAAATAATGATCTAACAATATTTATTTTTGTTAAAAAAATCAAAAACATTGTTAAGTTTTCTTGTTATAATAATTTTAAAATCCACTTAACATTATCTAAAGGTGGCAAAATATGTCAAAAATATGTTTAATTTTGTGAGCTAAAAATCAACAATTTTGTATCATTTCCTGTTGTGCTATGAATTTATTCCACCCTATTTACCTGATTCTTCCAGTATTACTTTGCTATGATCACTAGTTTTCAAGTTAAAATTTACAAATGTTCATTATACTTGATAATATGAAAATTAACTCAAAATTTTATAACTACAAAATAAGATTTTGAAACTCCTTCTTTCAATCAATATTTGAAGAAATTTTTAGTTTATTTGAGTAATGATTTTGAGAATAACAAAAAATTTGAAATTCGCAAAGACTTATTTCCAGAGGCTATAATTATTTACTTGTTTAATGCATGAGCTACTTATCAATGATGTAAAACATCAGAAAAGTAAGTTATAGTTATAAATCTACAGATTTTACTGTGTCTGGTATATATATCTTCAATAAATCTTTTAAACTTATCTTAACCTACATACCACACAATAGAAAATCATTATATTAAAAAAGGAAAACATTCTATGATAATATCATAAAGAATGATAACCATGGATTGATATTCCATAAAATTGGTTAATAAAATTTTAAGAGAACCTAAATCAGTATTCTTTCATCAAAATATATCCTTTTTGTCTTTGTAATTTATTCCAAACAAATTTTTTGAAACTTGAATCTATATATCTAATGCCAAAACCACTATTAAGTTCCCTCTTAGACTTTTTAAGCAATTATATATATATATATATATATATATATATATATATATATATTATTTATCAAAAATTGAAATAAAGAATAAAAACATAATTTTATTTACCTTTAATTATTTAAATATAGAGTATTTTCAGAATGCATTGTGGTTACTTGTGAAGGTTAGAAGATTTGAAGTTGGATTTATGAGTTTTTAGAAGGGCAAATATTGTAAAAATTTTTCATAAATATTTATTTCATAGTTTCAAATGTTGAAATCTACAAACTAATGGGATTTAAAATTATATTGAGATTTAAAATCTGTTTCCTACTCAAGTAAAATAAAATAAAATGATGATATCAAAATTGAAATTAAGTTTAAACTTTTGATATGCTCTATCTTCAATTTTATTGATAGTGCATCAAAAGTTTAATAATATTTGTTTCTTTCATCACTTTTTACATAAAAGATAGTTCTATAATTTTATGCATTAAAGATTGCTTATATAAATTTAACATCTATGTCAACTGTTTATGACTATCAATCTATATAATAAATTTTTTAGAAGAAAAAATAACATCAGTATATACTGACTTTGAAATTATTTAATTTAAAATAGTTTACAGGTAGATAATGAAGGGTGATTTTATTTTTGAATATGAATTATAGAAGTCTTATTTTGTCAATTTTAATTCTTTTTGAGCTCAAATGTATCCACTTCAACTTATGTAAGAATAAAAATTATTTTTATTGAAATTTACATGAGAAAGTATGCCTATTATTCAAAATCAAACTTGCTCTAATGGTGTTTTTCAATCATTATTTCCATTCATAACAATAAAAAACATTTCAATCTGCTGATGTTTTAGTTTTTGATATCCCCAAGTTTATATCTAAGGTGTACTATTCACAAAATTATTAAAAATATAATCTTTGAAATACATGATAAACTTGAAAGTGAGGGGGCATTAAATTTTTAAAAATGAATTCTAAATTCAGGATGGATAGTATTTTTTCTATTTTCACAAATGAACAATTTTTTGTTTCAATTAATCCAGAAAAAAACTTTTGTTGTAAGCATATTATATTATATTTATTTTGATTTTAAATACTACATTCTCAAGATTTGTGTTTAATATTTCCTGTGAAAGTTAATGTTAATGTGAATTTTAAGTAAGCTTGAAGAAATTTAATTAATAGGCATATTGGATATGTAAAATAATATTTTGCTCCAATCTTGAATCATCCTGGGCTAAAAAATATCCCAAATAAGGTTTTTGTGGGTCAATTTGGATTTAAGTAGGATTAAGTGAGGTTTAATAAAGGACAGATAAAAGGCTAAATTCATTACTAGTGACTTTTTTCTCAAAATAGTTATAAAATATGTATCATTCTGGAATCAAGCATCAATAAAGTTGAATTGAAACAGAGATAATTTCTAGCAGCACAACACCATATTTACAAAGGTGTACAATACCTCAAATATTACTCATAATATACGAAGGCAAGGAATCTACAAAATTCACATTTGAAATGAGGATTTATATTTTGAATTTGAAATTGAGAAATGGAATATTATTTTCCAATTTAAATATCTATTAGTCATTTTACCAAAAGTTTTCGGTAATCAGATTGAATTTTGATGGTATTTTATTGTAGATTAATCATTTTGATGAGCCATTTACTCAAAATTACTGGTTTCAGTTCTAATATTCCATGTGAAATTCATTACAAATCTTTTTGAAGGTGAATAGTTGACATATTGGATATGCAAAAGCTTATGTTAGATCAAAGTGAGATCAAAGGGAGTTCAACTCATGATCAAATTAGGATTTTACAAGATCAAACAGTGATCAATGTAGGTTCATCTTGAGCTCAATTTGTGACAAATCTCTGAATAAATGTAAGGCCAAAAAATTTCCTACATGGTGATGATGTGTGCATAATTCAGGCATAGATTTGTGGCTCAACAGAGTTCAAGAAAGGGGTATTGCTAGCGATACCCCCCCCCAATTTTTTCTGTGGTGTATCTTTATTATGTGGGCTTTTATTTTTGGCTTTCCTTGAAATAATAAGAGACTGTCCATGACCAGAGTGTCCAGCACTAGCTCAGTAAAAATTGAGCTGGACAATTTTATAAGGAACACCTCATTTAACTTAAATATACATCCACCCTACCATCTTAAAATTTAAAAGGTTTCCATCACAAGTTTGGCAGAGCTTGTGCTGAACACTTTTTTCTCAAAACAGTTTGATGGAATCAATTTTCTACATATTCTCACCATTTTCTTTTGTTAAAGAGAAAACCTTTAGCTGCTTGTAATTAATTTTGAGTATATTATGAGTAGTTGATATATCTATTTTGAGGTAAACGTGTACAATATTTTTTGAAATTACTGGTAATTTATTTCCATCAATATTTATAAGATATTGCTTATAATTATTATAATACCTATTCCTAATATTCCTATTTGATTTAATTATTTTTTTTATCCTGGTTGAAAGGTTTTTACTATTTTATCAATCAAGCTATAAATAAATGTAAAAAATACCCTGATTAATCCTGCTATATTTTTTTGACTGCTCCTATTCAATAATAGCTAAAGTTAGAAACATATATCCATTATCTATTTTCATTTTCAACTTAGATATCACAGTGGAACAAGTTCATTGATTACTTTTGAATGATGTTTACAGTACAGAACCTTTTAAAAATCTGCGAAATACTTTTAAATAATTGTGGATTTTGTACTTGGTTATTGGCATTTATAAGGAAATTATTTTAATGACTTTTATACTTTATCCATATTTTAAGATTATTAACATTTTCTATTTCTGATTTCTTATACAAATTTAAATTAAACCAAGTTTAGATTAAGTTTTTGCCATGGGGTGCCATTGCAGCGCAAACAAGCTCCTATCATAGAATAAATTAATTTTTTTTAAAAATTTTATATAATATTATTTAGTGTTAACTTTTATAATCCCCCTTTTTAAATTTCTTTCCTTTGTTTTTGTCCCCCTTTTTTATAACATTGTAATATATGTCTAAATTTCCAATAATAGATCCCTTTGTCATATTGCATAATTTCAATATTTACAAATCAATTTAAATATTTAAATAAGTTAAATTTAAATTCTCAACTATTTACCCTTTTCAATTTTCAAATTGCAAATTGTACATTTTCTTTGTTTTTCATATTTTAAAGCCCCTAATGTTTATTTCTAGTTACTTCCATTTCACTATTAACCCCATTATTATCATCAGACTATTTTCCAATATGCTTGCTAGCTTTATCCAATTGTAAAAGATCCCCTATCAAAAACCTGCTCCTGGTAATATATAAACCCTCATGTTTTGTACCACATTTCTATATTTGTTTATTTCTCCCAATTTTACTACCATTATCTTTTTGTTATCACATTTATCTGTGTTAGTACACATTGAAAATGCCAATAGTAATATAAATTTCTCATCCCTTTATTACCTTGATATAAGAATTTTTTATTATATTCAAGTAATAAGTCATTAGAATGCCTTGGGATAAAAAAACACCTCCTGTATGTAAGATCTATTACTTTGTCTCTTGTAATTTCATATGCTAAATTTCATTTTCCATTAATATATTTGATATATTAGCACCAAGTAGTTATTTGACAAAATCACATTAGCATCATCAATTCAAATCCTTCAAACTCAAGAAACAACTACCTCTAGGCATGTCTCTAAACCCCCCTTCTCTTGCCAACAAATAGACCAAAATTACCCAATCTCAATATGGCATGACACCTGAATTCACTAAAGGAAAAACTGAAGAGCTACTTTGAACTCATAGCCAGAAGTCTTTGCCATATTATATTTCAAATGCCTATAACAATTTGCTTGAATAAATTGATGACCTAGAAAAATGTAAGCAATTATTTTATATTAACTTTTTAAAACTCAGTAAGAAAGATTATTGTCCCTTTTTCTTTAAAACTTATTTAAATTCAGCTTATGAAAAAGGTATCAATCTTCCCAATGATGTTATTATAATCAAAGACAATGATGATAATGAAAGAGCTGATGCTGAAGGCCATGCATCAACATCTTGAGGGGGAGATAGGACTATTCTTTGACGTTCAAAAATAATGAGACTTTCTAGTGGATCTAGTTTTATTAGTGCTACTAAAACTCCTCCTGTTAAGGATTCCTCTAACCCAAAATCTCAAAAATAAAAAAATAGCCAAAATGTGTCCAAAAGGTATGTCATTTCTTTCATGAGTAATATAGCAATACATTTTATATTAGTATTTAAAGCTATCTCCAAATTGTTTACTTTTTTATTCATTTTTCTTATCTTTACATTATCTTTTAATCTAGCTCTTAAAACCACAATCACTCTGATGCTTCAACTAATAGCATATCATTCTCTAATGAAGAACAGGTAGAAGAAGAGGATGATGATGATGATGAAATTTAGAAATATGAAGCTTTTCTAAATGAAAAAGATTATGAAGCTGCTTCTTCTTATGAGGTTGAGAGAACACCCAATGAAGAAATTGATTTACCTAGCTAGCCCCACAAAAGTCCTTCAAGTTTGAAGAAAAAGCTTCTAGTTGCCATAACTTCAAAATCTAAAATTAAAATTCCAAAAATTCTATGGTCTCTATCATTATTGATAAAAATTTTCAATCATTCCCTTACTTACACTGAAAAAATGATTGGCAACTCAGAATTACAGAAGAAAATAGCTGAAATTCATTGATTTTTTAAAGGTAGAATAAATGGTAAAAAGGTACCTAGGGCATTGCCAGAAATAGAACAGTCATTTGAAATCCCTTTGTCTGTTTCTCTTGAAAATCCACAGGCAATTTCGCACAAGTTTAATTTCCTAATGAAGAAATATGCCCATGAAAAAATGATTATAAAAATTAATGAACTCTGTATGTATCATATACTTGAAGTTTTTTTATTCATTTTATGATAACCAATTGTTTTGTTATTTTTTTAGCTTTGGATTTTCTCAATTTTGACACTTTGCAGATCTGTGTGGTAAATAATTTGAAAATTGAAAATTTGGAAAAATTTTGTAACACTGAAGAACCAAACTCAAATAATCTTTTCCCATTTAAGAAGACTAATCAACCTGAATTATTGATGATACGCATGATATCAAGACTATTTAGCCCCAGTGCTCACCAGCATTTTTTGTGGGCATCCCTCATTGCATCCTCTCCTTATCTTGCTTCTCAAGAATTTACCCTTTCTTCTGAAGAATCCAACTTCAATACAGATTGTCCTATTGAACATGGCCTACATATTCTAGCCTGCCTTACACATCTGAAGAGCAAAGTTCCCAAAATTTTCAAGAGCTCAACATCAGAGTTAATTGCTGCAAATTTTTCAATGATTCCTATGTGCCAATTTAGAAACATAATAATTGAAGTCATGATTTCAATAATTTTTTTCAAATCTATTGAGGCTGCTGTAAATTTATCTCAAGCTCATAACAAGATACAACAACTTTCAAGGAATAAAAAAATTACAAACATGCAGCGATTTGATGAGTCTCATAATGATTCTATTCAGAAGATGAATAAATAATATGCACACCATTAATATCAATCACTTACTTTTTACATGGTTGATGGGGTTTGTGGTTTTTTTCTTTCCTCACAGGACTACCAGCTTTTTTTAGCTTCTGACTGTTTAGAGTTCATAACACAACTCAGCCTCCTTAGAAATACAGTGATAATAATAATACAGGTGTTGAAAAATTTGGAAAAAAGTTAATTTTTACATCTTTAATATTATCAATCCTTTAATAGATAGATCTGGGCCTCTGCCACTTAATTGTAATACTCCCACCCTTAGCCATATTTCTAAAGGAATAGCAGCTTTTTTCTTGATTATTGGAATCTTATTCAGCCTAATTCATCATTTTTCACTATTTTTGATGTAATTAATACATAATCCTACTTCATGTAAATATATCCTGTATCCTATCACTACATTTTTTGTGAAACTCAAATAAATTATTTATGTGAGATTTATTACTTAATCTGTATAAAGATGCTCAAACTATCAACAAATATTATTGTATAATTTTCTTACACCTTTTTGCTATTCAGTAAATATTTTTGCAATAATTATAACTCAAAATCATGATGAATCAAAAATTTGAAAAAAATAAGAATACATTATAAGTCATTTTTCTCATAACACTATATATTTCTTTAATATGGCAATACATCTTAGAAACTTTCTCAAATTTTAAAGTAATTATTACAAAAAATTGAAATATTTTTCTATAAATGCTTTTCAGCATGTTAAAAAGTAAAAAATCTTGAGTGTAATAATTTTTTTCACACTATTCATCAAAGATTTTTCTTATGTAGACTTTTCTTAGTCTAATTTCTATAATTTCTAGGTGCATAATTATTTAAATTATACTAAGTATTCTCTATGAAAAACTCCTTGAAACAATTTTCAATTAATTCAATAACAATAACATATATATGTGTCATGATAAAACAATATCTACACATTTAAATAATGAGAAGCCATCATATTGGTATAAAATTATATTAAAGTGTCATTGGAAAACTAGTTAAATTTCAAAAAAATTTCTTTTTATCAGTGTCAATTATTTTGAAAAAGAAAATTTACTCTACATTTTGATGATGTATAATTTAGCTTTCTGTACTTTGATTTAAATTTTATATTGATTATTTTTTACACTTATAGATTTATGTATAGATGACAAATTTCATCCAATAATTTAAAAAAGGATATTTAATTCTTTCTATAAAAGCAAAAAGCCCAAAAAAGAGAAACTGGGGTACTCCTTATGAAGAACTTATAAATATTATTTCTATAAATATTAAAACCAACCCTTTTTAGATTGCCATCCTTCTTGTACATCCTTAAATGTCAATAATAAGTTATTGAAATGTAATTTTTCTTCTAAAAGTTCAAGTGAATCAAATTCTACTTACATCTACCTAAATAGATCAAGGTAAATATAAAGTTATCTCCAATCTTTTTCTAGGTTTTTAGGATTCATTCAACTCAAAGAAAAAAGAAATATCCATCCACAACTCTTAAAATTAATTCAATTGATAAATATTCAAACAATTTAAAATAGAATTCAATTTGATTGTGTTATATTTATTTTTATATATATTGAGATCCATTATCTCACAAAAGTAAAAGCCCTTTAATAATTATTAATATTTTATTATAATTTAATAAAATTTACTTAATAATGATGTTGTAGTTTCTATTTTATATACTTGTTTTTATGAATTTTTAAAAAGTAAAGTAAAATAGATATATAGAAATATCATCATATAGTTCAGCTTTTGTAATTCTGAACCTAAATTAATGATAAATAATGAAGGCCAATTTAAGATATACAAGGAAATTCAAATTCATATTAATTAAATATTCCTCTTCTACAAGGAAAATTTGAAAAGTAGAATTAATTCTTATTGGAGATCTAAATTGATTGATAGATTCATTAATCTCAATATATCTTATTTCCTTTTAATAATTTTTTTACTTCTACTTTTGCAGTTATATGCTTCACTAAAATATAATTATATGATGAAAAATATTCAATTTACCAAAAAAAAATCACAACTCACACTAGTGTAAAAATTTCAGTAAATTTAAGGTTGAAAAAATGCCACTAAATTAATTCAAGCTAGATATGAAAGAAAATAATGAATAAATCATATAAAAAATTTAATATTTAATTGTCCATTAATTAATTTTTTTATTTATATTTTACTGAAGTAAAAATAAAATAATTCATGGTTTTATTTTCATCATTAATAAGAAAAAATGTATTGAAAAAATTAGCATATTTTTAATATTTTTGAAGATAATATTAATTGTACAGATCTATTTATGATGATGCATATGATTGTTTAGGAGGGATTTGTAAGATATTGTATATTTTTAGTTTCTATTGGCAATAATTAAGCAAGTTACAAAGCTAAATTTTGTTTCTTATATTTAATTCTATTATATTTTATTTAACTTGTAGCAATGATAATTTTTTATGGTATTATGATTTTTCAATTTTTCTACATTAATTTTTCTTGATACTTTTATTATTTTAGGTTTTTCACCAGTTTATACATAATCATCAGCTTCATAAAGGTTTTTTTATAGAATTGTGTAAATATATCAATCTACCACTTAACTAAAACAATATCTGTAGAATACAATCACATTTTTACCTATCACTACTTAATGGCCTTTTAATTTTTTTATTAACATGTATATCAGAATCTTTTTCTCTATTTTAATTTTCAATGTCTTTAGTAACATTAAATATATAGTTATTCACAAACTTTTTTTTTGTGAAATCAGTATCTTCATGGTACTTAGAAAGTTTCATGATAAGAAATTTACATCTTTCTAACTCTTCACTTTTATCTACCTACTCAGAAATATCTATTTCAAACTCTTGGTGTTTTTTAAATGTATTAAAAATTCTTGTACTAACTGGAATAAAAGAGCCAATACAAGTGAATCCACCAATTTCATAACATTGTGAAATGAAATTATTAAGATTGTGAGTGGTACAATAAAAATTATCAGAAAACATATGCATATTACAGAATATCAAAATTCAAAAATGTAAATTAGATTGCATAAAATGACTCAACTCTAAAAGTGGGTTTCTGAGCCAAAAATGATTCTTCCTTCTGGATATGAAATTCATGCCTCTAGAGAACCTGTAATCAAAATAATCTGATATTCAAATGAGCCGAAATTCAGCAAATGTTAATATTCATCCTCATGAAAAAAATCACAAAATAGGAAGTACTCATCCAAAACAGATATTTAGCTGATCAAATCTGAGCCAAATACCCTGAAGTATGATTTGAAATAGATTGCATAAGCTCTATATGCATATTATGCAACATTGAGCTTAAAAATGTAAATAAGTCTATGAAACAAGACTCAACTTTTGAAGCAGATATCTCAGAAATTTTCAGCTGCAACGATGAAACATCTGACAAACAACAGATGAAGGGAAGAGAATGGATATAACCAAATTAGAGAGATGATAATTGAAAAGAAGATAAAGGAGAACAAAGGGAGAAAGATTGATATAAAGAAATACACAGCAGAAAATAGAATATAGATAAGAAAGAAGAAAGGGATAAAAGAATTAAATAGCTGTGTAAATAAAAGAAGAACAAACTTACAAATAAACACCACTATAACAATAGTAGTGGTAAGATAGGGAACCAATATAGTAAGATAAAAGGAACCTTATTACAAAAAGGATTAAGGGAAAAACAAGAATATTAAAGAGAAGTACAAAGGGAGAGAATATTTAAAAAGAGGTAAATAGAATAGATGAAATTAAATATAAAGAGGTGATTTCCAAGGGAAATCACCATCCATTTTACACACAACTATTCATATGCCACTTGTTTGAGCTACTACCTCTTTAGTCCTTCAAACAACATAATTAGACAATAATCATTATAGTTTCCATTCTATATTGAGTGAGGTACTGCATAAAAAATACTGTTTAATTATTATTCCCCTTATCAACTAATATTAAAGATTATATTACTTGATATTGTATCTTAAATTGGTGAGATTGTTATTTTGGAATAGAATTCATATATTTTATTCCTGATACATACTAAGAGTATCTTAAGTAAGTATTTCAGCTGCATCAGATAAATATTGAGTATTAGACAAATTAACAACTTACTGGCCGTGGTATAGTATTTATAATATAGTAATATTGGTACCTGGTCTATATGCAATTTATACATTGTGGGAGTTATTAACTTATATTTATTTACTGTTATAAAATTAACTTGATTAGAATATAGTACTATACAAACAGTACCTGATCTATATCATATAATCAAAAAAATAGATAAGTGGGATTTAATACTATTCTACTATATTAATACAAACATCAATATTTCTCAGAACTCAGTGCTGCTGTTAAGCTTGTAGATATTACTCTTAAAGTGACTCGAGACTGACATTTGGGGGTATTTTCTTTAGTGTCCCAGTGCCCTTACTCATAAAAAGACATAAATGATTGTTATTGTACAATAGATTACAAAACTATAGGTAGTAAAAGTAATCATATATAGCATAGTAAAAAAAAAACAGAAAATAAAAAATATATAATAATAATAAAAATAAAAAAATAGTATAGTATAGACGGAATAAAAAAAACAACAATGCACAAAAGAAATAAATTATTGAATATCATAAAAAAAGAGACAAAGGGTATACTTACAAGGTCAGAAATAAAGAGACAAAGAAGTACACACAGAAGACAAACGAAGAAATAAGAAACATAAATTAATACAAACAGTCGAATAAAAGAATTCAATGTGGAAAAAAAACATAGAAAATCCTGAAGAATAAGAAACTTACCAGCTGAAAATTAAAATCCATATCCCACGATATCAAGACAAAAAATAATAAAAGATGGAGAATCAAGACCAACAACTCATGACAACCAATAATCAAAACAATCCAGTGAGGTCGTCGACAATTCTACTAAAATAATAGATACTTACAGTATAAAAAAAAGGGAAATCAAAAAGAATTATAAGAAGTAATCAGCCCCATTTTCCAAAATATGAGATTATTAATACAAATAGAAACTTATGAGATAATAGACAAAAAGATGAGAGCAGAAAATCTACTGATGAAGGAGAAAATGGAATGTTTGGAGTAAAATATCAAAGAAGTAGAGATAAGTCACTATTTCCTAGATATGAAAGTAGACCAAATAGAGGATCAGTTCATCATGATGAGAGAATCAATATAATTACTCAACAAAATACTCCAACAATACAAGAAAATTATGTGGAAACTTCAAGAAGAAAACAAAACTAAAACAAAACAAGTAGAACAGCTTATGAAAGGAGAGGAATTGTGGATAATTAAAATCCTACATTGGTCAGAAAAGCGAATTCAGTAAGTAATATTCCATGGAAATAAGAGTATGAAGATAAAAACTTACCTATTATTAAAACAGAACAAGTACGGACAATGATGAGGGAACCAGTAGAGACTGAAGAGGAAAAAGAGATGAAGGATTGGATGGATAGAGTGTATGGTAATGTAGAGAGACTATCTTCAAGAGATATCAATATAGTTACCAATACAATACATGAAAACAATGCTACTATTTCTACTATTATAAGAGATATATTATTACCAATAAACAAAACATGTAATGATTGAAAAATATATGTGAACAATATTAAAAAGTAAATGAAAGTAATAATAAAGAAATTGAAAATAATACATTACTTATATTTTACAAAACAACAGAATTATAAGTTGAATTAATAATAAATAACAAAAATACTTTTACTTCAATAAAAAATGAAAAAAGGTGAACATTCAGAAATATTTAAAGATATTAAAAACAAAATTGATGAATGGCACAAAAATAAAATAAAACCTGAACTTTTAAAAATAGAGAAAACAGCACAGGATTTATACAACAGATTAAAAAACATAGAACATATAATTTTGAGAAAATCTATTAAATAAGACAAAGAAAAAACAATAAAGCAAATTGAAGAAGAAGATAATAAAAATTTAAAGAATGAAGATATCAAAGAACAAGATATAAGTGATTCAGAAAGAATAAACACAAAAGACTATCCAAAGAGAGAAAGTTTCCAGTATTCTATGGAGAAGGAATTTATAATCATATGGAGTTTATTAATAATATTGATGTACTAAATAAAGATTTTAATATTCCAGATATATATATAACATCAAAATTAGGGGAAATATTAAAAGGAGAAGCAAGAGATTGGTACTTATAAACAAGATTAAGATCTAAAGCAAAATCATGGGAAGAATGGAAAGAAAAACTAATTGAAAAGTTTTCAACAAGAAAATGGATAGTTGAATGGAGAAATCATATAAATAACAATAAATTAAATGTAGAAAAAGCCAAAAATCCATGAAGATGGTTTATGAATCTAGCACATAAATTGAAAGCAATAGAAATTAAATGGGATGAAGATGATATTATAGAATATCTAACATTAAAATTACCTAGAAAAATACAGAATGATATGCAAGCAAGATGGAAAAGAGGAAAATCATTAGATACATTTTTTCATCAACTAGATGAACTATTCCAAAATGACAAATTATATAAATCAAAACTTTTCTATAAACCATTATATAAAAATTTTATTCAAAAGGAAGAAGAAAAGAAAAATGAAAACAAGAAACTACTAACCAATAATATTATACAATGTTATATATGTAATAAGAAAGGACACTATAGCAACCTATGTCCCAACAAGAAGATTCAAAATATACAAATAGAAGATATAGGGCTAAGTGAAGAATCTGAAGCCAAGTGCAATAGTGAAAAGGAAGAAAGATCAGAAAATGAAAAAAAGAATATAAATTAAATATAATAAAAGTAGAATTACAGATTAACTCAATTGAGAACATAGAGGAAAAAATAAATATAGAAATATCAAAACACAATATCATAGCAAGAAAATTTAATGAAAATGTGATTTATCAAGATAGTACACCAGCAATAAAATTTGGATATATAAATGGATAGGTAATAAAAATATGCTTTGATTCTATAGCAGCATGCTCCGTAATGAGAAAAAAACTATTTGTACAGTTGAAAATGGAGAAGGATGAAATAGAAGAAATAAGAAAAAAATTTACACTAATGGGATTAGGTGGAAAATTATTGAAAATAGTAATAAGCAATATAAAAATAACATTCCCTCACCAAAAGAGCAACACTATTTTAGAAACAAACATAATAATATTTGAAGAAATGAGGAGTGAAAACACAATAATACAAGGAAGTGAAGTTCTATAACAAGATAGATTCAATATTAACTATATAGATTAGATGGTTACAATTAGAAAAGACATGAAGAGAAAATTTAAATTAATAAAGAAGAGACCAACTTTATGAGTATATAGCAATGAAACAGAACAGGATACATTTGAAAAAGAATTAGAAAATATTCAAATTAATCAAGATTTGAAAGTAAAAGAAAAAGATGAAATATTGAAAACAATAAAGAAAAATAAAGAAGCATTCTCATATGGAAGAAAGAAAATAGGAAAAATTAATGGACATGAACTAAAAATAACACTCACCTGTGAAGAGCCATACCCATCAACATTACAAAGAAAGGCATATAATACCAGTCCAAGAAATGAGGAAGAAAGTGAAAATCACATTAAAGAACTAGAAGAGCTAGAAGTTATCAGAGAAGTGACACATGTGGGAAAGAAATGTATTACAGCACCAGTAATAATTACATACCATAATTGTAAATCAAGAATGTTTGGAGACTTTAGAGCATTAAATGCATATACAGTATCAGATTCATATCCTATGCCAAGAATAGATCTAACAATTGCAACAATTAAAGGAGCTAAATATATTAGTACAATGGATATTTTCAAAGGATATCACCAAGTAAGAGTGATAGAAGAAACAAGAGAACTACTGAGAGTTGCATGTCATATAGGAGTATAGGAATATTTATTAATGCAACTTGGCATTAAAAATGGACAAGCAGTATTTCAAAGAATAATAGATCAAACTTACTTTAAAGAATTAAGAGAAAGAGGATTAAAAATATATATTGATGATCTAATAATACTATCAAAAACAATTGAAGAGCACATACAGCATTTGAATATTATACTTGAAAAACTATAAAACTAGGGATCAGTATAAGCATACAGAAATGCAAATTTGGATATAAAGAATCAACTGATTTATGACTCAAAATATTAGGAATTTACATATCAGCAGAAGGAGCAAAAGTAGCACCAATAATATATAAAGAATTACCCCAAACAATAAAACAACTACAAAGTTTTTTAGGATTTTTCAGCTATTATAGGAAATATATTAAAAATTTTGCACAAGTAAGCAGAACTTTATACAAACTATTAGAGAAAAATACAATGTCTGAAATGACAGAAGAAAGAATACAAGCATTTGAAGAACTGAAGAAAAAACTAACATCAACACAAGTAATAGTACTACCAGACTGGAATGAACCTTTTATAGTATGTTTGGATGCAAGTTTTACAGAACTAGGAGGAGAATTACACCAAAAAAAATAATTGAAGATGAACCAAATAAGTTACAAATGTATTTTATATCAAGAGAATTAAGAGATGGACAATTGAAATATGGAGCAACACAACTAGAATTCTTATGTGTAGTGTGGGCATTAGAAAAACTATATTACTACCTGGATAGATCAAATATTGAAATAATAACAGATTGCATTGAAATCAAGAGTTTATTATACATGCAAACACCTAATAGACACATGTTAAAATTGCAACCAGAAATTCAGGAGTTTAGAGGAAATATTACAACAATTCATAGAGATGGAAAGAAACATCAAAATGCAGATGCACTTAGCAGAGATGCATTACCAAACAACAAGAATAACCCAGAAGCTCAAGAAGAAGAAGTAAATATAATGGGGATCACAGCAATAGAATTATGTGATGAAGTTTGGGAAAAAAAAAAGAGAACAATCAAAAAGACAAAAATTTAAATATTATACAACATATTCTACAGAACCCAGAGAAAAAGAAATGAAAGAAAAACTAGACAAGGAATTCAGAGAATTATTCAAGAAAAAAGATTCATAATTATTGATAATTCAATATATTACAGAGAGAATCATCAAACAAGAATAGTAATGAATAATGAAGAAATTATCCATGAAGTACTTAAAATGTGTCATAATGAGATACTAGCAGGACATTTTTCAACAGAAGAAACCATAAGAAGGGTAGAAAAAACAGCATGGTGGATGAATTATAAGAAAGAGACAAAAGAATATGTAAAGACATGTGAGATATGTTAAAAAGCTAATAAATGTACAGGAAAGAAATTTGGACTACTACAAGAAATTGAAACACCAACAAAGCCATGTGAAATAATTTATATGGATTTTGTAACAGCACTACCACCAGCAGGACCAATTGATTATAATTCAATATTAGTAATAGGTGACAGATTAAGAAAAAGAGCAAAAGTCATACCAACACATAAAGAAATAGACACACAACAACAAAAAATATCATTTTGGATGAAAATAATAACAGATGTGGAATTACCAAGGATCATAATCAGTGACAGAGATCCAAAATTCACATCATAATTATGGATGTATTTAATGTCATTAATAGGATTCTCATTTTCATTATCAACAGCATAACATCTACAAACAGATGGATTATCAGAATAAATGATAAAAACATTGGAAGATATGTTAATAAGACACTTTGGGTTTGGGATGAAATATAAAAATAAAGATGGGTTTGTACATGATTGGTATACACTACTTCTAGCACTAGAATATTCATACAACTCAAGGAAACACAATAGCACAGGTAAAACTCAATTTGAATTAGAAAGAGGATATATTCCAATAAATCCATTATTTTACTTAAAAGATAAAATAATCAATATGAAAATACACCCTAACTCAATAATATTATCAGAAATTTTAGAAAAAGCAAGATTACATGCACAACAGGCAGTAACAAAATCACATGAATATTCAAAACAGAGATGGGATCAACACCACAAAGAGCCAAACATTGAAATAGGAGACTGTGTATTAATATCAAATAAAAACTTCTTCAATATTTCAGGACCAAGAAAATTACAAGACCATTATATTGGACATTTTCTAGTAATAGAAAAACATGGTGAAAATGCAGTAGAGCTACAATTGACTACAGAAAACCAAAATAAACATTCAATGTTTCCAGTATCACTATTGAATGAATACCACAAAAATAATAAAGAAAAATTCATAAATAGAAAAAAAAGAGTGATACCAAGATAAATTAAATAAAAAGAACAGATAATTAAGAAAATATTTGATGAAAAAATAATATAAAATGGAAACAAAGAAATAAGATTATATTTCACCAGAAAAAAAACATGGGCACCTGATAGCAGGTGCCAATCCCTATCTTTGATTTAACTCAATTTCAGATGAGCTGTAATTTTTCTGGAAAGACTACGCACTGAACAATTAGCACACTGGCTCATGAAACATTAAATAAAATTTACTCTAAAGTCAAAACTGAGTACAGGGAGATGCACCCACTAGCAGGTGCCACTTTTTTTTTTGTGGTGTTTGGTAAGACATAAGAAAAAATCTTCAGAAAAATATAAATGGATTACAATGGAAGAAATAGAAAATAAAGATAAGATTTTAAGAGATTATATATATAAAAAGAAACCATATAAGAATTAGAATTTTTATTATTATTTTTTTTAGTGACAGGAAGTGTCAGCTGCAAGGATGAAACATCTGAAAAACAAGAGAAAAATGGAAGAGCATGGAAATAACCAAATAAGATAGATGCTAATAGAAAAGAAGATAAAGGACAACAAAGGGAGAAAGATTGATGTAAAGAAATACACAGCAGATAATAGAATATAGATAAGAAAGAAAAAAGGGATAAAAGAATGAAATAGCTGTGTAAATAAAAGAAGAACAAACATACAAATAAACATCACTATAACAATAGTAGAGATAAGATAGGGAAAAAATATAGTAAGATAAAGAAAACCTTCGTACAAATAGGGTTAATGGTAAAAAAGGAATAGTAAATAAAAGTACAAAGGGAGATAATATGTAAAAAGAGGTAAATTTAATAAATGAAATAAAATATAAAGAGGTGATTTTCAAGGGAAATCACCATCCCTTTTACACAAACCTATTCATAAACCACTAGTTTTAGCTACTACCTCCTTATTCGTTCAAACAACATAATTAGACAATAATTATTATAGTTTCCCTTCTATATTGAGTGAGATACTTCATAAAAATACTATTTAATTGTTATTTGCCTTATCAAATAATTTTAAATATTATATTACTTGATATTGTATTTTGAATTAGTGAGATCTTTATTTCATAATAGAATTTATATATTTTATTCCTGATAAATACAAACAATATCTTAAGTGAGTATTTCAGCTGCATAAGATAAATATAGAGTATGAGACAAATTAACAACATACTGGCCCTGGTAACGTATTTATAATATATTTTTCAATGGGGTCTGATGGTCTAGAAGATTCTAACGGTGTAGAAAATCCTATAGTACTAGCTATAGGCCTTGACCAAGGGAGTTGGAGAAAAACCAGAAAGAAAATCCCCTGTCCCTTTAGAAAAATATAAGTGAGATTTACCTGCTACAGTAAATTGATTCCGGTTGTTTAAAGCCCCTTTTCCAATACACTCGACTGCCTGATCAGCCATGAAAGTAGTCTCCAGACAGACTACCAAACCAAAGAGCTGAAATGTAGACCAATGTCTACACCAGAGAAAGAAATGATACTTGTTGTAGGTTGCAAATCCACACCAGAGACAGCAATAATACTTGATATAGCTTGCAAGACTATGCCAGAGAAAACAGTTGCCATAGTTGAGTTAAATGAAGAACTAACCTTGCAAAAAACACAGCCAATTGTGGCCAAAAAACAGTGAAAACTGAGTGAGGAACAAGGATATCACTTCCGGATGGTTGTATAATAATTAAGGTTTCCTCAAACTGTCTTATTCACTATATACACACAGACCGCTATCTAAGAGCCCATGCACACCAACAAATTTGGCGTTTCTGAGGGCCAAATTGCATAAAGCCCCTCTAGAAACGCTTCCCAGCCTTCTAGAACTGAGACAGGTGGTCCTCCCAACGTCGGGAGGCCCGCCTGAGGCAGCAGGACCTCCCTGAAGCCAGAAAACCACCAAAAACCTCCAAAAACAACCAAAGTACTTAGAAAAATAAACTATGACTACTAAAACCTTTAAGACACATAATTAAGCTCCAACAACATTGTGACATGAAACGTAAAGAAAAATTAGCCCATTCTAATGGTACTAAGCATTTAACCCTAAGACTTAAGGTTAGCCCGTAAAACGCAAAAAACAAAATTAAACAGCTATCTTTTAAAATGAAAAATGAGAAATGATCCCTCAAATACTTAGAATATGAAAAATTTCAACAAGACATAAAATATGGAGAAATACCAGGGCTATCCAATGGTAATTGACACATCCCTGCAGTCCCAATATTCGTTAAATAATTCCAGAAAAACACCCAATTATTAAACAATTCCACTTAAGACATATCAAAACAACACCAAACAGACCAAAAAAGGGCTCCACCAATGTTGGAAGACCACATCCTCCCTCCAATAGAGAATGTCCACATTCTCCTTCATCACAACCACCATGTTCAGCCTCCTCTCCAAATCTGCTACTGACATGGGTCCTTTCCAATACTGCATTGACAACAATCTCATCTGTGCCATAACACCTCCAGCTCATCCCTAAAGAACCTCCTGTGATGCTTTTCACTCTAGGAAGAAGAGTTGTTTAAGACCTGGTCCATTGTCCTCTTCAACATCTTCTTCTTCTCCACAACCTGATCCACCTTCCACCAGCACCAAAAGATCCAGACCATCCATTCTGATCCCCAGACTGGTCAACAAGTTACACCCTTCAAAAAAGAGTGCCAGCCCTGCTAAAAACACTAGCTCTTCCATCTCTGGTCCTTCTAATGGTAAGTCCAATACTTCTTCATACTGAAATTCAATCTGACAAAATTCCAGTTCATTTCCATCCCAACAATGATGATGACAATGTGTACCATTGAAGAACCCCCACCTAATCCATTGCCAACCATCAAAGACAACTTTCAACAACATTATTCTTAACAGAAGTATCTCATCCTAGATAACTTCCAATCCACTCCTTCCAGGAACCCACAGGACCTTGAGAAATGGAAGAACCTCATCCACCAGTTCAAAGCCAATTCTGAACATTTTGTTTCATCTCTTTATTCTTTTCTGTAATTACTTCTTGCCCAAAAATCTTGATTTAGAAATAAAAAATAAACAAACTCCTCAGTTTATTTCTTGGGGGACTAATCCTCAGTTTTAAGTCTTGAGGGGCTAACAGCCCTCATTTTATAGTCTTGGGGGACTCAAAAAACCTCAGTTTATAGTATTGGGGGACTCAAAACCTGAATCTAAAAGACAGAACCAGAGATCAAAACATTAAAGACCAAAGAAACAAACTAAGATTCTTGGGTAACTGTTCTACAAAGCAACCAGCTCATCAGTCACCCCCACACTTGCCTTAACAAAATTCAGAGACTCCCCCTTTGGATGCCCTCTGCCAGAATCACACCAACTCCACATTATCAGTTTATAGTCCTGAAGGACTCAACCAACAAACATCCTCAGTTTATAGTCTTGGGGGATTATACCATTTCTCAGTTTAAAGTCTTGATGGACTGCCAGTGTTCAGTTTAAAGTCTTGACGGACTACAATCCATTTTGCATATAAGGGCGGAGCCACCTCCATGCACAGTGCTCTACAGCCAACCTGCTGAACTTCCACTCTTTCTTCATTATCTACGCATCACTGACAAAATTTTCATTCATCACTTTTCTATTCATTATTTTTCCTTCACAGATAATGGCTGAATCTCCAGACTTTGACCCATCGGACCTTCTCTGTTTCACTGCTCCAAAGGACTATGCTTGTAAACAGTGCATCCACATGTGCAGGCCTTGTACTTTCACTCTTCCAACTCCACAGGCCAAATTCTATAACAGAGCCTGTGATTCTTGCAACCCTAAAAAGAAAAGATGTGATGGAGACCCCAACTATTTAATACCTCCGCCTTCACCTTCACACAAATATATTTCCAGATCTCCTACCAGGTCACCAGAACTTGGACCTTCTTCTTTCTCTTTATCTTCTGCTACTTCCAGAAGATCACACCATTCTATTCCCAAATCGCTCCCTAAAAGACCTGCTTTATCTTCTCAAGAATCTGCTTTTATCTCAGAAAATTTGGCCAAATCAGTTTCAAAATCAGCTCCCAGGCTGCTAGACCATGTCCAGGCAGCCCTCCCGATGTCAGGTGGCCCGCCTGCCTTTCCAGAAAGCAAAAATTAGGATTAAAACTTCCAAAGTCAGCCAGATAACAGCCAAAATACACCATTAAACACCAACAACTCTATGCAACCACCTCCTAGTGCTCCCAGAGAAATCCATACACACCAAATTTCTTCACCAGAAATCCTCAAAAATTTCAACAACTCTAGAAAACCTGCCAGAGGACCTTCTGAAAATACCAGAGCACGTAACACTGCTTCCAAACAAAAATCTACGGTTACTTTAAGAAGAACTAGCTACACCTATCCTCTGGCCGCCAATTATTCCTCTGATGATTCCCTTTCTTCTAGATCTTCATTCAGCAAATCACAATAAGCTTCTAGGTTACCTTCTCCTGATCCTTCCTTCAACAGCCCTGGTTCTCCACCACCAGTGTCCAACACAACTGGGCCAAGAAATAATAATATCCACAACAACAACAGCAGCCCTGCTGCTCCAACCAGACCACAGGAAGGCTCTTCTTCTTCTTCATCTTCTCAACACCATTTAGAGAATGATGATGAGAATCCATACCTCTTTCTGGTTGATCCTCCTTCAACATCCATTCAGCTTTCTTCAACAGCTCAAATCCTGGCCGCTTACAAATTTTATGAGCTTCCAATCTGTAAGTACCAAATTAATAAATCCAATTTCTTTAACAGAGAACAATTACTGATCTAATTCTTCTGTGTAGTTGGAACCCTGCCTCCTGAAACTACAATTGGGATTGGCCAAACTCTAGAAACTACCTTAACGCTGGATTACGCCAACATGGAACAACACCTAAGCATGATGTGTTAAAACATGCTTAAGGCCTTTGCCCTCCACGGTCCGTTGAATGACTTTTGAAAGAATCTGAGAAAACAGCTCCTTGATGACCACTGGGAGATGTCTAGAATAATCAAGCACACCTTCCAACACTCTATCCCTGATTCTTCCACTTCTTCCAAAAAATTACCTTCTATTCCGGCACCTGACCATTACAATCCATATACTCTTTCCAGCTGCCTACACCACAAGGAACACAGATCTTCTTCCAATCCTATCAAAAAGCAAAAACTCCACCATAATCTGGACCAACCACCGGAGGCTTCTTATTCCAAACATTAAAATAAACAAGAAAGAAATTAGTAAATCAGTAAATAGAGAGAACAATAATAATTAACAGAAATATATATATATAAATTTGTATTATTTTTAATTTAATTTTATTTTATTTTGTTTTTTACTTTTATTTTTTTAAACTACTAACATACTAAAAAAAAACTTGAAAATAAATAACAAAATTAACCAAAAATATGAGAGTTGAAAAATTAAAATGAAATGAATAATAATAATAACATGAGACAAATAATAATTACAAATGGTATCCCCCAGCCAATTGATGAGCTGATCCCCTGATACCTTACCCACATCGAAGTGCACCTTGATGTGGATACACTGTTCAATAATTTTTAAATGACTTGAAATAAATAAAAAAATAAAGAAGAAAAATTGGAAATTTATAGAATAATAAGAGAAAGAAAGAAAATAGCATTGCCCGGCCAATTGATGATCCTTTCCTAACCAATGCTTGCCCACAACCAGGTGACCCTGATGTCGCAACACCATATAATATAATTTTGTGATTTTTCCCTCTTTATATCCTAATAACTCTTATAAAAAAATTAAAAGAAAAAGAGAGAAAAAAGAAAATAATCTAAAACTAATATCCAACTTTAGACACAAAAATTAAAGAAAAGAAGAAAAAAATCCAGCTCCATAGAAAGTACAGTCCCAGGAAATGATCACTGAGTGGGCTCCCTCCAATAAGTAAAAATGATGGGAGACCACCAGTGATCCCCCCCTAAACCAAATACAAAAAAGAAACCTGTCCCAAGCCAGTAAGCCAGTATAAAGTAATAGTAGACTTGAAACCTGAATAAAAAAAGCCAGAACTAGGATTCAACTAGGACAAACAAAAATACTTGAAACAGAAATTAAGGGGTAACTGTTCTACAGAGCAGCCAGCTCATCACTTACCCCCACACTTGCCAAAATAAAATCTTGAAGCCACCCTGGGTACCTTCTAAAAAACACAAAATCCAATACATTAAACAAAAATCAATAAGCGTTAAGAGTCTGGCACTTGAAGACCAAAAGAATTTCCAGTTTAAAGTCATAGAGGACTAAAACCTGTGAAGAAAAACCAATACTAGGGTTAAACCAAATTAAGAGAAAGGGTTGGAAACAAACAATCTGAGGTAACTGTTGATAAAGTAGCCAGCCTATCAGTCACCCCCACAATTGCCAAAATAAAATCTAGAAGCCCCACCCATGAGTACCTTCTAACAAAAAGTTTCCAACAAAAAAGATGCACAGCATCACCAAAATCCAAAATTAAAGAATGGTCCATAGTTTATCCTCAT
The DNA here is from genome assembly GCA_030280995.1 of Hemileia vastatrix. Taxonomy (NCBI): domain Eukaryota; kingdom Fungi; phylum Basidiomycota; class Pucciniomycetes; order Pucciniales; family Zaghouaniaceae; genus Hemileia; species Hemileia vastatrix. Next base: position 26,485,424 of record JASXTE010000013.1, read on the forward strand.
TGCGGAGTCAATCTTCTTCACTTTTCTTGCCTCTAGGATAAAATCTCTTCACCTGATCTGCAGCCACTCTCTTCTTTAAGACTGCTCCATCTAACTCCTTTAAAATATAAGAACCTCCAGACACCTGAGATCTGACTCTGTAAGGTCCATTCCATCTTTTAGCAAACATCTTTCCCCACTGACTCTCCAAACTTCCATTATACACCAAAATCAAACAACCAGGTTTCAAGGGATTACTGAGTCTATGAGCCAACTTCTTGTCCCAGTATCTGACTGATTGATTTCTAATCTTTATCATTCTAGAGTATGCCTTCTCTTGAAATTTCTCTCTACATTCCAACTGTTGCATCCTGGCACAGAGCAAATCTTCTGTTGAGCATATAACATCCCAATCAATTCTAAGATAAGAGACTGCTTACAAGTCCACTGGTAGAACAGCTTTCTGCCCAAAAATTAATTCATAAGGGGAATAGCGAGTTGTCCTTTTCACAGTGACTCTATCATCAAATAACACCAAGGTTAAATAATGCCTCCATTTTTCAGCACTATCTCCACACATCTTCACCAAAGCATTTTTGATAACTTGATGGCTTCTTTCAACCATGCCTTCAGCTTCAGGATAATAAGGTGTAGCCACTCTGACTTTAGAACTAATACTTGCCACAGCCTCAATAAATTCAGCTCCAAACTCTGGCCCACCATCAACAGTCACCAACTTCATTAACCCATACCTAAACACCCAGTCTTTCTTCAAAACTTTTGCCACATTTTTGGCAGTCAAATTAACCAAAGGCACTGCCTCAACCCAACCAGACAAATCATCCCTAGCAAAAATCAAGTATTTATACCTGCCCTCTTTTATATGGACAGCATCCAAACTGACTCTTCCAAACACAGTTGTTTCACCAGTAGCACGGCCAACCTCTTTAGGTTTCAAGTGACTTCTTCTTTGACATTCTTCACAAGATTGAACCCAACCCTGCACAGCCAACTTCATATCTGGATACCAAAAACTATCTGCTACTCTTCTATAAGTCTCCCCAAAGCCTCTATGACCAAGGTCTTCATGCAAAGACTTCAAAACCAATTCTTGACCCTTCTTCTGAGTCACCACCACTTGAGGTTTTGGATCTCTCCTCCTCATCAACCTCCTTCCTGACACATAAAATCCAGGACTCTTCTTCTTGATTTCCACCCACGTATCATCATCACAAGTATCTGGCCTTTCTAAGGTTAACATAAATTCAACCATAATAAAATAAAACCCAATCAGACCCCAAGTCTCATCTTCAAAATCCAACAAAACAATATCCAAGGGTAAAACCCTGTCATCAAAATCTCCAGTCTACACATGAGCAACACGAACGGCCCATCCAGAACACCAATCCCTAAAATTTGGCACTTCCTTTTTCTTCCACTGAGTCTAAAGAGAATCCAGTTCACCAACAAAAACACCATTCTCCAATTTTGAGCCATCCCAAAAAAAATCTCCATCTTCATCAACAAAAACATCCTGATCACCAGAATCAAGATCATAACCATCCAGTTTAACCTCTTGGTGGAGGCAAGAGCAATCATCTAGTTTAGCCTCTTGGGGGAGGAGAGAAAAATCTTAAGCACCCTTTGTGCTTGCCCTAACCACTGGAACATTATCATCAAGCTCTTCAGAAACAGAATCATCATGTGTGGGTGTTTTTCTTGATAATCCATCTGGAATTGTAAACGTATTGCCTGGCTTGTGCACCAGGTCAAAAGAAAAATGTTGAATGAATGCCACCCACCTAGTAATTGGAGCATTTGGAAGACTAGGTGTGTTGATCATTTGAACCAGAGATTCAGCATTCACCTGCAGCTCAAAATTCTGCCCCACAAAACAGTTTTTAGCTTCTTCAAAATTTTTGCTACACCACCCAATTCCAACTTTGGCTGAGAATACCTAGATTCCACCTTATTAAAAACTACAGACTCATACCTTACTGGCCTGACCTTCCCAGCTTTATCTTCCTGAGACAAAGCAACACCAGCAGCAATATAACTTGAGTCCACCGCCAGATAAATGTTTCCAGCTTACCTTCCATAATCCAACTTGTGAAGAATAATATCTTTACATACCACCTTCTTCAATTTCTGAAAAGCCTCTTCACACTCTTCAATCCATACCCACTCTGCATCTTTCCTGGTCAACCTTCTTAAGGGTGAAGCCAAAAAAGAAAAATCTTTAACAAAAATCCTGACATACACACAAACTCCCAAAAATCCCCTAAATTCAGTAGTATTTTTAGGCCTTGGCCATGACTGAATTTTATTAAATTTCTTCTTTGCCATAATCCTTCCCTCCTTACATACAACATGACCCAGGATTTCCAGAGCAGGAACACAACAACAGAACTTTGACCCAAAAATGGTCAAACCAGCCTCTTCAATTCTAAACAATACCCTCTCTAGAGTAATTTCATAATCTCAAACAAATCTCCTTATGCCTGGATTCTCCTTCAGCACTTCATTTCCATAATCAGTGGAGGGTCCTTTAATTCCACCCTCATCAATAAAAATACCAGCATGAGTTTGAACCTAATCCTGTAAAATTCAAGTTATTGGAGCTTGATATACTTCTACTGAATTAGTTGCTCCTTGAGGCAACCTGGTGAGCTGAAATCTTCCCAGAGGAGTCTCAAATGTTGTGAGTGGCTGTAAATCAGTGTGAAGTTCCCTTTCATCATAACCACCCATAATATCTTTCAAACCATAAAATACCCTTCCAGAAAAATCTTCTACAAAGTCCTCCACACTTGGCGGAATCCCCGCATCCTTGATAGTGACTCTATTCAAGGCCCTAAGATCATGCACCACCCTCAACTTCCCATTCTGTTTCTTAACACAGAAAACTGGACTTGAGTAACTAGAAGTTGATTTTTCATACAATCCTGTCCTGACTCTTTCCCTGACAATCTCCACAAAATCATCCCTAATAGCAGCTGGAATTGGAATAGGTCTGATTTTCCAAGGTTCATGACAAACCACAGGAATCAAGTAAGGTTCCCCATAAGAGTGTTTCAACACACCCCTTTCCTCTTCAACAAATGCCACAGCTTTCTCCCTGAGCACAATAACGTGCAACAAAAACTTCTTTTCCTCATCAGACAACAACCCATCAGGACAAAAATTAACAACTTTCAACCTTTCCACAGTCACCTGAGCGGTTTCCACAAAATCAGGAGGATTCTTCACCAGAGGAGTACAGTACAGATCTCTTGATAACATAGGCCTCTTCAAAGTAGGATTCAAACCAACAGGCATTATCTTCTGCGCTACCTTCTTGTACTTTGCGGTGTGGTCTTCCAACATTGGCAGGGGCCTTTGTTGTGTGATTTGGCGCTGTTTGTGCATGTCTTAATTGACATCTATTAAGGAATTGGGTATTTTTCTGGTTTTATTACGTGGATATTGGGTCTGCAGGTATGTGGGTACTATCATTGGATAGCGCTGGTTTTTCTCTATATTTTATGTCTTGAAGACACTTTTTATATTCTAAGTTTTAAGGGGTCATTTCCTCATTTTTCATTTATAAAAGATTGCTGTTTAATTTTGTTTTTCGTGTTTTATGGGCTAACCTTAAGTCTTAGGGTTAAGTGCTTAGTACCATTGGATAGAGCTAATTTTTCTCTATATTTCATGTCTCAATCTTGTTATAGTGAAATTCGGTGTTTTAAAGGTTTTAGTAGTTGTAGCTAATTTTTCTAAGTAGATTCACCACAGAAAATTTGGGGGGGTATTGCTAGCAATACCCCTCATTTAAAAATGTTGGGAAGTGGTTGGAAAGCTGTTGGAAGGCTGTTGGGAGTTCATTATGAAACCAGATTTAAATTAATTGGACAAAGATTTGGTAATCAGTTAGACCTAGGTTCAAACAAACTCAATCACAGGTTTCTTGGAGCTTGGTGATTACTTTGATTTTGAGCTGAGCACAGATTGAGCAAAGCTTGAACATATCACTTAACATATCATAATATTCACTTTCCCATCTTGTGGAAAGCAAAATTTGATATTCGTTCTAAGAATATCTACATATATTTTCTTGCCAAGTTGGTAACAGAAGGTTAAACTGTAGTATCTCAATTATTACACTAGACTACATAGATATTTGATAAAACATACAATTCAAATCAATTTTAATATTATTGAGATCACCATAAGTGTCTGTCCAAAGACTTACAACAAGTATGTTAGTATCAAGACATCGTTCTAGGTAGTAGTTTCAATTTGGATTTTGAACTGACATCTAAAGCATTTTACTATTAGACAGAAACATAAATAAGTGTAATAAGAGTGAAATTATTCTATTTTGTGATTATAATGTAACAATAAAGCACATTTTTATTGAGAAAATTTTTCTTTCTCCACAAACCAAAATTTACTCTATAGGCTCAAGATTTATTTTTAAGCCATATTATTCATTTCAGTTATCATTGATTTACTTCCAATATTTATTAAAAAGATAATAATAATACATGTGAAAGAATTATGAGCTTAGCATAGCATATGCTAAAAAGTTATTTTGTCGTTTTATTCAAAACTGATTCTTCATTTTTTGCTTCAATTCATCTTTTAACAACCACTATCTTCAGATACTATTCTTACTTAATATGTCAAGTCTCAGATGTGTTGGACAGTTCTCAATAACAATCGATCAAATTTATATGAATGTAATTTCAAGATTTCAAAACTCACCAACCCCCACAATTTTACAGCAAGGCCATTCGAATGTTCATATTTTTGGACTATTTGAAGAAAGAAAACCAACCCTTGTCGGTAATCTTTCTAAAGTGCAGAGTCAGCACATTGGACCACTATTGGGTGACATTGGCTCTGGATCTCACCATTTAAACCAAAGAAGTTACTTGAATCCTATGAAGCCTTTCTATTTTCATGCTTACTTGGTTCCAGTTTTTGGTAATCAGTATCAACTTTGGGGATGCCTCTTTTCTTCAAGTACACTAATCAGTCTTGCTAAAGAAGCATTTTCTTCTGCACAAATCAATTTATGTCCAATCCTGAACTACGACTCCACTATCTTTTTTAATATCCCACATGTAATTTTTGAAGGCTCTTTCCAAATATCTCAGAGTACTCAAGATTGGAAAGCTGATCAACTTATCCGAGGAATCAAAACAGTTCTCAAAACACATCAACTTCAAGCAATAAATTTTATGATTGACAATGAACAAATGTTAAAGGAAAAGTTGGATATCATGTGGAGGCACCAGGACAACCATTGGCTTAGAACTGGATTCAATGACTATAAAGATCAGTTTCCTAACAATCAATTAACGCCTGAAGGAAACGGGTCAATACTTGCTGATGATATGGGTTTGGGAAAGACACTTTCAACTCTTTCTCTTATAAGTGCAACTCAAGGTGAAGCAAGACAATTCCAGGTATCAGAAAATCAAGAAGGTATTAATTGGAGTTCAGCCACACTGATTATATGCCCCCTGGCAACACTATCAAATTGGATCAATGAAATAAGTGTGCACTTTGAAGATAATGCGCTTCCTTTCAAGGTTCTTTATGGGAAGGATTGTCAAAATACTAATGTCAATGAGCTACAGGACACTGCTATTGTTTTAACGACCTATGAAATATCTAGCCCAACAATGTCAAAAAATCAAAGCCAAAAAAAGATACCGGTGACTCAAATGCTCTTTTGGTATAGAGTTGTTTTAGATGAAGCTCAGTTAGTGCCCATTTCTATATCTAAAACTTAAAACTTAATTTTTATAATCAATTTTTATAAATATTCTTTTAGTTACATTAAAAATCCTTACTCGCAGAGGGCTCAAACAATATTTGACTTGGAATCCCAACACCGACTATGCTTGACTGGAACTCCACTTCAGAACAGGCCCACTGACCTTCAAAGTCTCATATTTTTTCTTAGAATCGAAAAGTGGCAAGAAGACTGGTTATGGAAGAATTTCCTTTTTCCAGGTTTGCAAAAAGGAAAGGCTAATTCTATTAAATCAATCAATCACTTAATGAAAGTCATAAGCCTAGGTAGAACAAAGGATGCAATTTTGTCTCTTCCAAAAAAGATTCAAAGGGGGATATTGGTTCAATTAGCAGATCCATGGAGGTCTAAACTTGATGTGCTTCAAGAAGGATTCACTGAGCGATATGGGCCCTCCAGAAGCACTGACTTCTCTTGGGACTCATCTGAGTTTCTAAGAGAGCTGATGATTTTAAGAAAATTCTGCAACCATCCAATCTACAAAAATCTGGATGAAACTCCAACTTTTGATTTCACCTGGCAGCATTCCGCAAAGATTTGTCATCTTATAGGCCACTTAAAAAACTTTTTGTCTGGTGAAAGGGATATAAATTTTCCAAAAGCTGTTATATTCTCCAACTTTTCAGACTTTTTGCAGATGTAAGTGATTCTATAATGAATTGTTTTACAAAATTGTGTTGGCTTATTAAAAACAATTTTCTAATATTTCAAAATAGAATAAAAATGGCTTTAGATGACCACAATATTAGGTATACCCAGCTTACGGGTGAACTCAGCAGGACAAAGTGAGACAAAAATATGCATGAATTCCATTTTAATAAAAATTTCCAAGTTTTGGTTGGAACGATTCAGGCTGCAGGAGTCGGTATAGATCTCAGTTGTGCTCAAAATGTATATATAATGGTGAGCTCAATGTCTTTTATTTCATATTAAGAACAAAAATATTAAATTTTTTATATGTTCAATGTTGAAATAGGAGCCAAATTGGAATCCAGCAGTTGAGCAACAGGCTGTTGATCGGCTGTATAGAATGGGGCAGCAAAATGAAGTAAATGTTTTGAATTATTTTGTACAAGGAAGTATAGAATTCAGCATGTATAAGATTCAAAGGAAAAAAATGGAGCTAACAATGTAAGCCAAATTTCATTTCTATAAATTTTAATGATAATAGTAATCATTAAAATTATGTTTTTGTTTTCAAGGCTAAGTGTCCCAAATAGTGGAAATGAGGAGTATGAGTGTGCAAACCTATTATTAAGGGAGTTTGTCAATCACTCACATTAGAGGAAGAAAGAATTTCAAGGTGAGCAGGTAAATTTATGGAATTTTGAGGATTTAAAAGTCTGAGTTGTTGAGGATTTAGAGATGCAAGATATAAGGGAGAATAACAGTCATTCGGCAAACCCCGGGGGACATGAGAAGGATTAAGGTTAGGGGATAATGTTTAAACCAAACTGATTCTTTTGTACAAGGCCAAGTCCTTTAGCACACTTCCAGAGTAGGTTGAATTATCTTGAATATCAAAGTGTTGTTGGTCAAGATATTGTGCAACTTTAGAAAAATCTTCAGACCTCCATTGCATTAAGATACGTCTTAACGATCCATCATTATCAATTTTGGTGTCTGAATAACACTTGATGTTTGTGAAAAGGTTGTGATAAGTTTCACAATGTGGAAGTTGTTTAAGAAGTTTAGTTCAGTTAACTGAATTCTAAGAATCTTTGTTATTTGAAATAAAGGTCATAAATAAAAACGGTTGAAAAAAAAGGGATTTTCATACTTTTTTTATTCTATATTTATGCTTTCTCACTTTGATTATTTCTTGAGAGCTATGAGAATCCTTCCCAAGTCTTAATCTATCAGCATGACCTAAAAACCAACGGTGAAGAACTCCTATTTGATTTGAGAAGCTAATTTGAGTTGAGTCAATTGGATATGCAATCAAATTATTGGTTTTTAAGGCATTGTCCCAGTGTTTAATGAGAATATTTGCCAAGACCTGGTTCCATTTGTCAACCCAATCTAGGTTCCAAGCGAAAGTTGATCCTGGGAAACCACACATGTAAAGGTGCTCAATAAAAGATTCACGGAAAATTGGTGGAAACTTTTCCAAAACCGCTGAATTTGATTCTGGATGAGGTAGTTCAAAGGCAATGTTGCAAGAATTCATGTCGAATGATGAAAATCTGTCTAATTGCTCTTCAGTAGGGTTTTGTTTCCATCCATTTGATTCTGGTGACATATCCAAAAGTGAACGACAAAAATTGTGTATAGATCTACAAAAGTGAGAATTGAATGGAGGCAAAGTCTCATTAAAAATTCTATTAAGTGTTCTTGTGTTTGTGGGCAGGTTTCCATGAGGAAAGTAAGAGCTACTAGGGTTCATAAATAATTAGATTAAGAAAGTGTTCAATTAAATTAAACAAAGAGGAAGGATAAATTGTTGAGCTCCAAAACTTTATGATCAAAGTTGATTTAAGGAGAAATATCACAAAAATTAAGAATAAGAAATATTTCGACTTTATGGAATTATAATATGCATAAATTATATTTTTATATGCAACTTGAACTCAAAAGGAATGGTATAAAATAAAGAGAATGATTATGTGATAAAAGCAGACTCATTTAAGAAACGGATTTTTTTTTCTTTTCAAAAAATTCTTCCACAAAAATAATTTGTTAAATGTGAGGCTATGTTCATTTTTTGATTACCAAAAAATTATTTTTGGTCCAATATGATAGTAATACATATTCTATTGAGTAATTTTTTTCAACCTGAATAAATAGACTAGAGTGTCACTTCATCACATTTATGTATGAAAAGTTATACAAGGTTTCAGCTTTTATGTAATTCTTTAAGGTTTACACTTTTGTAGCATCTATTATTTGAGTATTTTTGATTTTTTCTTTATAGAAAATTCTACCTAGTACAGACCAATTTTCAAATTGAAAGAAATATGTTTGTGATTGTTTTTTACAAAAGATTAAACTTATTTTTGGGTTTAACTTTGATTTTTGGGGTAATTTTTTAAAAATTATGTTAAAAATATGGATTACTTTTCTTATAGTCCATAACTAAGAATTTTTATCAAAATCAAATAATTATAGGGTAGTTAGATATAACTCAGAAGGCATTTGATAGAAAAATAATTAAGATGCTTGTGCGTACAACAGAATTTTTTCAAAAAAAGGAATACCTTCAATCGGTAACTTCGAATAGCTAACTTATTCCTACAATTATCACAATTACAATGCCTCCATTTTTTCATGTATGTCAATGTCAAGATCTTGGATGTGTCAATAGAAAGTATCAAACTTCTTCTGGGTCCTTTGAAGTTGGTATGGCTTTCAAAAGCTCTAATTCTTATGCAAAACATCAAGAGGAAAGGAATAGGAAGGCCCAGATGGTTATTTCTTCCAACAATCCACTTAACATTGGAAGTTCCCGCTCCACAGAAACAGTAAGCTGTATATCTATAGTTCAATGTTAGAATTAAAGTCTTTATGATGTTTCAATGATTTATTACATAGGGGCAGTTGCTATTGGGGGCAGAAGTATCTTCAACAGTCTCTAGAAACTCAAATCTTGGGGAACGGTATAGCCAAATAATTATGTGGCAGGCAGCAAAGCTTTCTCTGATTCATCATTTGAGCAAAGAAGGTTGTACTCAATTTTTGGATGAAGAAATTAAGAAGCTCAAACTTCTAGGTGATAGTGGAATACTGGATTCTGATAGCATTGTCCGCCTGGTCCCACGCTCGATAGATACAGTTTTTAGTCGATTAAAGCTCAATCAATCATTTTTCACTAAAACATGGTGTCCTAAATGCTTTGCTCTTTATGAGTATAACTCTGAATCTCAACCATCTATACTATGTTGCAATCAACCGTTTCTTTCATCATCAAAGCGCTATTTAAAAATGTTTGGAGCAGGACAAATTGCAGTTAAATGTGATGAAAGGCTGTATTTGATGGAGGAACATCAAGAACATGTAAAATACTTATCTCTTAAAACATTTCATCACCATTCTTTTATCGACTGGCTTAAGGAAAAGATCAAACTGTTCAAATTTGAGCTTCTGATTGAGAAGAAAACCCCTGTGGCAGAACGTGTAGAGTGTGATTTGATGAAGGATGTTTGTGATGGTTCAATTTGGAAAAACTTTCCCATAACCACTCCAGCTCTGGATAGCAATGATGATGAATATACGATAACTTCAGGCAACTTAATGTTTACTTTATATGTCGACTGGTTTAGGCCTGGTGGCAATAGGATTGGAGGTCATCAGAAGTCTGTAGGCAATATTATGATGGTGTGTATAAACCTACCTCAAGAAGATAGATACAAAATGGAAAATCTTTTTTTGTATTCTATTATACCCGGACCAACAGAACCCACAAGTGAACAGCTTAATCACCTTCTAAAACCACTGGTTAATGATCTACAAACTCTATGGGATGGTATATTGATTGAAAAGACACATCTTTATCCACAAGGCCGGAAATTAAGAGTTGCATTGTTCTCTTTGATAGGTGACATTCCTGCAATAAGAAAATTGGCTGGCTTTTCGAGTCACTCTGCAAAAATGTTCTGCTCTTTCTGTAATATCTCTAAAGAAGAAATTAGTGAAAAGAATGTGGGAAATTTTTCATTACGGAATCATGAGGATCATATGTGCTGGGCAACAAAGTGGAAAAATTCTAAGTCACATTGGGAGCGTGTATCAATTGTTCAAAATCATGGGGTACGATGGAGTGAGCTGAATAACCTTGAATATTGGCGTCCAACTGAATATTGCTCAATTGATGTTATGCATTCACATATGCTTGGCAACCTAAAAGATCACAGTCTAAGCTATTTTCAAATCCAAAATGCAGCAAAAGATCTAGAAAGAAAGCTGGAAAAAGATAAAAATTGGCATGTAAGAGAAGATGATGATGATTTCTTTTCTGATACTTCACTGCACAAACATTCGAAAAAATGTAGAAGTAGCTTAAGCACCACGAATAATGATGATGATGATACAGGACACACAAGACAGCACAAGCAGCAAAGATGTACGAGTTCAAGACAGTCATCAAGTCATCATGGACTAGATAATGAAGGATTGGGAACAAATCGATCAAGAAGCCCGAGTAGGTCATCCAGCTCCAAATTTATTCCTCCATATAGCGATGTGGCCTCAATACAGTCTCACAGCAGTGGCAGTAGGAATTCATTGTATAACTTAAGGCAAAGAAGCATTAGCATATCACAGAGTGAAGGATCTCACTCATCAAATGAGACAGCTAGAGATGAAGAAAATAAAAGGAAAGGTAAGGAGAAAGAAAATGAAGGTAGTAGTAATCCACGAATCACAGCAGCAGAGCTACAGGTTGTATGGAAGATGATTGATCAAGTAAGAAGACCTTCCTGGCTAACACGAGTTCCAAAATCAGTAGGATCTAAAAAGGCAGGATCCCTCAAGGCAGCAGAATGGCATATGCTGTATACTCTCTACTTCCCTTTGTCACTTATACCCCTTTGGTTTGAAAAATTTAAAGAATCTGAATCTTCAGCTTCCTCAGCTGATAAACCAAGAGAATATTATCTTCTCAAGTCACTTGTAACATTATGCTCGATCACCAATTTTTTGACATTAAAAAATATACAGACTAATGAGCTTAAAGATCTAGATCAATTTCTGTTAGAGTATCGTGAGTGCCTTGAAGAGGGTTGGAAGAATATTAATTCAAAGCCAAATCTGCATATCACTCAACATTATCCTGAAATGATAAAGCGTCTTGGTCCACCATCAGGTACAGCTACTTGGTCTGGAGAGCGGGTGAATCATATATTATCTGAAATTCCAAACAATCACCATCCATGTATGTAATGTTTGTAAGCAATGATTTAAAAACTCAGCTGTGCTAATTTATTAATATTTACCACAGGAGAGATACCGCTAACAATGCTCAAACATTGGTATCGGAAATCTAGGGTATTAGATCTTGGTGAAGCTGAAGATAATGATCAATGTGAGACTAAAAAAATCCATATTGATCTCGATAAACAAAACAAATGGATCCATCTAAGTATGGCATTATTTACTAAATGGGTAAGGGCACGAATGGGAAAAGAAACTTCAAGACGGGCTTTGACACCATCGGAGAAAAGTGGGGATCGGGTAGTTGAAAATGTAGCAAGCATATTGATACATGGAAAGAGGTTTACTAGTTACCATTGACACATTGCTAATTCAACAATTGAATTCTACTATGGAAAAGATAGCCAGTTTGGGCAAATTGATGATCTTTTCAGATCAAAGGAAGAGATTGATCAAATATATTTAATAGTAAGTCCTTTCAAAGAGCTCCGTCCAGAAGAAACATCAAAGGATCCCTATGAGCTTTTCCCACAAGTGCATTGTCGGTTAGTAAGAGTAGCCAAAGCAACTCAAATTGTGATTAAGAAAGATGCAATAATTGGACATGCAGCTACTGTCGAGCACAAAAAAGGAATGTTTGGAATCAAAGACGAGGTTGTCACTGCCATTGGACTGCAGAAAGTAGTGAGTGAAAAAATTAATCAAATTTATTTTCTGTTGACTAACATCTTTGTGTTAATTTGGGATTAAGGAAATTTGTAGGATTGGTGATATTTGTAAATGGTGAAAGAAATAATTCAATGCTCGATTAAAAAATGCAATGCATCCAACTTACCTTATCATAAATCAGTGAACAATTACTTTGGTTGCTTTTATTGCAAGAGAACCCATGCTTTCAATGAGTCATTTTTATCTTAAATGTAAGAATGAAAGAAATAAAATCATGATAATGAGAAATATGATAAAATTTTTACTTAATGAATGATCTTCTTGCTCATTCATCTACTATAAATAGTTTGAACTTCAAACTTTAGCTGATAGCTATATATTATTCACTTTATTTTTTGAGAAGAGAACATACACGTTTACAAGACTATATACATAGTATCTTTTTTTACTTTAGCTTTGATAGGTATAAATTTTAACAACTGATTATTTTTATTTTATTTTATTTTATTACAGTTCATTATGGATGATAATTTTGAAGGTATGTCTGTTGACCCAACTGATTCTGATTGTTTTCCGCCTCAACATACTAATACTGGAAATACTCCTCCACCACCCTCTGCTGATCCACCTCCAGATGCATCTCAATCTGTACCACCTAATCCCAATCCAGGACAAGAGTCTCATTCAGAACCGAGAAATTTTAATCCCAATCATCCTTCTGCTTCTGAAAGTGCTAATCAGCAAGCTGATCAGCAAGGAAGAGATTGGGCTAGTGAAGTATTGAGGGAATTTTTCGGAGACCAATCATCATCTGTTCAGCCTAACCAAGGAGCAAGCACAAGTGGACCAGGTAAGTCAAATTTGTAGTGTATTCTTTTATTGAAAAATAACCAATTTAATTAACTTATTTGAATTATTAGTGAATCCCTCAATCATTATGGGTATCAGTGATTACCACAGACTAAATTCAGCAGAGTCTCATGAGCGAGAACGGGGGTTAAGGGCTGTAAGAGGCTTAGTTAGAAGTAATGATGTTCCCAGGAGCTCGGACAGTCTAAATAGAAATATTTACCACTTTCTGAAGTATTGTCTTGGGGGACCAACACAAATATCAAAATATCCTGCGAGCCCAACACCTTTGGAGATTGAAAATTGGAAAGATTGGAGCCAATTCAAACTAAAAACCATTCAAACTGTCCTAACCCAAGTCCAATCTTCTAACCGTGCCAATTCTGCAGCTGATCGACAATTTCTGATAACCAATTCTATAGCCTTCTTGCGATCCCAAATTTGACTACCCAAATTTTTTCCAGCACCTGAGCCTCGAGGACTAAAAGGAGGAGCACCGATCCCACTTTCTGTCAAAAGAAACTTAGAGCGTGAATGGCAAGAAAAAGGTTTTCGGAAATCAGCGTTTGATTGGACTTGCCGTGATTTTTCAGAATCAACTTGGAATCAAGTCATGGGAAGCATAGTATGCGACCACTGTACCAGATGGCTCACCACCTTGAATACAATCTATCAGTCAAAGCTTCAGTTCACTCAATGTGTTATTGAGAAATGGGTAGTTAATAAGGGGAAGGAGATGATAAGGTTGTTTGGGCAAGAAGAGGAAAGGGTAGCAAGAGAAAAGATTGAAAAGAGGGCAAGGGCACAAGTAAAACGTTATCGGACCAAGGTAAGTTTTTTATTTTACTTTGCTTTTTGTTATTATGAAGCTGATTTAGTTGGAATTCAGATTGCTAGTGCACGCTACAAGTTAGCAAGAGATCTCTGCAGTGATGTGCCAGGTTTTGTTGTGCTTTTTCATGATACTAGGTGCATCTCTGATATCGAGGAAGGCCCAGCACCAGCCGCAACTGCACCTATCCGAGCTATTCCTGGATGGCGAAATCCTGAACTCAATGATTTGTTTAAAAAAATGGATAAGATGACAAAGGACTTAGCCCATACACCAGCTCAAAAAAAATCAGCATTAAAAACATATTCACGGTCATCAGAAAGGACAGTTGCACAAAATGGTATATTCAATGTTCCCAAATACCTCCCCAAGAATTGCTATTCACCAACATTTTTGCAAGGATTATCTGTGAATGAACGTGAGTCACTTGGGGTTGGAGCTGATATTGATCTGGTAAAGATTCGGGAATCAATTAATAGAGCATCAACATCATCATAACTTAGGTATAACGGTGATCTTCTGTGTAATATAGCTATCTTATATTGAATTTTATGTATTCTGTTTTTTTTTCAAAGCAGCTTGGTAAATGTTATAAAGTGATATTGAGAGAGAGTAACATTTTATTTAAGAAAAACAAATAATGTATGAGATATAAAAATGTATTTTCAACAAATTGATGGTCCATACCTCTTTATGTCACATTTATGTATCCATATTAATTTCAATCGAATTTAATGTTGACCAATACATAGTGAATACACGCTATGCCACTTATACTTGCCAGGCATTGCTACCATTAAATATGCCAGTATCAAAAATTAATTTCGATCGAAATTAATGAGCATGATAATCATGAATTTCTGGAGTCAACTGCTTATTTTTATGCATGGTGCCTTGCCAACATTAATTTTGATCGAAATTACTTTTGATACTGGCATATTTCATGGTGTCTATTCCTGGAAAGTGTAAGTGGCATAGTGTGTATTCATTACGTATTGGTCAACATTAATTTCAATAGAATTTAATATTGAAATTTTCATATTGAACCCAAACCAGCAAACAACCCAAAAAATTCTTCATAAAACTGCTCATTAATTTTGATCGAAATTAGTGAGCACCATATACATATTGAATGGTAGTTATATCTGGTGTGTGTAAGTTGTAAAGCTTGTGTTCAATGTTTATTGGTCAACATTAATTTTGATTGAAATCAATATTAATGTGTAAATGATATTTACATGCTCAATATGCATTGTAATGTGTTTACTTAAGAATAGGGTGCCCTACTTTTCATCTTACATAAAAATGCTTGGTGGCATGTCTAATTCAATTTTTATTAAAATTAATGTTGACATGTTACCATGCATAACAGTAAGCAACTGACTGAATAAATTGATGATAATCATGAACCTTAATTTCGATCAAAATTAATGTTGCCAAGTGCAGATTGAAAAAAAGCTATGCCACTTACACTAGCCAGGCATATCTACTATTTATTATGTATTGGTCAACATTAATTTTTATAGAAATTAATATGGATATGTAAATTTTATATTTACCCTCAACATGTATAGTAAATTTCAATTCTTAAAAATACTTGCCGTCCTTTACATGTCATGCAAAAAAGCATTATATCATTTCAACATTAATTTTGATCAAAATTAATGTTGGCATGCCATTATGCATTGAAACAACTAACTGACTGAAAAAGTTCATGATCAAAATGCTCATTAATTTTGATCAAAATTAATGTTGACCAATACATATTGAATATAAGTAATCTCTGCTTACTCAGACCAGATATAACTACCATTCAATATGTATATGGTCAGCCTTAATTTCGATCGAAATTAATGGGAAGTTTTATGAAGAATCTTCTGGGTTGTTTTCTGGCTTGGGTTCAATATGCAAATTTCAACATTAAATTCGATCAAAATTAATGTTGACCAATACATAATGAATACACACTATGCCACTTACACTTTCCAGGCATATATACATGCAATATGCCAGTATCAAAAGTAATTTCGATTGAAATTAATGTTGGCAAGGCACCATGCATAAAAATAAGCAGTTGACTCCAGAAATTCATGATTATCATGCTCATTAATTTTGATTGAAATTAATTTTTGATACTGGCATATTTAATGGTAGCTATGCCTGGCAAGTGTAAGTGGCATAGCATGTATTCATTATGTATTAGTCAACATTGATTTCGATCGATATTAATATGGACATGGACTATGCATAAAATTCCTATAAGTATAGGTAAGCTAAGCAGTTAGATAAACTGGTTTGATCAAGTACACCATATAAAAATTGATGTTTTAATGCCTTGGTTAATTTTGATCAAAATTAATTTTAAGCCATGCATGTTGAATTTTATCTATGTCTGTGTAGTCCATGTGAAATGGCTTGTATTCAATATGCAGGGGTCTATATTAATTTCGATCAAAATTATGAGGTTCATTGCCTCATAAATTTGATGGTTTCTGTCAGTGTTTCATGCATGGTGCCATATGATACTTGTTGATTCCTATCAAAATTAATTTCAACACCAATATATTGAATACAAACCATGACACTTACAGTACTTGGTCATAGCTAAAATTCAATATGCTAGTCTCAAAATTAATTTCGATAGAAATTAATCAGGATCCATGAAGTTTATCAATAGTGTATGGGTTAAGTTTCAAGTCATATGTTTCATCATTTTCTTGCACCCATTTCTAGGTTATCTCAACAATTTTTTTCAAGTTTTATTATATTAATCTAAACTGTGGTAAGTTGTGAAAAATTAGCTAATCCAAATCTCAAATTGAATATTAATATTTTAATAATTTTGAATGTTGCTTAAGGTATTTCATTGGGTGATTCATAATAATATTTTATCAACTTAGTAGGCCTATAACTTTTGAAAAGTAACAATATTGGTATAGTTAGGGACAACAATGCAATATCTTGTGCAGACTAAGATATATTGCAAAATAAAACTATTCAATTTTTTTTTTCCCTTAGTTGTATCCAAGTTTATCAAAGGTTTGGTCACGGTGCCCACACCCTAGCCTGACACTCCTCCTGTCACTTAAAAAACAAATTCTTATCTTAAATTCTAATGTTACCAATTTTATATTTATAATTCATTTCTTGTTTGATGAGGCATATCAGTATATATGTGAATCTCGCATTGTCATCTGAAAGTAAATTTAACAAATATTCATAAAGGATTATCCTTTTTTTTCATATAATATACTAATTAAGTGTATCTCCATTGTTTAGGAGTAAATTCTAATTTAAAAAATTTTGAATTTACCCGTGGCAATTTGCATATGGGATATAAATTTGTTATTATTTGTTTTTCACACTAAAAGTCCCCAAAGAATTACTAGTATTTTCTGTTAGCTACATCAAATTTCGCTTCAATATAAACAGATTGAGATTTAGCATGTTACTCAGTTTACCCCACTATGAATAATACATGTTAAAAAAAGCTCAAATAATATAAAATCCCCCTCTTTATGTTTTCTGTTTCTTTCATCCTCACTTTAATTTTAATCTTATTCAATTTTTTATCCTATTAAATTATCAACTTCAATTTTCTAGAATAGAGTTTCTTATAATTATTCATCATATTACATCATAATTTTTTGATATCAAATACTTTTTTTTAATATTCATTAATCAATATGTCTAGTATACAAAATCCTACACCTCCACTTTGTATGTATATCATGTTCCTCTCTCTTAATTTATATATTTCACTTATGTTCTATATCTTTTTTTTTCAAAAATTTGATTTTCCAGCACCCAAATGTGTTTCATCCCACTCTCTGATTGATACTTGCTTTAAAGCTTTTGAGCTTGCACCATGTCTGCCACATGGCATAGCACCTAACCCTCCTGTACTTAGCAATGAGAGGCAGGAAATAACAAGAGTTCAGTATCGCAATTTACTTGAATTGGCTAGAGATAAAACAGAAGAGCTTGTCAAGATCCTTAACAATAATCCTTCTCCTTCATATTTATCTAACCCTTGTAATGACTTACTCCAATATGTGAAAAGCCTTGAAAAATGTATGTTCATCACCTTTTTTGTCTCCTTTTAAATTAGTAGATAAGATTATTAATATTTTTTTTCTTCCTATATATTTGTAGCTTATGAGGAGGGTATGATTCCTCCTGATGAAGTCATTGTCATTAGGGATGATGATGAGTCAGATGAACCATCAGCTTCAACTCATGCTTCAACTTCTAAGGAAAATCTTGAAACACCTGTTATCCGCTCCAAGAAAAAGAGATTATCCCAAGGCTCCTCTTTTGTTTGACGTATTAAACTGGCTTCTGCTAATGAATTTGCTGATGTATCAAATAATAAATCTCAAAAAAAAAGCAAAGGTTTTGATAATGAGTATATTCTTGTTTCCTTTTTTTTTATTGTTATTCTTTTATCTTTAAAATTCAATCATATATCTCTTTTATTGCTTACATATTGTAGTTTTTATCTTTCTTTTGATATTTTGTACCAGAAACTCACCTGCTGTAGATTGTTCCATCCATAAACGCCCTCTCCCTGATGAAGATGATGAAAAGAGCATTGAAAATAGCGATGATCAACTGTCAGAATATGAAGCTATGCTTGTTCATCAAAAAAAGCAAAGTTTAAAATCTTCTTCAAGACATGATGATATGTTTGATAAAGATGATGATTCAAACAGCTCATCACCAAATTTCTTCATTTCTAAGAAGCAATACCCATCACCTCCTAAATTACCTACTTTGACCTCTTTGAAAGCTTCTCTACCAATGAAATCAACTCCAATCAAGATATCGAAAAAACCTCTAACTTATTCACCCTCAGTTCTAAAAGAATCTGATTTGCAGGAGGAATTCTGTAAAATTCATAATTTTTATAAAGGTAGAATCAGCACGGCAAAGGTCCTCAGGTCGTGGTTGGAAATTGTTACTCTCCTCGAATTACGCTCTTCTACTTCTTCCCAAGAACCCATGTCAAATATTCCAATGTTTACTTTCCATTGGGAAAAATCTTGTGGAGAAGATTGGCTTTCAAAACTTACTGAGTTTTGTAAGTTACCATAATTTTTAGTCTTGACTTTTGTTCTTTTACTTATTTTTTTTTCCTTTTGTAGCAAATATTTTTTTAGAGATTGATAGCTCACAGCTATGGGTACTCGATAATATTGATTTCAAAAAAATGGAAGATTTATGTGATCCTGATGGTTTAAATACTGAAATTCTTTCCTCAACAAAGAAAACGGATCACCCTGAATCCAATCTTATCCAAATGCTCATGAGATTAATGATCCCAAGTGACCACTGCCGTTCTTCATGGGTATCTCTTATATCATCTTCACTTTATCTGACCGCACATGAATTCAGCCAGCTTCCATCACATC
Source organism: Hemileia vastatrix (assembly GCA_030280995.1). Classification (NCBI taxonomy): domain Eukaryota; kingdom Fungi; phylum Basidiomycota; class Pucciniomycetes; order Pucciniales; family Zaghouaniaceae; genus Hemileia; species Hemileia vastatrix. The sequence goes on from JASXTE010000013.1 coordinate 26,504,844, forward strand.
AAAATTTAACTCAGATTGTCCAATTGAACGTGGTCTTCAGCTTCTAGCTCACCTTTCAAATCTGAAGAGTCCGATTTCTGATGGCTTAGAAGTTGGTCCCACTGCACTTCAAACCCGTGATATATCAATGTCAACTCTTCTTCAAATCAGCAATATTATCATTGATATAATTATGTCAATTATCATTCTTAAATCAAAATATTGTGCTGCAACAATATCAATTGGAAAGACTAGTGAAGCTCAACAATCAAGTGAGAAAAACGAAAATACTGAACTGACTATAATGAGAGAGAAACAAAAGGCTGCACTAAACAAAATAAATTCTGAATACTCCCACCACCGATATCAATCTTTCACATTCTATATAATCGATGTTGTCCCTGGTTTATTTCTGAGCTCTCAAGATCATAGATTGGCTTCAGCAGCTGATTGCTTGGAGGTAATATCAGAAGTTAAGTTTCTTAATTTACATGAAAAAAAAATCATTTGATGGAAGAAATAATTTGGAAAAATTTAAATAACTATATTTTAACATTAATAAAACCTTTTATAGGCAAGTGTGATCCATTTCCTTTAAAATTTGATACCCCAAGTCCTCCGGGAATTGCTAGGGCTATTTCTGCAGATTTTCTTAATCACTGGAGCTCCATTCAGCCAGTATCACCTTTTTTTGCTAAACATAGCCTTTCAATAAATTAATATTCCAACATGTAAATAGATAAAGTTCTGTCTATATGATATATCTTGTATAATTCAAGTTATTTTCCTTCAAATACGTCAAAAATGTGACCATCTTTGAAATTTATTAAGTAACCTTTGACATGATTTTCTAAATTAATTATTAAAAAAATTATTGTAAGTCCAGCAATAACAAAGATTTTAAAATCTACTTATATGATTTCAAATACTTGTATTAAATTCTTAAATATTTTATTGTTTATATAAAAATATGATAACTGCTCTAGTTTTTTTACTTTAGCTTTAATATTATATAATCTATTAATTATTACAAATATTTTCGTTGATTGTAACATTTTTAATCAGAAGTAGAACAATTTAAATAATTAAATGAGTACATTCTTAAAAAAATACAATTTAATCTATTATTGATTCAAAATTCTTTCTTCAACTCTTTATTATTAACTTTTTTATTAATAAGCCTGTTTTACCTAAAATACTATACAGTTAATTTGGTAGCATTAAAAGCACATTTTTATGGCTAATATATTTCAAATTCTTTATTATAGTTTTTTTTATTTTAGAACCTTTGCTACCAATTTAATAAAAATGACATTTAAAGATTTCACAAATTATATATTTCCTCAAAAGTAAATCAAATTTTCTTATAATATTATGAAAAAAAATTATTTTATTTCACAAATAAAAAAAATAGATAATACTATAATTATCAAAACTGAAAATTTTACAGCTACTCCCAGTATTTATCATGTTTAAATTTGCATTAAGTTGTGTATATATAATATAAATTTTTAATATTTATATATCTAGATTTTTTAGATTTGTCTTAACATTAGATAAATAATACTTTGCTGATTCTATTTCTTCCTCTATTAAGTCATCTCTTTTCAAAAAAACTCTCAAAGCACTAATCAAATATTCTAACCTAAATTTTTCTTTTTTAATTTCTAAGTATTCTGAAATATCAATATCAAAAACATTAAGCTTTTCTATAGCATGAAAAAGTCTAGTGCTGATTTGAATAGAAGAACCTATCCTAGTGAAGCCAGGAATTTCATGACATCTTGAGGTAAAATGCCTTAGTTGATTGGCAGGCCATAATGTCACTGTTATTCCATTAGTTGCTTCAAAGTTGATTTTACTTCGAATTTCGGGAAACATAAGTTCTCCACCTATTTGTCGTGGTTGGGTCTTATCATACTTCATATGAATGGTGTTTTTTTCTGTATCTTTAGGAAAAAATATTCCTAAAGTATACTCACTTGCATCCTTATCGAGATGAACCTCATTAGAGAACCCATTACCATTCCCTCCAGATGTCCAAGTTAAATTACTAGCAAACGGTACACCCTCTTCTTCACTAGAAACTTTTGAAAATCCAGGAATACCAAGTTTTGCGCAAAGATTAGTTGCCTCATTGTACTTTACATATGATATTTTTTTAAAAAAATATTCAAAGTACATTGCAATCCTCTTCATTCGTTTTTTATATTCATCCGTTTTTACAATATCATCAGTGTATTCATCTGCAAGGAAAAGCATTCAAAAATTCAGTATTTAAATTAAAAAAAGTGATACTTACAAATATGTAAAGATTTCTTTCTATCTAAAATAAAGCCACCACCAAACATTTTTCCAAAACCACCAGCTCTTTGATGATAACCATTATTTTTAATTTCATGTTCGCAGTAAGAAAGATCCTTAATGCATTGCACCGTAGCTTCTAACATATCTAGTTCTTTGAGCTCATGAATTTCAAAAGTCTGCACAAGAACATTAGGTATTAAGACACCTTTTGGTTTATAAATACTACATCCAGGAAAAAAATTGTAATAATTATTTCAATCTGTCATATTATTTGCATAAGATCGTGCATAGAAATGTGGCTTCTTCCGGTTTGTATCCATTCCAAGAGCGTTTACAAGTTTCATTCCAGTAGCAATGTCTTTCGCCCACCTATTGTTAGAGTTCTTCCCTGGCCGTTTTTTTTTTCAAATCGTTACTCATTGATGGTTCAATCCTAAGAGAATTCAATTTTGATTTAAAATAGAAAAAAATCAAAAATTAGAAAATAGTAACATAATTTCAATTATCAGTCAATGATACCTTTAACTTTATCATATCTTCAATATTAGAAATACAAAAGTTAGCATATCTACATATTAGTAAATTTATATACTTTTTCTTTATTTCAAATATTAAGAAAGCGTTTCAAAGGTATACTTTATTAAATTATACATATAAAGAGTATAGCTTTATCCTGTATGCATTCAGCAAGTACGAGATTTGGCTCTACACTTAATATTAATAATATAATGAAAGTATAACTCCAATACACTAGTAATATTAAAAAATTTACGGAATTATGATATCCACATATATAAAATGAAAAATCTTGCTCTGATCAATATATTGACTTAGAAAGTTATACTTCAATAAATTATTAATTTTTAAATTGTAGCATTGTCCTGTATGCTTTCAGCAAGTACGAGACTTTGAAACAACTTAAAAATAAATAAATTAAAGGTAAAGTACAAACAATCTAATTATTATTATGAAAAGCAAAACATTATCCTGTATGCTTTCAGCAAGTATGAGATGATGTTTTACTTTTCATATTAATAATATAATGGTTGAGAAAGTATTAAAGAAATATAGAAAAATGATAAGCAAAACATGAACTTACATGTCTATAAAAACCTTTTCCATTTGTAGCTGATTGATCAAAATTAATTATAAAGTTTATTTTATAATCACTGTTTTAAAAAATAAATGGTTAGATAAATAAATTGAACATTTTTGATAAGGAATAAAGAAAAGTAAATTGACAAACAAATAAAAAAACTTTAAGTTAACTGAAAAAGAATTATTTTATAATGAATTGAAAGGGTACAGTAAAAGATACCATAAAAATAAATTCAGAGTTAGAATCATTAGATTAACTTGTCAAAAGTGTAAAAAAGTGTAACAAACCAAAATGATATGAAATGCAATAGCAAGAAAAATTTGCTTACCGGTAATCAGATAAGGTCAAGAAAATAGTACCAATAATTCAAAATGATAAAGCAAAAATATGATTGATAATTTTTGAAAAAGGTAAGTGAGAAAGAGAAAGGAAAAATAATTTGGGTGGCAAACAGATGTATATATCATGAATTTTCACTGATCACATTTTCAAAAAAATGCAGCTCTCCAAGTCATATGATAAACTTCATCTAAATTCCAAGAATGATGTTGCCAAGGCACTGTACACAGCATGATCATTTTTTCCTATGCATATACTAATTCCAGCTAGAATTTACTTGGCTGCATGTTGTACAGATGCACATTTGTGGAACACTGAATTTCACATCTAAAAAAAATTGACGCCACATAATTCTAGCTACCATGTTTCATGTAGCTAAAAACATACACTCATCACATTTAAATTTACATTGCGCCAAAATTAATTCATTTTTGAATTTTATTAAAGGAAACTATAATGTGCACCACCTATTTCTAAAATATGAACATCCGCACCATATTAAATTGGGAGACTTTTAATTATGCAATTTTTTTGCCGTGACCTTTTTCCTGATCTTACTTGGTTTAAAATATTGAAACATGGCCAATGTTGATGAAAGAAACATTTGATTTTGTTTCTATGTGTAACAATGGAAGGCTGTTTCTTACTGGCTGAAGAGTGTTGTATATTTTATTTGAACAAATTTTTATTTTTTTATGTATTTTATTTAAAAAATTTACTTTTTATTGCAGCCAGATTTATACTGGCTGCTTTTTAGAAACCTTAATTTATGACACAAGCCTTTGAAATTGGCTTGGGTCCCTTACATTGCAATTTAGTACTTCCAGCCAGGGGAAACCTGGCTGGAAGTGTCTCTTTCAAGCAATCAAAGTCGCTAAAAGCGACTTCGATTTCTTGCTGTAATGTTTGCCACCCTCCCAGCTAATTTACTAGGCTGGGAGGTGGCCAAAGCAGTGTGCAACACGCGTTGATGCTGCAAGTAACGCGCGTTGCACAATAGCTACCATATTTCATGCAGCTGATATCAAGTCAGCTGCATGAGATATGCGCAGCATGTGCAATGCGCGCTGCATGCAGCAGAAACGCCCGTTGCATGCAGCAGCAATGCAGGCTGCATGTGCTGCATGCAGTGCATTGCACAGCCAGAAAAAAACTGGCTGTGCAAGAGAAACCAAAGTCCCTGCAAGGGACTTTGGTCTCTAAAATGGAAGCGACTTTCCCTACCAGGTGCAATCTGGTGGGAAGGTGAGAGAAATGTTAGACCGAAGTTGTTTGAAAGCAACTTCGGTCTTAAAAACATTAAAAATCATAAAAAAAATGAGAAATGTAGAAAAAAAATTAAAAATTAAAAATTAAAATGTGAGTATAAGAAAAAAAATAAGTGCTAGTGATACCAAAAATCCAAGCCAATTTCATTTGGCTTGGTTATTTAATAATTATTTTTTAATACATTAAATTTAAAATTCAAACACCATAAAATATATGAATTTTTTATATGAATATTATAAATTTAATCTACCTCTTTCTCATAATTATATTTATAATTTTGTTTTTTTAATTTTTGACATTTAAGTTTATTTTTTGGAAATACAAAATTAAATTTTCAACTAAATTTTTTAGTAAGGTAAAATAAATAATAAATTTGACATTTTGTAATTGAATAATGAAAAAATTTTTAAATTTATTTAAAAAATATTTTTGTTAGAAGAATACAAATATTTTAAGGGTAGAAATATGGTGCAAATTGTAAGTAAAAAAAATTATATTTTTTTTTGTGAGGGGTTATTTCTATTTTTAAAAATATTTTTCAAAAACATTCATTAAATACTGGATTAAATTACTTTGAAACTCAAATTTTTTGTAAAATAATTAAAAATGAAATAATAATATTGTTGTATTTGATATAAAATTTGAATTGGTAATATTAATGTCTCTTTAAGTAAATTTGAAAATCATTTAAAAAGATCATGTTGATAAGTACTTCATTTTTGATATAAAATGGTTATATATATATCTTATATATATTTCTTGAGTGTTATTTTTATATACATTCAATAAAATCTGTAATATAAAATGCCATTTAATAATTAATTAATGTTCAACTTAGTTATAACAACTTAATATTTAATACCAGCCACTAGTATTTACTTTTTAATTTAAAACTCCAATATAATATGAGAGTATCCTTATTTTGTCTGTATGTAATGAACAACAATAACAGACCATAAATGAGTGGGTAATTAATTACAATAGATAGTTGAAGAATAACCCATAAGAAATGATAAGTTTATCAAAAAGAGTACATTAAAAAAATATACTTTTGAATTTTTTTGATATAATTTGGGTAGTTAAATGAAAATTTAAATTATCAGACATCAAAATGGATAAAATCTAAAAGTGGTGTTTATATAATAAGCCTCATATAAAAAAAGGATAAAAAATCTACTATGTAACTAAATTATTAAATATTAAGGTATTATTAAAATTGTTGAAAAACTTATTTTACAGTTATAATGAAATCTAAATGTGAAAATAATGGTGGGATAATAGTAAGACTATGTGGAAACACTTTAATTTATACATACTTTCAACTATGTTCAGATAAAAAATTGTTAAAATTGTATAATAACATCTAGTTAATAGTGATGCAATTTTATTTAGATCAAGAATAAATTTTTCTGAGGAAAAACCAATTAAATTGAGATATGGCCATCTCCTTTCAAGAGATAGAATAATAATAAAAATTTAAAAAAATTATAATAAGTATTCTTAATCACCATTTTTGAAAAGTCTCTAGTAAAATTCATCTATTACATTATATGGAGTTTCATCTTGAAGTAGTGATGGGCAGCTTTGAACTTATGTTATGAAAAACAAAAAAGTTAAAAAATATATAGTTATACTAATGAAAAAGCCAAAAATAAAAATACTATTATAAATTAATAAAATAAAACTACATAAATTTTATTCTGCTCTAATGATGGAAGGGTACTATGTATGAATTTCCACATGTTAAATCTAAACCCGCTTTAAGGCTAGTTTACAGGTAGATCTATTAAGTTTCCTTAAATTCTAAAAATAAATTATGCATTTTACTAAATATTTTTTTCTTGTTTTCTTTCCAAAGTTGATAGAGTTGCTTAATTAATACTGTTATCTTGATTGTAAGATATATAATTTTTTTTGAATACATGATTTATTGTTTCAAAAATTATATTATAAAGTTAAATCATTTATTTCATTTTCTAAAGCTTCATTGTCAAAGACACCACTCCATTTTCTATTACTTAACAAATATATAAAATTTGATAGTAAAATTTTTAGAATTTTCTTTTTGAGAGGGTCAAACTATATTGTGAAGATTTTTATCTAGAAATTCTTGTACTCTAAAACCAAATAGTTTTCTCCCTTAAGTAAGCCATTTCAAAAATATGAAAATATAAACAAGAATATTAAATTATCTTATTTTTATTTTCTTTACTGAAATTTTTAGTTCAATCTCTTTTTTTATATGACATTACTATAAAACCATGGTTAAATGCTACTATATAATTAATTTTTATTATATATATATATATATATATATATGAAGTATTTAGAAGGTTATCCTTTTTTATTTACTTGAATAAATGGCTCAATTATAATTCCCAACACTTATTAATCTTTCCCAAACTCAATAACAAATTTCTCATATGAAAAATTAGCTTCTAATATAAGAAGTTTTTCTATAGATGATATTCAACATGTGATTTTCCTTTTTAGATTCAGCTAAAATTAAACAAAAGGAGAAATCATGCATATGTGTATAAATGGTAACCATATGTTACTTAGAGGATTGTGAAATTCACCCATCAGAATGGTTTAAGTATTAAAATAAATTGAGGTCATTATTTTCTAGTATTTGAAACTAATTAGGAAATTATTCTAAAAATATATTTTAATGTGTATCATTTCTAAAAAATTTGAAATATGATTTTTGAAAATTGTGAGTTTCTTATGAGATACCAAGCTTTAGTTTACATTGTTTCAAGTAGAATAGAATTTTAGTATTAGAAATTGAAAGCAATGTACCATTATCAGATTTTAACTGTGTTCTACTTATAGAATGATTACATAACATTAAAAATTATTTAAATCAAAAAGATCTAAAAGATATTTAGAATTTTAAAAAATTTCACCATTTATTAATCTTTTATTTGAAAACCAACTATGATGTACACTCACTAGAAATAAGCAATCCCAATTTTAACATAATTTATCAATCCAAAAATAATGAGTCAATTAACATGAAAATATATATTATTTCAAAACCAAATCTCTAGATTTTAAATATGATGCTTTAATGAAAAATTTATACAAAACTTTAATGCAATGAACTCTCTTAAAAAATTCAAAAATAGAATATCAAAACAAGTAATTTCTGCAAAAAAAACTACTAACTATTGTAGATAAAGCATAAAAATAAGTCATATTTTTAAAAATAATGATCTAACAATATTTATTTTTGTTAAAAAAATCAAAAACATTGTTAAGTTTTCTTGTTATAATAATTTTAAAATCCACTTAACATTATCTAAAGGTGGCAAAATATGTCAAAAATATGTTTAATTTTGTGAGCTAAAAATCAACAATTTTGTATCATTTCCTGTTGTGCTATGAGTTTATTCCACCCTATTTACCTGATTCTTCCAGTATTACTTTGCTATGATCACTAGTTTTCAAGTTAAAATTTACAAATGTTCATTATACTTGATAATATGAAAATTAACTCAAAATTTTATAACTACAAAATAAGATTTTGAAACTCCTTCTTTCAATCAATATTTGAAGAAATCTTTAGTTTATTTGAGTAATGATTTTGAGAATAACAAAAAATTTGAAATTCGCAAAGACTTATTTCCAGAGGCTATAATTATTTACTTGTTTAATGCATGAGCTACTTATCAATGATGTAAAACATCAGAAAAGTAAGTTATAGTTATAAATCTACAGATTTTACTGTGTCTGGTATATATATCTTCAATAAATCTTTTAAACTTATCTTAACCTACATACCACACAATAGAAAATCATTATATTAAAAAAGGAAAACATTCTATGATAATATCATAAAGAATGATAACCATGGATTGATATTCCATAAAATTGGTTAATAAAATTTTAAGAGAACCTAAATCAGTATTCTTTCATCAAAATATATCCTTTTTGTCTTTGTAATTTATTCTAAACAAATTTTTTGAAACTTGAATCTATATATCTAATGCCAAAACCACTATTAAGTTCCCTCTTAGACTTTTTAAGCAATTATATATATATATATATATATATATATATATATATATTATTTATCAAAAATTGAAATAAAGAATAAAAACATAATTTTATTTACCTTTAATTATTTAAATATAGAGTATTTTCAGAATGCATTGTGGTTACTTGTGAAGGTTAGAAGATTTGAAGTTGGATTTAGGAGTTTTTAGAAGGGCAAATATTGTAAAAAATTTTCATAAATATTTATTTCATAGTTTCAAATGTTGAAATCTACAAACTAATGGGATTTAAAATTATATTGAGATTTAAAATCTGTTTCCTACTCAAGTAAAATAAAATAAAATGATGATATCAAAATTGAAATTAAGTTTAAACTTTTGATATGCTCTATCTTCAATTTTATTGATAGTGCATCAAAAGTTTAATAATATTTGTTTCTTTCATCACTTTTTACATAAAAGATAGTTCTATAATTTTATGCATTAAAGATTGCTTATATAAATTTAACATCTATGTCAACTGTTTATGACTATCAAGCAATATAATAAATTTTTTAGAAGAAAAAATAACATCAGTATATACTGACTTTGAAATTATTTAATTTAAAATAGTTTACAGGTAGATAATGAAGGGTGATATATTTTTGAATATGAATTATAGAAGTCTTATTTTGTCAATTTTAATTCTTTTTGAGCTCAAATGTATCCACTTCAAATTATGTAAGAATAAAAATTCTTTTTATTGAAATTTACATGAGAAAGTATGCCTATTATTCAAAATCAAACTTGCTCTAATGGTGTTTTTCAATCATTATTTCCATTCATAACAATAAAAAACATTTCAATCTGCTGATGTTTTAGTTTTTGATATCCCCAAGTTTATATCTAAGGTGTACTATTCACAAAATTATTAAAAATATAATCTTTGAAATACATGATAAACTTGAAAGTGAGGGGGCATTAAATTTTTAAAAATGAATTCTAAATTCAGGATGGATAGTATTTTTTCTATTTTCACAAATGAACAATTTTTTGTTTCAATTAATCCAGAAAAAAACTTTTCTTGTAAGCATATTATATTATATTTATTTTGATTTTAAATACTATATTCTCAAGATTTGTGTTTAATATTTCCTGTGAAAGTTAATGTTAATGTGAATTTTAAGTAAGCTTGAAGAAATTTAATTAATAGGCATATTGGATATGTAAAATAATATTTTGCTCCAATCTTGAATCATCCTGGGCTAAAAAATATCCCAAATAAGGTTTTTGTGGGTCAATTTGGATTTAAGTAGGATTAAGTGAGGTTTAATAAAGGACAGATAAAAGGCTAAATTCATTACTAGTGACTTTTTTCTCAAAATAGTTATAAAATATGTATCATTCTGGAATCAAGCTTCAATAAAGTTGAATTGAAACAGAGATAATTTCTAGCAGCACAACACCATATTTACAAAGGTGTAAAATACCTCAAATATTACTCATAATATAGGAAGGCAAGGAATCTACAAAATTCACATTTCAAACGAGGATTTATATTTTGAATTTGAAATTGAGAAATGGAATATTATTTTCCAATTTAAATATCTATTAGTCATTTTACCAAAAGTTTTCAGTAATCAGATTGAATTTTGATGGTATTTTGTTGTAGATTAATCATTTTGATGAGACATTTACTCAAAATTACTGGTTTCGGTTATAATATTCCATGTGAAATTCATTACAAATCTTTTTGAAAGTGAATAGTTGACATATTGGATATGCAAAAGCTTATGTTAGATCAAAGTGAGATCAAAGGGAGTTCAACTGATGATCAAATTAGGATTTTACAAGATCAAACAGTGATCAATGTAGGTTCATCTTGAGCTCAATTTGTGACAAATCTCTGACTAAATGTAAGGCCAAACAATTTCCTACATGGTGATGATGTGTGCATAATTCAAGCATAGATTTGTGGCTCAACGGAGTTCAAGCAAGGGGTATTTCTAGCAATACCCCCCCATTTTTTCTGTGGTGATTAGTGGTTTTTATTGGTTTTCTGGCTTCAGGGAGGCCGGGCTGCTTCAGGAGGCATCTCCAACGTTGGGAGGCGCACCCGCCTCTGTTTTGGGAGGTTGGGGAGCGCTTCAGGAGGGTTTTTTATGCAATTTGGCAGGTACAGGCGCCAGATTAGTGGGTGCGCATGGGCTCTTAGTTAGTGGTCTGTATGTACATAGTGAATAAGAGAGTTTGAGGGTAACCTTAATCATCATACAACCATCCAGAGGTGATATCCTTGTTCCTCACTCAGTTTTCACTGTTTTTTGGCCACAATTTGGCTGTGTTTGTTGCAAGTAAGTTCTTCATTTAACTTAACTTTGGCAACTTTTTTCTCTGTTATAGTCTTGCAAGCTATAGCAAGTATTATTGCTGTCTCTGGTGTGGATTTGCAGCCTACACCAAGTATCTTTGCTGTCTCTGGTGTGGACATTGTTCTGCATTTCAGTTCTTTGGTCTGGTAGTCTATCTGGGGACTACTTTCTTGGCTCATCAAGCAGTCAAGTGTGTTGAAAAGGAGCTTTAGCAAAACAGGAACCAACTTACTTTAGCATTTAAATCCCACTCTATTTTTCTAAAGGGACAGGGGATTTTCTCTCTGGTTTTTTTCTCCAACTCCCTTGGTCAAGGCCTATAGCTAGTACTATAGGTTTTTCTACATTTCTGGGGCCCAACGTGGGGTAGAACTTGCTAGTTCTTTGGAATCTCTGTTTTCTCTGGTTGGCTCTTTTTGGTGTTTTGGACTGGAGGAATGGTTTCTGGTTCCTCTATTCCTGTGGTGACTGTCAGGGGGGGGGATGGTCCTCCTTCTGTGATGGTTATGGAGTGTGTGAGGATTAAAACTTGGGATAGTACCAAGTTTAATGGGGAGGATGTCAAGTGGTTTCTAGAGAAGTATGAAACTGCTGCTAGAGTGGATGGTGCTTCCTACCTGGACATGGTGAAGCAGATTATCTTCTTCATTGGTGATAGGTCAGTGAAGAAGGAGATTGTGGCCATGTCTGGCTACAAGAAGAGGGATTGGAAATTGTTGTGTAGGGAGATGGTGGATAGATGGGGTGTCAGGTTCACTATGGTGGATCTGAACAAGGTTGTCAGTGAATGGCAATCTTATGGCGGTTTTGGTAACTTACTCAGTTACAGGAAGTTTCTGCTACAGTTTGATCCTGTGGTGGAATATTTGGTAGAAGTGGAGGAGCTGGCACATGAAAATGCTGCCAAGGATTTTTTTTTGTCTGCCCTGGCTAGAGATGTCAGGATGGATGTGTTGAAGGAGTTGTCAAGAAAGGAATTAATGAAGACTCTTTCTAATGGGGACCAGAAGTTGCCTGCTTTGGATAAGGTGAAGGAGGCTGTTGAGGCCCATTTGAAGTTATTGGCTGTGGACACCTATCAGGAGGGGTGTGCCAAGTATGTCAGAAAAGTAAGTGAGGCTTTAGCTGAAGAGGAAGTTAGGGAGAAGAAGGAGGAGAAGAATTTGGTGCAGGTTCCCAAACAGGAGAGGGATCCAATGGTGGAGCAGTTGGCTGATCTTAAAAAGCAGCTGCATATTTTTGTTCAGGAGGCTAAGAAGGTCAATAGGACACCTCTCAGCCTAGAGATTTTGATAGGAGGGCTGGTAGGAGTGATCCTTGGGTCTGCTCTTATTGCAGCAGGAGGGGGCACAGGTCCAATGATTGTTGGAAATTGAACAGGGATGTGTCTGAAGGAAAGGTGGAATTTTATGGCAGGGTTTTCAAGTTCCCTGATGGTTCTTTTGTTAAGCCCAGTGAGGGGCAGGCTCCTGTTGATTTGGTTAAGAGAAGGGGAGGTCTCAATCAAAGGAGGCCAAGGTTTGAGGAGATTCCTGATCAAGGAAAGTCTTCTGGTAAGGAGAATGAGGATGGCAAGGGAAAGGGGAAGGAGGTCAATAAGGTCTCTTTTTCTACTTCCTTTGGTGGTTTGGAGTTGTATTCTTGTGTTGGACAGTCAAGTGTTGAATTCTTGGCCGGTATTTATGATGTGGAAGCAGGAAAGGTGGGAAGGCCTAAGAGCAGTTCTCAGGCCCAACCAAAGCCAAATGCTTCAAAGGTTGTTCCTAAGCTGAGTGCAGCTAGGAAGAGGTACAGCAAAGAGGAGATGTACAAGATGCAGAAGGGTATGGCTGACATGGGCCCCCATAGTTTTGGCGCATTGGACATGAATGGTGAGCCAATACCAATGGAGGTTAATTCAGACTCAGAGGAGGATGTCCCTTTGGCTTCATTGCCAAAGCCTCCTGGAGTTAGAGGTTCTGGTGAGGGATCTGGTTTGGTTCCTGTTAATGGTAAACCTGTTGGTGGTGCTGGTCCTCAAGAAGCTTCTAGGACCAAGGTGGTGAAGCCAAGGGTTCACTTTGAGAGGCCAGTAGTGTCTGGTCAAGTTAATATTATGGACTCTGTCCTGGAAAGGATGAATAAGGGTCAAGTTTCCCTATCTTATGAGCAATTGTATGCTATCAGTCCAGGGTTGGCTGATAGGCAGAAAAAGTTGTTGACCAGGAGAAGAGTTTCTTCTGATGAGGTAGAATACATTTGTGATTCTGCTGAAAAGTTTGGTGAGGGGTTGGAAACTCATTTTTCTGCTCCTCTGCATTATGTCAATGTCACTCTGAATGGCAGGGAGGCTAGGGCATTGATGGATTCAGGTTCTCAGATTAACCTGATTTCTTTGCTTGAGGCAACTCATATGGGCCTCCCCATCAAAACTGGTATTGGTGGGAATTTGAGAGGGATCGGTGGCCATGTCACTGAATTGGTTGGAACTTCAGAGTTTGTGAAGTTAGATGTTGGCAGAGCCTCAGGGAAGGTTCATTTTTACATTGCTAAAGGTAATGTAAAAGCAGTTTTGGGTGCGCCATTCTTGATGGATTTTCAGGCAAGAATTGGTTATCAATTTGATTTGGGAATCAGTTTGGAGTTGACTGGTGAAGATTAAAGGAGACTTCACATGAGGTTATCATCCCCTGGAGAGGATGGTTGGGAGACAATGCCTGGTTTATCTTCAATGTGCCAGTGCATGGAGTGCTTCAGGAGAAGGAAGGAAGTGGGTGCTGCCTCTGGTTTTTTGGAGTGCGGCTCAGGCTCTATTGAGAGTTTGTCTTTTTTAGAGTAATGAGGGTTGATCACCCTAGTGCTACAACCTCTCCCCAAGATGAGGAAATCCCAGGTTGTAGTAGGTCAGCTCCCTTGGAGATATACCAAGTGGATTTTCAATTTTCTCTTTTTAATGTTTCTCTTCTCTGCAAGTATTCATCAAGTTTTTTATTAAGTCTCTGTTCTCTCTCAAGATTTTTAATTATTTTTAATTAAAGTTCTAAGAAGAAGATTGGTTATTTATCTTTATTGAAAGATATGTGGAAAAGTTTTGGGGCGGTGAGATTGGGGTCTAAAAGTAAGTCCTCCCAATTGTGCACCGCTAGGGTTTCTTCTATACCTTTCAAAAACATTACCTGGGCCACACCTATGAGCATTGGGGAAACCCCTGGTTATTTTTTTAGGTCAGAAGAAAACTCAAGAAAAGAAGATAAAAATTTCAAGATAATTCATGAAAATCAAGAAAAAAGTTTGAAGATAATGAAGAAAGAAGATCATCAAGATCTATTTTTGGGCCTCCAGAATGAGGTTAAACTGCAGAGAATTATGAAGAAAGAAGATCATCAAGATCAATCTTTGGGCCTCCAGCATGAGGATAAACTGTACATTTTTAGAAGATGTGATTCAGAAGATGAATCAAGATTTGAATATTTGGAAGTTGGAAGTGAGGATGAAGATGTGGAATTGCGGAAAAGTTTTGGAGTGGTGAGATTGGGGTGTAAAAGTAAGTCCTCCCAATTGTGCACGGCTAGGGTTTCTTCTACACCTTTCAAAAATTTTACTTTGGCCACACATGTGAGCAATGGGGAAACCCTTGGTTTTTGTTCCAGATCTGGTGGTGAAGATTTTCTGAAGATCCCTCAAGTTGAAGGTGGAGTGGCAAAGTATAAGAAGGTAGCGCAGAAGATTAGGCCTGTCAATGAGCCTATGCCTGTGGGCTTGAATCCGCCCTTGAAGAGACCTCCTTTGTCAAGAGATCTGTACTGTACTCCTTTGGTGAAGAATCTTCCAGAATTTGTAGAGACGGCTAGGGTGACTGTGGAAAGGTTGAAAGTTGTTAATTTTGGTCCTGATGGGTGGTTGTCTGAAGAAGAAAAGAAGTTGTTGTTGCACGTTATTGTGCTAAGGGAAAAAGCTGTGGCGTTTGTTGAGAAGGAAAGGGGTGTATTGAAGCACTCTTATGGGGAACCTTACTTGATTCCTGTGGTTTGCCATGAATCTTGGCAAAGCAAACCGATTACGATTCCAGCCACTATTAGAGAGGATTTTGTGGATATTTTTAGGGAAAGAGTCAGGACTGGGTTATACAAACAATCGACTTCCAGCTACTCAAGTCCAGTTTTCTGTGTAAAAAAGCAGAATGAAAATTTGAGGGTGGTTCATGATTTTAGAGCCTTGAATAGAGTCACTATCAAGGACGCTGGGATGCCACCAAGTGCAGAGGATTTTGTTGAAGCTTATGCTGGAAGGGTGTGTTAGGGTTTGGGTGATATTATGGGTGGTTATGATGAGAGGGAACTTCATACGGATTCAAGGCCTCTCAAAACTTTTGAGACTCCTTTGGGAAGATTTCAGCTCACTAGGTTGCCTCAAGGAGCAACTAATTCAGTGGCAGTATATCAAGCACAGATGGCTTGGATTTTACAGGATGAGGTTCATACTCATGCTGGTATTTTTATTGATGATGGTGGAATTAAAGGACCATCCACTGATTATGGCAATGAGGTGTTAGCGGAGAACCCTGGAATAAGGAGGTTTGTGTGGGAATATGCAATAACTCTAGAGAGAGTGTTGTTTAGGATTGAAGAGGCTGGTTTGACCATTTCAGGGTCAAAATTCTGTTGTTGTGTTCCTGATTTGGAAATTCTGGGTCATGTGGTATGTAAAGAGCGAAGGATTATGGCGAAGAAGAAGATTAATAAATTTCAGTCATGGCCAAGGCCTAAAAATACTACTGAAGTCAGGGGATTTTTGGGTGTATGTGTATATGTCAGGATTTTTATTAAGGATTTTTCTTTGTTGGCTTCACCTTTAAGGAGGTTGACCAGAAAGGATGCAGGTTGGGAATGGACTGAAGAGTGTGAAGAGGCTTTTCAGAAGTTGAAAAAGGTTGTTGGTGAAGATATTTTTCTTCACAAGTTGGATTATGGTGTTGGTGCTGGAAAAATTTATCTGGCAGTGGACTCAAGTTATATTGCTGCTGGTGCTGTTTTGTCTCAGGAGGATAAGACTGGGAGGGTCAGGCCAGTAATATATGAGTCTGTGGTGTTTAATGAGGTGGAATCTAGGTATTCTCAACCTAAGTTGGAATTGTGTGGTGTAGCTAAAATTTCAAAGAAGCTGCAGACGGTTTTGTGGGGGCAGCATTTTGAGCTGCAGGTGGATGCAAAATCTTTGGTTCAGATGATCAATACACCTAGTCTTCCAAATTCTCCAATGACTAGGTGGGTGGCATTTATTCAACATTTCTCTTTTGACCTGGTACACAAACCAGGTAAAAATTTTACTATGCCTGATGGATTATCAAGGAGGCCACCTACAAATGAAAATTCTGAGGCTGAAGAGTTTGATGAAGATGTTCCAGTGGTTAGGGCCAGCACAAAGGGTGCTGAAGGTTTTTCTGACCTCCCCCAAGAGGCTAAACTGGCTGTATCTGATCTTGATTCTGGTGATCAGGATGTTTTTGTTGATGAATATGGAGTTGTTGTTTAAGACAGCTCAAATTTGGTAAAGGGTGTTTTTGTTAGTGAACTGGATTCTCACAAGGTTCAGTGGAAAGAGAAGGACATGCCAAAATTTAAGGATTGGTGTCCTGGTTGGGCTGCTCAATTGGCTCATGTTCATACTTGTGATTTTGATGACAGAATTGTACCCTTGGATGTGGTGTTGTTGGATTTTGAAGATGAGACCTGGGGTCAGTCTGGGTTTTATTTTATTTTGGTGGAATATCTGTTGACCTTGGAGAGGCCAGATAGTTGTGATGATGATACTTGGTTGGCAATCAAGAAGAAGAGTCCTGGATTTTATGTGTCAAGAAGGCGGTTGATGAGGAGGAGACATCCAAATCCTCAAGTGGTGGTGACTCAGAAGAAGGGTAAAGAATTGATTTTGAAGTCTTTGCATGAAGACCTTGGTCATAGAGGCTTTGGGGAGACTTATAGAAGATTATCAGACAGATTTTGGTGGCCAGGTATGAAGTTGGCTGTGAAGGGTTGGGTTCAATCTTTTGAAGAATGTCAAAGAAGAAGTCACTTGAAATCTAAAGAGGTGGGCTGTGCTACTGGTGAATCAACTGTTTTTGGAAGGGTCAGTCTGGATGCTGTCCATATTAAAGAGGGTAGGTAAAAATACTTGATTGTTTCTAGGGATGATTTGTCTGGTTGGGTTGAGGCAGTGCCTCTGGTTAATTTGACTGCCAAGAATGTGGCAGAGTTTTTGAAGAAGGAGTGGATTTATAGGTATGGTTTGATGAAGTTGGTGACTGTTGATGGCGGGCCAGAGTTTTGCCAAATTTAAAGAAGCTGTGGCTAGTGTTGGTTCTAAAGTTATAGTGGCTACACCGTATTATCCTGAAGCTGAAGGCATGGTTGAAAGAGGCCATAAAGTTATTAAGAATGCTTTGGTGAAGATGTGTGGAGATAGTGCTGAAAAGTGGAGGCATTATTTAACCTTGGTGTTATTTGCTGATAGGGTCACTGTGAAGAGGACAACTGGCTATTCTCCTTATGAGTTAATGTTTGGTCAGAAAGCTGTTCTACAAGTGGACTTGGAAGATGTCTCTTATCTTGGAATTGATTGGGATGACGTGCAATCAACAGAAGATTTGCTCTGTGCCAGGATGCAACAGTTGGAATGTAGAGAGGAATTTCAAGAGAAGGTATACTCTATAATGATGAAGATTAGGAATCAATCAGTCAGGTACTGGGTCAAGAAGTTGGCCCATAGACTAAGGAATCCCTTGAAACCTGGTAGTTTGGTTTTGGTGTATAATAGAAGTTTGGAGAGTCAGTGGGGGAAAATGTTTGCTGACAGATGGAATGGACCTTACAAAGTCAGATCTCAGGCGTCTGGAGGTTCTTATGTTTTGGAAGAGTTGGATGGTGCAGTTTTGAAAAAGAGGGTGGCTGCAGACCAAGTGAAGAGGTTTTATCCCAGAGGCACTAGGCATGAAAAAGATTGACTCCGCAATGAAGATAAACTATGGAACGTTCTTTTTTGTTTTGTAATTTTTGTGGTGTTGCAGAGCAACTTTTGTGTTGGAAACTTCTTGTTAGAAGGTACCCATGGGTGGGGCTTCTAGATTTGATCTTGGCAAGTGTAGGGGTGACTGATGGGCTGGCTGCTCTATCAACAGTTACCCCAGATTGTCTGTTTCCAACCATTTCTCTTAATTTGGTTGAACCCTAGTATTGGTTTCTTTTCACAGGTTTTAGTCGTCTATGACTTTAAACTGGTATTTCCTCTTGTTTTCATGTGCTGGTCTCTTCACTCTTATTGGTTTTGGTTCTTTTGTGTTGGATGTTGTGTTTTTGTTAGGAGGTACCCAGGGGGGCTTCTAGATTTTATTTTGGCAAGTGTGGGGTAACTGATGAGCTGGCTGCTCTGTAGAACAGTTACCCCAGAATGTCTGTCTCAAGTCTTTTGTTTTTTCCTAGTTGAATTCTAGTTCTGTTGTTTATTATTCAGGTTTCAAGTCCACTATGACTTTAAACTGGTTTGGGACTGGCTTCTTTATCTTTGGTTCTTTCATATTGGTGGTGGATCACTGGTGGTCTCCCATCATTTTTACTTATTGGAGGGAGCCCACCCAGTGATCATTTCTATGGATTGGACTTTCCCTTATTGGACCATTTATGGAGCTGGACTGTCTTTGATTTTGCAGTTATGTTTTTGCTAGATAGCATTTTTAGATTATTTTCTTTTTTCTCTTTTTTTCTTTTAATTTTTTTATGGGGGTTTTTTAAAATTATAAAATCAAAAATATAGGGTGTTACCACATCAGGGTCACCTGGATGTGGGCAAGCATTGGTGGGGAAAGGCTCATCAATTGGCAAGGCAATGCTATTTTCTTTTTTTATTTATTATTTATTTCATGTGTTTCTGTGTTTCATTATTTTTATTATCTTCTGAATTACTAAATTTTTTGAATTTTGTTTTCTGTTAATTTAAAAGATTTAATTTTGTATCCACATCAAGGTGCACTTGGATGTGGATAAGGTATCAGGGGATCATCTCATCAATTGGCTGGGGGATACCATTTGTATTATTTTTTATATTTTATTTTATTTCATTTATGTTATTTCATTTCATTTTATTTATTAATTTTTTATTTTAGTATATTAGTAGACAGAAAAAAAAAGAAAAGGAAAAAGAAAAGAAAAAGAAAAAAAAATAAAATAAAATAAAAAAATAAAAATAAATAAATAAATAAAAAATTCTGAAATTATTTCTATTAATTGTTTTATATTATTATTATGTTTCTAATCTTTTTCAGGAACTGATTGTCTGGATGATGAAGCTTCTGGAGGCTGGTCCTGATTGTGATGAAGTTTTTGTTTTTTGTTGGGATTGTGGGAAGCACTGTGTTCTTTGAAGTGCATCCTGCTGGAGAGATGATAGGGATTGTAATGGTCAGGAATTGGATTAGAGGGAAGTTCAGAGGAGGAAGAAGAAGAGGCAGGAATGGAGTGCTGGAGGGTATGCTTAATGATCCTAGACATTTTCCAGTGGTCGTCCAACAGGCGCTTTCTCAGGGATTTTTCAAAGTCATTCAAAGGTCCATGGAGGGCAAAGGCTTTTAGCATGTTTGAACACATGGTGCTTAGGTGTTTCTTCATGTCTCCATAATCCAGGGTCAAAGAAGTTTCAAGAGGTTGGCCAACTCCAATAATAGATTCAGGAGGAGTGGTGCTAACTAGACAAGAAGAATTGGATCAGTAATTATTTTTGTTGAAGAAATGGGATAAATTAATTTGGTACTTACAGATTGGAAGCTCATCAATTTTTAAGCAGCTGGAATTTGGGTCTCTGAAGATTTTGTAATGGTCATAGTGGGTGGATCAACTACGGAAAGATATGGATTCTCATGGTTTCCTCTGAAAGATTTTGAGAAGGTGAACTAGGAGGCTGATGTTCCTGGGGCTTAGTTGGAGCAGTGGGATTGTTGTTGTTGTTGTGGTTGTTAATTCTGTTGGATTCAGCTGGAGGAGGTGCTGGTGATGGAGTACCAGGGTTGTTAAATGATGGAGCAGGAGAGGGGGATTTGGAAGCAGATTGATCTCTTCTGGATGGAGCTTTTGAAGAGATGGAACTGTCAGAAGAATAGTTGGCTGACAGAGGAGAGGTGTAGTTTCTTTGTCTTAGTTGGGGACAAAGTTGTTGCTTGGGTGCAGTGTGTGGTGTTCTGGTTTCTTCTTGGGGTTCTCTGGCAGGTCTCCTAGAAGTTTGGGAAAATTTGAAGTTTTTGGACCTTGTAAGAGTTGGCTGCATTGCTCTGGGAGCAGTGGGAGGCGATTGTGTAGAGTTGTTTTCATTGATTGATGGAATTTGGCTGTTTTCTGGTCGTTTTTGGTGATTTTGAGCCGGATTTTCACTGTCCAGTGAGGCAGGCGGGCCGCCTGGACGCGGTCTAGAAGCCTGGGAGTTTATCTTGAAGCTTTTGGAGCTAATTTGGCAGAGATAAAAGCAGTTTCTTGGGAAGCTAAGGCTGGTCTTTTTGGAAGAGTTCTGGAAGCGGAGCTTCTGGATCTTCTGGAAGGTGCTGAAGATAAAGAGAAAGAGGAAGGACAAAGCTCTGGGGATCTGGTAGGGGATCTAGAGATGTATTTGTGAGAGGGTGAAGGAGGAGGAATAGGGTAGTTGGAATCTCTGTCACATCTTTTCTTCTTGGAATAGCAAGAATCACAAGCCCTGTTGTAGAATTTGGACTCAGGAGTTGGAAGAGTGAATTTTCAAGGTCTGCACATGTGGATGCACTGTTTGCAGGCATAGTCCTTGGGAGCAGTGAAGCAAGGGAGAGTAGAAGGGCTAACATCAGGAGATCCAGCCATGATCTGTGGTGAGAAAAGATGATGAAAAGGGATAGGAGGAGATTTTTGTCAGTGATGGGTAGATGATGAAGTGAAGGTGGAAGTTCAGCAGATTGGCTGTAGGGGTGGTCTGTATGAAATTGGCTGCATCTATTTTATGCAAAATTCCGCCAGTCCATCAAGACTTTAAACTGAAATCTGGTTTCTGTTAGTCCTCCAAGATTTTAAACTGGCTGGTTTCAAGATTCTATCAAGACTAGTCCGTCAAGACTTTAAACTGAACACTGTGTTAGTCCCCCAAGACTTTAAACTGAGGATTGTTGTTAGTTAAGTCCTCAAGACTATAAACTGAGGGAAAGGTTTTTGTTGTTTGAGTTGGTTTTGAAAGCTTGGTGGAGGGTATCCACAGGGGGAGCCTCCGAATTCAGCAAAGACAAGTTTGGGGGTAATTGATGGGCTGGCTGCTCTATTTACAATTACCCCAGAATTTTAGTTTTTTCTCTGTGTCTTAATGTGGTTGATCTCTGGTTCTGGGTTTATGATTTAGGTTTTTTGAGTCCCCTAAGACTTTAAACTGAGGGTTTTTGAGTCCCCCAAGACTATAAAATGAGGATGGTCCCCCAAGACTTAAAACTGAGGGTTGTTTGTGGTTACATCCTATAGAGGGTGTGGTCAATTTTTCTTTTCTGAATCAAACTCAAGTACTAGTGGAATTACAGAGGGAATAAAGAGATGAAATGAAGTGTTCAGAATTAGCCTTGAACTGGTGAATGAGGTGTCTTCTGTTCTCAATGTCCTGTGGATCTCTAGCAGGAGTGGATTGGAAGTAGTGAAGCTGAAGCTGTTTCTGTTGAGATGTGTGTTGTTGGAACTTGGCCTTGATAGTGGGCAAGTGTGTTGGTGTTGGTGGTGCAATGGATCCTACATTGTTATCATCCCTATCAGAAGATGGAGGAACTGAGAATTCATCAGTTTTAAAGTTGAAGGAAGAAATGAAAGTTCTTTACCATCAGATGGACCAGGGATGATGGAACTAGTTGTTTTATGGGTTGTGGCACTCTTCTGGGAAGGGTGGAGCTTTTTGATTAATCTGGGTATCAGGATGGATGGCCTAGATCTTTTGGTGTTGGTAGAAGATGGGCCAGGTTGAGGTGGAGGTGAATCTGTTGCAGAAGAAAGTGGACCAGGTCTGTGGCAAGGCTTCTTTCTAGATTGGCAGACATTGCAGGACGTTCTGTATAGATGGACAGGTGGTGTCATGGTGCAGATTAAATTATTGTCGATGCAGTATTGGCAAGGACCCATTTCAGAGGCAGATTTGGGAAGAAGGTTAAACATGGTGGTTGGATGAAGAAAGAATGCGGACATTCTCAATTGGAGGGAGGATGTGGTCTTCCAACATTGGCAGGGGCCTTTGTTGTGTGATTTGGCGCTGTTTGTGCATGTCTTAATTGACATCTGTTAAGGAATTGGGTATTTTTCTGGTTTTATTACGTGGATATTGGGTCTGCAGGTATGTGGGTACTATCATTGGATAGCGCTGGTTTTTCTCTATATTTTATGTCTTGAAGACACTTTTTATATTCTAAGTTTTAAGGGGTCATTTCCTCATTTTTCATTTATAAAAGATTGCTGTTTAATTTTGTTTTTCGTGTTTTATGGGCTAACCTTAAGTCTTAGGGTTAAGTGCTTAGTACCATTGGATAGAGCTAATTTTTCTCTATATTTCATGTCACAATGTTGTTATAGTGAAATTCGGTGTTTTAAAGGTTTTAGTAGTTGTAGCTAATTTTTCTAAGTAGATTAGTGGTTTTTATTGGTTTTCTGGCTTCAGGGAGGCCAGGCCGCTTCAGGCTGCATCTCCAATGTCGGGCAGCCCGCCTTCCTCTGTTTTAGGAGGTTGGTGAGCATTTCAGGAGGGTTTTTTATGCAATTTGGCGGGTACAGGCGCCAGATTGGTGGGTGCACATGGGCTCTTAGTTATTGGTCTGTGTGTACATAGTGAATAAGAGAGTTTGTGGGCAACCTTAATCATCATACAACCATCCGGAGCTGATATCCTTGTTCCTCACTCAGTTTTCACTGTTTTTTGGCCACAATTTGGCTGTGTTTATTGCAAGTAAGTTCTTCATTTAACTTAACTTTGGCAACTGTTTTTTCTGTTATAGTCTTGCAAGCTATAGCAAGTATTATTGCTGTCTCTGGTGTGGATTTGCAGCCTACACCAAGTATCTTTGCTGTCTCTGGTGTGGACATTGTTCTGCATTTCAGTTCTTTGGCCTGGTAGTCTATCTGGGGACTACTTTCTTGGCTCATCAAGCAGTCAAGTGTGTTGAAAAGGAGATTTAGCAAAACAGGAACCAACTTACTTTAGCATGTAAATCTCACTCTATTTTTCTAAAGGGACAGGGGATTTTCTCTCTGGTCTTTTTCTCCAACTCCCTTGGTCAAGGCCTATAGCTAGTACTATAGGATTGTCTACAGCGGCTCCACCTTCAACTTGAGGGATCTTCAGGATTTCTTCACCACCAGACCTGGAACCAAAACCAAGGATTTCTCCATTGCTCACATGTGTGGCCCAGGTAATGTTTTTGAAAAGTGTAGAAGAAACCCTAGCAGTGCAAAATTGGGAGGACTTACTTTTAGACTCCAAGCTCACCACTCCACAATTTCTCCGCAATTCCACATCTTTGTCCTCACTTCCATCTTCCAACTCTTCAAATCTTGATTCATATTCTGAATCACATCTTCTAAAATTATACAGTTTATCCTCATTCCAGAGTCCCAAAAATTGATCTTGAAGATCTTCTTTCTTCAAAAATTGGTGCAGTTTAACCTCATGCTGGAGGCTCAAAAATTGATCTTTATGATCTTTACAACAATAATTCTTTTATTCTTTTTTAATTATCTTCAGATTTTTTTCTTGCTTTTCCTCAGTTATCTTGAAATTTTTATCTTCTTTTCTCGAGTTTTCTTCCATCCTACAAAAATAACCAGGGGTTTCCCCATTTCTCACAGACATGGCCAAGGTAATGTTTTTGAAAGGCATAGAAGAAACCCTAGCGGTGCACAATTGGGAGGACTTACTTTTAGACCCCAATCTCACCGCTCCAAAACTTTTCCACATATCTTTTAATAAAGATATATAACCAATCTTCATTTTTGAACTTGAATTAAAAATAATTAAAAATCTTGAGAGAGAACAGATACTTGATAAAAAGCATGAAGAATACTTGCAGAGAAGCGAAACATTAAAAAAAGAAAGTTGAAAATCCACTTGGTATATCTCCAAGAGAGCTGACCTACTACAATCTGGGATTTCCTCATCTTGGGGAGAAGTTTTAGCACTAGGGAAATAAGCCCTCATTACTCTAAAAAAGACAGAATCTCACTAGATCCTGAGCCGCACTACAAAAAAGCAGATGCGGAACCCATTTCTTTTCTTCTCCTACAACAATCCATGCACTGGCACATTGAAGACAAGCCTGGCCTGGTCTCCCAACCATCATCTCCAGGAGATGACAACCTCATGTGAAGACTTCTCTCATCTTCACCAGTCAACTCCAAACTAATTCCCATGTCAAACTGAAAACCGATTTTTGCCTGAAAATCCATCAAGAATGGTCCACCCAAAACAGCTTTTACATTACCTTTGGCAATGTAAAAATGAACCTTTCCGGAGGCTTCTCCAACATCCAGCTTTAAAAATTCAGCTTTCCAAATCAGCTCAGTGACATGGCCACCAATCCCTCTAAAATTCCCACCAATTCCTGTCTTGATGGGGAGGCCCAGATGAGTAGCCTCAAACAAAGAAATCAGGTTAATCTGAGAACCTGAATCCATCAATGCCCTAGCCTCCCTGCCATTCAGAGTGACATTGACATAATGCAGAGGAGCTGAAAAATGAATTTTCAACCCCTCAACAAACTTCTCAGAAGAATCACAAATGTATTCCACCTCCCCAGAAGAAACCCTTCTCCTGGTCAACAACTTTTTTTGTCTATCAGTCAACACAGGACTGATAGCATACAATTCCCCTTAAGAAAGGGAAACCTGACCCTGATTCATCCTTTCCAGAATAGAGTCCATAACATTAGATTGGCCAGAAATACTGGCCTCTCAAAGTGAGCCCTTGGCTTCACTACCTTGGTCCTAGAGATCTCCTGAGGACCAGAACCACTAACAGATTTTCCATCAACAAGAATCAAACCAGATCCCTCACCAACACCTCTAACTCCAGCAGGCTTTGGAAATGAAGCCAAAGGGATATCCTCCTCTAAGTCTGAATTAACCTCCATTGGCATTGGCTCACCATTCATGTCCAATGCACTAAAACTTGGGGCCCCATATCTGCAATCCCCTTCTGCATCTTCTACAGCTCCTCTTTGCTGTACTTCCTCCTGGCTGCACTCAGCTTAGGAACCACCTTTGAAGCCTTAGGATTTGGTTGGGCATGAGAACTGCTCTTAGGCCTTCCCACCTTCTCAGCTTCAACATCATAGACACCAGCCAAGCATTAACCACTTGACTGTCCTCAACAAGAATACAACTTCAACCCACCAAAGGAAGTAGAAAAAGAGACTTTATTAACTTCCTTTCCTTTTCCCTTGACATCTTCATCTGCCTTAGTAGAAGACTTTCCCTGATCAGGGATCTCCTCAAACCTTGGCCTCCTCTGATTGAGACCATTTCTTCTCCTGCCCCTCACTGGGCTTTACAAATGAACCATCATGGAATTTGAACACCCTGCCGTCAAACTCCACCTTTCCTTCTGACACATATTGTTCAGAGCCCAACAATCATTGGACTTGTGCCCCCTCCTTCTGCAATAAAAGCATACCCAAGGGTCACTCTTACCAGCCCTCCTTTCAAAATCTCTAGGCTGATAAGGAGCCCTATTAACCTTCTTAGCCTCCTGAATAAAAATATGTAGCTGTTTTGTCAGATCAGCCAACTGCTCTACCACTGGGTCCCTCTCCTGCTTGGGAACCTCCACCATATTTTTCTCTTCCTTCTTCACCCTACTCTCCTCTTCAGCTAAAGCCTCACTGACTTTGCTGACATACTTGGCACACCTTTCTTGATAGATTTCCACAGCCAACAGCTTCAAATGGGCCTCCACAGCCTCCTTCACCTTGTCCAAGGCAGGCAACTTCTGGCCCCCATTAGAAAGAGTCTTCATCAAGTCCTTCCTTGAAAACTCCTTCAACACATCCATCCTGACATCTCTAGCCAGGGAAGACCAAAAAACATCTTTGGAAGCATTTTTATGTGTCAGCTCCTCCACTTCCACCAAATATTCTACCACAGGATCAAATTTCAGCAGAAACTTCCTGTAACTGAGTAAGTTACCAACACCACCATAAGATTGCCATTCACTGAAAACCTTTTTCAGATCCACCATAGTGAACCTGAAACCCCATCTATCAACCATCTCCCTGCAAAACAACTTCCAATCCCTCTTCTTGTAGCCAGACATGGCCACAATCTCCTTCTCCACTGCCCTATCACCAATGAAGAAAATTATCTGCTTCACCATGTCCAGGTAAGAAGAACCATCCACACCAGCAGCAGTTTCATATTTTTCCAGAAACCACTTCACATCTTCCCCATTAAACTTGGTACCATCCCAAGTTTTAATCCTAACACACTCCCTAACCATCACAGCAGGAGGACCTTCCCCCCACTGACAGTCACCATAGGAATAGATGAACCAGAAGCCATTCTTCCAGACCAAAATAACCAAAAAGACCAACAAAAGATAACAGAGATTCCAAAGAACTTGCAGGTCCTACCCCACTTTGGGCACCAGAAATGTAGACAATCCTATAGTACTAGCTGTAGGCCTTGACCAAGGGAGTTGAAGAAAAACCAGAGAGAAAATCCCCTGTCCCTTTAGAAAAATATAAGTGAGATTTACCTGCTACAGTAAATTGATTCTTGTTTAAAGCCCCTTTTCCAATACACTTTACTGCCTTATCAGCCAAGAAAGTAGTCTCCAGACAGACTACAAAACCAAAGAACTGAAATGTAGACCAATGTCCACACCAGATAAAGCAATGATACTTGATGTAGGTTGCAAATCCACACCAGAGACAGCAATAATACTTGATATAGCTTGCAAGACTATACCAGAGAAAACAGTTGCCATAGTTTAGTTAAATGAAGAACTAACCTTGCAACAAACACAGCCAATTGTGGCCAATAAACAGTGAAAACCCCGTGAGGAACAAGGATATCACCTCCGGATGGTTGCATGATAATTAAGGTTGCCCCAAACTTTCTTATTCACTATATACACACAGAACACTATCTATGAGCCCATGCACACCAACAAATTTGGTGTTTCTGAGAGCCAAATTGCATAAAACCCCTCTTGAAAAGCTTCCCAGCCTTCTAGTACCAAGGTGGGTGGTCCGCCCGACATTGGGAGGCCCGCCTGAGGCGGCAGGACCACCCTGAAGCCAGAAAACCTCCAAAAACACCCAAAATACCTAGAAAAATAAACTACAACTACTAAAACCTTTAAACACATAATTAAGCTACAACAACATTGTGACATAAAACATAGAGACAAATTAGCCCATTCTAATTGTACTAAGCACTTAACCCTAAGACTTAATGTTAGCCCGTAAAACGCAAAAAACAAAATTAAACAGCTATCTTTTAAAATTTAAAATAAGAAATAATCCCTCAAATACTTAGAATATGAAAAATGTCATCAAGACATAAAATATAGAGAAATACCGGGGCTATCCAATGGTAATTGACACATCCCTGCAGTCCCAATATTCATCGAATAATCCCAGAAAAACACCCAATTATTAAACAATGCCATTTAAGGCATATCAAAACAACGCCAAACAGACAAACAAAGGGCTCCGCCAATGTTGGAAGACCCCAACAGCGGTCCAAAAACGGTGAAAGATAAAGAAATCAAGAATTTCAAAGCAGGTACATAATGTTTATCTTTTATTATTTATTACTCAAGATAAAGTAACATTATATCATTATTATTACTTATAATGATTAGAATTTCACAAATGTAAATACTAAACCAATAATAGTAGTAATGGAATTGAATCGTTGGATATAATGAATTGTGAGTAAGAGAGGAATGACAAAAAGCAACAAAAATAGGAGGCCTTATATAGGCAAGAAGAAGAGACCATGGAGCTAAAAAAATTTATATACAGGAATACATGAGAAATAAAATCCAGAATAAGATATTTCAAATATTTAAATTGTTCAATAAAAGAATGTATCAATGTAATGTATTTACAGTATCTTTCACATTATTTGATTCATTTTAGATTTTCTGTAAATTTCAATCTTTAAATAAAATAATTTGATTTTTTTTTCAAATATTAATATAGTTTTATTTCAACTCTAACCTGTCATGAGGATGTTTTCAGAGGATAAAAAATATGAGGGAAGTTTTATTAAAATTTTAACTTGGTTTTTACTTATTCTAATTAGTTAAATTGTTACAAGTAATTATAAAGTAAATATAATTAATAAAATAAGAAATAATGTCATAAATTCCACCTGTTAAACAATAAATTATTTACTGGGTAAGTCTAGTAGCCTGGCTAACACTCCCACACTCTAAGAAAAACAATAAAAAAATGCTATTATTTTTTCTTATTATATTTCTTTAGTAGAGCAGGAAGGTTAATTATCTTTTTCCCTGGTTTCAAATAATCATATTCAGAAGATTTTTTCTTAAATCTCAATAAGTATTCAGTACCCTTTTCAGCAGTGATTATTCTGTCATTTAGAATCTTATCAATTTCTGCTGTTTCAGTGATTTCATTAGGGGTCTTCTTCGGCCTTCCCCTTCTTTTGAGAAATAAATCACTCTTGGATATGTAAGGTTTTAGAAGAGATATAGAAAAACAGGATGTTTCCTGTCATATGAAGAGTACAGAATAACTTCAACTGCATTATCACCAACCAATATTCTTACAACAAATGGACCTACAAATGGGTCTTTTAATTTTTTCTTACCTTGTAGAGTGAAGTGGACTTTATAAATCAGTACTTCATCATCCTTCTTAATAATTTATTCTTTATGGGATTTGTCCCACCTCATCTTACCATATTCAAAAGATTTTTCAATAAATTTTTGAGCATGACTTCTGCAAAGTTGTTGCATTTGAAGAAAAGAGTTTACACCAGGATATAAATCCAATTTATGTATATTATTATTGGAAATGTGGGCAGGGGTATTTGGAACATATCCAAGCCAGAGCTCAAAAGGCTTTATCTGAGTGACAGAATGAACAGTGCTATTATAATAAAATTCCAAACCATGAAGTAAGGTGAACCAACTATTAGAGAACCTGTCATTGTCTTTGTACTCAAGGCCAAAGGCACAATACCTTCTTATCATGTCCTCTAAAGTCTGAATCATTCTCTCAGCTAATACATCAGTCTGGGGGTGATGGGAAGTGGAAATCTTTAGATCACAACCACAAACATTCACCAGAGACATCCAAAATTCAGCAGTAAATTTAGGGTCTCTGTCAGAGATTATGGCTTTTGGGAAACC
Organism: Hemileia vastatrix; assembly: GCA_030280995.1. Lineage (NCBI taxonomy): Eukaryota > Fungi > Basidiomycota > Pucciniomycetes > Pucciniales > Zaghouaniaceae > Hemileia > Hemileia vastatrix. Next base: position 26,534,570 of record JASXTE010000013.1, read on the forward strand.
AGAAGTATTAAACATATGAGACCACCACAGGAAAGCTAATTCTATAATGGAAACATCCTTGTGAGTAGTTATGAATTTACACATTTTTGTAAATCTGTCCACAATAACCCAGTAAGATTTATAACTGTCTTTCCCATCAATGGGCAATCCCGTTACAAAGTCCAAGTTAATTATTTGCCATGGTGCCTCAGGAGATTCAATATGTTGCATTAATCCAGCTCTTTTCGTAGTTACTCTCTTTGATTTCTGGAAATAATCACAGGATTTTACATATAGTTTGGTGTCTTCAGAAATATTAGCCAACCAAGCAGTGTTCTTAATTCCGATCATTGTTTTTTTCAAGATCAAAATTTTGTGCCAATATGTCATCATGACAAATTTTCAAAATGATATATTTCATAGAACAAGGAATAACAATAACATTACTCAAATTTATTCTATAATAGAGGTAGCCTTCATAAATTGAAAATTTACCTTTTTCTAAAGCAATCTGGTACTTTTGTGGGAGGGTTTTAATTAATGCTTGTATTGAAGAAACCTTTGGATCATTTAACATAGTAAATAACTTTTTTAAGTCAGTTTCTTTATCATATGAGTCCAGAATAAGCTGTAATAGCTCTTCCTCCATATCAACCACATATATCACATGAATGTGAACTATTTAATCTTCAGGAAAATATGCAGGATTTGAGTTGCAATTTAGAAAAGGGAACCTTGATAACATATCAACATTTTAGTGAGCAATACCATCCTGATGAATTATTGTCATCCTTCCTCTGTATTTTTGAACAGCTAACTGCTATCTAAACATATGTCTGTTAGTTATCTTCAAGTTCAAGAGGGATTTCACTGCATTTAAGTCAGTTTCAAGTTCAAATTTCTGGTCATACAGATAATAATGTAGCTTCTCTAGAGACCACACTACTGCTAAACACTCCAGTTGAGTGGTACCATATTTTAATTCACTATTTCTCAAGGATCTTGAAATATAAAAAATTACTATTTTTTTTGATACTTTATCATTCATAAATTTTTTCTGATGGAAAGCGTCACCAATTATAGTAGAACTGGCATCAGTGTATAAAATAAATGGTTGGTTAAAGTCAGGAAAAGAAAGAAATGATGCTGGCATCAAACAATGTTTCATAGTGTCAAAAGCTCCTTGTCTTTCACTGTTCCAGACAAAAGCAAAATCTTTCCTAGTTAATTGGGTTAAGGGTAATGCTATTACATGATAATATTTAATATACTCTCTATAGTATCCACACATTCCCAAAAAACTTTGGAGCTCTCTAACTCTAGTAGGAGCTTTTACCTGATGTATGGCTACCACTTTGTTCTGGTCAACACATATTTGTAACCCTGAGACAACATGACCAAGCACTTTCAAAGAATGAAAACCAAATTTGCATTTTTCAAAGACAAGTGTCATATTTATCTCATCCATCTTATGTAAAACTTTACACAGGTGGTAAAGATGATCCTCAAATGCCTTGGAGAATATGATGATATCATTAATATTAACCATGAGCCATCCTTTAATTATTTCTTGATGGAATGTGTTATCCATAACTTTCTGAAAACCTGAAGGGGCATTTTTGGGGCCAAATGGCATCCTAATATACTTATAAATACCCATATGAGTAGAAATCATCAGAAAATTCTGGGAATTCTTCTCAACAGGTACCTGGTGATATCCTTTATTATCATCTAAACAGCTGATATATTTAAAACTTTGTAAGGTAGCATGTATAGAGCTAATTCTGGGTAAAAGATAAATATCATCAGCAGTATAAGTATCTAATGCTCTATAATCACCACATAACCTGGATTTATATTTCTCATAAGAAATTAGGTCAGGTGAGATAACACAATTTTTAGGTGTTTCAACTACCTTTCCAATAATATTCATTTTTAAAAGGGTAGAGATTTTATCTTCAATATCTTTGATCTTTGTGGGAGAGGCAGGATAAGGCTTCTTCTTTACACTAGGTGGTATTTCATTTAATGGGAAAGATAATGAGTGCTTAATTTCCTATTTTACCAATCCTAGTTCATGTTACCCATGAGCAAAGGCCATAGGAAATAATTTTATTAACTGAATGATGGAATTTTTTTTTCCTCACCAGAAAGTTGTTCTCCAAAAGAAGCTGTCTCTATTTCAGAGAGAAGGGCAGGAATTTCTTTTGTAGATCTTACGTTATCTTGAACTGCAGAATGACATGTGTTCAATCCTGTAGTTAATAATTTGCAGGGGAGTAAATTTTAAATTTATTCTTCCCATTCAACCCCATTGTGAAGCATTGGTTTGAAGGATTCAATCTAATGCCATATTTGGTTAAAATATCATTTCCCACAATGAATCAGCTACTCAAATTATCATTTTTCATAACTACAAAGTCACACATAGCTCTTGAAAAGCCATGGTTATATTTGAAAAATACTGTAGCTTTGTATTTAACAATGGGGGACAAAACAGAGCCATAACCTCTCCAATTTTCAGAAATGATAGGCATAAGTTTTGATTCATTATCTTTATTCACTTAAGCAAGTTCTTTATCAGATATCACACTTCCTCCAGCTCCAGAATCCAAAACAAATTCAATGCTCTTTCCATTAATCAAGACTGGTGCCTTGAGAAGAGCAATGATTATTGAGCTGTCTTCAAGGCTTCTTATGATCTCAGAATCTTCAACTGTAGAAAAATCATTATTCTCAATGACAATGTTATTCAAATAATGAATATCTTCTTCCAGTATCAAAATTTTCTGGTGACATTCATAAGAAATATTTCTGGCACAATCACTTGAAGTATCATCCAGTGCAACTGTGTCATCAGCATGTTCCTCTGTTGGTTCATAAAATTTTTTTTCATGTCATAAACATGACCTTTCTGCCAAGGCTTTCTGAATTTAAAGTAAGTGTTTGTTAAATGCTTTTTAGGTGCAACAGGTGAAAAAGGTTTACAAACTATTTTAGGAGTTTTTGTTGGTAATTGGAGGTCTTCTCCAATAGAGATCTAGGTGTGAACCTTCTAGAATCATACTCTTTATTTAAAAGGATCTCATTACAAGTATTAATAAAAGTAGAAGGTTCTCTTGAGAATTCAGTCCCAGAAACTATTAAGTTTCTCAAAGACATAGGCAATTTATAGAGGATCCTGTCCTTCCATAATTCAAAGTCCATGTTTTGGTCGATTTCCCTCAGGATTTTTACAAGTTTCATCAGGAACTCAATAGGTTTTTCTGTAGAAGAAGAGCTATATCTAGCTTCATCATACTTCCTTTGTTGGGCTAACCTAAACTTGGAATCACCAAACTGTGCTTTAATCAATTTCTTCCAATCCTCCCAGGAGTAATCATTTTTATCTAAAAAGACAGACTCACACCAAATTAGGGAAATATTGGAAAATAAAGAAATCAATTTACACACAATTTCTTTATCTGGAAGTTTGTAAGAATTCTTCAGGTTATCAATTCTGCAAATAAATTGCTGCCAATCAGAGGAAGAATCACCATTAAATGTTGAGTATTGGTCAAGTTTTGGCCAATTTTTTTGATTTGAGGCAATCTCCTTGTTACAAACTTGTTTCTGTGTAAGAAGAAGGTTTAGTTTTTCTGACTGGGCATTAATCTCATTGTTTAACCCTTCTGTTGATGAACAGGGTGTATCATCAAATTTTGATGGAAACTCAGGAATATCTACAGGAATTTCTTACACTAATTTTACTTTAGATTAACTTGGCTCAGGTAAAATTGGAGTATCTTGTTGAAAAGGTTCTTTCAAAGAAGTGGCAGAATACTTTTGGTCATTTAAAAATGGGTTCAACTGTTTTTCAATGTTTGTTAGTCTAGTTTTCACTCTTGGAATATTGGACAATGTTTCATTGATTGTTGCAAAAGATAATTGATTCTTGTTTTGCATAGATGAGAAATGGTCACTTAGTCTTTTCAAGTTCAAATTATGTCCCTCTAGTTCCTGGCAACAGATAGACACAGTGTCTTGTAACTTGGATAAATCATTCTTGATATTTTGCCAAAAAGTAACTTTCTTCTCATGAGTTACTTTGTAATTATGTAAATCATTAGAAGCCCTCTGAAATTCACTTCTCACTGATTGTTAACCTTGTTCAGTTAACAAACTATTAAATTTTTCAGTTAATTTCAGGTTGTATATTATATGATATTGTTTGGTAATTATATTTCTCAAATAATCATCATGAATAGTAGCTACATCAGGAATATTTCTCAATAAAGAAACAGAGTATTTTTCCAGACTCTCATAAACTTCAGGATCAATTGTTCATCTATAATGGCCATATCAGTGTTAATCATTGAAGCAGCAATTAATACTAAAGGAATTGTTACATCAGAATATTGAGTAATATTCCTAATAGAGCAAGCCTCTAATGGTCTCAAGGTATCATCTCTCCATCCAGAATTACCTGAAGGAACTTAATCAGTAACAGTAAAGGGTACTTGGGACTCAATAGAGGGGCTTACCATGGTTTTGGAAAAATTTGAAGTTGGTTGTTTTTCCTTTTATTTCCTCCTTGGTAGGGATGAGGAGGGGTTGGGTTGAATTGTTGGGGTCTGGAGGGACCTGCCTGAGTTTCTTATTGCATCTGTTGAGCTTGGAGTGAGTCCCACTGAGTGTTGAGCCAGTACCACTGCTATTTTGAGACGTCCACCATTACCTGTGGTTGAGGAGCCAACTGTGGAAGGGTTTTTACTGCCTGAAGAGGTTTCTCTTCTCTTGAAGAAAATTTTCTACATTTCTTACCTTTTCATATAGGATTTCTATCTTTGATCTTAATTGAGATTCTCTGCTTTAAAATCCTTGATGTGAGTTGAGAGGTTGTTGACTTGCTGCTGCATGGGCATCTTTTTTATTTTGAAGCCTCTTGGAAGCTCTTCTGGGGGGTTCACTGTGGGCTTTGGATCCAGAGCAGTCTTTTCTACTTTTATTTCTACTTCCTGAATCTCCACATCCTGTTTTTTCCAACAATTGATTTATTTGAGCAATTTTTGCAGTCAAAGGAGAATTTACAGAAGTCTCATCATAATCAATGAAGTCCAGTTCCTCTTCACGGGCAGCAGAAGCACTTTGATCAGTCATTGTTTATATAAATTAAACTGAGAGAAAATAAATATTAATATTTAACCAGTTATTATTTAACTGTTGAAAGAAAAATTAAGTTATAAAATAAAAAATATTTCAAGTATATGATCAATTATCAGGACTTTTTATCATCTGAAATAATGAAAATATAATATAATTGGGACACAATCAACTGAAATAATTATTACAATTTTTTAATTAATCAAATTATATAAGATATTTATATTTAATTACCAGGATTTAAAATAAATCTACTGAAATTATAAATTAATTTATTAATTATCTAGAAAAAGAGTCAACTGGAATAATTAACTCAATTCTCAATTAATTACTAATATATATATTGATATATAACTATCAGGACTAAGAGTAAACTGAAAATTTAATTACCAGGACTTAATTTCAACTGAAATAATTTAATTAATTGATAGATTTATTATTTTACTTCCAGGACATATTGTCAACTGAAACAATAATATAATATTTTAATTATCAGGACAAATTGTTAACTGAAATAATTAAAATATATATATATAATTTAATTAATTTAATTTATATTACTTCTAGGACTAAGAACAAAATTGCTCTATCTTGTTCAACTTGAAAAAAAATTATTATATGCTAGAAACCTCCCCTTGTAATGTGAGCAAATAAATTTCACTACAGAGTGCAGAGTAAATAGATATACTTGAACTATGAAATATGCAGAGTGAGACCTACAGATAGTAACTGGTATAGTAACCACAAATATATAGGACATTTTCCACTTATATAAACCTTAATTTTGGGGTGAGGTTCAATATCCAGTTGCGAAAAAAAGGTAAGTCATGTGCCTTTTGACATTTGTTGTTTTCTGGTTGTCCACAAGTTGTTATTGGTCCTCATAGTCAATTGTACCACGGTTGCCGGCGTCAAGGTATCAATGTGTCAACAATGATTTGGAAAGGCTCCCAAGTGTCAATGGGTCCTGATGGTCTAGAAGGTTTTAACGGCGGTGAAAGGTGGAGAACTCAAGAATTTCAAAGCATGTACATAACTTTTATCTTTTACTATTTACTACTCAAGATAAAGGTTAGATTATATTATTATTATTACTTATAATAATTAGAATTACACAAATGTAAATACTAAACCAATAATAGTAGTAACGGAATCAAATGATTGAATATAATTAATTGTGAGTAAGTAAGGAATGACGAAAAACAACAAAAATTGGAGGCCTCATATAGGTAAGAAGGAGAGACCACAGAGCTAAAAAAATCTATATACAGGAATATGAGAGAAAGAAAATTCCAGAATAAGATATTTCAAATTTTAAAATTGTCCTGTAAAAGAATGTATCAATATAATTTATTTAAAGTATCAGTCAAATTATTTGATTTATTTTAGATTTTCTGTAATTGTCAATCTTTAAATAAAATAATTTGATTTTTTTTTCAAATATTAATATAATTTTATTTCAACTCTAACCTGTCATGAGGACTGTCAGGCTAAGATCAACTAAATGGACGTGAACTAGCTTGAAAATTATTTGTCTAGAAGATTTATATGGTCCTATATGGATACTGTAGTATAAATCCAACAAATAGTAAAATATAATTCAGAATAAAGGTTTCAGTAATATAATTCTCACTATTCTTATATGTGGCTTACAATCTTTGTAGTTGGTAGAAAAATAGATTCAATAATTTCAGATACTATTCAAAAGTCTTATAAAAGTACTAATTGATTTGTATTGTAATTTGTTTGGTTATATTGGATAAATTGAAGTGATAAAGAATGAAGAAAACAAGACCCAAAAACCTCCTCCTTTTATGCACACTAAGTTCCTCAATAAATCCCTTGATGTACCATCCAATACAATGTTAATGAAGCCTAAAACAAGTAATAGACCTCTCCATCAACGCCCCTAGTGACCCATAACATAATTAGACAAGCAACAACCACTAAAATCCTATAAATAATACGGTGTGGTAGCCTAAAGTTTAGTACGGCACCTAAGTACGTAAATGGAGTTATTACGGCGTGCAAGATTGGCGTTGTTATTTTTTTATATATATATAAAAGGGTTTTATTTAATTTATTTGAGTTTTAAATATGAAGAAATTGGTCACGAGCGAATGCCTACACGAAAACAATTTATTTTACGGAGAAAACTTATTTTTACGGTCTGAAAAATTTATAAGTATCAAGTCAAGTCACTCAAGAACCTTGGGAAATTTTCCCAGAATTTTTAATATTTTTCTTATATTTTTAAATGAATTTTAAAGTTTTATAGAAATATTTACGTTTTCAAAAATTACTTAACTTTGATGAATTTACACGGGGTAATTAGAGCTGCGCAGACTACGAAAATTAGTTTGGTATGTAAAGGGGAAGTAGCTCTATTATGTGTAATTTTTCTAGATTTTTTATTATAGTTTTAAGGTTCTAATTGAGTCCGGAAGTCCGGACGGACTCCGTTTCGACTCCGTACGGACTCCGTTCAGGCTGCGTACAGACTCCGTACGGGCTCCAGATTGACTCTGGAAGAGCTCTGGAGGGGAAAACTTAGGCACGTGACTAGGAATACTTAAGCGCTTCTCAAACTCGAAATTGAGAGGGGGGGGACACATCATACAGCTTAATCTTTAACCACCACAGTCTCATTTTTTTATTACTCAACAAATTAAAATAACTTGTAATACCCTTACAACATTATTATTTTTACATAACATTTTAGAAATACAATTCAACAGTTTAAATAACACTTCATACAGGGTATCTTTAGAAAGGTCTTCATCACTGGGACTTGATTATTGCTGTCTCATAAAAATTCAAATTATTATAAAAACATAAAAGTCAATCTTTACAGATCTTTCACTGGTACACCTTAATTGTTGTTATCAGTATTTCTTTTATCAACAGCCACTTTCTTTAAATCTCAATAAGCGTTAAATATTTTAGAGTTTCATTATTTTATAAATCAGATCCAAGTAGATTGGTTAGCTTAGTGATTTAGAACACCCATTTTGTTATTTTATTTGGAAGGACGGGGTTTTCAGCTAAATCCACACATCTCCTCCGGATTCTGCTTACAGCAAGGCGACTGTAAGAGTTTACCTTACCATAGTTGGCGCCCAACATGGGGTTTCAAAATCTCTAGCTTTTTCTAGGACTTTTTTGGGTCAAGGACTTTGTCATTAGCCTGCAAGAGGCTTATTCTTTGGAACTCTAATCAATCTTTGTTATTAGCCTGCAAGAGGCTTGTTTATTTTAACGGTTGTTAACGCTTTTCTTATGTTTTGGGATGTCCTCTACTAGTGGAACTGCTGTGTTGGCTGCTGGTGTACCTGTTAGGGCATCAGTAAGGATTGTATCTTGGGTTGGGCCCAAGTTTTCTGGAGATGATTTAGAAGGATTTTTACATAGGTATGAAACTGCAGCTGCGATTGATGGTGCTTTACCTTTGGATATGGTGAAGCAGATTAGGTTCTTTATTTTTGACAGAGAGGTGGAAAAGGAGGTTATTTCTATGGATGGTTATAAAGATCAAGATTGGAGAAAGCTCAAGATGGAAATGGAAAAAAAGTGGCCAAAAGTTTATTCATTGGAGGATCTAAAGGATATAGCTAGGAAATGGGAATCAAAAGGTGGTGTAACATCTCTGCATCAGTATCATCAGTTTATGGTTGAATTTCAGGTGGTTCTGGATTATTTGTTGGAGTATGAAATTTTATTTCATGATAATGCATCAAAGTATGTTTTTTGGGATGCTATGGGGGAAAAGGTTAAGAAAGATGTTTTGATGGTGCTTATTAATGGGAATTTAATGAAGGATCTCCCAGATGGAGAAACTAGGATTCCTGGTATGTAGGTGCTAAAGAAGGTTATTTTGGAACATCTGGATACTCATAACTCTGTTGATTTGGACTCTGGAGAAGACACTGAGGTCGCTCAAGAGATAGAAGAGGATGGTGTAAAAGAACTAGTTACTGATGAAATTTCGGATTCAGCCATTCCTGAAGATTTTGTCCAGCCTGAAGATATTATTTTTGTTGACTCTTCTGTTTGGAAAGAAGAGGTTTCTGAAGATGAAGATATTATTGTCACTGATGAAGAAAATTTGGATGTTGGGGATAATTTTGTTTTGGATAATTTGGAATTTGATTTAGAGGAATATTTACCTCAGGTTTTGTCTTCAAAAGCGGAGACTGTCTGCAATTCAGATGTGGATATGGTTTATGAATCTGGTATATGTATGGTGGATTTGTTTCAATCTCAGGAAGAGATTTTTATGGAGGATATGGTTTTCCCTGCACTAATAAAGAGTGTAGTGGCATTTGATAATAGAGTGCATAAATTGGATGCACTCATATTTTGGAAAATGGTTGTTTATTTTTTATGTGCAATGGTAGGACAAATTATGGGGGTTTATTTTTGGGTTTTATGGAATCGGTGGATAAGCCCTTGGGGCAAAATTATGGATTATCTCCAGGGGATATCAAGAATTTAATTCCTCCGAAATGAGGATAAACTACCTAAACTGGGCTGAAATTTTCTTTTATCGTTATGTCTTCAATTTATTCAGGATTCAAATTATTATGAATGCCCTCATTTTTTGGGGTAGCAGGGGCTGATCACTCTAATGTTGTAATCTCTCCTCAGGATGAGATCCCGGATTGCAATAGGTCAGCTCACTTGGAGATAATTCAAGTGGATTCTCAATTATTTTCTGTTAATATTACTTTGGAGTGCAAATACGTTTTGGACTTTTCTATATGTTTATTGGATTTACCCTGTTTTTCTTTTAAATTTAAAAATGGTAAAAAAGGCAAAATGGGCCAAATCAGGTTGGATAAAAATTGGAAGGGTATGTTTTTGGACCTCCAGCAAGAGGTTAAACTGCAATTATCTCCTTCTATTTTGGGCCTCCAGCAAGAGGGTAAACTGCGAAAATCTTATCAAAACCCGATTAAAAATCTTAGTATAATTAAAACACAAAAAAATAATTTATGTGAAAAGGTTATTCCAGACCTCCAGCAAGAGGTTAAACTGCAATTATCTCCTTCTATTTTGGGCCTCCAGCAAGAGGGTAAACTGCGAAAATCTTATCAAAACCCAATTAAAAATCTTAGTATAATTAAAACAAAAAAAAATTTATGTGAAAAGGTTATTCCAGGCCTCCAGCAAGAGGTTAAACTGCAATTATCTCCTTCTATCATGGACCTCCAGCAAGAGGGTAAACTGCGAAAATCTTATCAAAATCCAATAAAAAATCTCAGTATAATTAAAACACAAAAAAATAATTTTTGTGAAAATTCAATTCCGGTCCTCCAGCAAGAGGTTAAACTGCCAACTTTCTTTACGGGTGATTTACTGTTGGATAAGGGAAGCAAAGGTGTTGGAAAATCTGTTTATAAATAAGACGAGGGAAAGTAGAAAAGGGTAAAATTTAAAAATGAAATAAAATATTTTTCTAATTTTTCTTATTACGATTCTGACGATGAAGAAGGTTCATCTGATGAAAGTTTTAATGGCGATGTTTTACCTCAAGTTTATTTAGATGTGGACGCAGCGAAATATAAGAAGGTAGCAAATAAAGTTCGACCTATTAATGAACCGCTACCTGCTGAATTAAATCCACCTTTGAGAAGACCAAGGTTATCAAGAGATCCTTATGAAAGTCCCTTGGTAAAGAATCCGCCTGAATTTTCTGAGACGTCAAGAATCACTTTTGAGAGACTGGGTGTTGTTAATTTTGCACCTGATGGTTGGTTGTCTGGAGAAGAGAAGAAGTTGTTGTTGGATGTGATGATCAAGCGAGAGAAGGCCATTGCTTTTGTAGAAGAGGAGAGGGGTGTGTTGAAGCATTCCTATGGGGAGCCTTACAAGATTCCTGTGGTATGTCATGAACCGTGGCAGCAGAAACCGATTCCTATTCCGGCTGCATTGAAAGAAGCTTATATCGAAGTTGTCAGAGAACGGATACGCACTGGACTGTATGAGCAATCAACGTCAAGTTATTCTAGTCCGGTATTTTGTATCAAGAAACCAAATGGCAAGCTTAGAGTTGTTCATGATCTTAGGGAATTAAATAGGGTTACAATAAAGGATGCTGGGATACCGCCTAGTGCTGAGGAGTTTGTTGAAGTGTTTGCAGGGAGAGTGTGTTATGGTTTGGGAGATATTATGGGTGGATATGATGAGAGAGAGTTACATCCGGACTCAAGGCCACTCACTACATTTTATACACCACTAGGACGTTTACAGTTAACAAGATTACCTCAAGGAGCAACAAATTCGGTTGCAGTTTATCAAGCCCAGATGGCTTGGATCCTTCAAGAAGAAATTCCACAATATGCTGGAGGAATTAAGGGACCAACAACCGACTATGATAACCAGGTGTTGGAAGAGAATCCCGGGATACGCAAATTCATTTGGGAGTTTGCAATTATTTTAGAAAGAATCTTGTTTCAAATTGAAGAGGCTGGTTTAACTATTTCAGGTTCAAAATTTTCATGTTGTGTGCCAGCCTTAGAAATATTAGGCCATGTGGTATGTAGAGAGGGTAGGATTATGTCCAAGAAGAAAGTTAACAAAATTCAGTCCTGGCCAAGACCCAAGAATACAACCGAAGTTAGAGGGTTTTTAGGCGTTTGTGTATATGTTAGAATGTTTATCAAGGACTTTTCTTCATTGGCAGCTCCATTGAGACGGTTAACGAGAAAGGATGCAGACTGGGAGTGGGATGAAGAGTGTGAGAAGGCGTTTGTGAAGTTGAAGGAGGTTGTGGGGAAGGATTTAGTCCTGCACAAGTTGGATTATGGAAAAGATGATCGTAGAATTTATTTAGCAGTTGATTCAAGTCAGGTTGCAGCTGGGGTGGTTTTTTCTCAGATGGATAAAGCTGGTTACATCAGGCCAGTTAGGTATGAATCTGTAGTATTTACTGAGGTCGAATCAAGATATTCTCAACCAAAATTGGAATTATGTGGTGTGGCGAAAATACTGAAGAAACGTCAGCATATTTTGTGGGGGCAACATTTTGAGTTGCAAGTGGATGCGAAATCGTTAATCCAGATGATTAATTCCCCAAGTTTACCGAACGCACACATGACGAGATGGGTAGCTTTTATTCAACATTTTTCGTTTGATTTAGTTCATAAGCCTGGCAAAACTTTTACTATGCCAGATGGTTTATCAAGGAGACAACCCACTGAAGAAGATTCAGACTCAGAAGAGTTCGATGAAGATATACCTATTATCAAAGCCAGCACTAAAGGAGCTGAAGACTTTCCATACCTCCCCCATGAGGTTAAACTGGCAGGACTATTGTGTTTAGATTATGGTGATGATGACCTCCACCAAGAGGATAAACTGGAAAATAGTTTTTATGTTAATAAAGGTGTTGGAAAAGGTGTAGATAAATTCGGTAGAAAGGAGGTAGAAGAAGATGTGGTGTATGTAGAGGAAGATGGATTGGTAGTGTGGGATAGTAGTAAATTAAGGAATGGTGTATATGTTGGAGAATTAGAGAATTTAAATAAAAAGGTGGATAAAGAGAAAGAGGTATTTTCAAATACGGTTTTCAAAGGATCCAAAGGTTCAGAAGAAAAACGTCGACATAGCTCGATTAAAGATTTATTTAAGGGTCAACGATTATTGGCTCATTCATGTGCAGGTGATATTGGTGATAGAGAAGTCCCTATTGATGTTATATTAATCGATTTTCAAGATGAAGTCTGGGGTCAGACTGGTTTTTATTTTTTGTTAGTCAAATATTTGTTGACTTTAGAGAGGCCAGAAGATTGTGAAGACGATGAATGGGTGGCTATCAAGATGAAGTCATCTACGTTTTACCTATCTGGTCGACGTTTAATGAGGAGGAGGTATCCAAATCCTCAAGTAGTTATAACTCAACAGAAGGGGCAAGAATTAGTTTTGAAATCACTGCATGAAGATCTTGGGCATAGAGGCGTTGGAGAAACGTTTAGAAGAGTTTCTGATCGATTTTGGTGGCCTGGCATGAAGATGGCTGTTAAAAAGTGGGTTCAGTCATGCGAAGAATGTCAAAGACGAAGTTATTTAAGGCCAAAAGAACCTGGACGCGCGACCGGTGAATATACGCTCTTTGGGAGAGTTAGTTTAGATGCCGTTCATATAAAAGAGGGACGGTATAAATATTTAATTGTGGCCAGAGATGATTTATCTGGTTGGGTAGAGGCAGCGCCTCTTATTAATTTAACTGCCAAAAATGTGGCAGAATTTTTTTTGAATAATTGGGTATATAGGTATGGGGTGATGAAGTTGGTAACAGTAGATGGAGGTCCTGAATTTGGGACAGAGTTTAAAGAGGCCGTATTGAAAGTTGGATCAAAGGTTAGGGTAGCAACCCCATATTATCCTGAAGCTGAAGGCATGGTTGAAAGAGGGCATCAAGTTATTAAGGATGCTTTAGTTAAAATGTGTGGGACAAGTGCCGAAAAGTGGAGGCACTATTTACCTTTAGTTTTATTTGCTGATCGAATCACTGCCAAAAGGACGACCGGATTTTCACCATATGAACTTGTTTTTGGACAGAAAGCAGTTTTACCGGTTGATTTAGAAGCTGAATCATATCTTGGAGTTGACTGGGACATGGTCAAAACTACTGAAGAATTATTGTGTGCAAGAATGATGCAGCTAGAAAAGAAAGAAGAATATTTAGAAAAGGCATATTCGCGGATGATGAAGATCCGAAATCAATCAGTCAGATATTGGGATGAGCGGTTGGCACATCGATTAAGGAAACCTTTGAACCCAGGAGATATGGTCCTGGTGTATAATAGGAGTTTGGAAAGTCAGTGGGGAAAGATGTTTGCAGATAGGTGGAATGGACCGTATAAAATCAAGCAGCAAGTTTCCAGCGGTTCATATGTGCTAGAAGAGTTGGATGGAGTAGTATTAAAGAAGAGGGTAGCGGCCGATCAAGTGAAACGGTTCTATCCTAGAGGCACCAGGAGTGCCGAAGTCTTCCTCCGCAATGAGGATAAACTATGACATTTATGAAATTATATGGACGAACTCTGAAATGAGGATAAACTACAATTTTAATGACTTTTATTAAATTTATACCTCCGCAATGAGGATAAACTATGATATTGATGAAATTTTATGGATTCCTCCGCAATGAGGATAAACTATGATATCTACGAAATTTTATGGATTCCTCCGCAACGAGGATAAACTATCTTCTTTTTATCAAAATACTTTACTGTTGTTACACTGCATATGGGCGATGAAACTTAACGAAATTCAAAAAGACCTTCTTTGAAATTTTCAAAATTTAAAATTCTTAAAATATGGGAGAAGATAGTGTTGGAAAATTTTAAAAATTTATTGGAAGAAGTGTTCACAGGGGAACCTTCTTAATTTAATATTGGCAAGTGTGGGGGTAATTGATGGGCTGGCTGCTCTATACACAATTACCCCATAATGTTCGTTTCCAAAATTTTCCCTGTTTCTAGTTGAATCCTGGCTTTGTCTTTTAATTTTAGGAAGTCCACTAAGACTATAAACTGGAACGAATCAAGAGACACCGCTCTCAACGCTGGATTCAAGATTTTTTTTATTTAATTTTGTTTTTGATTTTTTATGATAGATTGTGATTTCTTTTCTTTAATATATATTATGAATTATTGTAAAGGTGATGCTCACTGGTGGTCTCTAATCATTTTTATAAATTGGAGGGAGCCCACCCAGTGATCATCATTATAAAAATTATCTTCTAAAAAACTTTCATTTATTTTATTTTCTTTTCAATTTCTCAAAATTGTATAACCAGATCAAGTTGCACTTGGATGTGGGTATGATGTCGAGGGTACGGCTCATCAAATGGCCATGGGGCATCTTTTAAAATTTTAATTTTGATAATTTTTTTATTATTACTTTTTTTATCTTTCTTTTCACATTTGTTTATCTTTCTTTAAAAATTAAATTTTAACTTTTATTTCAAAACTATCTTTTCTAAATCTTATATTTTAAATTAAAAACAAATTAAAATAAAATAAATAAAAATAAAATAAAATAAAAATAAAAATAAAAATAAAAATAAAAAATAAAAAATAAAAATAAAAATAAAAATAAAAATAAAAATAAAAATAAAAATAAAAATAAAAATAAAAATAAAAATAAAAATAAAAATAAAAATAAAAATAAAAATAAAAATAAAAATAAAAATAAAAATAAAAATAAAAATAAAAATAAAAATAAAAATAAAAAATAAAAATAAAAATAAATAAAAATAAAAATAAATAAATAAAAATAAAATAATAAAAAAAATAAATAAATAAAAATAAAAAAAAAAAAAATGAAAAAATTAATTAATTAAATCAAAAATTTTTATTATATTTCTTAGTTTTATTTTTCAGTATTCCTTCTTTTTTAGTTTATTCATATAGTTTAGACAGGAAACAGGGTCTAGGGAAACTCAATACCTATGGGATTTTACTTCAAGACATCTGTTAGTCCTCCAAGACTTTAAAATGGCTACTTTTCAAGACGTTCTTTAAGGTTTTTTTTTATATACGTATTTTGGATCTGTTAGTCCTCCAAGACTTTAAACTGGCTACTGTTCAAGACGTTCTTTAAGGTTTTTTTTATATATGTATTTTGGATCTGTTAGTCCTCCAAGACTTTAAACTGGCTACTGTTCAAGACTTTCCTTAAGGTTTTTATACAAATTTTGGAGCTGTTAGTCCTCCAAGACTTTAAACTGGCTAATTTTCAAGACTTTCATTAAAGATTTTATATTGGAGCTGTTAGTCCTTCAAGACTTTAAACTGAAATTAAAAGACGTTCAAGATTTTATGGATATTTTCGGAGAAGGTTTTCTTTTTTATATAAATCAAATGTTAGGTCCACCAAGACCTTAAACTGGACTATTATCAAGTGTTGGGTCCACCATGACCTTAAACTGGATTTCTTATCGATTAAATGTTTGGTCCACCATGACTTTAAACTGGTAGTTCATTCATTGTTTAGTCCACTATGACTTTAAACTGGAAAATTAATATCTGCAGGATAATTCAACATTCATTGGGCCACTATGACCTTATACTGGATTACTTGTCGATCAAATGTTTGGTCCACTATGACATTAAACTGTATTATCAAATTTATTCAATCTTTGGTCAAGCCTAGGCCTTACTTAGGAATTTATCAAGTTATTTATGCACCTAAACAATCTTTGGTCCACCAAGACAATAAACTGGCAATCGATTATATGTTTGGTCCACCAATACTTTAAACTGGAATGTCAATCTTGTTTGGATAACTCAATTCAATCTTTTAAATTAACACTGTCCACTAAGACTCTAAACTGGTTATTCAATTATTTCTGGAATTGGGTGCTGATAAGCTTTAGGAGGTTAAAATTTTAGGTGGTGATGATGCTAATGAAAGCATAATGGTTAATTAGGTGAAATTTGTGGCGCTTTAACATGGTCTAAAGTTGAAATTATTATTTGAAGCCTGGAAAAAGTATTTTATGGGTTTTCTGTATAGCAAAGTTTGAAAATTGTGATGAAGGAATCAGAAGTTAGGATGGTAGTTGGATTTTAGGGAATGATTTTTTTTAGTGCCTCATAGTTAGGCCATTTTTTTTTTTGGTGTGAAGCTTGGAGGACCTTATGGCGAGATTGGAATCATAGAATTCAGCTCAGTGGGGGGCCCTATGAGGTTGGAATCAGGAGTATTTGGCTCATAGGAAGATCCACTCTCTCAATGCTGTGTCAAGAAGGAAGACTGGTATATGGGAGTCTGAAGGGATTCGAACCTTGCTCTCAGTAGTGGAATCATCACAAGATTTATATTATTTTATGTTATATCAATCCAGAGAAGAAGAAAGAACGTTTTTATTATAAAGATCTAAAAGAAGACCAGCTAAAACAAATTTATCAAATTATTTTATTAGAAAAGATAATTCTTTTGGAATTGCTCAATCACTTATGCAAATTTTTAAGAATGGGGACATTCTCGATTGGAGGGAGGATGTGGTAGCCTAAAGTTTAGTAAGGCACCTAAGTACGTAAATGGAGTTATTACGGCGTGCAAGATTGGCGTTGTTATTTTTATATATATATATAAAAGGGTTTTATTTAATTTATTTGAGTTTTAAATATGAAGAAATTGGTCACGAGCAAATGCCTACACGAAAACAATTTATTTTACAGAGAAAACTTATTTTTACGGTCTGAAAAATCTATAAGTATCAAGTCAAGTCACTCAAGAACCTTGGGAAATTTTCCCAGAATTTTTAATATTTTTCTTATATTTTTAAATGAATTTTAAAGTTTTATAGAAATATTTACGTTTTCAAAAATTACTTAACTTTGATGAATTTACACGGGGTAATTAGAGCTGCGCAGACTACGAAAATTAGTTTGGTATGTAAAGGGGAAGTAGCTCTATTATGTGTAATTTTTCTAGATTTTTTATTATAGTTTTAAGGTTCTAATTGAGTCCGAAAGTCCGGACGGACTCCGTACGGACTCCGCTTTGATTCCGTACAGACTCCGTACAGACTCCGTACGGGCTCCGGATTGACTCTGGAAGAGCTCTGGAGGGGAAAACTTAGGCACGTGACTAGGAATACTTAAGCGCTTCTCAAACTCGAAATTGAGAGGGGGGGGACACATCATACAGCTTAATCTTTAACCACCACAGTCTCATTTTTTTATTACTCAACAAATTAAAATAACTTGTAATACCCTTACAACATTATTATTTTTACATAACATTTTAGAAATACAATTCAACAGTTTAAATAACACTTCATACAGGGTATCTTTAGAAAGGTCTTCATCACTGGGACTTGATTATTGCTGTCTCATAAAAATTCAAATTATTATAAAAACGTAAAAGTCAATCTTTACAGATCTTTCACTGGTACACCTTAATTGTTGTTATCAGTATTTCTTTTATCAACAGCCACTTTCTTTAAATCTCAATAAGCGTTAAATATTTTAGAGTTTCATTATTTTATAAATCAGATCCAAGTAGATTGGTTAGCTTAGTGATTTAGAACACCCATTTTGTTATTTTATTTGGAAGGACGGGGTTTTCAGCTAAATCCACACATCTCCTCCGGATTCTGCTTACAGCAAGGCGACTGTAAGAGTTTACCTTACCATAACGGGAGATCCATCAAAATTAAAGAAAAGACAAAAAGAGAGTATATGCGTGGAAAACAATGATATAAAAGGCTAAAGGAGACTTTTTAAGGTTAATTATAGCTTAATAATAAGGGGGATCTACAGTAGAAATGGAGGGGCTAATCCTGAAATTATACTACGTGAAATTCCCATCCAAAAATAACCAAAATTGACCGAGAAACCACCCAAAAACTTAAAAAAGAGCGTGAGATGTGGGGTAACTACATGCAGTCCTTGGCAGGCGCTTGAACGGGTAAATCCTTGAATAAAATTAGGCGAATTTAAGCGTGCTGATGAAATAAGGTGCCAAGAGTGAGGTTATTAATTAAATTAGTGCATATAAACAAGGTCAATGCATTATTAATTAAGCTAGGACACTAAATAAGCGCCTGTTGCCTATTTTAGTGTGTTTCCCCACATTGGGCATAGAATGTGGGGTAATTATAGTGTGAAAAAGCTAACTTTGCTAAAAATGAAGCTATTCACACAGGAAAAAAGCAGGCAGTATGTAGCCAGTACACAGAAGCCATTTCTGGCATAAAAAACACCAAATTTGAAAAGTGTTATTTTTATGCATTTAAATAGCCAAATCAATAGTCCTAAATGAGCCTAATTGATCTGTCAAAGCGCATTTTTGATATTCTCAATTTTATAGCGCATATAGTCAACTTTTAAGTGAAATAAAGTGCATTTCTTGTTTTTTGCGTAAAACAATGAATATAACAGCTTTAAGTGTACTTAAAAATTATGTAGCCTTATACTTAAGGTTCTTAAAATTACCCTAACATATTCCAACTTAATATTAAGTACATAAGACCTATAAAAGGTGGATATATGCATGTATATAAGGTGTTATAATGGCATTTTTTTGTGTATTATCATAATTTTACTTATGTATACTGTTTGTATACTCTCATTTATTGTTCCCATGTATAGTTCATGTGTTTAACATAACTTATAAGCACTTTTTACTCAGTCCTGGGGATATACAGGCTGACAAGGATGATTATAGAAGAGAAAAAATATGAGGGACATTGAATTAAAGAATTAACTTGGTTTTTACTTATTCTAATTAGTTAAATTATTACAAGGAATTATAGAGTAAATATAATTAATAAAATAAGAAAGAAAGATGTGGATTCCTCCTCGTAAATAATAAATTATTTGCTGTGTAAGTCTAGTAGCCTGGCTGACAATAGTACCATTGGTACCTGGTCTATATCCAATATAGACATTGTGAGAATTATTAACTTATATTTATCTTCTGTTATAACATTAACTTGATTAGAATATAGTACTATACAATCAGTACCTGATCTATAGCATATAATCAAAACTAGGGCAAGACGGTCTATGTGGTTAGATCATTTCCTGGATGGCCGCTTGTTACATTGACTTGTGTGTCGTGGGTTTGAATCCCTGCCGCCTCCCCCCCTATTTAACCACACCCCTTCGTCCATGGTTGGCACCCTTGTTTTCATCCTGGTGTCAATGTCTCATTATCCCCACAATGTCTCTATTCTTTCTCAGCCACCTACAGTCAATGGACATGTGCGTGAAGACTGGAGAACCCCCCCCACTTTGTCAAACACCCACTTAGTCAACCACCCCACTTTGCCATCCCCCATTATCTGGACGATCGTGCTTAGTCATTCACTTGGGTCAGCTGTGGAATTCCACTCCCCTTACATTCTTGAAAACCCTGCCCATCAAACCATGACCCCTTGAGGATTACCCTACCCCCTTGGCATCCCCATCTGTGTTCTCAAGCCACCTGGCTGCCCCCCATGTCATCCTTTCAATTGCCCTGCTGTTACCTAACACATTACATTCATTACTCCCCACTTGTACCTAGCCAATTAGTAAACCTTGCCTTCATGCCCCTAGCTGGGTGAGATTGTAAGAAATAAAAAAAATATAATCAAAACTATAGATAGGTGGGATTTAATACTATTCTACTATATTAATACTCACGTAAATATTTCTCACACCTCAGTGCTGCTGTTAAGCTTGTAGATACTACTCTTACAGTGACTCAGGCCTATCAGCAACCGCTGGACCAAATTCAAATCTGTTTGCTGGAAATGAAAGCCATGCTTCTGGAGAGTCTTCCAACAAAAGGATATGTCATTTAAATTACCCTAACCCTATTACTAACTCTTTTTTTTGACTTTAAAGAAAATCAAAAAAGGGTTATTGTCACCGGAAAACCTACGCACAAGGTCGAGGATGTTCCTGCAAGTGAGATGAGGGATTTTAGAAACTTCTTCGAAGCACAGAGGAATGATTCGAGGAAATGATTTGAAGGTTACTCGAAGTAATAGCTATAGGTTTGAGGTTCGTTCGAGAAGAATTATAAACTAGTTCCAAGGTAATAATAATTCTTAAAATCTCACAAAGGGTTGGAAACTCAATAATCAAAGATTTAGGATTTAGAAATGAATATTGAGAAAGTAAAAGAAAGATACAATAACAATGATTTAACTTTTAAGGATTTACCACTATTAATGTAAATACGATATTATAATTTAATTCTAAGGAATATCGAACCAAAATACCCAACTCCTTTTATATCCTTTGTTCCTCCTCTCATTGACCTCCCTTCCATCGCAGCATTCCCATTCCATTGACCATTACTAACATACACTTAGACCCTCTCCACTAAATATCCGTCCATGCTCAATTTACCCCTTTTAATTAATTAACAAAACTTTAATGAAAAAACTACTACTATACTATTTCGTTGATCCTAGCGCTGTGCGTCGCTTATTGAAAAGGACTAAGGTACCCTATTGGGAGATTGACTAATTTAGATTTAGAGTTTAGGCTAGCGCAGTTAAATAGTAAGTACACAAAGGAAAATCGCAGTTGCTATGGAGAATTGCTTTCTGCGCTTCGAGTATAGATTTAGGACTTGATATTATTGATTTATTGAGTTATTTTGGCCTCGAGTGTCACGTGGCGCGTGACAGATGCCCGGGTATAAAAAACGCGAACTCCGTTGAGCTTGAACCATCTTCCCACACTAATTTCCCTTGTCTAATACTTTTCCCTCATCTCTCAATTATTTATTTTATAATGAACTGCCCTACTCCCACACCCACGCCTCCACACCCTAAAGCGGATGGGGGAATAATCACACGACAGTTTTCACAGACTTGCACGGCTTGTGAAAGCATGGAATATTTCTGTGTCGAAAGTACGGCGACTCGAGGCCCTCGCCAGAAATGCGAGTTTTGCCGTTGGCGGCGAGTGGCGTGCGATGCGTTGACGAAGAACGCGGAAATCGAAAAACGATTTACAAAAACAAAATTTTGGGTAGTTCAGAAGACCAAAGAGGTGGTTGAAGACATTTGGGATGTCTTGATCGAAGATGAACAATCGGTGGGGGAAAATGATAAGGAGATGAACAACGAGATCTCAACCTGGGTAACCCAGGCCACGAGTTCGAAGCCAGGTGTCGAGGAAGAGGTCGACAAATTGGTGGAGGAGGATGAAGATGAAGTCCCTGTTCCAGGGCGGGCACCCAAGAAACGACGGGTGGTCATCGAGGACGATGAGGAAGAGAGAGAGACAGAAGTCGAAGTGGCGCCCAGGTTATTTCTGGAGCCTGATCCCATCTTCGAGGTAAGTTTTAATTGTTTTATTTCAAGGATGAAGTTACTGATGAGTCTTGTTTTAGACATCGAATAACCTGGAAGAGCCGATTGTGGAGCCTGCGCCAGTTATACCAACTGAGGCAAACCCTCCAGCCACAGAAGTAGTTGAAGAGCCCGAAGACACCCTGGACCAGGTGTGGTCGAAGAAACCTCGTCAAGGTCGACAAGTAAGGTTTGTGGAAGAACTATGTGGGGAGGTCGACGCTATTATTGACGCTGCTTCCTTCAACGTGGCGGAGGAGCTCTTGGAGATTGGAGAGGTGGTTCCGGTAGGAGAGGAGGAGGTATTTGATAAATGCAGGAAGGAGATAAGGGTAGTTTTGGAGAAAATGAAAAGATTGGTTCGAGAGAAGTTAAAAGAAAAGATTTGAAAAGAAAAGGAGATGTAAAGAAGTAGAGAAAAAAAAATTGTATTTTAATTTTATTTTATTTTTATTTTATTTATTATTAGTATTATTTTTTTCTTTATTGTAGGTGAATGTTGTTAATTTTATAAGATTTGAGAGAGAGAGAAAAAGAAAAGAAAAAAAAAGAAAAAAGAAGTTTTAAATAAAAAATTTTAGAATTTGAAAGAAGAATTTTAAAGAAAGAAAAAGGTTGTTTTAATTGAAGGAAGTTTTAGTGTTTTTAAAAGAAAAAATTTTATGTAAGAAAAGAGAGAGAAAAAGAAATGGTTTTGTGATTGAGATAAGTTTGTTAAATTGAGGATTTTAAAATTTTTTTTTTTTTTTTAAGAAATTTTAGTTTGAAAAAAGAGGAGAAAGAAAAGAAAAAAAACAAAGTGTAGAATTTAAGAGAGTTTGAAAAGAAGATTTATTTGTTTCGAAGAATTATTATAGGGAGATTCAGGGGTTGAAGTTAAGTTCGAGGAAATGGTCATGCCATACAGGATTTGATGATTCAAAGGAAAGAAAGTCTTTAAAAGAGAGAATAAATTTTTTGAAAGAGAAATTTTTGAAGAGAATTTTAAATTTAAGAAAAGAATGTATTTAAATAATTGAAGAAGAAAAGAAAGAAAATATTTAGAGAGATTTATGAGTTTTTTTATTTTATTTTATTATTTATGATTATCCTATTTTATTTTATTTTATTTTATTTTATTTTATTTAATTTAATTTAATTTTATTTAATTTTAATTTTGATTTTATTTTATTTTTTATTTTATTGTATTTAATTTTATTTTTGATTTTATTTTTAGTTGGTTTTGGAGGAAATTTATAGAAGGAGAAGAAAGAAAAAAGAAGAGAGAAAAAAGAAAACAAGGCTAAGAAATTTAAGAGGTGTTTTAGATTTTAAAGAAAGAAAGAAAAAGAAAAGAAAATTTTAAATAAAGAAATTTTAAGGTTTTGGTTTTAAAGGATATTTCGAATGAAAAGATTTTAGGAGTTCAGGAGCGTTAGAAACATTGATGGCTGGTTCCCAGGATGTTTTGTCTGAGTCATTGAGGAAGCCTTCCCATTCCACGAGGTATTGAAGTTTCCCCTTGCGTATTCTTGAATCAAGGATACGACTTACTTCCCACTCTAGATGATCTTCTACTTCGACCGGTTCCGGAGGGGGTTGGTTCTTGCCCGGGTATATTTCTCGAGCCAGTTCCAGGAGAGATACATGGAAAACAGGGTGAATCGCCTGCCATTTAGGAGGTAACTTGAGTCGAAATGCAGTTTTAGAGACTTCAGAGTCAATTTCGAATGGTCCCAAGCGCTTTTCAGCCAGTTTCTTTGATGGTCTTGTTGTTCGAATGTTTCGTGCGTCAAGCCATACTTTGTCGCCTGGTTTAAAGGAAGGAGCAGATTGTCGATGTTTGTCGGCCTGTTCCTTGTATCTTCGAATCGCTGATTCCAAATTTGTTTTAAGTTCTTCTTGGAGTCGTGATATAGTTCGAAGATAATGTTCCGCAGGATGATTAGTTCCTACATGAATTGAGTTGAATTGAGGATGTCGTCCATAAATGGTTTCGAAGGGAGATTGTCGTGTCGAAGAATGAGTCGAGTTATTATAAGCAAATTCGGCCAATGGTAGCCATGTGGTCCAATCGTCTTGTTGGTAACTGACATACATTTGAAGATATTGTTCGAGGATTTGGTTAACTCTTTCTGTTTGACCATCAGTTTTAGGGTGATAGGCCGTGGAGAGATTCCTCGTGATATTGAGTTGTCGACACAGTTGGGTCCAGAATGTGGATACAAACAATGAGCCTCTATCTGAAATAATATCATTTGGTAAGCTGTGTTTAGAAAATACATATTCTAGAAACAATTTTGACAAATCTTCTGCTGTAGCAGTAGTAGTGGTTTTAATAAAAATAGACATTTTTGAAAATCTATCTACTATTACTAATATAGCATCAAAATCATTAGAAAAAGGAAGTTGAGAAATGAAATCCATTGATAAAGATTCCCAAGGTTTAGAGGGAATAGGAAGTGGTTGAAGCAACCCATGCTTCCGGTGACGGGGAGCCTTATTCCTATTACATTCGTAACAAGCTTTTATATAGGCCTTGATTTCCTTGGTCATACCTGGCCAGAAGAAATCCCTCGCTATTAACTGGTTGGTTTTATCAACCCCAAAATGACCAGCTAACGGAGAATCATGTCGACTGTTGAAAATCCATAATTTTATCTCATTGTTGTCAGGTATGACTACTCTACCTTCGAAGACTAATAGACCTGATTCAATACTAAATCTTTTGGCCCCTTGCTTTGAGAGTATTTTGTCTTTTAACCCTAAACAATAATCGTCCTTTGACTGAGCTTCGAGGATGTTGGATAGTGGATTTCGAAAAGATTGAATTGTCATCAAATTAAGTTGATGAGTCGTTAACATTGATTCGTTGAAGATTGATTGCACATTTGCTTGGTTCTTGTCAGCAAATGCGTCCCCCTGCTGTGGGTAAACGTCGTCCCGACGTGACAAGATATCTGGGACAATGCAGTTTTTTCCTGGGCGATAGGAAATAGAGAAAGAAAATTCAGACAAAAATTCAGCCCACCTGGCTTGACGCCTGGTTAACACTTTAGAAGACATGAAGTATTTCAAAGCATTATGATCTGTTAAAATTTGAAAAGGACTATCTAGGCTGAGAAGAAAAGAAAGCCATTTTTTAAGACAATGGATAATAGCTAAAAGCTCTTTGTCATGAATTTCATAATTTAATTCCGCGGCTATGAGTTTGCGTGACTCAAAAGCAACAGGATGAAACAAATTTGTTTCAGGATTTAATTGGGAGATGACCCCTGCAATAGCATAATCGCTCGCATCTGTCTCAACTATTGTCGAGGCCGAAGGATCAAAATGTCGAAGAATTGGGGCTGTGGTGAACGCCGTTTTTAGTGCTTCGAATTCCTTTCGTGCTGTAGAAGTAAAAACAAAAGGAATATCTTTTCTAAGAAGAGAAGTAAGATTGGAAATAGTTTTAGAGTAATCTTTAATAAATCTTCTATAGAAGTTTGCAAAACCCAAAAATCCTTGGAGTGATTTAATGTTTTTGGGCTCAGGCCATTCCAGGATTTTCTGGATTTTTTTATCATCCACAACTAAACCGTCAGTGGACAACGTAAAACCCAAAAAATCAATTGATTTGAGGTGGAATTCACATTTATTATGCTTGGCGTAGAGACCATGATCTCGAAGACAATTTAGGACCTGTCGAACATGATGAATATGTTCATCCAGTGTTTTCGAGAATATTAAAATATCATCTAAATAGACGACTACAAATTGTTCAACAACATCTTGAAAGATATCATTAACAAAAGTTTGAAAAGTTGAAGGTGCGTTACATAATCCAAAAGGCATAACTAAATATTCAAAACTACCAAATCTAGTGCGCATTGCAGTCAGTGGTTCATGACCTTCCGCAATGCGAATAAGATTGTAAGCGCCTCTAAGATCAATTTTAGAAAAGAAATTAGCACCATTGAAAAGGGTAAGAAGTAATGACATAGGAGGAACAGGATATGCATTCTTCTTCGTGACTGCGTTGAGCTTTCTATAGTCAACACACAACCTAAGACTACCGTCCTTCTTTTTTACAAAGAGGACAGGGGAGCCGGTTGGAGATTTACTGGCTCTGATGAAACCTTTGGCTACATTCTCTGCAATGTAGTCTCGAAGAACTTGAGATTTGTCCTTTGATAAAGAATAGACAGGACCTGCCGGAGGTACTGGGCCTATTAACTCTATTTGATGGTCGTAGGGTCGATGAGGTGGTAACTTATCGGCCTTGTGGATTGAGAAAACATCGAGGAAATCGTGGTAGATTTCCGGTAGAGTTGATTTGATGGCTTCAACGTTTATTTGGCCGTCCTCTTCATCTTTGAGAGAATCTGTCGAGGTGATACCTGTATTGAGAGAGCATAATTCGATTACTTCGAGGCAATTTAAATCCTCTTCGAGTGAAGTCATCGAGCTAGAAGGGTTAGCCAATTGCTCATTTAAAGAAGGTACAGATGCTTGCAAGTCATCTGGCAGAGATTTGTCCTCTAGCAGGACGTTGTCAGGCGGGTTGTTTAACTCCCTATTGACCTGCATTGAAGAATCAGAAATATACTTAGAGCGTGGGGTGATCAATCCCCTAGTCCAATCAATTTCGGGATTCCAATGCGTTAAAAAGTCATGGCCAAGAATGGTATTGTCCATCCTTGGGGCGTCCAAGACTGATAATTCCCACTCAAAGGGGGGAAAATTCGGAAAGTTGAAAACCCATAAAACTTTCTTACTTACCCAATATTTGGGTTCCTCTGATTCGACCAAATAGATGGGAGTTTGATCGATATCTGTAAATGTTAGTTGAAGCTTCTCGGCAAAAGATAAACTAACAAAAGAAATTGAAGCTCCATAGTCTATAAGACAACTGAAGGGGATATCCTCCTTAAAAAGAATGAATCTCAAGCGGTTTAAGGCAACTCCAGTCCTTAAGACATGGAGGTTCTGTGCACTGGGAGAGATAAGATAGTTTGCTTTGCACACAAGTAAACTATCTACTAGTTTTTTGACTTCGAACTAGTACCTTCTCTTTCCTTCAACTTTACACAGTCTTCCAACTTGTGCTTACCCCCACAATACATACATAACCCATTATCTGCTCTTCTCTTCCTCTCAGCTTCTTTAAGTTCCCCTTTACGATCCAGTACTTTGCTGATATCGCCTGGGGTCGAGCCTTTTGGTCGAGGTTTATCCTTTCCCTTATTGGGTTTGGATTGAGTCGAGGAGGATTGATTTGGTCGTGGGTGTGAAGAAGGTCCCGATTTAAAATTTAGGCCTTGAGATTTGTTGGCATATCGACGATGTTGAAGTCGTCCTTGATAAACGCCGTCAAGTTCGAGGGTTCGATCCATTAAATCCGTTAAAGTAGTCATCTTCTGACCGTGAAGATTTAATTGATCCAGAATCCTCGAAGGAAGTCCTTTCCTGAAATGATACTTAAGGGCAGCATCATTTCAACCTACTCGAGTTTGAAGTGCTCTGAAGTTTGAGATATATTCAGAGGCTTTACCATTATCACTCATGCGAAGAAAATCAAGTTCAATTTCTGCGTTGTCCGTTTCATTAGGGTCCCCAAACAATGTAAAAAGTTGGTCTTCAAACTTTTCCCAATTATTGATAAGTAAGTGGGTTTCTGTCAAACAAAGCATGAGTAGATAAGGTTCGAACCATCTTGCTGCTTTCCCGGCTAGGAATGAAGAAGCGTAAACAACCTTTGATTGGTCGCTGTTAAAGGTTCGAGGGTCATTATGGAACAGTAGCTTGCAGGTTTGCAAGAAGGGTCGCAATCTGTTGGGGTGATCTCCGTCGAATTTGTCAGGAGATTTCATAGAAGGAGTTTTGAACTTAGATCCCTCTGAAGACGTTGGATTTGAAAGGGTTTTCATAAAAAGTCTCATGAAATCTTCCAGAGAGTTAGATGGTCCCGGTTCTGAGGATTGGCCAGATGGGTGATTGGCAGGGGCGGATGGTGCCTCATGCATTGTATCCTCCCCTTCTTCTTCATCACTAGAATCCTCAAAATCTTGTGGAATGTCTTCTAAAGATTGAACTGAATGTTGCCGTTCCCTAAGGTCGAGTGGTTCCAAAGAGTGAGTGCGAGAAACAGACCTTGTGGCTGTTGGCCTGCCTCTAGCGCAAGCTCTAGTAGTAGCGCCCGTAGGAGGAGTGCGTTGAACAGGTGCCATTTAAAATTTTAGAAGCACCTAAAAAGACGTAGTAGTGCAAAGAATGAGAACTACGGAGAATTAAATTATACTGTCACCGGACGACCTACGCACAAGGTCGAGGATGTTCCTGCAAGTGAGATGAGGGATTTTAGAAAATTCTTCGAAGCACAGAGGAATGATTCGAGGAAATGATTCGAAGGTTACTCGAAGTAATAGCTATAGGTTCAAGGTTCGTTCGAGAAGAATTATAAACTAGTTCCAAGGTAATAATAATTCTTAAAATCTCACAAAGGGTTGGAAACTCAATAATCAAAGATTTAGGATTTAGAAATGAATATTGAGAAAGTAAAAGAAAGATACAATAACAATGATTTAACTTTTAAGGATTTACCACTATTAATGTAAATACGATATTATAATTTAATTCTAAGGAATATCGAACCAAAATACCCAACTCCTTTTATATCCTTTGTTCCTCCTCGGATTGACCTCCCTTCCATCGCAGCATTCCCATTCCATTGACCATTACTAACATACACTTAGACCCTCTCCACTAAATATCCGTCCATGCTCAATTTACCCCTTTTAATTAATTAACAAAACTTTAATGAAAAAACTACTACTATACTATTTCGTTGATCCTAGCGCTGTGCGTTGCTTATTGAAAAGGACTAAGGTACCCTATTGGGAGATTGACTAATTTAGATTTAGAGTTTAGGCTAGCGCAGTTAAATAGTAAGTACACAAAGGAAAATCGCAGTTGCTATGGAGAATTGCTTTCTGCGCTTCGAGTATAGATTTAGGACTTGATATTATTGATTTATTGAGTTAATTTCGCCTCGAGTGTCACGTGGCGCGTGACAGTTATGAAAATTAAAGTCAGGGATTCTCAATGGGCTAAAAAGATATATTTTAGCTAACTATGTTATTTATAAGTATTATATTTGTTCCATAGTAAGACCTACTTGATAAGATTAAAATAAATTTGATGGAAGGTTGATCCAAGTGGATGATAAATATCTCAACAACTAGTGAGCCAAATCAGATGTTTCTTGGTGGATATGAGAGCCAGGCTTCTGGAGACCCTTCTTAAAAAAGGAAATTTGATTTGAGAAAACAAAAATAGAAATATAAACAATAAAAAACACAAATTCAGAAAAAGAACATCAGTTAAAATTGAAAAATAGATTGTGGGAGAATGACTTACACAGCGGGAAAAAAGTTTGCACTAGACGTCTAGTGCTTTTTTTTGCTTCCTTAGATGATTCCATGAAGGATTCTTTTTGTGATTCCATCTTTGTACTCCCTCACCTGAAATTCCCTTATCTCTCAGCTCCCCTGACTGAATCTTTCTCCTCTGCACACGTCTCCTCCCGTCTTGTAATCTAATCTCTCCTTATGACCCTTCTCCTCCCCATTTGTGATATTTCTCCTTTCCCTGGTTAACATCCACAGTGGGAAAAAAGAGTGCACTAGATGTCTAGTGCTTTTTTTTGCTTCATAAAACGATTCTAATGAGGATTCCAGTAGTGATTCTGTTTGTGTACTCCCTCACCTAACATTTATTTATCTCCCGCCTCCCCTTTCTATTTTCTCTCTCTTCTCCTGAGACAACACCTCCTTTTTCCCAATCTAATATTTCCTTATTTCTCCTCTCTTTTCCATTTGTTATATCTCCACTTTCCACCGTTATCCTCCCCTTCCACTTTCTATCTTTATATTTAACTTTCACTTTCCCTTATTATCTTCCCCTTCCACTTTCTATTGTTATATTTCCCTTCCACTTTCTATTGTTATATTTTCCTTCCACTATCTATTGTTATATGTCCCCTTCCTGTATTTCCACTCTATTCTTACAACTCACCTCAATTACTACTAGACTAAGGAGGGGAAATGCGCATCATCCGAGTTGCTTTCTGAATAGTCTAGAGGCACTGAAAAACAGGTTACTGAAGCCGTGAAGAGTTTCCATGTGCATACCAAAGAAAAGCAGCAGAAGTAGACAAAAAGGAAATGTAAGAGCTAAGTGGTGCAGTAATAAATGCAGTGACAGTCACTCACCATAATGGTGATTTGTACAACTGGAGTTGAAGCTGGTGTAAAGAAGAATAGGGCTCAAACAATATCAGCTTCACTTAAGACTCTACTGTGTTAGCTTAGTGGTGGAAGCTATACTCAGTATTTTTCTCACTGCTTGTCCAAATTTTTTTCCCACAATTCTATACTCAAAAGTGATAATTTGTGAAGGAGAATGAACGATTATGCTTTCCAGTCTTAATTATGCAATATGAATATCAATATTGAATATCCTCTTTATTGATCCAGTTGATATAATATTTTCAACAACAAATTAAGAGTTAAGTAAGCACAACTTTGTCATTGCAATAGGCAGATAAGTCAATATGGTTGTTGCAAATCCAATGATGTATTCAGGTTTATAATCGAAGTGAAAATGGCCAAGTTGTAGCTATTTCAACCCAACATGTGATTTTCACATACTGAACCACTTAGCTCTTACATTTCTTTTTTGTCTACTTCTTCTGCTTTTCTTTGGTATGCACATGGAAACTCTTCACTGCTTCAGTAACCTGTTTATCAGTGCCTCTAGACTATTCAGCGAGCAACTTGGATGATGCGCATTGCCCCTCCATAGTCTAGTAGTAATTGAGGTGAGTTGTAAGAATAGAGTGGAAATACAGGAAGGGGACATAAGGTAGGGGGTGGGAGCAATGAGATTGAGCATGGTCATTAAGTGACATAGAATGAAGTTGCAAGCCAAATCACAACAAGGGATAGAAAAAAGCACTAGACGTCTAGTGCACACTTTTTTCCTGCTGTGCTACCTGATGAGATGTCTTCAAAGATGTAGAAGGACCAGATAGAAGTTCAGGAAGTAATGGATAAAAGAAATAGAAGAAGAGTTAAGGAAGTGAGAGAAGATGAATAAAAGGATATGAGAGATCATTGAAAAACAGAAAGAATAAAAAATTATGCAATTTCTGAAAATATGTGACCTCATGTTGAGATGATGAACCAAAATGAATAAGGGAGAGAAAAAATATGCCTTAAGTGAAAATTCAAAATAAAAGTCAATATTCAAAAATAAAATAACTAACCCAAGTGGAAAGTACATGCAACTTGATCATTTTGAGAGCATGAAAAAAGGATTTAAAAGGGTTGTGTTGAGAATTTTGTAGTGTGATTGGCATGATGACTGAGTTTTGAGGACAGAAATTTGATCAGAAATTGTTGATAAAGAAAGGAATCAAAAGTGAAAAACTTACTGAGACACAGTGTGTGAAAATTTGTATCAAAAAAGTGGGAGGGGAAAGATGTGATGTGTGGTGAATTTTGAGGATCTTTGTATTGGTGGGCTGAGCTGTGGTTGAAAAATTTGCACTAAAGTAGGACATATGTGACCCCATGTTTGAGATGCCAGATACTAAATCAGACATGTTTCATAGTGTGTTTATGTGGCCATTTCCAAATGAAATCCACCAGGCATATTTGTTCAAGTTTGAGACCCCCTATTTAAAAGTAGATAAATAGAGGAGGAGGAAGAGATTCTTAAGAAGATGAATAAACTATTACTTTCAAAATTTTTTACAGATAAATATTAAAGTTAAATAAATTATTTAAATATTTTTGTAATTATATTGGTTTCCAATTTTAAATGCAGCTACTATTTCACATGTACTCATACCAAAACTTGCAAAGGTGATTTATATAAGCATTAAATAATTAAATAGGAAAAATTGCATATTAATTTCTATAAAATATTTCAAGCTATACTCTTTAAGTACTATTTTTATTTTTATTTAAATATAAATATTTTTTTAATTGAGTAACTGAATATTTTATTTTTAATAGCCTGTAGGTCTTATATTTTAAGTAAAATAAAAAAAATATTACAGAATTTAGTTTTACAAATACTTAATAGATTTGAAGTGAGAAGTGACTATATTCTTTTTAAAATTTGAAAATAGGAATGGCATTAGTTATTTCAATCCCTATAGTTATTAATATTTGTGATCAAAAAATTTTCTAAATTTATCTATTGTTGCAATTATGTGGTAAAAGATATCATTATTGTAAATTAAATTTACTTTCATAATTTTATGGTTTATCTTTTGGATGCAAAGTAATGCTTAGGTATGTTAAGAAATAATTTTCATGCTCTAAATTGATAATCATATTGGATATTCAAAAACTTATGTTGAACAAATATGTGCTCAATGTGTGCTCAATGAAGGAAAAAAACATGGTTATAGTTATCAACTTATGCATAACTTGAGATCAATTGAGGTTCATTTTTGGACAAATCTGAGAATAAATGTAAATCTAACTCTAATTAACTTATGTTTATAAAGTATTCATAAGCCTGGCATAATGAAGGGACACTATAAAGTTCAGGAGAGGGGATTGTTAGAAGTTCACCCCTATATTTCCCATGGTGATAAATGAAACACAAGTATATAAATATTTCAATGGTTTCAAAATTGTCAAGAAGTTCCTTTTGGTCTAGAAGAATTTTAACAGTCCAAAGGTGGTGATAGGTGTTGGAAGGCTCAAGAATCTCAAAATATATACGTATTTATTTTTTTATAAGATATTACTGAAATAAAAGGTAAAAGATTTATTATAATTATTTTCAAACATTAGAAATACTCATATGTAAGTACTAAGATAATAAATAATAGTAATAGTTTGATTTATTGTATATAAAATATAATTGTGAAGTAGGTCTGAGATGAAAGAAAATAGCCAAAATGAGAGCCCTTATATAGGCAAAAAGGAGAGAAAATACGGAATCAAAATTTTATATACATGAGTGTCGAAGAAAGAAAGATTCTACTATTAGAAAATTCAAACATTAAAGTTTTTCTAAAAGAATGTACCCATATTCTGTATTTAAATGTATATGTACATTTTATTTGATTTATTTTATTTTTCTGTAAATGTCAAAGTAAGAATAAAATAATTTTGATTTAATATTAAGTATTAATATAATTTTATTTCACCTCTCAACTGCCATGAGGACTTTGTCAAGGGATAAAAAATGAGGGACATTAAATTTAAATAATTACTTTGATTTTACTTATTTTAATTAATTAAATTATTATAAGTAAATTGAAAAGTAATTATAATGAATAAAAAATAAATAAAGGTGTGGCTCTATGCTAGTAAAATATTAATTACTTACAAGGTAAGTCTAATAGCCTGGATAGTAGTCCCTCACTCTAAAAAACAATAAACAAAATGTTATGATTTTTCTTTTTCTATTTCTTTAATAGAGCAGGAAGGTTGGATATCTCTTTCCCAGGTATCCAAGAATCATTTTCAGAAGATTTATTCTTGAATCTCAATAAGTATTCAGTACCTTTTTCAGCAGTGATTATTCTGTCATTTAGAATCTTATCAAATTCTGCTGTTTCAGTTATTTCATTAAGGGTTTCCTTTGTTCTTCCCCCCCTATTTGGAAATAAATCACTATTGGATGTGTAAGGTTTCAAAAGAGATATTGGAAAAACAGGATTTTTCCTGTCATATGGAGAATACAGGATAACTTCAACTGCATTATCACCAACCATTATTCTTACAACAAATGGACCTACAAATGGGTCTTTTAATTTTTTCTCACCTTGTAAAGTGAAGTGGACTTTATAAATCAGTACTTCATCATCCTTCTTAATAGTTTATTCTTTATGGGATTTGTCCCACCTCTTCTTATCATATTCAAAAGATTTTTCAATAAATTTTTGAGCATGAATTCTGAAAATTTGTTGCATATGAAGAAAAGATTTTACACCAGGATATAAATCCAATTTAGGTAGATTATTATTGAGAATTTGGGCAGGGGTATTTGGAACATTGCAAAGCCAGAGCTCAAAAGGCTTTATCTGAGTGACAGAATGAACAGTGCTATTATAATAAAATTCCAAACCAGGAAGTAAGGTGAACCAATCATGAGTGAACCTGTCATTGTCTTTGTTCTCAAGGCCAAAGGCACAATACCTTCTTATCATGTCCTCTAAAGTCTGAATCATTCTCTCAGCTAATCCATCAGTCTGGGGGTGATGGGCAGTAGAAATCATTAGATCACAATCAAAACCATCCATTAGAGACATTTAAAATTCAGATGTAAATTTAGTGTCTCTGTCAGAAGTTATGGCTTTTTGGAAACCAGAAGTATTAAACATATGAAACCACCACAAGAAGGCTAATTCTTTAGTGGAAACATCCTTGTGAGTAGGAATGAATTTACACATTTTTGTGAATCTTTCTACAACAACCCAGCAATAGTCATAACTGTCTTTCCCAGAAATGGGTAATCCTGTTAAAAAGTCCATGTTCAATATTTTCCATGGTTCATCAGGAGATTAAATATTTTGCATTAATCTAGCTCTTTTCCCAGTTAATCTCTTTGATTTCTGGCAAGAATCACAGGATTCCACATAGAGTTTGGTGTCTTCAGACATATTAGCCAACCAAGCAGTGTTCTTAATTCTGATCATTGTTTTTTCAAGATCAAAATTTTGTGCCAATATGTCATCATGAATAATTTTCAAGAAGATTATTTCATAGAAGGAGGAATAACAATAACATTACTCAACTTTCTTCTATAATAGATGTAGCCTTCATCAATTAAAAATTTACCTTTTTCAAAGCAATCTGGTACTTTGGTGGGAGGGTTTTAATTAATGCTTGTATTGAAGCATCTTTAGGATCATTAAATATAGTACACAGATTTTTTAAGTCAGTGTCTTTATCATATGAATCCAGAATAAGCTGGAATAGCTTTTCCTCCATACCAACCACATATATCCAAAGAATGTGAACTATTTCATCCTCAGGGTCATATGCAGTACTAGAGTCATCGTTTGTTAATGGTAACTTTGATAAAATATCTACATTTGAGTGACCAATACCAGCCCTATGAATTATTGTCATACTTCCTCTTTTTTCTTGAATAGCTAACTATAATCTAAAAATATGTCTGTTATGTGTATTCAAGCTCAAGAGGGACTTTGCTGCACTTCAGTCAGTGACAAGTTCAAATTTCTGGTCGTCCAGATAATAATGTAGCTTCTCTAGAGCCCACACCACTTCTAAACACTCCAGTTGAGTGGCACCATATTTCAATTCACTATTTCTCAAGATTCTTGAAATATAAAAAATTACTACTTCTAATACTTTGTCATTCATAACTTGTTTTGGGTGGAGAGCAGCACAAAGGCCAATTAAACTGGCACCAGTGTATAAAACAAATTGTTGATTAAAGTAAGGCAAAGCAAGAACTGGTGCTGATATCAAACAATGGTTCATACTGTCAAAAGCTCTTTGCCTTTAACTGTTACAGACAAAAGCAACATCCTTCCTAGTTAATTGGGTTAGGGGAAATGCTATGACTTTATAATTTTTAATATATTGTATATAGTATCCACACATTCCCAAAAAACTTTGGAGATCTATAACTGTAGTAGGAGCTTTTACCTGCTTTATGGCTGCCACTTTTTTCTGTTCAACACACTTCTGTAATCCTGAGTCAAAATGACCCAGCACTTTCAAAGAATAAAAACTAAATTTGCATTTTCTCAAGGCAAGTGTCATATTTATCTCATCCATCTTATGGAACACTTTACACAGGTGGTTAAGGTGGTTCTCAAATGTCTTGGAGAATATGATGATATCATCAATATAAACCATTAGCCATCCTTCATTTATTTCTTGATGCAATGTGTTTTCCATAGCTTTCTGACAAACTGAAGGGGAAGTTTTGTGGCCAAATGGCATCCTATTATACTTATATATACCCATATGAATAGCAATTGTTAGAAAATTCTTTGAATTCTTCTCAACAGGTACCTGGTGATACCCCTTATTACCATATAAACAACTAATTTATTTAGCACCTAGTAAGGTAGCATGGATAGAGCTAATTCTGGGTAAGGGATAGATATAATCTCAAGTATAAGTTTTTAATGCTCTTTATTCACCACATAACCTGGCTTTATTTTTCTCATAAGAAATTAGGACAGTTGAGATATCACAAGGTTTTGGTATTTCAACTACCTTTTCAATAATATTCATTTTTAAAAGGGTAGAAATATTGTCTTCAATATATTTTCTCTTTGTGGGAGAAGAAGGGTAAGGCTTCTTCTTTAATCTAGGTGTTATTTCAGTTAATGGGTAAGATAATGAAAGCTTCATTTCTTTTTTTTACCAATCCTAATTTATGTGACCCATTAGCAAAGGCCATAGGAATATATTTTATCAACAGAATTATGGAATCTTTTTCCTCACCAGAAATCTGTTCTCCAAAATAAGCTGTGTCAATTTCAGAAAATAGGGCAGACATTTCTTTTATAGATCTTCCTTTATATTGAACCACAGAATTACATGTGTTCAATCCTGGTGTTAATAACCTTTTGGTGGAAGTAATTTTAAATCTTCTCTTCCCATTCAACCCTATTTTGAAGTATTGGTTTGACGGATCCAATTTAATGCCATATTTGGTTAAAATGTCATTTACCACAATGAACTAATTACTTAAGTTATCATTTTTCATAACTACAAAGTGACACATAGCTCTTACAAAGCCATGTTTATATTTGAAAAATACTGTAGCTTTATATTTACCAATGGGGAACAAAACAGAGCCATAAAATCTCCAACTCTCATAGGTGATAGGCATAAGTTTTAATTTATGATCCTGATCAACTGAGGAAAGTGATTTCTCAGATACAACACTTCCTCCAGCTCCAGAATCCAAAACAACCTCAATGTTCTTTCCATTAATCAAGACTGGTGCCTGGAGAGGGGAAATAATTATTGAGCTTTCTTAAAGATTTCTTATGATTTAAGAATTTTCCAGTGTAGATAAGTCATTATTCTCAATGTCAATATTTTTTGAATAATGAATATCTTCTTCCAAAACCAAGATTTCCTGGTGAGATTCATAAGAAATGTTGCTGGCACAATCACTTGAATTATCATCCAGTGAAACTGTGTCATCAGCAGGTTCTTCTTTTTGTTCAGCAAGGTTTATTTTATTATCAAAAATATGGCCTTTCTGCCAAGGATTTCTGCATTTAATACAATTGTTTGTTGCTTATTTATTAGGTGCAACAGGGGCAGAAGGTTTACCAACTTTTTCAGGAAGTTTTTGTTGGTAATTGGAGGTCATCTCCAATGAAGGTCTAGTAATGAACCATCTAGAATCATACTTTTTATTTAAAAGGACCTCATTATATGTATTAATAAAATAAAAATGTTCTCTTGAGAATTCAGTCCTAGCAACTATCAAGTCTCTCAGTGACATGGGCAATTGATAAGGGATCTTGAACTTCCATAATTCAAAGTCCATGTTTGGATCCATTTCTCTCACGATCTCTACTGTTTCATCAAGAACTTAATAGGCTTTCCCATAGAAGATGAGCTATATCTAGCTTCCTCATACTGCCTTTGTTGGTCTAACCTAAACTTTGAACTACCAAACTGTGCTTTAATCAATTTCTTCCAATCCTCCCAGTAGTAGTCATTTTTATTCAAAAGGACAGATTCATACCACATTAGGGTAAAATTTGAAAATAAAGAAATCAATCTACAAACAATTTCTTCATCTGGAAGTTTATAAAAATTCTTTAGGTTATCAATTCTGCAAATAAATTCCTGCTAATCAGAGGAAGAGTAACCATCAAATGTTAGGTATTGGTCAAGTTTGGGACAACTCTTTTGATTTGAGCCAATTTCCTTGTTACATACTTGTTTCTGTGTAAGAATAAGTTGCAATTTCTCTAACTGAGCAGTAATCTAATTATTTAACCCTTCTTTAGATGAACAGGGTGCATCATCAATTTTTGATTGAAACTCAGGAATATGTACAGGAATTTCTTGCACTAATTTTACTTCTGATGAACTTGTATCAGGTAAAATTGGAGCAGCTTGTGCAACAGGTTCTTTCAAAGAAGTGACAGAATACTTTTGGTCAAGCAACAGTGAGCTCAACTGCTCTTCAATGTTTTTTAGCCTAGTTTTCACTCTTGGAATACTCAATAATTTATCATTGATAGTTGAAAAAGATAATTGATTCTTACTTTTCAGAGATGAATAATGGTCACATAGTCTTTTCAATTTCAACTTATGTCCTTCTAATTCCTGGAAAAAGATAGACACAGATTCTTTTAACTTGGACAAAACATTTTTGATATTTTTCCACAAAGAAAATTTCTTTTCATGAGTAACCTTGTAATTACACAAATCATTATAAACTCTCTGAAATTCACTTCTCACTTCTTGGTAACCTTTTTCAGTTAACAAACTATTTTATTTTTGAGTCCATTGTAGGTTTTTCATTATTATTTTTTTTAGTAATAATATCTCTCAAATATTTGTCATTAATAGTAGCTGCATAAAGAGCATTTCTCAATAGAGAGACAGAGTCATTTTTTAGACTATCATAAACTTCAGGATCAATTGTTTCATCTACAAAAGCCATATCAGGGCTTATCATTGAAGTAGAAATTAATACTAAACTAGTAGTTACATCAGAATATTGATTAATATACCTACTAGAGCCAGCCTCTACTGGTATCAAGGTATCATCTCCCATTCCAGAATTACATGAAGGAACTGAATCATTAACAAGAAAGGGAACTTGAGATTCAATGGAGGGGCTTAAAATGGTTCTTGAAAGACTTGGAAGTGTTTTTTTCCTTCTTCCTCCTCCTCCTTGGTAAGGGTGAGGAGGGGTTGGTTAGAACTGTTGGGGTCTGGAGGGACCTGCCTGGGGAGCTTTTGGCATTTGTTGAGATTGGAGGAGTCCCACTGAGTGTTTAGCCACTCACACTACCACTTTGAAACTTCTACCTTCTCCTGTTGATGAGGAGGCAACTGTGGAGTGATTTTTTCTGCTGGATGAGGTTTCCTCTTCTATTGGAGAAAATTCTCTACACTTTTTAGATTTTCTTCTAGCAACTCTACCTTTTTTTTTAACGTGAGCTTCTCTGATTTCAACTTCTTGATGCGAGCTGACAGGTTGTTTACTTGCTGCTTCAAGGGCATCTTTTTTATTTTGAAGCCTTTGGGAAGCTCTTATTGGGGGATCACTTGGGGCTTTGAATCCAGAGGAGTCTTCTCCATTATAATCTCTACCTCCTGCACTTCTACATCTTGTTTGGTCCAACAAATGATTAATTTG
Organism: Hemileia vastatrix; assembly: GCA_030280995.1. Taxonomy (NCBI): domain Eukaryota; kingdom Fungi; phylum Basidiomycota; class Pucciniomycetes; order Pucciniales; family Zaghouaniaceae; genus Hemileia; species Hemileia vastatrix. Next base: position 26,573,880 of record JASXTE010000013.1, read on the forward strand.
AGCAAGTTTAGCAGTCAAAGGAGAAATTACAGAAGTCTCATTATAATAAATCAGGTCAAACTACTCCTCACGTGTAGTAGAAGCACTTAATTCAGCCATTCTATGTATAACTTGAGCTGAGAGAAAAAGTAAATATTAATATTTGATCAGTTAATATTTAATTTGTTGCAAAAAAAAATATATATATATAATATTTTAAGTATATAATCAATTATCGGGATTATTAATCAAATGAAATAATGAAAATATAATGCTTATCAGGAAAAAAAATCAACTGAAATAATTATTACAATTTTAATCAATCAAGTTATATAAGATATTGATATTTTATTACCTGAATTTAAAGAAATCAACTGAGGTAGTAAAATAATTAATTATCAGGAAAAGGATTCAACTGGAATAAAAAAAACAATATTTAATCAAAAAATAATTTATATATTGATATATTTACCAGGATTATATTTCAACTGAAATAATTTAATATAATTTTTAGTTATTTAATTAATTTACATATTATTATTTTAATACCAGGACTAATTGTCAACTGAAGTAATAAAATAATATTTTAATTATCAGGACAAAATGTCAACTTAAATAATCAATATATATATATATACATATAATATAGTTTATTAATGTAATTATATTACTTCTAGGACTAAGAACAAAATCGCTCTATCTTGGTCAACTAGGAAAAAAAATTATATGCCAGATACCTCACCCTGTAATTTGAGAAATTAAATTCCAGCTACACAGTGCTGAATAAAAAGATATACATGAAATATGAAATATGCAGAGTGAGACCTACAGATAGTAACTGTTATAGTTACCACAAATATATAGGACAATTACACCTATATTAACCTTAAATTTGGGGCCAGTTTTGATTCCCAGTTGTAGCAAAAAATAGGTAGGTCACATGCCTTTTGACAATTGATGTTTGTCATTCCTTCAGAAATCACTATTGGTTGTTGGAGTTGATGGTCCCATGGTCTCTTGAGTCAAGGTATTGATTCATCAACCATGATTCAGATAGGCTTCCAATTGTCAAGAGGCTCCTTTTGGTCTAGAAAAATTTTAACTGTCCAATGGAGGTGATAGGTGTAGGAAGGCTCAAGAATCACAAAATATGTACATATTTATTTCTTTATAAGATATTACTCAAATAAAAGGTAAAAGGATTTACTATTAGTATTTTCAAACCTTAGAAATATGCAGATGTAAGTACTAATATAATAAATAGTAGTAATAGTTTTATTTATTGTATATAAAATATAATTGTGAAGTAAATAAGTCTGAGATGAGAGAAAAAAGCCCAAATGAGAGGCCTTATATAGGCAAAAAGGAGAGAAAATACGAAATCAATATTCTATATACATGAGTATGGAAGAAAGAACAATTTCATTATTAGACAATTTAATATTAAAGTTGTTCTATAAAGAATGTACCCATATACTGTATTTAACTGTATATGTCCATTTTATTTTATTTATTTTATTTTTTTGTAAATGTCAAAGTAAGAATAAAATAATTTGGATTTAATATTAAGTATTAATATATTTTTATTTCACCTCTCAACTGTCATGAGGACGTTGTCAAGGGATAAAAAATGAGGGACATTAAATTTAAATAATTACTTTGATTTTACTTATTTTAATTAGTTAAATTATTATAAGTAAATTTCAAAGTAAGTATAATTAATAAAATAAGAAATAAAGGTGTGGCTCTATTCTAGTAAAAAATTAATTACTTGATGGTTAAGTCTAGTAGCCTGACTGACAAAAATAGTGGAAACATCAAAAGCAACCAAAATCAAATTCAATATTGGAGATCATTCAACAATTTTACAGAATAATAACAATACTGAGAAATGACCATGGCACAAGTAGATCAAATACCAACCAACCAAAAGTCATTTTCAATATTAAAAATATTTCTTACATATTAAAGAATCATATTAAATTTTGGGTGCCAACCATAATTCTGCACAAAAATGAATGCACACAGTACTTTTTGATGCTTGACCTTATCTGTTATTGCCCATAGTACTAGTCAAGAGTAAAAATTCATTGTAGCAATTGTACATTTTGGTTTGTCAGTCATATTCATGACCTAACAAGAATTCATATAAAATACATGGATATTATGCATATTGTATATGCATATTTTAATCATATTGCATAAATTTCTTTCCATATTGCATATGAAATTTTTGGAATATTGAATATGTATATTTTTGCATATTATATATGCATATTCTATGCAATTTTCATATGCATATTCTATTCATATTGCATATACATCTTTTCTGCATATTATATGTGTATTGTATATGCAAATTTTTCAAATTTTATTCATATATGATATGCATTATACATTTATATTTAATATGCATTATGAATGATTATTAAATATTCATTATGCATGCATATTGAATATTAAATAAAGTATTTGTCATATTGTCTAATTTCATGATTTTGGCAGGGGGTGGGAGCAAAGAAACCTGCCAGTGTTTCCAAAATATCTTTATTGAAATATTTCTTCTAATATACCCCTCAAAAAGGCTCATCAAAGATTACTTCATTGGTTACTCTAAGGTTTCTAAAAAACAACTTACCTACCAGTTGTCTTTTTCTTCACCCTGTGGCTGATGCTTTGATGATTGGTTTTGTTTCCATGGTTCATGAATCATTTCAATTGGAAACCTTTCTGAAATTATTTATTGTAAATGATGATTTGTGATATTTGAATTTACAATTTTAATGGAAAAGTGGAAATTGTGATGATAAAATAGCTATCATATTTAAGAATATGATATTTTGGGAAAAAAAAATGACAGAAATAGTGCATGAAAATGAGAGGAAAATGTTAGAATATGATGAAATATGATATTTGATATCAAATTATGATTGAAAAATACCAAGTGAGATGAGAAAAAATGTTAGAAAGTGATTGAATTTGATATTTTAGTATTAAATTGAAATGGAAAAGGGGCATATGTGATAAGAAAAAAGTTAGTGAATGATAAAATATGCTATTTGGGCACAAAATAGTGATTTGAAAAAGGCATGTGAGTTGAGTATAATGTTTTTGAATAATGAAAAATTGTGATGGAAAGTAGAAAATGGTAGCATGAAAAAGTTAGATAAAGATGAAATGTGATATTTGATTTTAAAATTATGATAGAAAAATAGCAAGTACAATGAAAAAAATTGTTAGAAAATGATGGAATGTGATATTTTAGTATAAAATTCATATCAGAAAGGGCATATGAGATGAGGAAAAAATTAGCAAATGATGCAATATGTTTTTAAGAATCAATTCCTGATTGAGAAGTAGCATGATATGTGTTTAAAAATTTTTCTAATATTGAAAGATGATGGAACAGTAGAAAATGGTATGAGGAAGAAAGTTAGAAAATGATTAAATGTGATGTTTGAGGATTAAGATATGATGGAAATGGAGAAATTGAGATAAGAAAAAAATGTTAGTGAATAATGGATTGTGATATTTTAGTACTAAATTGAATTGTAAAAGGGGAGGAAGCCTTACTGGGAGTTAAAGAAAAGTTACTGAATGAGTATTGGTCAGATTCTGGTTAATCACTAGTCAAATGCTGATCAAGTGCTTGTAAATTTTTGTGTGAGTGATTCTTGCACTCTGGACTTGCATGCTGGTCACCCCCTTATTTCTCCTGGTAATTCAAAAAATTTTGAAATCAATCCAAATGATTCTGATGAAAAAAAGGAATATATACAGTGCTACAAAAATTAAAATTTATAGATATCTTTATTTTACCAGACCTGATGCAACATAGAGAACTTTAGAAGTAGTGATTCTCAATTGAGAAATTATATTTATGCACACTTGAGCTTAAAGAATATGGAAGTAGATTCTTAATTTTATAAGAGTGTAAACTTATCATTCTTTTTCTGAATAAAATATTCACTAATGAAGAGAAACCTTGCAAGGCTATATTCTGGTCCACATTCAAGAAAGGGTTGGAATAAGTGTAGCTTTAAAGATGAACCACCAAAAATATGAAAATTTGTTTTCATTACAAAAAACCAAAAATATGGCAATGTTCAAAAAGTGTTGCCTTAACCATTGAAATTTCTTGGAATGAGGTTAGTTTTTTATTTGATAGGATGAATATTTGGAGAGGGAGAAATATTCTGAATATCAAAGACTTAGATGGATGTCATTAGAAGTTTCATGGTAGGAGGTGAAGTTTTGCATTAAAGAGTTGCTGACTGCAGATTGTAACACTTGGATCCAGGCTGGAGCTTAGAATGTGTCAAGGTGCGCTTTTGGTCTAGAAGATTTGGTATGAAGTTTTACGAGGATTTTAAGGGTTAAAATGGATTCTCAACAATTTGGTACGTATTTCTCAATCAAAGATGATTTTACTCAATGATAAGAGGTAAATTTAAAATATCAATATAAGCTATAGATTAGAATTACGTCCTTGTAAGTACTAAAGATATAAAATATAAGAGATAAGTGTTGTATTGTAGTTGTGGTAATAAAGTCAGGTAATAATGGAATGAAGAAAAAACAACTAAAAGAGAGGCCTTATATAGGCAAAGGAGGGACAAAGCACGGCAATCAAATTATGAAAACAGTAGTATGAGAGAGAGAAAAAAAGAATATTCCAGAAGGAGTATTTTCAAATAATAAAGTTGTTCTAAAAAGAAGGCGTCAAAAAAGATGTATTTACAGAGTATGTCAGAAATACATCAATTTATTTAATATTTACTGTAGAAGTCAATTCTAAATAATAAATTTGAATTTTTGTATATATTTAATATTATTTGAATATTAAAATCTTATTTTAATTTAAAATCTATTTTTTAATAAAATTGTTTATTTCTTCCAACCTGTCAAATGAGCACGGTGTTAGAGAAAAAATATAAGGGACATTTTATATTTAATTTTAATTATTTATTTAATTTTATCATTCTGTAATTAGTTAATTTATTATAAGTAATTTTAATGTAACTAATTAACTAAATAATTAAAATGATAAGGTGCGGCTTCATCCAGTAAATAATTAATTATTTCACTGGGTATGTCTAGTAGCCTGGCTGACAGAATGAGTCTACAGAGAGCAACATGTTAAAAGATTTAACTATATTTTTGGTGTTGATTATGTTTACTGATATAATAAGGTATTAAGAATAAGAATATAAACATAATAATAATTAGTGGTTCTCATGAAACTTAACATGAAATGAATCACTAAAATAGTAAAAAAATCTAATTTCAAATTGTTAGGCCCAGACAAACAAAGGATAAACAACAAGAGAATTAAGTTGAAGAGTCCCCCAATGTTTAAAAATTCAAGTTAAAGAAAAAAATTATCCAAAGGTTATTTTTAGGTTGAAAAATAGGATGAACAAACTTTTAATTTTTCTTGTAATAGCCTAAAAAGAGACAGGAGTGATTCAAAGGAAGAAGAAATTTTAAAAAAAAAGAGAAAATCTTAAAAAAGTATTGGATAGTCAGGCTAGCAGGATGGATTCTTCAAGGGGCTATTATTTGTAAATTTAGCTCGAGAAGACTACTCTAGAGGTAAAATTTAAGTGAAATTCACCATGAAAAAATGAGAGTGGGACTCCCCCCCTTTTTTGTTTTGTGCTGAGCACTACAGGCTTTCAAAAGGGTTTAATCAAGATTTTCAAATGTGTTATTTAGGGGCTTATATTGCTCTTGCTTTCATGTGTCTTTCATTGAGTAGTAAGAAGTCATTTATCACTTCCAGTAATCATTATATCCAGAATAAAGTGATAAAAAGTAATTTCAGGGGAGGGAGGGAATCTGATAAAATTAATATATATATATATATATTGTATCTGTGAGGAAGGGCGCAGCAGTTTTAGAGAAGGGGGTGGGGGTATGAGGCTACTTAAGTTTAAGGGAATTTTGCGTTAAAAGGTTTTTTTATGAGTGAGAAACGGAAGGAACAGAGTTGGGGACACAGCAAGAAATTTTTGTGATATCAACTTTAGTCCTCTCTTTCATCAAGTTAAATTCATCATTAGGACTTTTCTTCAACGAAGAGTAGTATAAAACAAGAGAGAAATCTCTAATGAACCCTGTATTTATGAGGTAACGTTTGCAGTAAACGATGTGAACCTATCAGTCAAAAAACCCCTTGCTTCTTATTCAAGAATCTCCTATAGACATTCTCAAGACGCTTTTAACATCACCATCAAAAGATTGAGGTTAAAAGAACATACCCTCACAGTCACGGCGACATATCTGATTGCTAAACCTTAGCCCATTGCTTCGTCTGTGACCAAAACACATGAGTTGCTTGAGTTACTGCTTGCCATTTAGATTTTTTTTAATTCAAAAAAGAGATGCAGTGTTTCTTTAGACTTGAGGTCCAGTAAATTTTTTAATGAAAAGGGGAAAGAAAATTGCATAATGATAAAGTTACAGATAAAACATGGAAAACACAAAATATTGAGACTTGCAAGATGAATGACGGCAAATGGAAGATTCTAGAAGATGATTTGACCCCAAAACGAATTGCCGAAATAGAATCAAACTTGCACAATATATAGTAGTTGCGGCCAATTTGGGTTTCTTGTGCTGAAAAATAGAGTGTCGCACGCAGGGATGATGGATGAAGGGTGGTCTGTTTGACTCGTTGGGAATAAAGCATCTGATTGTGCGGCCACGGCACTAGACCTGATCTCTTGAATTGAAGATCTAGCACTTAAATGTGAGACAGTATTCACATACCAAAGTCTGTAGGGGTTAAAAAAATTATTGCCACAATTGAAAAGGGATTTCATGTCCATGCTGTGAACTATGATTCTATTGGTTGCTTCCATCAATGTCGCAGTTGGTTTTAATGCAATGAGTTAAAGGGTCGATGTCATTTAGTGGAGATTCGGGACCATAATATAAAAACAATGAGATTGAAGTTAAACTCGCTGATAAGGAAAAGAAGCAAAGATTGAAAGCGATGTTAGAAAACATTATTAATAAAAGGGTCCATATATTAGTCTGTAATACAGATAATCTTAAGATTTTTGGTATAAGGAATTTTGTGTTAAGAAGCACCGCACCGCTCAAAAACTCCGTTGAAAACCGGGCTAACAGCTTGAGTCTTGCTTACAGCATTATGATTACAAATGTTTCATGATACATAGAATGAGAGGATCGGGTTCCTTGGAAGAAGCAACATTACAATTTCAAGGCAGGATAAATGGTTGATAGTCCATCGGTTCACTTCAGGCTAGTCTCCATATGCCAGAGTCTTTCAATGGAGATCACATCTGAAAACCTGAGCTGGTTGTGACCTTTCAAGCCATTTCGCCGCCTGTAATTGAAAAAAACAAGCATCTATATTAATATAAATTACTAGGAACATGACAACAGACCCTGAGAGCAGCCTAGGTAACAGTATTTAGACAGCTTGGTATATATTTTCGATTGACACCGAGCAAAGGAAGGTTGAACAAACAAGTGCCCCATTTCGCTTTTGTTTTTCCCGGACTGCCAATCGTTTTATAGTCTTATCATCAATCCTTCGATTTCCATGTTGTTTTACAGACGCCGTGACCCTTCAAGAGATCCTCTCTTGGGCTCTCGCTCTCCGCCTTGCCAAGTTTGATTCTTTTCTAATTTTGTTATTTTCTGCCCCCCACCCAATTGACCAGCAGAATTTGTCGGGCTAATTAGAAATCTCTTGTCTCTGCACCCAACATGGATTTAGGCGTCTACCACCCCGGCTATCACACCACTTCCATGGAAGAAAATGAGTGGCTTGTCTATTGTTTTGCTAACAGGTTACTTTCATTTGTCATTTTATTCCCGCCCAATAAACTTTTCTGACAATGCCCAACAGAACCTATTACTTTCGCTGTAATCTTCCCATTTATTAAGTATGAAACCAAGCGCTACAGTCTAAGGCAACTCAACGTTTCGTCGTAAATTCAAGCTGAACCATCCATTTTTTTGTTTCTAAAACCAGCCAAATGATAGAGGAACTTAACATTACTGAGCGAACCCGAGTTTCGTATTATGCAGGAATAATCGAAAGTGAAGCATAATTCCATCCGCACATGAGTGGGCTTGATATTTTGCTGATTTTTCAAATCTTGCCACCTAGGTTTGTTTTCCCTGGGGCAGCTTTGTACAGGTAAGTCTTCAAAATACGGACTATAATGTTATTCTTTCGAATGCAGGAAATTCTAAAATTATCTCTTTGAGCAGTTCTTTTTTGGGGTCGGCTGTCCGACAGAATTGGACGTCAGTATATTTTGCCAATGTTGACTTAATATATGACCGTTCTGATTGCACACATCTTCCGGATTTGAAACACCAGGCCGGCCTGTTTTTTTAATGGGTCTATCTGGACTGACGGTTAGCATTGTCAGCTTTGGCTTGCAGAAGACCTTCGCTGGACTTGTGATTTCACGTTCGATAGCAGGATTTATGAACGGTTGGTAAAAAAATTTGGTTTCATGAAAGATAAAACAAAAGGTTAATCCAGAAGGTGTCTCTTATTTATATTGTTCCAGGAAATATTGGCGTAGCCAAAAGTTATCTAGGTTACTCACCATGAGCTTATCATTGAGTTGGCTTAAATTACTAATATATCTGTTTTCTCAAATAGGAGAAATAACTGATTCAACAAATCAAGCAATGAAAGTAGAATATTCTAAAGCTTTACTGTCAATGAGAATCATTGTAATTGACTTTTTTTTCCCCTTACAGAGCTGTTGGCATGGTTCCGTTGTGTTTTGCTTTAGGATCAATAATAGGTCCAGTAATTGGAGGGTAAATTTTTCACTTTGGATTTTCGTCAGTATCAAAGAATTCACCATTTTTCACACATCTATTTTTTAACATTCAGTTATCTTGCAAAGCCCACATCGCAATTTCCTTCAATATTCGGAGGAATTGAATTTTTAGAAGAGTATCCTTATTTTCTACCTTGTGCTGTAGCTGGTTGTCTTAACTTTTTAGCGATTGTCTGTGCATACCTTTTTTTGGAGGAGGTGAGTGAAGTTTTCACTGGGGTTCTGCATTTTTCTCACCTTTGCTCTCTCTCTCTCTCTTAAATTTTATTTTTAATCTATGTGCGATAAATGAAGACTTTACCGTCTAAAATTTTAACCTATCGGGAAATTCCAGAAGATCCACAACAAGATACTTTTAGAAAAGAATCACCATCAATCATTTCTCTTTTGACCAGACCAGTGTTCACAATTTTAGCGAGTTATTTTTTTGTTGCTTATGTGGACTCTAGCTGGAATGCCATCATACCAATGTTTTCGTTTACTCGTTAGTTTTTCACACTTTAAGTTTTGGTTCAACTATTTACATCCCCTTTATGAAAACTTTTAGGAGTTTTGGATGGAGGTTTAGGACTTAGCTTGAGTCAGATTGGTTAGTTTAAATAATTTCTACTCAGATTTTTGTACTATCAAACCGACTGTTCAATGGTTTTAATAGCATATATTAACTTAAATTTAATCACTTCTGAAAAACAGGTACAGCAATGAGCTGGAGTGGTTTTGCTTCTGTTTTTCCACAATTGTTGATATTTCCCCGAATGCAGAAAAAACTTGGATCTGCTAAGACACTTCCTATAGTGTTTTCGGTATTCATCCTGTGCTTTGCTTTACTGCCAGCTTTGGGTCATTTCATGAGGATATATTCTTCGAGAACAACTGAAGCTGAACTAAATTCTTTTGCGCACCTCATTCTTATGTTAATACTGACAATTAAAACTCTGGCCAACACAGCATTTGGTCAGTTTAGCTCATTAAATTTCTCCTTCACCCAAATTGTATGACTTCAGTAATTTTGTAATTCAATTCTCATGCTATCATCCTTTAGCCTGTATTTTTTTGCTCTTGAATTCTCAAGCTCCAACTACGTCTTCTTTGGGAACTTTGAATGGTCTCGGACAGTCTGTAGCCTCTTTAGCTCGAACAATTGGGCCCGCAAGCACAGGGGCATTGTTTGGAGCAAGCGTAGATTCACACATTCTGAATGGAAATTTAATATGGGTAGTTATGCTCGGTGTAAGCTACAATTCTATTTTTTTATTTTTTATTTTTTTGGTGATTAAAATCATCAGTGCTTAATTCATGGTTTTTAATCGGAAAGATCTGTATCTTCGGGAGCTTTGTTCATTTCAAAGTTCAAGAAGGCGACCCTAATTGGCAGAGCAAAGTGACTTCAAATGTTGCGCCACCTGGCTCTTTGGTGGCCATTATGGCTACTGAATAACTAGATAGATTCAATTTCTTGATTTCCATTTATGTGTTCCCTTGATATAATTTTTTTATACTTTCTATGTTTTATCTTTTATACCTTTTTTTTTCTGTACTTCTATATTAAAAATAGATCATGATGGACGGCCATATAAGTCTAGTGTCTAGTCAATTTCTGTTTAACGTTTAGCTTACATGAAATTTACCTATGAAGTTTCTGTGCAAGTTCCTAAATTTTTCAATTATCTCTAAATATTTTCTAAAAAAAAATTTAAAAAAAACGTAAAAACAAAAACGAAATATTTTTGAGTTTTTGAATGAATGAAGAAATAAACTAACTAGAAAAAATCATGAAAGGATAAGAAAAATTTACAGTCTCTTGCTATTCATTAATGTCTTGTTTTAATTCATCGGGCTTCGGTAATACTTATTGAGTGGTATAAAGGTACCCACTTCTGCCATTAAGGATTTGCCCCCCTTTTTTTTTACCTGGATCTGACATTATTAATAGCGGAAGATTCTTATTTACTAGACTCCAGGTTAGTGGATAAGAAAATTAAAATAACCCAGTTATCTGATTCTAATGCCTCAATTTTCAATCATGATAACAGATTCTGCGCAAAAAAAAAAAAAAAAAAAAAAAAAATCTGATTGAAGTTATATTTCATTTGTCCCACATCAAATAACTCGTTTATCATCAAAAAAAATATTGGATAATGATTGGTGTATTTCATTTCTTATCTGCCAGTAATTTAATGGTGAACTTGAGTAATTTGATACCCCTCATTAAAAGAAAAAAATAACACATTCATCATATCATGGTGCAGTAGAATTTGCAGGAAAAGAATCTGACTATAAGAATATATTTAAGTGTATGCAACTTAAATTCTTCTCTAATTTTGTTAATGATTCACATTCTAAACAGCCTCTTGCTCTACAACTTTTTTCAGGATTCAGTTGGGCAGTGTTGTGCCCCACTTGATTCTTGTATTGATTAATAGTATAATTCATATATTATTCACCTTCTTCATTTATCCAAATGTGAGTTTCTAAACTTTATTACCAAGCCTTTTAATGACAAGCTAACTCATTCCATTTAATAACTGTGATAATGTTGATACTGTTCTTATGGAAGCATTCAATTTTTTTTGTCACTTCCTTCTGCAGTCCTAATTGATGATGCCTTAGAGCTAATACAACTGGAACACATCAGTTTTGAACTGATTGTCAGACCAAACTTAAATCAGTTTAAAAAATTAGCTTAATAAATGTTTATATTACATCTGAATTATGCTTAACTAATTGATTTAAAAATACTTCAAGAGATGATTTTATTACAGTTAAATACGGATAGATGCGATTAGTTTGAAGTTGTCTTGCCACTCATTCTCCACCAATATCATTATTTTAGATCAAATGGACTAATATTTTGTCAGAGAATGAGAGGGATAAAAACAATAAAACTTTTCTGAACTACATTTTTTTGTAAAAAATTTGATTTATTAAAAAATAATTATTTTTATACAGTCTTAAATCCATAACTCTAGTCATTGTTTTTTTAAACCAGTGATACCCATGCTCCTTAAGCTTTTGTATTTCTCAACTTTGCATATATAAAAAATTGGATATCAGTAACAACAGGTTGAATAGATGTCTATATACTTTTTTTTGTCCTTTTTCAAGCTCTGGTTGTGATTTGGCTCATTACCTTGGAGTGGTGTTGGGTTGTCCAATCACCCCTTTCACCACCTATTATTGAGAGACATTCAAAAAATGGAGTAAATACTAGGTCAGTAATTTAGATGTTTTCTACTTCTCACAACACTAGTGTAATCAAAAATAATAAAATTTAATTTAAATGTAAAGAAAAAGTAGTAATGTTGGAATAAAAGTATTTAAATGATTTTTTAAATAAAAAGTATAAAAAAGATGTCCTTCCTCCCAAAAATAACCAGTCCCTTTTATAGACAAATAGTAAAAAAAACATTTCATAATTTGATTTAATAAATGCTAGATGATGAAATAAAAGGAAGCTAAATTTAAAATCATTGTAAATACATATAAAATACAAAATTTGTAATTAAACAAGAAATAAAATTGAAAATAAATATCAATTCTTTTTTTTCCCACACATCAAAAAAAAATCTGCCGTCATTTTATACTGGTAGAAATAAAATTCTTTATGATTTATGTTTAATTTCTCATGTCACTTATAATTTTTTTCCTTTCAGTTCTTTTACTTTATTGGTTATAATATTTTCATTTGCATCACTTATTCACTTTTATGTAATTATATTGCTTAATGTGAGATAATAGGGGGTCTAAAACATTACCAAACACGCCTAGTGTGTTTCATTTGAAAAATGCCACACAAAAATGCCATGAAACATGGCTGATTTGGTACTTAAGGTCTCAAATATGGGGTCAAATAGGTCCTACTTTTGTAAAATTTTCTTAACCGCAACTCAGACCACAAGAACCCACATCCTCCCAATCAGCTGTGCATCACCTTTGTTCCATTTTCACCCATATACTCTATGTCACAACTTTTCTCCCCCAGTTCATTTCCAAATCAAATTTTTCTCTTTCAAACCACAGTAAGTCTATTACATTTTATTCTGTTTTTTTGAAAATGTTCCTGCTCAAATTTCTATACTTACAACTTCTTATTTTTATACAAGGAATCATAAATATCTAAAATATTTGTTAGTTTCTCCTTTTCTTCAACAAAATTTTTATTTTTCACTAATTTCTTTGTTTAGTGTTAATTTATCATGATTCACCCAAAATCTACTTCTAAAAAATAAGATTCAAAAAATATCAAACAAAATACAAGAAAGAAATGATGGCTTCTTCTTCAACTGGGTTTGGAGTTACCAAAGATGATGAAAAGCATTAAACCACATCTGTTTCTGAAAAACTCAACTCTATGTGTCTAATTTATGGTCAAATGGACAAACTCCTTGGACAAAGGCTCGATGTCAACCCCTTGCACAAGAATCAAGCCCAAGAATCTCTGAGTCTCATACAAATAGTAAAGATTTTCCTTTAGATCCTTCACTTGACTCTCCAGAATTTGGAGAACCATCTTTTTATTTTGAAATTGAGCTTGATGAGCCCATGGCAGTAATACTGAACTACTTTTGCTATTATTTTTTCTTTTGTAGTGCTGATTTACTCCCCATGTATAAACCAGACCCAAGCCTCACTGGATCTAGAACTTTTTAACAAAGTAGCTGACAATGAAAGGTTAGATGATAAAGAGCTAACTTCTTCTAGCAACATACTCAAGAAAAGAGCTTCTTCTAGTTTTGGGACAACTCAATCATCATCAAAGGCTTTTTTTCTGCTTATGGGGAGATTGTTAATAAACAAAAACAAGATTATATTTTTTACTTTTGTCTTTGACTCAAGAATTTTTCTTAATTTAGTTCTCTTACTCTTTAATTTTACCTTTAATATCAACATGAAACTATTCCAACAACTCACATATCTCCTTCCTTAGAATTTGAAACTCTTCAACATTTTTTTTTTCTAACTAAACTACTCATATCTAATAATCTAGATCCTACTCTGTCAATCAAACTTTCTATTTTTTCATCAATTAAAATTAGGAATTTTTCTTTTTTCTTGAATGTATCAATTTATTTTATTTGTTCCCATATACTATCATCATTCACAGATTCTTTTCTTTTGCTTTTTTTGACCACCAAATTATTTATAAGTCAAAAAAATTTATGTCATTTTATTTTTTGAAATACCCTCCCCTGCTATTTACCATATCAGGGGGTGGGGAGCACCATTTTTTTTAAGTCAGAAAAACATTTAATACAAAAAAATAGCAATACACTCCCCTGTGCTCTATTGAAGTAGGGGCACAGATTTCCAAAATTTATATTAATTGCATAAATTAACAAGTAAAAAGTCATTTAAGATAATTGAAAAACCTAAATTAATGACAATTCAAGTAAAATTGCAAGTGTAAATCATCTGTGATGGAAGTCAATGAAATCAAACACAAATGTATACATGAACCTCATGAGAAAAACAAATTTCCTCATGATTACTGTTATACAATGTGGTACACATCTCACAGTAACACAGCAAATGTCTTAGTTAGCAGGAAGCACAACAAAGGGGTTGTCAGGTAGGATAGTTATGGAAATGCAAAAAGGGGTTTTCAAAAGTGCAGAAAAAATAAACTCTCTGTTCACAGTTTTTTTTTTGTACTATGGATTTATGGGCCACAGTGAGAAAAAGGTCAGGGTGAAGTACATAATATGTACTATAGGACAAGAAAATATGTTATGTACTTGCTAGAGTCATGGGCAGGGCTAGACTCATACTATGGAGTTAAATAAAAGCAATGAAAAATGGCATAAAAAATCACACCTATATAAGGATGATACCTTTTAGGTAAAGCAGTGTACACCTGTCAAGATAAAAATGTGTCAAAGAAAGAAGTTAGCGCTAGAAGAACAAATAGGTTGCAAGTAGCGCTCAAAGAAAGGAGCAGAAAGTAAGATTTGAATTAAAGAAGTCATTCTCTTAGTGCGGAAGGCTTCACTATTAGCAGAGACTCATGTGGTGAGTGTGGGTTATACAATAGGTACAAAGGTGGTACAGTACCTACTATTAAGTCAGGAATCTCAGGAAAAGTAGGGTACATACAGGAGAGTGGAGTTTCAGGTGCTAATAGTAGTTCTTTTCTAGATGTTTCAGGCTCTATTAGAGCCAAGACATATGCTAACAATTGTACATAGACTAATGAGATATTAAGATACAGCTTGATATTCTTGTATAGTGCTAAACTTATGCAGGAAAACAAGTAGGGGCAGGGCGCTGGACATACAGGTGTATATAAAAAGCACTCATCTTTTAGAAAAAAGAGAGAGGAGAAATGTGATCAGACTACAGTATAGAGTGTAATAAATAAAAGAAAAAATAGATATATTTTATTTTTAGTGCATAACATGTGTGCATACCAGAAGTGGTGCTGTAGAGTTTATTTATCTCTCAATTAAGGTTAGTATTAAATAGAGCCCTTCAAGAGGGAGTGACTGAGGATAATAGCGCTAACTGAGAATAGATTTAGCCAACAGACTAATTACTTATATTAAAATATATATTTCACTTTTTCTTAACAAAAATATCTACAGGTTTACTCTATTTTCTTCTCCAACAAAGTTAGATAACCATACTTATAATACACGCTTTCACTATCTTTAAAATAAGAGTGGTAGGTGCTTCTTTTAAAATAGTTTTCTTTTTGGAAAGAAGAACCAACCCATCTTGGACTGTGTCTATAGCTTAGAATTATAGAACTGTTTTCTTTCTACAACAACACATGGCCAGATGGCTCATTAATTTAGGTAAGTAGAGTATCATATATGAATTGAAAAATGTTAATTCATGAATTAAAAATAAAATTTGAAATCATAAGTTACACCCCATACTTAATCAAAATTGGATAATACTTACCTAAAAAGCTCTCCTCAAACTACCTGAATAAAAAAGTCCCAAAAAATTTCAAAAAGAGTCCCAAATGTTCAAAAAAAGAGTCCCAAAAGTTGCCAAAAGAGAGTCCCAAAAGTAAAAAAAAAGTTTTCCAAAATTTTCCAAAATTTTCAAAAATTATTTTCCTGAAAGTCCCCTAAACCCTCACCAAAAATTTCAAAAAAGTGCCAAAAGGATTCCAGAAAAGTGCCAAAAAGGGCCAAAAGAATGTTCCAAAAATAATCCAAAAAAGTGCCAAAAAGACTTAAAAACACTTTAAAATACTTTTAAAAAGTTTTCAAATGGTTTCCAATGGTTTCTGAGCATTTCCAAACTAATTTAGTGAAAAAATAGACCTAAAATAGCCCCAAAACACCTAAAATTCACTGAGATATGCTTGGAAAATTTTTCTGGAAGGTTTTAACAAAATAAAATACCAAAAAAGGCCAAAAACACTTCAAAATAAGTCTCAATTTCTCAGAAAAATTTTCCAAATTTTTTCCAAATGATTCCAAATTTTTTCCAAATGATTCCAAAGCATTTTACCAAAGAAAAAGGCCAAAAAAGTGAAAATGCCTATAAATTACCAACAAACACAAAAAAGTCAATGAATTAAGAATAAAAATGATAGAGAACAAGAAAAAAAGAAACAAAAAGGGAAAAAGGGAAATAAGAACAGATAAATCAGCAATCAAAACAAAAAATATGATAAAAAAGAAACAAAAATAGAGACAAGAAAAAAGACATTTCAATTAGCAATTAAAATTAAAAAAATGAGAAAGTGACTTACTTTGAGTTCTGTGAAGTGAGAAGTATCAGAAGCAACAATGAATGATGGAAGTTACAGATGAAGAGAAGATGAAATATCTTAGTGAGGCAGAATATTAGAAATGTTATGCATTTTCAAATGTTATGTGATTTCAAGTCTGGGAGCTGAACCAAAATAAATGAAACTGAGAAAGAATTTCATTGGAAAAAATTATTACACAAAAAACAAAATTGTAAATCAGTTAATCTAGGCCCTCAAAATTAGAAAGGGTGATTGGTATTATTTTAGAATGCATAGAACTGGGTTGAGATCATGAAGTACTGTTAGATTATATTGGTGGAGGTGGATTGGGAATCTCATCTTCATAAAGCTCATTCCATACATCTTTTAAGTCAGCAAGAGGATTGTGGAATATAAGACAAGAAGTAATCCAGTCTACAGCAACCTGATCTTGAATTATTCAAGTAAAAAAAGAAAGCCAGTAAAATTTGTACAAAAAATCTGTTGAAAGCTAGCTTCAGGAATGTTGGAAAAAATACAAGGTGATATTGAGGTTGGTGTCATATTGAAGGTTTTCTAGGAAATAATTAGTGGTTCTCCAACATGTTACACATGAAAGCCAAGTCATTTTCTACATTAGAATTGGTATCAGAGTTATTCATTAGATCAAGAGCTACAGCTGCAGCAGTGATCTCAAGTTAATGGAAGACTGAAAGTGGCATGTTATGTTAGTGAGCATGGTAAAGATTAAGGGTAAGTGTATGATAATGGGATTGATTATTTTCTGGAAAGTCATATACCTTGCCAATAAATAAGCCTTTAAGGATTAGGTGAAAAAAATCTATGTGTTGGCGCTTTTGTACCTAGTGCTGAATAATCATGATGATGAAGGGAAGTGTTTTGATGACTTTTTTGACACAAAAAAAGAACTATTTGGGGAAAAATATGCTGTTGAAATACACTTGTCAAGGGCAGGTGTATTTCATTTTTTGATAGCAGGTTTTGTGCCTTTTTTGAGACGTGCTTATGTGGCGTATTTGGTAATTTTTGAGACCCCCTAATATTTTTAAGTTTAATTTAAAATCTTCTAGATATTCTTCCCTTACTTATACTTTCTGATTGAAACCTATCTATATTCACTTTTTTTATTTAATTTATTACTTCCTTGTTTTCATAATCCTTTTTTGCTTCTTCACTTCTATTTTTCTTGCTTTCCTCCTCCCTCATTTCCATTATCTCCTTTGTGCCTTTTCACTCCTCATTTTCCAGCCCCTCCCTGTTTCACTTGCTTTACCTCTCACTCCACTCCACTTTATCTTTTTCTCTTTTTACTCAGGAGAAAAAAGATTTTATTAAGATCTATAATTGCTTCATTTCAGGATAGTAATTAATTCTTTGCACAAAATAAGTTTAGAGCATGAAATGGAACATTTAAATTTTTTCTTTTAATATTGTACATTTAGAAATAGTAATTTAATGAACATAAATAGTGGGGAATAAAGCAATGAAACAAGAAAAATGAAAAATTTTCAACCAATGAAAGAAAAACAATTTATTGAACATTTGGTTTTCCTATGTGCTAGAGACAAGATTATGTCTTTTTTATTATTACATATTACTGTTTTGTAGAATAAAAGATAAAATATTTCATTTTCCTGTGTAACATTTTATTAGGAGACATGAATTTCCATGAAAAATATGACCTTTTACAGAATGCCATTCCATTTTTTTCTTTTTCTATGGCAGGAGATCCCTAATAAAAGCACCAATATTCAAAAAAAAACTCCCCTTCCCCCATGTATTGAAGAAAAGGAAAAATTCCTAGATCTAAGTGACCCAGTAATAAATCCAGTGACATTTTCTCACAATAATGATGATAGAAGACAACTTTAGTTATAGGTGGTTTATAGGAGCATACAGTTCAAACAATCTCAGCTAATCTTGAGACTCTACTGTGTTATCTAGGTAGTAGAAGCCAACCTTGGTATTTTTCTCACTTATTGTGCAACTTTTTTTTACTGAAATGTAATATGCAAAAGTGAAAACTTTCAATATGGATTGTAAATTTTTCCTAGCTAGTGTTTTTTATTCAATATGCATATCAATATTGACCATCCTTTTTTTGATCCCGTTGATATCACATTTTCAACAACAAATTTAAGGCTCTTTAAGCAGTGTGTATCAGCCATTTAATCAAAATTTTGTATCTTCAAAAAATACATAAGTAAGTATGATTTTTAAGAAAAATGAGCTATTTGGATTTCGAGTTAAACAAAATTGACCAGGTTATAGGTATTTCAATCTAACATTTTTTTAGAAAGTCCCACATCATCAAATCTTTTAACAATAATTATATTATTAAAGTAAAGAACATTTAATTAGATTACTGGAAAACCAAAGAATAATTTAGATTTATAAGATAAGTAAAACCTGTCAAGTAATAAATACTTCAAAAGTTCCATATCTCACCCAAATAATTAGCTAAAAAGGTATTTTCAATATATATGAGGGACAATATGATTGATTTTAATCTAATGATTTATTCAGATTTATAATATATGCACAATTGACCAAGTTATATCTATTTCACTCTAAAATTTTATTTTCACTAATAATTGCTATATCTCAACCAAAATGTTTGTTTTTGATGATATAGAAAGGTTGGTATCACAATTCATAATCTCAAGATCTACTTAAATCTAATATCTAAGTAAATTGAAACATTTATATCTATTTCAATCTAATATTTTTATTTATTTATAAAGTGTAAATCTGAGTTACATAAGTTAATTTTTTTGTTTTTAAAGTACAGATTTGTCAGTTTTTCTTAAATTTTGAATATTACTAGCTCATAACACTTAAAATAGTCTTATTTTCTGTCTTATATCTTGAAATCACAAATGTAGTTAAATATTTGGGTGAGATAGGGAACTAATTATGAAAATAAAATGTTGGAATAAAATAAACATAAAATAGTCAATCTTTCTTATATTAGGGGATATAAAAGTATTTACTTTCTCAATTAGGGATATGGCCTTTTTTTTTTCTAAGATCCAATATTATTAATGACAGAAGTTTTTATCCAATAGCTCCTGGGAGATATTGGGTATGAAAATTAAAATAATCAAATTTTCAGCCATAATGGTGGATGCCACCTAAAAAAAATCATAAAATGAAACTAGAAATTTGATATATTCCACATCAAAAAAACCATTTATCATCAAGAAAATGACATAGAATAATTGGGTTATTTAATTATATATCTCCCATAAATTTAATGGCAGATTTGAGTACTTTGATACCCCCAATTATAAATATGAATTGGTCATTAAATTTAGAATAATCATTCCAATAATTTTATAACCAGAAAAAAACATGGGCACTTAATAGCAGGTGCTAATCCCTATCTTTGACTTTACTCAATTTCAGCTCAGCTGTAGTTCTTCTTGAAAGACTATGCACTGAAAAATGAGCACACCAGCTTGTGAAACATCAAATCAAATTTACTCATGAATAAAAACTGAATATAGGGATAGGCACCTGCTAGCAGGTACCACTTATTTTTTTGAGGTGTATATTTAGAGAATATTATTGTAGCTAAACATTTTGATGAGATATGGCACTTTGTCACCAGAAAGTCTATGCACAAGGTCAAGAATGTTCCTGAGTAAGTGAGATTGACAAAGGTGGTTGATAACTACTTTTAAGAACAGAGAAATACTTTGAGGAAGTGGTTTGAAGATACATTGAAGATAAAGTAATTGCTTTTAGGTAAGCTTGAGGTAAATAATAATGTATGATAGAGTAACACTAAAACTCAAGAAATCTCTCAAAGGTTTGGAAATTAATAATCAAAATAGATTTAGGAGTTTAAAAATTTTGAACATAAATTAATTATTAAGAAAGGTAAGAATCAATAATAGCTTTGAATAATTTTAACTATTATCACAAAAATATTATAATTTAAGTCTAATGAATGTTGAACAAAATCCCCAAAATTAAATAGACCACTCCACCTCAAATTGACCCCTTTAATAAACCACCCTTGATTTATCATTGAACTTCCAATATAACCCACAGATCCTTTAACCTTACTCCTACTCCTACTCACAGAAATTTAATTACCCTTAAACACACAATAACCACCACAGAAAATTTGGGGGGGGTATTGCTAGAAATACCCCTCATTTAAAAATGTTTGGAAGTGGTTGAAAAGCTGTTGGGAATTCATTGTGAAACCAGATTAAAATCAATTGGACAAAGATTAGGTAATCAGTTAAACATAGGTTAAAACCAACTCAATCACATGTCTCTTGGAGTTTCGTGATTACTTTGATCTTCAGCTGAGCACAGATTGAGCAAAGCTTGAAAATATCACTTGACATATCATAATATTCACTTTCCCATCTTGTTGAAAAAAAATTTGATATTCGGCCTAAGAATATCTACAGATGATTTCTTTCAAAGTTGGTAAAAGAAGGTTAAACTGTAGTATCTCAATTATTACATTAGACTACATATATATTCTATAAAACATACGATTCAAATCAATTTTAATATCATTGAGATCACCATAAGTGTCTGTCCAAAGACTTAAAAAAAGTATGTTAGTATCAAGACATTGTTCTAGGTAGTAGTTTCAATTTGGATTTTGAACTTCCATCTAAAGCATTTTACTATTAGAAAGAAACATAAATAAGTGTAATAAGAGTTAAATTATTCTATTTTGTGATTATAATGTAACAATAAAGCACATTTTTATTAAGAAAATTTTTCTTCTTCCACAAACCCAAATTTACTCTATAGGCTCAAGATTTATTTTTAAGCCATATTATTCATTAAAGTTATAATTGATTTACTTCCAATATTTTTTAAAAAGATAATAATAATACATGTGAAATAATTATGAGCTTAGCATAGCAGATGCTAAAAATTTATTTTGTCGTTTTATTCAAAACTGATTATTCATTTTTTGCTTCAATTCATCTTTTAACAACCTCTATCTTCAGATACCATTCTTACTTAAGATTTCAAGTCTCAGATGTGTTGGAAAGCTCTCAATAAGGATTTTTAAAATTTATATAAATTTAATTTCAAGATTTCAAAACTCACCAACCCTCACAATTTTACAGCAAGGATATTTGAATGTTCATATTTTTGGACTATTTGAAGAAGGAAAACCAACCCTTGTTTGTAATCTTTCTCAAGTGCAGAGTCAGCAAATTATACCTCCATTGGGTGAAATTGGGTCTGGATTTCACCATTTAAACCAAAGAAGTGCCTTAAATCATATGAAGCAATTCTATTCTCATGCTTACTTGGTTCCATTTTTTGGTAATCAGTATCAACTTTGGGGATGCCTCTTTTCTTCAAGTACACTAATCAGTCTTGCTAAAGAAGCATTTTCTTCTGCTCAAATAAATTTATGTCCAATCGCAAACTATGAAACCACTATTTTTTTAATATCTTACATGTAATTTTTGAAGGCTCTTTCCAAATATCTCAGATTACTCAAGATTGGAAAGCTGATCAAATTATCCAAGGAATCAAAATAGTTCTCAAAAAAATCAACTTCAAGAAATAAGTTTTATGATTGACAATAAAAGAATGTTAAAGTAAAAGTTGGATATCATGTGGAGGCACCAGGAAAACCATTGGCTTAGAGCTGGATTAAATGAATATAAAGATCAGTTTCCTGACAATCAATTACCCTCTGTAGGAATTGGGTCAATACTTGCTGATGATATGGGTTTGGGAAAGACACTGTCAACTCTTTCACTTATTAGTGCAACTAAAAGTGAAGCAAGAAAATTCCAGGTCTTGGAAAATCAAGAAGGTATTAATCAGAGTTCAGCCACACTAATTATATGCCCACTGGCAACACTATTGAATTGGATCAATGAAATAAGTGTGCACTTTGAAGATAATGTGCTTCCTTTCAAGTCTCTTTATGGGAAGGATTGTCAAGATATTAACGTATACCAGCTACAGGACACTGCTATTGTTTTAATGACCTAAGAAACAGCTAGCCCAACGATGTCAAAAAATCAAAGCCAAAAAAAGATACCGGTGACTCAAAAGCTCTTTTGGTATAGAGTTGTTTTATATGAAGCTCAGTTAGTTCCCACTTCTATACCTAAAACTTAAAACTTAATTTTTATAATCAATTTTTATAAATATTCTTTTAGTTACATTATAAATCCTTACTCTCAGAGGGCTCAAACAATATTTGACTTGGAATCCCAACAGTGACTATGCTTGACTGGAACTCCACTTCAGAACAGGCCCACTGACCTTCAAAGTCTTATATTTTTTCTTAGAATAAAAAAGTGGCAAGAATACTGGTTATGGAAGAATTTCCTTTTTCCAGGCTTGCAAAAAGGAAAGGCTAATTCTATTAAATCAATCAATCACTTAATGAAAGTCATAAGCGTACGTAGAACAAAGGATTCAATTTTGTCTCTCCCAAAAAAGATTCAAAGGGGGATATTGGTTCAATTAGAAGATCCTTGGAGGTCTAAACTTGATGTGCTTCAAGAAGGATTCACTGAGCAATATGGGCCCTCCAGAAGCACTGACCTCCCTTGGGACTCATCAGAGTTTCTTAGAGAGCTGATGATTTTAAGAAAATTCTGCAGCCATCCAATCTATGAAAATCTTGATGAAACTCCAACTTTTGATTTAACATGGCAGCATTCCGCAAAGATTTGTAATCTTATAGGCCACTTGAAAAACTTTTTGTCTGGTGAAAGGGGATTAAATTTTCCAAAAGATGTTATATTCTCCAACTTTTCAGACTTATTGCAGATGTAAGTGATTCTATAATGAATTGTTTTACAAAATTGTGTTGGCTTATCAAAAACAATTTTCTAATTTTTCAAAATAGAATAAAAATGGCTCTAGATGACCACAATATTAGGTATACCCAGCTTATGGGTGAACTCATCAGGAAAAAGCAAGACAAAAATATGCATGAATTCCATTTCAATGAAAATTGCCAAGTTTTGGTTGGAATGATTCAGGCTTCAGGAGTGGGTTTAGATCACAGGTGTGCTCAAAATGTATATATGATGGTGAGCTAAATTTCTTATATTTCATATTAAGAACAAAAATATTAAATATTTTATATTTTCAATGTTGAAATAGGATCCGAATTGGAATCCAGAAGTTGAGCACCAGGATTTTTATTGGCTGTATAGAATGGGGCAGCAAAATGAAGTAAATGTTTTGAATTATTTTGTACATGGAAGTATCAAATTCAGCATGTATCACCATGGGAAATCTGGGGTTGAACTGCTAGCAGTTCCCTCTTTTTGAAACTATCAGAAATTTGTCAGAAACCTGTTGGGAAACCATCCTGAAACTGTCAGAAAGATGTTTTTAAATCTGATGAAAAAACATTGAAAAAATAAACTGTCACTGATTGAATCCAGAACAATCCCTCCTTGAGCAGAGCTTAAGAACCACATTGAACATCAGTTAATCTCAGGTTTGGCAAAAGGTTGAACAACATCACTTAGCATACCTTAATATTCAAATATTAAACTTGAATATATGTTGCGTGTATGATATAGATGCATATGCATTTGAATTTGCATGGTGGATACTTATTGCATGCTAAAAATTGATGTGAAATGCCTATCCAAAGTGTATGCATAACGACTATGAAGAATAAATATGCATAAAAATATGCATAGTGATTATGCATAAAAATATGCATATTGAATATGCATAAAAATATGGATAAAAATATGCATAAAAATATGAATATTGAATATGCATTAAAAATATGCATATTGAATATGCAAAAAAAGGTGCATATATGTATATGAATAAATTATATTAATATGCATATAAATCTGTATAATGAATATGCATATCCATATCCATAAATATGCATAATGATTGAAAAATGCAAAAAAATGATGCTTAACGAGTATATTTTATGCATAAATAGAAATATGCAATATGAATTCATATTGCATACAGATAACACTGGCAAACCATTTTGACCAAAACTCATACTAAATTTTCATTCTGGACTAAAGGTGTGAGGGAAGGAAGAAAAACAGTCCGACGTTAGAAAAATGCTACATGCACTCATTTTGTAGCAGAGCAAATGAGAAGTGCTGAATTATGGTTGGTGCCCATAATTTAGTATGATATCATAATTTTATTTAATTGTTTTCAATATTGAAAAGACTTTAGGTCAGTTGGTATGGATCTAGCTGTGCCAGGGTCTAATCTAATTATTTTAACAATTTCTTAATAATTAACGGGCTTTAATACAAAAACAGGTTGTATTTTTTGTGGGATATTGGATATGATAAGGTCTTTTTTAAAAAAAACTTATATTGTTTAAAAATATTCCTGAATCAGATGTGGGATAATCACTACAAAAAATTGTAGTACTGTGGGCAATAAAATATATGCACAAGCAGTAAAGAAAGGACCAAGTGAACCCTTTTTGTGCAGTGGGAATCATTAGAGTGGAATTGTGGATGAAAAATATAATTCATTATTACCATTTTATTTAATCAAAAAATTTATAATATTATAAAGAACTATTGATTAATTGGTATTTGACCTTTGTGCCTCACTCATATTTATCATTTGATTGATTTTTGTCACCATTATGTTATTAATATTATAAGTATAGCAAAAACTCGTGTGCCAAATGCATACTGGGTGATGTTACACCTATTATAATATTATTAAATAAAGGTAAAAAAATATGAAAATGATTTGTTTTACAAAAAATAAATTGATATCCAAAAGCAATATGAGGGATAAAAAGGTAAAATTAAAGGGATCAAATATGAAATAAAAAATTAAAGTGAAATTCCTCCCATCAAGAGCAAGTAGACATTATGGGGTGAACGCCCACCAGTGGCACTAAACTTGGACTATAATTTCTTTTTTGTAAAAATAAAAAAAAATCCACTGGAGCTTTACCAAAACTTCAGGATGACAATTTTGCCATATCAAACAACTTCTAGTTCAATTATTAAAGAAAAATTCATTTTCGTTGCAATAGAGAGAATTGATCACATCAGACTGCATGTGACCAAAAGTGTCCAGCACAAGTTCGGCCGAACTTGTGCTGGACACTTTTATGATGTAGGCTAGCTAGGGTGGAATTTTTCTTCAGTTCATCTGGTATTTCTTATAAACATGTCCACTGGTATTTGATCTTTGTGCCTCACTCATATTTATCATTTGATTGATTTTTTGTCACCATTATGTTTTAATATTATAAGTATAGCAAAAACTCATGTGCCCAACGCATACCAGGTGATGTTACACCTTATATAATATTATTAAATAAAGGTAAAAAAATATGAAAATGATTTGTTTTACAAAAAATAAATTGATATACAAAAGCAATATGAGGGATAAAAAGGTAAAATTAAAGGAATAAAATATGAAATAAAAAATTAAAATAAAATTACTGCCATCAAGAGCAAGTAGACATGTTGGGGAAAATGTCCACCAGTGAGGCTAAACTTGGACTATAATTGCTTTTTTGAAAAACAAAAAAGTGCCAATCTGAGGATGAAAAAAACTTCAGCAGAACCATTTAGCCATATCAAACAACTTCTAGCTCAATGATTGAGAGAGAATTGATCACACCAGACTGCATGTGACAAAAAGTGTCCAGCACAAGTTTGGCTGAACTTGTGCTGGACACATTTATGACGGAGAGTAGCTAGGGTAGAAATTTTCTTCAGTTAATCTGGTATTTCTTATAAACATATCCATTGGTACTTGATCTTTGTGCCTCACTCATATATATCATTTGATTAATTTATTGTCACCATTATATTATTAATATTATAAGTATAGAAAAAACTCGTGTGCCCAACGAATACCAGGTGATGTTACACCTTTTATAATATTATTAAATAAAGGTAAAAAAATATGAAAATGATTTGTTTTACAAAAAATAAATTGATATACAAAAGCAATATGAGGGATAAAAAGGTAAAATTAATCTCAAAGAGATCAATTATGAAAAACAAAATACTAGTAAAATTCTTGCTCTCAAGATCCAGTAGAAGTGTTGAAATAAATAGGAGCCATCAGGGCTAAATTGTAATAAGTGACCTTTTTTTTAAAGATAAAAAATTATACACCTGAGGTCGGGAAGAACAACAGGTAGATGATTCAGCTAAACAAAACTACTTGTAGTGAAGTTTAATAAAAAAATGTTTTTTGTTGCCATATAGAGAATTGATCCCATCTGACTGCACGTGACTAAAAGTGTCCAGCACAAGTTCGGCCAAATTTGTGCTGGACACTTTTATGATGGAGAGTAGCTTGGGTAGAAATTTTCTTCAGTTCCTTCATCTTGTATTTCTCATAAACATGTCTACTTGTATTTGATCAGTCTGTATCTTTCATATTTATCATCTGATTAATATTTTATCATCATTATATTATTAATGTTATTAGTATAGCAAAAACTTGTGTGCCAAATGCATACCATGTGAAGTCAAACCTTCAATAATTTTTTAAAATAAACTTAAATAAATATGGAAATGATTAGATTTACAAAAATTAAATAGAAATTTAAAAGTAAAAAGAGGAATAAAAAAGTAAAATAAAAGTCAAAGAGTTCAAATATGAAAAAAATACTGGTAAAATTCCTGCTATCAAGAGCCAATAGAGGTGTTAAAGCAAATTGGAGCCATCGTGGCTTAATTGTAATAAGTGACCTTTTCTTTAAAGATAAAAAATTATACACCTGATATTGGGCAGAAAAGCAGGTGGATGATTCAGCTAAACCAAACTACTTCTAGTGAAATTTTATAAAAAAATTTTTTTGTTTCCATACAGAGAATTGATCCCATCTGACTGCAAATGACCAAAAGTGTCCAGCACAAGTTCGGCTGAACTTGTGCTGGACACTTTTATAATTGAGAGTAGGCATACAGCAAGTCTTCTTAAACTCAAAAGGGATTTCTTATAAACATTTCCACTGGAATTTGATCTTTCTGTGTCATTTAAATTTACCATTTGATTAATTTTTTGTCATCATTATATTGTTAACGTTATTACTATAGTAATAACTTGTGTGAAAAATGCATACCAGGTGGTGTTCCACCTTTAATCATATATTATTAAATAAAGGTATAAGAGTATGAAAATTATTTATTCTAAAAACTATAAATTGATATCCAAATCAATATAAGGAATAAAAAAGTAAAATAAAAGGTATAAAATAAGAAAAAAAAATCTAAGGAAAATTCCCACTATCAATAACAAGTAGAGGTGTTAGATCAAATGTGCACCACCAGGGCTAAACTTGCACTATATTTTCTTTTTTGTTAAACCAAAGAAAGTGTCCTGATGAGTTTTGAAAAATCATTAGGAGGACATTTTGGCAATATCAAACTACTTATTGTGCAATGATTGAGCAAAATGTCATTTTCATTTCCATAGAGTAAATTTATCCCATCTGACTGCATGCAACCAAAAGTGTCCAGCACAAGTTTGGCCGAACTTATGCTGGACACTTTTATGATGGTGAGTATCTAGGGTGCAGGTCTTCTTCAGTTCATCAGATATTCCTTATAAACAAATCCACTTGTATATGATCTTTCTGTGTCATTAATATTTATCATTTGATTCATTGTTTTTCACCATTATAATATTAATTTTATTGGTATTGAAAATATTTGTAAGCCAAATGCATACTGGGAGATGCTACATCTTTCATAATCTTATTAAATAAAAGTAAAAAAAATATCAAAAGTATTAGTTTTACAATAAAAAAATTGATATTTGAAAGCAAAAACAGGAATAAAAAAGTAAAATAAAAGTGGTTAAATATGAAATTAAACATGCAAATAAAATTTCTGCCATCAAAGATAATTTGAGTTTTCAGACCAAATTTGCAACACCAGTTCTAGATTTGGAATATGTTTTCTTTTTTTTAAAATTAATAAAAGTGTCCACCTGAGTTTTTTTAAAAAATCAGGAGGATAGTATAGCAGTATAAAGCTATATCTTGTGCAATGATTGAGCAAAAATTCATTTTAACTTCCATTGAGTAAATTTATCCCAATTGACTGCATGCAACCAAAAGTTTCCAGCACAAGCTAGCTGAAATTGTGCTGGACACTTTTATGATGGAGAGTAGCTAGGGTGCAAGTCTTCTTCAGTTAATCTTATATTCATTTTAAAAATGTCTATGGGTATTTGATCTTTCTGTGTCATCCATATTTATTATTTGATTATTTTTTAGTCACCATTATATTATTAATGTTTTTAGTATAGCAAAAACATGTGTAATGAATGTACACTAGATGATTTTACAACTTTAATAATATAATATAATAAATGTAAAAAAATGTGAAAGTTATCAGTTTTACCAAAATAAAATTGATATTTAAAAGCTAAAGGATAAATAAAAGGGTAAGATTAAAATAAAAGAGATCAAACATGAAATAAAGATATTAAGTATAATTTCTGCTATCATGAGCCAGTAGAGGCTTCAGAAAAAATGGGAACCATCATAGATCAACATGGATCAAATTTAATTTTTTACCAAAGGAAAAAATTGTCTACCTTAGGTTTGGACAAGCTTCCAGGGGACAATTTGTCTATATAAAACTACTTTCAGTGCAATGATGGAGTGATAATTCAGTCTCATTTCCATAAAAAGAATTGATTGCCTCTGACGGCATGCAACCAAAAGTATCCAGCACAAGTTTGGCCAAACTTGTGCCGGACACTTTTATCATGAAGAGTAGCCAGGTTGCAAGTCATTTTTAATCATCTGAAATTTCTTATAAACATTTCCACTGTTATTAAATCTTTGTGCCTCACTCATATTTATCAATTGATTAACCTTTTGTCACCATTATATTATTAATATTATCAGTATAGCAAAAAATTGTGTGCCAAATGAATACTGGGTGATGTTACACCTTTTATAATATTATTAAATAAAGGTAAAAAAATATGAAAATGATTTATTTTACAAAAAATAAACTTCTATCCAAAAGCAATATGAGAGGAATAAAGTAAAATAAAAGAAATCAAAGATAAAAATTAAAATCCAAGTTAAATTCCTGCCATAAACAGAAAAAAGAGATGTTGAATTAAATTAGCACAATCAGGGCTAAACTTGCACTAAATTTTCTTTTTTGTAAAAATAAAAAAAAAATACACTTGAGCTTTACCAAAACTTCAGCATGAAAATTTTGCCATATCAAACTACTTCTAGTGTAATTTTATATAAAAAATTTATCTTCATTTTCATAGAGAGAATTGCTCCCATCTGACTGCACCTGACCATATGTTTCCAGCACAAGTTTGGCCGAACTTGTGCTGGACACTTTTATGATGGAGAGTAGCTAGGGTAGAATTTTTCTTCAGTTCATCTAGTATTTCTTACAAACATGTCTACTGGTATTTTATATTTGTTCCTCACTCATTAATATCATTTGATTAATTTTTGGTTGCCACTATATTATTAATTTTATAAGTATAGAAAAAACTCATGTGCAAAATGCATACCAGGTAATGTTATGCCATTTATAATATTATTAAATAAATGTATAAAAATATGAAAATAGTTTTTTTTTAAAATTATTAATTGGTATCCAAAAGCAATATTAGGAATAAAAAATTAAGTTAAAGGGATCAAATATGAAAAAAGAAATCCAAGTAATATTCCTAATATCAAAGGCCAGTAGAGGGGTTGAAGCGAATGAGAGCCATCAGGGATAAATTGTACTAAATTGACTTTTTTTCAAAATAAAAAATTGTGCACATGTGGTTTGGATGAAATTTAGGTAGAAAATTTGGCTATGTAAAACTACTTCTAGTGAAGTTTTTTATCCAAAAATTTTTTTCATTGCCATAGCGAGAATTGATCTCATATGACTGCAACTGACCAAAAGTGTCCAGCACAAGTTCGGCCGAACTTGTGCTGAACACTTTTTTGATGGTGAGTATCTAGGGTGCAGCTCTTCTTCAGTGCAACTGGTATTTTTTTAAAACATATCCACTGGTATTTGATCTTTCTGTTTTATTAATATTTTATCATTTGATCAATTTTTTGTTACCAGTATATTATTATTTTTATTAGTATAGCAAAAAAACATGTGCCAAATGCTTACAAGGTGATGTTAAACCTTTAATAATTTTATAAAATACAGGTAAAAAATTATGAAAATGATTTGTTTTACATAAAATTAATTGATATCTAAAAGAAAAAAAAGGGATAAAAAGAAATAGGTTGAATAATAGGGATTTTATATGAAATTCAAAATTCAAGCTAAATGCCTACTCCTAAGGCTCAGAAGAGGTGTTGGATAAAATGGGCATCATCAGGAATAAAATTTGACTTAATTTGATTTTTTGAAAAAATAAATGAAGTTTTCAACTGATTTTTTTCCAATATTTAGTTGGACACTTTATCTATATCAAATTACTTCTAGTACCATGATTGACCAAATTAAATCCTCATTTCCATATGCAGAATTGATCCCATATGGCTGGACCAGGCCAAAGGTGTCAACCACAAGTTTAAGAACTCTTCTGGTGGACACTTTAATGATGGACAGTAGTAGGGTGCAAGTATTCTTTAGTTAATCTAGTATTCCTCATAAACATTTCCAACTTATTTTTGGCCAAAAATCAGGTGGAAAGTTTTTCCATATAAAATTACTTCTAATGCCATGATTGACTAAAAATTGATTCTCAGTACCATATAGAGAGTTGATCCTATATGACTGGATCTGGAAAAAGTGTCACCACAATTTTTGATAAACTTAAGTTTGAAAATTTTATGATGGAAAGTAATTGCAAGTCTTCTTCATTTCATTAAGTAATCCTCATAAAAATTTTCACCTGTATTTTGGCCAAACTTCAGGTGGACACTTTGGCCATATTAAATTAATTCTAGCTCCATGTTGATAAAAAACTGATACTTATTGCCATATATAGATATTAAACCCATCAGACTGTGCCTTTCCAAAAGTGTCTACCTGAATTATGGCTAAACCTCAGTTCAACACTTTTATGATGCAGAGTAGCTAGGGCAAAAGTATTCTTCAGTTAATTTGGTATTCATAATAAATTTATCCTCCTGAAGTTTATCCTAACTTGAGGTGGACAATTTCGGAAAGCATCAGTTAGTCACTATCCATCAAAAAAGTGTTCACCAAAATTTTGGCTAAACTTGTGGTGGACCCTTTTGATCAGCCACAGTCAGATGAGATCAACTCTTTAGATGGAAATGAGGATGATGTTTTGGTCAATCATGGAAATAGAAGTAGTGTGATGTGGCCAAATTACCCCCCTGAAGGTCAGACAAACCTCACAAGGACACTTTTTAGCAGGGAGTAACTGAGAAAAACCCATTTATCAGAAGTAAAATCTTTTATTGGATAGATGCCAAGGTTTCATACTTGTGTATTATGGTCAGTATTAATTTTGAAAATGTCTGTCCAAGCAATTTCATTGCCCATCATGACTCATTTTGTTTTAAATATTTCAAACTGCGTGATACAGTATTAAGGTGTCACATAGTATAATTAAGTTCTATTAAGTGCCCTTCTATGATGCCTAAATTTACAATTTAATATCTTACATAATAATTTTTTTTATATAAATTCATCAATATTTTATTTTATTATCAAATTTAATAGAGCAAGTATCCTGAATTATTATATATGCATAAGCTTAAGTTAGATCAATTTGTGCTCCATTTGTGCTCATCAGAGGACTAAAATCAAGTTCTGGAGGATCAAATTGTGCATAATTTGGAATCAGTTGATATTCTGTCTATAATCAATCAGAGAATAAATGTAAATCTAACTCTAATTTACTTATGTTTATAAAGTATTCATAAACCTGGCATATATAAGGGACACTCTAAATTTCAAGAGAGGGGATTGCTAGCAATTCACCCCTAGATTTCCCGTGGTGTATAAGATTCAAAGGAAAAAAATATAGCAAACAATGTAAGCCAAATTTCAATTCTATAATTTTAATGATAATAGTAATCATTAAAATTATGTTTTTGTTTTGAAGGCTAATTTTCTCAAACAGTGGAAATGAGGAGTATGAGTGCCCAAACCTACTATTAAGGGAGTTTGTCAATCACTCCCATTATAGAAAGCAATAATTTCAAGGATAGCAGGTAAATTTATGGGATTTTGAGGATTTAAAAGTCTGAGTTGTTAAGGATTTAGAGATGAAAGATATAAGGGAGAATAACAGTCATTTGTCAAATCTTAGGGGACATGAGAAGGATTAAGGTTAGGTGATAATGTTGAAACCAAACTGATTATGTTGAAAAAGGACAAGTCCTTTAGCACACTTCCAGAGTAGGTCAAAATATCTCGAATATCAAAGTGTTGTTGGTCAATATATTGTGCAACTTTAGGAAAATCTTCAGACCTCCATTTCATTAATATATGTCTTAATGATCCATCATTATCAATTTTGGTGTCTGAACAACACTTGATGTTTGTGAAAAGGTTGTGATAAGTTTCACAACATGGAATTTGTTTGAGAAGTTTAGTTTGATTAACTGAATTCTAAGAATTATTGTTATTTGAAATAAAGGTCATGAATAAAAATGGTTAAAAAAAAGGGAATTTTCATACTTTTTTTTATTCTATATTTATGCTTTCTCACGTTGATTATTTTTTGAGAGCTATCAGAATCCTTCACAAGTCTTAATTTATTAGCATGACCTAAAAACCAAAGGTGAAGAACTCCCATTTTATTTGAGAAGCTAATTTGAGTTGAGTCAATTGGATATGCAATCAAACTATTGGTTTTTAAGGCATTGTCCCAGTGTTTAATGAGAATATTTGCCAAAACCTGGTTCTATTTGTCAAACCAGTCAAGGTTCCAAGCAAATTTGACCCTGGGAAACCGCACATGCAAAGGTGGTTAATAAAAGATTCATGGAAAATGGTAGAAACTTTTCTTAAACAGCTGAATTTGATTCTGGATGAGGTAGTTCAAAGGCAATGTTGCAAGAATTTATGTCGAATTATGAAAATCTGTCTAATTGCTCTTCAGTAGGGTTTTTTTCCATCCATTTAAACCTGGTGACATATCCAAATGTGAAAAACAAAAATTGTGTATAGATCTACAAAAGTTAGAATTGAATGGAGGCAAAGTCTCATTAAAAATTCTATTAAGTGTTTGTGTGTTTGTGGGAAGGTTTCCATGAGGAAAGTAAGAGATAATAGGGTTCATAAACAATTAGATTAAGAAAGTGTTTAATAAAACTAAACAAAAAGGAAGGATAAATTTTGGAGCTCCAAAACTTTATGATCAAAGTTGATTTAAGGAGAAATATCACAAAAATTAAGAACAAGAAATATTTCAACTTTATGGCATTAAAATTTGCATAAATTTTATTTTTATATGCAATTTGAACTCAAAAGAAATGGCACAAAAGGAAGAGAATGATTATTTGATAAAAGCAGACTCATTTGAGAGAAGGATTTTTTTCTTTTCAAATAATGTTTCCACAAAAATAATTTGATAAATGTGATGCTATGTTCATTTTTTGATTACCAAAAAAATTTTTTGGTCCAATATTATAGTAATACATATTCCATTGAGTAACTTTTATTCAACCTAAATAAATAGACTAGAGTGTCACTTCATCACATTTATGTATGAAAATATATACAAGGTTTCAGATTTTTTTTAATGCTTTAAGGTGTACACTTTTGTAGTATCTATTACACTATGTGCAAAAAGCTGACCCTTCCACCGCAGCGTCGTGCCGACCCTGCGGGAGGTTCTTTTCAAAATTGGCCCGCAGCATCAGCTGAGTTTCTCACGGTAACTATGTGATTTTTTTTATCTTTTATCCTATTCTGCAAGACTTAATATCTTCCTGCTATTACCTTGTCGCACATTCTACTCCTTAGCCAGGTAAAAAACACCTTACATAACTTTTGATTCATATGTAACAAAGAATCTAATTTAAGTCAGAATTTATTTCACAATGCATTTTATATACTTTTTGATCATATGTAAGGAAGAAATTTCTCAAGGTGGTTTTATATTATGAAATATAAAATCTATAAGTAAAATTTCAAAGTAAGTAAATTTTACCTTCCATCCTATGACCTAAGGCTTATCATTTTGAGAATCTCTCACCATACCACTCATTTACAGCCAAAAAATACATACACCTATCATGCAATCATGGACCCCAGCTCTGATTCACACGTTTGAGTAATTTGTGATTTCCCCAACTGCTGTAAGCTCACAATAATCAATGCTGCAGGAGAAGAAGTCAAGGGATGTTATGTTAGTCTTAAAACTTGGACAAAACATCAAGGAAAAAAATAATGTCTTCTGGAATCGATGCAGCAACTCACTTTGTCAACATCCGCATCAAACAAAAAACATGCCAAGAGTCCATCATCCTGCAGTTACGGAAGTGCTTCTATTACTGATGAATATTTTGATATCAATTTTGATTCGACTTCATTTCTAAGGAAGCACTTTACCTTTCATTTTAGGTTTCTATGCTGAAACTCAAGTACTTTGTTTTATTGTAGACTTTATCTTGGGTTTTATAACCTGCCTACATATTTCCTGTGGCATATGTCATATTAAAATAAAATATGTAATCCAATGCATAATATACATTGTCAGTAAATGCCGCCAACTACCACCAGAGTTCAACCTTGAATCTCGAGTTCCACATGACATCCGTACGGTCACAAAAAGACTCAAACTAAAGATAAAATTAGAAAAGTTCGTCAGCTGTCCAAAATGCTATTCCCTGTATAATCTTGATACTTCACCTGATATGTGTGGCTAAAAACCTACCAAGCAATCTGCCACTTGCAATGAGGAACTTTTCTTTGCCATCAATTGCCATGCTAGATCGATGGACACGTTGCAGAATGATATGATGCTTTCTCTACAAGATGAAGAATCCATTTCTTATAGGCCAAAAAGCTGCTTTGTAGTTCAAGACTTTAATAACTGGCTTGGTTGGCACCTTGGATTACCTTATGTTGAGATGGAAATCAAACAGTGGGCTAATTTTGTGGCTGGATCATCAAATGGGAAGTTTTATGATTATCTTCAATCTGAAGCGTACCAATATATACAAATTCATGGATCGGATGAAAATAAAAAAGATCTCCACCTACAATTTTCGCTTTTTGTTGACTGGTACAACCCTTTTGGAAATAAAATCTCTGGAAAACAAGTAATGATTGGTGTCATGGCCATGCAGTGTCTAAACTTACCACCAACAATGCGCTATAAGACTCAATATACATTTCTCTTTGGCATTATTCCGGCACCTAATCAACCAGAAATGGTGACAATCAACAATATTCTAAAACCTTTGGTAGAAAAAATGCTTGAAATGGATCAAGGTGTTAAGATCAAAACTTACCAGTTTCCCAAAGGAAGAACTGTGACAGCTATATTGACTGCGCTGATTAGCAATATTGTTGCAACCCACAAAGTTGGAGGGTTTGCTTCGCATTCATCATCTAAGTTTTGCTCCTGGTGTCATATAAGTAAATCAGATATCAGCAAAATGACAGTTGGAGAAAAAAGAGAAAGAGAAAATACGTTGCTTGTTTCTCATGAGTGGAAAGAAGCACATACCATGGCTGGACAGTCAAAACTTGTTAAAGAAACAGGAGTGAGATGGTCAGAACTTACTTGCCTCCCTTACTAGGACTCTGTCAACATGATTGTTCTTGGTGTCCTCCACAACTGGTATGAAGGAGTTCTTTGTCATCACTTTTGAGATCTTTGGAACTATAAGCCTAAAAGCACATGATTTGGAAGAGATACAGTATGTGGATCAGCTAGTGAAGATGATACAAGTAGTTCAAGTAGAAAAAATATAGGAGCTTACAATAAAAGGCAACAGGATAAACTACTTCTAGCAATAAGCCAGGCTATAGTCCCTACTGGAATAGCTTCTTTGCCAAAAGGAGTTGGAACTGCAAAAAACGGAAAATTAAAAGCAAGTGAATAAATGGTTTTATTTTTGATTTATCTACCGTTAGCCTGGGTTGATACAACGTTGGACCAAGTTGATATAGAGGGCCAGATAGCTGAAGAGAAGGTCCACATTCAAAATCTCAGTGCCATTTTTGAATGCACAAACGTTGTCGCTTCAAGGGAGGTAACAACAGATTCACCTAGGAATTTTGCAGAGAAGTATGGCAAATACATGAGAACGTCAGCAATTTTGTGGGAGGGACAAAATCTTCGTCCAAATCATCATTATGCATGGAGCCTTCCTGAACAGCTGAGTTGGTGGGGGCTTCTTATTGGAATGTCTGAGTTCTATGGGGAACAACTAGTGGGCACTCTTCAGAAGATGAAGACAAATAAAAAAATGTCAGTATTCTTTCATTTAATCACTAATGAATTTAAACTACTGACCTTTTCTTGTTTTCGTTTTTTTTAAAGTGGAGATGGCAAACACAATAGTGAATCTGTTTTGTCAGTTACAAAGGATCACTGGACAGAAATTGCTGCATGTGAAAAAGAAAGAACATGAAATGAGGTCTATTGGTCAGACATTTATATTTACTGAGGAGCTTTACAATCAAATTTAAAACTTTTTAAAACAAAACAAACCTTATCTGTGCCATTATAGTGACTGGCCACATCCCAATGGATGTCAAATTCTGAGTCAGTGGGGACAAGAAGTTCCGAATCTTAAGTTTAAAAATTAAAGCTACATTTCAAAGAATAAACCAAACCAATATTGTGAAGTACAAATTGATTGCCATCGTGAGTTTGGTAAAGTTCTCAGAATCTTAAAGTTGGATGGAAGTGAAGAAAATATTGTGGTTTGCATCAATGTTTTGAATCTGGTGGATGAAAATAGAAAAGTCAGTGATATTTTCAAAACTTTAGGAGTTTATCAAAGGGATTTGGGACATGATGTAGTAACCAAAATTGTAAGAGGAAAAGATATTTGTGGTCCTGTGGCCTATCACACTCTTCGTCCATATCTATTAAGGGTTAAAAAGCTGACAATTTTGTTGAGTCCAGTTTTAAAATATTTATCAGGAACTTTTGATGTTGTGGAAAATGATGAAATGGATATGGATTTAGATGATTAACTTTAATTGTCAAAAAATTTCAACCAATCAAAAAAATTATAATTTATGTGATGGTTATATGAATTCATAAAAAAATGTGACATTCATATAATGGGTGAAATTAGTTTATATTAAGAAAATTAGGTTCAAAAGAAATTTATTTGAAAATTGGACAAGGGGTACACATTACACATGAGAACAAGAGGTGAATAATAGAAAAATTGACCAAAATTCCAGGCAATATTGCAAATGAGAAAGATATATGCAATAAAAATTAAATGCAGTTTTATCACAGTTAAATTTACCATTATAATTTAAGATCTATTAAAGAACTATAATTATATGAAATATTAAATTAAAAAATCAATTATCAATTGAAAATTTGGTAGGGGTGACAGATTATATAGGCAAAAAGTTAATTGACGTTCAAAATCTGAAAAAAATAGCTAAATTAGTAAGATTCAAGAAGAAAATTGCATACAAAATAAATAACTTTCATTGGTGAACTAGAAAAAAGAAAATGGAAAAAGTACCCGGAAAATT
This sequence comes from Hemileia vastatrix, assembly GCA_030280995.1. Classification (NCBI taxonomy): domain Eukaryota; kingdom Fungi; phylum Basidiomycota; class Pucciniomycetes; order Pucciniales; family Zaghouaniaceae; genus Hemileia; species Hemileia vastatrix. The sequence goes on from JASXTE010000013.1 coordinate 26,612,021, forward strand.
AAAAAAAGTGTCTCCTGAACTGAAAATAGTGAGAAATTTAGGTAAAGTAGCATCATGATAGCTAGCACACAAACCCTTCCTTTATCTAATTAAAAAAATGTTGCGCCAAAAAAATCTTAGTCTATATTTCAGTGAATTCGCTTGTGCCAACCCCTGATCCATTATAGATGCAATGATATACAAATGAAAAAAAAAAATTGGCAGGGACAGGAGGTTAGGAATGTAGATTAAGGTGATGCTCCTGAGAATATCAAGCAAAAATGAAAAGATAATAAAACAAAAAGAGATTGGGGTTGGTAGGATGTGCTACTGTTGACTAAGATAATGCACCCAAGAAAACACTTCAAAATTAAAAAACTTACTGCTTACCCGAGAAATATCAAAAAATTTAAAGCTTAGTTATAGATGAAGTTTGTAAGTAAGGCCTAAATCTACCACTATTAATCTCGGCTTAAGTAAAGCCCCAGAATAACTGAGCCTCGGTTACATGTAGTTTTTTTTTCTTCTTATTGGCTATTTTCAGTTTAATGAGTTAATTTGTATTGATAACTTAGGAGATAAAGCTTTTTCCTAAATAATTTCACATTAACATAGAAATACTTTTCCCCGAATAATATTTAAATTGATTCTTAGTTTATTCTGTATGAAAATTTTACTTCTTTATTTTTTTCAGTAGTCTAGCTCTTGATTTGAGTCATTTTTTATGTAGGTGCCCAATATTGAAAATTGACGTTTATTTTAATACTTAAACATTTGCAATTACATGTCTCCTATTTTTTTGGTTGGTATTTACTATTTAGCTCAAAGATGGACATTTTTTTTACTAATGGCGTTGATCATTTGACCTTTGCTATAAACAAGAGACAGTGGTAGTTCCTTCTTTAGTTATTTTTTAATTGTCCTCAATGTTTGAATTTAGAATTACATACTACTTTAGATATTTTTCAGTCATTTTTTCGGATCCCCTCATTTAATTTACCCCTTTCACATCTGTAGGTGCTATATGCTTTCCACTAGTTTAGCTCATAAATTGAAACCTTTTTTTACTTTTATTTTACAACACTTGTTTTCCTAAATAGCAATATATAGAGCCACATTTCTCTGTTCATCCTTTTATTCTCTTCATTAGATATAATATAATATGACACATGCAATGTATACAATATCACTCAAAAACACTTTTTATCAAGTTTCCTAATATCATATGTGTGTATATCTTCTTGCTCAATAATATATATGGTCACATCAAATTTTATTATTAGTTTTTTAAATAATTCACAAAAATTATTTGAAATTATTAATCAAAATTACTTTTTGTGGTTTCAATAGTAAAAGCTTAATTTTAATCTTATAATTCATTTTCTCCTAAGTTTTTACTCACTAACGTTCTCATTATATTCCAAGCTATATACACTATCAATTGGCATGCCACAATTGTCCCTAATTTTTTATACTATTCATTTTCATCAATATCACCAATCGCCTTTCACTCCAATATATGAAGAGAATCCATAGCTTTCATCATAATCTTCTTTCTTAATATCTATATCTTCCATTTCTGTATCTTCTTCTAATTCATATTTAGCCTTATTCTTCCCCTTTTTGCTTTTCTGATTTATTTCTTCACTACTTGAAGCTCCTTCAGAGCTTACAGAATCTTCCTCCAAATATGAAGCACTGTCTTCACTCCGCTCAGAGTTTCTTTTCAGGCTAACACTTTCCTCGTAGTCACTTTGTCCCTCACTTTCAGTCTCACTACCCTCTTCAAACTCTTCATTTTTCTCTTCTAAATCTAGATTGTAAAATTTGGTTGCTTGGATCCAATATTTTTGAGAAAATTTTTTATTGTTTAGTTTTTCATCTGGATGTTGTTTCCCGCAAATCAATTGATTTGGATCAGTTAAAAAAGCTATTTTAGACATATCAGTTAAGTTTGCCCTTTGAGCTGGCAGCAATTCATTTAACCAAGTTGGATCGTAAAAATCAAGCGGCAAATCTTTTGGTGCTTTTGGAAATGCCCTTTCCTTTGGATTTTTTACTCAGATGTGAACACGATGCTGTTGACGCTTTCCTTCATTTGGGTAAGTCCTTTTCATTTCAGCATCTAAGCGTTGAAAAAATATATTTGCAGATTTGGAATGGTATGGCAAGCTTTTGACAAGATATACATTTTTTTTTGCATAATACTCATCATCACTATGAGCTTGTGTGCAAGAGATGATGTCCATGTAAAGTTTGGGAAACTTTTGGATGACTGCAAACTGGAATTGTGCATCACGTAACTGGATTATTAAATAAAAGTTAAGTATTTTTAATTCTATCAGTTAATGAAAACTACTTACTCCTTGACAAGCTCTTTGCATCACCTTCCTTTCTTGATCTTGTTTAATTTTTCCTTCACATTTTTTCTCACTTGCATAATGTTGTGCCATTGTATAATAGACATAGTGGTCATAGGACTGTCGGAAAAGGCCAAGCTTGTTTATATAACCTTGGTTCACATTCATGAACTTGTAAGCTCCTCCAAGTACTGCTTCACAAAATGTTTGTATAGCACTAATTCGACATGCTTCATTGTATAGGGAGTCAGGTTGCTCATCGAAGTCTGGTGCCCAGCGACTTATACCAAGTTTGGCTAGAGATGTGCAAATATAGAGTAGAAAAAACTTGGATTTATGGACAACTCCTGCACCAATCTTATTATGGCCACTTTTCAAGTTTTTTAGTGCTTTGACTTCTTCCAAGGCAATTATCTCTGCAGCATTCATATCTTTCATTGTATTTTAAATTTGATTGACTGAAGAAAATCATTGCACAAACTCTCTTCGCTCATTTGCATCTGGGGTTGGTGGTACAGGACGGGTTTCTAAAAGGTTCCACAAAAGGCAAATATGAAAATAAAAGGTATCCTTGTGGTTATGAAGTACAGTTAGTTAGTCAGTAGGTGAGACAGAACTTTTATAATAATTACTTACTCTTGTCTTTTCAAACTCTTCAGGTATGTCTTCTGTAACCATTTGTAGAGGATGCTTCTTTGAAGCAGAGGCTGGAGATTTGGATTTACTTGACTCCTTGACACAATCTTTTAAGGATTTAGATTTATTTTTTGATTTTGCCTGGGGAGCAACAACTGGTGTGGAGGTAGAGGCTGAATTGCTCTTTCTACTCTTTCCACTCCCTTGATTTACCAATTTCAATTCAGTATTTTCTTTTCTCTATGATATTTCTTTTACTGACGTCCCTTTGTAACCTCTAGATTGCAAACCTTATCTAAAAGCTGTTCAATAATTTGATCCCGTTGGGTCAAACTATTTTGAAGTAACTGTAATTGCAGATGAAGACCATGTTCCAAGTTGTTATAGACTGACATCTAGTCAAAAATATTTGTTTGTAGATTATTTTAGTATTATTTATCCTTAGAAGATGATGTTTTTTGAAGAATTATAGGCTAAAATAAATTAATTTACTGCTGGTGTCTTAGATTTCCACAGATGATATAGTTGGTCAGTCCAATGTGATTGTGCAAGTGACTTTTTTGATACGTAACAATATAAATGCCAAGTAACCAAGTTGATTTTCATATATATATATATATAAGAATTTAAATAATAGATATATATACATTAAAGTATATAAAATGCAATGCAAAATAAATTCTGACTTAAATTAGATTCTTTGTTACATACACCACAGGAAATCTAGGGGTGAATTGCTAGCAATCCCATCTCTTGAAATTTAGAGTGTCCCTTATATATGCCAGGTTTATGAATACTTTATAAACATAAGTAAATTAGAGTTAGATTTACATTTATTCTCAGATTGATTATAGACAGAATATCAACTGATTCCAAATTATGCACAAGTTGATCCTCCAGAACTTGATTTTGGTCCTCTTTTGAGCACAAATTGAGCACAAATTGATCTAACCTAAGCTTATGCATATATAATAATTCAGGATACTTGCTCTATTAAATTTGATAATAAAATAAAATATTGATGAATTTATATAAAAAAATTATTATGTAAGATATTAAATTATAAATTTAGGCATCATAGGAGGGCACTTAATAGAACTTAATTATACTATGTGACACCTTAATACTGTATCACGCAGTTTGAAACATTTAAAACAAAATGAGTCATGATGGGCAATGAAATTGCTTGGACAGACATTTTCAAAATTAATACTGACCATAATACACAAGTATGAAACCTTGGCATCTATCCAATAAAAGATTTTACTTCTGATAAATGGGTTTTTCTCAGCTACTCCCTGCTAAAAAGTGTTCTTGTGAGGTTTGTCTGACCTTCAGGGGGGTAATTTGGCCACATCAAACTACTTCTATTTCCATGATTGACCAAAACATCATCCTCATTTCCATTTAAAGAGTTGATCTCATCTGACTGTGGCTGATCAAAGGGGTCCACCACAAGTTAAGCCAAAATTTTGGTGAACACTTTTTTGATGGATAGTGACTAACTGGTGCTTTCCGAAATCTTCCACCTGAAGTTAGGCTAAACTTCAGGAGGATAAATAAATTATGAATACCAAATTAAATGAAGAATACTTTTGCCCTAGCTACTCTGCATCATAAAAGTGTCTAACTGAGGTTTAGCCATAATTCAGGTAGACACTTTTGGGAAGGCACAGTCTGATGGGTTTAATATCTATATATGGCAATAAGTATCAGTTTTTTATCAAAATGGAACTAGAATTAATTTAATATGGCCAAAGTTTCCACCTGAAGATTGGCCAAAATAAAGGTGGAAATTTTTATGAGGATTACTTAATGAAATGAAGAAGACTTGCAATAACTTTCCATCATAAAATTTTCAAACTTAAGTTTATCAAAAATTGTGGTAACACTTTTGCCAGATCCAGTCATATAGGATCAACTCTCTATATGGCAATGAGAATAAATTTTTAGTCAATCATAGCATTAGAAGTAATTTTATATGGAAAAACTTTCCACCTTATTTTTGGCCAAAAATAAGTTGGAAATGTTTATGAGGAATACTAGATTAACTAAAGAATACTTGCACCCTACTACTGTCCATCATTAAAGTGTCCACCAGAAGAGTTCTTAAACTTGTGGTTGACACCTTTGGCCTGGTCCAGCCATATGGGATCAATTCTGCATATGGAAATGAGGATTTAATTTGGTCAATCATGGTACTAGAAGTAATTTGATATAGACACAGTGTCCAACTAAATATTGGAAAAAAATCAATTGAAAACTTCATTTAGTTTTTCAAAAAATCAATTTAAGTCAAATTTTATTCCTGATGATGCCCATTTTATCCAACACCTCTTCTGAGCCTTGAAAGTAGGCATTTAGCTTGAATTTTGAATTTCATATAAAACCCCTTTTATTAAACCTATTTATTTTTATCCCTTTTTTTCTTTTAGATATCAATTAATTTTATGTAAAACAAATCATTTTCATAATTTTTTACCTGTATTTAATAAAACAATTAAAGGTTTAACATCACCCTGTAAGCATTTGACACATGTTTTTTTGCTATACTAATAAAAATAATAATATACTGGTGACAAAAAATTGATCAAATGATAAAATATTAATAAAAAAGAAAGATCAAATACCAGTTGCACTGATAAAGAGCTGCACCCTAGATACTCACCATCAAAAAACTGTCCAGCACAAGTTGGGCCGAACTTGTGCTGGACACTTTTGGTCAGTTGCAGTCATATGAGATCAATTCTCGCTATGGCAATGAAAAAATTATTTGATAAAAAACTTCACTAGAAGTAGTTTTACATAGCCAAATTTTCTACCGAGAGTTCATCCAAACCACAGGTGCACAATTTTTTATCTTTAAAAAAAAGTCAATTTAGTACAATTTATCCCTGATGGCTCTCATTTGCTTCAACACCTCTACTGGCCTTTGATAGTAGGAATATTACTTGGATTTCTTTTTTCATATTTGAACCCTTTAACTTAATTTTTTATTTCTAATATTGCTTTTGGATATCAATTAATAATTTTTAAAATAAACTATTTTCATATTTTTATACATTTAATTAATAATATTATAAATGGCATAACATCACCTGGTATGCATTTGGCACATGAGTTTTATATATAATTATAAAATTAATAATATAATGGCGACCAAAAATTAATCAAATGATATTTATGAGTGAGGAACAAGATAAAATACCAGTAGACGTTTTTGTAAAAAATACTAGATGAACTGAAGAAAAATTCTACCCTAGCTACTATCAGCCAGGCTACTAGACTTACCCAGTGAAATAATTAATTATTTACTGGATGAAGCCGCACCTTATCATTTTAATTATTATTTAATTATAATTTTGTGACATTAAAATTAGTTATAATAAATTAACTAATTACAGAATGATAAAATTAAAAAATTAAATAAATAATTAAAATTAAAAATATAAAATTGTCCCTTATATTTTTCTCTAACACCGTGCTCATTTGACAGGTTGGAAAAAATAAAATTTTATATTAAAAAATAGATATTAAGATAAAATAAGTTTTTAATACTCAAATAATATTAAATATCTACAAAAAATTCAAATTTCTTATTTAGAATTGACTTCTACAGTAAAATATTAAATAAATTGATGTATTTCTGACATACTCTGTAAATACATCTTTTTGATGCCTTCTTTTTAGAATAACTTTATTATTTGAAATACTCCTTCTGGAATATTCTTTTCTCTCTCTCATACTACTGTTTTTAGAATTTGATTGCTGTGCTTTGTCTCTCCTTTGCCTATAAAAGGCCTCTCTTTTTGTTGTCTTTTATTCATTCTTTTTACCAACTTACTTATTACCACAACTACAATATAACACTTATTTCTTATATTTTATATCTTTAGTATTTACAAGGACGTAATTCTAATCTATAACTTATATTAATATTTTAAATCTACCTCTTATCATTGAGTAAACATCATCTTTGATTGAGAAATACGTACTAAATTATTGAGAGTCCAATTAATCCTTAAAATCTTCATACAAACTCCGTACCAAAGCTTCTAGACCAAAAGTGTACCTTGACAATTGGGATCCTTTCCAAAATATTGACGGCGCAACGTTACCTGAGGCGTAATCGAGGAGATCATTGGCATACAAGTACCTGTAAAGGATGAGAGAAGGCGAGAAAATGACAAACGTCATACGTATCGTGATAAAAGTTTTTGCTGCAAACGAGAATCGAACCGCGCTCCAAAAATTAGGCTCATATACTGACTAAACGTCGTATATATCATGGTAATTATTGTTATTACTATTTGTGGGTTACTCTTCACTCTTCATTTGCTACGTATTTCCTTTTACTCAGCACTCTGTAAGTGGCATTAATTTGCTCATTTTACAGGGGGAGGTGTCTGGTAATTTGGAATTTATTTTTTATTATTATATTTATTTTTTATTTTTCCTGGTTGACCATAATAGAGCAATAAGTGTTCTTAGTCCCAGAAGTAATAAAATAATTATATTTTAATATTAATTATTATAATTTTTCAGTTGACATTTGTCCTGATTAATTTAAATTTTAATTGTTCCAGTTGAAAAATTGTCCTGACAATAATATTTTTTTTATTAATAAAATAATTATATTTTAATATTAATTGTTATAATTTTCCAGTTGAAATTTGTCCTGATTAATTTAAATTTAAATTGTTCCAGTTGACAAATTGTCCTGACAATAATATTTTTTTATTAATAAATAATTCACATTTAATTACTTCAGTTGACTTTGAGTCCTGTTAATCCAATAAATCTTTTTAATTAATAAAACTCATATTTAATTACTTCAGTTGACATTAAGTCCTGGTAGTTAAGTGATCAGTAATAAAATTTTAAAATAAAACTTCATATTTAATTACTTCAGTAGACATTAAGTCCTGGCAGTTAAGTGATCAGTTAAAATAAAATTTTTTTTAATTAATAAAAATTCATATTTGATTACTTCAGTTGAAAATAAATCCTGGTAATAAATTAGTTGATTTAAATCCTGAAAATAAAAAATTATTAATAAAAATTATAATTTATTTCTACAGTCGATTGTATTATAATCCTGGTTTTAAGTTTTTTTTTATTAATAAATTAATTTTATTTAAGGTGATTTTTATCCTAAAAAGATTTTTTATTATTATTTTTATTTTATTTCTGTTAAATAAAAATTAAAAATAAAGACTAATTAATCTTATTGTCTCTTTCCTTCATTTCAGTAGATTCTTAAAATGACTGACCAAAGTGGTTTTGCTGCACGTGAAAAAGAACTAGACTTAATTGATTATGATGAGCCTACTTCTGTAAGTTCTCCTTTAACAAGAAGAATTTCTCAAACTAATAAATCCTTGCCCCAAACAGGATGTAGAGATGGAAGAAGTAGAAATCCTAGTGGACAATTCTCAGGATCAGAAGCCCATGATAAACCCACCAGAAGAGCTTCCAAAAGGCTTCAGGATAAAAAAGATGACGTTGTCTCAGCAGGTAAAGAATCTGTCTACCCACATAAAGGAGTTAAGGACAGACAGCTTGAGACTAAAGGTAAGGGTAGATGCCTTGGAAGAAAAGGTGAGAAGAACAGATACTTTTCTCCAAGAGAAGAAGAAACCTCTTCCTCCCAGGGATCAACAACAATTGGCCCCCAGTCCCAAGAGATGGTGGAAGTGTCCAAGTGGCAGTGGGACTGGCTCAACAATCAGTGGGACTACTTGGCTCAAAACCAGCATCAGTTACCTCAGGTAGGTCCATCAAGGCCCACCCAGGCCAACCCCACTCCTCCCCACCCTTATCAAGGAGGCAAAAGAAGAAGGAAGCCCAATATGGTGATACCCAGAAAACCCTGGTACGTCCCTCTATTGATTCTCAAGTGCCTTTTCATGTGGCTTACTCTGTTCCTTCAGGTAAATCTGGAAGGGGGGATGAAACTTTGATACCTATAGAGGCTGCGAATAGTAGACAGATATCTCATGTATCTAATCCATTAATTTTAATTTCTACCTCAATGATTAATCCTGATATGGCTGTGATTGATGAAACTCTTGTCCCTGAGTTCTATGAGAGTCTGGAAAGTTACTCAGTTTCCTTATTGAGAAACACTCCAGATGTAGCAAGAATTAATGATGAGCACTTGAGAGATATTATTGCCAAGCAAAATAATATAATGAACAATATGCAATTGACTCAGAGATATAATAGTTTGTTAACTGATCAGGGTTATCAAGAATTAAGAAGTGAAGCACAGAGAGTCACTGATGAATTGTCTAATTACAAAGCAACACATGAAAAGAAAGTTGCTTTATGGCGAAATATAAAAAATGATATGTCTAAACTAAAAGATACTGTATCTGCCTGTTGCCAGGAGGTAGAGATAGATAAGATAAATCTGAAAAGATTGAATGACCATTTGTCATTTTTTCAACAGAAAAATAAATTATCTTTTGCAACTATCAATGAGAGTTTATCTAGTCTTCCAAGAATGAAAACAAGACTAACAACCATTGAAGAAAATTTGAATTCATTGTTAAATGACCAAAAATATTCTGACATTTCTGTGAAGGAACACATAGTGCAGGATGCTCAAATAGTACCTGTGGCTAGTTCATCTAAAGTAAAAATAGCTCCAGAAATACCTGTTGATATTACTGAGTTTCCATCAAAAACTGATGATGCACCAGGATCTGCAACAGAAGGATTAAACAATGAGATTTCAGCACAATTAGAGAAATTACAGCTGCTTCTTACTCAGAAACATGCTAGTACTAAGGAGACTCCTTCAAATCAAAAGAATTGGCCAAAACTTGACCAGTACCCAACATTAGATGGTGATTCTTCCTCTGATTGGCAACAATTTATTTGCAGAATTGATAACTTAAAAAATTATTACAAACTCCCAGATGAGGAAATTGTGTCCAAGTTAATTTCTTTGTTCACTAATGTTGCCCTGATGTGGTATGAATCTGTTCTCCTGGATGGGAATGACTACTCATGGGAGGATTGGAAGAAATTAATTAAAGCACAATTTGGTGGCTCCAAGTTCAGAATGGCTCAACAAAGGCAGTATGAGGAAACTAGATATAGCTCTTCTACTGATAAACCTATTGAGTTTTTAATGAAACTTGTAAAAATCTTAAGGGCAATGGACCCAAATATAGAGTTTGATTTATTGAAGGACAGGATCCTCTATAAATTACCAATGTCTCTGAGAGACTTGATAGTGGCTAGGACTGAGTTCTCCAAAGAACCCTCTTCTTTCATTATTACTTGCAATGAGATACTTCTAAACAATAAGTATGATGCCAGAGGATTTATTCCTAGGACCCCTTTGGTGAAACCCTCCACTTACCAATAAAAACCTCTAGAAAAGGTTGGTAAACCTTCTGCCCCTGTTGCTCCAAAGAAGTATGCAACAAACACTTGCTTCAAGTGCAACAATCCTTGGCAGAAAGGCCATGTTTGTGACAAGAAGATAAATCTTGTTGAACAAACAGAGGAGCATTCTGATGACACAGTGGCACTGGATGATACATCAAGTGATTGTGCCAGCAATATTTCATATGAATCTCAACGAGAAATCTTGATGCTGGAAGAAGATATTCATTATTTAAATACTATTGACATTGATAATAATGATTTATCTACAGTTGAGGATGCTAAGATCATAAAGAACATTGAGGATAACTCAATTGTTATTGCCCCTCTTAAGGCACCAGTCTTGATCAATGGAACGAGCATTGAAGTTGTTCTGGATTCTGGAGCTGGAGGAAGTGTAGTATCTGAAAGAGCACTTGATTCAGTAGATCAAGACTATAAATCTAAACTGATGCCTATCATTTCTGAAAATTGGAGAGGGTATGGCTCTGTTTTGTCCCCCATTGGTAAATACAAAGCCACAGTGTTTTTTAAATATAACCATGGTTTTGTAAGAGCTATTTGTGATTTTGTTGTCATGAAAAATGATAACTTGAGCAATTGGTTTATTGTAGGGAATGATATTTTAACCAAGTATGGCATAAAATTGGATCCTTCAAACCAATGTTTCACAATGGGGATGAATGGGAAGAGAAAATTTAAAATTTCCTCCCCTAAAAAATTATTAAAACCAGAATTGAACACATGTAATTCTGTAGTTTAATATAAATGAAGATCTACAAAGGAAATGCATGCCCTTATGTCTTAAATTGAAAATGCTTCTTTTGGAGAACAACTTTCTGGTGAGGATAAAGATTCCATCATTAACTTGATAAAATCTTTTCCTATGGCCTTTGCTCATGGGTCACATGAACTGGGATTAGTTAAAGAGGAAAAGAAACTTTCATTGTCTTTCCCATTAAATGATATACCACCTAGTTTAAAGAAGAAGCCTTATCCTGCTTCTCCCACAAAGAGAAAAGATATTGAAGACAATATCTCTACCCTTTTAAAAATGAATATTATTGAAAAGGTAGTTGAAACCCCTAAATATTGTTTTATCTCACCTGTCCTAATTTCTTATGAGAAAAATAAATCCAGGTTATGTGGTGATTATAGAGCACTAAACACTTATACTGTTGAGGATATCTATCCTTTACCTAGAATCAGCTCTATACATGCTACTTTACAGGGTGCTAAATATATCAGCTGTTTGGATGGTAATAAGGGATATCACCAGGTACCTGTTGAGAAAAATTCTCAGAACTTTCTGATGATTGCTACTCATATGGGTATTTATAAGTATATTAGGATGCCATTTGGCCCTAAAAATGCCCCTTCAGTTTTCCAAAAAGTAATGGATAACACATTCAATCAAGAGATAATTGAAGGATGGCTGATGGTTTATATTGATGATATCATTATATTCTCAAAAACATTTGAGGACCATCTTAAACACCTGTGTAAAGTATTCCAGAAAATGGATGAAATAAATATGACACTTGCTTTGAAGAAAATGTAAATTTGGTTTCCATTCTTTAAAAGTTCTTGGTCATGTTGTTTCAGGCTTACAGATATGTGTTGACCAGAACAAAGTGGCAGCCATACAACAAGTGAAGGCTCCTACAACAGTGAGAGAGATCCAAAGTTTTTTGGGAATGTGTGGATACTATAGACAGTATATTAAAAATTACCAAGTCATAGCTTTACCCCTTACCCAATTAACCAGAAAGGATGTTGCTTTTGTCTGGAATAGTAAAAGACAAAGAGCCTTTGACACTATGAAACACTGTTTGATGTCAGAACCAATTCTTGCTTTACCTGACTTTAATCAACCATTTGTTTTGTACACTGATGCCAGTTTCATTGGTCTTGGTGCTGCCCTCCATAAAAACAAGTGATGAATGATAAAGTTTCAGAAGTAGTAATTTGTTATATTTCAAGAACCCTGAGAAATAGTGAATTAAAATATGGTGCCACTCAATTAGAGTGTTTAGCTGTAGTATGGGCTCTAGAAAAGCTTCATTATTACCTAGATGACCAGAAATTTGAACTTGTCACTGACTGCAGTGCAGTTAAATCCCTTTTAAACTTGAAAACACCTAACAGACATATGTTCAGATGGCAGCTGGCTGTTCAAGAGTACAGAGGGAGAATGACAATTATTCACAGAGCTGGTATTGGTCACTCAAATGTGGATATGTTATCAAGGCTACCTTTACCAAATGATGACTCTAATCCTGCTTATGATCCTGAGGATGAAATTATTCATATTCATGGGATATATGTGGTTGATATGGAGGAAGAGCTATTACAGCTTATTCTGGAATCATATGATAAGGACACTGACTTGAAAAAGTTATGCACCATATTAAATAATCCAAAGAATGCTTCAATACAAGCATTAATTAAAACCCTTCCACCAAAGTACCAAAAAGCTTTGGAAAAAGGTAAATTTTAAATTGATGAAGGATATCTATATTATAGAAGAAATTTGAGTAATGTTATTGTTATTCCTCCTTCTATGAAAGAAATCATCTTGAAAATTTGTCATGATGACATATTAGCTGGAAATTTTGATCTTGACAATACAATGATCAGAATTAAGAACACTGCTTGGTGGGCTAATATGTCTGAAGACACAAAATTATATGTTGAATCTTGTGATTCTTGCCAAAAATCAAAAAGATTAACTGGTAAAAGAGCAGGATTAATGCAACATATTTAACCTCCTGATTCTCCATGGCAAATAATAAACATGAATTTTGTAACAGGATTACCTATTGCTGGTAAAGACAGTTATAACTCTTGTTGGGTTATTGTGGACAGATTCACAAAAATGTGTAAATTTATCCCTACCCACAAGGATGTTTCCACTAAAGTATTAGCTTTCTTATGGTGGTCTCATATGCTTAATACTGCTGGTTTTCCTAAAGCCATAATCACTGACAGAGAACCAAAATTTACTTCTGAATTTTGGATGTCTCTGATGGATGTTTGTGGTTGTGATCTGAAACTTTCTACTGCCCATCACCCTCAGACTGATGGTTTAGCTGAAAGAATGATTCAGACTTTAGAGGACATGATAAGAAGATATTGTGCCTTTGGCCATGAGTATAAAGATAATGACAGATTCACTCATGATTGGGTTACCTTACTTCCTGGGTTAGAATTTGCTTATAATAGCACTGTTCATTCTGTTACTCAAAGAAAGCCTTTTGAGCTCTGGCTTGGATATGTTTCTAATACTCCTGCCCAAATTCTCAATAACAAAATACCTAAATTGGATATACATCCTGGTGTAAAATCTTTTCTTCAAATGCAACAACTATGTAGAAATCATGCTCAAAAATTTATTGAAAAATCATTTAAATATGAGAAGAAAAGATGGGACAAATCCCATAAAGAATACACTTATAAAAAGGGTGATGAAGTGTTGATTTCTACAGTCCACTTCAACTTACAAGGTAATAACAAATTGAAAGATCCATTTGTTGGTCCATTTGTTGTCAGAAGAATGATTGGAGATAATGCAGTTGAAGTTATTCTGTATTCTCCATATGACAGAAAACATCCTGTTTTTCCAATATCTCATTTGAAACCTTACACATCCAATAGTGATTTATTTCCAAAAAGGAGGGGTAGACCAAAGAAAACCCCAAATGAAATCACTAAGACAGCAGAAATTGAAAAAATTTTAAATGACAGAATAGTCACTGCTGAGAAAGGTACAGAATACTTATTGAGATTCAAGAATAAATCATCTGAATATGATTCTTGGATACCTGGGAAGGAGATATCTAATCTTCCTACTCTACTAAAAAAGTATAAAAAGAAAAAATCATAGCATTTTTTTTATTGTTTTTTTTAGAGTGAGGGAGTGTCAGCCAGGCTACTAGACTTACCCAGTGAAATAATTAATTATTTACTGGATGAAGCCGCACCTTATCATTTTAATTATTATTTAATTATAATTTAGTTACATTAAAATTAGTTATAATAAATTAATTAATTACAGAATGATAAAATTAAAAAATTAAATAAATAATTAAAATTAAAAATATAAAATTGTCCCTTATATTTTTCTCTAACACCCTGCTTATTTGACAGGTTGGAAAAAATAAAATTTTATATTAAAAAATAGATATTAAGATAAAATAAGATTTTAATATTCAAATAATATTAAATATATACAAAAAATTCAAATTTCAAATTTTGAATTGACTTCTACAGTAAAATATTAAATAAATTGATGTATTTCTGACATACTCTGTAAATACATCTTTTTGATGCCTTCTTTTTAGAATGACTTTATTATTTGAAATACTCCTTCTGGAATATTCTTTTCTCTCTCTCATACTACTGTTTTTAGAATTTGATTGCTGTGCTTTGTCTCTCCTTTGCCTATAAAAGGCCTCTCTTTTTGTTGTCTTTTATTCATTCTTTTTACCAACTTACTTATTACCACAACTACAATATAACACTTATTTCTTATATTTTATATCTTTAGTATTTACAAGGACGTAATTATAATCTATAACTTATATTAATATTTTAAATCTACCTCTTATCATTGAGTAAACATCATCTTTGATTGAGAAATACGGACTAAATTATTGAGAGTCCAATTAATCCTTAAAATCTTCATACAAACTCCGTACCAAAGCTTCTAGACCAAAAGTGTACCTTGACAGCTACTATCCATCATTAAAGTGACCAGCACAAGTTCGGCCAAATCTTTGCTGGACACTTATGGTCAGGTGCAGTCAGATGGGAGCGATTCTCTCTATGGATATGAAAATTAATTTTTGATAAAAAATTACACTAGAAGTAGTTTGATGTGGCAAAATTTTCATGGTGAAGTTTTGGTGAAGCTCAAGTGGATTTTTTTTTATTTTTACAAAAAAGAAAATTTAGTGCAAGTTTAGCCCTGATTGTGCTAATTTGATTCAACATCTCTTTTTTCTGTTTATGGCAGGAATTTAACTTGGATTTTAATTTTTATCTTTGATTTCTTTTATTTTACTTTATTCCTCTCATATTGCTTTTGGATAGAAGTTTATTTTTTGTAAAATAAATCATTTTCATATTTTTTTACCTTTATTTAATAATATTATAAAAGGTGTAACATCACCCAGCATTCATTTGGCACACAAGTTTTTGCTATACTGATAATATTAATAATATAATGGTGACTGAAAATTAATAAATTGATAAATATGAGTGAGTCACAAAGATTTAATAACAGTGGACATGTTTATAAGAAATTCCAGATGATTTAAAATGACTTGCACCCTGGCTACTCTCCATGATAAAAGTGTCCAGCACAAGTTTGGCCAAACTTGTGCTGGACATTTTTGGTTGCATGCCGTCAGATGCAATCAATTCATTTTATGGAAATGAGACTGAATGATCACTCCATCATTGCACTGAAAGTAGTTTTATATGGAAAAATTGTCCACTTGAAGTTTTTCCAAAACTAAGGTAGACAATTTTTTACTTTGGTAAAAATTAAATTTAATCCATGTTAATCTATGATGGTTCCTTAATTTTAATTTTACCCTTTTATTTAACCTTTAGCTTTTAAATATCAATTTTATTTTGGTAAAACTGATAATTTTCACATTTTTTTACATTTATTATTTAATATTATTAAAGTTGAAAAATCACCCGGTGTACATTCAGTACACATGTTTTTGCTATACTAAAAACATTAATAATATAATGTTGACTAAAAATAATCAAATAATAAATATGGATGACACAGAAAGATCAAATACCCATAGACATTTTTAAAATGAATATAAGATTAACTGAAGAAGACTTGAACTCTAGCTACTCACCATCATAAAAGTGTCCAGCACAAGTTCAGCTGAGCTTGTGCTGGACACTTTTGGTTGTATGCAGTCAGATGGGATAAATTTACTCAATGGAAGTTAAAATGAATTTTTGCTCAATCATTGCACAAGAAGTAGTTTTATACTGCTATACTATCTTCCTGATTTTTTAGAAAACCTCAGGTGGAAACTTTTATTAATTTAAAAAAAATGAAAATATATTCCAAATCTAGAACTGGTGGTGCAATTTTTGTCTGAAAACTCAAATTTTCTTAGATAGCAGAAATTTTATTTGAATGTTTAATTTCATATTTAATCACTTTTATTTTAATTTTTTATTCCTCTTTTTGCTTTCAAATATCAATTTATTTATTGTAAAACTAATACTTTTCATATTGTTTTAACTTTTATTTAATAAGATTATAAAAGATGTAGCATCTCCCAGTATGCATTTGGCTTATAATTTTTTCAATACTAATAACATTAATAGTATAATGGTGAAAAACAATAAATCAAATGATAAATATGAATGACACAGAAAGATCATATACAAGTGGATTCGTTTATAAGGAATACCTGATGAGCTGAAGAAGACCTGCAACCTAGATACTCACCATCATAAAAGTGTCCAGCATAAGTTCGGCCAAACTTGTGCTGGACACTTTTGGTTGCATGCATTAAGATGAGATAAATTTACTCTATGGAAATGAAAATGACATTTTGCTCAATCATTGCACAATAAGTAGTTTGATATTGCCAAAATGTCCTCCTGATGATTTTTCAAAACTCATCAGGACACATTCTTTGGTTTAAAAAAAAAGAAATTATAGTCCAAGTTTAGCCCTGGTGGTGCACATTTGATCTAACACCTCTACTTGTTATTGATAGTGGGAATTTTCCTTAGATTTTTTTTTCTTATTTTATCCCTTTTTTTTACTTTTTTATTGCTCATATTGCTTTGGATATCAATTTTTAATTTTTAAAATAAATAATTTTCATACTCTTATACCTTTATTTAATAATTTATGATTAAAGGTGGAACACCACCTGGTATGCATTTTTCACACAAGTTATTACTATAGTAAAAACGTTAATAATATAAGTATGACAAAAAATTAATCAAATGGTAAATTTAAATGACACAGAAAGATCAAATACCTGTGGAAATGTTTATAAGAAATCCCTTTTGAGTTTAAGAAGATTTGCTGTATGCCTACTCTTAATTATAAAAGTGTCCAGCACAAGTTCGGCCAAACTTGTGCTGGACACTTTTGGTTGCATGAAGTCATATGAGATAAATTCTCTCTATGGTAATGAAAATGATATTTCATTCAATTATTGGAGTAAAGAATGTTTAATATTGTAAAATTTTCCACTGGAAGTCTGTCCAAACCTCAGCTCAAAATTTGCTAGCTATACATAAAAGTAAGTTTAGACCAAGTCTTGACCTAGGGGTGCCCAACTGTCCCAACACCACTTCTGGCTCTTGATAGTAAAATTTTACTTGTATTTTTTATTTGGTATTTGATCCCATTTATTTTCATTTTACTTTTCTATTACTCTTTTTAATTTTAAATATCAATTTATTTTTTTAAAAACTAAACATATTCATATTTTTTTAACTTTATATAATAATATTATTAAAGTTGTAACATCACCAATTTTGCATTTGGCATGCAGGTTTTTGCTATACTAGAAACATTAATAATATATATGTTGACAAAAAATTAATTATAGGATAAATATGAACGAAAAAAATAGTCAAAAAACCAATAGAAATGTGAAAAACAAAAAACTGATGTACTGAGAAACACTTCCACCCTAGCTACTCTCCATCATAAATGTGTCCAGCACAAGTTTGGCCGAACTTGTGCTGGACACTTTTTTTCAGTTACAGTCAGATGGGATCAGTTCTCTCTGTGGAAATTAAATTAAAAAAATGCTAAATAATTACATTAGAAGTAGTTTGGTATGGCTTAATTATCCACCTTGAGTTTTTCCAAACCTCAGGTGAAAAATTTTTTATCTTAAAAAAAAATTAAATTTTATCAAATATAGCCCTGATGGCACCAATTTGTTTCAACACCTCTACTGGCTCTTGAAGGCA
The DNA here is from genome assembly GCA_030280995.1 of Hemileia vastatrix. Taxonomy (NCBI): domain Eukaryota; kingdom Fungi; phylum Basidiomycota; class Pucciniomycetes; order Pucciniales; family Zaghouaniaceae; genus Hemileia; species Hemileia vastatrix. Next base: position 26,630,380 of record JASXTE010000013.1, read on the forward strand.
GGAATTTTCCTTGAATTTTTCTTTTTCATATTTGATCTCTTTTACTTTACTTTTTCATCACTCATGTTACATTTGGATATTAATTTATAGTTTTGGAAAAAAAATCATTTTCATATTTTTTTAACATTTTTTAATAATATTATAAAAGGTGTAATATAACATGGCATGCATTTGGAGCACAAGTTTTTTCTATACTAATAAAATTAATAATATTCTAATGACAAAAAATTAATAAGAAAAAAAAATATGAATAACACAGAAAGATCAAATACCAGTTGACATGTTTTAAAAAAATAACAGTTGCACTGAAGAAGACCTGCACCCTAGCTACTCTCCATCATAAAAGTGTCCAGCACAAGTTTGGCCGAACTTGTGCTGGACACTTATGGTCAGGTGCAGTCAGATGGGATCAATCTTCCCTATGGAAATGAAAAAAATTATTTGATAAGAAAATTCACTAGATGTAGTTTGATATAGCTGAATTATCCACCTAGAGTTCATCCAAACCGCAGGTACACAATTTTTTATCTTTATAAAACAGTCAAATTAGTACAATTTATCCCTGATGGCTCTCATTTTCTTCAACATCTTTACTGGTCTTTGATATTAGGAATAATACTTGGATTTCTTTTTTCATATTTGATCACTTTAACTTAATTTTTTATTCCTCATATTACTTTTGGATATAAATTAATAATTTTGAAAATAAATTATTTTAATATTTTTATACATTTATTTAATAATATTATAAAAGTTGTAACATCACTCAGTATGCATTTGGCACACAATTTTTTGCTATACTTATATAATTAATAATATAATTTAGACAAAAAAATAATCAAACAATATGTATGAGTGAGGCACAAAGATAAAATACCAGTAGACATGTTTGTAAGAAATACAATATGAACTGAAGAAAAATTCTAACCCAGCCACTCATCATTATAGAAGTGTCCAGCACAAGTTTGGCTGAACTTGTGCTAGACACTTTTGGTCATGTGCAGTCAGATGGGATCGATTCTCTGTATGGCAACAAAAAATTTTTTTATCAAATTTCACTAGAAGTAGTTTGGTTTAGCTGAATCATCCACCTGCTGTTCTGCCCAATATCAGGTGTATAATTTTTTATCTTTAAAGAAAAGGTCACTTGTTACAATTAAGCCCTGATGGCTCCCATTTGCTTTAACACCTCTACTGGCTCTTGATAGCAGGAATTTTACTAGTATTTTTTTCATATTTGAACTCCTTGACTTTTATTTTACTCTTTTATTCCTCTTTTTACTTTTTAATTTCTATTTAATTTTTGTAAAACTAATCCTTTCCATATTTATTTACGTCTATTTTAAAAAATTATTGAAGGTATAACTTCACATGGTATGCATTTGGCACACAAGTTTTTGCTATACTTATAACATTAATAATATAATGGTGATAAAATATTAATCAGATGATAAATATGAAAGATACAGACTGATTAAATACCAGTACACATGTTTAAGAGAAATACAAGATGAAGGAACTAAAGAAAATTTCCACTTAAACTACTCTCCATCATAAAAGTGTCCAGCACAAGTTCGGCCGAACTTGTGCTGGACACTTTTGGTCACGTGCAGTCAGATGGGATCAATTCTCTCTATGGCAACAAAAAAACATTTTTTTATTAAACTTCACTACAAGTAGTTTTGTTTAGCTGAATCATCCACCTGTCATTCTTCCCAACCTCAGGTGTATAATTTTTTATCTTTATAAAAAAAGGTCACTTATTAAAATTTAGCGCTGATGGCTCCCATTTGTTTCAACACTTCTACTGGCTCTTGAGAGCAAGAATTTTACTAGTATTTTGTTTTTCATAATTGATCTCTTTGAGAATAATTTTACTTTTTTATTTCTTTTTTTTTAATATCTATTTAAATTATTGTAAAGCTAGTCATTTTCATATTTTTTTACTTTTATTTCATAATATTATAAAAGGTGTAACATCACCCTCTATGCGTTGGGCACACGAGTTTTTGCTATACTTATAATATTAATAACATAATGGTGACAAAAAATCAATCAAATGATATATATGAGTGAGGCACAAAGATCAAGTACCAATGGACATGTTTATAAGAAATACCAGATTAACTGAAGAAAAATTCTACCCTAGCTACTCTCTGTCATAAATGTGTCCAGCACAAGTTCGGCCGAACTTGTGCTGGACACTTTTTGTCACATGCAGTCTTGTGTGATTGATTCTCTCTCAATCATTGCACTAGAAGTTGTTTGATATGACTAAATGGCTCTGCTGTAGTTTTGTTAAACCTCAGATTGGCACTTTTTTGTTTTTCAAAAAAGCAATTACAGTCCAAGTTTAGTGCCACTGGTGAGTGTTCACCCCAACATGTCTACTTGCTCTTGATGGCAGTAATTTTATTTTAATTTTTTATTTCATATTTGCTTCCTTTAATTTTACCTTTTTATCCCTCATATTGCTTTTGTATATCATTTTATTTTTTGTAAAACAAATCATGTTTATATTTTTTTACCTTTATTTAATAATATTATAAAAGTTGTAACATCACCCAGTATGGTAAGGTAAACTCTTACAGTCGCCTTTCTGTAAGCATAATCCGGAGGAGATGTGTGGATTTAGTGGAAAACCCCGTCCTTCCAATAAAAATAACAAAATGGGAATTCTAAATCACTAAACTAAACAGTCTACTTGGATCTGATTGATAAAAATAATGAAACTCTGATATGTTTAACGCTTTTTGAGATTTAAAGAAAGTGGCTGTTGAGAAAGAAATACTGATAACAACAATTAAGGTGTACCAGTGAAAGATCTGAAAAGATTGACTTTTATGTTTTTATAATAATTTGAATTTTTATGAGAAAACAATAATCAAGTCCAAGTGATGAAGACCTTTCTAAAGATACCCTGTATGAAGTGTGATTTAAATTGTTGAGTAGTATTTCTAAAATCTTATATATAAAATATAAAGTTATAAGGGTATTACAATTTTTTTTAATTTGTTGAGTAATAAAAAATGAGACCATTGTGGTTAAAGATTAAGCTGTCTGATGTATGTAAGATTGTATGATGATCCCCAATTTCGAGTCTGAGAGGCTCTTAAGTATACCTAGTCACGTGCCTAAGTTTCCCCTCCAGAGCTCAGCCAGAGCCCATCCGGAGCCCGTACAGAGCTTGTACGGAGTCCGTCCAGAGTCTGTCTGGACCTCCGGACTCAATTAGAAACTTTAAAACTATAATAAAAATCTTGAAAAATTACACATGATAGAGCCACTTCCCCTTTACATTCCCAACTATTTTTTGTAGCCTTCGTAGCTCTAATCACCCCATGAAAATTCATCAAAGTTAAGTATTTTCTAAAGACATAAATATTTCTATAAAACTTTAAAATTAATTTAAAAATATAAGAAAAATAATAAGAATTATGGAAACATTTCCCAAGGTTCTTGAGTGACTTGACTTGATACTTATAAACTTTTCAGACTGTAAAGATATGTTTTCTCCGTAAAATAAATTGTTTTCGCGTAGGCATTTGCTTTTGACCAATTTCTTCATATTTAAAACTCAAATAAATTAAATAAAACCCTTTTATAAAAAATAATAGCACCAATCTTGCACACTGTAATAACTCCATTTACGTATTTAGGTGCCATACTAAACTTTAGGCTACCATATCCTCCCTCCAATTGAGAATGTCCCCATTCTTAAAACTTTGCATAAGTGATTGAGCGCAATATTCATCTTTTACCTTTAACCACCATCTTCTTCAATCAACTTTAAAATTCATCTTCATCATTATGTCTTTCAAATAACTTGTCGCTCCATGTGAACTTTGCGCTCGCTACCAGGTACCTTGTTTAATGTCCAACCCTGATCTTCCTGGCAGAACCGCTTGCAACTTATGCCGTGTGAAAAAAAGTCAAATGTAACCGGCCAATAGTTCCTTCTAAAACAAATGTATATTTAGGACCAGCAGCTCTCCCTGATCCCACAACTTCTAAAAAGCAATCAAAAATTCCTGTCTTCTTAAAACGAATAAGATCAAAAACAGCTTCAACATCAAAAGTTCAATCTTCATCAGAAGATCCCGGCCTAATTTTGCCTTCACAAGACCCTAATCCTATAACGCCAGTGCCCCCAACCAACTTTGCTGAGACTATGTTTCCTGGCTCTAAATGTAAGACCCTATTATCTTACTAAAAAAACTTTTAATCAAAGTTGACTAAAACTATAATTTAATAACATATTTGAACTTCTAGCTGTTGAAATAACCAACACTTATGACATTGGAAAAGTGAAGACGGACTATATCAATCATTATCCGAATTTTCATTGCTATCTTTTTCTTGACTTTACGAATGAATCGAAACAAAAAAAGGCTGGCCTATTTTCAAGAAACTCCAGCTAATTACCATGAAGACCTCATGAAAAGAAGAATTTTAATGCAAAGCTTTGATAATGATGTTGAACAATTTCAAAGAAATTATCTTTTCTAACAGTATAACTTGATAAAATTTTGTTTTTGCTTGGTCTTCTTTAACTTTAAAATAAATGTTGTTTTCTTTCTTCTCGGGCTTAAAATAACATAAAATAATAAATATTATAAATCTTGGGATGATTCCACTACTGAGAGCAAGGTTTGAATCCCTTCAGACTCCCATATACCAGTCTTCCTTCATATCACAGAATTGAGAGAGTGGATCTTCCTAATGAGCCAAATATTCCTGATTCCAATCTCATAGGGCCCCCCACTGAGCCAAATTCTATGATTCCAATCTTGCCATAAGGTCCTCTAAGCTTCACACCAAAAAAAATGGCCTAAATATGAGGCACTAAAAAAATCATTCCCTAAAATCCAACTACCATCCTAACTTCTGATTCCTTCATCACAATTTTCAAACTTTGCTATGCAGCAAACCCATAAAATACTTTTGCCAGGCTTCCAATAATAATATTAACTTTAGACCATGTTAAAGCGCCACAAATTTCACCTAATTAACCATTATGCTTTCCTTAGCATCATCACCACCTAAAATTTTAACCTCCTAAATCTTATCAGCACCCAATTCCAGAAATGATTGAATAACCAGTTTAGAGTCTTAGTGGACAGTGATAAATTAAAAGATTGAATTGAGTTATCCAAACAAGATTGACATTCCAGTTTAAAGTCTTGGTGGACCAAACATATAATCTATTGCCAGTTTATTGTCTTGGTGGACCAAAGATTGTTTAAGTGCATAAATAACTTTAAATATTCCTAAGTAAGGCCTAGACTTGACCAAAGTTTGAATAAACTTGATAATCCAGTTTAATGTCATAGTGGACCAAACATTTAATCAACAAGTAATCCAGTATAAGGTCATAGTGGACCAATGAATGTTAAATTTCCTGCAGATATTAATTTTCCAGTTTAAAGTCATAGTGGACTAAAAAAATGAATGAACTACCAGTTTAAAGTCATGGTGGACCAAAAAACTTGATAATAGTCCAGTTTAAGGTCTTGGTGGACCTAAAATTTGATAACACTCCAGTTTAAGGTCTTGGTGGACCTAACATTTGGTTGATAAAATTAAAAATAAAAAAATCTGTCTCCTAAAAATATCCATAAAGTCTTGAACATCCTTGAATTTATTTTAAAGTCTTGAAGGACTAACAGCTCCAATATAAAATCTTTAATGACAGTCTTGAAAATTAGCCAGTTTAAAGTCTTGGAAGACTAACAGCTCCAAAATTTGTATAAAACCCTTAAGGAAAGTCTTGAACAGTAGCCAGTTTAAAGTCTTGGAGGTCTAACAGCTATCTTGAAGTAAAATCCCATAGGTTTTGAGCTCCCCTAGACCCTGTTTCCTGTATAAACTAAATGAATAAAACTAAAAAGAATGAAGACTGAAAAATAAAACTAAGAAATATAATAATAATTTTGATTTAATTAATTAATTTTTATTTTATTTTTTTATTTTATTTTTTATTTATTTATTTTTATTTTTATTTTTATTTGTTTTTTTATTTTTATTTTTATTTATTTTAAATTTTAATTTGTTTTTAATTTAAAATAAAATATTTTAGAAAAGATAGTTTTGAAATAAAAGTAAAAATTTAATTTTTAAAGAAAGATAAAAAAAAAGTAATAATAAAAAAAAATTTCAAAATAAAATTTTAAAGGATGCCCCCCCGGCCATTTGATGAGCCGTACCCTCGACATCATACCCACATCCAAGTGCAACTTGATGTGGTTACACAATTTTGAGAAATTGAAAAGAAAAGAAAATAAATGAAAGTTTTTAGAAGATAATTTTATAATGATGATCACTGGGTGGGCTCCCTCCAATTAATAAAAATGATTAGAGACCACCAGTGAGCATCACCTTTTCAATAATTCATAATATATATTTAAAGGAAAGAAATCACAATCTAACATAAAAAAATCAAAATCAAAAAATATAAAAAAAATCTTGAATCCTGCGTTGAGAGCGGTGTCTCTTGATTTGTTCCAGTTTATAGTCTTAGTGGACTTCCTATAATTAAAAGACAAAGCCAGGATTCAACTAGAAACAGGGAAAATTTTGGAAACAAACATTATGGGGTAATTGTGTATAGAGCAGCCAGCCCATCAATTACCCCAACACTTGCCAATATTAAATTAGAAAGGTTCCCCTGTGAGCACTTCTTCCAATAAATTTTTTAAAATTTTCCAACACTATCTTCACCCATATTTTAAGAATTTTAAATTTCGAAAATTTCAAAGAAGGTTTTCTTGCATTTTGTTAAGTTTCATCACAGTTTTGTCGCCCATATGCAGTGTAACGACAGTAAAGTATTTTCATAAAAGTAGATAGTTTATCCTCCTTGCGGAGGTTAATAAAATTTGATAAATGTCATAGTTTATCCTAATTGCAGAGGGATCCATAAAATTTTGTCGATATCATAGTTTATCCTCATTGCGGAGGGAGACTTCGGCACTCCTGGTGCCTCTAGGATAGAACTGTTTCACTTGATTGGCCGCTACCCTCTTCTTCAATTCAACTCCATCCAACTCTTCTAACACATATGAACCGCCGGAAACTTGCTCCTTGATTTTATACGGTCCATTCCACCTATCTGCAAACATCTTTCCCCACTGACTTTCCAAACTCCGACCATATCTCCTGGGTTCAAAGGTTTCCTTAATCGATGTGCCAACTGCTCATCCCAATATCTAACTGATTGATTTCAGATCTTCATCATCCGCGAATATGCCTTTTCTAAATATTCTTCTTTCTTTTCTAGCTGCATCATTCTTGCACACAATAATTCTTCAGTAGTTTTCACTGTGTCCCAGTCAACTCCAAGAAATGATTCTGTTTCTAAATCAACCAGTAAAACTGCTTTCTGTCCAAAAACAAGTTCATAAGGTGAAAATACAGTTGCCCTTTTGGAAGTGATTTGATCAGAAAATAAAACTAAAGGTAAATAGTGCCTCCACTTTTCAGCACTTGTCCCACACATTTTAACTAAAGCATCCTTAATAACTTGATGCCCTCTTTCAACCATGCCTTCAGCTTCAGGATAATATGGGGTTGCTACCCTAACCTTTGATCCAATTTTAGATACAGCCTCTCTAAACTCAGCCCCAAATTCAGGACCTCCATCAACCGTCACCAATTTCATCACACCATATTGATACACCCAATTATTTAACAAAAATTCTGCCACATTTTTGGAAGTGAAATTAATAAGAGGCGCTGCCTCTGCCAAACCAGATAAGTTGTCTCTGGCTACAATTAAATATTTATAACGTCCCTCTTTGATATGAACGGCATCCAAACTGACTCTCCCAAAGAGTGTATTTTCTCCGGTAGCGCGTCCAGGTTCTTTTGGCCTTAAATAACTTTGTCTTTGACATTCTTCGCATGAATTAACCCACTGTTTAACAGCCATCTTCATGCCAGGCCACCAAAATCAATCAGAAATTCTTCTAAACGTTTCTCCAACACCTCTATACCCGAGATCTTCATGCAGTGATTTCAAAACCAATACTTGCCCCTTCTGTTGAGTTATAACTACTTGAGGATTTGGATACCTTCTCCTCATTAAATTTCAACCAGATAGGTAAAACGTAAATGACTTCCTCTTGATAGCCACCCATTCATCGTCTTCACAATCTTCTGGTCTCTCTAAAGTCAACAAATATTTGACTAGCAAAAAATAAAAACCAGTCTGACCCAAGACTTCATCTTGAAAATTGATTAATATAAAATCAATAGGAACTTCTCTATCACCAATATCACCTGCACATGAATGAGCCAATTAGCATTGTCCCCTAAATAAATCTTTAATCGAGCTATGTCAACGTTTTTCTTCTGAACCTTTGGATCCTTCGTAAACTGTATTCGAAAATACCTCTTTCTCTTTATCCACCTTTTTATTTAAATTCTCTAATTCTCCAACATATACACCATTCCTTAACTTATTACTATCCCACACTACCAATCCATCTTCCTCTACATACACCACATCTTCTTCTACCTCCTTTCTACCAAATTTATCTACACCTTTTCCAACACCTTTATTAACATAAAAACTATTTTCCAGTTTATCCTCTTTGTGGAGGTCATCATCACCATAATCTAAACACAATAATCCTGCCAGTTTAACCTCATGGGGGAGGTATGGAAAGTCTTCAGCTCCTTTAGTGCTGGCTTTGATAATAGGTGTCAGCCTAAATATCCTTAGGACTGAGTATTTTATATGCTTAAAATAAGATAACCTTAAGTAGATTAAGCTTATATCTTAAAAATAAGGTTAAAATAATAATATATATTATTTTATTATATATATATATAATTATTATTCCATTATATAACCTATAGTAGTTTAAATAGCTTATCCATGGCCTAATAATACTTATTAAGGTTTTAATGGAGTCATAATATACTTATCTTAAGTGATATGAAGTAATTATTGACATACATAAGCTTATATGTATACATAAATCTCATATTCAGTGAAATATGCAGTATATTATGTATATTTAGGTATATAAGTGGGTTTTAGCTCCTTAATAGCCTATAACATTTGTTTTTCTGCTTATTTTAGGTCATATGGACGAAATCAGTGGACTCACAACGCCTAAAGAAGCATAGACACCTATATCAGGCGCATACACCCAGTTTGGACAACTCAAATTACTTCCTTGGATGGTTATTCACGGATTTATGGGTTGGAAGGATGTTTCTGGGTTAATGTGGATGCTTGGGGATGTTATTGGGGGCTTGGACATTTTATTTGTTTCCTTTATATGCTTTTTGTTTCATTAAATCTCTTTTTGATTATTTATTTTACCTGTTTCTTTATGGTATCCGCTTTTATCTGGGTTTTCTATTTATGGTATGGATCAGTGTTATTATTAATAGTGATGGAGGGTCCTTACTGGAGGTCTGGGTGTTGAAACTGCTTGAAGTGGACACCATGGGGAGGTGATGGTCCCTCACAGTGCTGTAATTTCTGGGGATAGCAGTGACATCATCTGGATTGAAGGTCTGTGCACTCCAGTGGATTTGGGTATAAGTAAGGAGGGATTTTGATGGTTATTTATTATCATTCAATTACTAAAATCCAAAAAACCACTACAAAAAAATTATTAGCATTCATAAATATATTATAAAGCTATTATAAATTGATATTATCTTTATATAAGCTATAACTATATATTATACATCTATTTTCCACCACTAGCACACATTTAAATCCAAGTATTGTGAGTTTTATTTGAGTATAACTATTCTATTAGTCTTCCCCTGAGGTTTAATCACTAAATAATTTATCAATAAGTAGTAGGACCATAAATAAATACTATTATATCATACTTATATACTAGACTATACTGACAATTGTGGGTCTTTCCTTATATTTTACTTATTATTTAGTATAAGCCTTGGGACGTGATTTTCACCTTAGTACAGCTCAAAATAAACCAAATATTTGGGTCTGCTGCATATTAGTGGGTCATCATAACTAATTGATTGCGGAAAAGAACCCTTAAAATAATTGTACTAATTTTTTATCATAAAAATTAGATATTTACAGTAGTAACTGTACCCAATATAAACCCAATTTCACTTGGTATTTGGACACCAATATAACACCCAATTAAATTGGTATTTGGTAAAAGCTTGGTAAGATAGTTATTCACCCTTATAGAGGTCTAGTTAAACTTATTATTATATTTTTAACAGATTTTTTCGAATTTTTCTTACATTTTATTTAAATAAATAAAGATATAAATTCAGGGTAAGCTCCATTGCTTTTTATTAGTAATATAACTGCTATTATCTTTTGTCTACTAATTCCATAGAGTTTTTCCTTTTGTAGACATAAAATATTTTCATTCTTAACAATATGAGTGCTCCCCAGGACAGTTTAAGTGAAAAGCCTGCTTATAATACCAGGTCTAAAGCTAACAAAAACTTTCCAGGACATCACCATGGAGGGCCAACAGTACCCCCAGCCAGAAAGCATGAGTATAGAGGAAAAGGACACCCTTTTAAAAAAGATAACTATAAAAAAGACTTCTCCTCCTCTTCAGGATCAACTGTCCCACCTGGCCAAACAGGTTCTGAAGTTGGAGTAATCAAAATCTCTCATGTTCAAAGAGGTAGAGCAGTTGCGAAACAATTGCAAGGTAGGTTTTCAGCAGATGAATTAGGCATTGGCAGAATTAAAGGGAGGCCAGCCCAGTCAATCAAATCAGCAACCCCCTACCCAAGGCGGGTCAACTCACTCCCAGGAGAAAATCCTGGTAGACAAATGGAAATGGGACTGGTTTCACCAACAGTGGACAAGCCACAGTTGCAACAGGGATCCACCCCCTCATCTGACTTCCTCAGCTCACCCTTACAAGGGAAAAAAGCGCCAAAAATCAGGACTGGCAACCATCCCTTGGTAAGTAGATAACCCTCTCAGATTGAACATAATACTGATAATTACAATATAGGTAATTCTATTGATGTTAAATATGTACAAAAAATAGAGGAGGATTTAAGAAATTTAGGTTTTAGAGTAGATACACCTGACTTGTCTTTTTTCCACAATAACAGTACTATTTACAATGATAATACAGTTAACCCTCAGCTGCAACCACCTACTAGTGAGATGAGAAGTTCACAGGAGAGTGAGAGAATTGAAAAGGAGGACATGGAATATTTTAACAGTAATCCAACTGTCCATAGAATTGTTTCAGCATTGTGGAATAGAATGACTGATTGTGAGGAACAGACAGTTAAGCTCACTAGTGATACAATTTCATCCTTGACATTAAAAATTTCTCAATTAGCAACACGTAACAAAGAATTAGAGAAAGAACATTTGTCTCTAACCCTTAAATATGATTCATTGAGTAATAAATATAATGATCTTTCAAACAAATTCTGTGAGTTAGAAAAATTATATGAAACACATTTATTGAAAACTGAATCAAGAACAAAGTTATCTTTTGCCCAGACAAATCAAAGTGTCTCTGAGTTGCTACAAAGATTAACTAAAGTTGAGATTGAAACTGCCAATCTACTAATGAACCAGGATAATCATAAGTATAATCAATATAATAATAATCCTTTCATTGGCAAAAGTGAATCTCATTCCTTCCCTATACCACCACTATTAAAACCATCTGGTGGTAGTGTCAAATCTGAAAATGTAAGTCACAAATCCGTGCAGGAAGAAATACAAGACCATTTATCAAAAGTGAATGAGTTATTGAATTTATCTAAGATTAGTGAGATAAAATCCAATCAGAAAAACTGGCCTAAGATAGATCAGTAGCCAACTGATGATGGGGAAGCCAGCTCTGATTGGAAAAATTTTATTCAAAGAATTGACAACTTGAAATTCTCATATAAGTTACCAGATGAAGAAATAACATCAAAATTAATTTCTTTATTTAAGGATGTTGCTTTATTATGGTTTGAAGCTGTCTTAAGTGAGGGTAGAGACTACTCTTGGGCTGAATGGAAACAACTTATTGAAAAACAATTTGGAGGTTCTAAATTCAGGCTTACTCAGCAGAGACTTTATGAGAAGACTAGGTATAATCCGTTGAATTGTGACAAACCTATGGTATTTTTAATGAATTTAAACAAAATATTAAAAGCCATTGAGCCTCATATGGATTTTAACTTATGGAAAGATAAGATAATATATAAATTACCTATATCTGTCAGAGACATTGTTGTAGCTAGAACATTAAATGTTACTGAATATTCTGATTTTATTAATATTTTCAATGAAATATTATTGAACCATAAGTATGAATCAAGGTATTCCACTTATAAACAAAATGTTGAACCTGTAAAAACTCAGAATTCAAAAACACTTCAGGAGAAGCAGAAAAAACCTACTGCACCTGTAGTACCTAAAAAGTATGAAACAAATACTTGTTATAAGTGTAACAAACCTTGGGTCAAAGGTCACAAATGTGAGAAAAACATAAATATTGTTAAAAATCAATGTGAATCTGAAACTGAAACTGAAAAAAGTAAAGAATCAAGTGATTATGACAGAAATATCTCATATAGTGATGAAAATGAAGTCTGTATGTTGGAAGAGGATTTTTCCATCTTTGAAAATCCAATATTAAATATGGACTCAAATGAATCTTTAATGAATTTTGAGGACGCTGAAATCATTAAGGATATACAAGCTGATAACTTTAGAATGACACCTATCACGGTTCCAGCTATCATTTCTGGTGAAAATGTTAATATAGTACTGGACACAGGAGCTGCTGGTTCTGTTTTTTCCACTAATACATTACACAAAATTGATAGTGAATATAAGTTTAAGCTTGAACCACTTCAAAATAAAAATTGGAGAGGTTTTAAATCAGTGCTACACCCCATTGGTAAATACAAAGCTGCTATTTTCTTTAAACATCAACATGGTTATGTGAGAGTAACTTGTGACTTTGTAGTAATGGATAATACTAACTGTAGTAACTGTTTTATCATTGGAAATGATATTCTGACTAAATTTGGTGTAAAATTAGACCCTGCTAATAACAATTTTACAATTGGCATGAATGGTAAGAGGAAATTTAAAATAAATTCTTTTAACACAGTCTTACACATTGAGTCAGTAACAAATTCCCCATCTAAAGGGAGGGAATCCAATGAGATGGAACTTCTGGAAACAGAAATTTCAAAAGCATCATTTGTCACTCAGATAAGTAAAACTGAGAAAGATAATGTTTTGGAATTAATTAAAGCTTTTCCAATGGCCTTTGAACATGGTACAAATGAACTTGGCCTTGTAAAAGATCATGAAATGAAGATTAGTTTAACCTGTGATATGGATAATATTCCTGCTAGTCTTAAAAAGAAAACATACCCTGCTTCACCAATGAAGAGGAAAGACATAGAGGATAATATTAAGATGTTATTAAAAATGAACATTCTTGAGAAGGTTGAAACTACACCAAAATATTGTGTAATATCACCAGTGCTAATTTCTTATGAACAAGATAAAGCAAGACTGTGCGGTGATTATAGAGCATTAAATACATTTACAGTAGATGATATTTATCCCTTGCCAAGGATTGCCTCTATACATGCTACCCTTAAAGGTGCTAAATATATAAGTTGCCTAGATGGAAACAAAGGGTACCATCAAATTCCTGTTGAAAAGAATTCACAGAACTTTTTGTTGATAACAACACACATGGGAATTTATAAGTATGTCAGAATGCCATTTGGACCAAAAAATGCTTCATCAGTATTTCAGAAGTTAATGGATATAACATTCCATAATGAAATGATTGAGGGATGGTTAATGGTATACATTGATGACATCATAGTGTTCTCTAAAACTTTTGATGAACACTTAATCCATTTAAGGAAAGTATTTCAGAAAATGGATGAAATAAAAATGACCCTTGCATTGAAAAAATGTAAATTTAGGTTTGAATCTTTAAAAGTGCTTGGTCATATTGTATCTGGCTTACAAATATGTGTAGACCAAAATAAAGTGGCTGCAATAAAGAATATTGGCATTCCTCAAAATGTAAAGGATGTACAATCTTTTCTTGGAATGTGTTGTTATTATAGACAATATATAAAAAACTACCAATCAATTACTGCACCACTGACCACACTGATAAAGAAATCAGAAGCTTTCATTTGGAATAATGAAAGACAACAAGCTTTTGATAAGTTGAAAGAATGTTTAATGACAGCTCCTATCTTGGGTTTACCAGATTTCCAATTACCTTTTGTGTTATATACAGATGCAAGTTTTATTGGACTGGGTGCTGCTTTGCATCAAAAACAACTTATTGAAGGGAAAATGTCAGAAGTAGTAATCTGCTATATTTCACGTACTCTAAGAAGTGGTGAATTGAAATATGGTGCTACTCAACTTAAATGTTTGGCAGTAGTATGGGCTCTTGAAAAGCTACATTATTACCTTGAAGACCAAAAATTTGAGTTAATAACTGACTGCAGTGCAGTTAAGTCACTTTTAAACATGAAAACTCCTAATAGACACATGTTTAGATGGCAATTAGCTGTACAAGAATACAGAGGCCGGATGACTATTACACATAGAGCAGGAACCTTGCACTCTAATGTAGATCTGTTATCTAGAGTACCTCTGCCTAATAATGATGATAATCCTGCTTATGTTTCTGAGTCAGAGATTATTAACATTTATGGCATTTATATTGTAGATCTTGAGGATGAATTTATGCAATCAATTCTTGATAATTATAATTCAAATCCTGACTTGAGTAAATTAACTACAATATTAAATGATCCATCTAATGCTTCAATTAATGTTTTAATAAAAACATTACCAATTATGTATAAAGAGGCATTAGAAAAAGGAAAATTTTCCATTGAGGATGGTTTTATATATTACAGGAAAAAATTAAGTAATGTAATTGTAATTCCCCCTTCAATGAAGGAGTTAATGTTAAGTATATGTCATGATGATATATTAGCAGGTCATTTTGACTACCATAAAACTTTAACCAGAGTAAAAAACACAGCTTGGTGGATTAACATGTCTGAGGATGTTCAGAAATATGTTGAAACATGTGATTCTTGTCAAAAATCTAAAAGATTAACAGGAAAAAGAGCTGGTTTATCTCAACAAATTGAGCAACCAAAAGCTCCATGGGAAATCATTAACATAGACTTTGTAACAGGTTTGCCAATAGCAGGGAATAAGAGTTATAACTCCTGCTGGGTAATTGTAGATAGATTTACAAAGATGTGTAAATTTATTCCTACCCACAAAGAGGTTTCTGCAAAGGACTTAGCTTTTTTATGGTGGACACAAATTTTAAATACAGCAGGTTTCCCCAAAGCAATAGTTTCTGACAGAGATCCTAAATTTACTTCTGAGTTCTGGACGTCACTTATGGATGCTTCAGGGTGTCAATTAAAACTTTCTACAGCAAACCATCAACAAACTGATGGGCTAGCAGAAAAAATGGTACAAACCTTAGAAGATATGATAAGAAGATACTGTGCTTTTGGTCTTAATTTTAAAGACAATGACAAATTCACGCATGATTGGGTAACCCTTATCCAAGGTTTAGAATTTGCATATAATAGTACAGTACATTCTGTCACTGGCAAAAAGCCATTTGAGTTATGGTTGGGTTATGTACCTAATACCCCTGCTAAAACTCTTAATAAGTTACCTAGATTGGATATCCATCCAGGTACTAGATCTTTTCTCCAGATGCAGGAATTATGCAGAAAACATGCTCAAGAATGTATAAATAAGGTGTTTGAGTATGAAAAGAAAAGATGGGATAAAGCCAATAAAGAAAAAATGTTCAAAGAGGGTGATGAAGTCCTTATTTCCACACTACATTTCAATTTAAATGGTAATGTTAAATTGAAGGATTCATTCATTGGACCATTTGTAGTTAAAAAGATGGTTGGTAATAATGCTGTTGAGGTTATTCTATATGCAACATATGATAGAAAACATCCAGTATTTCCTATTTCTCTTATAAAACCATACCATTCTAATGATACTGCTCTATTTCCAAGAAGATCAGGAAGGCATAAACAGAAACCTGAAGAAATATTTGAAAAGGCAGAAATTGAAAAGATACTTGAAAAGAGACACCTTACTAAAGAAAAGGGAGTTGAGTATCTATTAAGATTTAAAAATAAATCAAGTGAATATGACCAGTGGATTCCAGAAAATGAAATCTCTGATCTTAAAAATCTCTTGAAAAAATTTAAATCTAAATAATACTGTTCAATCAGTATATGTATTATAAAAATTTTTTTTTATTTTTATTTTTATTATTTAACTCCTTTGTTTTAATTAAAATGTCTTAACATTTTTTTTATTGTTTCTTTTGGGGTGAGGCAGTTTCAGCCTAAATATCCTTAGGACTGAGTATTTCATATGCTTAAAATAAGATAACCTTAAGTAGATTAAGCTTATATCTTAAAAATAAGGTTAAAATAATAATATATATTATTTTATTATATATATATATAATTATTATTCTATTATATAACCTATAGTAGTTTAAATAGCTTATCCATGGCCTAATAATACTTATTAAGGTGTTAATAAAGTCATAATATACTTATCTTAAGTGATATGAAGTAATTATTGACATACATAAGCTTATATGTATACATAAATCTCATATTCAGTGAAATATGCAGTATATTATGTATATTTAGGTATATAAGTGGGTTTTAGCCCCTTAATAGCCTATAACCTTTGTTTTTCTTCTTATTTTAGGTCATATAGACAAAATCAGTGGACTCACAATGCCTACAGAAGCATAGACACCTATATCAGGCGCATACACCCAGTTTGGACAACTCAAATTACTTCCTTGGATGGTTATTCACGGATTTATGGGTTGGAAGGATGTTTCTGGGTTGATGTGGATGCTTGGGGATGTTATTGGGGGCTTGGACATTTTATTTTTTTCCTTTATATGCTTTTAGTTTCATTAAATTACTTTTTGATTATTTATTTTACCTGTTTCTTTATGGTATCCGCTTTTATCTGGGTTTTCTATTTATGGTATGGATCAGTGTTTTTATTAATAAAGATGGAGGGTCCTTACTTGAGGTCTGGGTGTTGAAACTGCTTGAATTGGAAGCCATGGGGAGGTGATAGGCCCTCACAGTGCTGTAATTGCCGGGGATAGCAGTGACATCATCTGGATTGAAGGTCTGCACTCCAGTGGATTTGGGTATAAGTAAGGAGGGATTTTGATGGTTATTTATCATCATTCAATTACTACAATCCAAACAACCACTACAATACAATTATTAGCATTCTGAAATATATTATAAAGCTATTATAAATTGATATTATCTTTATATAAGCTATAACTATATATTATACATCTATTTTCCACCACTAGCACGCATTTAAATCCAAGTATTGTGAGTTTTATTTGAGTATAACTATTCTATTAGTCTTCCCCTGAGGTTTAATCACTAAATAATTTATCAATAAGTAGTAGGACCATAAATAAATACTATTATATCATAATTATATACTAGATATATACTGACAATAGGTATATCTTCATCAAACTCTTCTGAGTCTGAATCTTCTTCAGTGGGTGGTCTCCTTGATAAACCATCTGGCATAGTAAAAGTCTTGCCAGGCCTATGAACTAAATCAAACAAAAAATGTTGAATTAAAGCTACCCATCTCGTCATGGGTGCGTTCAGTAAACTTAGGGAATTAATCATCTGGATTAACAATTTTGCATCCACTTGCAACTCAAAATGTTTCCCCCACAAAATATGCTGAAGTTTCTTCAGTATTTTTGCCACACCCTATAATTCCAATTTTGGTTGAGAATATCTTGATTTGACCTCAGTAAATACTACAGATTCATACCTAACTGGCTTGATGTAACCAGCTTTATCCATCTGAGACAAAACCGCCCCAGCTGCAACCTGACTTGAATCAACTGCTAAATAAATTCTGCCAGCATCTTTTCCATAATCCAACTTGTGCAGGACTAAATCCTTCCCCACAACCTCCTTCAACTTCAGAAACGCCTTCTCACACTCTTCATCCCACTCCCAGTCTGCATCCTTTCTTGTTAACCGTTTCAATGGAGCTGCCAAAGAAGAAAAGTCCTTGATAAACATTCTAACATATACACAAACGCCTAAAAACCCTCTAACTTCAGTTGTATTCTTGGGTCTTGGCCAGGACTGAATTTTGTTAACTTTCTTCTTGGACATAATCCTACCCTCTCCACATACCACATGGCCTAATATTTCTAAGGCTGGCACACAACATGAAAATTTTGAACCTGAAATAGTTAAACCAGCCTCTTCAATTCAAAACAAGATTCTTTTTAATGTAATTGCAAACTCCCAAATGAATTTGCGTATCCCAGGATTCTCTTCCAACACCTGGTTATCATAGTCGGTTGTTGGTCCCTTAATTCCTCCATCATCTATAAAGATTCTAGAATATTGTGGAATTTTGTCTTGAAGGATCCAAGCCATCTGAGCTTGATAAACTGCAACCAAATTTGTTGCTCCCTGAGGTAATCTTGTTAACTGTAAACGTCCTAGTGGCGTATTGAATGTAGTGAGAGGCCTTGAGTCCGGATGTAACTCTCTCTCATCATATCCACCCATAATATCTCCCAAACCATAACACACTCTCCCTGCAAACGCTTCAACAAACTCCTCAGCACTAGGTGGTATCCCAGCATCCTTTATTGTAACCCTATTTAATTCCCTAAGATCATGAACAACTCTAAGCTTGCCATTTGGTTTCTTGATACAAAATACTAGACTAGAATAACTTGACGATGATTGCTCATACAGTCCAGTGCGAATCCGTTCTCTGACAACTTCAATATAGGCTTCTTTTAATGCAGCCGGAATAGGAATCGGTTTCTGCTGCCACGGTTCATGATATACCACAGGAATCTTGTAAGGCTCCCCATAGGAATGCTTCAACACACCCCTCTCCTCTTCTACAAAAGCAATGGCTTTCACTCTCTTGACCATCACATCCAACAACAACTTCTTCTCTTCTCCAGACAACCAACAATCAGGTCCAAAATTAACAACACCCAGTCTCTCAAAAGTGCTTCTTGACATCTCAAAAAATTCAGGCTGATTCTTTACCAAGGGACCTTCATAAGGATCTCTTGATAACCTTGGTCTTCTCAAGGGTGGATTTAATTCGGCAGGTAGCGGTTCATTAATAGGTCCAACTTTATTTGCTACTTTCTTATATTTGGCTGCTTCCACATCTAAATAAACTTGAGGTAAAACATTTACTTTTGTTTCGCCATTAAAAATTTCATCAAATGAATCTTCTTCATTGTCAGAATCAGAATAAGAAAAATTAGAAAAATATTTTATTTCATTTTTAAATTTTACCCTTTTCTTCTTTCCCTCGTCTAATTTATAAACATATTTTCCAACAACTTTGCTTCCCTTATCCAACAGTAAATAGCCCGTAAAGAAAGTTGGCAGTTTAACCTCTTGCCAGAGGACCGGAATTGAATTTTCACCAAAATTATTTTTTTGTGTTTTAATTATACCGAGATTTTTTATTGAATTTTGATGTGATATTTGCAGTTTACCCTCTTGCTGGAGGTCATAAAACATACCCTTCCAATTTTTATCCAACCTAATTTGGCCAATTTTGCTTTTTTCACCATTTTTAAATTTAATAGAAAAACAGGGTAAATCCAATAAACATATAGAAAAGTACATAACGTATTTGCACTTCAAAGTAATATTAACAGAAAATAATTGAGAATACACTTGAATTATCTCCAAGTCAGCTGACCTATTGCAATCCGGGATCTCATTATGAGGAGAGATTACAACATTAGAGCGATCAGCCCCTTCTACCCCAAAAAATGAGGGCTTTCATCCCTTTCCAACAAACATAATTCACCAGAAGCCGTCCGTTTTATATGCCGCTTCTTGGTGCAAACACAACACTGGCACAGAGTAGTAATCCCTGGCCGTGTTTCCAAACCTTCATCTCCAGGAGGCGCTAACCGCATATGTAACCTCTGCATATCTTCACCAGTGATTTCCAAACTAATCCCCACGCCAGCTTGATACCCTATCCTGGCCTCAAAATCCATCAAAAAAGGACCACAAAGAACAGTTTTGACTGCTCCTCTGTCCACATAAAAGTGAACCTTACCAACAGATCCACCAATGCCTAACCTGACATGCTCAGCTGTACCCATCAGCTCTGTTGCATGCCCTCCAATGCCTCTGAGATTTCCTCCAGTTCCACTTTTAATTTGAAAGCCTATACTCGTTGCTTGCTCCAATGAAATTAAATTAATTTGAGACCCTGAATCGACCAAGGTGTTTACTTCTTTACCGTTAAGAGTTACCACCAGGTAACCCAGGGGAGCGGAAAAATGCGTATCTACATCTTCCCCAAACTTTTCAACATTTTCACAAATATATTCCACCTCTCCAGTGGAAACCCGATTTCTTGTCAAATGCTATTTTTGCTTTTCAGAAAGCGCCGGACTAATCGTAAATAACTCCCCCAAAGATAAGGGAATCTGAAGTTGATTCACCCTATTCAAAACTACGTCCATCACATTAGCTTGACCAGAAACTACTGGCCACTCATACTGGACCTTTGATTTAACAACCTTGGCCCTGGGTACCTCTTGAGGTCCAACCGAGCCATCTTCACCCCCCATTATAACATCTTTACTTTCTATAACCCTGACTCCGTCACCAGCTTCTTGCACTAATCCTGATCCATTGCTAGTCCTTCTTACACCCTCCATTGGGATGGGACCGCTAAAACTTGGTCTGGGTAGAGACGCCAACGGTACGTCCTCCTCAGAATCCAAATCATCTTCTGGCATAGGCTCACCATTTAAATCAAATTTGCCATAACTAGGGGGCCCCATATCAGCAATCCCCTTCTGCATTTTATATAATTCGTCCTTAGAGTAAGGGTTCAATTTGTTGGCAGCAGTTTGAGCACTAGAATTTTTGTCCTTAGAGTAAGGGTTCACTTTGTTATTTGCCTTGCCAGGATTATACCTCAATTAGCTCTAAATGCTACTCTTTGCCTTAGTAGCAGCTGCTCTTCTAGCAGCATTAACATTGTATTCGCCAGCCATACAGCTACCCTCCACCTGGGCAACCGTTTCCAGCTCTAAACCTCCAAAAGAAGTAGAAAATGTGGCTTTACTGACCTCTTTCTCTTTAACTTTGTCAGCTTTTCCACCATTACCATTACAATTTTTGCCACCCTTGGCATTAATATCTTCATCCGTCACATCTTCAAATCTGGCTCTCCTTTCAGCCGTTAAACTTCTTCTGACCAAATCAGAAGGAGACTGTCCATCACTGGGCTTGATGAACGAACCATCAAGAAATTTATAAACTTTACCATCAAAAAAAACTTGCCCAGCATCCATATCCTTATCAAGAGAAAAACAAACTGTTGCTCTGTGCCCCCCCCTATTACAATAGGAGCACACCTTTGGCTCATTGTAGCCACCTCTATAACTACTACCACCATTCCCACCATTTCTCCCATCGCCTGGGAAGCGGTTACCATTATTAGTGCCATTATAATTTCGACGTTCATAACCTCTAGATTGATAAGAAGTTGACTTTGACAAAGAAGCAATTGGGGCCTTGTTAGCCTTCTGTGTCTCTTGAACAAATATTTTTAATTGTTTAGTTAAATCAGCCAGGTGATCAACCATCTTATTATACACATTACCCTCAACTTTTGCAGCAGGTAATCCCATTTGTGCCTTCTTGGCCTCCTGGGCTTTGACCATAATATCGTTGTTTTCGGCCAAAACTTTACTAACCTTGCTAACATATTGAGTGCAGGACTCTTGATATTTTTCCAATTCTAACAACTTGAGATGGGCCTGAATGTTCTCTTTGATAACCTCCAGAGCCGGCAGTTTCTGCTCACCATTAGGCAGTTCATTCATCAAATCTTTTCTTGAAAGATCCTGTAAGACGTCCATTCAAATATCCCTACTGCATGCTGACCAAAACAAATCTTTTGCCTGGTTCTCATGCACTAACTCGTCCACCAGTATGAGATATTCCACCACTTAATCAAACTGAACACAGAGCTTTTTGAAGTCAGCCATAGAAGAAACTCCACCTTTTGCTTGCCAGTCTCCAACAATTTTATTGAGGTCCATCATAGTAAGCCTAACACCCCATCTATAAACCATAGCTTTAGAAAACTTAACCCAATCCTTGTCCTTGAATGACTGCATAGCAATATCCTCTTTATCCACCTCCCTATCAGCAATAAAAAACCTAACTTGCTTCACCATATCCACATGAGAAGCACCATCAACAGCAGCAGCAGCTTCATACCTGCTAATGAACCATTTAACCTCCTCCCCATCAAACTTTGGGCCATACCAAGAAACAATTCTAACTGAGGGAGTAAGAGGGTTAGAAGATCCAGAAACAACAGCAGAAGATATACCAATAAGTAAAGAAAAGCGTTAAAAACCATTAAAATAAACAAGCCTCTTGCAGGCTAATAACAAAGATCTATTAGAGTTCCAAAGAATAAGCCTCTTGCAGGCTAATAACAAAGTCCTTGACCCAAAAAAGTCCTAGAAAAAGCTAGAGATTTCAAAACCCACGTTGGGCGCCAACTATGGTAAGGTAAACTCTTACAGTTGCCTTGCTGTAAGCAGAATCTGGAGGAGATGTGTGGATTAAGTGGAAAACCCCATCCTTCCAATAAAAATAACAAAATGGGAATTCTAAATCACTAAGCTAACCAGTCTACTTGGATCTGATTTATAAAAATAATGAAACTCTGATATGTTTAAAGCTTATGGAGATTTAAATAAAAGTGGCTGTTGAGAAAGAAATACTGATTACAACAACTAAGGTGTGCCAGTGAAAGATCTGAAAAGATTGACTTTATGTTTTTAAAATAAATTTTTTTTTATGAGACAACAATAATCAAGTCCCAGTGATGAAGACCTTTCTAAAGATACCCTGTATGAAGTGTGATTTAAATTGTTGAGTAGTATTTCTAAAATCTTATATATAAAATATAAAGTTATAAGGGTATTACAATTTTATTTAATTTGTTGAGTAATAAAAAATGAGACCGTGGTGGTTAAAGATTAAGCTGTCTGATGTATATATTATTGTATGATGATCCTCAATTTCGAGTCTGAGAGGCTCTTAAGTATACCTAGTCACATGCCTAAGTTTCCCCTCCAGAGCTCAGCCAGAGCCCATCTGAAGCCCTTATGGAGCTCGTACGGAGTCCGTCCAGACCTCCGGACTCAATTAGAACCTTTAAAACTATAACAAAAAATCTAGAAAAATTACACATGATAGAGCTACTTCCCCTTTACATTCCCAACTAATTTTCGTAGCCTGCGCAGCTCTAACCACCCCGTGAAAATTCATCAAAGTTAAGTATTTTATAAAAACATAAATATTTCTATAAAACTTTAAAATTCATTTAAAAATAAAAGAAAAATAATAAAAATTAAGGAAACATTTCCCAAGGTTCTTGAGTGACTTGACTTGATACTTATAAACTTTTCAGAACGCAAAAATAATTTTTCTCCGTAAATTAAATTGTTTTCGCGTAGGCATTTGCTTTTGACCAATTTCTTCATATTTAAAATTCAAATAAATTAAATAAAACCCTTTTATAAAAATAATATCGCCAATCTTGCACACCGTAATAACTCTATTTACTTATTAAGGTTCCATACTAAACTTTAGGCTACCACACCGGTATGCGTTAGGCACACAAGTTTTTGCTATACTTATAATATTAAAACATAATGGTGACAAAAAATCAATCAAATGATAAATATGAGTGAGGCACAAAGATCAAATACCAGTGGACATGTTTATAATAAATACCAGATGAACTGAAGAAAAATTCCACCCTAGCTACTCTCCATCATAAAAGTGTCCAGCACAAGTTCGGCTGAACTTGTGCTGGACACTTTTGGTCACATGCAGTCTGATGTGAACAATTCTCTCTATTGCAAAGAAAATGAAATTTTCTTCAATAATTTCACTAGAAGATGTTTGATATGGAAAAATTGTCATCCTGAAGTTTTAGTAAAGCTCATGTAGATTTTTTTTTATTTATACAAAAAATTAATTATAGTCCAAGTTTAGTGCCACTGGTGGGCCTTCACCCCATCATGTCTACTTGCTCTTGATGGCAGGAATTTTACTTTAATTTTTTATTTCATATTTGATCCCTTTTATTTTATTTTTTTATCCCTCATATTGCTTTTGGATATCAATTTATTTTTTGTAAAACAAATCATGTTTATATTTTTTTACCTTTATTTAATAATATTATAAAAGGTGTAACATCACCCGGTATGCGTTTGGCACACGAGTTTTTGCTATACTTATAATATTAATAACATAATGGTGACAAAAAATCAATCAAATGATAAATATGAGTGAGGCACAAAGGTCAAATACCAATTAATCAATAGTTCTTTATAATATTATAAATTTTTTGATTAAATAAAATGGTAATAATGAATTATATTTTTCATCCACCATTCCACTCTAATGATTCCCACTGCACAAAAAGGGTTCACTCAGTCCTTTCTTTACTACTTGTGCATATATTTTATTGGCCATAGTACTACAATTTTTTGTAGTGATTATCCCACATCTGATTCAGGAATATTTTTGAACAATATAAGTTTTTTTTACAAAAGACCTTATGATATCCAATATCCCACAAAAAATACAACCTGTTTTTGTATTAAAACCCATTAATTATTAAGAAATTGTTAAAATAATTAGATTAGACCCTGGCACAGCTAGATCCATACCAACTGACCTAAAGTCTTTTCAATATTGAAAACAATTAAATAAAATTATGATATCATACTAAATTATGGGCACCAACCATAATTCAGCACTTCTAATTTGCTCTGCTACAAAATGAGTGCATGTAGCATTTTTCTAACATCGGACTGTTTTTCTTCCTTCCCTCACACCTTTAGTCCAGAATGAAAATTTAGTATGAGTTTTGGTCAAAATGGTTTGCCAGTGTTATCTGTATGCAATATGAATTCATATTGCATATTTCTATTTATGCATAAAATATACTGGTTAAGCATCATTTTTTTTGCATTTTTCAATCATTATGCAAATTTATGCATATTCATATGCATATTCATTATAAAGATTTATATGCATATTAATATATTTTATTCATATACGTATATGCACCTTTTTTTTGCATATTCAATATGCATATTTTTAATGCATATTCAATATGCATATTTTTATGCATATTTTTATCCATATTTTTATGCATATTCAATATGCATATTTTTATGCATAATCACTATGCATATTTATTCTTCATAGTCATTATGCATACACTTTGGATAGGCATTTAACATCAATTTTTAACATGCAATAAGTATCCACCATGCAAATTCTAATGCATATGCATCTATATCATACACGCAAAATATATTCAAGTTTAATATTTGAATATTAAGGTATGCTAAGTGATTTTATTCAACATTTTGCCAAACCTGAGATTAACTGATGTTCAATGTGGTTCCTAAGCTCTGATCAAGGAGGGATTGTTCTGGATTCAATCTGTGACAGTTTATTTTTTCAATGTTTTTTCATCAGATTTAAAAACATATTTCTGACAGTTTCAGGCTGGTTTCCAAACAGTTTCCTGACAAATTCCTGATAGTTTCAAATAGAGGGAACTGCTAGCAGTTCACCCCCAGATTTCCCATGGTGATATGAATCAAAAGTTATGTATGGTGTTTTTTCCCTGATTACGGAGTAGAATGTGTGACAAGGTAATAGCAGGAATATATTAGCATAGAATAAAAAATAAAAAAAATCACATAGTTACTGTGAGAAACCCAGCTGACGCTGCCGGCCAATTTAGAAAAGAACCTCCCGCAGGGTCGGCACAATGCTGTCACCAGACAACCTACGCACAAGGTCGAGGATGTTCCTGAAAGTAAGATGAGGGATTTAGAAACTTCTTCGAAGCACAGAGGAATGATTCAAGGAAGTGATTCGAAGGTCACTCAAAGTAAGAGCTACAGGTTTGAGGTATGTTCAAGAAGAATTATAATATAGTTTTAAAGGTAATAGGAATTCTTAAGATCTCACGAAGGGTTGGAAACTCAATAATCAAAGATTTAGGATTTAGAAATGATTATTGAGAAAATAAAAGAAAGATACAATAACAATGATTTAACTTAAAGATTTTACCACTATTAAATGTAAATACGTTTTATAATTTAATTCTAAGGAATATCGAACCAAATACCCAACCCTTTTATATCCTTAATTCCTCCTCACATTGACCTCCTTCTCATTGCACCATTCCCATACCACAGACCATTACTAACATACACTTAGACCCTCTTTGCTAATATCCGTCCATGCTCAATTTACCCCTTTTAATTAATTAACAAATTTTTAATTAAAACTAATAAGGTACTATTACGTTGATCATAGTGCTGTGCGTCGCTTATTGAAATTGAGACTAAGGCACACTATTGAGAGATTGACTAATTTAGATTTAGAGTTTAGGCTAGCACAGTTGAATAGTAAGTACACAAAGGGGTATCGCAGTTGCTATGGAGAATTGCTTTCTGCGCTTCGAGTATAGATTTAGAACTCAATATTATTGATTTAATGAGCTGCTTTTGCCTCGAGTGTCACGTGGCGCGTGACAGATGCCCGGGTATAAGAATTGCGAGCTCCGTTGAGCTTGAGCCATCTTCTCACACTAGTTTCCCTTTCCTCTCTATATATTTTTTTCTTATTTATTAATTTCCTCATTATAATGAATTGTCCTACTCCAACACCTATGCCTTCACACCCTAAAGCGGATGGGGGAATGGTTACGCGGCAGTTTTCCCAGGCTTGCACGGCTTGTGAAGCTATGGAATACTTCTGTGTCAAAAGTACGGCGACTCGAGGCCCTCGCCTGAAATGCGAGTTTTGCCGTTGGCGACGAGTGGCGTGCAATGCGTTGACGAAGAACGCAGAGATTGAACGACGATTCACCAAGACCAAGTTTTGGGTGATCCCTAAAACAAAAGAGGTGGTCGAAGACATTTGGGATGTCTCAGTTGGAGACAATCAATCGGTGGGGGAGAACCATAAGGAGCTTAATAACGAGATCACAACCTGGGTAACCAAGGCCACAAGTTCGAAACGGGGTGTCGAAGAAGAGATCGACGAATTGGTGGAGGAAGATAAGGATGAAGTCCCTGTTCCAGGGTGGACACCCAAGAAACAACAGGTGGTCATTGAAGATGACAAGGATGAGAGAGAAGCAGAGGTAGAGGTGGCTCCAAGGTTGTTCTTAGAACCTGACCCCATCTTCGAAGTAAGTTTTAGTTGTTGTTTTTTTTTTTTTTTTTAGGGATGAGGTTACTGATGAGTTCTTGTTTAGACATCGAATACTATTGAAGACCCAATTGGGGAACCTGCGTCGCTTTTGCCAACTGAGGCAAACCCTCCGGTCACGGGTGGAATCGAAGAACCTGAGGAAACGCTGGACCATGTTTGGTCAAAGAAGCCTCGTCAGGGTCGACGAGTTAGGTTCGCAGAAGAGTTGTGTGGGGAGGTCGATACAATTATTGACGCTGCTTCCTTCGACCTGGCAGAGGAACTGTTGGAGATTGGAGAGGTGGTCCCGGTAGGAGAGGAGGAGGTATTTGAGAAATGCAGGAAGGAGATAAGGGTAATTTTGGAGAAGATGAAAAGATTGGTTTGAGAAAAATTAAAAGAGAAAAATTTGAAATGAAAAGGAGAGATCTAAAGAAGTAGAAATGTAGAATTGTATTTAGTTTTATTTTTTTTTATTTTTTTTTGTATTATTTTATTGTATTTAAGGTGAATATTATTTTTTATAAGATTTGGGAGAGAGAGAAAAGTTTTAAATAAATTTTGCTTTTAGAATTTGAAAGAAGAAATTTAAATAAAGAAAGAAAAAGAAAGAAGTTATTAATTGAAGGAAGTTTTAAGTTTAAAAGAAAAATTTATGTAAGAGAAGAGACAAAGAAGAAACAAATGGTTGGTGATTGAGATGAGTTTGTTGAAATGAGAATTTAATGAAAGAAGAATTTGTTACTTGCGAAAAGTTGTTTATTGATTTTTTAGGAATTTTAGATAGTTGAAACGAGAGAAAAAAACAGAATTAGGATTTAAAGAGAATTTGAAAAAGAAGAATAATTTGTTTGAAGAATTTTATAAGGAGATTTAGAGGTTGAAGTTAAGTTCGAGGAAATGGTTGTGTCGTACAAGATTTTGATGATTCAAAGGAAAGAAAGTTTAAAGAGTGAATAAATTTTAGAAAAGAAAATTTTAAAGAGAATTTTAAATTTAAGAAAAGAATGTATTTAGAGAATTGAAAAAGAAAAGAGAAAGAAAACATTTAGAGAGATTTAAAAGTTTTTTTTTTATATTTTATTTTATTATTTATGTTTAATCTTTTTGTTTTTATTTTTATTTTTGTTTATTTATTTATTTTATTTTATTTTTTTATATTAAAATTTTATTTTATTTTTAATTTTAAATTTTAATTTTATATATTTTTTTAATTTTGATTTTGATTTTAGTTGGTTTTGGAGAAAATTTTATAGAAGGAGAAGAAAGAAAAGAAGAGAGAAAAAAAAACAAGGCTAAGAAATTTAAGAGGTGTTTTAGATTTTTTAAGAGAAAGAGAAAAAAGAAAGAAAAGAAAAAAAAAAGAAAAAGAAAATTTAAAATAAAAGAAATTTTAAGGTTTTGGTTTTAAAGGATATTTCAAATGATAAGATTTTAGAAGTTCAGGGGCGTTAGAAACATTGATGGCTTGTTCCCAGGATGTTTTGTCTGAGTCATTGAGGAAGCCTTCCCATTCCACAAGGTATTGAAGTTTCCCCTTGCGCATTCTTGAATCAAGGATAGGACTTACTTCCCACTCTAGATGATCTTCTACTTCGACCAGTTCCAGAGGGGGTTGGTTCTTGCCCTGGTATATTTCTTGAGCCAGTTCCAGGTGAGATACATGGAAAACAGGGTGAATCGCCTGCCATTTAGGAGGTAACTTGAGTCGAAATGCAGTTTTAGAGACTTCAGAGTTGATTTCAAATGGTCCCAAGCGCTTTTCAGCCAGTTTCTTTGATGGTCGTGTTGTTCGAATGTTTTGTGCTTCGAGCCATACTTTGTCGCCTGGTTTAAAGGAAGGAGCAGATTGTCGATGTTTGTCGGCCTGTTCCTTGTATCTTCGAATCACTGATTCCAAATTTGTTTTAAGTTCTTCTTGGAGTTGTGATATAGTTGAAGATAATGTTCTGCAGGATGATTAGTTCCTGCATGGATTGAGTTGAATCGAGGATGTTGTCCATAAATGGTTTTGAAGGGAGATTGTCGTGTCAAAGAATGAGTCAAAATATTATAAGCAAATTCAGCCAGTGGTAACCATGTGGTCCAATCGTCTTGTTGGTAACTGACATACATTCGAAGATATTTTTCAAGGATTTGGTTAACTCTTTCTGTTTGACCGTTGGTTTCAGGGTGATAGGCTGTGGAGAGGTTCCTCGTGATATTGAGTTGTTGACACAGTTGGGTCCAGAATGTGGATACAAACAATGAGCCTCTATCTGAAATAATATCATTTGGTAAGCCATGTTTGGAAAATACATATTCTAGTAACAATTTTGACAAATCTTCTGCTGTAGCAGTAGTAGTGGTTTTAATGAAAATAGACATTTTTCAAAATCTATCTACTATTACTAATATAGCATCAAAATCATTTGAAAAAGAATGTTGAGAAATGAAATCTATCGATAAAGATTCCCAAGTTTTAGAGGGAATAGGAAGTGGTTGAAGCAACCCATGCTTCTGGTGACGGGGAGCCTTATTCCTATTAAATTCGTAACAAGCTTTTATATAGGCCTTGGTTTCCCTGGTCATACCTGGCCAGAAGAAATCCCTTGCTATTAACTGGTAGGTTTTATCAACACCAAAATGACCAGCTAATGGAGAATCATGTCGACTGTTGAAAATCCATAATTTTATCTCATTGTTGTCGGGTATGACTACTCTACCTTCGAAGAATAATAGACCTGATTCAATACTAAATCTTTTGGCCCCTTGCTTAGAGAGTATTTTGTCTTTTAACCCTAAACAATAATTGTCCTTCGACTGAGCTTCGAGGATGTTGGATAGTGGATTTCGAAAAGATTGAATTGTCATCAAATTAATTTGATGAGTGGTTAACATTGATTCGTTGAAAATTGATTTCACATTTGCTGGGTTCTTGTCAGCAAATGCGTCCCCCCGTTGTGGATAAATGTTGTCCCAACGTGACAAGATATCTGGGACAATGCAGTTTTTACCTGGGCGATAGGAAATAGAGAAGGGAAATTCAGACAAAAATTCAGCCCACCTGGCTTGACACCTGGTTAACACTTTGGAAGACATGAAGTATTTTAAAGCATTATGATCTGTTAAAATTTGAAAAGGACTATCTAGGCTGAGAAGAAAAGAACGCCATTTTTTAAGACAATGGATAATAGCTAAAAGCTCTTTGTCATGAATTTCATAATTTAATTCTGCGGCTATGAGTTAGCGTGACTGAAAAGCAACAGGATGAAACAAGTTTGTTTCAGGATTTAATTGGGAGATGACCTCTGCAATAGCATAATCGCTCGCATCTGTCTCAACTATTGTCGAAGCAGAAGGATCAAAATGTCAAAGAATTGGGGCTGTGGTGAAGGCCGTTTTTAGTGCTTCGAATTCCTTTCGGGCTGTAGAAGTAAAAACAAAAGGAATGTCTTTTCTAAGAAGAGAAGTAAGATTGGAAATAGTTTTAGAGTAATCTTTAATAAATCTTCTATAGAAGTTTGCAAACCCCAAAAATCCTTGGAGCGATTAAATGGTTTTGGGCTCAGGCCATTCCAGGATTTTCTGGACTTTTTTGTCATCCATGACTAAACCGTCAGTGGACAACGTTAAACCCAAAAAATCAATTGATTTGAGGTGGAATTTGCATTTATTATGCTTGGCATAGAGACCATGATCCAAAGACAATTTTGGACCTGTCGAACATGATGAATATGTTCATCTAGTTTTTTCGAGAATATTAAAATATCATCTAAATAGACAACTACGAATTGTTCAACAACATCTTGAAAGATGTCATTAACAAAAGTTTGAAAAGTTGAAGGTGCATTACACAATCCAAAAGGCATAACTAAATATTCAAAACTACCAAATCTAGTGCGCATTGCAGTCAGTGGTTCATGACCTTCTGCAATGCGAATCAGATTGTAAGCGCCTCTAAGATAAATTTTAGAAAATAAATTAGCACCATTGAAAAGGGTAAGAAGTAATGACATAGGAGGAACAGGATATGCATTTTTCTTAGTGACTGTGTTGAGCTTTCTATAGTCAACACACAACCTAAGACTACCGTCCTTCTTTTTTACAAAGAGTACAGGGGAGCCAGTTGGAGATTTACTGGCTCTGATGAAACCTTTGGCTACATTCTCTGCAATGTAGTCTCGAAGAACTTGAGATTTGTCCTTTGACAAAGAATAGACAGGACCTTCCGGAGGTACTGGGCCTATTAACTCTATTTGATGGTCGTAGGGTCGATGAGGTGGTAACTTATCGGCCTTGCGGATTAAGAAAACATAAAGGAAATCGTGGTAGATTTCTGGTAGAGTTGATTTAATGGCTTCAACGTTGATTTGGTTTTCCTCTTCACCTTTGAGAGAATCTGTCGAGGGGATACCTGAATTGAGAGAGCAGAAGTTGATTACTTTGAGGCAATTTAAATCCTCTTCGAGTGAAGTCATCGAGCTAGAAGGGTTAGCCAATTTCTCATTTAGAGAAAGATCAGATGTTTGCAAGTCATCTGGCAGAGATTTGTCCTCTAGCAGAACGTTGTCAGGTGGGTTGTTTAACTCCCTATTGACCTGCATTGAAGAATCAGAAATATACTTAGAGCGTGGGGTGATCAATGCCTTAGTCCAATGAATTTCATGATTCCAATGCGTTAAAAAGTCATGGCCAAGAATGGTATCGTCCATCCTTGGGGCGTCCAAGACTGATAATTCCCACTTGAAGGGGGGAAAGTTCGGAAAGTTGAAAACCCATAAAACTTTCTTACTTACCTAATATTTGGATTCCTCTGATTCGACCAAATAGATTGGAGTTCGATCGACATCTGTGAATGTTAGTTGAAGCTTCTTGGTAAAAGATAATCTAACAAAAGAAATTGAAGCTCCAGAGTCTATAAGACAAATGAAGGGGATATCCTCCTTAAAAAGAATGAATCTCATGCAGTTTAAGGCAACTCCAGTCCTTAAGAAATGGAGGTTCTGTGCACTGGGAGAGATAAGATAGTTTGCTTTGCACACAAGTAAACTATCTACTAGTTTTTTGACTTCGAACTAGTACCTTCTCTTTCCTTCAACTTTACACAGTCTTCCAACTTGTGCTTACCCCCAAAATACATACATAACCCATTATCTGCTCGTCTCTTCCTCTCAGCCTCTTTAAGTTCCCCTTTAGGATCCAGTACTTTACTGATATTGCCTGGAGTCGAGCCTTTTGGTCGAGTTTTATCCTTTCTTTATTGGGTTTGGATTGAGTCGAGGAGGATTGATTTGTTTGTGGGTGTGAAGAAGATCCCAATTTAGAGTTTAGGCCTTGAGATTTGTTGGCGTATCAACGATGTTGAAGTCGTCCTTGATAAACGTCATC
Source organism: Hemileia vastatrix (assembly GCA_030280995.1). NCBI lineage: Eukaryota > Fungi > Basidiomycota > Pucciniomycetes > Pucciniales > Zaghouaniaceae > Hemileia > Hemileia vastatrix. Next base: position 26,663,155 of record JASXTE010000013.1, read on the forward strand.
AAGTTTGAGGGTTTGATCTATTAAATCCGTTAAAGTAGTCATCTTCTGACCGTGAAGATTTAATTGATCCAGAATCCTTGAAGGAAGTCCTTTCTTGAAATGATACTTAAGGGAAGCATCATTCCAACCTACTCAAGTTTGAAGTGCTCTGAAGTTTGAGATATATTCAGAGGCTTTACCATTATCACTGATGCGAAGAAAATCAAGTTCAATTTCTGCGTTGTCAGTTTCATTAGGGTCCCCAAACAACGTAAAAAGTTGGTCTTCGAACTTTTCCCAAGTATTGATAAGTAAGTGTGTTTCTGTCGGAGAAAGCATGAGCAGATAAGGTTTGAACCATCTTGCTGCTTTCCCAGCTAGGAATGAAGAAGTGTAAACAACCTTTGATCAGTCGCTATTAAAGGTTTGAGGGTCATTATGGAACAGTAGCTTGCAGGTTTGCAAGAAGGGTTGCAATCTGTCGGGGTGATCTCAGTTGAATTTGTCAGGAGATTTCATAGAAGGAGTTTTGAACTTAGATTCCTCTGAAGACGTTGGATTTGAAAGGGTTTTCATGAAAAGTCTCATGAAATCTTCCAGAGAGTTAGATGGTCCAGGTTCTGAGGATTGACCAGAAGGGTGATTGGCAGGGGCGGATGGTGCCTCGTGCATTGTATCCTCTCCTTCTTCTTCATCAATAGAATCCTTAAACTCTTGTGGGATGTCTTCTACAGATTGAACTGAATGTTTCTGTTCCCTAAGGTCAAGTGGTTCCAAAGAGTGAGTGCGGGAAACAGATCTTGTGGCTGTTGGCCTGCCCCTAGCGCGAGCTCTAGTAGTAGCGCCCATAGGAGGAGTGCGTTGAACAGGTGCCATTTTATAATTTTAAAAACACCTAAAAGGACATAGTAGTGCAAAGAATGAGAACTACGGAGAATTAAATTATACTGTCACCGGATGACCTACGCACAAGGTCGAGGATGTTCCTGAAAGTAAGATGAGGGATTTAGAAACTTCTTCGAAGCACAGAGGAATGATTCAAGGAAGTGATTCGAAGGTCACTCAAAGTAAGAGCTACAGGTTTGAGGTATGTTTGAGAAGAATTATAATATAGTTTCAAAGGTAATAGGAATTCTTAAGATCTCACGAAGGGTTGGAAACTCAATAATCAAAGATTTAGGATTTATAAATGATTATTGAGAAAATAAAAGAAAGATACAATAACAATGATTTAACTTAAAGATTTTACCACTATTAAATGTAAATACGTTTTATAATTTAATTCTAAGGAATATCGAACCAAATACCCAACCCTTTTATATCCTTTATTCCTCCTCACATTGACCTCCCTCTCATTGCACCATTTCCATACCACAGACCATTACTAACATACACTTAGACCCTCTTTGCTAATATCCGTCCATGCTCAATTTACCCCTTTTAATTAATTAACAAATTTTTAATGAAAACTACTAATGTACTATTACGTTGATTATAGCGCTGTGCGTCGCTTATTGAAATTGAGACTAAGGCACACTATTGAGAGATTGACTAATTTAGATTTAGAGTTTAGGCTAGCACAGTTAAATAGTAAGTACACAAAGGGGAATCGCAGTTGCTATGGAGAATTGCTTTCTGCGCTTCGAGTATAGATTTAGAACTCAATATTATTGATTTAATGAGCTGCTTTTGCCTCGAGTGTCACGTGGCGCGTGACAGACGCTGCGGTAGAAGAGTCAGCTGTTTGCACGTAGTGTTATTTTAGTAATTTTGATTTTCTCTTTATGTAAAATTCTACCTAGTACACAACAATTTTCAAAGTGAAGGAAATATTTTTGTGATTGTTTTTTTACAAAATATTAACCTTATTTTTGGATTTAACTTTGATTTTTGCAGTGATTTTTTAAATAATTATGTTCAAATATGGATTACTTTTCTTATAGTCCATAACTAAGAATCTTTACTAAAATTGAATAATTATAGAATAGTTAGATATAACTCAGAGGGCATTTGATGAAAAAATAATTAAGATGCTTGTATGTGCATTAGAATTTTTTCTATGATAGAAAATATTCTGATAAACATGCATGCATTTTTGTAAAAATGCAGAGAGTATACAGAATACAAATAAAGTAGACTGCATAGCTTTTAATTAATATATAATTTATCTGATTAAAAAGTAAAAATTTTAACTTAAATAATTTCTGCACATATTCAATCATATTCTTTTGATAAAAAATTTAGCTTATATAAGCTAGTGCCTTGCAAAAAAGAATACCTTAAATTGGTAACTTAAAGCAGCTAACTTATTCCAACATTTATCACAATTAAAATGCCTCCATTTTTTCATGTATGTCAATTTCAAGAGCTTGGATGTGTCAATAGAATTATCAAACTTCTTCTGGGTCCTTTGAAGTTGGTATGGCTTTTAAAAGCTCTAATTCTTACGCAAAACATCAAGAGGAAAGAAATAGGAAGGCCTAGATGGTTCTTTCTTCGAAAAATCCACTTAAACTTGGAAGTTCCAGATACACAGAAACCTTAAGATGTATATCTATATTTCAAAGTGAGAATAAAAGTCTTTATGATGTTTTGATGATTTATTACATACACCACGGGAAATCTGGGGGTGAACGGCTAGCAGTTCCCTCTTTTTGAAACTATTAGGAATTTGTCAGGAAACTGTTGGGAAACATCCTGAAACTGTCAGAAAGATGTTTTTAAATCTGATGAAAAAACATTGAAAAAATAAACTGTCACTGATTGAATCCAGAACAATCCCTCCTTGAGCAGAGCTTAAGAACCACATTGAACATCAGTTAATCTCAGGTTTGGCAAAAGGTTGAACAACATCACTTAGCATACCTTAATATTCAAATATTAAACTTGAATATATGTTGCGTGTTTGATATAGATGCATATGCATTTGAATTTGCATGGTGGATACTTATTGCATGCTAAAAATTGATGTGAATTACCTATCCAAAGTGTATGCATAATGACTATGAAGAATAAATATGCATAAAAAATATGCATAAAAATATGCATAAAAATATGCATATTGAATATGCATAAAAATATGCATAAAAATATGCATATTGAATATGCAAAAAAAAGGTGCATATACGTATATGAATAAAATATATTAATATGCATATAAATCTTTATAATGAATATGCATATGAATATGCAAAAAATATGCATAATGATTGAAAAATGCAAAAAAAATGATGCTTAATGAGTATATTTTATGCATAAATAGAAATATGCAATATGAATTCATATTGCATACAGATAACACTGGCAAACCATTTTGACCAAAACTCATACTAAATTTTCATTCTGGACTAAAGGTGTGAGGGAAGGAAGAAAAACAGTCTGATGTTAGAAAAATGCTACATGCACTCATTTTGTAGCAGAGCAAATGAGAAGTGCTGAATTATGGTTGGTGCCCATAATTTAGTATGATATCATAATTTTATTTAATTGTTTTCAATATTGAAAAGACTTTAGGTCAGTTGGTATGGATCTAGCTGTGCCAGGGTCTAATCTAATTATTTTAACAATTTCTTAATAATTAACGGGCTTTAATACAAAAACAGGTTGTATTTTTTGTGGGATATTGGATATGATAAGGTCTTTTTTAAAAAAAACTTATATTGTTTAAAAATATTCCTGAATCAGATGTGGGATAATCACTACAAAAAATTGTAGTACTGTGGGCAATAAAATATATGCACAAGCAGTAAAGAAAGGACCAAGTGAACCCTTTTTGTGCAGTGGGAATCATTAGAGTGGAATTGTGGATGAAAAATATAATTCATTATTACCATTTTATTTAATCAAAAAATTTATAATATTATAAAGAACTATTGATTAATTGGTATTTGACCTTTGTGCCTCACTCATATTTATCATTTGATTGATTTTTGTCACCATTATGTTATTAATATTATAAGTATAGCAAAAACTCGTGTGCCAAATGCATACCGGGTGATGTTACACCTTTTATAATATTATTAAATAAAGGTAAAAAAATATGAAAATGATTTGTTTTACAAAAAATAAATTGATATCCAAAAGCAATATGAGGGATAAAAAGGTAAAATTAAAGGGATCAAATATGAAATAAAAAATTAAAGTGAAATTCCTCCCATCAAGAGAAAGTAGACATGATGGGGTGAACGCCCACCAGTGGCACTAAACTTGGACTATAATTTCTTTTTTGTAAAAATAAAAAAAAATCCACTGGAGCTTTACCAAAACTTCAGGATGACAATTTTGCCATATCAAACAACTTCTAGTGCAATTATTGAAGAAAAATTCATCTTCATTGCAATAGAGAGAATTGATCACATCAGACTGCATGTGACCAAAAGTGTCCAGCACAAGTTCGGCCCAACTTGTGCTGGAAACTTTTATGATGGAGTTTAGCTAGGGTGGAATTTTTCTTCAGTTCAGCTGGTATTTATTATAAACATGTCCATTGGTATTTGATCTTTGTGCCTCACTCATATTTATCATTTGATTGATTTTTTGTCACCATTATGTTTTAATATTATAAGTATAGCAAAAACCCATGTGCCAAATGCATACCAGGTGATGTTACACCTTTTATAATATTATTAAATAAAGGTAAAAAATATGAAAATGATTTGTTTTACAAAAAATAAATTGATATACAAAAGTAATATGAGGGATAAAAAGGTAAAATTAAAGGAATCAAATATGAAATAAAAAATTAAAATAAATATACTGCCATCAAGAGCAAGTAGACATGTTGGGGCAAATGTCCACCAGTGAGGCTAAACTTGGACTATAATTGCTTTTTTGAAAAACAAAAAAGTGCCAATCTGAGGTTTAAAAAAACTTCAGCATAACCATTTAGCCATATCAAACAAATTCTAGTTCAATGATTGAGAGAGAATTGATCACAGCAGACTGCATGTGACAAAAAGTGTCCAGCACAAGTTCGGCCGAACTTGTGCTGGACACATTTATGACGGAGAGTAGCTAGGGTAGATTTTTTCTTCAGTTAATCTGTTATTTCTTATAAACATGTCCATTGGTACTTGATCTTTGTGCCTCACTCATATATATCATTTGATTAATTTATTGTCACCATTATATTATTAATATTATAAGTATAGCAAAAACTCGTGTGCCAAATGCATACCGGGTGATGTTACACCTTTTATAATATTATTAAATAAAGGTAAAAAAATATGAAAATGATTTGTTTTACAAAAAATAAATTGATATACAAAAGCAATATGAGGGATAAAAGGGTAAAATTAATCTCAAAGAGATCAATTATGAAAAACAAAATACTAGTAAAATTCTTGCTCTCAAGAGCCAGTAAAAGTGTTGAAAAAAATGGGAGCCATCAGGGCTAAATTGTAATAAGTGACCTTTTTTTTAAAGATAAAGAATTATACACCTGAGGTTGGGAAGAACAACAGGTGGATGATTCAGCTAAACAAAACTGCTTGTAGTGAAGTTTAATAAAAAAATGTTTTTTTGTTGCCATATAGAGGATTGATCCCATCTGACTGCTCGTGACTAAAAGTGTCCAGCACAAGTTCGGCCAAACTTGTGCTGGACACTTTAATGATGGAGAGTAGCTTGGGTGGAAATTTTCTTAAGTTCGTTCATCTTGTATTTCTCATAAACATGTCTACTGGTATTTGATCAGTCTGTATCTTTCATATTTATCATCCGATTAATATTTTATCACCATTATATTATTAATATTATTAGTATAGCAAAAACTTGTGTGCCAAATGCATACCATGTGAAGTTATACCTTCAATAATTTTTTAAAATAGATGTAAATAAATATGGAAAGGAATAGTTTTACAAAAATTAAATAGAAATTTAAAAGTAAAAAGTGGAATAAAAGAGTAAAATAAAAGTCAAAGAGTTAAAATATGAAAAAAATACTGGTAAAATTCCTGCTATCAAGAGCCAGTAGAGGTGTTAAAGCAAATGGGAGCCATCAGGGCTTAATTGTAATAAGTGAACTTTTCTTTAAAGATAAAAAATTATACACCTGATATTGGGCAGAACAGCAGGTGGATGATTCAGCTAAACCAAACTACTTCTAGTGAAATTTGATAAAAAAATTTTTTTGTTGCCATACAGATAATTGATCCCATCTGACTGAACATGACCAAAAGTGTCCAGCACAAGTTTGGCAAAACTTGTGCTGGACACTTCTATGATGGAGAGCGGCTGGGGTAGAATTTTTCTTCAGTTCATCTGGTATTTCTTACAAACATGTCTACTGGTATTTTATCTTTGTGCCTCACTCATACATATTGTGTGATTAATTTTTTGTCTTAATTTTATTATTAATTATATAAGTATAGCAAAAAATTGTGTGCCAAATGCATACTGAGTGATGTTACACATTTTATAATATTATTAAAAAAATGTATAAAAATATTAAAATAATTTATTTTAAAATTTATTAATTGATATCCAAGAGCAATATGAGGAATAAAAAATTAATTTAAAGCAATCATATATGAAAAAAGAAATCCAAGTATTATTGCTAATATCAAAGGCCAGTAGAGATGTTGAAGCAAATGAGAGCCGTCAGGGATAAATTGTACTTAATTGATTGTTTTATAAAGATAAAAAATTGTGTACCTGTGGTTTGGATGAACTCTAGATGGATAATTCAGCTATATCAAACTACATCTAGTGAATTTTCTTATCAAATAACTTTTTTCATTTCCATAGAGAGAATTGATCCCATCTGACTGCACCTGACCATAAGTGTCCAGCACATGTTCGGCTGAACTTGTGCTGGACACTTTTATGATGGAGAGTAGCTAGGGTGCAGGTCTTCTTCAGTGCAACTGTTATTTTTTTAAAACATGTCAAATGGTATTTGATCTTTCTGTGTTATTCATATTTTATTATCTGATTAATTTTTTGTCATTACAATTTTATTAATTTTATTAGTACAGAAAAAACTTGTGCGCCAAATTCATGCCATGTTATATTACACCTTTTATAATATTATTAAAAAATGTTAAAAAAATATGAAAATGATTTCTTTTCCAAAATTATAAATTAATATCCAAATGTAACATGAGTGATAAGAAAGTAAAGTAAAAGAGATCAAATATGAAAAAGAAAAATTCAAAAAAATTTCCTGCCTTCAAGAGCCAGTAGAGGTGTTGAAACAAATTGGTGCCACCAGGGCTAAATTTAATAAAATTTAATTTTTTTAAAGATAAAAAATTTTTCACCTGAGGTTTGGAAAAACTCAAGGTGGATAATTTAGCCATACCAAACTACTAATGTAATTATTTAGAATTTTTTTTAATTTAATTTCCACAGAGAGAATTGATCCCATCTGACTGCACCTGAACAAAAGTGTCCAGCACAAGTTCGGCCGAACTAGTGCTGGACACTTTTATGATGGAGAGTAGCTAGGGTGGAAGTGTTTCTCAGTACATCAGTTTTTTGTTTTTCACATTTCTATTGGGTTTTTAACTTTTTTTTATCATTCATATTTATCTTATAATTAATTTTTTGTCACCATATATATTATTAATGTTTCTAGTATAGCAAAAACCTGCATGCCAAATGCAAAATTGGTGATGTTACAACTTTAATAATATTATTATATAAAGTTAAAAAAATATGAATATGTTTAGTTTTTAAAAAAATAAATTGATATTTAAAATTAAAAAGAGTAATAGAAAATTAAAATGAAAGTAAATGGGATCAAATACAAAATAAAAAATACAAGTAAAATTTATACTATCAAGAGCCAGAAGTGGTGTTGGGACAGTTGGGAACCCCTAGGTCAAGACTTGGTCTAAACTTACTTTTATGTATAGCTAACAAATTTTGAACTGAGGTTTGGACAGATATCCAGGGGACAATTTTACAATATTAAACATTCTTTACGTCAATAATTTAGTGAAATATCATTTTTTATTGCCATAGAGAGAATTTATCTCATATGACTTCATGCAACCAAAAGTGTCCAGCACAAGTTCGGCCGAACTTGTGCTGGACACTTTTATAATTGAGGGTAGGCATACAGCAAATCTTCTTAAACTCAAAAGGGATTTCTTATAAACATTTCCACTAGAATTTGATCTTTCTGTGTCATTTAAATTTACCATTTGATTAATTTTTTGTCATCATTATATTATTAATGTTATTACTATAGTAATAACTTGTGTGAAAAATGCATACCAGGTGGTGTTCCACCTTTAATCATATATTATTAAATAAAGGTATAAGAGTATGAAAATTATTTATTTTAAAAATTAAAAATTGATATCCAAAGCAATATGAGCAATAAAAAAGTAAAATAAAAGGGATAAAATAAGAAAAAAAAATCTAAGGAAAATTCCCACTATCAATAACAAGTAGAGGTGTTAGATCAAATGTGCACCACCAGGGCTAAACTTGCACTATATTTTCTTTTTAGTTAAACCAAAGAAAGTGTCCTGATGAGTTTTGAAAAATCATCAGGAGGACATTTAGGCAATATCAAACTACTTATTGTGCAATGATTGAGCAAAATGTCATTTTCATTTCCATAGAGTAATTTATCCCATCTGACTGCATGCAACCAAAAGTGTCCAGCACAAGTTCGGCCGAACTTATGCTGGACACTTTTATGATGGTGATTATCTAGGGTGCAGGTCTTCTTCAGTTCATCAGGTATTCCTTATAAACGAATCCACTTGTATATGATCTTTCTGTGTCATTCATATTTATCATTTGATTCATTGTTTTTCACCTTTATAATATTAATGTTATTAGTATTGAAAAAATTTGTAAGCCAAATGCATACTGGGAGATGCTACATCTTTCATATTCTTATTAAATAAAATAAAAAAAATATGAAAATTATTAGTTTTACAATAAATAAATTGATATTTGAAAGCAAAAACAGGAATAAAAAAGTAAAACAAAAGTCATTAAATATGAAATTAAACATTCAAATAAAATTTCTGCCATCAAAGATAATTTGAGTTTTCAGACCAAATTTGCACCACCAGTTCTAGATTTAGAATATTTTTTCTTTTTTTAAAAATTAATAAAAGTGTCCACCTGATGTTTTCCAAAAAATCAGGAGGATAGTATAGCAGTATAAAGCTACTTCTTGTGCAATGATTGAGCGAAAATTCATTTTAACTTCCATTGAGTAAATTTACCCCATCTGACTGCATGCAACCAAAGTGTCCAGCACAAGCTCAGCTGAAATTGTGCTGGAAACTTTTATGATGGAGAGTAGCTAGGGTGCAAGTCTTCTTCAGTTAATCTTATATTCATTTTAAAAATGTCTATGGGTATTTGATCTTTCTGTGCCATCCATATTTATTATTTGATTATTTTTTAGTCACCATTATATTATTAATGTTTTTAGTATAGCAAAAAAATGTGTAATTAATGTACACTGGATGATTTTACAACTTTAATAATACAATATAATAAATATATAAAAATGTGAAAGTTATCAGTTTTACCAAAATAAAATTGATATTTAAAAGCTAAAGGATAAATAAAAGGGTAAGATTAAAATTAAAGAGATCAAACATGAAATAAAGATATTAAGTATAATTTCTGCTATCATGAGCCAGTAGAGGCTTCAGAAAAAATGGGCACCATCATAGATTAACATGGATCAAATTTACTTTTTACCAAAGGAAAAAATTGTCTACCTTAGGTTTGGAATGACTTCTAGGGGACAATTTGTCTATGTAAAACTATTTTCAGTGCAATGATGGAGTGATAATTCAGTCTCATTTCCATAAAAAGAATTGATTGCGTCTGACGGCATGCAACCAAAAGTGTCCATCACAAGTTTGGCAAAACTTGTGCTGGACACTTTTATTGTCAGCCTGTATATCTCCAGGACTGAGTAAAAAGTAATTTTAAGTATGTTAAACACATGAACTATACATGGGAATAATAAATAAGAGTACACAAATAGTATACATAAGTAAAATTATGATAATACACAAAAAATGCCATTATAACACCTTATATACACGCATATATCCACCTTTTATAGGTCTTATGTACTTAATATTAAGTTTGAATATGTTAGGGTAATCTTAAGAACCTTAAGTATAAGGCTAAATAATTTTTAAGTACACTTAAAGCTGTTATATTCATTGTTTTATGCAAAAAACAAGAAATGCGCTTTATTTCACTTAAAAGTTGACTATATGCGCTATAAAATTGAGAATATCAAAATTGCGCTTTTACAGATCAATTGGGCTCATTTAGAACTATTGATTTGGCTATTTAAATGCATAAAAATAACACTTTTCAAATTTGGTGTTTTTTATGCCAGAAATGGCTTCTGTGTACTGGCCACATACTGCCTGCTTTTTTCCTGTGTGAATAGCTTCATTTTTAGCAAAGTTAGCTTTTTCACACTATAATTACCCCACATTCTACGCCCACTGTGGGGAAACACACTAAAATAGGCGACAGGCGCTTATTTAGTGTCCTAGCTTAATTAATAATGCATTGACCTTGTTTATATGCACTAATTTCATTAATAACCTCACTCTTGGCACTTTATTTCATCACCACGTTTAAATTCGCCTAATTTTAGTCAAGGATTTACCTGTGCAAGCGCCTGCCAAGAACTGCATGTAGTTACCCCACATCTCACGCTCTTTTTTAAGTTTTTGGGTGGTTTCTCAGTTAATTTTGGTTATTTTTGAATGGGAATTTCACGTAGTATAATGTCAGGATAAGCCCCATTATTTCTACAGTAAATCCCCCTTATTATTAAGCTATTATTAAACTTAAAAAGTCTCCTTTAGTCTTTAATATTATTGTTTTATACGCATATACTCTCTTTTTGTCTTTTTCTTTAATTTTGATGGATTTCCCTTATTATTACAGGATTTTGGCGGTTTTTACTCTTCTAATTATGTCATGGGTTACTGGGAATGTTGATGGGCATGTCTATTAGTTGTTTGGAGGCGTCATTAACTGTGTATTTGGTGGTATATCAAGGGAATCATTGGGGAACTCAGTGTGTATAAAAGGAAGAGGTTTTTGGGTTGTATTTCTTCATTCTTTATCATTACAATTTAACCAATATAACCAAATCAATTACAATACATATCAATTAGTACTTTTATAAGACTTTTGAATAGTATCTGAATTTATATAATCTATTTTTCTACCAACTACAAAGATTGTAAGCCATATATAAGAATAGTGAGAATTATATTACTGAGACCTTTATATTTGATTTTATTATACAATTTAGTGGATTAATACTACAGTATTCATATAGGACCATTAAAATCTTCTAGAAAACTGACTATTCAAGCTAGTTCACGTCCTTGTACTTGACCTTAGCCTGACATTTATCATGAAGAGTATCCAGGGTGCAAGTCATTTTTAATCATCTGAAATTTCTTATAAAAATTTCCACTGTTATTAAATCTTTGTGCCTCACTAATATTTATCAATTGATTAATTTTTTGTCACCATTATATTATTAATATTATCAGTATAGCAAAAAATTGTGTGCCAAATGAATACTGGGTGATGTTACACCTTTTATAATATTATTAAATAAAGGTAAAAAAATATGAAAATGATTTATTTTACAAAAAATAAACTTCTATCCAAAAGCAATATGAGAGGAATAAAGTAAAATAAAAGAAATCAAAGATGAAAATTAAAATCCAAGTTAAATTCCTGCCATAAACAGAAAAAAGAGATGTTGAATTAAATTAGAACAATCAGGGCTAAACTTGCACTAAATTTTCTTTTTTGTAAAAATAAAAAAAAAATCCACTTGAGCTTTACCAAAACTTCAGCTTGAAAAGTTTGCCATATCAAACTACTTCTAGTGTAATTTTTTATCAAAAATTTATCTTCATTTCCATGGAGAGAATTGCTCCCATCTGACTGCACCTGACCATAAGTGTCCAGCACAAGTTCGGCCGAACTTTTTCTGGACATTTTTTTAATGTAGAGTAGCTAGGGTAGAATTTTTCTTCTGTTCACCTAGTATCTCTTAAAAACATGTCTACTGGTATTTTATATTTGTTCCTCACTCTTTAATATCATTTGATTAATTTTTGGTCACCATTATATTATTAATTTTATAAGTATAGAAAAAACTCATGTGCCAAATGCATACCAGGTGATTTTATGCCATTTATAATATTATTAAATAAATGTATAAAAATTTGAAAATAAATTATTATAAAAATTATTAATTGATATCCAAAAGCACTATTAGGAATAAAAAATTAAGTTAAAGGGATCAAACATGAAAAAAGAAATCCAAGTAATATTCCTACTATTGAAGGCCAGTAGAGGTGTTGAAGCAAATGAGAGCCATCAGGGATAAATTGCACTAAATTGACTTTTTTCAAAGATAAAAAATTGTGCACCTGTGGTTTGGATGAAATCTAGGTAGAAAATTTGGCTATGTAAAACTACTTCTAGTGAATTTTTTTATCCAAAAATTCTTTTTCATTGCCATAGTGAGAATTGATCTCATATGACTGCAACTGACCAAAAGTGTCCAGCACAAGTTCGGCCGAACTTGTTCTGGACACTTTTTTGATGGTGAGTATCTAGGGTGCAGCTCTTCTTCAGTGCAACTGGTATTTTTTTAAAACATATCCACTGGTATTTGATCTTTCTGTTTTATTAATATTTTATCATTTGATCAATTTTTGTTACCAGTATATTATTATTTTTATTAGTATAGCAAAAAAGCATGTGCCAAATGCTTACAGGGTGATGTTAAACCTTTAATAATTCTATTAAATACAGGTAAAAAATTATGAAAATGATTTGTTTTACATAAAATTAATTGATATTTAAAAGGAAGAAAAGGGATAAAAAGAAATAGGTTTAATAATAGGGATTTTATATGAAATTCAAAATTCAAGCTAAATGCCTACTTTCAAGGCTCAGAAGAGGTGTTGGATAAAATGGGCATAATCAGGAATAAAATTTTACTTAATTTGATTTTTTGAAAAACTAAATGAAGTTTTCAACTGATTTTTTTCCAATATTTAGTTGGACACTTTATCTATATCAAATTACTTCTAGTACCATGATTGACCAAATTAAATCCTCATTTCCATATGCAGAATTGATCCCATATGGCTGGACCAGGCCAAAGCTGTCAACCACAAGTTTGAGAATTCTTCTGCTGGATACTTTTATGATGGACAGTAGTAGGGTGCAAGTCTTATTTAGTCAATCTAGTATTCCTCATAAACATTTCCAACTTATTTTTGGCCAAAAATCAGGTGGAAAGTTTTTCCATATAAAATTACTTCTAATGCCATGATTGAATAAAAATTGATTCTAATTGCCATATAGAGAGTTGATCCCATATGACTGGATCTGGAAAAAGTGTCACCACAATTTTTGATAAACTTAAGTTTGAAAATTTTATGATGGAAAGTAATTGCAAGTCTTCTTCATTTCATTAAGTAATCCTCATAAAAATTTCCACCTGTATTTTGGCCAAACTTCAGGTGGACACTTTGGCCATATTAAATTAATTCTAGCTCCATGTTGATAAAAAACTGATACTTATTGCCATATATAGATATTAAACCCATCAGACTGTGCCTTTTTAAAAGTGTCTACCTGAATTATGGCTAAACCTCAGTTTGACGCTTTTATGATGCAGAGTAGCTAGGGCAAAACTATTCTTCAGTTATATTGGTATTCATAATAAATTTATCCTCCTGAAGTTTATCCTAACTTGAGGTGGACAATTTTGGAAAGCACCAGTTAGTCACTATCCATCAAAAAAGTGTTCACCAAAATTTTGGCTAAACTTGTGGTGGACCCCTTTGATCAGCCACAGTCAGATGAGATCAACTCTTTAGATGGGAATGAGGATGATGTTTTGGTCAATCATGGAAATAGAAGTAGTGTGATGTGGCAAAATTACCCCCTGAAGGTCAGACAAACCACAGAAGGACACTTTTTAGCAGGTAGTAACTGAGAAAAATCCATTTATCAGAAGGAAAATCTTTTATTTGATAGATGCCAAGGTTTCATACTTGTGTATTATGGTCAGTATTAATTTTGAGAGAGTCTGTCCAAGCAATTTCATTGCCCATTATGACTTATTTTGTTTTAAATGTTTCAAAATGCGTGATACAGTATTAAGTTGTCACATAGTATAATTAAGTTCTATTACATGCCCTCTTATGATGCCTAAATTTATAATTTAATATCTTACATAATAATTTTTTTTATATAAATTCATCAATATTTTTTTTATTATCAAATTTAATAGAGCAAGTATCCTGAATTATTATATATGCATAAGCTTAGGTTAGATCAATTTGTGCTCAATTTTTTCTCATCAGAGGACCAAAATCAAGTTCTGGAGGATAAAATTGTGCATAATTTGGAATCAGTTGATATTCTGTCTATAATCAATCTGAGAATAAATGTATATCTAACTCTAATTTACTTATGTTTATAAAGTATTCATAAACCTGGCATAATTAAGGGACACTCTAAATTTCAAGAGAGGGGATTACTAGCAATTCACCCCTAGATTTCCCATGGTGATAGGGGCAGTCACTATTGGGGGCAGAAGTATCTTCAAAAGTCTCTAGGAACTCAAACATTGGGGAAAAGTATAGCTAAAAAGTTATGTGGCAGACAGAAAAGCTTTATCTGATTCTTCATTTGAGCAAAGAAGGTTGTACTCAATTTTTGGATGAAAAAATTAAGAAGCTTCAACTTCTAGGTGATGGTGGAAAACTGGATTCTGATAGCATTGTCCACCTGATCCCACACTTGATAGATACAGTTTTTAGTTGATTAAAGCTCAAGCAATCATTTTTCACCTAAACATGCTGTCCTAAATTCTTTGCTCTTTATGAGTATAACTCTGAATTTCAACCATCCATACTATGTTGCAATCAAACATTATTTTCATCATCAAAGAACTATTTAAAAATGTTTGGATCAGGACAAATTGTAGTTAAATGTGATGAAAGGCTGTATTTGATGGAGGAACATCAAGAAAATGTAAAATACTATTCTCTTAAAACATTTCATCACTATTTTTTTATTGGATGGGTTAAGAAAAATATCAAACTGTTCGAATTTGAGCTTCTGATTGAGAAGAAAACCCCTGTGGCAGACAATGTAGAGTGTGATTTGATGAAGGATTTTTGTGATGGTTCAATATGGAAAAACTTTCCCATTACCACACCAGTCTGGGTGGAAATTATGATGAATATACAATAAATTCAGACCACCTAATTTTTACTTTATATGTCAACTAGTTTAGGCCTGGTGGTAATAGGATTAGAGGTCTTAAGAAGTCTGTAGGCAATATTATGATGGTGTGTATGAATCTACTTCAAGAAGATAGATACAAAATGGAAAATATTTTTTGTACGCTATTATAACTTAACCAACAGAACCCACAAGTTAAAAGATTAATAACCTTCTAGAACTTCTGGTTAATGATCTACAGACTCTGTAGGATGGGATATTGATTGAAAAGACACATCTTTATTAACAAGGCCAGAAATTAAGAGTTGCATTTTTCTCTTTGATTGGTGAAATTCCAGCAATATGAAAATTGGCTGGATTTTTGAGTCACTATGTGAGAGTGTTCTGCTCTTTCTTTAATATCTATAAAGAGGAAATTAGTGAAAAGAATGTGGGGAATTTCGCATTACGGAATCATGAGGATCATATGTGCTGGGCAACAAAGTGGAAAAATTCTAAGTCACATTGGGAGCATGTATCAATTGTTCAGAATCATGAGGTTTGATAGAATAAGCTTAATAACCTTGAATATTGGCGTCCAACTGAATATTTCTCAATTGATGTTATGCATTCACATATGCTTGGCAACCTAAAAGTTCATAGTCTAAGCTATTTTCAAATATAAAATTCAGCAAAGATCTAGAAAGAAAGCTGGGAAAGGTTAAAAATTGGCATTTAAGAGAAGAAGATGACAATTTCCTTTCTGATACTTCACTGCATAACCATTCTAAAAAACTTTGTGGTGATCCAAACCTGGGTAGGCCTTTGGAGTGCATGTTTGGGGGTATTTGTGTCACTGGACAACCTACGCAAAAGGTCGAGAGTGTTCCTGGAAGTGAGTTGGAGGGAGGAGTTTAGAAACTTCTTCGAAGAACAAAGGAAATGTTTGAGGAAGTGATTCAAAAATGACTCAAAGGTAGAGCTACTGCTTCGAGATATGTTTGATAAGAATCCCAATATAATTTAAGATAATACTAATATTCTTAGGATCTCACAAAGGGTTGTAAACTAAATAATAGAAGATTTAAATTTTAGAAATGATTACTTAAAAAATAAGGAAATTTACAATAATAATGATTTAACTTTGAAGTTTTACCACTATTAACTATATATACATTTTATAATTTAATTCTAAAGAAGTATCAAACCAAAATCCAACCCCTCCTTGCATCCGCTATGGTAAGGTAAACTCTTACAGTCGCCTTACTGTAAGCAGAATCCGGAGGAGATATGTGGATTTAGTTGAAAACCCCGTACTTCCAATAAAAATAACAAAATGGGAATTCTAAATCACTAAGCTAACCAGTCTACTTGGATATGATTGATAAAAAATAATGAAACTCTGATATGTTTAACGCTTATTGAGATTAAATGATCGTGGCTGTTGATAAAGAAATACTGATAACAACAATTAAGGTGTACCAGTGAAAGATCTGAAAAGATTGACTTTTATGTTTTTATAATAATTTGAATTTTTATGAGACAGCAATAATCAAGTCCCAGTGATGAAGACCTTTCTAAAGATACCCTGTATGAAGTGTTATTTTAATTGTTGAGTAGTATTTCTAAAATGTTATATATAAAATATAAAGTTATAAGGGTATTACAAATTTATTTAATTTGTTGAGTAATAAAAAATGAGACCGTGGTGGTTAAAGATTAAGCTGTATTATGTATCCCCCCCTCAATTTCGAGTTTGAGAGGCTCTTAAGTATACCTAGTCACGTGCCTAAGTTTTCCCCTCCAGAGCTCTCCCAGAGTCAATCCGGAGCCTGTACGGAGTCCGTACGGAGTCAAAGCGGAGTCCAAACGGAGTCCGTACGGAGTCCAAGCGGAGTCCAAACAGAGTCCAAGCGGACTCAATTAGAACCTTCAAAACTATAATTAAAAATCTAGAAAAATTACACATGATAGAGCCACTTCCCTTTTACATTCCAAACTGTTTTTCGTAGTCTGCGCAGCTCTAATCACCGCGTGAAAATTCATCAAAGTTAAGCAATTTCTAAAAACGTAAGTATTTCTATAAAACTTTAAAATTCATTTAAAAAATATAAGAAAAATAGTAAAACTTCTGGGAAAATTTCCCAAGGTTCTTGAGTGACTCGACTTGATACTTATAAACTCTTCAGACCATAAAAATAAGTTTTCTCTGTAAAATAAATTGTTTTTGCGTAGGCATTCGCTCTTGACCAATTTCTTCATATTTAAAACTCAAATAAATTAAATAAAACCCTTTTATAAAAAATAATAACACCAATCTTGCGCACCATAATAACTCCTTTTACGTACTTAGGTGCCATACTAAACTTTAGGCTACCACATCCTCCCTCCAATTGAGAATGTCCCCATTCTTATAACTTTGCATAAGTGGTTGAGCAATTCCAAAAGAATTATCTTTTCTAATAAAATAATTTGATAAATTTGTTTTAGCTGGTCTTCTTTTAATTATTTATAATAAAAACGTTGTTTCTTCTTCTCTGGCTTGATATAACATAAAATAAAATAAAAAAAATCTTGTGATGATTCCACTACTGAGAGCAAGGTTTGAATCCCTTCAGACTCCCATATACCAGTCTTCCTTCTTGTAACAGCATTGAGAGAGTGGATCTTCCTATGAGCCGAATACTCCTGATTCCAACCTCATAGGGCCCCCCACTGAGCCAAATTCTATGATTCCAATCTTGCCATAAGGTCCTCCAAGCTTCACACCAAATATGGCCTAACAGTGAGGCACTAAAAAAATCATTCCCTAAAATCCAACTACCATCCTAACTTCTGATTCCTTCATCACAATTTTCAAACTTTGCTATACAGCAAACCCATAAAATACTTTTGCAGGCTTCCAATAATAATATTAACTTTAGACCATGTTAAAGCGCCACAAATTTCACCTAATTAACCATTATGCTTCCCTTAGCATCATCACCACCTAAAATTTTAACCTCCTAAAGCTTATCAGCACTTAATTCCAGAAATAATTGAATAACTAGTTTAGAGTCTTAGTGGACAGTGATAAATTAAAAGATTGAATTGAGTTATTCAAACAAGATTGACATTCCAGTTTAAAGTCTTGGTGGACCAAACATATAATCGATTTCCAGTTTATGGTCCTGGTGGACCAAAGATTGTTTAGGTGCATAAATAACTTGATATATTCCTGAATAAGGCCTAGGCTTGACCAAAGATTGAATAAATTTGATAATTTATTTTAATGTCATAGTGGACCAAACATTTGATCGACAAGTAATCCAGTATAAGGTCATAGTGGACCAATGAATGTTGAATTATCCTGCAGATATTAATTTTCCAGTTTAAAGTCATAGTGGACTAAACAATGAATGAACTACCAGTTTAAAGTCATGGTGGACCAAACATTTAATTGATAAGAAATCCAGTTTAAGGTCATGGTGGACCCAACAGCTTGATAACAGTCCAGTTTAGGGTCTTGGTGGACCTAAAATTTGATAACACTCCAGTTTAAGGTCTTGGTGGACCTAACATTCGATTAATAAATAAAATAAATAAAATCTGTCTCCAAAAATATCCATAAAATCTTGAATCATCCTTGAAATTCAGTTTTAAGTCTTGAAGGACTAACAGCTCCAATATAAAATATTTAATGACAGTCTTGAACATTAGCCAGTTTAAAGTCTTGGAGGACTAACAGCTCCAAAATTTGTATAAAACCTTAAGGAAAGTCTTGAACAGTAGCCAGTTTAAAGTCTTGGAGGTCTAACAGATGTCTTGAAGTAAAGTCCCATAGGTTTTGAGCTCCCCTAGACCCTGTTTCCTGTCTAAACTAAATGAATAAAACTAAAAAGAATGAAGACTGAAAAATAAAACTAAGAAATATAATAATAATTTTGATTTAATTAATTAATTTTTTTTTTATTTTTTTTATTTTTTTATTTTATTTTATTTTTTTTAATTTTATTATAATTATAATTTTTATTTTTTTTATTTTTTTTATTTTTATTATTTTTTTATTATTTTTTATTTGTAATAATATTTTTTTTTTAATTTAAAATAAAAGAGTTTAAAAAAGATAGTTTTGAAATAAAAGTTAAAATTTAATTTTTAAAGAAAGATAAAAAAGTAATAAAAAAAATTTCAAAATAAAATTTTAAAAGATGCCCCCCGGCCATTTGATGAGCCGTACCCTCAACATCATACCCACATCCAAGTACAACTTGATGTGGTTACACAATTTTGAGAAATTGAAAAGAAAATAAAATAAATGAAAGTTTTTAGAAGATAATTTTTATAATGATGATCACTGGGTGGGCTCCCTCCAATTTATAAAAATTATTAGAGACCACCAGTGAGCATCAACTTTACAATAATTCATAATATATATTAAAGAAAAGAAATCACAATCTAACATAAAAAAATCAAAAACAAAATAAAATAAAAAGAATCTTGAATCGGGCGTTGAGAGCGGTGTCTCTTGATTCGTTCCAGTTTATAGTCTTAGTGGACTTCCTATAATTAAAAGACAAAGCCAGGATTAAACTAGAAACAGGGAAAATTTTGGAAACGAACATTATGGGGTAATTGTGTATAGAACAGCCAGCCCATCAATTACCCCCACACTTGCCAATATTAAATTAAGAAGGTTCCCCTGTGAACACTTCTTCCAATAAATTTAAAAAATTTTCCAACACTATCTTCACCCATATTTTAAGAATTTTAAATTTCGAAAATTTCAAAGAAGATTTTCTTGCATTTCGTTAAGTTTCATCAAAGTTTCGTCGCCCATAGGCAGTGTAACAACAGTAAAGTATTTTGATAAAAAGAAGATAGTTTATCCTCATTGCGGAGGTCGATAAGGTCTTTATAAAAATCATAGTTTATCCTCATTGCGAAGGAATACATAAAATTTTGTTGATATCATAGTTTATCCTCGTTGCGGAGGAATCCATAAAGTTTCATTAATATTATAGTTTATCCTCATTGCGGAGGAAGACTTCGGCACTCCTGGTGCCTCTAGGATAGAACCGTTTCACTTGATCGGCCGCTACCCTCTTCTTCAATACTACTCCATCCAACTCTTCTAACACATATGAACCGCCGGAAACTTGCTCCTTGATTTTATACGGTCCATTCCACCTATCTGCAAACATCTTTCCCCATTGACTCTCTAGACTTCTATTATACACCAGGACCATATCACCTGGGTTCAAAGGTTTCCTTAATCAATGTGCCAACCGCTAATTTCAATATCTAACTGATTGATTTCGGATCTTCATCATCCGCGAATATGCCTTTTCTAAATATTCTTCTTTCTTTTCTAGCTGCATCATTCTTGCACACAATAATTCTTCAGTAGTTTTGACCATGTCCCAGTCAACTCCAAGATATGATTCAGCTTCTAAATCAACCGGTAAAACTGCTTTCTGTCCAAAAACAAGTTCATAAGGTGAAAATCCGGTCGTCCTTTTGGCAGTGATTCTATTAGCAAATAAAACTAAAGGTAAATAGTGCCTCCACTTTTCGGCACTTGTCCCACACATTTTAACTAAAGCATCCTTAATAACTTGATGCCCTCTTTCAACCATTCCTTCAGCTTCAAGATAATATGGGGTTGCTACCCTAACCTTTGATCCAACTTTCAATACGGCCTCTTTAAACTCTGTCCCAAATTCAGGACCTCCATCTACCGTTACCAACTTCATCACCCCATACCTATATACCCAATTATTCAAAAAAAATTCTGCCACATTTTTGGCAGTTAAATTGATAAGAGGCGCTGCCTCTACCCAACCAGATAAATCATCTCTGGCCACAATTAAATATTTATACCGTCCCTCTTTAATATGAACGGCATATAAACTAACTCTCCCAAAGAGCGTATATTCACCGGTTGCACGTCCAGGTTCTTTTGGCCTTAAATAACTTTGTCTTTGACATTCTTCGCATGACTGAACCCACTGTTTAACAGCCATCTTCATGCCAGGCCACCGAATTCAATCAGAAATTCTTCTAAACGTTTCTCCAACGCCTCTATTCTCGAGATCTTCATGCAGTGATTTCAAAACTAATTCTTGCCCCTTCTCTTGAGTTATAACTACTTGAGGATTTGGATACCTTCTCCTCATTAAATTTCGACCATATAGGTAAAACGTAGTTGACTTTCTCTTGATAGCCACCCATTCATCGTCTTCACAATCTTCTGGCCTCTCTAAAGTCAACAAATATTTGACTAACAAAAAATAAAAACCAGTCTGACCCCAGACTTCATCTTGAAAATCGATTAATATAACATCAATAGGGACTTCTCTATCACCAATATCACCTGCACATGAATGAGCCAATAATTTCGGAACCCTAAATAAATCTTTAATCGAGCTATGTCGACATTTTTCTTCTGAACCTTAAGATCCTTCGTAAACTGTATTTGAAAATACCTCTTTCTCTTTATCCACCTTTTTATTTAAATTCTCTAATTCTCCAACATATACACCATTCCTTAACTTACTACTATCCCACACTACCAATCCATCTTCCTCTACATACACCACATCTTCTTCTACCTCCTTTCTACCAAATTTATCTACACCTTTTCCAACACCTTTATTAACATAAAAACTATTTTCCAGTTTATCCTCTTGGGGGAGGTCATCATCATAATCTAAACACAATAATCCTGCCAGTTTAACCTCATGGGGGAGGTATGGAAAGTCTTCAGCTCCTTTAGTGCTGGCTTTGATAATAGGTATATCTTCATCGAACTCTTCTGAGTCTGAATCTTCTTCAGTGGGTGGTCTCCTTGATAAACCATCTGGCATAGTAAAGGTTTTTCCAGACTTATGAACTAAATCGAACAAAAAATGTTTAATAAAAGCTACCCATCTCTTCATGGGTGCGTTTGGTAAACTTGGGGAATTAATCATCTGGATTAACAATTTCGCATCCACTTGCAACTCAAAATGTTGCCCCCACAAAATATGCTGAAGTTTCTTCAGTATTTTTGCCACACCACATAATTCCAATTTTGGTTGAGAATATCTTGATTCGACCTCAGTAAATACTACAGATTCATACCTAACTGGCCTGATGTAACCAGCTTTATCCATCTGTGACAAAACCGCCCCAGCTGAAATCTGACTTGAATCAACTGCTAAATAAATTCTGCCAGAATTTTTTCCATAATCCAACTTGTGCAGGACTAAATCCTTCCCCACAACCTCCTTCAACTTCACAAACGCCTTTACACACTCTTCCTCCCACTCCCAGTCTGCATCCTTTCTCGTTAACCGTCTCAATGGAGCTGCCAATGAAGAAAAGTCCTTAATAAACATTCTAACATATACGCAAACGCCTAAAAACCCTCTGACTTCGGTCGTATTCTTGGGTCTTGGCCAGGACTGAATTTTGTTAACTTTCTTCTTGGACATAATCCTACCCTCTCTACATACCACATGGCCTAATATTTCTAAGGCTGGCACACAACATGAAAATTTTAAACCTGAAATAGTTAAACCAGCCTCTTCAATTCGAAACAAGATTCTTTCTAATGTAATTGCAAACTCCCAAATGAATTTGCGTATCCCGGGATTCTCTTCTAACACCTGGTTATCATAGTCGGTTGTTGGTCCCTTAATTCCTCCATCATCTATAAAGATTCTAGAATATTGTGGAATTTCGTCTTGAAGGATCGAAGCCATCTGAGCTTGATAAACTGCAACCGAATTTGTTGCTCCTTGAGGTAATCTTGTTAACTGTAAATGTCCTAGTGGCGTATCGAATGTAGTTAGAGGCCTTGAGTCTGGATGTAACTCTCTCTCATCATATCCACCCATAATATCTCCTAAACCATAACACACTCTCCCTGCAAACGCTTCAACAAACTCCTCAGCACTAGGCGGTATCCCAGCATCCTTTATTGTAACCCTATTTAATTCCCTAAGATCATGAACAACTCTAAGCTTGCCATTTGGTTTCTTGATACAAAATACCGGACTAGAATAACTTGACGTTGATTGCTCATACAGTCCAGTGCGTATCTGTTCTCTGACAACTTCGATATAAGCTTCTTTCAATGCAGCCGGAATAGGAATCGGTTTCTGCTGCCACGGTTCATGACATACCACAGGAATCTTGTAAGGCTCCCCATAGGAATGCTTCAACACACCCCTCTCCTCTTCTACAAAAGCAATGGCCTTCTCTCGCTGGACCATCACATCCATCAACAACTTCTTCTCTTCTCCAGACAACCAACCATCAGGTCCAAAATTAACAACACCCAGTCTCTCAAAAGTGATTCTTGACATCTCAGAAAATTCAGGCGGATTCTTTACCAAGGGACTTTTATAAGGATCTCTTGATAACCTTGGTCTTCTCAAAGGTGGATTTAATTCAGCAGGTAGCGGTTCATAAATAGGACAAACTTTATTTGCTACATTCTTATATTTGGCTGCGTCCACATCTAAATAAGCTTGAGGTAAATCATTTACTTTTGTTTCGCCATTAAAAATTCTATCAAATGAATCTTCTTCATCGCCAGAATTGGAATAAAAAAATTAGAAAAATATTTTATTTCATTTTTAAATTTTACCCTTTTCTCCTTTCCCTCGTCTAATTTATAAACAGATTTTCCAACACCTTTGCTTCCCTTATCCAACAGTAAATCTCCCGTAAAGAAAGTTGGCAGTTTAATCTCTTGCTGGAGGACGGGAAATGAATTTTCACAAAAATTATTTTTTTGTGTTTTAATTATACTGAGATTTTTTATTGGACTTTGATAAGATTTTTGCAGTTTATACTCTTTCTGGAGGTCTATAATAGAAGGAGATACTTGCAGTTTAACCTCTTGCTGGAGGTCCGGAATAACATTTTCACATAAGTTATTTTTTTGTGTTTTAATTATACCGAGATTTTTAATCATATTTTGATGTGATTTTTGCAGTTTACCCTCTTGCTGGAGGTCATAAAACATACCCTTCCAACCTTTATCAAACTTAATTTGGCCCATTTTGCCTTTTTCACCATTTTTAAATTTTATAGAAAAACAGGGTAAATCCAATAAACATATAGAAAAGTACATAACGTATTTGCACTTCAAAGTAATATTAACAGAAAATAATTGAGAATACACTTGAATTATCTCCAAGTGAGCTGACCTATTGCAATCCGGGATCTCATTATGAGGAGAGATTACAACATTAGAGCGATCAGCCCCTTCTACCCCAAAAAATGAGGGCTTTCATCCCTTTCCAACAAACATAATTCACCAGAAGCCGTCCGTTTTATATGCCGCTTCTTGGTGCAAACACAACACTGGCACAGAGTAGTAATCCCTGGCCGTGTTTCCCAACCTTCATCTCCAGGAGGCGCTAACCGCATATGTAACCTCCGCATATCTTCACCAGTGATTTCCAAACTAATCCCCATGCCAGCTTGATACCCTATCCTGGCCTCAAAATCCATTAAAAAAGGACCACCAAGAACAGTTTTGACTGCTCCTCTGGCCACATAAAAGTGAACCTTACCAACAGATCCACCAATGCCTAACCTGACATGCTCAGCTGTACCCATCAGCTCCGTTGCATGCCCTCCAATGCCTCTGAGGTTTCCCCCAGTGCCACTTTTAATTGGCAAGCCTATACTCGTTGCTTGCTCCAATGAAATTAAATTAATTTGAGACCCTGAATTGACCAAGGTGTTTACTTCTTTACCATTTAGAGTTACCACCAGGTAACCCAGGGGAGCGGAAAAATGTGTATCTACATCTTCCCCAAACTTTTCAGCATTTTCACAAATATATTCCACCTCTCCAGTTGAAACCCGACGCCTCGTCAAATGCTTCTTTTGCTTTTCAGCAAGCGCCAGACTAATCGTAAATAACTCCCCCGAAGATAAGGGAATCTGCAGTTGATTCACCCTATTCAAAACTGCGTCCATTGGATTAGCTTGACCAGAAACTACTGGCCGCTCATACTGGACCTTTGATTTAACAACCTTGGACCTGGGTAACTCTTGAGTTCCAACCGAGCCATCTTCACCTCCCATAATAACATCTTCACTTTCTATAACCCTAACTCCATCACCAGCTTCTTGCACTAATCCTAATCCATCGCTAGTCCTTCTTACACCCTCCATTGGGATGGGACCGCTAAAACTTGGTCTGGGTAGAGACGCCAACGGTACGTCCTCCACAGAATCCGAATCATCCTCTGGAATATGCTCACCATTTAAATCAAACTTGCCATAACTAGGGGGCCCCATATCAGCAATCCCCTTCTGCATTTTATATAATTTGTCCTTAGAGTAAGGGTTCAATTTGTTGGCGGCAGTTTGAGCACTAGAATTCTTGTCCTTAGAGTAAGGGTTCACTTTGTTATTGGCCTTGCCAGGATTAGCCCTCAATTGGCTCTGAATGCTACTTTTCCCCTTAGTAGCAGCTGCTCTTCTAGCAGCATTAACATCGTATTCGCCAGCCATACAGCTACCCTCCACCTGGGCAACCATCGCCAGCTCTAAACCACCAAAAGAAGTAGAAAATGTGGCTTTACTGACCTCTTTCTCTTTGCCCTTGTCAGCTTTTCCACTGTTACCATTACCATTTTTGCCACCCTTGGCATTAACATCTTCATCCGTCACCTCTTCAAATCTGGCTCTCCTTTCAGCCGTTAAACTTCTTCTGACCAAATCAGAAGGAGACTTTCCATCACTGGGCTTGATGAAAGAACCATCAGGAAATTTATAAACTTTACCATCAAATAAAACTCGCCCAGCATCCATATCCTTATCCAGAGCAAAACAAACTGTTGCTCTGTGCCCCCTCCTATTACAATAGGAGCACACCTTTGGCTCATCATAGCCACCTCTATATCCATTACCACCATTCCCACCATTTCTCCCATTGCCTGGGAAGCGGTTACCGTTGTTATTTCCATTATAATTTCGACGTTCATACCCTCTAGACTGATAAGAAGTTGACGTCAACAAAGAAGCAATTGGGGCCTTGTTAGCCTTCTGTGTCTCTTGAACAAATATTTTTAATTGTTTAGTTAAATCGGCCAGGTGATTGACCATCTTATTATTCACATTGCCCTCAACTTTAGCAGCAGGTAATCCCATTTGTGCCTTCTTGGCCTCCTGGGCTTTGACCATAATATTGTTGTTTACGGCCAAAACTTCGCTAACCTTGCTAACATATTGAGTGCATGACTCTTGATTTTTGTCCAATGCTAACAACTTGAGATAGGCCTCAATGTTGTCCTTGATAACCTCCAGAGCCGGCAGTTTCTGCTCACCATTAGGCAGTTCCTTCATCAAATATTTTCTTGAAAGATCCTTCAAGACATCCATTTGAATATCCCTGCTGCATGCTGTCCAAAACAAATCTTTTGCTTGGTTCTCATGCACTAACTCGTCCACCAGTATGAGATATTCCACCACTTCATCAAACTGAACACAGAGCTTTTTGAAGTCAGCCATAGAAGAAACTCCACCTTTTGCTTGCCAGTCTCCAACAATTTTATTGAGGTCCATCATATTAAACCTAACACCCCATCTATCAACCATAGCTTTAGAAAGCTTAACCCAATCCTTGTCCTTAAATGCCTGCATAGCAATAACCTCTTTTTCCACCTCCCTATCAGCAATAAAAAACCTAACTTGCTTCACCATATCCACATGAGAAGCACCATCAACAGCAGCAGCAGCTTCATACCTGCTAATGAACCATTTAACCTCCTCCCCATCAAACTTTGGGCCATACCAAGAAACAATTCTAACTGAGGGAGTAAGAGGGTTAGAAGATCCAGAAGCAACAGCAGAAGAATACATCCCATTAAGTAATGAAAAGCGTTAACAATCGATAAAATAACAAGCCTCTTGCAGGCCAATAACAAAAATCCAATTAGTGTTCCAGAGAATAAGCCTCTTGCAGGCTAAGAAAGTCCTAGATCCAAGTAAGTCCTAGAAAAAGCTAGAGATTTCGATCCCCACCTTGGGCGCCAACTATGGTAAGGTAAACTCTTACAGTCGCCTTGCTGTAAGCAGAATCCGGAGGAGATATGTGGATTTAGTTGAAAACCCCGTCCTTCCAATAAAAATAACAAAATGGGAATTCTAAATCACTAAGCTAACCAGTCTACTTGGATATGATTTATAAAAAATAATGAAACTCTGATATGTTTAATGCTTATTGAGATTAAATGATCGTGGCTGTTGATAAAGAAATACTGATAACAACAAATAAGGTGTACCAGTGAAAGATCTGAAAAGATTGACTTTATGTTTTTAAAATAATTTGAATTTTTATGAGACAGCAATAATCAGGTCCCAGTGATGAAGACCTTTCTAAAGATACCCTGTATGAAGTGTTATTTTAATTGTTGAGTAGTATTTCTAAAATGTTATATATAAAATATAAAGTTATAAGGGTATTACAAATTTATTTAATTTGTTGAGTAATAAAAAATGAGACCGTGGTGGTTAAAGATTAAGCTGTATGATGTATCCCCCCCTCAATTTTTAGTTTGAGAGGCTCTTAAGTATACCTAGTCACGTGCCTAAGTTTTCCCCTCCAGAGCTCTCCCAGAGTCAATCGGGAGCCCGTACAGAGTCCGTACGGAGTCAAAGCGGAGTCCGAACGGAGTCCGTACGGAGTCCAAGCGGAGTCCAAACGGAGTCCAAGCGGACTCAATTAGAACCTTTAAAACTATAATTAAAAATCTAGAAAAATTACACATGATAGAGCCACTTCCCCTTTACATTCCAAACTATTTTTCGTAGTCTGCGCAGCTCTAATCACCCTGTGAAAATTCATCAAAGTTAAGCAATTTCTAAAAACGTAAGTATTTCTATAAAACTTTAAAATTCATTTAAAAAAATATAAGAAAAATAGTAAAAATTCTGGGAAAATTTCTTAAGGTTCTTGAGTGACTTGACTTGATACTTATAAATTCTTCAGACCGTAAAAATAAGTTTTCTCCGTAAAATAAATTGTTTTTGCGTAGGCATTTGCTCTTGACCAATTTCTTCATATTTAAAACTCAAATAAAATAAATAAAACACTTTTATAAAAAATAATAACGCCAATCTTGCGCGCTGTAATAACTCCATTTACGTACTTAGGTGCCATACTAAACTTTAGGCTACAAACCGCCTCATACCCATCCATCATTCCACACACCACAGACCTACAAAAATACACCCGTTAAACCTGTACCCTCCTCACTAACATCCGTTAACCCTTTAATCCTCCACTAACCATCCCATCCATGCTCAATACCCCTGTTAATAACCCACAGATACCTAATAAAAATTTTTGTGAAATATTGCATCAACTATTGCGCTGTGCGTCGCTTATCAAAGAAAAGACTAAGCACACTATTGAGAGATTGACTAATTTAGATTTAAAGTTTAGATTAGCGCGGTTGAATAGTGAGTACACAAAGGAAAGTCGCAGTTTCTATGTAGAATCGTTTTCTGCGCTTCGAGTATGGATTTAGACCTCTGTATTATTGATTTGATGAGCTGCTTTTGCCTCAAGTGTCACGTGGGGCGTGACAGATTCCTGGGTATAAAACACAGGCTCTGTTGAGCATGAGACACATACTACTTTTTCTGAATTGGGTAACCCCGGCCACAGGTAAAAAACGAGGGGTGGAAGAGGAGGTAGATGAGCTGGTCAAAGAGGATGAGGATGAAGTTCCCATCTTGAAACGGACTCCGAAGAAGCGGTGGATGATCATTGAAGATGATGAAGAGGAGAAGGAAGTGACAGTAGAGGTCACCCCAAGGCATTTTTTAGAGGCTGACCCAGTTTTTGAAGTAAGTCTGCCTTTTCTTGTTTCAAAATTTTGTTACCGATGACTGTATGTTTTTAGAATTCAGATGTCATTGCGGAAGCTCCAATTGTGGAAGCTGCACCATAGATGCCAGTTGAGGAAGTCAACCAGCGGTTGATTCAAGGTAGGATAACAAGGAAACCCTTGACCAGGTATGGTCAAAGAAACCTCGGCAGGGTCGACAAACTCAATTCATTGAAAATTTAAGTGATGAGATTGGAAATATTGTCAATGCTTCCTCCTTCAATGTGGCAGAAGAATTAATGGAGATTGGAGAAGTGGTACCGGTAGGAGAAGAGGAGGTATTTGAAAAATGCAGGAAGGAAATAAGGGTGGTATTGGAAGAAATGAAGAAATTGGTTCGGGAGAAAATACAGGAGAAAATTTGAAATGGAAAGAGAAAAAGAAAAGAAAGAGGGAAGGAAAAAAGTAGAAAGCAATTTGTGTATTTATTTATTTATTTTATTTTGTTGTTTTAATTGAAATTTTAACATATATTTTATAAGATTTTGAAAAGAAAAAGAAAAAGAAAGAAAAAAATATTTGAATGAAGTTTTTTTGTTTTAAAATTTTGAAAGAAGAAAAAAAATTATTTAACTGAGAATATTTTAGTTTTAAGTTTTGAAAAGAAAAAAAAATTTAAGTAAGAAGAAAAAAAATAGTTGATTGAAACAATTTTGTTTGAAATGAAAATTTAATGAGAGAAAAATTAGTTGTTTGTGAAAGTTTATTTATTAAAGTTTTTGAGGAATTTTGGTTATTTGAAAAGAAAGAGAAAAATAGTTTTGAAAAAAGAATTTGAAAGAAAGAAGTAATTTGTTTGAAGAATTTTAAAAGAGAGATTTATAGGTTGAAGTGAAGTTTGAGAAAGATTATTGTATTGCATTAGTGAAAAATTTTGATAGTTTGAAGAAAAAGAATTAAGGGAAAAAAAAAAGTATTTTTTAAAAAAAGAAAAAAGTTTGAAAGGAGAAAAAAAAAGAAAAAAAAATTAAAGGAATTATTGATTTTTTTTAAGATTTTATTTTGATGAATTTTAAGACTTTATTTTTATTATTTTATTTTATTTTATTTTTAATTTAATTCTTTAATTTAATTTAATTTAATTTTAGTTTATTTTTTTTTATTTTTTTTATTTAATTTATTTTTTATTTTTAAAGAAGGTTGAAAATGCTTTTGAAAAGAAGAAAGAAGAAAAGAGAAAACAAAGTAAGGATTTTTTAGAAGTAAAGAAGTTTTAGAGTTTTAAGAAAAGAAAGAGAAGAGAAAGAAAAGAAAAAATAAAAGAGAAGAGAAAAATAAAAGAGAGTTCTAAGGTTTGGTTTTAAAGGATATTTAAGGTGAAAAGATTTTAGGAGTTCAGGGGTGTTAGAAAAATTAATGGCTGGTTCCCAGGATGTTTTGTCTGAGTCATTGAGGAAGCCTTCCCATTCCACGAGGTATTGAAGTTTCCCCCTGCGCATTATTGAATCAAGGATATGGCTTACTTCCCACTCTAGATGGTCTTCTACTTCGACCGGTTCTGGAGGAGGTTGGTTCCTGCCCGGGTATGTCTCTCAAGCCGGTTCCAGGAGAGATATGTGGAAAACAGGGTGAATAGCCTGCCATTTAGGAGGTTGCTTGAGTCAAAATGCAGTTTTAGAGAATTTGGAGTCAATTTCAAATGGTCCCAAGCGTTTTTTTGTCCAGTTTCTTTGATGGTTGAGTCGTTCAAATGTTTTGTGCGTCAAGCCATACTTTATCACCTGGTTTAAAGGAAGGAGCAGATTGTCAATTTTTGTTGGCCTGTTCTTTGTACCTTTGAATCGCTAATTCCAAGTTTGATTTAAGCTCTTCTTGGAGTCGTGATATGGTTCAAAGATAATTTTCCACAGGATGACTAGTTCCTACATGGATTGAGTTGAATCCAGGATTTCTTCAATTAACAGTTTCAAAGGGAGATTTTCATGTCAAAGAATGAGTCTAGGTATTATAAGAAAATTCAGCCAATGGTAACCATGTGGTACAATTGTCTTGTTGATAACTGACATATATTCGAAGGTATTGTTCGAGGATTTGGTTGACCCTTTCTGTTTGCCCATCAGTTTCAGGTGATAGGCTGTGGAGAGGTTCCTTGTGATATTGAGTTGTTGACACAGTTGAGACCAGAATGTGGATGACAGATGGAAAAGACCTTACAGAGTCAGATCTCAGGTGTCTGGAGGTTCTTATGTTTTGGAAGAGTTGGATGGTGCAGTCTTAAAGAAGAGAGTGGCTGCCAACCAGGTGAAGAGGTTCTATCCCAGAGGCACTAGACATGAAGGAGATTGGCTCCGCAATGAGGATAAACTATGGAAAGTTCTTTAAATTTTGGAATTTTTGGTGTTGCAGAGCAACTTTTGTGTTGGAAACTTATTGTTAGAAGGTACCCATGGGCGGGGCTTCTAGATTTGATCTTGGCAAGTGTAGGGGTAACTGATGGGCTGGATTCTCTGTAGAACAGTTACCCCAGATTGGGGTGGTGAGATTGTGGTCTAAAAGTAAGTCCTCCCAATTGTGCACTGCTAGTGTTTCTTCTACACCTTTCAAAAACATTACCTGGGCCACACCTGTGAGCATTGGGGAAACCCCTGGATATTTTTTTAGGTCAGAAGAAAACTCAAGAAAAGAAGATAAAAATTTTAAGATAATTCAAGAAAATCAAGAAAAAAATCTGAAGATAATGAAGAAAGAAGATCATCAAGATCAATTTTTGGGCCTCAAGCATGATGTTAAACTGCAGAAAATTATGAAGAAAGAAGATCATCAAGATCAATCTTTGGGCCTCCAGTATGAGGATAAACTGCAAAATTTTAAAAGAATTGATTCTGAAGATGAATCAAGATTTAAAGATTTGGAAGACAGAAGTGAAGATGAAGATTTGGAATTGTGGAAAAGTTTTGGAGTGGTGAGATTGAGGTTTAAAAGTAAGTCCTCCCAATTGTGCACTGCTAGGGTTTCTTCTACACCTTTCAAAAACATTACCTTGGCCACACGTGTGAGCAATGGGGAAACGCTTGGTTTTTGTTCTAGGTATGGTAGTGAAGATTTCCTGAAGATCCCTCAAGTTGAAGGTGGAGCGGCAAAGTATAAGAAGGTAGCGCAGAAGATTAGGCCTGTCAATGAGCCTATGCCTGTGGGTTTGAATCTGCCCTTGAAGAGACCTCCTTTGTCAAGAGATCCGTACTGTACTCCTTTGGTAAAGAATCCTCCAGAATTTGTAGAGACACCTAGGGTGACTGTGGAAAGGTTGAAAGTTGTTAATTTAGGTCCTGATGGGTGGTTTTCTGAAGAAGAAAAGAAGTTGTTGTTGCAGGTTATTGTTCTAAGGGAAAAAGCTGTAACTTTTGTTGAGGATGAAAGGGGTGTGTTGAAGCACTCTTATGGGGAACCTTACTTGATTCTTGTGGTTTGTCATGAACCTTGGAAAATCAAAACTATTCTGATTCCAGCTGCTATCAGAGAGGATTTTGTGGAGATTGTTAGGGAAAGAGTCAGAACTGGTTTATACGAAAAATTGACATCCAGTTACTCAAGTCCAGTTTTCTGTTTAAAGAAGCAGAATGGAAAGTTGAGGGTGGTTCATGATCTTAGAGCTTTGAATAGAGTCACTATCAAGGATGCAGGTATGCCACCAAGTGCAGAGGATTTTGTTGAAGCTTTTGCTGGAAGGGTGTGTTATGGTTTGGGTGATATTACGGGTTTTTATGATGAGAGGGAACTACATACAGATTCAAGGCCTCTCACAGCTTTTGAGACTCCTTTGAGAAGATTTCAGCTCACTAGGTTGCCTCAAGGAGCAACTAATTTATTGGCAGTATATCAAGCACAGATGGCTTGGATTTTACAGGATGAGGTTCCTACTTATGCTGGTATTTTTATTGATGATGGTGGAATTAAAGGACCATCCACTGATTATGGTAATGAGGTGTTAGCGGAGACCCCTGGCATAAGGAGGTTTGTTTGTGAATATGCAATAACTCTAGAGAGAGTGTTGTTTAGGATTGAAGAGGCTGGTTTGACCATTTCAGTGTCAAAATTCTGTTGTTGAGTTCCTGCTTTGTAAATTCTGGGTCATGTGGTATGTAAAGAGAGAAGGATTATGGCAAAGAAGAAGATTAATAGAATCCAGTCATGGCCAAAGCCTAAAAATACTACTGAAGTCAGGGGATTTTTGGGTGTATGTGTATATGTCAGGATTTTTATTAAGGATTTTTCTTTGTTGGCTTCACCTCTAAGGATGTTGACCAGAAAAAATGCAGATTGGGAATTTACGGAAGAGTGCAAAGTGGCTTTTCAGAAGTTGAAAAAGGTTTTGGGGAAAATATTGTTCTTCACAAGTTGAATTATGGTGTTGTTCCTGGAGAAATTTATCTGGAAGTGGACACAAGCTATATTGCTGCTGGTGCTGTTTTATCTCAGGAGGATAAAACTGGGAGGGTCAGGCCAGTA
The DNA here is from genome assembly GCA_030280995.1 of Hemileia vastatrix. Lineage (NCBI taxonomy): Eukaryota > Fungi > Basidiomycota > Pucciniomycetes > Pucciniales > Zaghouaniaceae > Hemileia > Hemileia vastatrix. The sequence continues at coordinate 26,696,700 of JASXTE010000013.1, forward strand.
CAATATGAGTCTGTGGTTTTTAATGAGGTGGAATCTAGGTATTCTCAACCTAAGTTGGAATTGTGTGGTGTAGCTAAAATTATAAAGAAGATACAGACGGTTTTGTGGGGGCAGCATTTTGAGCTGCAGGTGGATTCAAGATTATTTGTTCAGATGATCAATACACCTAATCTTCCAAATGCTCCATTGACTAGGTGGGTGGAATTTATTCAACATTTTTCTTTTGACCTGGTACACAAACCAGGCAAAACTTTTACAATTCCTGATGGATTATCAAGGAGGCCACCTAAAGATGAAGATTCTGAGGCTGAAGAGTTTAATAAAGATGTTCCAGTTGTTAGGGCCAGCACAAAGGGTGCTGAAGGTTTTTTTGACCTCCCCCAAGAGGCTTAACTGGATGTATCTGATCTTGATTCTGGTGATCAGGATGTTTTTGTTGATGAAGATGGAGTTGTTTTTTGGGACAGCTCAAATTTGGAAAAGGGTGTTTTTGTTAGTGAACTGGATTCTCACAAGATTCAGTGGAAAGAGAAGGATGTGCCAAATATTAAGGAATGGTGTCCTGGTTGGGCTGGTCAATTGGCTCATGTTCACACTGGTGATTTTGATGACAGAGTTGTACACTTGGATTTTGTTTTTTTGGATTTTGAAGATGAGACCTGGGGTCAGTCTGGGTTTTTTTTTATTTTGGTGGAATATCTGTTGACCTTGGAGAGGCCAGATAGTTGTGATGATGATACTTGGTTGGCAATCAAGAAGAAGAGTCCTAAATTTTATGTTTCAGGAAGAAGGTTGATGAGGAGGAGACATCCTAATCCTCAAGTTTTGGTGACTCAGAAGAAGGGTCAAGAAGTTGAGTTGAAGTCTTTGCATGAAGACCTTGGTCATAGAGGCTTTGGGGAGACTTATAGAAGATTAGCAGACAGATTTTGGTGGCCAGGTATGAAGTTGGCTGTGCAGGGTTGGGTTCAATCTTGTGAAGAATGTCAAAGAAGAAGTCACTTGAAACCTAAAGAGGTTGGCCGTGCTACTGGTGAATCAACTGTTTTTGGAAGGGTCAGTCTGGATGCTGTCCATATTAAAGAGGGAAGGTATAAATACTTTATTGTTGCTAGGGATGATTTGTCTGGTTGGGTTGAGGCAGTGCCTTTGATTAATTTGACTGCCAAGAATGTGGCAGAGGTTTTGAAGAAGGAGTGGATTTATAGGTATGGGTTGATGAAGTTGGTGACTGTTGATGGTGGGCCAGAGTTTGGTGCCTAATTTATAGAAGCTGTGGCTAGTGTTGGTTCTAAAGTTAGAGTGGATACACCTTATTATCTTGAAGCTGAAGTCATGGTTTAAATAGGCATCAAGTTATCAAGAATGCTTTGGTAAAGATGTGTGGGGATAGTGCTGAAAAGTGGAGGCATTATTTACCCTTGGTGTTATTTGCTGATATAGTCACTGTGAAGAGGAAAACTGGCCATTCTCCTTATGAGTTAATTTTTGTTCAGAAAGCTGTGCTACCAGTGGACTTGGAAGCTGTCTCTTATCTTGGAATTGATTGGGATGAGGTGCACTCAACAGAAAAATTTCTCTGTGCCAGGATGCAAAAGTTGGAATGTTGAGAGGAATTTCAAGAGAAGGAATACTCTAGAATGATGAAGATTAGCAATCAATATGTCAGATACTGGGACAAGAATTTGGCTCCTAGACTCAGGAATCCCTTGAAACCTGGTTGTTTGGTTTTGGTTTATAATAGAAGTTTGGAGAGTCAGTGGGGAAAAATGTTTGCTGACAGATGGAAAAGACCTTACAGAGTCAGATCTCAGGTGTCTGGAGGTTCTTATGTTTTGGAAGAGTTGGATGGTGCAGTCTTAAAGAAGAGAGTGGCTGCCAACCAGGTGAAGAGGTTCTATCCCAGAGGCACTAGACACGAAGGAGATTGGCTCCGCAATGAGGATAAACTATGGAAAGTTCTTTAAATTTTGTAATTTTTGGTGTTTCAGAGCAACTTTTGTGTTGGAAACTTATTGTTAGAAGGTACCCATGGGCGGGGCTTCTAGATTTGATCTTGGCAAGTGTAGTGGTAACTGATGAGCTGGATTCTCTGTAGAACAGTTACCCCAGATTGGGGTGGTGAGATTGTGGTCTAAAAGTAAGTCCTCCCAATTGTGCACTGCTAGTGTTTCTTCTACACCTTTCAAAAACATTACCTTGGCCACACATGTGAGCAATGGGGAAACCCTTGGTTTTTGTTCTAGGTATGGTGGTGGAGATTTCCTGAAGATCCATCAAGTTGAAGGTGGAGCTTAAAAGCATAAGAAGGTAGCACAGAAGATTAGACCTGTCAATGAGCCTATGTCTATAGGTTTGAATCCTCTTTTGAAGAGAACTCCTATGTCAAGAGATCCATACAGTACTCCTCTTGTCAGTGTATTTAGTATATAATTATGATTTAATAGTATTTATTAATGGTCCTACTACTTATTTATAAATGATTTAGTGATTAAACCTCAGGGGAAGACTAATAAAATAGTTATTCTCAAATAAAACTCACAATACTAGGATTTAAATGCGTGCTAGTGGTGTAAAATAAATGAATATAATATAGTTATAGCTTATATAAAGATAATATCAATTTATAAAGGCTTTATAATATATTTCTAAATGTTAATAATTGTGTTATAGTGTTTATTTGAATTGTAGTAAGTAAATGATGTCTAATAACTGCCAAAATCCTCCCTTACTTATACCAAAATCCACTGGAGTGCCTAGACCTTCAATCCTGATGATTTCACTGCTATCCCCAGAAATTAAAGCACTGTGAGGGCCCATCACCTCCCCATGGCGTCCACTTCAAGAAGATTCAACACCCAGACATTCAGTAAGGACCCTACATCACAATAAATAATAACACAGACCCATACCATAAATAGAATATCCAGATAAAAGTGGATACCATAAAGAAACAGGTAAAATAACTCATCCAAAGAGAATATAATGAAAGCCAAAGCATAGAAAAGAAAAAAAATGAAATTTCCAAGCCCCAATAACATCCCCAAGCATCCATATTAACCCAGAAATAACCTTCCAACCCATAAATCCGTAAATATATCCATCCAAGAAATCAGATTAACTTGTCCAAACTGAGTGTATGCGCCTGAAATAGATGTCTATGCTTCTGTAGGCATTTTGAGTCCACTGGATACGTCCATAAAACCTAAAATAAGCAGAAAAACAAATTTTATAGACTATTAAGAGGCTAAAATCCACTTATATACCTAAATATACATAATATACTGCATATTTCACTGAATATGAGATTTATGTATACATATAAGCTTATTTATGACAATAATCACTTAAGATAACTTAAGATAAGTGTATTATGACTCCATTAACAACTTAATAAGTATTATTAGGCCATGAATAAGCTATTTAAACTACTAAAATCTATATAATAGAGTAATAATTATATATATATGTAATATAATCATATATATTATTGTTTTAAACTTATTTTTAATATATAAGCTTAATGTACTTAATGTTAACTTATTAAGTATAAGAGATGCTTAGTCCCAGTGATATCTAGGCTGACACTCCCTCACCAAAAAAAACAATTAAAAAAATGTTAAGACATTTTAATTAAAATTAAGGAGTGAATAGAATTTTTTTTTAATTTTCTATAATACATATACTGAATAAAAAGTATTATTTTGATTTAAATTTTTTCAAGATATTTTTAAGATCAGAAATTTCATTTACTGGAATCCACTGGTCATATTCACTTGATTTATTTTTAAATCTTAATAGATAATTAACTCCCTTTTCTTTAGTAAGGTGTCTCTTTTTAAGTTTCTTTTCAATTTTGGCCATTTCAACTATTTCTTCAGGTTTCTGTTTATGCCTTCCTGATCTTCTTGGAAATAGAGCACTATCACTAGAATGGTATGGTTTTATAAGCAAAATAGGAAATACAGGATTTTTTCTATCATAAGGTGCATATAGAATAAACTCAACAGCATTGTTACCAACCATCTTTTTAACTACAAATGGTCCAATGAATGGATCCTTCAATTTAACATTACCATTTAAATTGAAATTTAGTGTAGAAATAAGGACTTCATCACCATCTTTGAAAATTTGTTCTTTATTTTCTTTATCCCATCTTTTCTTCTCATACTCAAATGCTTTATTTATACATTCTTGAGCATGTTTTCTGCATAATTCTTTCATTTTAAGAAAAGATTTAGTACCTGGATGGATATCCAATCTAGGTAATTTATTAAGAGTTTTAGCAGGGGTATTAGGTACATAAACCAACCATAACTCAAATGGATTTTTGCCAGTGACAGAATGTACTGTACTATTGTATGCAAATTTTAAACCAGGGATAAGGGTTACCCAATGATGCGTTGTAGACAATCCTATAGTACTAGCTATAGGCCTTGACCAAGGGAGTTGGAAAAAAACCAGAGAGAAAATCCCCTTTCCCTTTAGAAAAATAGAATGAGATTTACTTGCTAAAGTAAGTTGGTTCCTGTTTTGCTAAAGCCCTTTTTCAACACACTTGACTGCTTGATGAGCCAAGAAAGTAGTCACCAGAAAGACTACCAGACCAAAGAACTGAAATGTAGAACAATGTCCACACCAGAGACAGCAAAGATACTTGATGTAGGCTGCAAATCCACACCAGAGACAGCAATAATACTTGCTATAGCTTGCAAGAATATAACAGAGAAAACAGTTGCCAAAGTTAAGTTAAATGAAGAACTCACTTGCAACAAACACAGTTAAATTTTGGCCAAAAAACAGTGAAAACTGAGTGAGGAACAAGGATATCACCTCCGGATGGTTGTATGATAATTAAGGTTGCCCCAAACTGTCTTATTCACTATGTACACGCAGACCACTATCTAAGAGCCCATGCGCACCCACCAATCTGGCGCCTGTGCCCACTAAATTGAATAAAAAACCCTCCTGAAGCACTCTCCAACCTTCTAAAACAGAGGCGGGCGGGCCGCCCAACGTCAGAGGTGCCGCCTGAAGCGGCCTGGCCTCTCTGAAGCCAGAAAACCAATAAAAACAACTAATCTACTTAGAAAAATTAGCTACAACTACTAAAACCTTTAAAACACGGAATTTCACTATAACAACATTGTGACATGAAATATAGAGAAAAATTAGCTCTATCTAATGGTACTAAGCACTTAACCCTAATACTTAAGTTTAGCCCATAAAATACAAAAAACAAAATTAAACAGCTATCTTTTATAAATGAAAAATGAGGAAATGACCCCTTAAAACTTAGAATATGAAAAATGTCTACAAGACATAAAATATAGAGAAAAACTGGGGCTATCCAATGATAGTACCCACATACCCGCAGACCCAATAAAATACCTAATTCCTTAACAGATGTCAATTAAGACATGCACAAACAGCGCCAAATCATGCAACAAAGGCCCCTGCCAATTTTGGAAGACCACATCCTCCCTCCAATTGAGAATGTCCACATTCTTTCTTCATCAAATCACCATCTTCAAACTTCTTCCCAAATCTTTCTGCTTCACTACTTCTAATCCACTCCTTCCAGAGATCCACAGGACATTGAGATCACCAGTTCAAGACTAATTCTGAACACTTCATTTCATCTCTTGATTCCCTCTGTAATTCCACTAGTACTTGAGTTTGATTCAGAAAAGAAAAATTGACCACACCCTCTATAGGATGTAACCACAAACAACCCTCAGTTTTAAGTCTTGGGGGACCATCCTCATTTTATAGTCTTGGGGGACTCGAAAACCCCCAGTTTAAAGTCTTGGGGGACTCAAAAACATAAATCATACACCCAGAACCAGAGATCAACCACATTAAGACACAGAGGAAAAGCTAACATTCTGGGGTAATTGTAAATAGAGCTTCCAGCCCATCAATTACCCCCAAACTTGCCTTTGCTAAATTTGGAGGCTCCCCCTGTGGATACCCTCCACCAATATTTCAAAACCAACTCCAACAACAAAACTCATTCCTCAGTTTATAGTCTTGGGGGACTCCACCAACAACAATCCTCAGTTTAAAGTCTTGGGGGACTAACACAGTGTTCAGTTTAAAGTCTTGACCAACTAGTCTTGATAAAATCTTAAAACCAGCCAGTTGAAAGTCTTGGAGGACTAACAGAAACCAGATTTCAGTTTAAATTCTTGATGGACTGCTCTTGATACCATAGATTTTTCTGTTTAGAGTCTTGATGGACTAACTTGATAAAGTCTTGAAACAAGCCATTTTAAAGTCTTGGAGGACTAACAGAAACCAGATTTCAGTTTGAAGTCTTGATGGACTGCTCTTGATACCATAGATTTTAAAGTTTAGAGTCTTGATGGACTAACAGAATTTTGCATAAAATAGACGCAGCTAATTTCATACAGAACACCTCTACAGCCAACCTGCTGAACTTCCACCTTCACTTCATCATCAACCCATCACTGAAAAAAAATCTCCTTCCTATCTCTTTCCATCATCTTTTCTCACCACCGATCATGGCTGGATCTCCTGATGTTAACCCTTCTACTCTTCCTTGCTTCACTGCTCCCAAGGACTATGCCTGCAAACAGTGCATCAACATGTGCAGACCTTGCACATTCACTCTTCCAACTCCTGAAGCCAAATTCTACAACAGGGCTTGTGATTCTTGCTACTCCAAAAAGAAAAAATGTGACAGAGATGCCAACTACCCTATTCTTCCTCCTTCACCTTCTCATAAATACATCTCCAGATCCCCTACCAGATCCCCAGAGCTTGGTCCTTCCTCTTCCTCTTTATCTTCAGAACTTTCCAGAATATCCAGAAGCTCAGCTTCCAGAACTCTTCCCAAAAGACCAGCCTTATCTTCCCAAGAATCTTCTTTTATCTCTGCTAAATTAGCTACAAAAGCTTCAAAATCAGCTCCTAGGCTTCTAGACTGCTTCCAGGCGGCCCGGCCAACGTCGGGCGGCCAGCCCGCCTCACTAGACATTGAAAATCAAGCTCAAAACCTCCAAAAACAACCAGAAAACAGTCAAATTCAACCAATCAACAAAAACAACTCCACGTAATCACCTTCCGCTGCTCCCAGAGCAATTCAGCCAACCCTTCCAAGGTCCAAAAACTCCAAATTTTCCCAAACTTCTAGGAGACCTGCCAGAGGACCCCAAGAAGAAACCAGAGCACCCAACACTGCACCCAAGCAACAACTTCGTCCCCAGCTAAGACAACGAAACTACACCTCTCCTCTGTCTGCCAAATATTCTTCTGACAGTTCCATCCCTTCAAAAGCCCCATCCAGAAGAGATCAATCCGCTTCCAAATCAACCTCTCCTGTTCCATCTTTTAACAACCCTGGTACTTCATCACCAGCACCTCCTCCATCTGAATCCAACAGTAATAACAGCCACAACAACAACAACAATCCCGCTGCTCCAACTAGGCCCCAGGAACATCAGCCTCCTAGTTCACCTTCTCAAAATCTTTCAGAGGAAGACCAAGAGAATCCATATCTTTCTCTGGTTGATCCACCCACTATGACCATTCCAGAATCTTCAGAGATCCAAATTCTGGCTGCTTACAAATTTGATGAGCTTCCAATCGGTAAGTACCAAATTAATTCCTCCCATTTCTTCAACAAAAATAATTACTGATCCAATTCTATATTAAAAGAAAGTATTCGATATCAAAAAATTATGATGTAATATGATGAATAATTATAAGAAACTCTATTCTAGAAAAATGAAGTTGATAATTTAATAGGATAAAAAATTTAATAAGATTAAAATTAAAGTGAGAATAAAAGAAACAGAAAACATAAAGAGGGGGATTATATATTATTTGAGCTTTTTTTAACATGTATTATTCATAGTGGGGTAAACTAAGTAACATGCTATATCATAATCTGTTTATATTGAAGCAAAATTTGATGTAGCTAACAGAAAATACTAGGAATTCTTTGGGGACTTTTAGTGTGAAAAAAAAATAAAAAATTTATATCCCATATGCAAATTGCCACTGGTAAATACAAAATTTTTTAAATTAGAATTTACCCCTAAACAATGGAGATACACTTAATTAGTATATTATATGAAAAAAAATGCTTTAAAACTATTTGTTAAATTTACTTTCAGATGATAATGAGAGATTCAAAAATATACTGATATGCCTCACCAAACAAGAAATGAATTATACATATAAAATTGGTAACATTAGAATTTAAGATAAGAATTTGTTTTTTAAGTGACAGGAGGAGTGTCGGGCTTGGGTGTGGGCCCAGTGACCAAACCATTGATAGACTTGGATACAACTAAGGGAAAAAAAATTGAATAGTTTTATTTTACAATATATCTTAGTCTGCAAAAGATATTGCATTGTTGTCCCTAACTATACCAATATTGTTACTTTTCAAAAGTTATAGGACTACTAAGTTGATAAAATATTATTATGAATCACCCAATGAAATACCTTAAGCAACATTCAAAATTATTAAAACATTAATATTCAATTTGAGATTTGGATTAGCTAGTTTTTTACAACTTACCACAGTTTTGATTAATATAATAAAACTTAAAAATTTTTTTTTGAGATAACCTAGAAATGGGCGCAAGAAAATTATGAATCATATGACTTGAAACTTAACTCATACACTATTGATAAACTTCATGGACCCTGATTAATTTCTATCAAAATTAATTTTGAGACTGGCATATTGAATTTTAGCTATGACCAAGTACTGTAAGTGCCATGGTTTGTATTCAATATATTAGTGTTGAATTTATATTTTACAGGAATTAACAAGTATCATACAGCACCATGGATGAAACCCTAACAGAAACCACCAAATTTATGAGGCAATGAACCTCATAATTTCGATCAAAATTAATGTAGACCCCTGAATATTGAATAAAAGCCATTTCACATGGACTACACAGACATAGATAAAATTCAACATGCATGGCTTAAAATTAATTTTGATCGAAATTAACCAAGGCATTAAAACATCAATTTTTATATGGTGTACTTGATCAAGCCAGTTTATCTAACTGCTTAGCTTACCTATACTTATAGGAATTTTATGCATAGTCCATGTCCATATTAATTTCGATCGAAATTAATGTTGACTAATACATAATGAATACATGCTATGCCACTTACACTTGCCAGGCATAGCTACCATTAAATATGCCAGTATCAAAAATTAATTTCGATCGAAATTAATGAGCATGATAATCATGAATTTCTGGAGTCAACTGCTTATTTTTATGCATGGTGCCTTGCCAACATTAATTTCGATTGAAATTACTTTTGATACTGGCATATTGCATGTATATATGCCTGGAAAGTGTAAGTGGCATAGTGTGTATTCATTATGTATTGGTCAACATTAATTTCAATCGAATTTAATGTTGACATTTGCATATTGAATCCAAACCAGCAAATGACCCAAAAGATTCTTCATAAAACTGCCCATTAATTTTGATTGAAATTAAGGCTGATCATATAAATATTTAGTGGTAGTTATATCTGGTCTGAGTAAATGGAGATAGCTTATATTCAATATGTATTGGTCAACACTAATTTTGATCAAAATTAATGAGCATTTTGATCATGAAATTTGTCAGTCAGTTAGTTGTTTCAATGCATAATGGAATGCCAACATTAATTTTGATCAAAATTAATGTTGAAATGATATAATTCTTTTTTGCATGACATGTAAAGGACAGCAAGTATTCTTAAGTATTGAAATTTACTATACATAATGAGGGTAAATATAATATTTACATATCCATATTAATTTCTTTAAAAATTAATGTTGACCAATACATAATAAATAGTAAATATGCCTGGCTAGTGTAAGTGGCATAGCTTTTATTCAATCTGAATTTTGCAACATTAATTTCAATCAAAATTACAGTTAATGATTATCATCAATTTATGCAGTCAGTTGCTTACTGTTATGCATGGTAACATGTCAACATTAATTTAATTAAAGTTGAATTTGACATTCCACCAAGAATTTTTCTTTAAGATGAAAAGTAGGGCCCTCTATTCTTAAGTAAACATGTTACAATGCATATTGAGCATGTATATGTCATTTACACATTAATATTAATTTCAATCAAAATTAATGTTGACCAATACACATTTAACACAAGATTTACAACTTACACACACCAGATATAACTACCATTAAATATGTATATGGTCAACCCTAATTTTGATCAAAATTAATGAGCAGCTTTATGAAGAATTTTTTAGGTTCTTTGCTGGTTTGGATTCAATATGCAAATGTCAATATTAAATTTGATCGAAATTAATGTTGACCAATACATAATGAATACACACTATGCCACTTACACTTTCCAGGAATAGCCACCATTCAATATGCCAGTATCAAAATTAATTTCAATTGAAATTAATTTTGGAAAGGCACCATGCATAAAAATATGCAGTTGACTCCAGAAATTCATGATTATCATGCTCATTGATTTTGATCAAAATTAATTTTGATACTGTCATATTTAATGGTAGCTATGCCTGGCAAGTGTAAGTGGCATAGCATGTATTCACTATGTATTGGTCAACATTAATTTTGACAAAATTAATATGGATACATAAATGTGACATAAAGAGGTATGGACCATCAATTTGTTGAAAAGACATTTTTATATCTCATACATTATTTTTTTTCTTAAATAAAATGTTACTTTCTCTCAACACCTTATAACATTTACCAAGTTTCTTTGAAAAATAACAGAATACATAAAATTCAATATAAGATAGCTATATTACAAAGAAGATCACCGTTCTACCCAGGTTATGATGATGTTTATGCTGTATTAATTGATTCCCAAATCTTTACCAGATCAATATCAGCTCCAACCCCAAGTTACTCAGGTTCATTCACAGAAAATTCTGCAAAAAATGTTTCTGAATAGCAATTCTTGGGGAGGTATTTGGGAACATTGAATATACCATCTTGTGCAACTGTCCTTTCTGATGACCGTGAATATGTTTTTGATGCCTATTTTTTTTAAGCTGGTGTATGGGCTAAATCCTTTGTCATCTTATCCATTTTTTAAAAAAATCATTGAGTTCAGGATTTTGCCATCCAGGAATAGCTCGGATGGGTGCAGTTGGGGCTGGTGGTGGGCCTTCCTAGATATCAGAGATTCCCCTAGTATCATGAAAAAGCACAACAAAACCTGGCACATCACTGCAGAGATCTCTTGCTAACTTGTAATGTGCACTAGAAATCTGAATTCCCACTAATTCAGCTTCATAATAACAAAAATCAATATAAAATAAAAAACTTACCTTGGTCTGATAATGTTTTACTTGTGTCCTTGCCCTATTTTCCATCTTTTCTCTTTCCACCTTTTCTTCTTCTTGCCCAAACAACCTTATCATCTCCTTCCCATTATTAACTACCCATTTCTCAATAACACATTGAGTGAAATGAAGCTTTTACTGATAGATTGTATTCAAGGTGGTGAGCCACCTGGTACAGTGGTTGCATAATATGCTTCCCATGACTTGATTCCAAGTTGATTCCAAAAAATCACAGCAAGTCCAATCAAAGGAAAATTTCCAAAAACCTTTTTGTGAAATTCACGCTTTAAGTTTCTTTTGAAAAAAAGTGGGATAGGTGCTCCTCCTTTTAGTCCTTGAGGCTCAGGTGCTGGAAAAAATTTGGGTAGTCGAATTTTGGATTGCAAGAAGGCTATAGAATTGGTTATCAGAAATTTTTGATCAGCTGCAGAATTATCATGGTTATAAGATTGGACTTGGGTTAGGACAGTTTGAATGGTTTTCAGTTTGAATTGGTTCCAAGCTTTCCAATTTTCAATCTCCAAAGGTGTTGGGCTTGCAGGAAATTTTGCTATTTGTATTGATCCCCCAAGACAATACTTCAGAAAGTGTTAAATATTTCTATTTAGACTGTCTGAGCTCCTGGGAACATCATTCCTTCTAACTAAGCCTCTTACAGCCCTTAACCCCCATTCTTGTTCATGAGACTCTGCTGAATTGAGTCTGTGGTAATCACTGATACCCATAATGATTGAGGGATTTACTAACAATTCAAATAAGTTAATTAAATTGGTTATTTTTAAATAAAAGAATACACTACAAATTTGACTTACCAGCTCCACTTGTGCTTGCTTCTTGGTTAAGCTGAGCAAATGATGATTGGTCTCCAAAAAATTCCCTCAATACTTCACTAGCCCAATCCCTTCCTAGCTGATCCGCATGCTGATCAGCATTTTCAGGAGCAGAAGGATGATTGGGATTAAAATTTCTCAGTTCTGCATGAGACTCTTGGCCTAGATTGAGATTAGGTGGTGGTTTAGGATTAGGTGTTTCAGATTGAGATGCATCTGGAGGTGGATCAGCAGCGGGTTTTGGTGGAGTATTTCCAGTATTAGAATTTTGAGGTAGAAAAAAATTGAAATCAGTTGGGTCAAAAGACATCCCTTCAAAATTATCATCCATAATGAACTGTAATAAAAGAAAATAAAAGAAAAATAATCAGTCTTTAAAATTTATACCTATCAAAGTTATAGTAAAAAAAGATACTATGTTTATAGTCTTGTTAACGTGTATGTTATCTTGGGGGAAAATAAAGTGAATAATATATAGCTATCTGCTAAAGTGGGAAGGTCAAACTATTTATAGTAGAGGAATGAGCAAGAATATTATTCATTAAGTAACAATTTTATAATATTTCTCATTATCATGATTTTCTTTCTTTCATTCTTACATTTAAGATAAAAATGACTCATTGAAAGCATGGGCTCTCTCGCATTAAAAGAAACCAATATAATTGTTCACTGATTTAAGATAAGGTAAGTTGGATGCATTGCATTTTTAATCAATCATTGAAATATTTATTTTACCATTTACAAACATCACCAATCCTACAAATTTCCCCAATCCCAAATTAACACAAAGATGTTAGTCAACAGGAAATAAATTTGATTAATTTTTTCACTCACTACTGTCTGCAGTAAAATGGCAGTGACAACCTCTTCTTTGATTCCAAACATTCCTTTTTTGTGCTCGACAGTAGCTGCATGTCCAATTATTGCATCTTTCTTAATCACAATTTGAGTTGCTTTGTGTTAAAGATCAAAGGCTAATATAATAGATTTACAGGTAAAATTAGTTAAAGAAATAGCACGGCAGGTCAAATGAGTCAAGGAACTAGAAGGAAAATAAGAAATTAGTAAATAAGGTGGAAAAAGGATGATTCATTACATAGGACAGCAACCTTACATTTTACCTAATATAATAGATTTACGGGTAAAATTAGTTAAAGAAATAGCACGGCAGGGCAAATGAGTCAAGGAACTAGAAGGAAAATAAGAAATTAGTAAATAAGATTGCAAAAAGGATGATTAAAACTAGTATTAGAAGGGCCACCTTATATAGACACGATAAAAGAGTAATATGAATACTGGATTATGGCTCGGAGAGAATAATGGCAAATTGATTAATTAAGAGAGGTCAGGTAAGAGGCAAAGAAAGAGAGAAGCAAACATTTAAAAGGTAAGATAGGAAACATTTAAAAAGTAAATTATAAGTCGGAACAGTAAACAGTAAAGTACAGTATTAATTATTAACATAGTTTGAACAGTAAACAGTTACAGTATTAATTATCAACACTTTAGCTACTCTTAATAAATGACAATGCACTTGTGGGAAAAGCTCATAGGGATCCTTTGATGTTTCTTCTGGATGGAGCTCCTTGAAAGGACTTACTATTAAATAGATTTGATCATTCTCTTCCTTTGACCTGAAAAGATCATCAATTTGCCCAAACTGGCTATCTTTTCCATAGTAGAATTCAATTTTTGAATTAGCAATGTGTCGATGGTAACTAGTAAAACTCTTTCCATGTATAAATATGCTTGCTATGTTTTCAACTACCCAATCCCCACTTCTCTCTGATGGTTTCAAAGCCTGTCTTGAAGTTTCTTTTCCCATTCATGCCCTTACCCATTTTGTAAATAATGCCATACTTAGATGGATCCATTTGTTTTGTTTATCAAGATCAATATGGATTTTTTTAGTCTCACATTTATCATTATCTTCAGCTTCACCAAGATCTAATACCCTAGACTTCCGATACCAATGTTTGAGCATTGTTAGCGGTATCTCTCCTGTGGTCAATATTAATAAATAAGCACAGCTAAATTTTTAAATCATTGCTTACAAAAATTACATATGTGGATGGTGATTGTTTGGAATTTCAGATAATATATGATTCACCCGCTCTCCAGACCAAGTATCTGTACCTGATGGTGGACCAAGACGCTTTATCATTTCAGGATAATGTTGAGTGATATGCAGATTTGGCTTTGCATTAATATTATTCCAACCCTCTTCCAGGTACTCAAGATACTCTAACAGAAGTTGATCTAGATCTTTAAGCTCATTAGTCTGTATATTTTTTAATGTCAAAAAATTGGTGATCAAGCATAATGTTACAAGTGACTTGAGAAATAATAATCTCTTGGCTTTTCAGCTGAGGAAGCTGAAGATTCAGATTATTTAAATTTTTCAAACCAAAGGGTATAAGCGACAAAGGGAAGTAGAGAGTATACAGCATGTGCCATTCTTCTGCCTTGAGGGATCCTACCTTTTTAGATCCTACTGATTTTGGAACTCGTGTTAGCCAGGAAGGCCTTCTTACTTGATCAATCATCTTCCATACAACCTGTAGCTCTGCTGCTGTGATTCGTGGATTACTACTACCTTCATTTTCTTTCTCCTTACCTTTCCTTTTATTTTCTTAATCTCTAGCTGTATCATTTGATGAGTGAGATACTTCACTCTGTGATATGCTAATGCTCCGTTGCCTTAAGTTATACAATGAATTCCTACTGCCACTTCTGTGAGACTGTAATAAGGCCAAATCGCTATATGGAGGAATAAATTTGGAGCTGGATGACCTACTCTGGCTTCTTGATCAATTTGTTCCCAATCCTTCACTATCTAGTCCATGATTACTTGATGACTGTCTTGAAATCGTAAGTCTTTTCCGCTTGTGCTGTTTTGTGTGCCCTGTATCATCATCATCATTATTTGTGGTGATTAAGCTACTTCTACGTTTTTTAGAATGTTTGTGCAGTGAAGTATCAGAAAAAAAATCGTCATCTTCTTCTCTTACATGCCAATTTTAATCCTTTTCCAGCTTTCTTTCTAGATCTTTTGCTGCATTTTTGATTTGGAAATAGCTTAGCCTGTGATCTTTTAGGTTGCCAAGAATATGTGAATGCATAACATCAATTGAGCAATATTCAGTTGGATGCCAATATTCAAGGTTATTCAGCTCACTCCATCATACCCCATGATTCTGAACAATTGATACATGCTCTCAATGTGTCTTAGAATTTTTCCACTTGGTTGCGCAGCACATATGATCCTCATGATTCCATAATGAAAAATTTTTCACATTCTTTTCACTAATTTCATCTTTAGAGATATTACAGAAAGAGCGGAACATTCTTGCAGAGTGACTCAAAAAGCCAGCCAATTTTCGTATTGCAGGAATGTCACCTATAAAAGAGAACAATGCAACTCTTAATTTCACGTCTCGTGGATAAAGATGCGTCTTTTCAATCAATATACCATCCCATAGAGTTTTTAGATCATTAAGCAGGGGTTTTAAAAGGTGATTAAGCTGTTCACTTGTGGGTTAAGTTGGTCCAGGTATAATAGCATACAAAAAAAGAATTTCCATTTTGTATCTATCTTCTTGAGGTAGGTTCATACACACCATCATAATATTGCCTACAGACTTCTGATGACCTCCAATCCTATTACTACCAGGCTTAAACCAGTCAACATATAAAGTAAACATTAAGTTTCCTGAAGTTATTGTATATTCATCATCATTTCCACCCAGAGCTGGAGTGGTAATGGGAAAGTTTTTCCATATTGAACCATCACAAACATCCTTCATCAAATCACACTCTACATTGTCTGCCACAGGGGTTTTCTTCTCAATCAGAAGCTCAAATTTGGACAGTTTGATCATTTTCTTAAGCCAGTTGATAAAAGAATGGTGATGAAATGTTTTAAGAGATAAGTATTTTACATGTTCTTGATGTTCCTTCATCAAATACAGCCTTTCATCACATTTAACTACAATTTTTCCTGCTCCAAATGTTTTTAAATAGTGCTTTGATGACAAAAAAAATGGTTGATTGAAACATAGTAAAGATAGTTGAGATTCAGAGTTATACTCATAAAGAGCAAAGAATTTAGGACAGCATGTTTTAGTGAAAAATGATTGATTGAGCTTTAATTGACTAAAAACTGTATCTATTGAGCGTGGGATCAGGTGGACAATGCTATCAGAATCTAGTCTTCCACTATCACCTAGAAGTTTGAGCTTCTTTATTTCTTCATCCAAAAATTGAGTGCAAACTTCTTTGCTCAAATTATGAATCAGAGAAAGCTTTGCCACCTGCCACATAATTATTTGGCTATACCATTCCCCAAGATTTGACTTTCTAGAGACTGTTTAAGATACCTCAGCCCCCAATAGTGACTGCCCGTATATAATAAATCATCGAAACATCATAAAGACTTTTATTCCCACTTTGAACTATAGATATACAGCTTACTGTCTCTGTGGAGCTGGAACTTTCAATGTTAAGTGGATTGTTGGAAGAAATAACCATCTGGGCCTTCCTATTTCTTTCCTCTTGATGTTTTGCATAGGTATTAGAGCTTTTTAAAGCCATACCAACTTCAAAGGACCCAGAAGAAGTTTGATACTTTCTATTGACACATCAAAGCTCTTGAAATTGACATACATGAAAAAATGGAGGCATTGTAATTGTGATAAATGTAGGAATAAGTTAGCTGTTAGAAGTTACTGATTGAAGGTATTCCTTTTTTTGCAAGGCACTAGCTTATATAAGCTATAATTTTTATCAAAAGAATATGATGGAATATACATTGAAATTATTTAAGTTTAAATTTTCACTTTTTAATCAGATAAATTATATATTAATTAAAAGCTATGCAGTCTACTTTATTTGTATTCTGTATACTCTCTGCATTTGTACAACAATGCATGCATGTTTATCAGAATATTTTCTATCATAGAAAAAATTCTATTGTACACACAAGTATCTTAATTATTTTTCTATCAAATGATTTCTGAGTTATATCTAAATACCCTATAATTATTCGATCTTAGTAAAAATTCTTAGTTATGGACTATAAGAAAGTAATCCATATTTTTAACATAATTATTTAAAAAATTACCCCAAAAATAAGGTTAATATTTTGTAAAAAAACAATCACAAACATATTTCCTTCACTTTGAAAATTGTTCTGTACTAGGTAGAATTTTGCATTAAGAAATAATCAAAAATACTCAAATAATAAGTGCTACAAAAGTGTAAACCTTAAAGCATTACAAAAAATCTGAAACCTTGTATAAATTTTCATACATAAATGTGAAGAAGTGACACTCTAGTCTATTTATTAAGGTTGAAAAAAAATTACTCAATGGAATATGTATTACTATCATATTGGACCAAAAATAATTTTTTGGTAATCAAAAAATGAACATAGCCTAACATTTATCAAATTATTTTTGTTGAAACATTTTTTGAAAAGAAAAAAAAATCCTTCTCTCAAATGAGTTCGCTTTAATCACATAATCATTCTCTTCCTTTTTTACCATTCCTTTTGAGCTCAAATTACATATAAAAATATAATTTATGCATATTATAATGCCATAAAGTTGAAATATTTCTTATTCTTAATTTTTGTGATACTTCTCCTTAAATCAACTTTGATCATAAAGTTTTGAAGCTCCACAATTTATCCTTCCTCTTTGTTTAATTTTATTGAAAACTTTCTCAATCTAATTTTTTATGAACCCTAGTAGCTCTTACTTTCCTTATGGAAACCTGCCTAAAAACACACGAACACTTAATAGAATTTTTAATGAGACTTTGCCTCCATTCAATCCTAACTTTTGTAGATCTATACACAATTTTTGTCATTCACTTTTGGTTATGTCACCAGAATCAAATGGATGGAAACAAAACCCTACTGAAGATCAATTAGACAGATTTTCATCATTCTTGCAACATCGCCTTTGAACTACCTCATCCAGAATCAAATTCAGCTGTTTTGGAAAATTTTCCACCAATTTTCCGTGAATCTTTTATTGACCACCTTTGTATGTGTGGTTTCTCAGGGTCAAATTTCGCTTGGAACCTAGATTGGTTTGATAAATGGAACCAGGTCTTGGAAAATATTCTCATTAAACACTGGGACAATACCTTAAAAACCAATAATTTGATTGCATATCCAATTGACTCAACTCAAATTAGCTTCTCAAATCAAATGTGAGTTCTTCACTGTTGGTTTTTAGGTCATTCTGATAAATTAAGACTTGGGAAGGATTCTGATAGCTCTCAAGAAATAATCAAAGTGAGAAAGCATAAATATAGAACAAAAAAAAGTATGAAAATCCCCTTTTTTTAAACCATTTTTATTTATGACCTTTATTTCAAAAAACAAAGATTCTTAGTATTCAGTTAACAGAACTAAACTTCTCAAAAAACTTCCACGTTGTGAAACTTATCACAACCTTTTCACAAACATCAAGCGTTGTTCAAACACCAAAATTGATAATGATGGATCTTTAAGACATATCTTAATGCAAAGGAGATCTGAATATTTTTCTAAAGTTGCACAATATCTTGACCAAAAACACTTTGATATTTGAGATACTTCAACCTACTCTGGAAGTGTGCTAAAGGACTTGGCCTTGTAAAAAAGAATCAGTTTGGTTTAAACATTATCACCTAACCTTAATCCTTATCATGTCCCCCGGGGTTTGCCAAATGACTGTTATTCTCCCTTATATCTTGCATCTCTAAATCCTCAACAACTCAGACTTTTAAATCCTCAAAATCCCGTAAACTTACCTTCTCTCCTTGAAATTCTTGCTTCCTCTAATGTGAGTTATTGACAAACTCCCTTAATAATAGGTTTTCACACTCATACTCCTCATTTCCACTGTTTGGGACACTTAGCCTTGAAAACAAAAACATAATTTTAACAATTACTATTATCATTAAAATTTATAGAATTTCAATTTGGCTCATATTGTTAGCTGCATTTTTTTTCTTTGAATCTTATACATGCTGAATTCTATACTTCCATGCACAAAATAATTCAAAACATTTACTTCATTTTGCTGCGCCATTCTATACAGCTCATCAACAGCCTTCTGCTCAACTTCTGGATTCCAATTCGGCTCCTACTTCAACATTGAACATATAAAAAATTTAATATTTTTGTTCTTAATATGAAATATAAGACATTGAGGTCACCATTATATATACATTTTGAGCACACTTGAGATCTATACCCACTTCTGCAGCCTGAATTTTTCAAACCAAAACTTGGCAATTTTTATTAAAATGGAATTCATGCATATTTTTGTCTCACTTTTCCCTGCTGAGCTCACCCATAAGCTGGGTATACCTAATATTGTGGTCATCTAGAGCCATTTTTATTCTATTTTGAAATATTAGAAAAAAAAATTCAATAAGCCAACACAATTTTGTAAAAAAAATCATTATAGAATCACTAACATCTGCAAAAAGTCTGAAAGTTGGAGAATATAACATCTTTCAGAAAATTTATACCCCTTTCACCAGACAAAAAGTTTTTCAAGTGGCATATAAGATGAAAAATATTTGTAGAATGCTGCCAAGTGAAATCAAAAGATGAAGTTTCATCCATATTTTCATAGATTGGATGGTTGCCAAATTTTCTTAAAATCATCAGCTCTCTAAGAAACTCAGATGTGTCCCAAGGGAGGTCAGTGCTTCTGGACAGCCCATATCTCTCAGGGAATCCTTTTTGAAGCACATCAAGTTTAGAACTTCATGGATCTGCTAATTGAACCGATATCCCCCTTTGAATCTTTTTTGGAAGAGACAAAATTGCATCTTTTGTTCTACGTAGGCTTATGACTTTCATTAAGTGATTGATTGATTTTATAGAATTAGCCTTTCCTTTTTGCAAACCTGGAAAAAGGAAATTCTTCCATAACCAGTCTTCTTGCCAATTTTGAATTCTAAGAAAAAATATGAGACTTTGAAGGTCAGTGGGCCTCTTCTGAAGTGGAGTTCCAGTCAAGCATAGTTGGTGTTGGGATTCCAAGTCAAATATTGTTTGAGCCCTCTGCAAGTAAGGATTTTTAATGTAACTAAAAGAATATTTATAAAAATTAAGTTTTAAGTTTTGGATATAGAAATGGGAACTAACCGAGCTACATCCAAAACAACTCTATACCAAAAGAGCTTTTGAGTCACCGGTATCTTTTTTTGGCTTTGATTTTTTGACATTGTTGGGCTAGCTGTTTCATAGGTTGTTAAAACAATAGCAGTGTCCTGTAGCTCATTGACATTAGTATTTTGAGAATCCTTCCCATAATGAACCTTGAAAGTTAGTGCATTATCTTCAAAGTGCACACTTATTTCATTTATCCAATTCAATAGTGTTGCCAGTGGGCATATAATCAGTGTGTCTGAACTCTGATTAATACTTTCTTGATTTTCCACTACCTGGAATTGTCTTGCTTCACTTTGAGTTGCACTTATAAGGGAAAGAGTTGACAGTGTCTTTCCCAAACCCATATCATCAGCAAGTATTGACCCGTTTCCTTCAGGGGTTAATTGATTGTTAGGAAACTGATCTTTATAGTCATCAAATCCAGTTCTAAGCCAATGGTTTTCCTGGTGCCTCCACATGATATCCAACCTTTCCTTTAACATTTTTTCATTTTCAATCATAAAATTTATTTCTTGATGTTGATGTTTTTTGATAACTGTTTTGATTCCTCGGATAAGTTGATCAGCTTTCCAATCTTGAGTACTCTGAGATATTTGGAAAGATCCTTCAAAAATTACATGTGGGATATTAAAAAAGATAGTGGAGTTGTAGTTCAGGATCGGACATAAATCAATTTGAGCAGATGAAAATTCTTCCTTAGAAAGACTGATTAGTGTACTTGAAGAAAAGAGGCATCCCCAAAGTTGATACTGATTACCAAAAACTGGAACCAAATTAGCATGAAAATAGAGTGACTTCATAGGAATCAAGGCAATTCTTTGGTTTAAATGGTGATATCCAGACCCAATGTTGCCCAATAGTGGTCCAATGTGCTGCCTCTGCATTTGAGAAAGATTACTGACAAGGGTTGGTTTTCTTTCTTCAAATAGTCCAAAAATATGAACATTCAAATGGCCTCACTGTAAAATTGTGGGGGTTGGTGATTTTTGAAATCTTGAAATTACATTCATATAAATTTGATTGATTGTTATTGAGAACTGTCCAACACATCTGAGACTTGACATATTAAGTAAGAATAGTATCTGAAGATAGTAGTTGTTAAAGGATGAATTGAACCAAAAAATGAATCATCATTTTTGAATAAAACGACAAAATAACTTTTTAGCATATGCTAGGCTAAGATCATAATTCTTTCACATGTATTATTATTATCTTTTTAAAAAATATTGGAAGTAAATGAATGATAACTGAAATAAATAATATGGCTTAAAAATAAAACTTGAGCCTATAGAGTAAATTTGGGTTTGTGGAAGAGGAAAAATTTTCTAAATAAAAATGTGCTTTATTGTTACATTATAATCACAAAATAGAACAATTTCACTCTTATTACACTTATTTATGTTTCTGTCTAATAGTAAAGTGCTTTAGATGGCAGTTCAAAATCCAAATTGAAACTACTACCTAGAACGATGTCTTGATACTAACATACTTTTTGTAAGTCTCTGGAAAGACACTTATGGTGATCTAAATAATATTAAAATTGATTTGAATTGTATTTTTTATCAAATATCTATGTGGTCTAATGTAATAATTGAGATACTACAGTTTAACCTTCTGTTACCAACTTGGCAAGAAAATATCTGTAGATTTTTTTAGACCAAATATCAAATTTTGCTTTCCACAAGATGGGAAATTGAATATTATAATATGTTAAGTGCTATGTTCAAGCTTTGCTCAATCTGTGCTCAGCTGAAGATCAAAATAATCCCCAAGCTCCAAGAGACCTGTGACTCAGTTGGGTTGAATCTAGGTCTAACCAATTACCAAATCTTTGTCCAATTGATTTAAATCTGGTTTCACAATGAATTCCCAACAGCTTCCCAACCACTTCCCAACATTTTTAAATGAGGGGTATTGCTAGCAATACCCCCCCAAATTTTCTGTGGTGAGAGTTAACTCAAAATTCTTCTCCTCCAAAACTTGGGCCCCACCATCTTTCTGTAAAGAGACCTTGTACTTCCTCTCCTCCAAATCTTGGGGCCAATCATCCTTCCGTAAAGAGAGCTCATAATTCCTCTCTTCCAAATCTTGTAGCCTATCATCCCTCCTTAAAGAGAGCTCATATTTCTTCTTTTCAAAGCTTAGAGTCTCTTTAGAAATTTCTACTTATTCTAGAGTGATAATAATAATTAATATAAAGTAGAAGAAAAGTAGAGTAAATTAATAAGAGGTATGGTATCACTTACCAGTATCACGTTTCTCTTAAAATTGTTCCATAGACAAAAAAGGGGTTTGTGATGAAGTATCACTTTTTTGTCTTCTTTGTGAGTGGAAATTTAGACTACATGAAGCCCTATGCTTCTTGTTCAAGGTCATATTTTCCTCCTCATTATTGTCACTACCTTCAGACTCAGTTGATTGAGGATCCTGGGATTGTTCGTCAGCCTTTTAAGAAATAAGAAAAAGATAAGTAAAAAAAAATAGAAATGATAAGATAAAAGAAAAAAGAAACATACCTGAGTTAGATTTGGTTGGGTTAAGACATCAATAGGATCTACAGAAAAGCTATCTAGATTTGTCTTATTCAAATGAGGGGAGGCTTGAGTGGAGGAAGAGGATAGGAAAAGATTTGCTTTAACATCATGTTTGGAGATAGGATCTTCTCCATCCAAAATGTTTACAGGATTAACATCAGCTTACTCTCCAAAAATTGCATCCATCTCTTTAAAGTAAGGACATAAAGATTCAAGTTTATCATCTATGGATTTAATACCCTTAGTTATATCAATGTTGGTAACCCCAAAACCAGTGGAAGATAAAAGAGCCTTTTCCTTCTTGTATTTGGCTCAGTAATGCTTGAAGCATTCAGAAATCTGTTTAGGAAAAAGATCAATCCTTCCCTTGGTCTTATTCCATAATTCATTTGCCATTAAAAAATAGCAATTAACTTTTGATGCTGGGGGCCATCCTACTTTACTTGAATACTCAGTACCAAAACAAGAATCATAGTTAGATTTGGTTTTCAGCCAGTTAATAAGAATGAGATGATCATCTTTTTTTAATTGAAGGGTCTTAGATTTCTCGGCTGAGTGGGGGAAAGAGGGGTGGGATTTGAAGAACAACTGGGTGATGGCTGCCTTTGAGAAGATCTAGGACAACAAGGCATGTTAAAATATAAATGAAGATGAAAAGGAGCAGAAACAAGCAGATGAGATAGCGAGATGAAAAGGAGCAGAAACAAGCAGATGAGATGGTGAGGGGTTCTGAGCGGATAGAATGGACAGGATGGGATGAGAATGTGAGTGTGCAGCAAGGTAGAAGCCATATCCAGAGAGTAGTCCAAGATGTGGTTATGGCAGAAAGTAGGTCAAGATGTGGTTATGACAGAAAGTTGTCCAAGATGTGGTTATGAAAAATTGAGTAAAAAAATGTTGGATAAGAGGTGAACATTGACAGGTAAAGTGTCTAATAACCCAATTATTAGCAAAAATAATTGCGGAAGATAATTGGGGTATGCAGATTATTTTCCGCAATTAATTTAATTGCGGATTGGTCAACATTGATACCCCCTATTGGGTATGTTTCACTTTGGGACATAGTATTATTTCCCTCCCTGCAATATTTTCAACTCGCGCTGGATATCCCCATGGGAGATATCTTAGTTGGCGCATAATGTAAGTAATTAAAAATGGGTAGAAAACACTATGCACCAAGTACGATATCACCAATGAGGATATCCATGCACAAGTTGGTGATATTGTAGGGAGGGACATAAGGTTTTTAAAAATCATTATTTCTTACTGTGAACTATGGTAGCAGTGTCAGCGTTTCGTCTAGAGTGAACCCTTAGAATTCATTACTTACCTATGGTAGCAGTGTCAGCGCTTCTTCCGGAGTATACCGGAGTTAGACACATCAGCTGCACCATAGGTTTTATACCACATATCTAAGTAGATAAACATAATCACTAAGCATCATAACCCTATGTACATAACATCCCCCCTCTTAGTGATTTCCCCACAAACGTATAAAGAAAAAAAAAACTATATATATATATAGAAATAAGGTTAATAGACTCCAAGTAAAACTCTTTTTTCTTTCCAGATATTGGCTCCCAGATTTTTCATGAGAAAATCAGCCACTTGGTCCTTTGAGGACACCCAATCAATTTTTATTGCCTCCCGGTAAACTTGTTCATTTACAAAATAAAAATCTTGATCAACGTGGGGACACCTTTTGTCTGAGGGATTGTCTGTTGCCGCTACAATGGCACCTTTATTGTTGCAGTAAAGGGTAGTAGGACCGTGGCACAGATCAATTTCCCGTAACAGATTCCTCATCCATAATTCTTGGCCGGTACTGTTGGACATTGCCATTAACTCAGAGTGAAGCAAAGCTGTAGCTACCCGTGATTGGTGTTTCGATTTCCCTAATATCAGACAGTTGTTGATGAGTAGGATTTGTCTGCCCATAGCCCTGGCAAATTCTCCCCCCCAAGTCGCATCACAGTAGACTTCTGTTGAGGGTATCAAATTAATGGAGGGAAATAAATGGAACTTAACATCTTTTTGTATGTTGCAGATATCAAAGGAGATGATTAAGTGCATCCCATTCAGCTTTACCTGGGCTTGATGCAAAACGTGCCAGGAAGTTGACGGGATACGCTAAATCAGGCCTAGAACCAGCAACCAAATAAGATAAAGAACCAATGATAGAAAAAAATTTAATTCGATTAATTGATATATGATCTTTTGATTTAATAGAAATCAGATTTAAATTTGTTGGTAAGGGTGAATGTGATGTAAGTCTAGTTGTATTGTGTTCTCCTAGTATCTTGTTGACCAATGCAGGTTGATTAATGGTAAGCCCTTTTTTACAATGTGATACCGCCAGGCCCACAATAGACAAAAGTCCATCAGTCCAACGCACTTTCAAATGTTGACCAATATCTGACTGTAATTCTTTTAAAACAGCATCATCGCTCCCTACTACCACACAGTCATCAATGTGAATCCACAACATACCCTTCTTACCATCTTTGCTTAACACATAAACACTGGCATCCTGATTGCTAGATTTATAGCCAAGATTCAACAATATTTTACTTAGATGTTTCCACCAACACCTGGACGCTTGTTTTGTCCCGTATAAAGCTTTGTTCAATTTACATACATGTTCAGGGTTTTCTGTTTCAAAACCTTCCGGTTGACAAATGT
Source organism: Hemileia vastatrix (assembly GCA_030280995.1). NCBI lineage: Eukaryota > Fungi > Basidiomycota > Pucciniomycetes > Pucciniales > Zaghouaniaceae > Hemileia > Hemileia vastatrix. The sequence goes on from JASXTE010000013.1 coordinate 26,722,274, forward strand.
AAATTTCTTTGTCTAAATCACTGTGCAAGTATGCCACAGTGACATCGAAAGTTTTGATGGGCCAATTGTAAGTGGCAGAAAGAGTAAGGATCAGTCTAGGAGATGCAAAAGTGGCAGTTGGCACAAAAGTGTCTGTAAAATCTTTTCCCGCTACCTGTTTAAAACCTTGAGCAACATATCGGGCCTTATGTTTGACTATTTTACCATATTCATCCAGTTTTAAAGCAAATACCCATTGTGCACCCGTAACTGTTTTACCTGGAGGTAAAGGAACTATGTCCCATACTTTCATATCAGAAATTTTGTTTAGCTCCTGTTGGCATGCCAGCGTCCATTTTCCTTTATCGGGACTAGATATGGCCTGTTTGTAACTGTGAGGTACATGGTCAGACAACTCCATTGAATTCTCATTGATGTACTCAACTAAAGCATCCTGCGCAGCAATAGTTTTCTCAGCAGTGAAGTCACCAAACTTGAGGCTATTTAGAATGTACGATATATCACCCTTGGAGCTGTTGGTGCAATCGAAAGGTTTGGTGAGAGATTTATTATCATCTGTAGATCCTTCCGCAACAAATCATGCCATAGCAGATTGAATAAAACTATTTGTATCTGGATGCCAAAACATCCAGCCTTTGCCACCATTCATAAGACCCACCACTCCACATCTCATTGCTCTAGGCTGCAGTTTTGTACGTTTTTCTAAAGGGATGTGAACATATGCCCATTGGCCAAAAATCTTGATGTGTGACAAGTCTGCTTTCCTGTTGAAAATTATTTGATAGGGAGTACTGGTTGTCACACATACATTAGGTAGTCTGTTATGAATGTACAAAGCCCAGCAATAGGCAAGCTTCCAGAAAGTGGGGGGCAAATTTGAAGCCAGGAGGAAAGTCCTTGCAATTTCACCAATCGTTTCATTAAAGCGTTCTGCCATGCCATTTTGCTCATGATGGTAGGGCATGGAATGTTCATGTAAGATAACATTTGTAGAGAAGAATTCAGAAAACTTTTTGTTCATATACTCTTTTCCATTGTCAGTCCTTAATATTTTTATTCTGTTTTTGGTGAGATTTTCAAGTCTGTTTTTAAAGTTAATAAAAGCCTCCAGAACATCGGTTTTCTTCTTTAGGAAAAAAACTTCTCCATAAGTAGAAAAACTCTCTCTAAACGTTGCCACATATATCTCACCATTGTCTGTTACATCTACCATTGGCCTAACCAGGTCTGATACCACCAAATCCATCAGACTGTGATTTTGTTTTGTCATAACACATGTGGAACATTGTTTGCTTTTGGACATGGAAAAAACATCACAGTTGAGTTTGCAATGTGGGACATTGGTAGGGGCACTGTCACATGATCCCATCTTTGCAATTCTCTGTAGGACTTGGGTGCTGGTGTGTCCTAGACAAAAATGCCAATCCATTATTGAGTTAGGGACTGCCGCAGGGTAAGGAATATTTGTACTTGTAGGGGGAACAAAAGGAGGAGGAAAAGTTGCCGAAGACAAAGAATTAAAATACTCCATTGCAAAAGAATTTATATCTAGGCTACAGGGATAGACTAGATTCACTGTACATTTGCGTTCGGATGGTAATAACAAAGCATTAAATAATATTTTTTTGTCTTTTTTAGCTATAAAATTATGAGATTCATTAAGGGAAAGAGAAATATTATTCTGTAATAAGTCAAAAGGTGGGATGTGCGTCGATTTTGCTTTATCACAGAAGAAAACATTTTTAATAGTAACTAGTTCTTTTCCACATCCTTTGATGAAAAGATCCCCATAACCAGTAATAAAAGCGGCAGCAGAATCAGTCGCTGTTTTGACAGTAACAGAAGTCTTTAACTTTTTAAAGTCAGAAAGCAGAGGTACATCTCCAGTTACGTGATGCGTCGCACCTGTGTCAAAAATTCCCTTAGTACCTTCTGCATCTAAAAAGTTCATCCAGTCGTCACTACCGAGATTGAGTTCTTTTAATGTAGTGGTAAGGACGTCAAGGGCAGAAGAGTCGATTTTGTTTAAACGCACTTTGGAGGAAGTTGGATTTCCATTCTTACTGTGAAAGGAAAGTTTAATATCACCAAGAGCAGCCTTTTCTTGTTGAAGTCAAGCTTCAAGTCGGGTCCAAAATTCCAAATTAAATGCCGATCCATTACCGTTATATGGACATGTTTGCCACAGGTGTTCCGTCAATCGGCATAAACGGCATGAATATTTTGGCGACTTATTTCCCGGTCTATAGCTATCCATCTTGCCTCTTTTGAAAGCCAAAGTGGACACATCATCCGGTGAGAGCATTGTTTCCAGAGACATGGATGTAATAATGGAAGGGGGGGAGACATTCTTTACGGTGTTCTGTAAAGCCATGAACATATCGCCAAAGGATGGCTGGGAAAGGTCTTTACGCAATTCAAAGTGTTTGTTTATTTCAGCTGACACATTTGAAGCGGAAGGTGGCAAGAGAATTTGTAGAAGAATCGCTCCCAGCTCGTCATATCCCATTTTGAAACCTGATCTTTTAAGCGAATCAAGAATTTTCTTAATCGCATTGGCATGTGACATTGCATCAACAAAAATGGAAGATTTAATCTTGAGAAGTTCATTGAAGAGAGATATTTGAGAGGTGTGAGTGGCAGTTTTGAATTTTGAGGAAAGGATATTGTACGCATGGTAACACTTGTCCCAACATCAATGAACGCCTGTAACTTTTCCTCAATGGTGAAGTAAACAATGTGCCAGCATATTTCATCTTCAAAACTAGTCAGCGCATTTGAGATTGCTTGGCCATTTGTCATGTATTTGGTGGATCGTACATGGCGTTGCATGAAGAGGGTAATACTCTTGTGCCAAGTTTGCCAGTTAGTACCATCTGTCTTTAACTTTGGCATATGTTTAACTTGTCCAAGAATATCATCAATGTCAAGGCCGCAATCTTTGCCTTTGTACTCCATGATAGGATTGTCGGGTTCCGGTTTCATTGGCATTGCGGAAGAAAAACTAAGTATGGGAAGGATAGTAGGTGAAAGTAGAGGGTGTGAGGGATTGGACGGAGGAGGAGGAGGGCTCGGGTTAGAATGATGTTCGATATCGTCAGGTTCCAAGAAGGGCTGTGCAGCATCGCTACCGGAGGATGAGTTAGGGGAGGTAAGGGTTGGGGCAGAAGGACCAGAAAAAGAATGTGAGTGATGCTGGTCACGTGAGGATATGTGATGGAGATGAGGCGAAAGGTCAAGGTTTTTTAATTCCCTCGACAGAGTTGGTCGATCCCATTGGAGTTTGGGTTTTTACTTGAAAGTATTTGAATTTGGGTCGATCGGCATGAATTAAATGCCATTGAGGGGGTTGTATTTTCCAATGATTAATTTGACAACAGGAAAAGAAAGGGAGGCACGTTTAACAAGAGACAAGCTCGGGGCACACAGATGGTTCCGGGAATTACAAGATCTCAATTACTGCTAGTAACAAATCAGGGACAGCTCTTAAGGAGGAAAAGGATAGTGTCCCCTACAGGAGTTGAACCTATGACCACTTATGACATGTTAGCTGCTCTAACCACTGAGCTAAGGAAACCAGTGCGAGGTGTACCCACAACACCCCCCCCGTGCACCGAGCTGACTAGGCAACTACCTTACCGCAGCCTGGGGATTAGCCAGATAACGCTGGGCCCATAACCTATGGTAGCAGTGTCAGCGCTTCGTCCGGAGTGAACCGGAGTTAGACACCTCGGCTGCACCATAGGTTTTATACCACATATCTAAGTACATAAACATAATCACTAAGCATCATAACCCTATGTACATAACATGAACATATTAATTGTTAATTAATCACTCATGTATTTTTCCTTTATTTCCTGAACATTAAAACTCTGTGATCAGTGTATTCATTTTACATGAGAAATAGTGTCTGTGCCTTTTCCGTGTATTTGTAGATAAAAGGAGATAGTTGTTGTATCTTTTTCTGCATCTCTTTTTATCCCTTATTTATTGTTTGGTCACTTTCTCACTTTTTCTTTTATTTCTTTAGTATTTTTCTCTTTACTTCATTCAGTGCTGCTTCATTATAGTTTTTTCAACTATTTTTCTCATTTTATTATTTACATTTGGTTCAGGTATTTATCATTATTTTTCTCTTTACTTCATTCAGCGCTGCTTCATTCGAGTTTTTTCAACTATTTTACTCATTTTATTATTTACATTTGGTTCAGCTAAAAAAAGGCCAGAAATAAAAACGTAAGAAAAGTAAATGCTAGGAAAATAAGTGTAAGAAATATATTTTGTAATAATGAGAATTATTTTTTTTCATAAAAAAAAAAGTAATAAATCAGAAAAAAACCAAATAAAATAAAATATTTTTTAAGAAAAATAAATTATAAAACGAAAATCCTAATGTTGCAAAATATTTTTCTTACTCTTTTTTTCTCACACTTTTTTTTTCGTACACTTATTTTTCTCGCACTTATTTTTCTTACACTTATTTTTCTATCTTTATGTCCCTCCTTAGAATATCCCCAACTCGCCATGAATACCCCTATCGGGGATATCTTACTTGGTGCGTAGCGAAAGGAGAACAACGCTAAACTGTGCAATAGGGGAAGAACTAATATGATGGAAAACACAACTTGTACTTAGGCCAATAAAGGTAGGTTGGTTTCATCTTGGGGCGCAACAATGGCGCAACGATTAAGCAACAGTTAAGTAACTATTATTTTTGGCACTTAAAGGTCTTAGGTGGGTTTTAGGTGCAAAAACAATTGTTTCGTAACTGTTGCACAACTGTTGCGTAATTGTTGCGCCCCATGGCGAAACATGTAGTGACATCAACGTGACACTGTTTTGCCTGCAGTGTTAATAGGGGGTGTCGCAGTTAGCAAATCAGCACTTAATTTAAGTGCCGGTTTCAACCCAAATCAGCCGTTACATAACAACCTCTAGTTTTTAAAATAAATGGGCTACTTTAGATACAATGAAGCAAAATTTTCTGGTGAAGATGGAGTAGTTTAACTAAAAACAGCATGTCATTTCGGTTTGAAAATACACATGTGTTGGTTTTATTGTAATTTACAAGTAGAAAATTAATTAAGTGCTAACTTGATCAAAATTAATTGCTGATTTGTTAACATTGACACCCCCTAAGGTGGGTTTTTGTTAATCCACACGTTTTCGCACACTGTGTGTTATTCAACTTCTTGTTGCTTGATTATTATTATTATTATGATTATTATTATTATTATCATTAGTGGAATTTATTTTACATGAGTGGTAACGGAAAGTTTTAGTTGAAACCCTCCGTGCCTTCTTTTTACAATACTCATTTCAAGGCATTTACACAAGCAGACTTTTACTAAAAGGGTTAAAGAAACTAAAGAATCAACCCCAAAAATAAGGAGGGGCACACTAAAAAGTCCTTATGGGTGCCTCATTAATGAAACCACCATTTCTTATCCTGCGAAGTCAGGTTGAAAACAGCGTGAACTTGCCAGGTTGGCCAGTTAGTCGCACCTGCAAATGTTTCGGGATGGGTTGCCTTGTTTCTGACAAAGATGTAGTGAAGTTTCCTGAAAAAGTGAAAAGCCTTTCCAGAAATATATAAATTCGTCGTTTTGCAGCATTTCACAAGCACATAATTTCAATCATCGAATTTGCAACGTTGTCCAATTAGTATCTTTAATTCTCTAAAAAAAATCTACTTTCATTATGCTCTTGACACATCGAACTTGGATGATCAAATTTTGGACTGCGGGTGCTTGTTTAATTGCGCTCCTGAATATAGAAGCTGTTACTCAACGTGTCGAAATATCAGAGGAAAAAAAAGTGGTCAACGGGGTGGAGTGCTGCATTCTCCCGGTTAACCCAACCGATAGTAAGGATGAGGCCGATGGTGGTGCCTGGAAATTTCACAATCAATCTGAAGACACGTATAAAATAATTTCACTAACAGAAAGGTTTGGAGGCCAACGCCACTGGAGAGAACTTGCTCCCGGGGAGATTTACGCCAACCAAGAAACTTGGACACAAGGCCAATCAGTCAAATTGCCCTTCTATGTCGAGGTGAGGAATAGTGAAAGAGCTCAAAAGAGAGAGTATTTGATAAAATAGTGGGGTAGGTTCAACTAACTTGGCTTTTTGCCATTTGAATGGAAAGCTAACATTAAACGTGGCTCTCTCCTATCCCGCCTTTTAAAAAAGTAGAATATTGTTAATATATACTCGATACTTACTTAGCTACCTTAAATTTTCTTACCTTTATTCTATAAACCTTAACTAAGCATATACATAGACTTGATTTTTACGCAAATGTTTAACTGACTTATTGCCATTAACCTAACATTGTGATAGAGCAGCACTATGTTAGGATGCCGAAATCATACCATTCCAGCATCCACTTTCTTCCTTTATTTATTTATTTTATTTTATTTTTACTTTTTCTTTATTCAATTATTAGGGGGTATCAAAGTTAGAAATCTTCCATTTCAAAATACCTCTTTTCTCCACCAAATCAACCATGATTATTTTTTAAAGTATGCCATATTGTGCTCCAAAAATAACTTTTTACTAATAAATAATGACAAGTTTGTGGCTTTCTTTTTATGTTGTGAAATACCTTTTAAAGAATTACAAATTTCCAACTTTGATACCCCCTATTAACACACATATCCTTCTTCAATTTACTACTTAAGTCTTTTGCTATTTCCTTAGTCCACTGTCCACCTTGTCCGGAGTCCATCATTATTATTTTAGTCCTTATTTACCTGTCACTATTGTTCATCAGGTAAACTTGTATGTCTGCTCTTTAACAGCAATGCATCCACCTTCTTCCTTCCTTTATTTATTTTATTTTATTTTTATTTTTTTTATTTACTTATTAACACACATATCCTTCTTCTATTTCATACTTTAGTCTTTTGCTTATTCCTTAGTCCACTGTCCACCTTGACCCAAGTCCATCATTATTATTTGAGTCCTTATTTACCTGTCACTATTGTTTATCAGGTAAACTTTCTTTTCCTTATTCCTTAGTCCACTGTCCACCTTGTCCCAAGTCCATCATTATTATTTGAGTCCTTATTTTCCTGTCACTATTGTTCATCAGGGTTATGGTCCCAGTGCCCCAGCTGCTTAATTAAAACTGGAAACTCCCAATTCCCGCGGCACCTCTTCTCAATTCTCATCATTGTCATCTTCTAATACCGTCATGCCTTAACCCTCTGTACCCAATTTCTCCTACTTACAGGAGTCTTCCAATTTTTCCAAAATTAAAGGCATTGAAAAACTAAATGAAAAAAATTATTGTACCTGGAAGACTGACCTGAAGTATGCTCTCACTGTTTGAAACTTGGACCAGTTCCTTGACGAGAATCTCACCATCCCCACTGATCCTGAATTACTCTCCATCTTCAAAATCAAACAATGGCAAACCAACACCATTATTAAAATTTATGTGGATTGGGAAAATCAACACAAATTCTTCCTGGACAATGACACTGTCCAACCCACTGAATTTTAAAACCACTATGCTTCCAAATCTAAGCAAAACTTTTCATATGTTGTAGACAAGTTAGAGTTCTGTAATACTAGGCTATAGACACAATTCAGAGATGGGTTGGTTCTCCTTCTTAAATGTAACTCTAAAAAGAAGTGCCTTCCACTCTAATATTTAAAGACAGTGAAAGCATGTATTGTAAGTCTGGTTATTTATTCTGGTTGTGGAGATGGAATGACAATTAATAAAAGAAATAAAATATGAATATATTTGAATATGAGCAATCAAACTGTTGGCTAGATCTATTCTCAGTAAGCACTAGCATTCTCAGTCACTCCCTCTTGAAGCACTCTATTGAATACTATCCTTACTGTAGCAATAAAAACACTCAACAGCGCTACTTTTGGTATGCAGACCCAATAAATACAAAAAATAAAATATATCTATTGTTCTAATAATTACTAATCTCCCCCCCACACACACCTCTACTATTTACAAGTGAGTACTTATAAAAATTTGTATGTTCAGAGCCCCTTTCCTATGTTTCCTTGCCCTACCGGTTTTCCTACAAAAGTTCAGTGCTAATACAAGTATATGAAATGGTGTAGACAAACCTATAGTACTAGATATAGGCTTTGAACAAGGGATTTGGTGGACAAGGGATTTGGAGTAAAACTGAAGATAAAAACCACTGTACCTTTGAGAAATACCAAGTGAGATTTATTTGCTACAGCAAATTAGAGACTGTTACTATACCCCTTCCAACACAATTATTGACTGCTTAACAAGTCAAGAAAGTAGCCTAGATAGACCACAGACACAAGAACCAAAAGTATCCACACAAGAAAACCAAAACACTGCACTTGTTACACAAAAAACAGAAATAATACTTGATGCAGGTTGCAAAGATACACCAGAGAAACCAGTTGCCAAAGTTGAGTTAAATGAAGAACTAACCTTGAAACAAACACAGCCAATTTTTGCCAAAAAACATTAAAAACTGAGTGAGAAACAATGATATCACTATCAGATGGATTTATGAAAGTTAAGGTTTACACAAACTGTCATCTTCTTTAGTATGTACACACAGACCACTCTCTAAAAAATCCATGCACAGAAACAAATTTGGTGCTTTTGACAGCCAAATTGAATAAAAACCCTCTAGAAAGGCTCCCCAGCCTTCTATAACCAAGGTGGGCAGGCCGCCTAGAAGCAGCCAGACCTCCCTGAATCCAGAAAACCACCATAAACCTCCAATAAAGCCCAAAATACTTAGAAAAATCCACCACAACTACTAAAACCCTTAAAACAAAAAATTAAGATATGACAACAATGAAAATAAAATATAAAGCCAAATTAGCTCTACTTAATGGTACTAAGCACTTAACCCTATGACTTAAGGTTATTCTGTAAAACACTAAAAACAAAATTTAACAGCTATCTTTTATAAATGAAAAGTGAGCAAATGATCCCTTAAAACTATGAATATGAAAAATATCAACATAACATCAAATATAGAGAAAAACCGGGGCTATCCAATGGTAGTACCCACATACCCATAGTCCCAATATTCACTAAGTTAAACAAAAATAACACATAATTTTTTTGACCAATGTCAATCAAGACATACAAAAACAGCGCCAAACAGAGCAAAAAAGGCCTCTGCCAATGTTAGAAGACCACATCCTCCCTACAATTGAGAAATTCCACATTTTCCTTCATTACATCCACCATTTTCAGCATTCCTTAAAAATCTGTCTCTTACATGGGTCCTTGCCAATACTGCATTGACAACAATCTAATCTGCACAATCACACCACCAGCTCATCCATACAGAACTTCCTGTGATGTTTTTAAATCCAGAAAGAAGAATTGCTTCAGACCTGCTCCATTATCATCTACAACAACTTCACCTCCTCCTCATCCTGGTCCATCTTCTACCAGCACCAAAAGATTCAGGCCTTCCATCCTGATACCCAGATTAATCAACAAACTACACCCTTAAAAGAGAAGAGCCAACATCACTAAAACAAACACTTCCACCATTATTGGTCCATCTGATGGTAAAAAAAACTTTTATTCCTTCCTTCTACTTTTAAAACTGATGAGTTCTCAGTTTGTCCATCTTCTGACAGTGATAATGTAGGATACATTCTACAACCAAGACCTAACCACTTGCCTACTTTTAAGACCAAGTTTCAACAACACTCCTCTGAAGAAAAAACACCTTCTTCTAAACCACTTCAAACACACTCCTGCTAGAAATGTACTGGACCTGGAAATAAGGAAACACCTCATCCACCAGTTCAAGACTAATTCTGAACACTTTTTTTCATCTCTTAATTCTCTTCTTCCACTTGACTCTTGATTGAAATTTTTGACTTAGAAATGAGATTCTTGACCATTCTCCAGACTTCCTGAATGTAGCCAATCATAAGAAATTCCTTAGTTTACAGTCTTGGGGGAATCATCCTCAGTTTTAAGTCTTGGAGGACTAACAGCCCTCATTTTATAGTCTTGGGGGACTCAAAACCTAAATCATAAAGACAGAACCAGAGATCAAACCATTAAAGACCAAAGAAAAATAATTAAAATCTGGGGTAACTGTTCTACAGAGCATCCAGCTCATCAGTTACCCCCACACTTACCTTAACTAAGTTCAGAGACTCCTCCTTTGGATGCCCTCTTCCAGAATCACACCAATATCACATTATCAGCTTATAGTCCTGAAGCACTCAACCATCAACCATCCTCAGTTTATAGTCTTGTGGGAATATACCATTTTTTATTTTAAAGTCTTGATGGACTGACCATGGTGTTCAGTTTAAAGTCTCGATGGACTTTCCACACTTTGTATAAAAAGATGGAGCCAACACTTTTAAGAGAAGCTGTGCCCACCCATGAAGATAGAAAATGTGTTAGGAAAAATAAGTAGAAGCACTAGAAAATAAAAGGCTTTATCATTTGTGCTCAAGAAAGATAGGGCTCAAGATAGGAAAGTCATTTGCTGAAGTGCAAAGGGTCTCACAATTAGTGGATACTTGTGTTGCCAGAATGGGTCATTGAAATAGGTATGAAAGGTGGTGCATTACCTATTATTTAGTAAGGGATCTTAAGAAGTGTAGGTTTTAGTTGCTATTAGAGCTGAAACCCATGATAATAAAGGTACTTAGATCTTTTAGATATTTAGAAACCAGGGGTCTTCTCTTTAGTTGGAGTTAGTCCCTCCTAGGTCTCTGAAGGCTATTGGTGGTACATTGGCTATCTGTGGTGGAAAGTTAGGGAGGTGAAATTGGAAATAGTTGGGATGGTCAGCATCAAGTCATGGAAAGGGAAAATTTGCTTTGGAGAGGAGGAAAGGTTAATTTTGGAGATCTTTGAAGCTGCTGCTGATGTGGATGGGGCTTTTGATTCAGATAGGTTGAAGCAGGTGATATTTTTCATTGATGACAGAGAGGTAGTGAAGGAAGTTCTTAAAATGGAGGGATATAGGATTCAGGATTGGGGAAATCTAAAGATGGAAATGATCAGAAGGTAGCCCACTGTGTTTTCAATGGATGATCTTTATGGAATTGTTAGGAAATGGGAAATGGATGGTGGTGTGACTTCTCTGGTTCATTACGGTAAATTTATGGAGGAATTTGAAGAGTTTATGGATTATCTGGACTATAATGGTATTCCCTCTCATGAAATGGAGGCCAAGAGTTCAATTTGGAGTGCCATGGGTCTGGAGGTCAAAAAGGAGGTTCAGTGATTTCTGTTAAAGGATGGGCTGATGAAGACACTTATAAATGGAGAAAGTAGGATTCCTGCTATAGGTGTTTTGAAGAAGGCTATTCTGGGGCATCTTGAAAACTTTGTTTCTAAACAGGTGGAACCTGAAAATGAAAATTAAATGAATGGAAAGGTTTTGGAAGAAGTGGCAGAAAATTCAGCTACAGTGGAAATTTTAGAATCACCCACTTTAGGAGATTATGATGTTTGTGATGTTTTAGAAGTTTTTATTTCTTTAACAGATGATGTTAATGGATCTCAAGAATGTGCTTCACTTGATGCTTTGGATATGTACACACTGGATGATCAGGGTATCTTTTCAAAGGTGGATGAGCTCTGTGGGAAGGAAAAATTAGATGTTCATGATGATATGGTTTCTTCATTTTAGATAATGGATTTTTGGATGAAGATGTTTCTTTAAGATCTGTTTATGGTCAAAAAAAGTATGGGTTGGATCTACTTCTCTTATATGAAGATTATTTTCTGGGTGTTCCTTTAAGTTCAGAAGATGAATACTTGAAGGAGGATGTTAATTTTGATGTTATGGACTCTATTCTGGAGGATCTTTTGGATTCTCAGAGTAATTCTGAACTTAATGATTTGAAGCCTCATGAAAAATATTCTCAGCTTCTTGTTTCGAGTTCAGAGGTTTGAAGAAGTGGTGAAAATCTCTCTATAGAAAGTTTGGATCTTCAGAATGATAATGTTCTGAATGTATGTTTGTTGGAGGAATATAATTCCAAGATTTTTCCCTCAAGATCAGAAGATGGTTGCTTGGGGAAAGATGATTCTTTTAGTGTTCAGGGTCCTGTTATGGAGGATTTTTTTAAATTTCAGAATAATTCTGTGATTGATGATTTGGAGTTAGAGACAGTAAACTCTTAGCTTCTTTCCTTAACTGGAGAAGCTTTTTTTTAGAAAGGAGGATAAAATTATTGATGCTTTATATTGCTCTCTTTCAAAGTATATAGGTCAGATGGACACTGGAAATGAAATTGATGGTAAATTGAGTATATGGAGAAGGATGGGGATTTTGTTTAAAGGTCCGATTATGGGAAATCAGAATTTGAAGAGGGGCTTAACTTTTTGTAGCCCTAGGGGCAAAAATATTGGTTTCAAGTTGGGGATTCCAAGAATATTATTCCTCCAAAATGATGATTAACTACTTAATTTGTTTTTGATATGTTTAATTTGGCCTCTATGTATTTGGTCAGGTTTTTTTTGTTTTTTCCAATTCTTATCAGTCTCTCTGGTTCAAGTCTCTATATAAAAAATAAAATAAAAAATCTTAGTATAATGAAGATGGAAGAAAAGAAAAACTCAAGTGAAGATGGACAATTTATTTAAAAATAAAATGAAGTGTAAAAATGATTATCATTAGTTTTATCTAACCTCCAGCATGAGGCTAAACTGCAAAAAAAATTATTTCTAAAGTGGATTTCTGGATTTCAAGAATTTTAATGGGTTTTTAATGGTTTTGGTTTATTATGGGAGAAGATTTGTGTTGGAAAATCTTTTTATTAGAAGGTACCCAAGGGTGGGGCTTCTAGATTTGATTTTGGAAAGTGTGGGGGTAACTGATGGGCTGGCTGCTCTATCAAAAGTTACACCAGAATGTCTGTTTCCAACCCCTTCTCTTAATTTGGTTGAACCCTAGTATTGGTTTCTCTTCAAATGGTTTTAGTCCTCTATGACTTTAAAATGGAAATTCTTTTTGTCTTCAAGCTCTGGACTCTTCACGCTTATTGGTTTTGTTTTATTGTGTTGCCTGTTGTGTTTTAGTTAGAAGGTACCCAGGGGGGGGGCTTCTAGATTTTATTTTGGCAAGTGTGGGGGTAACTGATGAGCTGGCTTCTCTGTAGAACAGATACCTCATAATTTCTATTTCAAGTTTTTTGTTTGTCCTAGTTGAATGCAAGTTCTGGTTTTTTTATTCAGTTTTTTAGTCCACTATGACTTAAAAATGGACTGGACTGGTTCCTTGGCTTGGTATTGGCTTCTTTATCCTTGGTGCTTATGGATTGATGGTGGATCACTGGTGCTCTCCCATCATTTTTATTTATTTGAGGGAGCCCACCCACTGATTATTTCTGTGGACCTGGACCTTGCTCTGATATGTGGTTTTAGGGTGTTGGCTGTTAAAGTGGTGGATTTAAGATTATTTTCTTTTTTCTCTTTTTTTCCTTAAATTTTTTTATGGAGGCTATGTTTGTTCAAATGCTCAAGATAGGGCTCTAGCAATTTTTTTGGTAAAGGAGGAGGAGTCAAAATGAAAATATTTTTTTAGGTGTGAACACATCAAGGTGCACTTGGATGTTGGTAAGGTATCAGGGGGTCAGCTCATCAATTGGCTATGGGATACCATTTTATTTTATTTGTTAAAGGAGGTTTAATATTTTAGCCTTGATGTTTTTTGGTGATGGATCCAGTGAGTTATATCATCAGGTTCTTCAGGTTCTTTGGGGAAGGTTTAAATGTTTTGGCTTTCATAGTTTTTGGGTTTGGTTTCTATGGGTTATGTCTTCAAGTTTTTTTTTTTTTTTGGAAATTCCTTCAAGACTTTAAACTGAACACTGTGGGAAGTCTGTCAAGACTTTAAATTGAACACTATGTTCACTCCATCAAGACTTTAAACTGAAAAATGGTATAGTCCCCCAAGACTATAAACTGAAGATGGTTGATGGTTGAGTCCTTCAGGACTATAAACTGATAATGTGATGTTGGTGTGATTCTGGAAGAGGGAATCCAAAGGGGAAGTCTCTGAATTCAGTTAAGACAAGTTTGGGGGTAACCGATGAGCTGGCTGCTCTGTAGAACAGTTGCCCCATAATTTTAGTTTATTTCTTTAGTCTTTAATGGTTTGATCTCTGTCTCTGTCTTTATGATTTAGGTTTTGACTCCTCCAAGACTATAAACTGAGGTTGTGAGTCAGCCAAGACTTAAAATTGAGGATGAGTACCCCAAGACTGTAAACTGAGGAATTTATTATGATTGGCTACATTCAGGAAGTAAGGAGAATGGTCAAGAATTTCATTTCTGAGTCAAGTTGAAGAAGAGAATAAAGAGATGGAAAAAAGTGTTCAGAATTAGTCTTGAACTGGTGGATGAGGTGTTTCCTTTTTTCAAGCTCCTGTGGATTTCTAGAAGGAGTGGATTGGAAGTAGTTTAGCAGAAGATGTTTTTTTTCAGATGAGTGTTGTTGAAACTTGGTCTTAATAGTGGGAAAGTGGTTAGGTCTTGGTTGTAGAATGTATCCTACATTTTCACTGTCAGAAGATGGACAAACTGAGAACTCATCAGTTTTAAAAGTAGAAGGAAGAGATAAAAGTTTTTTTTACCATCAGATGCACCAAGAATTGTGTAAGTGTTTGTTTTAGTAATTTTGGCACTCTTCTTTGAAGGTTGTAGTTTGTTGACTAATCTGGGTATCAGGATGGAAGGCCTGGATCTTTTGTTTTCTGGTAGAAGATGGACCAGGTTGAGGTGGATGGGAAGTTGTTGAAGATAGTAATGAAGCAGGTCTGAAGCAATTATTCTTTCTGGACTTACAGACATCACAGGAGGTTCTGTATGGATGAGCTGGTGGTGTGATGGTGCAGATTAGATTGTTGTCAATGAAGTATTGGTAAGGACCCATGTCACAGACAGATTCTGAAAGAAAGCTGAACCTAGTGCATGTTATGAAGCAAAATGTGGATATTCTCAATTAGAGGGAGAATGTGGTCTTCCAAAATTTTCAGAGGCCTTTGTTGGTCTGTTTGGCGCTGTTTTTGTATGTCTTGATTGACATTGGTCAAATAGTTACGTGTTATTTTGGTTTTAATCAGTGAATATATGGACTATGTGTATGTGGGTAGTACCATTGGATAGCCCCAGTTTTGCTCTATATTTGATGTGCTGATGATATTTTTCATATTCATAGTTTTAAGGGATCATTTGCTCACTTTTCATTTATAAAAGATAGCTGTTAAATTTTGTTTTTTGTGTTTTCACTGCTAAACTTAAGTCTTAGGGTTAAGTGCTTATTAACATTAAGTACAGCTAATTTAGCTTTATATTTTATGTCACAATGTTGTCATAGCTTAATTTTGTGTTTTAAGGGTTTTAGTAGTTGTGGTGGATTTTTCTAAGTATTTTGGGCTTTAATGGAGGTTTTTGGTGGTTTTCTGGCTTCAGGGAAGTTTTTCTGCTGTGGAATTCCATAACTGAGTAGTCCACTTAGGTGAAAATTTGATTGGAACTTGGTTGGAAGAAAATCATGGTGTTACCAGGTTTTATTTTGGTTGAAGGGAGTTAAATGGATTTTTTTGGGTTGATTTTTGGTGTTTTGGAATGTTTATATATGGTATTTCTTTTGTGATTTGATGGTTTTATGGATTTGTATTTTTGGTGAATGTAGTGTGCTCTTGGAGTTGCCACTTTTTTTCTGGTGCTCTCTGGTGCGCTCCAGTTTGCTCCAATGATTTTCATGGTGCAAAATCAAAGTGTACTTGAAAAATTCTGTCATTGTGGCCAAGTTTGGTCATGGTGAAAAAATTTACTCACTGTGGCAAATTTAGCTCACTCTGAACAAATTAGCTTATTATGGAAAAACTAGCTCATTGTGGCAAAATTAGCACACAATGGAAAAATCTGATCACCAGTGCAAAGTTTTGTCATGTCAATGGACAACCTACACACAAGGACGAGGGAGTTCCTGAAAGTGAGATGGAGGGAGGAGTTTAGAAACTTCTTTGAAGTACAGAGGAAATATTCAAGGAAGTGATTTGAAGATGATTTGAAGGAAGAGCTGCTTCTTCAAGATATGTTCGATAAGAATCTCAATATAATTTAAAGGTAATATTAATATTCTTAGGATCTCACAAAGGGTTGTAAACTCAATAATCAAAATTTAAGTTTTAGAAATGATTACTGAGAAAATAGGGAAATATTCAATAATAATGATTTAACCTGAAGCTTTACAACTATTAGCTATATATATGTTTAATAATTTAATTCTAAAGAATGTCAAACCAAAATCCAATCCCTTTTATATCCACTACTCCTTCATGCATTGACCTCATGCCCATCCATCATTCCGCACACCACAGACCTCCGAAAATACACCTGTTACACCTGAACCCTCCTCACTAATATCCGTTAACCCTTTAACCCTCCACTAACCATCCTTTCCAGGCTCACTACCCCTGTTAATAACCCACAGACACTTAGTAAACCATTAGTGGAATATTGCATTGGCCTTTTTGCTGTGCCTTGCCTATCAAAGAAAAGACTAAACACACTATTGAGAGATTAACTAATTTAGATTAGTGCGGTTGAATAGTGAGTACACAAAGGATAGTTGCAGTTGCTATGTAGAATCACTTCTGGGCTTTGAATATTGATTTAGACCTCTTTATTATTGATTTAATGAGCTACTTTTGCCTTGAGTGTCACATTGTGGTGATCCCAACCTGGGTAGGCCTTTGTAGTGCATATTTGGGGGTATTTGGTATGTAGGGTGTTATTGGGGTTATGGTGTTATTAGTGTTTTTTTTCATCTTTAGGTGATAGTTAGTAGTGTTTATGGAGGCTTAAGCTAGGGTCACTTATTATGTCTCAGCTTAATTTCCTTTCTATTCTCTTCATTTTGGTATCCCTTATGGGTGGTTACCTTGCTTTATAGGGTAGTTATGGTGTTGTTATGGTGATAGTTAGTAGTGTTTATGGAGGCTTAAGCTAGGGTCACTTATTATGTCTCAGCTTAATGTCCTTTCTTTTCTCTTCATTTTGGTATCCCTTATGGGTGGTTACCTTGCTTTATAGGGTAGTTATGGTGTTGTTATGGTGATAGTTAGTAGTGTTTATGGAGCCTTAAGCTAGGTTCACTTATTATGTCTCAGCTTAATGTCCTTTCTTTTCTCTTCATTTTGGTATCCCTTATGGGTGGTTACCTTGCTTTATAGGGTAGTTATGGTGTTGTTATTGGTATTTATTGGATGTTTATTGCTTAGTGGTGCTTATGTAGGCTTAAGCTAGGGTCACTTATTATGTATCAGCTTATTGTCCTTCATTTTCTTTTCATTTTGGTATGTCTTATGTGTGTTTATCTTGTTTATTAGTGAAGTTATGGGTTTTTAGGGTTTTTAGGGTTTTTATTGGTTGTATGGGTGTTTTAGGGCCTAGAAGCGGCCTGCCTGCCCCTAAGTGGAGCCGCCTCCAAGCTGCCTGGCCACCAGGGTGCTGGGGAAGCGCTAAAATGCACTTTTATGCATGAAAAAGGCTGGGAAAGCTGGATTTTGGGTGGGGAATTGGTCAGGGTGGTCTGTGCGCTGGCTGTATGATGCATGTGTGGGAAGATTTTTAGGGGAGAATATTATCTCTTTACTCATCGCCTCTCTGTTCCTCACTGTTTCATTGGCTGGTTTTTTGTTGGAATATATTACTGTTCATTTCAACTCTTTCTGGAAGTCTGTCTGGGACTATTATCTTCACTTTTAAAGAGGTCAAGAGTGTTTAATTAGAGGGTCTAGCAAACATATCTCCAATTTGTTGCAACAGGTCAATCTCACTTATTTTTCTAAAGGGACAGGGGTTATTCTTTGTGGTTTTACTCCAACTCCCTTGGTCAAGGCCTATAGCTAGTACTATAGGATTGTCTACAACATGGCGTGTGACAGATGCCTGGGTATAAAACACAAGCTCCAATGAGCGTGAGAGACATTCTTCCCACACTATTTAATTTTTTTTTCTCTCAATCCTTCTTCTATAGATTTTATTATGTCTAAATTTCCTACTCCCACTCCCAAAACTCCACACCCCAAAGCTGATGGCAGTATTGTCACTCGCCAATATACCCACGCTTGCACGGCTTGTGAATTGATGGAGTATCTCTGCATTGAAAGCACAGCCACACAAGGACCTCACCAGAAATACAAGTTTTGTCGCTGGAGATGGGTGACGTGTGATGCCCTTTGAAAAATGAGGATATCAAGAGAAGGTTTACAGGGACTAAATATTGGGTGATCCCTAAGACCAAAGAGGTGGTCAAAGACATTTGGGATGTATCGGTCGGGGACAATCGATCTGTGGAAGAAGAGGAGGAAGAGGTCGAGGATACCGTGGTGACTTGGGTAGCCCAGGCCACAGGTCGAAAACAAGGGGTGGAAGAAGAGGTGGATGAACTAGTTAAAGAGGATGAGGATGAGGTTCCCATCTTGAACAGGACTCCAAAAAAGCAGTGGATGATCATTGAGGATGATGATGAAGAGGAGAAGGGAGTGACAATAGAGGTCACTCTTAGGCTGTTTTTAGAACCCAATCCTGTTTTTGAGGTGAGTTTTTTACCTTTTCTTGTTTCAAGTTTTGAGCTTACACTGATAACTATACGTTATTAATTTTAGAATTCAGATGTCATTGCAGAAGCTCCGATTGTGGAAGCTGTTCCATCAATGTCAGTTGAGGCCAGTCAACCGGTTGTTGATTTGAGGGAGTAGAATGAGGAAATCCTTGACCAGGTGTGGTTGAAGAAACCTTGGCAGTGTCGACGAGTTCGATTCAATGAAAACTTAAGTGATGAGATCAAAAAGATTGTCAATGCCACCTCCTTTGATGTTGCAGAAGAGTTACTTGAAATTGGAGAGGAGGAGGTATTTGAAAAATGCAGAAAGGAAATAAGTGTGGTGTTGGAGAAAATGAAGAAATTGGTTTGGGAGAAAATGCAGGAGCAGATTTGAAATAGGTAGAGAAAAAAAGAAAAGAGGCAAGAAAAGAAGAAAAAAAAAGTAGAAAGCAAATGTAATTTGTGTATTTATTTATTTAGTTGTTTTAATTGACATTTTATTATATGTTTTATAAGATTTGGAAAGGGAAAGAAAAAGAAAAAAAGAGAGAAAAATATTTGAATAGAATTGTGTTTTAAATTTTGAAAGAAGAAAAGAAAAAATGTTTAACTAAGGAAATATCAGTTTAAGTTTTGAAAAGAAAAAAATTAAGTAAGAAAAAATAGTTGGTTGAAAATTTTGGTTTAAATGTTTTTAAATGAAAATTTAATGAGAGAAAAAAAAAGAAAAAATTGTTCTTTGTGAAAATTTATTCAAGGTTATTTTTGAAGTTTTTGAGGAATTTTAGTTATTTAAAAAGAAAGGAAAAAATTTTTTTTGAAAAGAATTTGAAAGAAAAGAGTAATTTGTTTGAAGAATTTTAAAAGAGAGATTTAAAGGTTGAAGTGAAGTTTTAGAAAGGTTTTCGTATTGAGTTTTTTTTTTCAATTTGATTTTATTTTGCTTTATTTTATTTATTTTAAAGAAGGTTGAAAATTTTTTTGAAAGAGAAGAAGAAAAAAAGAAAACAGAGTAAAGATTTTTTAGAAGAGAAGAATTTTTAGAATTTTAAGAAAAGAAAAGAAAAGAAAAGAGAAGAGAAGAAAAAATAAAAAATAAAAGAGAGTTTTAAGGTTTTGGTTTTAAAGGATATTTAAGATGAAAAGATTTTAGGAGTTCAGGGGCGTTAGAAACATTGATGACTGGTTCCCAGGATGTCTTGTCTAAGTCATTGAGAAAGCCTTCCCATTCCACAAGGTATTGAAGCTTCCCCTTGTGCATTATTGAATCAAGGATATGGCTTACTTCCCACTATAGATGGTCTTCTACTTTGACCTGTTCCGGAGGAGGCTGGCTCTGCCTGGGTATGTTTCTAGAGCCAGTTCCAGGAGAGATACGTGGAAAACAGGGTGAATAGCCTGCCATTTTGAAGGTAGATTGAGTCAAAATACAGTTTTAGAGATTTTGGAGTTGATTTTGAATGGTCCCAAGCGCTTTTTGGCCAGTTTCTTAGATGGTCTAGTCATTCAAATGTTTTGTGCGTCAAGTCATACTTTGTTGCCTGGTTTAAAGGAAGAAGCAGATTGTCAATTTTTGTTGGCCTGTTCCTTGTACCTTCAAATTGCTAATTCCAACTTTGATTTAAGTTCTTCTTGTAGTCGTGATATGTTTTGAAGATAATGTTCTGCAGGATGACCAGTTCCTACATGGATTGAGTTGAATCGAGGATGTCTTCCATAAACAGTTTCAAAAGGATATTGTTGTGTCAAAGAATGAGTCGAGTTATTATAAGCAAATTCGGCCAATGGTAACCATGTAGTCCAATCGTCTTGTTGATAACTGACATACATTTGGAGGTATTTCTAGAGGATTTGATTGACACTTTCTGTTTGCCCATTTGTTTCAGGATGATAGGATGTGGAGAGATTCCTTGTAATATCGAGTTGTTGACACAATTGAGTCCAGAATGTGGATACAAAAAATAAGCCTCTATCTGAAATAATATCATTAGGTAAGCCATGTTTGGAAATTATGTATTCTAGAAATTTTTTTGACAAATCTTCTGCTGTAGAAGTAGTAGTGGTTTTTATGAGAATAGACATTTTTGAAAATCTATCAACTATTACTAATATAGCATCAAAATTATTAGAAAGAGGACTTGAGAAATAAAACCATTGATAAAGATTCCCAAGGTTTAGAGGGAATAGGAAGTGGTTGAAGCAAACCATGCTTCCGGTGACGGGGAGCCTTATTCCTATTACATTTGTAACAAGATCTTATATAGGCCTTGATTTCTCTGGTCATTCCTGTCCAGAAGAAATCTCTTGCTATTAACTGGTAGATTTTACTAACCCCAAAATGACCAGCTAAAGGAGAATCATCTCAACTATTGAAAATCAATAATTTTATTTCATTATTGAAGGGTATGACTACTCTACCTCCAAAAACTAATAGACCTGATTCAATACTAAATCTTTTGGCCCCTTGCCTCGAGAGTATTTTTCCTTTTAACCCTAAACAATAATTGTACTTTGACTGAGCTTCGAGGATGTTGGATAGTGGATTTTGAAAAGATTGAATTGTCATTGAATTAAGTTGATGAGTTCTTCAAATTGATTCCTTGAAGATTGATTTCAAATTTTCTGGGTTCTTGTCAGAAAATGCATCCCCCCGCTGTGGGTAAACGTTGTCCTGACGTGACAGGGTATCTAAGAAAATACAGTTCTTACCTAGGCAATATGAAATAGAAAAAGGAAATTCAGACAGAAATTTAGCCCACCTGGTCTGACACCTGGTTAACACTTTGGAATACATAAAGTATTTAAAATAATTATGGTCAGTCAGGATTTGAAAAGGACTATCCAGACTGAGAAGAAAACAGCGCCATTTTTTAAGACAATAAATGATAGCTAAAAGCTCTTTGTCATGAATTTCATAATTTAGTTCTGCCGCGATGAGTTTGCATGACTAAAAAGCAACAGCATGAAACAAATTTATTTCAGGGTTGAATTGGGAGATGACCCATGCAATAGCATAATAGCTAGCGTCTGTCTCAACTATTTTCAAAACAGAGGGATCAAAGTGACGAAGAATTGGGGCTGTGGTGAACGCAGTATTCAATGCTTTGAATTCCTTTTTTGCTGTAGAAGTAAAAACAAAAGGAATATCTTCTCTAAGAAGGGAAGTAAGATTGGAAATAGTTTTAGAGTAATCTTTAATAAATCTTCTATAGAAATTGGCAAAACCCAAAAATCCTTGGAGGGATTTAATGGTTTTGGGCTCAGGCCATTCCAGGACCTTTTGGACCTTTTTGTCGTCCATGACTAAACCATCAGTGGACAATGTAAACCCCAAAAAATCAATAGATTTGAGATTTAATTTGCATTTATTAAGCTTGGCGTAGAGACTGTGATCCTGAAGATGATTTAGAACCTGTGGAACATGATGAATATGTTCATCAAGTGTCTTCAAGAAAATTAAAATATTGTCAAAATAGACAACAACAAATTGTTTGACAACATCTTGAAATATGTCATTAACAAAATTTTGAAAAGTAGATGGTGCATTACACAATCTAAAAGGCATGACTAAATATTCAAAACTACAAAATTTAGTTCTCATTGCAGTCAGTGGCTCATGACCTTCTGCAATGCGAATATGATTATAAGCGCCTCTAAGATCAATTTTAGAAAAGAAATTGGCACCATTGAAAAGGGTAAGAAGCAATGACATAGGGGGAACAGGATATGCATTCTTCTTAGTTAATATGTTAAGCTTTCTATAGTCAACACACAACCTAAGGCTACCAACCTTTTTCTTTACAAAAAGAACAGGGGAGCTAGTTGGAGATTTACTGGCTCTGATGAAACCTTTGGCTACATTCTCTTCAATGTAGTCTCAAAGAACTTGAGATTTGTCCTTCAACAAAGAATAGACAGGACCTGCCAGAGGTACTGTACCTATTAGCTCTATTTGGTGTTCATAGGGTTTATGAGGTGGTAACTTATCGGCCTTGCCAATTGAGAAAACATCAAGGAAATTGTGATAGATTTCAGGTAGAGTTAATTTGGTTGTCCTCATCTTCCTTGAGTGAATCTTTCAAGGAAAGACCAGAATTGAGAGAGCATAATTTGACTACTTGGAGGTAATTTAAATCCTCTTTGAGTGAAGTGATCAAGCTAGAAGGGTTAGCCAATTTCTTATTTAGAGAAAGATCAGATGCTTTCAATTCATCTGGCAGAGATTTGTCCTCTAGCAGGATATTGTCAGGCGGGTTGTTTAACTCCCTATTGACCAGCATTGAAAAATCAGAAATATACTTAGCGCGTGAGGTGATCAATCCCCAAGACCAATCAATTTCAGGATTCAAATGCATTAAATAGTCATGGCCAAGAATGGTATTGTCCATTCTTGGGGTGTCCAAGACTGATAATTCCCACTCAAAGGGGGGAAAATTTGGAAAGTTGAAAGCCCATAAAACTTTCTTACTTACCCAATATTTGGGTTCCTTTGATTCGACCAAATAAATTGGAGTTTGGTTGATATCTGTGAATGTCAGCTTTAAATTCTTGGCAAAAGATAAACTGACAAAAGAAATTGAAGCTCCAGAGTCTATTAGACAACTGAAGGGGGTATCCTCCTTGAAAAGAATGAATCTCAAGCAGTTTAAGGCAACTCCAGTCCTTAAGACATGGAGGTTATGTGCACTGGGAGAGATAAGATATATTGCTTTTCACACAAGTAAACTATCTACTAGTTTTTTGACCTTGAACTAGTACCTTCTCTTTCCTTCAACTTCACACAATCTTCTAGCTTGTTCTTACCCCCACAATACATAAATAGCCCATTATCAGCTCTTCTCTTCTTCTCAGCTTCTTTAAGTTCCCCTTTTGGGTCCAATACCTTACTGATATTGCCTGGGGTTGAGCCTTTTGGTCAATGGTTGTCCTTTTACTTATTGGGTTTGGATTGAGTCAAGGAGGATTGAGTGGGCCGTGAGTGTGAAGAAGGTCCCGATTTAAAATGTAGGCCTTGAGATTTGTTGGTGTATCAACAATGTTGTAGTCCTCTTTGGTAAATGACATTGAGTTTGAGGGTTTGATCCATTAAATCCATTAAGGTAGACATCTTTTGAACAAGAAGATTTAATTGATCCAGAATCCTTGAAGGAAGTCCCTTTTGAAATGATATTTGAGGGCAGCATCATTCCAACCTACTTGAGTATGAAGTTCTGTGAAGTTTGAGATATATTCAGAGGCTTTACCATTATCACTCATGTGGAGGAAATCAAGTTCAATTTCCGTGTTGTCAGTTTCATTAGGGTCACCAAACAACGTAAAAAGTTGTTCTTAAAAATTTTCCCAGTTATTGATAAGTAAGTGGGTTTCTGTCAAAGAGAGCATGAGAAGATAAGGTTCAAACCATCTGGCTGCTTTTCTGGCTAGGAATGAAGAAGCGTAAACAACCTTTGATTGGTCGTTATGGAACAGGAGCTTGCAGGTTTTCAAGAAGGGGTGCAATCATTCTGGGTGCTCTCCATCAAATTTGTCAGGAGATTTCATGGAAGGAGTTTTGAATTTTGATCCCTCCAAAGATGTTGGATTTGAAAGAGTTTTCATGAAAGGTCTCATGAAGTCTTCTAGAGAATCAGGTGGTGCAGGCTCCAAAGGTTGACCAGAAGGGTGAGTAGCAGGGGAAGATGGTGCCTCATGCATTGTATCCTCTCCTTCTTCATAGCTAGAGTAATCAAAATCCTGGGGGATGTCTTCCACAGATTGGACTGAGTGTTCCCGTTCCCTAAGGTCAAGAGGTTCCAGGGAGTGAGTGCGGGAAACAGGCCGAGTGGCTGTTGGCCTGCCTCTGGCGCAAGCCCTAGTAGAAGCGCCTGTAGGAGGAGTGTTTTGAACAGGTTGCATTTTTAAAGAATTTAAAAAACCTGAAAAAGGAAATAGTAGTGAAAAGAATGAGAACTATGGAGAATTAAATTATCCTGTCACTGGATGACCTACACACATGGTTGAGGGTGTTCCTGAAAGTTAGATGGAGAGAGGAGTTTGGAAACTTATTTGAAGTACAGAGGAAATATTTGAGGAAGTGATTCAAAAATGATTTGAAGGAAGAGCTGCTTCTTTGAGATATGTTTGATAAGAATCTCAATATAATTTAAAGGTAATATAAATATTCTTAGGATCTCACAAAAATCCAATCCCTTTTATATCCACTACTCCTTCTTGCATTGAACTCATGCCCATCCATCATTCCACACACCACAAACCTCCAAAAATACACCAGTTACACCTGGACCCTCCTCACTAACATCTGTTAACCCTTTAACCCTCCACTTACCATCCCGTCCATGCTCACTAGCCCTGTTAATAACCCACAGATACTTAATGAACCTTTACAGGAATATTGCATAATTAGACAAAGGAAAAGGGAAAAAGGTTAAATGTAAAAATGAAATAGAACATTTTCCTACTTATATTGATTCTGATTCTGATGAAGAAGGGAATTCCTTTGATGAAATTTTTAATTGTGATACAAAAATAAATATTTTACCTCAAGCTTATGTAGATGTGAAAGCAGCAAAATATAAGAAGGTAGAAAAGTAAATCTGACCGATTAATGAAACACTACCTGCTGAATTAAATCCACCTTGGAGAAGACCATGGCTATCAAGAGATCCTTATGAATTTCACCTGGTGAAGAATCCGCCTGAATTTACTGAAACTTCAAGAATCACTTTTGATAGATTAGGTTTTGTTAATTTTTGACCTGATGGTTGGTTGTCTGAAGAAGAGAAGAAGTTGTTGTTGGATGTGATGGTCAAGCGAGAGAAGGACATTGCTTTTGTAGAAGAGGAGAGGGGTGTGTTGAAGCATTCCTATGGGGAGCCTTACAAGATTCCTGTGGTATTTCATGAAAAGTGGCAGCAAAAACCAATCCCAATTCTGGCTGTATTAAAAGAAGCTTATATCAAAGTTTTCAGAGAACAGATACGCAATGGACTGTATGAGCAATCATCATCTAGTTATGCATGTCTGGTATTTTGTATCAAGAAACCAAATGGCAAACTTAGAGTAGTTCATGATCTCAGGGAATTAAATAGGGTTACAATAAAGGATGCTGGTATACCAACTAGTTCTGAGGAGTTTGTGGAATCCTTTGCTGGGAGAGTGTGTTATGTTTTAGGAGATATTATGGGGGGATATGATGAGAGATAGTTGCATCCAGACTCTAGGCCTCTCACTACTTTTGATACACTGCTAGGACAATTACAATTGACAAGATTACCTCAAGGAGCGTCAAATTAAGTTGCTGTTTATCAAGCTCAGATGTCTTGGATTCTTCAAGATAAAATTCCTCAATATGCTGGAATCTTTATTGATGATGGAGGAATTAAAGGACCTTAAACAGATTACAATAATGAAGTTTTGGAGGAGAACCCAGTGATACAAAAATTTATCTGGGAGTGTGCAATCACTTTAGAGAGGATCTTGTTTAGAATTTAAGAAGATGTTTTAACTATTTCAGGTTCAAAATTTTCATGTTGTGTGCCAGCTTTACAGATTTTAGGTCATGTGGTATGTAGAGAGGGTAGGATTATGTCCAAGAAGAAAGTGAATAAAATTCAGTCCTGGCCAAGACCCAAGAATACAACCAAAGTTAGGGGGTTTTTAGGCATACGTGTTTATGTTCGAATTTTTATCAAGGACATTTCTTCATTGGCAGCTCCATTGTGAAGGATGACAAGAAAGGATGCAGACTGGGAGTGGGATGAAGAGTGTGAAAGGGCGTTTTTAGAGATTGAAGAAGGTTGTGGGGAAGGATTTAGTCCTGCAAAAGTTAGATTATGGAAAAGATGCTGGTAGGATTTATTTAGCAGTTGACTCAAGTCAGGTTACTGCTGGGGCAGTTTTGTCTCAGATGGATAAAGCTGGTTACATTAGGCAATTTAGGTATGAGTCTGTGGTACTCACCAAAGTCAAATCAAGATATTCTCAGCCAAAATTGGAACTGTGTGGAGTGGAAAAAATTTTAAAGAAACTTCAAATTTTTTTGTAAGGTCAAAACTTCAAATTGCAAGTGGATGCAAAATCTTTAATTCAAATGATTAATTCCCCAAGCTTACCAAATGCACCTCTGACTAGATGGGTAGCATTCATCCAACATTTTTCTTTTGACTTAGTTCATAAGCCTGGAAAAAATTTTATTATGCCAGATGGTTTGTCAAGGAGACCACCCACTGAAGATGATTCAGACTCAGAAGAGTTTGATGAAGATATACCTATGATTAAAGCCAGCATTAAAGGAGCTGAAGAGATTCCATACCTCCTCCATGAGGTTAAACTGGTAGGACTATTGTGTTTAGATGATTGTGATGAATACCTCCATCATGAGGATAAACTGGAAAATTACTTTTATGTTGATATAGGTGGTGTGAATAAATTTGGTAAAAAAGAGGTAAAAGAAGATGTTGTGTATAAAGATGAGTATGGAGTGGTAGTTTGGGATAGTAGTAGGTTAAAAAGGGTGTATATGTTGGAGAATTAGAGAATTCGGTTAAAAAGAGGATGGACAAATCTATGTGTATAAAGGGTGAAGAAGAGAAAGAGGTATTTTCAAATTTGGTTTCTAAGATGTCAAAAGGTTTAGAAGAAGAATATTGACATAGTTCAATCAAGAATAAAATTTGAGGTCAACTTCTATTGGCTCATTCATGAGCAGGTTATACTGGTGATAAAGAAGTTCCCATTGATATTATATTGATCAATTTTCAAGATGAAGTCTGAGGTCAGACTGGTTTTTATTTTTTGTTGGTCAAATATTTATTGACCTTAGAAAGGCCAGAATATTGTGAAAACAATGAATGGGTTGCTATAAAAAGGAAGTAATCTATGTTTTACTTATCTGGTTGACGATTAATGAAAAGGAGGTATCCAAATCCTCAAGTAGTTTTAACTCAAAGGAAAGGGCAAGAATTAGTTTTAAAGTCACTGCATGAAGATCATGGACATAGAGGCGTTGGATAAACATTCAGAAGAATTGCTGATCGATTTTGGTGGCCAGGAATGAAGATGGCTGTTAAACAGTGGTTTCAGTCATTTGAAGAATGTCAAAGAAGAAGTTATTTAAGGCTGAAAGAACCTGGAAATGCTAACGGAAAAATACTCCCTTTGGAGGGGTTAGTTTGGATGCCGTTCATATTAAGGAGGGAGGGTATAAATATTTAATTGTAGCCAGAGATGATTTATCTGGCTGGGTAGAGGCAGCACCTCTTGTAAATTTGACTGCCAAAAATGTGGCAGAATTTATTTTGAAAAAATTAAGTGTATTGATATGGAGTGATGAAATTGGTAATGGTAGATGGAGGTCCTGAGTTTGGGACAAAGGTAAGAGAAGCTATATCAAAATTTGGGTCAAAGTTTAGGGTAGCAAACCCTTATTATCCTGAAGCTGAAGGTATGGTTGAAAGAGGGCATCAAGTTATTAAGGATGCTTTAGTCGAAATGTGTGGGTTGAGTGCTGAAAAGTGGAGGCATTATTTACCTTTCGTTTTATTTGCTAATAGAATTACTGCCAAAAGGACAACCGGGTTTTCATCCTATGAACTTGTTTTTGAACAGAAAGCTGTTTTACCAGTTGATTTGTAAGCTGAATCATATCTTGGAGCTGACTGGGACATGGTCAAGACTACAGAAGAGTTATTATGTGCAAGAATGATGCAGCTAGAAAAGAAAGAAGAGTACTTAGAAAAGGCATATTAACGGATGATGAAGATCCAAAATCAGTCAGTAAGATAATGGGATGAGTGGTTGGCACATCAACTTAGAAAACCTTTGAAAACTAGAGATATGGTTTTGGTGGATAATAGGAGTTTGGAGAGCCAATGGGGCAAGATGTTTGCAGATAGGTGGAATGGACCGTATAAAGTCAAGGAACAAGTATCTGGCGGTTCATATGTGCTAGTAGAGCTGGATGGAGTAGCTTTTAAGAAGAGGGTAGCAGCCAATCAAGTCAAGCGGTTCTATCCTAGAGGAACCAAGAGTGTTGAAGTTTGACTCTAAAACTAGGATAAACTTCATAATCGATTAAATAACATTTTGTCAAAGTTTAACTCCAGAATGAGGATAAACAACTTTCTTATTAAAAATATTACTGTTGTTTTACTATTGTATGGGAGACAAAACCGTTAAAAAAATTTACAACATTTATGAAGATATTTGTTTAAAACTTCTTAAAACTCTTAAAAGTGACAAAAATTATGGAGAAGATATATGTTGGAATGATAAATTTTTTCATTGATAGAAGTGTTCACATGGGAACCTTCTGAATTAAATATTGGAAAGTTTGGGGGTAATTGATGGGCTGGCTGCTCTATACACAATTACCCCAAAATGTTTGTTACAAATTTTACCCTGTTTCTAGATGAATCCTGGCTTTGTTTTTGATCTATAGAAAGTCCGCTAAGACTATAAACTGGAACGTAAGAAGAGACAATGCTCCCACTGCCAGATTAAAGATTCTTTTTTATTTTTTTTTTGTTATTTCTTTTATGTTTGATTTTTTATATAATGAAATATATTTTTCTTTCATTTTAATTTTTATAATACTATAAAATATTGTTAAGGGTGATTCTCACTGGTGGTCTCTAATCATTTTTACAAATTGGAGGGAACCCATCCAGTGATCATTATCATAAAAATTTATTTTTCTAAACTTTCATATATTAATTTTGTATTTTCAATTTCTCAAAATTGTGTAACCACATAAAGTTGCACTTGGATGTGGGTATGATGTCAAGGGTAGGGCTCATCAATTGGCTGGGGGGTATCTATTAAAATTTATTTTACATTTCATAAATTTTATATTTCAAATTCATTTATCATTTTTTTTAAAAAAAATTAAAAATTAAATTTTATTTCATAACAATATTTCATAACCTTTTATTATTTTCATTATTAAAAAATCAAAAAAAATATATAAATAAAATATAAAAAAATATATATATATATAAAATAATAATAATAAAATAAAAAAACAAATAAATAAAATAGGGGGTGTCAGTTCTAGAAAATCTGCACTTAACTTAAGTGCGGATTTTAAACCAAATCGGCACTTAACTTAAGTGCGGATTTCAAACCAAATCAGCACTTAAATTTTGCAAAAAAGTCACTTATTTCAAAAAAGGGTGTCAGTTATGACCTCAAATCAGCACTTTTTTCCTGTTTTTTTTCACAACCACATTTTGGCCACAAAACATCCCTGTCACATGTGACACACTGACCTTCCTCGCTACCTACCCATCAATCCTCGGCACACACCCCTTCCTGACATTTTTAATATTTTGACCAGGCATGTTTACATTCTTTTTTACCTATTTCTTCTACTTCTTAATCTTTTTTCTATGGGTGTCAGTTCTGACCTCAAATCAGCACTTTTTTTGTGATTTTTTTTTCAAAACCACATGTTGGCCTCATCATCCCTTTCTTTCCCATACCATTTTGTACTCTCCAAATTTCCTCTTTGTGTACTTCATTCACTTGGGTTGGTATTTTGGTTTGTTGCATATTCATTTTTTTTTGGAATTTACGGTGAATTTTTTTTTTTGGATTGCTCATTGGTCTTCTTTCACCAGCTCAACATGAAATCACATATTTTCTGAAATTGCATATTTTGTCACTGATTTTTTTTTCATTCATCCCTCATATCCTTTTCCTATTCTCCTCCAACATCCCTCAAACAATTTGGTTTCATTCATTTTGTCATCTCATCTCTCCAGGTAAGTCACTTTATTCTTTTTTTTGATTTTTTGATTACTAATTATAATTTTTTTTGTTTTTTTCTGTTTATTTTATTTTTTTTATCTAAATTTTTTATAAGTGGTTATTTTGGATTTCAATGGTATAATTAAGCTTTTTTTTCTCTCCCTCTTTACTTTCTTTTTTAGCTCCATCACCCTACTCTTCATCCCTCCTTGGCATGGTCATTATCCCCCCTTTCCCTTATTTCACTTTTTTTGGCTCCATTTCATTGAAACACATACATTGCACATTCTTTATGCATTTCACTTACTCCATATTCAATTTCCCCACAATTCCAACATCAATCTTTCTCACTCTATTTTTCCTAATTTTCAATCAAGGTAAGTTTCATCTCCTTTTTTTCATGCCTATATGATATCTCATTCCTTTTATGAAAAGTTCATACTTAAATATATGTATGACTCTTATCTGGATAACAGTGAACTTATAAAACTCCTTTTGATCTCATCTTCATTACTACTTTTCAAGTTTTTGTATAATTTTGAAAATCAGACTCGGAATTAGGGTTAGGTTTATTCAAATCTAATGCTCTTTTTACTGAAGATTCTCCTGAAGGCTACCTTTCATTTCCCACAAACAGATTTGAATTTGATTCAGTGGTTGCTGAGATATTGACCGTTAAAGTTGAGCCTTTTTTTTCCCAATTTAAATTTTTATTTCATTTTTTTCTGTAACAAATTAGGGTTAGGTTTATTTAAATCACATGTCCTTTAACTGAAGATTCTACTAAAGCATATCTTTCATTTCCCTCAAACAGGTTTGAATTAGGTTCAGTGGTTGCTGAGATTTTGACCTTTGAAGTTGAGCCTTTTTTCCAAATTTCACTTGTATTATTTCACATTTTTATATTGCATATTTAGAGGATAATGATTCTGAAACTCTTATATGATTATTATCTAGGCATTTCAATTATATAGGCATATATTTGTTGCTCAACAATATCACTAAAGCTCAAAAAGATGAAGATTTTTGCTTATGGGACACTCTACCTTCCTTTAACTCTTTTCTTGCTCTTCCACTCAAAAAGCACTGTAATAAAGAATTTGAAAAAAAACATGAACTTGCAACCAAAGTTGGAATACCGAATTGGTGTGACTCCAAATGGGAAGATATCAGCCACAAATATCTTTTATTTTCTAATGTTATTATCACTCATTCTGGATTTCACAATAAAATTCACACCAATACCAAGGACACCAATTTTCCTACTTTTGGTATATTCTCATATATCAAACCGATTACTGGCCAACCAATACCATCTCCAGCTATAATTAAATGACATGGTTTATATTTTCCAGACCACCGGTGCATCATTGATTTTGGTTTGGGAAATGGTATCATCAAAACTATTCGGAATTCTTCTAAGGATAATCATCAAACGACCAAAGCTCCTCCTGGTTTGGAATCCTGTGAAGATTTAACACATTTTGGTTGCTCATTTCAAATCAGTCATAAGTTGATTCAAAGAATCAATAAGGTAATGAAAGAAGGTAAAGTTAATTGATTTAAAAAAACTTTATTTAGATCCAAAAAGTATGGGGATTAGAGTTGTCATCAAAAATATTATATTTTTTCGTAAATTTTTAATAAATATTTTTTATGTATCAATTTCCTCAACTAAAGTAATGGGCCCACGAACTTGTGTTGTATAAATGGTAATCATGATAACATTTATTTTTTTATGGGGTTCCTCTAGCCTATACCTGTGGAAAGTCCCAAACTTTTGTTTCTAGACTTGGTCTGCATTTTGGCTTGAGGGATTGTCATTACTTTAAACTAGGGAAAGTGATATATATTAGATATTTATTTAATAATTTAAGTAATTATATAAAATTTAGATGACTTCCACCACTTACTTCAATAAAATGGAGGGGGGGGGGTAAAGCCAAATTTTCAAATCTGTCATGTGAAATTGATGACTTAGAAAAATTTTGGTGATATCCACCCCTTGCTTCAATAAAATGCAGGGGAGAGTATTGCCAATTTTTTAAAACAGATATAGAATTTTTTTGACTTGTAAATATTTTGGTGAAAATTTTTGACAAGAATGTGAAAGTAATTGTTTCCACCTTGAGCAGGTTTCTGGCTCAAAGGAATAGCAGTACCATCAACAAAACCAATACATCCTGGGAAGCCCTCTGCTTGCATAACCTGAGATGATTCAAGTCACTCTTCTTTTTTTGGCCAGGTGAGAATTTGAGATTACAAGGAGTTGATGGCAGTGATACATTGTTTGGTATAAGTGTTAACTGAACCATACCCTAAATCAAAGACATTTTCTAAACGTTTCAAAGCAGCTCCATTACCATTTGAACCCAAATGACATAGTGTAATGGCCAATTGAATTGAAGGATGTTGTTTTTCTTTTTGAGAATTATTGTGAAATATGGGATGATCCTAAATAAGCTCAAGCAATTTAAGGAAACATTCCTGAGAAGTCCTGAACATCTGTCTAAAACTGGGTGTAGATAGTTGAAGAAGTGTTTGGATGGTGTACTTGGGGGTATGAAGTACTTGAGGCTTTCTGGGAAGAAGGTAACGTTTCGTGGCCATTTTTGATAAAAAGATAAAATCTTCTTCTAGATCATAATCAGAATCGCAATCAGAGTCCAAGAGCAGTTCAAGAGCCATGAAAGTCATTGCTTTATGTAATTTATCATGATTTGAAAGTGAGGAAGTCATAACTCTTATATGATATGATATGAAGATGTAAGTGATGTACAATGTTTTGAGTTATGAAGTGTTATGCTGCGGAGTTCTGCGTATGAATGGGATGATGCTGACAAATCAGTGAAATGGGACTTGATGGTGAAATCAGCACTTTTGGTTGTGAAAGTGCGGATTTGAGTGAAATAAGTGACTTATTTCATTTTGAAATCCACCAGTATTGGGGCTAGTGTGTTTTGGAAATCGGCACTAATTTAAGTGTGGATTTTCCAGAACTGACACCCCCTAATAAATATATAAACTTAAAATTATTTTTTTTTTCAAATTTTGTTAAATTTAATTTACAATTTTCTTTTGGTTTATTTTTTATAGTATATATTATATAGGAAAAAGGGTCAAGAGGAGCTTGAGCAAAAATGGATCCTACTTTAAAATATTTAGTCCTCCAAGAATTTAAACTGGCTTCTTTTCAAGACTTTCTTTAAGGTCTTATTTGTATTCAAGATCTGTTAGTCCACTAAGACTTTAAAATGGATAGTTTTTACAATTGTATTTCAAGAATTTGGTTCCTCATTGAATATTTAGTCCTCTAAGACTTTAAACTGGCTGTTTATGATTTTATTTCAAGATATTATTTTAGTCCTCCAAGACTTTAAACTGGCTAATTTTCAAGGACGTTCAAAATTTTATGAATATTTTTGGAGAAAGGTTTAGGATAGTAGTTGGAACTGGCAATTGATTAAATGTTTGGTCCACCAAGACTTTAAACTGGAATGTCAATCTATTTGGTGAAATTTGTGGCACTTTAACATGGTCTAAAAATTTAAAATTAAATATTGGAAGACTGGCTAAAAGTATTTTGTAAAGGTTTCTGAATAGCAAATGGATGAAAATTGTGATGAAGGAATCAGAAGTAAGGGTGGCAGTTATATTTATTATTGTTTTATTTGAAAGCCACAGTTTTAGGATGTTTTGTGGAAGCTTGGAGGACCTCATGGCAAGATTGGAATCAAAGAATTTGGCTCAGTGGGGGGACCTATGAGAATGGAATCGAGCGTATTCGGCTCATTAGGGATATTCACTCTCTCATGCTGTGACATAGTGGGAAGACTGGTATATGGGAGTCTGAAGGGATTCAAACCTTGCTCTCAGCAGAGGAATCATCACAAAAATTTATTTTTATTATTATTATGATTTATATCAAGAGCCGTAGAAGAAGACAAACAGTGTAAATTTTTAGATGACCAGCTAGAACAATGTTCATCAAAATAAACTAATTAGAATGCATAATTGGTTGGAATGGGGACATTCCTTATTGGAGGGAGGATGTGGCATTCCAAATCTGGGTAGTCCACTTAGGTGAAAATTTGATTGGAACTTGGTTGGAAGAAAATCATGGTGTTACCAGGTGTTAATTTGGTTGAAGGGAGTTAACTGGATTTTTTTGGGTTGATTTTTGGTGTTTTGGAATGGTTATATAAGGTATTTCTTTTGTGATTGTATGGTTTTATGGATTTTTATTTTTGGTGACTAAAGTATGCTCTTGGAATGGTCACTTTTCTCCAGTGCGCTCGGGTTTTTCTCCATTGATTTTCCAGTGCAAAAAGCAAAGTGTACTGGAAACATTCTGTCATTGTGGCCAAGTTTGGTCATGGTGGCAAAATTAACTCACTGTGGCAAATTTAGCTCAATCTGGCCAAATTAGCTCATTATGGCAAAAAGAGCTCATTGTGGCAATATTTGCTCACAATAGGAAAGTCTGATCACCTGTGCAAAGTTTGGTCACTGCCGAAAAGTCTGGGAACAGTGGTAAAGTTTGGTCACTGTAGAAAATTCTGATCACCAGTGCAAAGTTTGATCACTGTAGAAAAGTCTGATCACCAGTGCAAAGTTTGGTCACTGCAGAAAACTTTGGCTATTGTCGCAAAATTTGGTTAGAATTTATTATGCTTGTTAGATCAATAGTTTATTGTAGATCCTATGCATGTAGGGTATTGTTGGAAAGGTCTGGAGTAGGAGAATCAGATAGAGGGGGGAGAATCTTAGCCTCCTACATGTTTTTTGTCTTTTAGTTTCGATAATAAGAGTCTTTTTTTATTATTAACAATATTTAACATATAAAAACTATTTTAATAAAAATATCAACATTTAGGGTATTATTGGATAGCGCTCATCCAGGGTGACTCAAATTTATTACTTTTCTATAAAATTCATAAAATATAAATATAATTTACCACACTCTTTAATTTTGATGGGAAACTGGGTAAATCTGGGGCAGACCTTTAATAAGGCACCTTTTAACAGATCATCCCAACGGTAGTTTCTGGGGTACTTTACCGTACTTTTCAGTCTCTGCGGCAAGTTTTGCGGCTTGTTCTAAGTATTTTCTGTTACTAGTATCAGTGTAATCTGGTATTAGGTATTTGTTTTGGGGGTTTAATCATTGATTGCACTTAGATTTTTAATAAATATAGTTTTTCATTGCTTTCAAAATTTTTTAATCAGGATTTCATCTATTCCACTCTTCAAGTCAATCTTCAAACTTAGTTAATTGAATCTTACGTTTACTTAGAGGGACAGGGATTTCTTTTTGTTTTTCCAACTCCTTCGGATTCTGCTTACAGAAAGGTGACTGTAAGAGTTTACTCTACATTTTTGGCTCCCAATGTGGGGTTTGAATTCTCTAGCTTCTGAAGAAACTTACTTGTTGGACTTCTGGATTTTATTTTCTGGTTGGATTTTTATTGGTTGGTGTTTTGGTGATTCTGGTAACTGGCTGAACTAGTACAGGATCTGTGGTTGTAGGGATCTAGGTATAGGGCTTAACCCTTGCTAGATCTGTTGTTTTTGTTTCTGTTTGTTGGTTTATCCT
The DNA here is from genome assembly GCA_030280995.1 of Hemileia vastatrix. Taxonomy (NCBI): domain Eukaryota; kingdom Fungi; phylum Basidiomycota; class Pucciniomycetes; order Pucciniales; family Zaghouaniaceae; genus Hemileia; species Hemileia vastatrix. The sequence goes on from JASXTE010000013.1 coordinate 26,758,202, forward strand.
AATAAAGGGCTGAACCCTTGTAGGATATTGTTTGTTGTCTGGTAAAGGGCTGAACCCTTGCAGATTTTTATTTATTTCTGGTGCTATTTGGGATGTCTTCTCTGTCTGGTTCTGGTGTTAGTGCTTCTGCTTTTGGTTTCAGGCATTCAGTAAGGACTCAAACTTGGGATGGGCCCAAGTTTGTTGGTGATGATGTAAGGTAGTTTTTGGGAAGATATGAGGCTGCGTCTGGAATTGATGGGGCTTCACATTTATATATGGTGAAGCAGGTAAAATTTTTCATTGGTGTTAGGGAAGTTGAGAAGGAGATTACTGGTATGGAGGGTTACAAGACTAGGAATTGGAAAAGGCTTAGTAGGGAAATGGTGGACAGATGGGGAGTCAGATATTTGATGGTGGATTTAAATAAGGTTGTTGGAGAATGTGAAGTGGAGGGTGGAATAAATTCTTTGGTGAGCTATTGGAATTTTGTTGGTAGTTTTGAAACTGTGGTTGAATATTTGGTGGAGATAGAGGAGTTGGCTCATGAAAATGCAGTCAAAGATTTATTTTGGTCTGCTTTTGGGAGGGATGTTAGGTTGGATGTGCTAAAGGAGTTGTCTAGAAAGGGTTTGATGAAAACCTTACCTAATGGGGAGCAGAAGTTGTCTGCTCTTAAGTTGGTTAAAGAATTGATGGAGTATCACCTCAAACTTTTGGCTGTGGACAGTTATCAAGAAAACTGTACACATTATGTCAGTACAGTCTAGTATATAAGTATGATATAATAGTGTTATTTTATGGTCCAACTACTTATTAATAAATGATTTAGTGATTAAACCTCAGGGGAAGACTAATAGAATAGTTATACTCAAGTTAAACTCACAATACTTGGATTTAAATGCGTGCTAGTGGTGGAAAATAGAAGAATAAAATATAGTTATAGCTTTTATAAAGATAATATCAATTTATAAGGGCTTTATAATATATTTCTAGACGTTAATAATTGTAGTGTAGTGTTTATTTGAAGTGTAGTAATTGAATGATGATTATAAACCGTCAAAATCCCTCCTTACTTATACCCAAATCCACTGGAGTGCACAGACCTTCAATCCAGATGATGTCACTGCTATCCCCGGCAATTACAGCACTGTGAGGGCCCATCACCTCCCCATGGCGTCCACTTCAAGCAGTTTCAACACCCAGACCTCCAGTAAGGACCCTCCATCACTATTAATAATAACACAGAGCCATACCATAATTAGAAAACCCAGATAAAAGCGGATACCATAAAGAAACAGGTAAAATAAAAGATCAAAAAGAGATTTAATGAAACTAAAAGCATATAAAGGAAACAAATAAAATGTCCAAGCCCCCAATAACATCCCCAAGCATCCACATTAACCCAAAAACATATTTCCAACCCATAAATCCGTGAATAACCATCCAAGGAAGTAATTTTAGTTGTCCAAACTGGGTGTATGCGCCTGATATAGGTGTCTATGCTTCTGTAGGCGCTGTGAGTCCACTGATTTCGTCCATATGACCTAAAATAAGCAGAAAAACAAAGGTTATAGGCTATTAAGGGGCTAAAACCCACTTATATGCCTAAATATACATAATATACTGCATATTTCACTGAATATGAGATTTATGTATACATATAAGCTTATGTATGTCAATAATTACTTCATATCACTTAAGATAAGTATATTATGACTCCATTAACACCTTAATAAGTATTATTAGGCCATGGATAAGCTATTTAAACTATTATAAATTATATAATAGAATAATAATTATATATATATATAATAAAATAATATATATTATTATTTTAACCTTATTTTTAAGATATAAGCTTAATCTAATTAAGGTTATCTTATTTTAAGCATAAGAAATACTCAGTCCTAAGGATATTTAGGCTGACACTCCCTCACTCCAAAAAAAAAACAATAAAAAAAATGTTAAGACATTTTAATTAATCTTAAGGAATGAAATAATAAAATAAAAAAGAATTTTTATAATACATATACTGAATGAACAGTATTATTTAGATTTAAATTTTTTCAAGAGATTTTTAAGATCAGAGATTTCATTTTCTGGAATCCACTGGTCATATTCACTTGATTTATTTTTAAATCTTAGTAGATACTCAACTCCCTTTTCTTTTGTAAGGTGTCTCTTTTTGAGTATCTTTTCAATTTCTGCTTTTTCCACTATTTCTTCAGGTTGCTGTTTATGCCTTCCTGATCTTCTTGGAAAGAGAGCAGTATCATTAGAATGGTATGGTTTTATAAGAGAAATAGGAAATACTGGGTGTTTTCTATCATAAGGTGCATATAGAATAACCTCAACAGCATTATTACCAACCATCTTTTTAACTACAAATGGTCCAATGAATGGATCCTTCAATTTAACATTACCATTTAAATTGAAATGTAGCGTTGAAATAAGGACTTCATCACCCTCTTTGAACATTTGTTCTTTATGGGCTTTATCCCATCTTTTCTTTTCATACTCAAAAGCCTTATTTATACATTCTTGAGCATGTTTTCTGCATAATTCTTGCATCTGAAGAAAAGATTTAGTACCTGGATGAATATCCAATCTAGGTAACTTATTAAGAGTTTTAGCAGGGGTATTAGGTACATAACCCAACCATAACTCAAATGGCTTTTTGCCAGTGACAGAATGTACTGTACTATTATATGCAAATTCTAAACCTGGGATAAGGGTTACCCAATCATGCGTGAATTTGTCATTGTCTTTAAAATTAAGACCAAAAGCACAGTATCTTCTTATCATATCTTCTAAGGTTTGTATCATTCTTTCTGCTAGCCCATCAGTTTGTGGATGGTGTGCTGTAGAAAGTTTTAATTGACACCCTGAAACATCCATAAGTGACGTCCAGAACTCAGAAGTAAATTTAGGATCTCTGTCTGAAACTATTGCTTTGGGGAAACCTGCTGTATTTAACATTTGTGTCCACCATAAAAAAGCTAAGTCCTTTGCAGAAACCTCTTTGTGGGTAGGAATAAATTTACACATCTTTGTAAATCTATCTACAATTACCCAGCAGGAGTTATAACTCTTATGCCCTGCTATTGGCAAACCTGTTACAAAGTCCATGTTAATGATTTCCCATGGAGCTTTTGGTTGCTCAATTTGTTGTAATAAACCAGCTCTTTTTCCTGTTAATCTTTTAGATTTTTGACAAGAATCACATGTTTCAACATATTTCTGAACATCCTCAGACATGTTAATCCACCAAGCTGTGTTTTTTACTCTGGTTAATGTTTTATGGTAGTCAAAATGACCTGCTAATATATCATCATGACATATACTTAACATTAACTCCTTCATTGAAGGGGGAATTACAATTACATTACTTAATTTTTTCCTGTAATATATAAAACCATCCTCAATGGAAAATTTTCCTTTCTCTAATGCCTCTTTATATTTATCTGGTAATGTTTTTATTAAAACATTCATTGAAGCATTAGATGGATCATTTAATATTGTAGTTAATTTACTTAAGTCTGGATCTGAATTATAATTATCAAGAATTGATTGCATAAATTCATCCTCAAGATCTACAATATAAATGCCATAAATGTTAATAATCTCTGACTCAGGAACATAAGCAGGATTATCATCATTATTAGGCAGAGGTACTCTAGATAACAGATCTACATTAGAGTGCAAGGTTCCTGCTCTATGTGTAATAGTCATCCGTCCTCTGTATTCTTGTACAGCTAATTGCCATCTAAACATGTGTCTATTAGGAGTTTTCATGTTTAAGAGTGACTTAACTGCACTACAGTCAGTTATTAACTCAAATTTTTGGTCTTCAAGGTAATAATGTAGCTTTTCAAGAGCCCATACTACTGCCAAACATTCAAGTTGAGTAGCACCATATTTTAATTCACTACTTCTCAGAGTACGTGAAATATAGCAAATTACTACTTCTGACATTTTACCTTCAATAAATTGTTTTTGATGCAAAGCAGCACCCAGTCCAATAAAACTTGCATCTGTATATAATACAAAAGGTAATTGGAAATCTGGTAATCCCAAGATTGGAGCTGTCATTAAACATTCTTTCAACTTATTAAAAGCTTGTTGTCTTTCATTATTCCAAATGAAAGCTTCTGATTTCTTTATCAGTGTGGTCAGTGGTGCAGCAATTGATTGGTAGTTTTTTATATATTGTCTATAATAACCACACATTCCAAGAAAAGATTGTACATCCTTCACATTTTGGGGAATGCCAATATTCTTTATTGCAGCCACTTTATTTTGGTCTACACATATTTGTAAGCCAGATACAATATGACCAAGCACTTTTAAAGATTCAAACCCAAATTTACATTTTTTCAATGCAAGGGTCATTTTTATTTCATCCATTTTCTGAAATACTTTCCTTAAATGGATTAAGTGTTCATCAAAAGTTTTAGAGAACACTATAATGTCATCAATGTATACCATTAACCATCCCTCAATCATTTCATTATGGAATGTTATATCCATTAACTTTTGAAATACTGATGGAGCATTCTTTGGTCCAAATGGCATTCTGACATACTTATAAATTCCCATGTGTGTTGTTATCAACAAAAAGTTCTGTGAATTCTTTTCAACAGGAATTTGATGGTACCCTTTATTTCCATCTAGGCAACTTATATATTTAGCACCTTTAAGGGTAGCATGTATAGAGGCAATCCTTGGCAAGGGATAAATATCATCTACTGTAAATGTATTTAATGCTCTATAATCACCGCACAGTCTTGCTTTATCTTGTTCATAAGAAATCAGCACTGGTGATATTACACAATATTTTGGTGTAGTTTCAACCTTCTCAAGAATGTTCATCTTTAATAACATCTTAATATTATCCTCTATGTCTTTCCTCTTCATTGGTGAAGCAGGATAAGGTTTCTTTTTAAGACTAGTAGGAATATTATCCATGTCACAGGTTAAACTAATTTTCATTTCATGATCTTTTACAAGGCCAAGTTCATTTGTACCATGTGCAAAAGCCATTGGAAAAGCTTTAATTAATTCCAAAATATTATCTCTCTCAGTTTTACTTATCTGAGTGCCAAATGATGCTTTTGAAATTTCTGTTTCCAGAAGTTCCATCTCATTGGATTCTCTTCCTTTAGACGGGGAATTTGTTACTGACTCAATGTGTAAGACTGTGTTAAAAGAATTTATTTTAAATTTCCTTTTACCATTCATGCCAATTGTAAAATTGTTATTAGCAGGGTCTAATTTTACACCAAATTTAGTCAGAATATCATTTCCAATGATAAAACAGTTACTACAATTTGTATTATCCATTACTACAAAGTCACAAGTTACCCTTACATAACCATGTTGGTGTTTAAAGAAAACAGCAGCTTTGTATTTACCAATGGGGTGTAGTACTGATCCAAAACCTCTCCAATTTTTATTCTGAAGTGGTTCAAGCTTAAACTTATATTCACTATCAATTTTCTGTAATGTATTAGTGGAAACAACTGAACCAGCAGCTCCTGTGTCCAATACTATATTAACATTTTCACCAGAAATGATAGCTGGAACCGTGATAGGTGTCATTTTAAAGTTATCAGCTTGTATATCCTTAATGATTTCAGCATCCTCAAAATTCATTAAAGATTCATTTGAGTCCATATTTAATATTGGATTTTCAAAGATGGACAAATCATCTTCCAACATACAGACTTCATTTTCATCACTATATGAGATATTGCTGTCATAATCACTTGATTCTTTACTTTTTTCAGTTTCAGTTTCAGATTCACGTTGATTTTCAACAATATTTATGTTTTTCTCACATTTGTGACCTTTTACCCAAGGTTTGTTACACTTATAACAAGTATTTGTTTCATACTTTTTAGGTACTACAGGTGCAGTAGGTTTTTTCTGCTTCTCCTGAAGTGTTTTTGAATTCTGAGATTTTACAGGTTCAACATTTTGCTTATAAGTGGAATACCTTGATTCATACTTATGGTTCAATAATATTTCATTGCAAATATTAATAAAATCAGAATATTCAGTAACATTAAATGTTCTAGCTACAACAATATCTCTGACAGATATAGGTAATTTGTAAATTATCTTATCTTTCCATAAGTTAAAATCCATATGAGGCTCAATGGCTTTTAAGATTTTGTTTAAAGTCATTAAAAATACCATAGGTTTGTCACCATTCAACGGATTATACCTAGTTTTCTCATACAGTCTCTGCTGAGTAAGCCTGAATTTAGAACCTCCAAATTGTTTTTCAATAAGTTGTTTCCATTCAGCCCAAGAGTAGTCTCTACCCTCACTTAAGACAGCTTCAAACCATAATAAAGCAACATCCTTAAATAAAGAAATTAATTTTGATGTTATCTCTTCATCTGGTAACTTATATGAGAATTTCAAGTTGTCAATTCTTTGAATAAAATGTTGCCAATCAGAGCTGGCTTCCCCATCATAAGTTGGGTACTGATCTATCTTAGGCCAGTTCTTCTGATTGGATTTTATCTCACTAATCTTAGGTAAATTCAACAACTCATTCACTTTTGATAAATGGTCTTGTATTTCTTCCTGCACGGATTTGTGACTTACATTTTCAGATTTGACACTACCACCAGATGGTTTTAATTGTGGTGGTACAGGGAAGGAATGAGATTCACTTTTGCCAATGAAAGGATTATTATTATATTGATTATACTTATGATTATCCTGGTTCATTAGTAGATTGGCAGTTTCAATCTCAACTTTAGTTAATCTTTGTAGCAGCTCAGAGACACTTTGATTTGTCTGTGCAAAAGATAACTTTGTTCTTGATTCAGTTTTTAATAAGTGTGTTTCATATAATTTTTCTAACTCACAAAATTTGTTTGAAAGGTCATTATATTTATTACTCAATGAATCATATTTAAGAGTTAGAGACAAATGTTCTTTCTCTAATTCTTTATTACGTGTTGCTAATTGAGAAATGTTCAATGTTAAGGATGAAATTGTATCACTAGTGAGCTTAACTGTCTGTTCCTCACAATCAGTCATTCTATTCCACAATGCTGAAACAATTCTATGGACAGTTGGATTATTGTTAAAATATTCCATGTCCTCCTTTTCAATTCTCTCACTCTCCTGTGAAGTACTCATCTCACTAGTAGGTGGTTGCAACTGAGGATTAACTGTATTATCATTGTATATAGTACTGTTATTATGGATAAAAGACAAGTCAGGTGTATCTACTCTAAAACCCAAATTTCTTAAATCCTCCTCTATTTTTTGTACAGATTTAACATCAATAGAATTACCTATATTGTAATTATCAGTATTATGTCTAATCTGAGAGGGTAAGTTACTTACCAAGGGATGGTTGCCAGGCCTGATTTTTGGCGCTTTTTTCCCTTGTAAGGGTGAGCTGAGGAAGTCAGATGAGGGGGTGGATCCCTGTTGCAACTGTGGCTTGTCCACTGTTGGTGAAACCAGTCCCATTTCCATTTGTCCACCAGGATTTTCTCCTGGGAGTGAGTGGACCCTCCTTGGATAGGGGGTTGCTGATTTGATTGACTGGGCAGGCCTCCCTTTAATTCTGCCATTGCCTGATTCATCTGCTGAAATCCTACCTTGCAATTGTTTTGCAACTGCTCTACTTCTTTGAACATGAGAGATTTTGATTCCTCTAGCTTCAGAACCTGTTTGGCCAGGTGGGACAGTTGATCCTGAAGAGGAGGAGACGTCTTTTTGATAGTTATCTTTTTTAAGAGGGCGTCCTTTTCCTCTACACTCATGCTTTCTGGTTGGGGGTACTGTTGTCCCTCCATGGTGATGTCCTGGAAAGTTTTTATTAGCTTTAGACCTGGTATTATAAGCAGGCTGTTCACTTACACTATCCTGAGGAGCACTCATATTGTTCAGAATAACAATATTTTACGTCTACAAAAGGAAAAAACTCTGTGGAATTAGTAGACAAATAATATTAGTAATTATATTACTAATAAAAAAGCAATGGAGCTTACCCTGAATTTATATCTTTATTTATTTAAATAAAATATAAGAAAAATTCGAAAAAATCTGTTAAAAATATAATAATAAGTTTAACTAGACCTCTATAAGGGTGAATAATTAGCTTACCAAGCTTTAGCCAAATACCAATTTTATTGGGTGTTATATTGGTGTCCAAATACCAAGTGAAATTGGGTTTATATTGGGTACAGTTACTACTGTAAATATCTAATTTTTATGATAAAAAATTAGTACAATTATTATAAGGATTCTTTTCCGCAATCAATGAGTTATGATGACCCACTAATATGCAGCAGACCCAAATATTTGGTTAATTTTGAGTTATACTAAGGTAAAAATCACGTCCCAAGGCTTATACTAAATAATAAGTAAAATATAAGGAAAGACCCCCAATTGTCAGTACAGTCTAGTATATAAGTATGATATAATAGTGTTATTTTATGGTCCAACTACTTATTAATAAATGATTTAGTGATTAAACCTCAGGGGAAGACTAATAGAATAGTTATACTCAAGTTAAACTCACAATACTTGGATTTAAATGCGTGCTAGTGGTGGAAAATAGAAGAATAAAATATAGTTATAGCTTTTATAAAGATAATATCAATTTATAAGGGCTTTATAATATATTTCTAGACGTTAATAATTGTAGTGTAGTGTTTATTTGAAGTGTAGTAATTGAATGATGATTATAAACCGTCAAAATCCCTCCTTACTTATACCCAAATCCACTGGAGTGCACAGACCTTCAATCCAGATGATGTCACTGCTATCCCCGGCAATTACAGCACTGTGAGGGCCCATCACCTCCCCATGGCGTCCACTTCAAGCAGTTTCAACACCCAGACCTCCAGTAAGGACCCTCCATCACTATTAATAATAACACAGAGCCATACCATAATTAGAAAACCCAGATAAAAGCGGATACCATAAAGAAACAGGTAAAATAAAAGATCAAAAAGAGATTTAATGAAACTAAAAGCATATAAAGGAAACAAATAAAATGTCCAAGCCCCCAATAACATCCCCAAGCATCCACATTAACCCAAAAACATATTTCCAACCCATAAATCCGTGAATAACCATCCAAGGAAGTAATTTTAGTTGTCCAAACTGGGTGTATGCGCCTGATATAGGTGTCTATGCTTCTGTAGGCGCTGTGAGTCCACTGATTTCGTCCATATGACCTAAAATAAGCAGAAAAACAAAGGTTATAGGCTATTAAGGGGCTAAAACCCACTTATATGCCTAAATATACATAATATACTGCATATTTCACTGAATATGAGATTTATGTATACATATAAGCTTATGTATGTCAATAATTACTTCATATCACTTAAGATAAGTATATTATGACTCCATTAACACCTTAATAAGTATTATTAGGCCATGGATAAGCTATTTAAACTATTATAAATTATATAATAGAATAATAATTATATATATATATAATAAAATAATATATATTATTATTTTAACCTTATTTTTAAGATATAAGCTTAATCTAATTAAGGTTATCTTATTTTAAGCATAAGAAATACTCAGTCCTAAGGATATTTAGGCTGACACATTATGTCAGCAAAATTAATGAAGTTTTGGCTGATAATAACGATATTATGAAGAAGGCCCAGGAGGCATGAAAAGCTCAGTTGGGGAAACTGGTTTCTAAGTTGGATTAGAATGTGGATAAGGAGATGGTGGATTAATTGGCTGACTTAACAAAGCAATTGAGAATTTTTGTTCAAGAAACTCAGAAGGCCAGCAGGATTTCTGCTTCTTCTTCATTTTCTTATTTGAGTAGAGCTTATGATAGGAGTAATGGTGGTACTGTTGATGTTTGGATTTGTTCCTACTGTAACTGGAAGGGACATAATTCTAATAATTGTTGGACTTTGAGTAGGGATCAGGCTGCTGATAGAGTCAAATTTGATGGAAAGGTATTTAGGTTTCCAGATGGATCTTTAATCAAGCCCAGTGAGGGTAAGGCTCCTTCAGATTTGGTGAGGAGGAATAGTATGGGTAAAAAGAGAGCTAGGTTTAAGGAATTGCCTACTGAGGATTCTTCTGGTTCTGGAAATAATTCTGGAAATAAGCCGAAAGAAAAGGAGGCTAGTAAAGCTACTTTTTCTACTTCATATGATGGTTTGGAGTTAGTAAAGGTTTTTAAGGCGGATGGTGAGTGTATGGCTGATGTATATGATGTGGAGACTGCTAGAAGGGCAGCTGCTTCTAAAGCTAGAAGCAGTATTTCTAATCAGTTAAGGTCAAGAGGTGGAAAGGCGAATGCTAAGAAGGCTGAAGATCCCAAGAAGATTTATACACCTGAAGAGATTTGTCAGATGCAGAAGGGGATAGCTGATATGGTTCCCCCTAGTTTTGGTGATTTTGATCTTAATGGTGATCCTATATCTTTGGATGATGGTTCAGATTCAGAGGAGGATGTTCCTTTGGCTTCTTTGCCTAGGCCAAGTTCTACTGGGCCAATGGAGGGAGTTAGAATTACTGTTGATGGTTCTGGTTTGGTCTCTGTGGATGGAAAGGTTCATGTGGATAACTCTGATGTTGAGATGCTTGATGTTGTTGGTAATGTGGGACCTCAGGAGTATTCTAGGGCAAAGGTTGCTAGGAAGAAGGCTCATTATGAGAGGCCAGTAGTTTCTGGTCAAGAGAATGCTATGGATTTTGTTTTGGGAAGGTTGAACCAGCTTCAGATTCCATTATCTTTGGGTGAATTGTTCACTATTAGTCCGGCCCTTGCTGAAAGCAGAAGAAGCATTTTACTAGGAGAAGAGTGGCTACTGGTGACGTGGAGTTATGTGTGAAAATGTGGAGAATTTTGGCAATGAGGTGGAGACTCATTTTTCTGCTCCTTTGGGATTTATGGTGGTTTCTTTAAATGGCAAAGATGTGAAGGCATTGGTTGATTCAGGCTCACAAATAAATTTAATTTCATTGGATCAAGCAACTAGTCTGGATTTGCCAATTAAAGCTGGTGTTGGTGGAAATCTCAGAGGAATTGGTGTGCATGCTACTGAATTGATTGGTACAGAAGAGCATGTAAAATTGGGTGTAGGTGAAGCTGTTGAAAAAGTTCATTTTTTTGTGGCTAGAGGATCTGTGAAGACAGTTTTAGGAGGGCCATTTTTGATGGAATTTGAGGCCAAGATTGGTTATCAGACTGGTGTTGGGATTAGTTTAGAGATTACTGGTGAGAATATGAGGCTGTTACATATGAGGTTGGCACCCTTAGGTGATGAAGGTTGGGAAACTAGGCCTGGTGTTTCTGCATCTTGTCAGTGTTGCACATGAACTAGGAAGAGAAAAGATTTGAAGTCCTCTTCTGGTGTATTTGAGGAAAGTGGTGATCATTTTGTTGGTGACCCTCAATTTTTGGGGTAGTAGGGGCTGATCACTCTAATGTTGCAATCTCTCCCCAGGATGAGATCCCAGATTGCAATAGGTCAGCTCACTTGGAGATAATTCAAGTGGATTCTCAATTATTTTCTGTTAATAATACTTAAATTGTTATTAAGTTTTCAAATTTTCGGATTGTCTCACTTCTCTGTCAAGATTTTCGATCACATTAAAGAATGGATCAAGAGGGAAGATGGGAAATATTATGTTAAATAAAAATTGGAATGGTTTATTTTCTGACCTCAAGAAAGAGGGTAAACTGCAATTATTTCATCAAAATTCTATAAAAAATCTTAGTATAATTAAAACACAAAAAATTTTGTTTTGTGATAATTTGATTCCAGTCCTCCAGCAAGAGGATAAACTGCCAACTTTTTTTACAGGTGATTTTATGATGGATAAGGGAATTAAAGGTGTTGGAAAATTTGTTGATAAATTATGTCAGCCAGGCTATACCAGGAGCCCAGTAAATGATATGTTAATTTATTGGACCTGAAATAGGGCATAAAATATGCATTTTATGTATATAAATTAATATTTTATTGCATAATAAAATCATATAAGTATCTTATTAAAAATAAGTGTTATATTAATTTTATTGTTATATAAATTATTTATAAATTTAAATTAAGCATAATATATTTTATATTCTACAAATTATGGCAAATTTTTATGTATTTAATAACTATAAATTAATAATTAATTAATTATAAGCATATATTAGGGGGTATAAAAGTTTACCAATCCGCAATTAAATTAATTGTGGAAAATAATCTGCATACCCCAATTATCTTCTGAAATTATTTTTGCTAATAATTGGGTTATTAGACACTTTACGTGTCAATGTTCACCTCTTATCCGACATTTTTTTACTCAATTTTTCATAACCACATATCAGAAAACTTTCTGTCATAACCACATCTTGGCCATCTTTCATTCATAACATCTGCAATTATATGTCATGTGACTTGCATACCAATCAATCATGGATGTGATGAGTTTGGGATCAGGAATTAGGAATGTAAATTGGGGTATAAGAGTTGGTATAATGCATTATTGTGCATTCCTTATCGACTAGCCCCAGGGCTAATGGATTAGAATCTTCCTCAATTAATAATGTTGGATCGGGGCAAAAAAAATTTCTGATCCCTAATTGTGGATCCCTGAACATTGATACCCCCTATTATAATTATAATTTTAAAACTGACCTATAATGTAATTAAATTTATATATTAAATAAAAATTTTCATATATTATTAAACAATAATACTGGGCGCTTTTTTGACCCTTAATTGTTTCAGAAAAACTATTAAATAAATTATAACACTTATTTAATAACATAGTATTAAAATCCTCACTTTAAATTAAAAAATATCATTAAATTAATTATATGTTTTATTTAAACTAGTTTTTGAAATAATTACATAGTTAAAACAATTAATTAAAACTGCTTTACACTGGATTGAATTGATTACATGGATTTTTGGTGTGAAAATAATTCTATTTGTTTAAATTAAACCCTTTATATGTCACTGTAATATCTGTTTTGGATTATTTTACTCACTGTTCTCATGTTTCAAAATTACTTGGTTACTAATTATTTTAATTAAGTGTTTTGGGAACTTATGGTGAGAAAATTGGTTACTTACTTACGGTTTTATTTTATTTTCTCATGTTTTTCTCTCAATCTCTATGTTTTAGTCTATTCTTTTAATATCTTGTTTCATTTTTTTACTCTTTTTTAATTATTATCTTGTGACGCTTCAGAGGGTCATTTGCCTATAAAAGGCTTTGGATTATCCCCTGTAGCTGCATCATTTACTATACACTCAACAAAATTACAATATTTAAATATATTACCTTTATCTTATTTTTATTAGTATTTTTAAAAGTAAATAAATATTTAACAGTTGCTCTAAGTCTATAAATAATTATAAGTGTTCCCCGCTTATTGAAGATAAACCCTTACTTAAATAAATATATTATCATTGAACAACCCTCACTGTTGTTTCAACTCTCAAATAAATTGTTGTTGCCTCTCTTTTAATAATTAAATCATTTTATTGCTTCATTTCTTTTATCTGTTGTAATCCCTTTCTTTTTATTCTCTTGTTCTTCCTCTTCATCTTCTAGATGACTGGCCAATAGTTGGGCGCCTTTCCAAACGATGACAACAAATTTGATACTTGCGACAAACAACATAGTGCGCCGACCACCAAAACCAAAAAAGAAATTTTCCCCCCGACTGTATTTGGAAATTGGGTTCAATCTTTAGGTTTATATTAAATTAATTCATATATATTATTTTGAAGTGATTTCACAATCACTATAGTAAGTTCATCTTTGCACCTCTCACTCATATTATTATATTTTTACTGCAATAACAGTGTTTGTGGCTTAATTGCTGATTCACTGCGTGTAAGTGTTCATTATTTTTTTTAATTTTTCTTCCTAGTTGACCATAATAGAGTAAGACTCTTAGTCCTAGAAGACAATAAATTTTTAATAAATTATTAAATTAATTTTATTAAATATTTTTTGTTTATTGTTTGACCATAATAGCACTCAGTACTTAGTCCCAATATTGCCAATATATTATTTTTGGTATTAAATTATTTTGGTTGAATTATAAAACCTTTTTTGGTTGGTCCCATTTTAATTATTTTTATTTATTAATTAATAATTGTAATTACATTTATTTGTATTACATTTTTTGTTAATTAATTGATTTTTGATAAAAATTGAATTTTTTTTTGTTTTGCTAAAAATTCAATATATTATATTTTCTTTTGAAATATCAATTTGAATCATTAAATTAATTTTGATTCTTGTTTCACAGTTTAAATGTCCAGTAGTTTGGCTAACAGCATGAATAACTTACATGTGGATGAGATTGAAGTGGATGTTGACACTGAATCTGTAGGTTCTTCTAAATTAACATACAAAAATTATTCAGCTGAAAAAAAACTTTCAGGATGCGGAAATGGCAGGATAAGTGGCAAAAACCCCTCACTAAACACCTCTGAAAGAAGTAAAATATCTAATAAATCAGGACAATCCACTCAAAGGTATAAAAATAAAAAAGATACCACTAACTGAAAAAGTAAACAATCTGTCCAGTCACATCAAAGAACTGAAGGCAGAAAGTATGAAGTACAAGGCAAGAGTAGACACACACTGGAATCAGATGCAGGAGTTATTAAATCCCAAACAGGCTCAACCTCCTCATTTCCCAGCCTCCCAGCCTCAGCCTCAACCTCAGCCCAATCAGGCACCCAAATCGTTCACTCAAAATCAAAGCACTCTGCAGGTGGAGCAGTGGAAATGGGATTACTTGATGAACCATTACCAACAGAATGTTCAGCAACCAACAGCTCAACACCCTGGCATATCCAGGACACCAACATACCATCCATCACCTCAGCCCCATCCTTATCAGGGAGGTAGAAGAAAGAAAGCACAGGGGAAGTTATCTCCCTTGCCACGGTAAGTAATTTGTTTGATAAAAATGTTGGTATGTATAATAAAAAATCTTATTCAGGTAATATTGTGGATCCTGTTTAAAGAACAGTTAAACCCTTGAAAAGACAAGCTCCTTTAATGAGTAGCCCCAATGATGTAATTAGCAAATTATCTTTTGATGAACCTTTACATTTGAATTCTACTTTGTAAATTAAACCTTCACTTGCAATTAAAAATGATTCTGTTTCCCCTGAAGTCTATACTTTATTTGAGAGAACTTCTGAAGAAATATTGAAAGATACACTTGATTTTAATGTTTTGAAAAACAAACATTTGAGAGATGTGTTAATACATGAGAGTTATAGATTAAATAATTTGCAATTACATTGCAAAGTAAGTTCTTCTGTTCAAGACACTGCTTATTTAAAATTGAATGACACATTAAATAATGTCCTTGCTTAAAAAAAGTCTATTGAATCTGATCACAGATCACTTTCAGATAAATATAGTCATCTATGCAAAATTATTGATGATCTAAAAGATGAAAATACTTCTTTAAAGAATTACAATATGCTTCTGCATAGTGAATTAAGAAAATTGAAAATTGATTCTCAGAATTTGAGTAATAAATGCTCTATAGATGAGGACAGAAATGTTATATCTATTTCTAGGATTAATGATCAACTATCTTATATTACTGATTTAAGAAATAAATTATCTGATCTTGAGAAACTATTTTCTGCATTACAGGCTGTCCAGACTACTCATTATCATGAGTTAAAAAATATTGCTCAACCTGCTTTTAATCATAAAAATAAACAGCCTAAACAGAGTATTTCTTCTCTCCATTGTAATGCACCAATTTTTCCATTTGAAATTTATTCTGAAAAATCTGTTACATCAAACAGAAATAATTTTAATTCTCACATTGAGCCATCTACCTCTGTAAATAATAAAATATCTGAAAACTTTTCAAGACTTCAAGAATTGATAACCTTGAATAATTCAAACCATAGGATGGAACATCCCAGTAGCCAGAAAAATTGGACTAAGTTGGACCAATATCCTACCTTTGATGGTGATTCTTCATCTGATTGGCAACACTTTATCTAAAGAATTGATAATTTAAAGATATCTTATAAACTACCTGAAGAGGAAATTGTCTCTAAGCTAATTTTTTTTTTCCAATGTAGCCTTGATGTGGTATGAATCTGTTCTATTATATAATAACCATTATACATGGAATGATTGGAAATCCTTGATTGAGAATCAGTTTGGTGGTTCAAAATTCATGTTGGCACAGCAAAGACTGTATGAGAATACTAGATATGTATCCTCCTCTGTTGAAAAACTCATTGTTTTTCTTATGAAAGTAACAAAAATCCTGAGAGCAACTGATCCAAAGAAGGATTATGATATTTGGAGAGATAAAATCTTGTATAAATTACCAAATTCTCTTAGAGATTTAATTGTAGCTAGAACTGAGCATGTGAGGGAACATTCTTCTTTCATTAATATCTGTAATGAGGTACTGCTCAACCATAGATATGAACCAAAGAATTACCTTGGAAAATTTTATCATGATCAAATTAAACCCTCTACAAAGCCCCCAGAAAAATCTGGTAAACCCTCTGCCCCAGTTGCACCTAAAAAATATGCAACAAATACTTGTTATAAATGTAAAAAATCATGGCAAAAGGTTCATGTTTGTGACAAGAAAATTCATCTTGTTGAAAAAAATGAAGACACTGATGAGGCTGAAATTAATATCAATAATTCTTCTAGTGATTGTGAAAGTAACACCTCCTATGACAATGAATCTGTTAAAGATGTTTTAATGCTGGAACAGGATGTCCATTATTTAGATAATATTTCTGAAGAATGTGTATTGGATTTATCTTCAGTAGAAAATGCTGGAATAATTAATGACATTAATAAAAATTCTAATGCCATATCCCCTTTGAAGACAACTGTAATCATTAATGGTAAAAATGTTGATGTAGTCCTTGACTCTGGTGCTGGAGGGAGTGTAGTGTCTGTATGTCTAGTATATAAGTATGATATAATAGTATTTATTTATGGTAATACTACTTATTGATAAATGATTTAATGATTTAACCTCAGGGGAAGACTAATAAAAGAGTTATACTCAAATAAAACTCACAATACTTGGATTTAAATGCATGCTTATTGGTGGAAAATGGATAAATAGAATATAGTTGTAGCTTATATAATGATAATATCAACTTATAAAGGCTTTATAATATATATCTAAATGCTAATAATTGTATTGAAGTGTTTCAATTGAATTCTAGTAAGTAATTGAAGATTAATAAATGTCAAAATTCCTCCTTACTTATACCCAAATCCCCTGGAGTGCACAGACCTTCAAGCCAGATGATGTCACTGATATCCCAGGAAATTACAGCACTTTGAGGGCCCATCACCTCCCCATGGCATCTACTTCAAGCAGATTCAACACCCAGACCTCCAGTAAGACCATCTATCACAATTAATGCTAACACAGACCCAAAACATAATTAGAAAATCCAGATAAAAGTGGATACCATAAAGAAACAGGTAAAATAACTAATCCAAAAGAGATAAAATGAAACCCAAAGCAAATAAAGGAAACAAATGAAATTTACAAGCCCCCAATAACATCCCCAAGCATCCATATTAACCCAGCAATGATCTCCCAACCCATAAATCTGTGAATATCCATCCAAGGAAGCAGATTAAGTTGTCCAAACTGAGTGTATGTGCCTGAAATAGATGTCTATGCTTCTGTAGGCATTGTGAATCCACTGATTACATCCATATGACCTAAAATATGCAGAAAAACAAAGGCTATAGGCTATTAAAAGGTTTAAACCCACTTATAGACCTAAATATACATAATATACTGCATATTTTACTGAATATGAGCTTTATGTATAAATTTAAGCTTATGAATGTCAATAATTACTTAATATTACTTAAGATAAGTATATTATGGCTCCATTAGCACATTAATAAGTATTATTAAACTATGGATAAGCTATTTAAACTACTATAAGTTGTATAATAGTGTAATAATTATATATATATGTATTATAATCATATATATATAATTGTTTTAACCTTATTTTTAAGATATAAGCTTAATGTAATTAAGGTTATATTATTTTAAGTATAAGAAATACTCAGTCCTAGGGATATCTAGGCTGACACTCCCTCACCCAAAAATAAAAAAATAAAAAAAATGTTAAGACATTTTAATTAAAAGTAAGGAGTGAATAGAAAAATAATTTTTAAATTTCTATAATACATATACTGAATAAACAGTATTATTTTGATTTATTTTTTTCAAGAGATTTTTAAGATCAGAGATTTCATTTTCTGGAATCCACTGGTCATTTCCACTTGATTTATTTTTAAATCTTAATAGATACTCAACTCCCTTTTCTTTAGTAAGGTGTCTCTTTTTAATTATCTTTTCAATTTCTGCCTTTTCAAATATTTCTTCAGGTTGCTGTTTATGCCTTCCTGATCTTCTTGGAAATAGAGCAGTATCATTAGAATGGTATGATTTTATAAGAGATATAGGAAATACTGGATGCTTTCTATCATATGGTGCATATAGAATAAATTCAACAGCATTGTTACCAACCATCTTTTTCACTAAAAAAGGTCCAATGAATGGATCCTTCAATTTAACATTCCCATTTAAATTGAAATTTAGTGTATAAATAAGGACTTCATCACCCTCTTTGAACATTTGTTCTTTATGGGCTTTATCCCATCTTTTCTTCTCATACTCAAATGCCTTATTTATACATTCTTGAGCATTTTTTCTGCATAAATCTTGCATCTGAAGAAAAGACTTAGTACCCGGATGGATATCCAATCTAGGTAATTTATTAAGAGTTTTAGCAGGTGTATTAGGTACATAACCCAACCATAACTCAAATGTCTTTTTGCCAGTGACAGAATGTACTGCACTATTGTAGGCAAATTCTAAACCTGGGATAAGGGTTACCCAATGATGTGTGAATTTTTCATTGTCTTTAAAGTTAAGACAAAAAGAACAATATCTTCTTATCATATCTTCTAAAGTTTGTATCATTCTTTCTGCTAGCCCATCATTTTGTGTATGGTGTGCTGTAGAAAGTTTTAATTGACACCGTGAAACATCCATAGGTGATGTCCAGAACTCAGAAGTAAATTTAGGATCTCTGTCAGAAACTATTGCTTTGGGGAAACCTGCTATATTTAACATTTGTGTCCACCATAAAAAAGCTAAGCCCTTTGCAGAAACCTCTTTGTGGGTAGGAATATATTTACACATTTTTGTAAGTCTATCTACAATTACCCAGCAGGAGTTATAACTCTTATGCCCTGCCATTGGCAAACCTGTTACAAAGTCCATGTTAACTATTTCCCATGGAGCTTTGGGTTTCTCAATTTGTTGTAATAAACCAGCTCTTTTGCCTGTTAATCTTTTACATTTTTGACAAGAATCACACGTCTCAACATATTTTTGAACATCATAAGAGATGTTAATCCAACAAGCTGTGTTTTTTACTCTTGTTAAAGTTTTATGGAAGTCAAAACGACCTTCTAATCTATCATCATGACATATACTTAACATTAACTCTTTCATTGAAGAAGAAATTACAATTACATTAATTAATTTTTTCCTGTAATATATAAAACCATCCTCAATAGAAAATTTTCCTTATTCTAATGCTTCTTTATACTTATTTGGTAATGTTTTTATTAAAACATTCATTGAAGCATTAGATGGATCCTTTAATATTGTAGTTAGTTTACTCAAGTCAGGATCTGAATCATAATTATCATGAATTGATTGCATGAATTCATCCTCAAGATCTAAAATATAAATGCCATAAATTTTATAAATCTCTGACTCAGTAACATAAGCAGGATTATCATCATTATTAAGCAGAGGTACTCTAGATAACAGATCTACATTAGAGCGCAAGGTTCCTGCTCTATGTATAATAGTCATACGTCCTCTGTATTCTTGTAAAGCTAATTGCCATCTGAACATGTGTCTATTAGGAGTTTTCATGTTTAAGAGTGACTTAACTGCACTACAGTCAGTTATTAACTCAAATTTTTGGTCTTCAAGGTAATAATGTAGCTTCTCAAGAGCCCATACTACCGCCAAACATTCAAGTTGAGTAGCACTATATTTTAATTCACTACTTCTCAGAGTACATGAAATATAGCAGATTACTACTTCTGACATTTTTCCTTCAATAAGTTGTTTTTGATGCAAAGAAGCACCCAGAATAATAAAACTTGCATCTGTATATAATATAAAAAGTAATTGGAAATCTGGTAATCCCAAGATAGAGCTGTCATTAAACATTCTCTCAACTTATCAAAAGCCTTTCGTCTTTCATTATTCCAAATGAAAGCTTCTGATTTCTTTATCAGTGTGGTCAATGGTTCAGCAATTAATTGTTAGTTTTTTATATATTATCTATAATAACCACACATTCCAAGAAAAGATTGTACATCCTTTTCATTTTGAGGAATGCCAATATTCTTTATTGCAGCCACCTTATTTTGATCTACACATATTTTTAATCCAGATACAATATTACCAAGCACTTTTAAAGATTCAAAACAAAATTTACATTTTTTCAATTCAAGGGTCATTTTTATTTCATCCATTTTCTGAAATAGCTTCTTTAAATGGATTAAGTGTTAATCATATATTTTAGAGAACACTATGATGTCATCAATGTATACCATTAACCATCCTTTAATCATTTCATTATTGAATGTTATATCCATTAACTTCTGAAATACTGATGGAGAATTTTTCGGTCCAAATGGCATCCTGAAATATTTATGAATTCCCATATGTGTTGTTATCAACAAAAAGTTCTGTGAATTCTTTTCAACAGGAATTTGATGGTACCCTTTGTTTCAATCTAGGCAACTTATATACTTAGCACCTTTAAGGGTAGCATGTATAGAGGCAATCCTTGGCAAAGGATAAATATAATCTACTGTAAATTTATTTAATGCTCTTTAATCACTCCACAGTCTTGCTTTATCTTGTTCATAAGAAATTAGCACTGATGATATTACACAATATTTTGGTGTAGCTTCAAACTTCTCAAGAATTTTCATTTTTAATAACATCCTAATATTTTCCTCTATGTCTTTCCTCTTAATTGGTGAAGCAGGGTATGGTTTCTTTTTAAGACTAGCAGGAATATTATCCATATCACAGGTTAAACTAATTTTCATCTCATGATCATTTACAAGGCCAAGTTCATTTGTACCATGTGCAAAAGCCATTCGAAATGCTTTAATTAAGTCCAAAATATTATTCTTCTCAGATTCACTTATTTGAGTTCCAAATGATGCTTTTGAAATTTCAGTTTCCAGAAGTTCCATCTCATTGGATTCTCTTCCTTTGCACTGAATATTTGTTACTGAATCAATGTGTAAGCTTGTGTTCAAAGAATTTATTTTAAATTTCCTTTTACCGTTAATGCCAATTGTAAAATTATTATTAGCAGGGTCTAATTTCATACCAAACTTAGTCAGAATATCATTTCCAATGATAAAACAGTTACTATAGTTAGTATTGTCCATTACTACAAAGTCGCAAGTTACTCTTACATAACCATGTTGATGTTTAAAAAAAAGAAGCTTTGTATCTACCAATGGGGTGTAGCACTGATCCAAAACCTCTCCAATTTTTACTTTGAAGGGGTTCAAGCTTAGACTTATATTCCCTATCAACTTTCTGTAATGTATTAGTAGAAAAAACAGAACCAGAAGCTCCTGTGTCCAATACTATATTAAAATTTTCATCAGAAATTATAGCTGGAACTGTGATAGGTGTCATTTTGAAGTTATCAGCTTGTATATCTTTAATGATTTCAGCATCCTCAAAATTCATTAAAGATTCATTTGAGTCCATATTTAATATTGGATTTTCAAAGATGGACAAATCATCTTCCAACATACAGACTTCATTTTCATCACTATATGAGATGTTGCTGTCATAATCACTTGATTGTTTACTTTTTTCAGTTTCAGTTTCAGATTCACATTGATTTTCAACAATATTTATATTTTTCTCACATTTTTGACCTTTTACCCAAGGTTTGTTACATTTATAACAAGTATTTGTTTCATAATTTTTAGGTACTACAGGTGCAGTAGGTTTTTTCTGCTTCTCCTGAAGTGTTTTTGAATTCTGATTTTTCACAGGTTCAACATTTTGTTTATAAGTGGAATACCTTGATTCATACTTATGGATAATAATATTTTATTGCAAATATTAATAAAGTCAGAATATTCAGTAACATTTAATGTTCTGGATACAACAATGTCTCTGAAAGATATAGGTAATTTATATATTATCTTATCTTTCCATAAGTTAAAATCCATATTAGGCTCAATGGCTTTTAATATTTTATTTAAATTCATTAAAAATACCATAGGTTTGTCACTATTCAATGTATTGTACCTAGTTTTCTCATAAAGTCTCTGATGAGTAAGCCTGAATTTAGAACCTCCAAATTGTTTTTAAATAAGTTGTTTCCATTCAGCCCAAGAGTAATCTTTACCCTCACTCAATACAGCTTCAAACCATAATAAGGCAACATCCTTAAATAAAGAAATTAATTTTGATGTTATTTCTTAATCTGGTAACTTATATGAGAACTTTAAATTTTCAATTCTTTCTAAAAAATTTTTCCAATCAGAGCTGGCTTCCTCATCATAAGTTGGGTACTGGTCTATCTTAGGCCAGTTCTTTTGATTGGATTTTATGTCACTAATCTTAGGTAAATTCAATAACTCATTTACTCTTAATATATGGTCTTGTATTTCCTCCTGTACGGATTTGTGACTTACACTTTCAGATTTGAAACTGCCACCAGATGGTTTTAGTTGTGGTGGTATAGGGAAGCAATGAGATTCACTTTTTCCAATAAAAGGATTATTATTATATTGAGTATACTTAAGATTATACTGACTCATTATTAGATTTGCAGTTTCAATCTCAACTTTAGTTAATCTTTGTAGTAGCTCAGAGACACTTTTATTTTTCTGGGCAAAAGATAACTTAGTTCTTGATTCAGATTTCAACAAGTGTGCTTCATACAATTTTTTCAACTCACAGAATTTTTTTGAAAGTTCACTATATTTGTTACTCAATGAATCATATTTAAGAGTTAAAGACAAATGTTCTTTCTCTAATTCTTTATTACGTGTTGCAAGTTGAGAAATGTTTAATGTCAAGGATGAAATCATATCACTAGTAAGCTTAACTTTCTGTTCCTCACAATCAGACATTCTATTCCACAATGCTGAAACAATTCTATGGACAGTTTGATTATTGTTAAAATACTCCATGTCTTCCTTTTCAATTCTCTCACACTCCTGTGAACTTGTCATCTCACTAGTAAGTGGTGGCAACTGAGGATTAACTGTATTATTATTATGAATAGTACTGTTATTGTGGACAAAAGACAAGTCAGGTTCATCTACATAAAAACCTAAATTTCTTAAATCCTCCTCTATTTTCTGCACAGATTTGAAATTAATAGTATTACCTATATTGTAATTATCAGTATTGTGTTTAATCTGAGAGGGTAATCTACTTACCAAGGGATAGATGCCAGTCCTGATTTTTGGCGCTTTTTTCCTTTGTATGGGTGAACTGAGGAATTCTGATGAGGTGAAGGATCCCTGTTGAAGCTGTGGCTTGTCCATTGTTGATGGAACCAGTACCACTTCCATTTGTCTACCAGGATTTTCTCCTGAGAGTGATGTGACCCTCTTGGGGTAGGGGTTGCTGACTTGGATGACCTGGCTGGCCTCCTTTTAGCTCTTCCAGTGTTTGATTCATTTGTTGGAACCCTACCTTGCAATTGTTTTGCAACTGCTCTACCTCTTTGAACATGAGAGATTTTGATTACTCCAACTTCAGAACCTGTTTGGCCAGGTGGGACAGTTGATCCTGAATAGGAGGAGACGTCTTTTTTATAGTTATCTTTTTTAAGAGGGTGTCCTTTTCTTCTATACTCATGCTTTCTGGCTGGGGGTACTGTTGGCCCTCCATGGTGATGTCCTGGAAAGTTTTTGTTAGCTTTAGACCTGGTATTATAAGAAGGCTTTTCACTTACACTGTCCTGAGGAGCACTCATATTGATAAGAATAACAATATATCATGTCTACAGAAAGGAAAACCTATATGGAATCAGTAGACAAAAAGTATTAGTAATTTTATTACTAATAAAAAAGCACTGGAGCTTACCCTGAATTTATATCTTTATTTATTTAAATAAAATATAAGAAAAATTTGAAAAAATCTGTTAAAAATATAATAATAAGTCTAACTAGACCTTTATAAGGGTGAATAATTAGCTTTCCAAGCTTTAACCAAATACCAATTTTATTGGGTGTTATATTGGTGTCCAAATACCAAGTGAAATTGGGTTTATATTGGGTACAGTTACTACTGTAAATACCTAATTAATATGTTAAAAAATTAGTACAATTATTATAAGGGGTTTTTTCCGCAATCACTGAGTTATGATGACCCACTAATATGTAGCAGACCCAAATATTTGGTTTGTTTTAAGCTATACTAAAGTAAAAATCACATCCTAAGGCTTATACTAAAAAATCAATAATAATCAAGGAAAGACCCCCAATTGTCAGTATGTCTAGTATATAAGTATTATATATTAGTATTTATTTATGTTACTACTACTTATTGATAAATAATTTAATGATTTAACCTCAGGGGAAGACTAATAAAATGGTTATACTCAAATAAAACTCACAATACTTGGATTTAAATTCCTGCTTAGTGGTGGAAAATAGATAAATAGAATATAGTTATAGCTTATATAATGATAATATCAACTTATAAAGGCTTTATAATGTACTTTAAAATGCTAAAAACTGTATTGAAGTGTTTTATATGAATTGTAGTAAGTAATTGATGATGAATAACCGTCAAAATCCCACCTTACTTATACCCGAATCCCTTGGAATGCACAGACCTTCAATCCAGATGATGTCACTGCTATCCCCAGCAGTTAAAGCACTGTTAGGTCCTATCAACTCCCCATGGAGTCTACTTCAAGCAGATTCAACACCCAGACCTCCAGTAAGGACCCTCCATCACAATTAATGCTAACACAGACCCAAAACATAATTAGAAAATCCAGATAAAAGTGGATACCATAAAGAAACAGGTAAAATATCTAATCCAAAAGAGATAAAATGAAACCCAAAGCAAATAAAGGAAAACAATGAAATTTCCAAGCCCCCAATAAAATTTCCAAGCATCTATATTAACCCAGAAATGAACTCCCAAACCATAAATCTGTGAATATCCATCCAAGGAAGCAGATTAAGTTGTCCAAACCGAGTGTATGTGCCTGAAACAGATGTCTATTCTTCTGTAGGCGTTTTGAATCCACTGATTACGTCCATATGACCTAAAATAAGCAGAAAACAAAGGCTATAGGCTATAAAGAGTTTAAAACCCACTTATAGACCTAAATATATATAATATACTGCATAGTTTACTGAATATGAGCTTTATGTATAAATTTAAGCTTATGTATGTCAATAATTACTTAATATTACTTAAGATAAGTATATTAAGACTCTATTAACACCGTAATAAGTATTATTAGGCTATAGATAAGCTATTTAAACTACTATAAGTTATATAATATTGTAATAATTACATATATATGTATTATAATCATATATATATAATTGTTTTAACCTTATTTTTAAGATATAAGCTTAATGTAATAAAGGTTATCTTATTTTAAGTATAAGAAATACTCAGTCCTAGGGATATCTAGGCTGAAATGTAGTGTCTGAGAGAGCTTTAGCTTTAGTAGATAAGGATTATTTGAGTAAATTATTACCTATAACTTCTGCAAAATGAAGAGGGTATGGTTCTAACTTGTGTCCTATTGGCAAATACAAAACCTCTTTATTTTTCAAATATAATGGTGTTTTTTTCAGAGCTATTTGTGAATTTGTTGTCGTGAAAAATGATAATTTAAGCAATTGGTTTATTATGGGTAATGATATTTTAACCATGTTTGGTGTGAAATTGGACCCAGCTAATAATTGCTTCACTTTGGGATTGAATGGCAAAAGAAAATTCAAAATTATCTCCCCTAGAAAACCTTCTGGGCAGCTGTTAAAGTTTTGTAACTCACTGATCCAGTGTAAAGGCAGACCAATAATTGAAATGGATAATTTATTAGATGAAATAAATACTGCTTCTTTTGGTGATCAGTTAACTAGTGAACTGAAGGATTCTATAATTGCCTCAATTACCTCTTTCCCTATGGCTTTTGCTCATGGTTCTCATGTCTTAGGAAGTAATCAGGAGGAAATGAAAATTACCTTATCATGTAACTTGAGTGATATTCCTCTTAGTCTTAAGAAAAAACCATATTCCGCTTCTCCAACAAAAAGAAAGGATATTGAAGATAATATTGCCACATTATTAAAGATGAATATCATTGAGAAAGTGGATGTCACCCCCAAATATTGTGTCATCTCCCCAGTTATAATTTCTAATGAAAAGATAAGGCTAGATTATGTGGAGATTACAGAGCATTAAACACTTATACTGTTGATGATATTTATCCTTTACCCTGAATTAATTCAATATATGCTTCCTTGCAAGGTGCAAAATTTATTAGTTGTCTGGATAGTAATAAAGGGTATCATCAAGTTCCTGTTGAGAAAAATTCCCAAATTTTTTTGCTTATTGCTACTCATATGGGAATATATAAGTATGTAAGAATGCCATTTGGCCATAAAAATGCCACTTCAGTTTCTCAAAAAGTCATGGATAACACTTTCAATCAGGAAATAATTGAGGGATGGCTCATGGTGTATATTGATGATATCATAGTCTTTTCTAAAACTTTGGATGAACATATGGCTCATTTAAATAGGGTTTTCAAAAAAATGGATGAAATCAATATGACCATGTCCTTGAAAAAGTGTAAGTTTGGTTTTCAATCTTTGAAAGTCCTTGGCCATGTTGTGTCAGGCCTAAAAATTTATGTAGACCACAACAAAGTTGCTGCAATTCAAAATTTGAAAGCACCAAATTCTGTAAAAGAAATCCAAATTTTTTTGGGTATGTGTGGCTATTATAGAAAATATATTAAAAATTATCAGGTCATAGCCTTGCCTCTAACCAAACTAACTATGAAAGATGTTTCATTCATCTGGAATATTGACTTTCAAAAATCTATTGATACATTAAAATGTTGCTTAATGACAGCCCCTATATTAAATCTTCCAGATTTTAACAAACCATTTGTCCTGTATGCAGATGCTAGCTTTGTTGGTCTGGGTGCTGCCCTCCACCAGAAATAAATTATTAATGAAAAATCATCAGAGGTTGTAATTTGTTATATTTCAAGACCCTTGAGAAATAGTGAATTGAAATATGGTGCCACTAAATTAGAGTGCTTAGCAGTTGTTTGGGCTCTTTAGAAGCTTCATTACTATCTAGATGACCAAATGTTTGAATTGTTAACTGACTTTAGTGCTGTGAAGTCCCTCTTAAACATAAAAAAACCTTATAGACATATGTTCAGGTGGCAGCTTGCTGTTCAAGAATACAGAGGACGTATTACAATTATCCATAGGGCTGGAAATGTTTACTCCAATGCTGATATGCTGTCCAGATTGCCTCTGCCAAATAATGACTTCAATCCTGCTTATGTACCTGAAGATGATACTGTTCATATCCATGGTATATATATAGTTGATATGGAAGAAGAACTATTTCAATTAATACTGGATTCATATGATAAGGATTCTGATTTAAGTAAATTAGTTACTATCTTAAATGATCCTAAGAATTCTTGAATTCAAGCATTGATTTAAACTCTTCCTGAAAAGTATCAAAATGCTTTGATTAAAGGAAAGTTTTCTATTGAAGATGGTTATATATATTATAGAAGAAAGCTTACTAATGTAATTGAAATTCCTCCCTCTATAAAGAAAATATCCTCAAAATTTGTCATGATGACATATTAGCTGGTCATTTTGATCTTAAAAAAACATTAATTAGAATCAAAAACACTGCTTGGTGGGCTAATATGTCTGAAGATACAAAATTATATGTTGATTCTTGTGATACCTTCCAGAAATATAAAAGGTTTACAGGTAAAAGAGAAGGTTTATTAAAACATATTGAAGCACCTGATTCTCCTTGGCAAATAACTAACATGGATTTTGTCACTGGTCTACCTTTTGAAGGTAAAGACAGTTATAACTCTTGTTGGGTAATAGTAGATAGATTCACAAAAATGTGCAAATTTATTCCTACCCACAAAGATGTATACACAAAAGAATTAGCTTTCTTATGGTGGTCTTACATGTTTAATATTATTGTTTTTCCAAAAGCCATTATCTCTGATAGAGACCGAAAATTTACTTCTGAGTTTTGGACCTCTTTGATGGAAATTTGTGGCTGTGAGTTAAAGATGTCTACAGCTCACCATCCTCGGACTGATGGTCTAGCTGAGAGAATGATTCAAACTCTGAAAGATATGATTAGAAAGTATTGTGCCTTTGGATTAGAATATAAAGACAATGAGAGATTTACTCATGACAGGTTCACTCTATTTCCTGGTCTTGAATATGCATATAATAGCACTGTTCATTCTTTCACTGAGAAGAAGCCTTTTGAGCTTTGGTTAGGTTATGTCCTAAACACTCCTACTCAAATTCTCAATAATAAATTATCTAAGTTGGAACTACACCCTGGTGTAAAATCTTTTATGCAAATACAACAGCTATACAGAAAACATGCTCAAAGCTGTATTGATAAAGCATTTGAATATGAAAAGAAAAGATGGGATAAGTCCCATAAAGAATACACATTTAACAAGGGTGATGAAGTGTTGATATCTACTGTCCATTTCAATCTATAAGGTAACAAAAAACTAAAAGATCCTTTTGTAGGATGATTTGGTGTTAAAAAAATGGTAGGAGATAATGCAGTAGAAGTTTTATTGTATTCTCCATATGATAGGAAACATCTTGTTTTTCCCGTCTCTTTGCTTAAGCCTTATACTTCCAAAAGTGACTTATTTCCCAAAAGAAGGGGAAGACCTAAGAAAAACCCTCAGGAGGTCACAGAAACTTATGAAATTGATAAAATTCTTAATGATAAACTTCTCACTTCTGAAAGAGGTACTGAATATTTATTGAGATATAAGAAAAAATTATCTGAACATGATGCATGGATATCTGGCAAGGAGATTTCAAATCTTCTTACTCTGTTAAAAAAGTACAAAAAGAAAAAATCTTAGAATTTTTTTTATTGTTTTTTTTAGAGTGAGGGAGTGTCAGCCAGGCTATACCAGGAGCCCAGTAAATTATATGTTGATTTATTGGACCTGAAAGAGGGCGTGAGAATTCCCTTTGATGTATATAAATTAATATTTCATTGCATAATAAAATCATATAAGTATCTTTTTAAAATATAAGTGTTATATTAATTCTATTGTTATATAAATTATTTATACATTTAAATTAGGCATTATATATTTTATATTCTACAAATAATGCCTCATTTTTATGTATTTAATAAATATAAATTAATAATTAATTAATTAAAATCATATATTATAATTATATGTGTAAAATTAACTTATAATGTAATTAAATTAATTAATTAAATTTATATATAAAATAAAACTTTTCATATATTATTAAGCAATAATATTGAGCCCTTTTTTGACCTTAATTGTTTCAGAAAAATTATTAAATAAATTATAACACTTATTTAATTATATAGTATTAAAATCCCCATTTTAAATTACAAATATCATTAAATTAATTATATGTTTCATTTAAACTAATCATTGAATTAATTACATAGTTAAAACAATTAATTAATATTGCTTTAAACTGGATTGAATTGATAAAATGAATTTTTGGCATGAAAATAATTATATTTGTTTTACTTAAACCCTTTACATCTAACTAGTGAACTGAAGGATTATATAATTGCCTCAATTACCTGTTTCCCTATGGCTTTTGCTCATGGTTCTCATGTCTTAGGAAGTGTTCAGGAAGAAATGAAAATTACCTTATCCTGTAACTCAAGTGATATTCCTCCTAGTCTTAAGAAAAAACCATATCCTGCTTCTCCAACAAAAAGAAAGGATATTGAAGATAATATTTCCACATTATTAAAGATGAATATCATTGAGAAAGTGGATGTCACCCCCAAATATTGTGTCATCTCCCCAGTCTTAATTTCTAATGAAAAGATAAGGCTAGATTATGTGGATATTACAGAGCATTAAACACTTATACTGTTGATGATATTTATCCTTTACCCTGAATTAATTCAATACATGCTACCTTGCAAGGTGAAAAATTTATTAGTTGTTTGGATGGTAATAAAGGGTATCATCAAGTTCCAGTTGAGAAAAATTCTCAGAATTTTTTGCTTATTGCTACTCATATGGGAATATATAAGTATGTTAGAATGTCATTTGGCCCTAAAAATGCCACTTGAGTTTTCCAGAAAGTCATGGATATCACTTTCCATCAGGAAATATTTGAAAGATGGCTCATGGTGTATATAAATGATATCACATTTTTTTCTAAAACTTTTGATGTCCATATGATTCACTTAAATAGAGTTTTGAAAAAATGGATGAAATCAATATGGCCTTGTCCTTGAAAAAGTGTAAATTTGGATTTCAATCTTTAAAAGTTCTTAGCCATGTTTTGTCAGGCCTACAAATTTGTGTAGACCACAACAAAGTTGCTGCAATTCAAAATGTGAAGGCACCAGCTTCTTTAAGAAAAAACCAAATTTTTTCAGGTATGTGTGGCTATTATAGACAATATATTAAAAATTATCAGGTCATAGCCTTTCCTCTTACCAAACTAAATAGGAAAGATGTTGCATTCATCTGGAATATTGACTTTCAAAAAGCTTTTGAAGCATTGAAATGTTGTTTAATGACAGCACCTATCTTAGCTCTTCCAGATTTCAACAAACCTTTTGTCCTGTATACAGGTGCTAGCTTTGTTGGTCTGGGTGCTGCCCTTCACCAGAAATAAATTATTAATGATAAATCCTCAGATGTAATAATTTGTTATATTTCAAGAACCTTGAGAAATAGTGAATTGAAATAGGGTGCCACTCAATTAGAGTGCTTAGCAGCTGTTTGGGCTCTTGAGAAGCTTCATTACTACCTAGATGACCAAAATTTTGAATTAATAACTGACTGTAGTGCTGTGAAGTCCCTCTTAAACCTGAAAACACCTAATAGACATATGTTCAGGTGGCAACTTGCTGTTCAAGAATACAGAGGAAGAATGAAAATTATCCATAGGGCTGAAAATTTTCACTCCAATGTTGATATGTTGTCCAGGTTGCCTCTTTCAAATAATGACTCCAATCCTGCTTATGTACGTGAAGATGATACTGTTCATATCCATGGTATATTTATAGTTGATATTGAAGAAGAGTTATTACAATAATTTTTGGATTCAAATGATAATGATTCTGATTTAAAAAAATTAATTAATATCTTATATGATCCTAAGAATGCTTCAATTCAAGCATTGATTTAAACTCTTCCTGAAAAGTATCAAAATGCTTTGATTAAAGGAAAGTTTTCTATTGAAGATGGTTATATATATTATAGAAGAAAGCTTACTAATGTAATTGTAATTCCTCCCTCTATAAAGAAAATATCCTCAAAATTTGTCATGATGACATATTAGCTGGTCATTTTTATCTTAAAAAACATTAATTAGAATCAAAAACACTGCTTGGTGGGCTAATATGTCTGAAGATACAATATTATATGTTGAATCTTGTGATTCCTTCCAGAAATCTAAAAGGTTGACAGGTAAAAGAGCATGTTTATTACAACATATTGAAGCACCTGATGCTCCTTGGCAAATAACTAACATGGATTTTGTCACTGGTCTTCCTTTTGCAGGTAAAGACAGTTATAACTCTTGTTGGGTAATAGTAGATAGATTCACAAAAATGTGCAAATTTATTCCTACCCACAAAGATGTATCCACAAAAGAATTAGCTTTCTTATGGTGGTCTTACATGTTTATTATTATTGTTTTTCCAAAAGCCATTATCTCTGATAGAGACCGAAAATTTACTTCTGAGTTTTGGACCTCTTTGATGGAAATTTGTGGCTGTGAGTTAAAGTTGTCTACAGCTCACCATCCTCGGACTGATGGTCTAGCTGAGAGAATGGTTCAAACTCTGAAAGATATGATTAGAAGGTATTGTGCCTTTGGATTAGAATATAAAGACAATGAGAGATTTACTCATGACAGGGTCACTCTATTTCCTGGTCTTGAATATGCATATAATAGCACTGTTCATTCTTTCACTGAGAAGAAGCCTTTTGAGCTTTGGTTAGGTTATGTCCTAAAAACTCCTACTCAAATTCTCAATAATAAATTACCTTATTTAGAACTACACCCTGGTGTAAAATTGTTTATGCAAATACAACAGCTATACAGAAAATATGCTCAAAGCTGTATTGATAAAGCATTTGAATATTAAAAGAAAAGATGGGATAAGTCCCATAAAGAATACACATTTAACAAGGGTGATGAATTGTTGATATCTACTGTCCATTTCAATCTATAAGGTAACAAAAAACTAAAAGATCCTTTTGTAGGATGATTTGTTGTTAAAAGAAGGTAGGAGATAATGCAGTAGAAGTTTTATTGTATTCTCCATATGATAGGAAACATCTTGTTTTCCTGTCTCTTTGCTTAAGCCTTATACTTCCAAAAGTGACTTATTTCCTAAAAGAAGGGGAAGACCTAAGAAAAACCCTCAGGAAGTCACAGAAACTTATGAAATTGATAAAATTCTTAATGATAAAATTCTCACTTCTGAATGAGGTACTGAATATTTATTGAGATATAAGAAAAAATTATCTGAACATGATTCATGGATACCTGGCAAGGAGATTTCAAATCTTCCTACTCTGTTAAAGAAGTACAAAAAGAAAAAATCTTAAATTTTTTTTTATTGTTTTTTTAGAGTGAGGGAGTGACAGCCAGGCTATACCAGGAGCCCAGTAAATGATATGTTGATTTATTGGACCTGAAAGAGGGCGTGAGAATTCAATTCAATGTATATAATTTAATATTTCATTGCATAATAAAATCATATAAGTATCTTATT
This sequence comes from Hemileia vastatrix, assembly GCA_030280995.1. Lineage (NCBI taxonomy): Eukaryota > Fungi > Basidiomycota > Pucciniomycetes > Pucciniales > Zaghouaniaceae > Hemileia > Hemileia vastatrix. The sequence continues at coordinate 26,791,347 of JASXTE010000013.1, forward strand.
AAATATAAGTGTTATATTAAGTTTATTGTTATATAGATTATTTATACATTTAAATTAAGCATAATATATTTTATGTTCTACAAATTATGGCGCATTTTTATGTATTTAATAAATATAAATTAATAATTAATTAATTCTAAACATATATTATAATTATAAGTGTAAAATTGACCTATACTGTAATTAAATTAATTAATTAAATTTATATATTAAATAAAACTTTTCATATATAATTAAACAACAATATTGTGCGCTTTTTTGACTCTTAATTATGTCTGAATAATTATTAAATAAATTATAACACTTATTTAATAACATAGTATTAAAATCCTCACTTTAAATTAAAAATATCATTGTCACCGGAAGACCTACGCACAAGGTTGAGGGTGTTTCTGGAAGTGAGATGGAGGGAGGAGTTTAGAAACTTCTTCAATGCACAGAGGAAATGTTCAAGGAAGTGATTTGAACATGACTCAAAGGAAGAGCTACTGCTTCGAGATATGTTCAAGAAGAATTCTAATATAATTTAAAGGTAATATTAAAATTCTTAAGATCTCACAAAGGGTTGGAAACTCAATAATCAAAGAATTAGGATTTAGAAATGATTACTGAGAAAATAAGGAAAGATACAATAATAATGATTTAACCTAAAGCTTTACCACTATTAACTATATATACGTTTTATAGTTTAATTCTAAAGAATGTCAAGCCAAAAATCTGACCCCTTTTATATCCTTTACTCCTCCTCGCATTGACCTCATACCCATTCACTATTCCACACACCACAGACCATTAAAAAATACACCTGTTACACCTGGAGCCTCCTCACTAACATCCTTCAACCCTTTAATCCTCAACTAACCATTCCGTCCATGCTCACTACCCTTTTTAATAATTAACAGACATTTAATAAACCTTTTAGCATACTATTACATTGACTATTGCGCTGTGTGTTGCTTATTGAGGAAAAGACTGAGACACACTATTGAGAGATTGACTAATATAGATTTAGAGTTTAGACTAGCACGGTTGAATAGTGAGTACACAAAGGAAAGTCGCATTTGCTATGTAAAATTGCTTTCTGTGCCTTGAGTATGGATTTAGACCTCTGTGTTATTGATTTAATGAGCTGCTTTTGCCTCGAGTGTCAAATGGCATGTGACAGATGCCCAGGTATTAAAACGCGAGCTCTGTTGAGCATGAGACATATACTTCCCACACTTTTTTCCCTTTATTTAATTCTTGCTTATTATTATTATGTCAGCTTGCCCAACTCCAACTCCCACACCTCATCACCCCAAAGCGGATGGTGGGATCGTTACTCGACAGTACTCCCAAGTATGCACGGCTTGTGAAACAATGGAATACTTCTGTGTTGAAAGCACGGCTACTTGAGGTCCTCTCCAGAAATGCAAGTTTTTCCAATGGAGACGGGTGGTGTGCAATGCTTTAGCTAAAAATTCTGACATCGAACAAAGATTACCAAGACCAAATATTGGGTAATACTGAAGACCAAAGAATTGGTCAAAGATATATGGGACGTGTCAATCGGTAATGATCAATTAGAAGCAGTTGAGGAGAAAGCCGAGGACACCATGGCGACCTGGGTAACCCAAGCCATGGGTAAAAAACAAAGGGTAGAAGAGGAGGTGGATGAATTGGTGGAGGAAGATGAGGAGGAAGTCCCCATCTTAAGGTGTGCGCGGAAGAAGGGGAGGATGGTCATTGAAGATGACAAAGAAGAAAAAGAAGTGACGGTTGAAGTCACATCAAAGTTATTTCTAGAAGCTGACCCATTATTTGAAGTAAGTCCATTCTTCTGTTATTTTAGAAACTTTGTTACTGATGATCTTGTTTTAGAATACAGATGTCATCGCAGAAGTTCCAATTTCCAAAGCTGCACCATTGCTGCCAGTTGAGGCAGATCAGCCAGTGGTTGATTTGAGGGAGGACAACGAAGAGACTCTCGACCAGGTATGGTCGAAGAAACCTTGCCAAGGTCAAAGAACTAGATTCATTGAAGAGTTAAGCGGTGAAGTTGATAATATTGTTGATGCTGCCTCCTTCAACGTGGCCAAAGAATTACTGGAAATTGGGGAAGTGGTACCAGTAGGAGAGGGAGAGGTTTTTGAGAAATGTAGGAAGGAAATAAGGGAGGTTTTGGAGAAGATGAAGGGATTGGTTTGAGAGAAAATAAAGGAGAAAATTTAAAATGGAAGGAAAAAAGGAAAAGAAAGAAAGAGGAAAAGAAAAGTAGAAACAATTTTTATATTTATTTATTTTATTTTTTATTGTTTTAATTAAAATTTTAGTATTTATTTTATAAGATTTTGAGTGAAAAAGAAAAAAGGAAGAAAGAAAAAGATTTGAATAAAATTTTGTTTTAAATTTTGAAAGAAGAAAAGAAAGAATATTTGATTGAAGGAATTTTAGTTTAAATTTTGAAAAAGAAAAATTTAAGTATGAAAAAAGAAATAGTTGATTGAAATAATTTTGTTTGAAATGAAAATTTAATGAAAGAAAAAATTGTTATTTGTGAAAATTTATTTATTGAAGTTTTAAGGAATTTTAGTTATTTGAAAAGAAAGAAAAAAAAAGAGAAGATATAATATTTTAAAAAGAGTTTGAAAGAAAGAAGTAATTTGTTCAAAGAATTTTAAAAGAGAGATTTAAAGGTTGAAGTGAAGTTTGAAAAAAATTGTCGTATTAAGTTGGTGAAAAATTTTGATATTTCGAAGAAAAAGAAATAAGGGAAGGAAGAAAAAGTTTGAAAAGAGAAAAGAAAATTTAAAGGAATTTTATTGATTTTTTAAGATTTTATTTTTATTATTTCTTATATTTTTTTAATTTAGTTTTAATTTTAGTTTAGTTTATTTTATTTTATTTTTAATTTAATTTTATTTATTTTAAAGAAGGTTGAAAACTTTTGAAAGAAAAAAGAAGAAAGAAGAAAAGAAAACAAAGAATAAGGATTTTAGCAGAGAAGAAGTTTTAGAATTTTAAGAAAAGAAAAAGAGAAAAGAAAAGAGAAAGAAGAGAAAAAATAAAAGAGAGTTCTAAGGCTTTGGTTTTAAAAGATATATAAGATGAAAAGATTATAGGAGTTCAGGGGCATTAGAAACATTGATGGCTGGTTCCCAGGATGTTTTGTCTGAGTCATTGAGGAAGCCTTCCGATTCCACAAGGTATTGAAGTTCCCCCTTGCGCATTCTTGAATCAAGGATACAGCTTACTTCCCACTCTAGATGGTCTTCTACTTCAACCGGTTCCAGAGGAGGTTGGTTCCTGCCCAGGTATGTTTCTAGAGCCAGTTCCAGGAGAGATACGTGGAAAAAGGGTTGATTAGCCTGCCATTTAGGAGGTAGCTTGAGTCTAAATGCAGTTTTAGAGACTTCAGAGTGGATTTAAAATGGTCCCATGCGTTTTTCAGCCAGTTTCTTTGATGGTAGAGTCTTTTGAATGTTTCGTGCATTGAGCCATACTTTGTTGCCTGGTTTAAAAGAAGGAGCAGATTGTCAATGTTTGTCGGTGTGTTCCTTATACCTTTGAATTGCTAATTCCAAATTTGATTTAAGTTCATCTTGAAATCATGATATGGTTCGAAGATAATGTTCAGTAGGATGACTAGTTCCTACATGGATTGAGTTGAATAGAGGATGTCTTCCATAAACAGTTTTGAAAGGAGATTGTCGTGTCGAAGAATGAGTCGAGTTATTTTAAGCGAAGTTAGCCAATGGTAACCATGTGGTCCAATCATCTTGTTTCTAACTGACATACGTTCGAAGGTATTGTTTGAAGATTTGGTTGACCCTTTCCGTTTGCCCATCAGATTCAAGATAATAGGCTGTGGAGAGATTCCTCGTGATATTGAGTTGTCAACACAATTGAGTCCAGAATGTGGATACAAACAACAAGCCTCTATCTGAGATAGTATCATTAGGTAAGCCATGTTTGGAAAATACATATTCTAGAAACAATTTTGAAAAATCTTCTTCTGTAGCAGTATTAGTGGTTTTAATTAAAAAAGACATCTTTGAAAATCTATCTACAATTACTAATATAGCATCAAATTTATTAGAAAGAGGAAGCTGAGAAATGAAATCCATCAATAAAGATTCCCAAGGTTTAGAGGGAATAGGAAGTGGTTAAAGCAACCATGCTTCTGGTGAGGGGAGCATTATTCCTATTAGATTCATAACAAGCACTTATATAGGCCTTGATTTCTCTGGTCATTCCTGGCCAGAAGAAATCCCTTGCTATTAACTGGTAGGTTTTATCAACCCCAAAATGACCAGCTAATGGAGAATCATGTCGACTATTGAAAATCCATAATTTTATTTAATTGTTGTCAGGTATGACTACTCTACCTTCGAAAATTAATAGACCTGATTCAATACTAAATCTTTTGGCCTCTTTCTTCAAGAGTATTTTGTCATTTAACCCTAAACAATAATTGTCCTTCAACTAAGCTTCAAGAATGTTGGATATTGGATTTTGAAAAGATTGAATTGTCATCGAATTAAGTTGATGAGTTGTTAAAATTGATTCATTGAAAATTTATTTCACATTTTCTGGGTTCTTGTCAGCAAATGTGTCCCCCCGCTGTGGGTAAACATTGTCGCAACATGAAAGGATATCTGGGACAATGCAGTTCTTACCTGGGATTTAGGAAATAGAAAAAAGAAATTCAGACAGAAATTCAGCCCACCTGGCTTGATGCCTGGTTAAAACTTTGGAAGACATAAATTATTTCAAAGAATTATGGTCAGTTAGAATTTGAAAAGGACTATCTAGGCTAAGAAGAAAAGAGCACCATTTTTTAAGACAATGAATAATAGCTAAAAGCTCTTTTTCATAAATTTCATATTTTAGTTCTGCTGCAATGAGTTTGCCTGACTCAAAAGAAACAGGATGAAACAATTTTTGTTTCAGGATTGAATTGAGAAATGACCCCTGCGATAGCATAAACGCTAGCGTCTGTCTTGACTATTGTTGAAGCAAAAGGATCAAAGTGTCAAAGAATTGGAGCTGTGGTAAATGCAGTCTTCAATGCTTCGAATTCCTTTTGTGCTGTAGGATTAAAAACAAAAGGAATATCTTTTCTAAGAAGAGAAGTAAGATTGGAAATAGTTTTAGAGTAATCTTTAATAAATCTTCTATAGAAATTTGCAAAACTCAAAAATCCTTGGAGGGATTTAACGGTTTTGGTCTCAGGCCATTCCAGGACTTTTTGGACCTTTTTGTTGTCCATGACTAAACCATCAGTAGATAACGTAAAACCCAAAAAATCAATTGATTTAAGATAGAATTCCCATTTATTGTGCTTGGCGTAGAGATTGTTATCTTGAAGTCGATTTAGAACCTGTCAAACATGATGAATATGTTCATCCAGTGTCTTTGAGAAAATTAAAATATTGTCTAAGTAGAGAACAACAAATTGTTTGACAACATCTTGAAAGATTTCATTGAAAAAAGTTTGAAAAGTCAATGGTGTGTTGCACAATCCAAAAGGCATAACTAAATATTCAAAACTACCAAATATAGTGTGCATTGCAGTCAGTGGTTCATGACCTTCCACAATGTGAATAAGATTGTAAGCACCTCTAAGGTCAATTTTAGAAAAGAAATTAGCACCATTGAAAAGGGTAAGAAGAAATGACATAGGAGGAACAGGATATGCATTCTTCTTAGTGACTGTGTTGAGCTTTCTATATTCAACACACAACATAATGCTACCATCCTTTTTCTTTACAAAAAGAACAGGGGAGCCAGTTGGAGATTTACTGGCTCTGATGAAACCTTTGGCTACATTCTCTGAAATTTATTCTCAAAGAGCATGAGATTTATCCTTCAACAAAGAATAGACAGGACCTGGCGGAGGTACTGGACCTATTAACTCTATTTAATGGTTGTAGGGTCGATGAGGTGGTAACTTATCCGCCTTGAGGATTAAGAAAACATCAAGGAAATCATGATAGATTTCCGGTAGAGTTGATTTAATGGCTTCAACGTTGATTTGGTTGTCCTCATCATCTTTGAGAGAGTCTGTTGAGAAAAGACCAGAATTGAGAGAGCATAATTTGATCACTTCAAGGCAGTTTAAATCCTCTTTGAGTGTAGTCATTGAGCTAGAAGGGTTAGCCAATTGCTCATTTAGAGAAAGATCAGATGCTTGCAAGTCATCTGGCAGAGATTTGTCCTCTAGCAGGACATTTTCAGGCAGGTTGTTTAACTCCCTATTGACCTGCATTGAAGAATCAGAAATATACTTAGTGCGTGGGGTGATCAATCCATGGGACCAATCAATTTCAGGATTCCAATGTGTTAAAAAGTCATGGTCAAGAATGGCATCTTCCATCCTTGGGGTGTCCAAGACTGATAATTCCCACTTGAAGGGGGGAAAGTTTGGAAAGTTGAAAACCCATAAAACTTTCTTACTTACCCAATATTTGGGTTCCTCTGATTCAACAAAGTAAATTGGAGTTCAGTTGATATCTGTAAATGTCAGTTGTAACTTCTCGGAAAAATATAAACTAACAAAAGAAATTGAAGCTCCAGAGTCTATAAGACAACTGAAGGGGGTATCCTCCATAAAAAGAATGAATCTCAAGCGGTTTAAGGCAACTCCAGTCCTTAAGACATGGAGGTTCTGTGAACTGGGCAAGATAAGATAGTTTGCTTTGCACACAAGTAAACTATCTACTAGTTTTTTTGACTTCAAACTAGTGCCTTCTCTTTCCTTCAATTTTACCTAATCTTCAATCTTGTGCTTACCCCCACAATACATACATAACCCATTATCGGCTTGTCTCTTCCTCTCAGCTTCTTTAAGCTCACCTTTAGGATCAAGTACTTTGCTGATATGGCCTAGGGTCAAGCTTTTAGGTCAAGGTTTGTCCTTTCCCTTCTTGGGTTTAGATTGAGTGGACGAGGATTAAGTTATCCGTGGGTGTGAAGAAGGTCCTGATTTAAAATTTAGGCCTTGAGATTTGTTGGCATATCGACAATGTTGTAGTCGTTCTTGGTAAATGCCGTCGAGTTAGAGGGTTTGATCCATTAAATCCTTTAAGGTAGTCATCTTTTGACCATGAAGATTTCATTGAATCAGAATCCTCAAAGGAAGTCCTTTTTTGAAATGATACTTGAGGGCAGCATCATTCCAACCTACTCGAGCTTGAAGTGCTCTGAAGTTTGAAATATATTCAGAGGCTTTTCCATTATCACGCATGCAAAGAAAATCAAGTTCAATTTCTGCGTTGTCAGTTTCATTAGGTTCACCGAACAACGTAAAGAGTTGCTCTTCAAACTTTTCCCAGTTATTAATAAATAAGTGGGTTTCAGTCAAAGAGAGCATGAGAAGATAAGGTTTGAACCATCTTGCTGCTTTTCCGGCTAGGAATGAAGAAGCGTAAACAACATTTGATTGGTAGTTATTGAAGGTTCAAGGGTCATTATGGAACAGGAGCTTTCAGGTTTGCAAGAAGTGCCGCAATCTGTCTGGATGTTCTCCATCAAATTTATCAGGAGATTTCATGGAAGGAGTTTTGAATTTAAATCCCTACGAAGACATTGGATTGGAGAGGGTTTTCATGAAAAGTCTTATAAAGTTCTCCAGTGAATTAGATGGTCCAGGTTCCAAAGGTTGACCAGAAGGGTGAGTTGCAGGGGCGGATGGTGCATCATGCATCGTATCCTCTCCTTCTTCTTCCTGGCTAGAATTATCAAAATCCTAAGGGATGTATCCTACAGATTGGACAGAATGTCCCCATTATCTAAGGTCGAGAGGTTCCAAGGAGTTAGTGCGGGAAACAGGCCGTGTGGCTGTTGGCCTGCCTCTGGCGCGAGCTCTAGTAGTAGCGCCCGTAGGAGGAGTGCTTTGAACAGGTGCCATTTTATGAATTTAGAAAACAACTGAAAAGTGATGTAGTGGTGCAAAGAATGAGAACTACGGAGTATTAAATTATACTGTCACCAGACAACCTACGCACAAGGTTGAGGGTGTTCCTGGAAGTGAGATGGAGGGAGAAGTTTAGAAACTTCTTCGATGCACAGAGGAAAGGTTTAAGGAAGTGATTCAAAGGTGAATGGAAGGTAGAGCTACTTCTTTGAGATATGTTCGAGAAGAATTCTAATATAATTTAAAGGTAATATTAAAATTCTTAAGATCTCAAAAAGGGTTGGAAACTCAATAATCAAATATTTAGAATTTAGAAATGATTACTGAGAAAATAAGAAAAGATACAATAATAATTATTTAAACTACAGCTTTACCACTATTAACTATATATACGTTTTATAATTTAATTCTAAAGAATGTTGAACCAAAAACCCAAACCCTTTTATATCCTTTAATCCTCCTTGCATTGACCTCATACCCATCCACTATTGTGCACATCACAGACCATTAAAAAATACACCCATTACACCTGGACCCTCCTCACTAACATCTGTCAACCCTTTAATCCTCCACTAACCATTTTGTCCATGCTCACTACCCTCTTTAATAATTCACAGACATTTAATAGACCTTTTAGCGTACTATTACATTGACTATTGCGCTGTGTTTCGCTTATTGAGGAAAAGACTGTGACACACTATTGAGAGATTGACTAATTTAGATTTAGAGTTTAGACTAGCACGGTTGAATAGTGAGTACACAAAGGAAAGTTGCAGTTGCTATGTAAAATTGCTTTCTGCGCTTTGAGTATGGATTTAGACCTCTGTGTTATTGATTTAATGAGCTTCTTTTGCCTCAAGTGTCATGTGGCATGTGACAATCATTAAATTAATTATATGTTTTATTTAAACTATTTATTGAATTAATTAAAACTTCTTTATACTGGATTGAGTTGATTACATGGATTTTTGGTGTGAAAATAATTCTATTTGTTTTAATTAAACCCTTTACATGTCACTGTAATGTCTCTTTTGGATTATTTAACTCACTGTTCTCATGTTTCAGACTTACTTGTTTACTAATTATTTTAATTAAGTGTTTTGGGAACTTATGGTGGGAAAATTGGTTACTTACTTATGGGTTTGGTTTATTGTCTCATGTTTTTCTCTCAATCTATATGTTTTAGTCTATTCTTTTAATTTCTTGTTTCATTTTTTTACTCTTTTGTAATTACTATATTGTGACGCTTCAGAGGGTCCTTTTCCTATAAAAGACTTTGGATTATCCCCTCTAGCTGCATCATTTACTATAGACTCAACAAAATTACAATATTTAAATATATTACGTTTATCTTATTTTTATTAGTATTTTTAAAAGTAAATAGATATTCTATGGTTGCTCTAAGTCTATAAATAATTATAGTTGTTCCCCACACATTGAATATAAACCCTTACTTAAATAAATATATTATCATTGAATAACCCTCACTGTTGTGTCAACTCTCAAATAAATTGTCGTTGCCTCTCTTTTAATAATTAAATCATTTTATTGCTTCATTTCTTTTATCCATTGTAATCCCTTTCTTTGTATTCTCTTGTTTTTTATCTCTATCTTCTCCTTTCCTTCTCCTTCTTCTAGACAACCGGCCGATAAATTAGACAAAGGAAAAGGGAAAAGGGTTAAATTTAAAAATGAAAAAAAATATTTTCCTACTTATATTGATTCTGATTCTGATGAAGAAGGGAATTCCTTTGATGAAATTTTTAATTGTGATACAAAAATAAATATTTTACCTCAAGCTTATTTAGATGTGGAAGTAGTAAAATATAAGAAGGTAGCAATTAAAATCTGACCAATTAATGAACTGCTACCTGCTGAATTGAATCCACCTTTGAGAAGACCAAGGCTATCCAGATATCCTTATGAATGTCCCTTGGTGAAGAATCCGCCTGAATCTACTGAAACGTCACAAATCACTTTTGATAGATTAGGTGTTGTTAATTTTGGACCTGATGGTTGGTTGTCTGGAGAAGAGAAGAAGTTGTTGTTGGATGTGATGGTCAAGCGAGAGAAGTCCATTGCTTTTGTAGAAGAGGAGAGGGGTGTGTTGAAGCATTCCTATGGGGAGCCTTACTAGATTCCTGTGGTATGTCATGAACAGTGGCAGCAAAAACCAATCCAAATTCCAGATGCATTAAAAGAAGCTTTTATCAAAGATGTCAGAGAACAGATTTGCAATGGACTGTATGAGCAATCATCATCAAGTTATTCTAGTCCGGTATTTTGTATCAAGATACCAAATGGCAAACTTAAAGTAGTTCATGATCTCAGGAAATCAAATAGGGTTAAAATAAAGGATGCTAGTATACCACCTAGTGCTGAGGAGTTTGTGGAAGCATTTTCTGGGAGAGTGTGTTATGGTTTAGGAGATATTATGAGAGGATATGATGAGAGAGAGTTGCATCCAGACTCTAGGCCTCTCACTACATTTTATACACTATCAAAATTTGGGTCAAATGTTAGGGTAGCAACCCCTTATGATCCTGAAGCTGAAGGTATGGCTGAAAGAGGGCATCAAGTTATTAAGGATACTTTAGTAAAAATGTGTGGGTCGAGTGCTGAAAATTGGAAACATTATTTACCTTTAGTTTTATTTGCTGATCAAATTACTGCCAAATGGACAACCAGATTATCACCCTATGAACTTGTTTTTGGACAGAAAGCAGTTTTATCAGTTGATTTGTAAGCTGAATCATATCTTGGAGTTGACTGGGACAAGGTCAAGACTACTGAAGAGTTATTATGTGCAAGAATGATGCAGCTAGAAAAGAAAGAAGAGTACTTAGAAAAGGCATATTAACGGATGATGAAGATCCAAAATCAGTCAGTAAGATAATGGGATGAGCGGTTGGCACATCAACTTAGAAAAACTCTGAAAACTAGAGATATGGTTTTGGTAGATAATAGGTGTTTGTAGAGCCAATGGGGCAAGACGTTTGCAGATAGGTTGAATTGACCATATAAAGTCAAGGAACAAGTATCTGGAGGTTCATATGTGCTAGTAGAGCTGGATGGAGTAGCTTTTAAGAAGAGGGTAGCAGCCAATCAAGTCAAGCGGTTCTATCCTAGAGGAACCAAGAGTGCTGAAGTTTGACTCTAAAACTAGGATAAACTTCATAATCGATTAAATAACATTTTGTCAAAGTTTAACTCCAGAATGAGGATAAACAACTTTCTTATTAAAAATATTACTGTTGTTTTACTATTGTATGGGAGACAAAACTGTTAACAAAATTTACAACATTTTTGATGACATTTGTTTGAAAACTCTTAAAACTCTTAAGAGCTACAAAAATTATGGAGAAGATATATGTTGGAACAATAAATTTTTTTATTGATAGAAGTGTTCACGGGGGAACCTTCTGAATTAAATATTGGAAAGTTTGGGGGTAATTGATGGGCTGTCTGCCCTATACACAATTATCCCACAATGTTTGTTACCAATTTTTCCCTTTTTCTATTTGAATACTGGCTTTGTTTTTTATCTATAGGAAGTCCTCTAAGACTATAAACCGGTATGGTAAGGTAAACTCTTACAGTTGCCTTGCTGTAAGCAGAATCCAGAGGAGATATGTGGATTTAGTGGAAAACCCCGTCCTTCCAATAAAAATAACAAAATGAGAATTCTAAATCACTAAGCTAACCAGTCTACTTAGATCTGATTGATAAAAATAATGAAACTCTAAAATAATTAACGCTTATTGAGATTTAAAGAGAGTGGCTGTTGATAAAAGAAATACTGATAACAACAATTAAGGTGTACCAGTGAAAGATCTGAAAGATTGACTTTTATGTTTTTATTATAATTTGAATTTTTATGAGACAGCAATAATCAAGTCCCAGCGATGAAGACCTTTCTAAAGATACCCTGTATGAAGTGTGTTTTAAATTGTTGAGTAGTATTTCTAAAATGTTATATAAAATATAAAGTTATAAGGGTATTACAATTTATTTAATTTGTTGAGTAATAAAAAATGAGACCGTGGTGGTCAATGATTAAGCTGTATGATGTGTCCCCCCCCCTCAATTTTGAGTTTGAGAAGCGCTTAGGTATTCCTAGTCACGTGCCTAAGTTTTCCCCTCCAGAGCTCTTCCAGAGTCAATCCGGAGCCCGTACGGAGTCCGTACGGAGTCAAAGCAGAGTCCGTACGGAGTTGAAACGGAGTCCGTACGGAGTCCGTCCGGACTTCCGGACTCAATTAGAACCTTAAAACTATAATAAAAAATCTAAAAAAATTACACATAATAGAACTACTTCCCCTTTACATACCAAACTAATTTTCGTAGTCTGCGCAGCTCTAATTACCCCGTGAAAATTCATCAAAGTTAAGTAATTTTTGAAAACGTAAATATTTCTATAAAACTTTAAAATTCATTTAAAAAATATAAGAAAAATAGTAAAAATTCTGGGAAAATTTCCCAAGGTTCTTGAGTGACTTGAATTGATACTTATAAATTTTTCAGACCGTAATAATAAGTTTTCTCCGTAAAATAAATTGTATTTTTGTAGGCATTCGCTTGTGACCAATTTCTTCATATTTTAAACTCCAATAAATTAAATAAAACCCTTTTATAAAAAATAATAACGCCAATCTTGCACGCCGTAATAACTCCATTTACGTACTTAGGTGCCATACTAAACTTTAGGCTACCACATCCTCCCTCCAATCGAGAATGTCCCCATTCTTAAAACTTTGCATAAGTGGTTGAACACAATATTCATCTTTAACCTTCAACCACCATCTTCTTTAATCAACTATAAAATTCATCTTCATCAATATGTCTTTCAAAGAACTTGTCGCTCCATGTGAACTCTGCGCTCGATACCAGGTACCTTGTTTAATGTCCAACCCTAATCTTTCTGGCAGGAAAGCTTGCAACTTATGCCGTGTGAAAAAAGTCAAATGTAACCGGCCATTAGTTCCTTCTAAAACAAACGTATATTTAGGACCAGCAGCTCTCCCTGATCCTTCAACTTCTAAAAAGCGATCCAAAATTCCTGTCTTCTTAAAACGAATAAGATCAAAAACAGCTTCAAAAGTTCAATCTTCATCAACGGATCCCGGCCTAATTTTGCCTTCACAAGATCCTAATCCTATAATGCCAGTACCCCCAACTAACTTTTCTGAGACTATGTTTCCTGGCTCTAAATGTAAGACCCTATTAATCTTACTAAAAAAACTTTTAATCAAAATTGACTAAACCTATGACTTAATAACATATTTGAACTTCTAGCTGTCGAAATAACCAACACTGATGATGTTGGTAGAGTGAAGACGGACTATATCAATCATTATCCAAATTTTCATCGCTATCTTTTCCTTGACTTTACTAATGAGTTGAAACGAAAAATGCTGGCCTATTTTCAAGAAACTCCAGCTAATAACCAAGAAGACCTCATGAAAAGAAGAATTTTAATGCAAAGCTTTGATAATGATGTTGAACAATTTCAAAGAAATTATCTTTTCTAACAGTATAACTTGATAAAATTTTGTTTTTGCTTGGTCTTCTTAAACTTTCAACATAATTGATGTTTTCTTTCTTCTCTGGCTTGATATAACATAAAATAAAATAATATAAATCTTGTGATGATTCCACTACTGAGAGCAAGGTTTGAATCCCTTCAGACTCCCATATACCAGTCTTCCTTCTTGTCACAGCCTTGAGAGAGTGGATCTTCCTATGAGCCGAATACTCCTGATTCCAACCTCATAGGGCCCCCCACTGAGCCGAATTCTATGATTCCAATCTCGCCATAAGGTCCTCCAAGCTTCAAACCAAAAATGGCCTAACACTGAGGCACTAAAAAAAATCATTCCCTAAAATCCAACTACCATCCTAACTTCTGATTCCTTCATCACAATTTTCAAACTTTGCCATACAGCAAACCCATAAAATACTTTTTCCAGGCTTCCAATAATAATTTTAACTTTAGACCATGTTAAAGCGCCACAAATTTCACCTAATTAACCATTATGCTTCCCTTAGCATCATCACCACCTAAAATTTTAACCTCCTAAAGCTTATCAGCACCCAATTCCAGAAATAATTGAATAACCAGTTTAGAGTCTTAGTGGACAGTGATAAATTAAAAGATTGAATTGAGTTATCCAAACAAGATTGACATTCCAGTTTAAAGTCTTGGTGGACCAAACATATAATCGATTGCCAGTTTATGGTCTTGGTGGACCAAAGATTGTTTAGGTGCATAAATAACTTGATAAATTCCTAAGTAAGGCCTAGGCTTGACCAAAGATTGAATAAATTTGATAATCCAGTTTAATGTCATAGTGGACCAAACATTTGATCGACAAGTAATCCAGTATAAGGTCATAGTGGACCAATGAATGTTGAATTATCCTGCAGATATTAATTTTCCAGTTTAAAGTCATAGTGGACTAAACAATGAATGAACTACCAGTTTAAAGTCATGGTGGACCAAACATTTAATCGATAAGAAATCCAGTTTAAGGTCATGGTGGACCTAACATTTGATTGATAAAAAAAAATTTAAAAAAAATCCGTCTCCAAGAATTTCCATAAAATCTTGAACATCATTGAAATTCAGTTTAAAGTCTTGAAGGACTAACAGCTCCAATATAAAATCTTTAATGACGGTCTTGAAAATTAGCCAGTTTAAAGTCTTGGAGGACTAACAGCTCCAAAATTTGTATAAAACCTTAAGGAAAGTCTTGAACAGTAGCCAGTTTAAAGTCTTGGAGGACTAACAGATCCAAAATACGTATATAAAAAACCTTAAAGAACGTCTTGAACAGTAGCCAGTTTAAAGTCTTGGAGGACTAACAGATGTCAAGATAAAGAAAATTATCCTTAATGAAAGTCTTGAAAAATAGCCAGTTTAAAGTCTTGGAGGACTAACAGATGTCTTGAAGTAAAATCCCATAGGTTTTGAGCTCCCTTAGACCCTTTTTCCTGTCTAAACTAAATGAAAAAAAACTAAAAAGAATGAAAACAAAAAAATAAAACTAAGAAATATAATAATAATTTTAATTTAATTAATTAATTTTTTTTTATTTTATTTTATTATTTTATTTTTATTTATTTTTTTATTTTTTTATTTATTTATTTATTTTTTATTTTTTTATTTTTTTATAATTTTATTTTTAATTTTAATTTTGTTTTTAATTTAAAATAAAAGATCTTAGAAAAAATAGTTTTGAAATAAAAGTTAAAATTTAATTTTAAAGAAAGATAAATGAATCGTGAAAAGAAAGATAAAAAAGGTAAAAAGAATTATCAAAATTAAAATTTTAAAAGATGCCCCCCAGCCATTTGATGAGCCGTACCCTCGACATCATACCCAAATACAAGTGCAACTTGATGTGGTTAAACAATTTTGAAAAATTGAAAAGAAAAACAAATAAATGAAAGTTTTTAGAAGATAATTTTTATAATGATGATCACTGGGTGGGCTCCCTCCAATTTATAAAAATGATTAGAGACCACCAGTGAGCATCACCTTTACAATAATTCATAATATATATTAAAGAAAAGAAATCACAATCTAACATAAAAGAATAAAAAACAAAAATAAAATAAAATAAATCTTGAATCCGGCGTTGAGAGCGGTGTCTCTTGATTCGTTCCAGTTTATAGTCTTAGTGGACTTCCTATAATTAAAAGACAAAGCCAGGATTCAACTAGAGACAGGGAAAATTTTGGAAACGAACATTATGGGGTAATTGTGTATAGAGCAGCCAGCCCATCAATTACCCCCACACTTGCCAATATTAAATTAAGAAGGTTCCCCTGTGAACACTTCTTCCAATAAATTTTAAAAATTTTCCAACACTATCTTCACCCATATTTTGAGAATTTTAATTTTTCAAAATTTCAAAGAAGGTTTTCTTGAATTTCGTAAAGTTTCATCACAGTTTCGTTGCCCATATGCAGTGTAACAATAGTAAAGTATTTTGATAAAAAAAAAAGAAAAAAAAAGAAGATAGTTTATCCTCGTTGCGGAGGTTGATAAGATTTTTATAAACATCATAGTTTATCCTCATTGCGGAGGAATCCATAAAATTTTGTTGATATCATAGTTTATCCTCGTTGCGGAGAATCCATAAAATTTCATAAATGTCATAGTTTATCCTCATTTCGGAGTTAGACTTCGGCACTCCTGGTGCCTCTAGGATAGAACCATTTTACTTGATTGGCTGCTACCCTCTTCTTCAAATACTCCATCCAACTCTTCTAGCACATATGAACCGCCGGAAACTTGCTCCTTGATTTTATATGGTCCATTCCACCTATCTGCAAACATCTTTCCCCACTGAATTTCCAAACTCCTATTATACACCAGGACCATATCACCTGGGTTCAAAGGTTTCCTTAATCAATGTGCCAACCGCTCATCCCAATATCTAACTGATTGATTTCTGATCTTCATCATCCGTGAATATGCCTTTTCTAAATATTCTTCTTTCTTTTCTAGCTGCATCATTCTTGCACACAATAATTCTTCAGTAGTTTTGACCGTATCCCAGTCAACTCCAAGATATGATTCAGCTTCTAAATCAACCGGTAAAACTTCTTTCTGTCCAAAAACAAGTTCATAAGGTGAAAATCCGGTCGTTCTTTTGGCAGTGATTTGATCAGCAAATAAAACTAAAGGTAAATAGTGCCTCCACTTTTCGGCACTTGTCCCACACATTTTAACTAAAGCATCCTTAATAACTTGGTGCCCTCTTTCAACCATGCCTTCAGCTTCAGGATAATATGGGGTTGCTACCCTAACCTTTGATCCAACTTTCAATACGGCCTCTTTAAACTCTGTCCCAAATTCAGGACCTCCATCTACCATCACCAATTTCATCACTCCATATCAATACACCCAATTATTCAAAAAAAATCCTGCCACATTTTTGGCAGTTAAATTAATAAGAGGCGCTGCCTCTACCCAACTAGATAAATCATCTCTGGCCACTATTAAATATTTATACCGTCCCTCTTTTATATGAACGGCATCTAAACTAACTCTCCCAAAGAGTGTATATTCACTGGTCGCGCGTCCAGGTTCTTTTGGCCTTAAATAACTTCGTCTTTGACATTCTTCGCATGACTGAACCCACTGTTTAACAGCCATCTTCATGCCAGGCCACCAAAATCGATCAGAAATTCTTCTAAACGTTTCTCCAACACCTCTATGCCCGAGATCTTCATGCAGTGATTTCAAAACTAATTCTTGCCCCTTCTGTTGAGTTATAACTACTTGAGGATTTGGATACCTTCTCCTCATTAAACGTCGACCAGATAGGTAAAACGTAGATGACTTCCTCTTGATAGCCACCCATTCATCGTCTTCACAATCTTCTGGCCTCTCTAAAGTCAACAAATATTTGACTAACAAAAAATAAAAGCCAGTCTGACCCCAGACTTCATCTTGAAAATCAATTAATATAACATCAATAGGGACTTCTCTATCACCAATATCACCAGCACATGAATGAGCCAGTAATTGTTGACCCCTAAATAAATCTTTAATCGAGCTATGTCAACGTTTTTCTTCTGAACCTTTGGATCCTTTGTAAACCGTATTCGAAAATACCTCTTTCTCTTTATCCACCTTTTTATTTAAATTCTCTAATTCTCCAACATATACACCATTCCTTAACTTACTACTATCCCACACTACTAATCCTTCTTCCTCTACATACACCACATCTTCTTCTACCTCCTTTCTACCGAATTTATCTACACCTTTCCCAACACCTTTATTAACATAAAAACTATTTTCCAGTTTATCCTCTTGGTGGAGGTCATCATCACCATAATCAAAACACAATAGTCCTTCCAGTTTAACCTCATGGGGGAGGTATGGAAAGTCTTCAGCTCCTTTAGTGCTGGCTTTGATAATAGGTATATCTTCGTCGAACTCTTCTGAGTCTGAATCTTCTTCAGTGGGTGGTCTCCTTGATAAACCATCTGGCATAGTAAAAGTCTTGCCAGGCTTATGAACTAAATTAAATGAAAAATTTTGAATAAAAGCTACCCATCTCGTCATGGGTGCATTCGGTAAACTTGGGGAATTAATCATCTGGATTAACGATTTCGCATCCACTTGCAACTCAAAATGTTGCCCCCACAAAATATGCTGAAGTTTCTTCAGTATTTTCGCCACACCACATAATTCCAATTTTGGTTGTGAATATCTTGATTCGACCTCAGTAAATACTACAGATTCATACCTAACTGGCCTGATGTAACCAGCTTTATCCATCTGAGACAAAACCGCCCCAGCTGCAACCTGACTTGAATAAACTGCTAAATAAATTCTACCAACATCTTTTCCATAATCCAACTTGTGCAGGACTAAATCCTTCCCTACAACCTCCTTCAACTTCACAAACGCCTTCTCACACTCTTCATCCCACTCCCAGTCTGCATCCTTTCTCGTTAACCCTCTCAATGGAGCTGCCAATGAAGAAAAGTCCTTAATAAACATTCTAACATATACGCAAACGCCTAAAAACCCTCTAACTTTGGTCGTATTCTTGGGTCTTGGCCAGGACTGAATTTTGTTAACTTTCTTCTTGGACATAATCCTACCCTCTCTACATACCACATGGCCTAATATTTCTAAGGCTGGCACACAACATGAAAATTTTGAACCTGAAATAGTTAAACCAGCCTCTTCAATTTGAAACAAGATTCTTTCTAAAGTAATTGCAAACTCCCAAATGAATTTGCGTATCCTGGGTTTCTCTTCCAGCACCTGGTTATCATAGTCGGTTGTTGGTCCCTTAATTCCTCCATCATCTATAAAGATTCCAGCATAATGTGGAATTTCGTCTTGAAGGATCCAAGCCATCTGAGCTTGATAAACTGCAACCGAATTTGTTGCTCCTTGAGGTAATCTTGTTAACTGTAAATGTCCTAGTGGCGTATCAAATGTAGTTAGAGGCCTTGAGTCTGGATGTAACTCTCTCTCATCATATCCACCCATAATATCTCCTAAACCATAACACACTCTCCCTGCAAACGCTTCAACAAACTCCTCAGCACTAGGCGGTATCCCAGCATCCTTTGTTGTAACCCTATTTAATTCCCTAAGATCATGAACAACTCTAAGCTTGCCATTTGGTTTCTTGATACAAAATACCGGACTAGAATAACTTGATGTTGATTGCTCATACAGTCCAGTGCGTATCCGTTCTCTGACAACTTCAATATAGGCTTCTTTTAATGCAGCCGGAATAGGAATCGGTTTCTGCTGCCATGGTTCATGACATACCACAGGAATCTTGTAAGGCTCCCCATAGGAATGCTTCAACACACCCCTCTCCTCTTCTACAAAAGCAATGGCCTTCTCTCGATTGACCATCACATCCAACAACAACTTCTTCTCTTCTCCAGACAACCAACCATCAGGTCCAAAATTAACAACACCCAGTCTCTCAAAAGTGATTCTTGACGTCTCAGAAAATTCAGGCGGATTCTTTACCAAGGGACTTTCATAAAGATCTCTTGATAACCTTGGTCTTCTTAAGGGTGGATTTAATTCAGCATGTAGCGGTTCATTAATAGGTCGAACTTTATTTGCTACCTTCTTATATTTGGCTGCATCCACATCTAAATAAACTTGAGGTAAAACATTTACTTTTGTATCGCCACTACATATTTCATCAAATGAATCTTCTTCATCGCCAGAATCGGAATAAGAAAAATTAGAAAAATATTTTATTTCATTTTTAAATTTTACCCTTTTCTCCTTTCCCTAGTATAATTTATAAACAGATTTTCCAACACCTTTGCTTCCCTTATCCAACAGTAAATCACCTGTAAAGAAAGTCGGCAATTTAACCTCTTGCTGGAGGACCGGAATTGAATTTTCACAAAAATTATTTTTTTGAGTTTTAATTATACTGAGATTTTTTATTGGATTTTGATAAGATTTTCGCAGTTTACCCTCTTGCTGGAGATCCAAAATAGAAGGAGATACTTGCAGTTTAACCTCTTGCTGGAGGTCCAGAATAACATTTTCACATAAATTATTTTTTTGTGTTTTACTTATACTGAGATTTTTAATTGAATTTTGATAAGATTTTCGCAGTTTACCCTCTTGCTGGAGGTCCATAATAGAAGGAGATAATTGCAGTTTAACCTCTTGCTGGAGGTCCATAATATAAGGAGATAATTGCAGTTTGACCTCTTGCTGGAGGTCAAAAAACATACCCTTCCAATTTTTATCCAACCTAATTTGGCCCATTTTGCCTTTTTCACCGTTTTTAAATTTAATAGAAAAACCGGGTAAATCCAATAAACATATAGAAAAGTCCATAACGTATTTGCACTCCAAAGTAATATTAACAGAAAATAATTGAGAATCCACTTGAATTATCTCCAAGTGAGCTGACCTATTGCAATCTGGGATCTCATCCTGAGGAGAGATTACAACATTAGAGTGATCAGCCCCAGCTACCCCAAAAAATGAGGGCTTTCATCCCTTTCCAAAAAACATAATTCACCAGAAGCCGTCCGTTTTATATGCCGCTTCTTGGTGCAAACACAACACTGGCACAGAGTAGTAATCCCTGGCCGTGTTTCCCAACCTTCATCTCCAGGAGGCGCTAACCGCATATGTAACCTCCACATATCTTCACCAGTGATCTCCAAACTAATCCCCATGCCAGCTTGATACCCTATCCTGGCCTCAAAATCCATCAAAAAAGGACCACCAAGAACAGTTTTGACTGCTCCTCTGGCCACATAAAAGTGAACCTTACCAACAGATCCACCAATGCCTAACCTGACATTCTCAGCTGTGCCCATCAGCTCTGTTGCATGCCCTCCAATACCTCTGAGGTTTCCCCCAGTTCCACTTTTAATTGGCAAGCCTATACTCGTTGCTTGCTCCAATAAAATTAAATTAATTTGAGACCCTGAATTGACCAAGGCCTTTACTTCTTTACCATTTAGAGTTACCACCAGGTAACCCAGGGGAGCGGAAAAATGCGTATCTACATCTTCCCCAAACTTTTCAGCATTTTCACAAATATATTCCACCTCTCCAGTGGAAGCCCGACGCCTCGTCAAATGCTTCTTTTGCTTTTCAGAAAGCGCCGGACTAATCGTAAATAACTCCCCCAAAGATAAGGGAATCTGAAGTTGATTCACCCTATTCAAAACTGCGTCCATTGCATTAGCTTGACCAGAAACTACTGGCCGCTCATACTGGACCTTTGATTTAACAACCTTGGCCCTGGGTACCTCTTGAGGTCCAACCGAGCCATCTTCACCCCCCATTATAACATCTTCACTTTCTATAACCCTAACTCCATCACCAGCTTCTTGCACTAATCCTGATCCATCGCTAGTCCTTCTTACACCCTCCATTGGGATGGGACCGCTAAAACTTGGTCTGGGTAGAGACGCCAACGGTACGTCCTCCTCAGAATCCGAATCATCCTCTGGCATAGGCTCACCATTTAAATCAAACTTGCCATAACTAGGGGGCCCCATATCAGCAATCCCCTTCTGCATTTTATATAATTCGTCCTTAGAGTAAGGGTTCAATTTGTTGGCGGCAGTTTGAGCGCTAGAATTCTTGTCCTTAGAGTAAGGGTTCACTTTGTTATTGGCCTTGCCAGGATTAGCCCTCAATTGGCTCTGAATGCTACTTTTCGCCTTAGTAGCAGCTGCTCTTCTAGCAGCATTAACATTGTTTTCGCCAGCCATACAGCTACCCTCCACCTGGGCAACCGTCGCCAGCTCTAAACCACCAAAAGAAGTAGAAAATGTGGCTTTACTGACCTCTTTCTCTTTACCCTTGTCAGCTTTTCCACCATTACCATTACCATTTTTGCCACTCTTGGCATTAACATCTTCATCCGTCACCTCTTCAAATCTGGCTCTCCTTTCAGCCGTTAAACTTCTTCTGACCAAATCAGAAGGAGACTGTCCATCACTGGGCTTGATGAACGAACCATCAGGAAATTTATAAACTTTACCATCAAATAAAACTCGCCCAGCATCCATATCCTTATCAAGAGCAAAACAAACTGTTGCTCTGTGCCCCCTCCTATTACAATAGGAGCACACCTTTGGCTCATCGTAGCCACCTCTATAACAGCTACCACCATTCCCACCATTTCTCCCATTGCCTGGGAAGCGGTTACCATTATTATTGCCATTATAATTTCGACACTCATAACCTCTGGATTGATAAGAAGTCGACGTCAACGAAGAAGTGATTGGGGCCTTGTTAGCCTTCTGGGTTTCTTGAACAAATATTTTTAACTGTTTAGTTAAATCGGCCAAATGATTGACCATCTTATTATCTACATTGCCCTCCACTTTAGCAGCAGTTAATCCCATTTGTGCCTTCTTGGCCTCCTGGGCTTTGACCATAATATCGTTGTTTTTGGCCAAAACTTCGCTAACCTTGCTAACATATTGAGTGCATGACTCTTGATATTTGTCCAACGCCAATAACTTTAGATGGGCTTGAATGTTGTCCTTGATAACCTCCAGAGCCGGAAGTTTCTGCTCACCATTAGGCAGTTCCTTCATCAAATCTTTTCTTGAAAGATCCTTCAAGACGTCCATTCAAATATCCCTGCTGCATGCTGTCCAAAACAAATCTTTTGCTTGGTTCTCATGCACTAACTCGTCCACCAGTATGAGATATTCCACCACTTCATCAAACTGAACACAGAGCTTTTTGAAGTCAGCCATAGAAGAAACTCCACCTTTTGCTTGCCAGTCTCCAACAATTTTATTGAGGTCCATCATAGTAAACCTAACACCCCATCTATCAACCATAGCTTTAGAAAGCTTAACCCAATCCTTGTCCTTGAATGCCTGCATAGCAATAACCTCTTTTTCCACCTCCCTATCAGCAATAAAAAACCTAACTTGCTTCACCATATCCACATGAAAAGCACCATCAACAGCAGCAGCAGCTTCATACCTGCTAATGAACCATTTAACCTCCTCCCCATCAAACTTTGGGCCATCCCAAGAAACAATTCTAACTGAGGGAGTAAGAGGGTTAGAAGATCCAGAAGCAACAGCAGAAGAAGACATCCCAATAAGTAATGAAAAGCGTTAACAATCGATAAAATAACAAGCCTCTTTCAGGCCAATAACAAAAATCCAATTAGAGTTCCTGAAAATAAGCCTCTTGCAGGCTAATAACGTTCTTGATCCAAGTAAGTCTTTTAAAGAAAGCTAGAGAAATCGAACCCCATGTTGGGCGCCAACTATGGTAAGGTAAACTCTTACAGTCGCCTTGCTGTAAGCAGAATCCGGAGGAGATATGTGGATTTAGTGGAAAACCCCGTCCTTCCAATAAAAATAACAAAATGAGAATTCTAAATCACTAAGCTAACCAGTCTACTTAGATCTGATTGATAAAAATAATGAAACTCTAAAATAATTAACGCTTATTGAGATTTAAAGAGAGTGGCTGTTGATAAAAGAAATACTGATAACAACAATTAAGGTGTACCAGTGAAAGATCTGAAAGATTGACTTTTATGTTTTTATTATAATTTGAATTTTTATGAGACAGCAATAATCAAGTCCCAGCGATGAAGACCTTTCTAAAGATACCCTGTATGAAGTGTGTTTTAAATTGTTGAGTAGTATTTCTAAAATGTTATATAAAATATAAATTTATAAGGGTATTACAATTTATTTAATTTGTTGAGTAATAAAAAATGAGACCGTGGTGGTCAATGATTAAGCTGTATGATGTGTCCCCCCCCCTCAATTTCGAGTTTGAGAAGCGCTTAAGTATTCCTAGTCACGTGCCTAATTTTTCCCCTCCAGAGCTCTTCCAGAGTCAATCCAGAGCCTGTACGGAGTCAAAGCGGAGTCCGTACGGAGTCCGTCCGGACTTCCGGACTCAATTATAACCTTAAAACTATAATAAAAAATCTAGAAACATTACACATAATAGAGCTACTTCCCCTTTACATACCACACTGATTTTCGTAGTCTGCGCAGCTCTAATTACCCCGTGAAAATTCATCAAAGTTATGTAATTTTTGAAAACGTAAATATTTCTATAAAACTTTAAAATTCATTTAAAAAATATAGGAAAAATAGTAAAAATTCTGGGAAAATTTCCCAAGGTTCTTGAGTGACTTGACTTGATACTTATAAATTTTTCAGACCGTAATAATAAGTTTTCTCCGTAAAATAAATTGTATTTGTGTAGGCATTCGCTCGTGACCAATTTCTTCATATTTTAAACTCCAATAAATTAAATAAAACCCTTTTATAAAAAATAATAACGCCAATCTTGCACGCCGTAATAACTCCATTTACGTACTTAGGTGCCATACTAAACTTTAGGCTACCACACCGGAATGTAAGAAGAGAAAATGCTCCCACTGCCAGATTAAAGATTCTTTTTTATTTTTGTTTTTGTTATTTCTTTTATGTTAGATTTTTTATATAATGAAATATGTTTTTCTTTCATTTTAATTTTTATAGTACTATAAAATATTGTTAAGGGTGATTCTCACTGGTGGTCTCTCATCATTTTTACAAATTGGAGGGAAACCATACAGTGATCATTATCATAAAAATTTATTTTTCTAAACTTTCATTTATTAATTTTGTATTTTAAATTTCTCAAAATTGTGTAACCACATCAAGTTGAACTTAGATGTGGGTATGATGTCAAGGGTACAGCTCATCAATTGGCCGGGGGGCATCTATTAAATTTTATTTTACATTTCATAAATTTTGTATTTCAAATTCATTTCTTATTTTTTTAAAAAAAATTAAATTTTAAATTTTATTTCATAACAATCTTTTATAACCTTTTATTATTTTCATCATTAAAAAATCAAAAAAAATAAAAAAAAATAAAAAAAAAATAAAAAAAGAAAAAAAATAATAATAATAAAATAAAAAATAAAAAAATAAAATAAGTATATAAACATACAATTATTTTATTTTATTTTATTTTATTTTTTAAATTTTGTTAAATTTAATTTACAATTTTCTTTTGTTTAATTTCTTTTATAGTATATTTTATATAGGAAAAAGAGTCAAGAGGAGCTTGAGCAAAATTGGATCCTACTTCAAAATGCTTAGTCTTCCAAGACTTTAAAATTGCTTCTTTTCAATACTTTATTTAAGTTCTTATTTGTATTCAATATCTTTTAGTCCACTAAGACTTTAAACTGAATAGTTTTTACAATTTTATTTCAAGAATTTGGTTTCTCATTGGATCTGTTACTCCACTAAGACTTTAAACTGGATTGTTTTTACAATTTTATTTCAAGAATTTGGTTTCTCATTGGATCTTTAGTCCTCTAAGACTTTAAACTGGCTGTTTATGATTTTATTTCAAGATATTATGTTAGTCCTCCAAGACTTTAAACTGGCTAATTTTCAAGGACGTTCAAAATTTTATGGATATTTTTTCAGAAAGGTTTAGGATAGTAGTTGGAACTGGCTATTGATTAAATGTTTGGTCCACCAAGACTTTAAACTGGAATGTCAATCTATTTGGTGAAATTTGTGGTTCTTTAACATGGTCTAAAAGTTTAAAATTAAATATTGGAAGACTGGCTAAAAGTATTTTGTAAAGGTTTCTGAATAGCAAATGGATGAAAATTGTGATGAAGGAATCAGAAGTCAGGTTTGTAGTTGAATTTATTATTGTTTTATTTGAGAGCCTCATTTTTATACTGTTTGGTGGAAGCTTGGAGGACCTCATAGAAAGATTGGAATCAAAGAATTTGGCTCAGTGGGGGGACCTATGAGAATGGAATCAAGTGTATTCGGCTCATTAGGGAGATCCACTCTTTCATGCTGTGACATAGTGGGAAGACTGGTATATGGGAGTGTGAAGGGATTCAAACTTTGCTCTCAGCAGTGTAATCATCATAAAATTTTATTATTATTATTATTATGATTTATATCAAGAGCTGGAGAGGAAGACAAACAGTTTAAACTTTTATATGACCAGCTAGAACAATGTTCATCAAAATAAACTAATTAGAATGCTTAATTGGTTGGAATGGGGACATTCCTTATTGGAGGGATAATGTGGCATTCTAAATCTGGGTAGGCCACTTAGGTGAAAATTTGATTTGAACTTGGTTGGAAGAAAATCATGGTGTTACCAGGTGTTAATTTGATTGAAGGGAGTTAACTGGATTTTTTTGGGTTGATTTTTGGTATTTTGGAATGGTTATATGTGGTATTTCTTTTGTGATTTGATGGTTTTATGGATTTTTATTTTTGGTCAATGAAGTGTGCTCTTGGAATGGCCACTTTTTTTCTGGTGCACTCTGGTGTGCTCTGGTGTGCTCCGGTTTGCTCCGGTGATTTTCTGGTGCAAAAGCAAAGTGTACTGGAAAAATTCTGTCATTGTGGCCAAGTTTGGTCATGGTGACAAAATTAACTCACTGTGGGAAATTTAGCTCACTCTGGCCAAATTTTCTCGTCATGGAAAAATTAGCTCATTATGGCAAAAAGAGCTCATTGTGATAAAATTAGCTCACAATAGGAAAGTCTGATCACCAGTGCAAAGTTTGGTCACTGCAGAAAAGTCTGGGCACTGTGGTAAAGTTTGGTCACTGCAGAAAAGTCTGGGCACTGTGGTAAAGTTTGGTCACTGTAGAAAATTCTGATCACCAGTGCAGAGCTTTGTCACTGTAGAAAAGTCTGATCACCAGTGTAAATTTTGGTCACTGAAGAAAAGTTTGGCTATTGTGGCAAAATTTGGTTAGAATTGTTTATGCTTGTTAGATCAATAGTTTATTGTAGATCCTATGCATGTAGGGTATTGTTGGAAAGTTCTGGAGTAGGAGAATCAGATAGAAGAAGAAGAATCTTAGTCTTCTACATGTTTTTGTCTTTTAGTTTCGATATTGAGAGTCTTTTTGGATTATTAACAATATTTAACATATAACAAAAATTTTAATAAAAAATATCAATATTTAGGGTATCATTGGATAGCTCTCATCCAGGGTGACTCAAATATATTAATTTTCTTATAAAATTCATAAAATATAAATATAATTTACTACACTCTTTAATTTTGGTGGGAAGCTGGTTAAATCTGGGGCAGACCATTAATAAGGCACCTTTGAACAGATCATCCCAAGGTTAGTTTCTGGGGTACTTTACTGTACTTTAAAGTATTTGGGGCATGTGTTTCAGCTTGTTCTACGTATTTTCTGTGACTAGTATCAGTGTAATCTGGTATTAGGTATTTTTTTGGGGGGTGTAATCATTGATTGCACTTAGATTTTTATTATATATAGGTTTTCAATGCTTTCAAAGTTTTTCAATCAGGATTTCATCTATTCCACTCTTCAAGTCGATCTTTAAGCTTAGTTAATTGAATCTTACGTTTACTTAGAGGGACAGGGATTTCTTTTTGTTTTTCCAACTCCTCCGGATTCTGCTTACAGCAAGGTGACTGTAAGAGTCTACTCTACACCACTTCTAGGCGGGCCACCCAATGCGGGTGGCCGCCTGCCTTGGTTATAGAAGGCTGGGGAGGGTTTCCAGAGGGTTTTTATTCAATTTGGATATCAAAACTGCCGAATTTGCTGCGGTGCATGGGTTTTTTAGAGGGTGGTATGTGTGAACATACTAAAGAAGAAGACAGTTTGTGGAAAACTTAATTATCATACATCTATCCAGTAGTGATATCATTGTTTCTCACTCAGTTTTCACTGTTTTTTGGCAACAATTGGCTGTGTTTGTTTCAAGAGTAGTTCTTCTTTTAACTCAACTTTTGTAACCGGTTTCTCTGGTGTATCTTTGAAACCTGCATCAAGTATTATTTCTGTTTTCTGTGCAACTAGTGCACAGTGTTCTGTTTTTCTGGTGTGGATCTTTCTGCATTTCAGCTTTCTGGTTCATTGGTCTGTGGTCTATTTAGGCTACTTTCTTGACTTGTTAAGAAGTCAAGAAGTGTGTTGGAAGGGGTATAGTAAATGCCTCTAATTTGCTGTAGCAAATAAATCTCACCTGGTATTTCTCAAAGAGGCAGGGGTTTTTCTCTCCAGTTTTACTCCAACTCCCTTGTTCAAGGACTATAGCTAGTAATATAGGTTTGTCTACACCATTTCATATACTTGTATTAGCACTGAACTTTTGTAGGAAAACCTGTAGGGCAAGGAAACATAGGAAAGGGGCGCTGAAAATAAAAATGTATATAATACTCACTTGTAAATAGTAGAGGTGTGTGTGGGGGGTTGAGATTAGTAATTATTAGAACAATAGAAATATTTTATTTTTTGTATATATTGGGCCTGCATACCAAAAGTAGCACTATTGAGTGTTTTTATTGCTACAGTAAGGATATTATTCAATAGAGTGCTTCAAGAGGGAGTGACTAAGAATGCTAGTGCTTACTGAGAATAGATCTAGCAAACAGCTTGATTGCTCATATTCAAATATATTCATATTTTATTTCTTTTATTAATTGTCATTCCATCTCCACAACCAGAATAAATAACAAGACTTACAATACATGCTTTCACTGTCTTTAAATATTAGAGTGGCAGGCACTTATTTTTAGAGTTACATTTAGGAAGGAGAAACAACCCATCTCTGAATTGTGTCTATAGCTTATTATTATAGAACTCTATCTTGTCTACAACATATGAGAAGTTTTGGCTAGATTTGAAAGCATAGTGGTTTTTAATTTGAGTCCATAATTCAGTGGGTTGGACAGTGTCATTGTCCAGGAAGAATTTGTGTTGATTTTCCCAATCCACATAAATTTTAATAATGATGTTGGTTTGCCGTTGTTTGATTTTGAAGATGGAGAGTAATTCAGGATCAGTGGGGATGGTGCAATTCTCATCAAGGAACTGGTCCAAGTTTCAAACAGTGAGAGAATACTTCAGGTCAGTCTTCCGGGTACAACATTTAGTTTTTCAATGCCTTTAATTTTGGAAAAATTGGAAGACTCCTGTAAGTAAAAGAAATTGGGTACAGAGGGTTAAGGCATGACGGTATGAGAAGATGACAATGATGAGAATTGAGAAGAGGTGCCGCGGGAATTGGGAGTTTCCAGTTTTAATTAAGCAGCTGGGGCACTGGGACCATAACCCTGATGAACAATAGTGACAGGTAAATAAGGACTCAAATAATAATGATGGACTTGGGACAAGGTGGACAGTGGACTAAGGAATAAGGACAAGAAAGTTTACCTGATGAACAATAGTGACAGGTAAATAAGGACTCAAATAATAATGATGGACTTGGGACAAGGTGGACAGTGGACTAAGGAATAAGGAAAAGAAAGTTTACCTGATGAACAATAGTGACAGGTAAATAAGGACTCAAATAATAATGATGGACTTGGGTCAAGGTGGACAGTGGACTAAGGAATAAGCAAAAGACTAAAGTATGAAATAGAAGAAGGATATGTGTGTTAATAAGTAAATAAAAAAAATAAAAAAAAATAAAAAAAATAAAGGAAGGAAGAAGGTGGATTCATTGCTGTTAAAGAGCAGACATACAAGTTTACCTGATGAACAATAGTGACAGGTAAATAAGGACTAAAATAACAATGATGGACTCCGGACAAGGTGGACAGTGGACTAAGGAAATAGCAAAAGACTTAAGTAGTAAATAGAAGAAGGATATGTGTGTTAATAGGGGGTATCAAAGTTGGAAATTTGTAATTCTTTAAAAGGTATTTCACTACATAAAAAGAAAGCCACAAACTTGACATTATTTATTAGTAAAAAGTTATTTTTGGAGCACAATATGGCATACTTTAAAAAATAATCATGGTTGATTTGGTGGAGAAAAGAGGTATTTTGAAATGGAAGATTTCTAACTTTGATACCCCCTAATAATTGAATAAAGAAAAAGTAAAAATAAAATAAAATAAATAAATAAAGGAAGAAAGTGGATGCTGGAATGGTATGATTTCGGCATCCTAACATAGTGCTGCTCTATCACAATGTTAGGTTAATGGCAATAAGTCAGTTAAACATTTGCGTAAAAATCAAGTCTATGTATATGCTTAGTTAAGGTTTATAGAATAAAGGTAAGAAAATTTAAGGTAGCTAAGTAAGTATCGAGTATATATTAACAATATTCTACTTTTTTAAAAGGCGGGATAGGAGAGAGCCACGTTTAATGTTAGCTTTCCATTCAAATGGCAAAAAGCCAAGTTAGTTGAACCTACCCCACTATTTTATCAAATACTCTCTCTTTTGAGCTCTTTCACTATTCCTCACCTCGACATAGAAGGGCAATTTGACTGATTGGCCTTGTGTCCAAGTTTCTTGGTTGGCGTAAATCTCCCCGGGAGCAAGTTCTCTCCAGTGGCGTTGGCCTCCAAACCTTTCTGTTAGTGAAATTATTTTATACGTGTCTTCAGATTGATTGTGAAATTTCCAGGCACCACCATCGGCCTCATCCTTACTATCGGTTGGGTTAACCGGGAGAATGCAGCACTCCACCCCGTTGACCACTTTTTTTTCCTCTGATATTTCGACACGTTGAGTAACAGCTTCTATATTCAGGAGCGCAATTAAACAAGCACCCGCAGTCCAAAATTTGATCATCCAAGTTCGATGTGTCAAGAGCATAATGAAAGTAGATTTTTTTTAGAGAATTAAAGATACTAATTGGACAACGTTGCAAATTCGATGATTGAAATTATGTGCTTGTGAAATGCTGCAAAACGACGAATTTATATATTTCTGGAAAGGCTTTTCACTTTTTCAGGAAACTTCACTACATCTTTGTCAGAAACAAGGCAACCCATCCCGAAACATTTGCAGGTGCGACTAACTGGCCAACCTGGCAAGTTCACGCTGTTTTCAACCTGACTTCGCAGGATAAGAAATGGTGGTTTCATTAATGAGGCACCCATAAGGACTTTTTAGTGTGCCCCTCCTTATTTTTGGGGTTGATTCTTTAGTTTCTTTAACCCTTTTAGTAAAAGTCTGCTTGTGTAAATGCCTTGAAATGAGTATTGTAAAAAGAAGGCACGGAGGGTTTCAACTAAAACTTTCCGTTACCACTCATGTAAAATAAATTCCACTAATAATAATAATAATAATAATAATAATAATAATAATCAAGCAACAAGAAGTTGAATAACACACAGTGTGCGAAAACGTGTGGATTAACAAAAACCCACCTTAGGGGGTGTCAATGTTAACAAATCAGCAATTAATTTT
This sequence comes from Hemileia vastatrix, assembly GCA_030280995.1. Taxonomy (NCBI): domain Eukaryota; kingdom Fungi; phylum Basidiomycota; class Pucciniomycetes; order Pucciniales; family Zaghouaniaceae; genus Hemileia; species Hemileia vastatrix. Next base: position 26,822,457 of record JASXTE010000013.1, read on the forward strand.
GATCAAGTCAGCACTTAATTAATTTTCTACTTGTAAATTACAATAAAACCAACACATGTGTATTTTCAAACCGAAATGACATGCTGTTTTTAGTTAAACCACTCCATCTTCACAAGAAAATTTTGCTTCATTGTATCTAAAGTAGCCCATTTATTTTAAAAACTAGAGGTTGTTATGTAACGGCTGATTTGGGTTGAAACCGGCACTTAAATTAAGTGCTGATTTGCTAACTGCGACACCCCCTATTAACACTGCAGGCAAAACAGTGTCACGTTGGTGTCACTACATGTTTCGCCATGGGGCGCAACAATTACGCAACAGTTGTGCAACAGTTACGAAACAATTGTTTTTGCACCTAAAACCCACCTAAGACCTTTAAGTGCCAAAAAAAATTGTTACTTAACTGTTGCTTAATCGTTGCGCCATTGTTGCGCCCCAAGATGAAACCAACCTACCTTTATCGGCCTAAGTACAAGTTGTGTTTTCCATCATATTAGTTCTTCCCCTATTGCACAGTTTAGCGTTGTTCTCCTTTCGCTACGCACCAAGTAAGATATTCCCGATAGGGGTATTCACTACGCACCAAGTAAGATATCCCTGATGGGGATATCCAGCGCGAGTTAGGGATATTTTAGGGGGGGACATAAGGTCAGAAAAATAAATGTAAGAAAAGTAAGTGCAAAAAAAATAAGTGCGAGAAACGTAAGTGTAAAAAAAATCATTTGCGACCATGAGAATTTTTTTTCAAAAAAAAATTTGTGAAAAAACAGAAAAAAATTAAAAATGAAATAAAAAAATCATTTTTTCGGAGAAAAAAAAATTAAAAACATAGATTCCCATGGCTGCAGAATATTTTTCTTACACTTATTTTTCTCACAAATTTTTTTTGCACATATTTTCCTTACACATTTTTCTCGCACATATTTTTCTGACACATATTTTTCTATCCTTATGTCCCTCCCTAAAATATCCCCAACTCGCGCTGGATATCCCCATCAGGGATATCTCACTTGGTGCGTAGTGATTCATGGCGAGTTGGGGATATTCTAAGGAGGGACATAAAGATAGAAAAATAAGTTTAAGAAAAATAAGTGCGAGAAAAATAAGTGTACGAAAAAAAAGTGTGAGAAAAAAAGAGTAAGAAAAATATTTTGCAACATTAGGATTTTCGTTTTATAATTTATTTTTCTTAAAAAATATTTTATTTTATTTGGTTTTTTTCTGATTTATTACTTTTTTTTTTTTTAAAAAAAAAATAATTCTCATTATTACAAAATATATTTCTTACACTTATTTTCCTAGCATTTACTTTTCTTACATTTTTTTCTGACCTTATGTCACTCCCTACAATATCACCAACATGTGCATGGATATCCCCATCGGTAATATTTTAATTGGTGCATAGTGTTTTCTACCCATTTGTAATTACTTACATTACGCGCCAACTAAGATATCCCCGATGGAGATATCCAGCGCGTGTTGGAAATATTGCAGGGAGGGACATAACCCTACGCCCAAAGTGAAACATACCCAATAGGTATATTTTAGGATAGTTGGGTATATTTATGATTTTTTTTCATACCTTTTTTGGTCGCGTTGAAAAAAAACTCTCACAAAAAAAAACTGCATTTTTTTCAAATAGCAGCAAAAATGACAAAAATTAAATAAAAAGATTATCAGAAGTAAAAATCAGCCTTAAAAATATGAAGTCAACCCCAAACTGCTAAACATATGTCCTTCGGCTTACCATTTCACATCCTCATCTTCCTGTCAATAAAACTACTCAACCTGCAAGATATTCTTGATGAAGATATTTAAGTGTGTGTTAGAGAAATTCTAGGGAAGGAAATATAGAAAGAAAAATAAGGAAGATAAAAAAAAGTTTAAGAAAATTATGAATAAGAATATTTTCAAGCCAGGATGATTTTAATTAACATTATATTTCTTTTAAAAAAATTTTTTCTTTTTCTTTCTATCTTCTTCTTTTTATTCGTTTTTTTAAATATCTTCTTCTTTCTTTCTTTTTTTATTTTAATTTGATTTCATTTTTGTCTATTTTTCATTTTTTTCCTTTTTTTCCTTTTTTTTCTATTTTATGTTTTTTTTCATCTTTTAATTTTTTTAAATTTTTTAAATTTTTTATTTATTATATATATATATTTTTATATTTTTATATTATTTTATATTTATTTTTATTTATTTTATTTTTTTGAATCTTTTTTATATTTTTTATATTTTTATATATTGTACATTCTATTTTTTCTTTTTTTTTCTTTTTTTTTCTTTTTTCTTTTTCTTTTTTTTCTTTTTCTTTTTTTACTTTTTGATTTTCTTTTTTTACTTTTTTTTACTTTTTTTACTTTTTTTTTCTTTTTTTTCATTTTTTTCATTTTTTTCATTTTTTTCATTTTTTTTCATTTTTTTCATTTTTTATTCTTTTCATTCTTTTTATTCTTTTATTCTTTTTTTTCTTTTTTTTCTTTTTTTTCTTTTTTTTCTTTTTTTCTTTTTTTTCATTTTTTTTCATTTTTTACGTTTTTTCTTCTTTTTCTGCTTTTGCTTCTTTTTTTAATTTTTTTAATTTTTTCATTTTTTTTCTGTTTTTTTCATTTTTTCATTTTTTCATTTTTTCATTTTTTCATTTTTGCATTTTTGCAATTTTTATTTTTTTATTTTTTTTCACTATTTATTTTTCACTTTAAACTTTTCATTTTTTCACTTTTTTTTTGTTTTTCATTTTTTTTTTTGCTTTTTTAATTTTTTTCATTTTATTTTCTTTATTTTTTTGTCTTTTTTTTGATTTTTATATATTTTTAATATTTTTAATATTTTTAAAAAAATTTCATATTTTTAGTATTATTCTTTTTATTTGTTTTTTTTAAAAAAATTTATTTCTTTTTTTTATCTTTTTTAATTTTATTTTGGCTTTTTTTTGTTTTTTTTTAATTTTTTAATTTTTTTTTTGATTTGTTTTAATTTTTTTAATTATTTACTTTTTAATCTTTTATTTGTTTCTTTGCTTTTAATTTTTTTTGTTGTTGTTTGTTTGTTTGTTTTTTTTTATTTCTTTTTTTCTTATTTTTTTTTTGCCTTTTTTTCTTTTTCTTCTTATTTTGGTTTTCATTTGATTCATTTTTTCATTTTTTTTCTATTCTAATTTGATGTTTATCTTATTTTTTCTTTTATTTGTTTTTATTTAATTTTTTTAATTTTCTTTTTTTTATCTTTTTTTAATTTTTTTAATTTTTTAATTTTTGTCAAGTGGGCTTTCAAGTCTAGAACGTTTTCCAGGGAGGTCCAAGGACGGCAACAATGGGTTTCAGAGGATTCAAACTTGGTATGTATATTATTATCTTTTAAAGATTATTTACTCAAATAACAAGAGGTAAAGAGGTAGATTACTATTATATTTAAAAGTTTAGAATCACAGTTTTAATGTAAATACTAAAACAATAATTGATAATAATAAATAGTTTTTTTTGTATGTAATTATAATAAAGTAAATAAGTAAGGAATGTCTTGAAAAGTACAAAAAGTGAGGGCCTTTTATAGGCAAACATAAGGGAAAGAAAGACATGGAATATACACCATCTACTGCAAGGGTGAGTGAAAGAAGCTGACTAAGAAGGAGCATATATATGACATAATAAAAAATAAATAAATTGGTACATCAACAAGGGCATCATTTTCATTGGTAATAAAGTATGAGTTCCCTTAGACTGTCACAATTAATACAACACATTTTAGTTAATTATATTGATTTCACGGAAATGAAGATCTCTCAATGAAGTAATATAATATTTTTAAGGTTTTTTATTATAATTTTATTATTAATTATTATTCCCAATCAACTGCATTATTGAGCACGGTGTTAGGGAGTAAAAATGTATGGGAAACTTACTTAAATTAATTATTTACACTACTTAATATAATTAGCTTAGTTAGTTATAAGTAATACATAAGTAAATATTAAATAATTATTATTAATAAGAATTTTAAAAAAGGCATGGCTTCACCTCAGTAAAATAATTAATTATATTACAAGGTAAGTCTAGTAGCCTGGCTGACATTCCCTCACTTTAAAAAAAACAATAAAAAAATGCTATGATTTTTTCTTTTTATACTTTTTTAGTAGAGTAGGACGATTATATATCTCCTTCCCAGGTATCCAAGAATCATATTCAGATGATTTATTCTTGAATATCAATGAGTATTCTGTACCTTTTTCAGCAGTAACTATTCTGTCATTCAGAATTTTTTAAATTTCTGATGTTTCAGTGATTTCATATGGGGTTTTCTTTGGTCTTCCACTCCTTTTTGGAATTAAATCACTACTGGATGTGTAAGGTTTCAGAAGAGATATTGGAAAAACAGGATGTTTTCTGTCATATGGTTAATACAAAATAACCTCAACCGCATTATCTCCAATCATTCTTCTGACAATAAATGGACCAACAAATGGGTCTTTTAATTTGTTATTTACTTGTAAATTGAAGTGGACTGTAGAAATCAACACTTCATCACACTTTTTAAAAGTGTATTTTTAATGGGAGATCCCCCATTTCTTCTTCTAATATTCAAATGATTTTTCAATACATTTTTGAGCATGATTTCTTCAAAGTTGTTGCATTTGAAGAAAAGATTTTACACCAGGATGTATATCCAATTCATGTATTTTGTTATTGAGAATTTGGGCAGGAGTATTTAGAACATATACAAGCAAGAGCTCAAAAGGCTTTCTTTGAGTAACAGAATGAACAGTGCTATTATAGACAAATTCTAACCCAGGAAGTAAGGTAACCCAATCATGAGTGAATCTGTCATTATCTTTATACCCAAGGCCAAAAGACACAGTACCTTCTTATTATGTCCTCTAGAGTCTGAATCATTCTTTCAGCTAATCCATCAGTCTGAGGGTGATGGGCAGTAGATAGTTTCAGATCACAACCACAAACATCCATCAGAGACTGTCACCAGACGACCTACGCACAAGGTCAAGGGTGTTCCTGGAAGTGAGATGAAGGTAGTAATTTAGAAACTTCTTCAAAGCACAGAGGAAATTTTCAAGGAAGTGATTCAAAGATGACTTGAAGGAAGAGCTACTGCTTTGAGATATATTTGATAAGAATTCTAATATAATTTATAAGTAATATTAATATTCTTAAGATTTCACAAAGGGTTGGAAACTCAATAATCAATGATTTAAGTTTTAGAAATGATTACTGAGAAAAAATAAGGAAATGTAAAATAATAATGATTTAACCTGAAGCTTTACCACTACTAACTATATATATGTTTTATAATTTAATTCTAAAGGAATATCGAACCACAAACCAACCCCTTTTATATCCATTACTCCTCCTCGCATTGACCTCATACCCATCCATCATTCTGCATTCCACAGACATACAAAAAATACACCTGTAACACCTGGACCCTCCTCACTAACATCCGTTAACCCTTTAATCCTCCACTAACCATCCTGTACATGCTCACTACCCCTGTTAATAACCCACAGATACTTAATAAACCTTTTAGCAGAATATTACATTAACTACTGCACTGTGTGTCGCTTATCGAAGAAAAGACTAAACACACTATTGAGAGATTGACTAATTAAGATTTAAAGTTTAGACTAGCACGGTTGAGTAGTGAGTACACAAAGGAAATTCACATTTGCTATGTAGAATTGTTTTGTGCGCTTCGAGTATGGATTTAGACCTCTGTATTATTGATTTAATGAGCTGATTTTACCTCAAGTGTCACGTGGGGCGTTACAGATGCCTGGGTACAAAACGCGAGCTCTGATGAGCGTGAGACATATTCTTCCCACACTACTTTCTCTCAACTCTTCTTTTTAATTATTTTTTATTTATTTATGTTGTCTTGTCTTACCCCAACTCCCATGCCTCCACACCCCAAAGAGGATAGTGGAATCGTTACCCTGCAATACTTCCAAGCCTGCATGGTCTGTGAATCGATGGAATATTTTTTTGTCAAAAGCACGGCTACACGAGGTCCTCTCCAGAAATGTGAGTTTTGCCGCTGGAGACAGGTGACATGTGATGCCCTATCAAAAAACGCGGACATCAAATGATGGTTTACCAAAATTAAATATTGGGTAATCCCAAAGACCAAAGAGGTGGTTGAAGACATCTGGGACATATTGGTCGGGGAAAATTGTTTGGTGGAAGAGGTTGAGGAGGAGCTTGAAGATACCGTGGCAGCCTGGGTAACCCAGGCCACAGGTAAAAGACGAGGGGTGGAAGAGGAGGTAGATGAATTGGTTGAAGAGGATGAGGATGAAGTCCCTATCTTGAGGCAGACACCAAATAAGCGGCGGATGGTCATCGAAGATAATGAAGTGAAGAAGGAAGTGACAGTGTAGGTCACCCCGAAGTTATTTTAAGAGGCTGACCTGTTTTTTAAAGTAAGTCTGCTCTTTTTTTTATTTTTTTTATTTCGAAAATTTTGTTACTGATGAACGTATGTTTTTATAATTCAGATGTCATTGTGGAAGCTCCAATTGTGGAAGCGGAGCCATTGTTGCCAGTTGAGGAAAATAAACCAGTGATTGATTCGAGGGAGGACAACGAGGAAACTCTTGACCAGGTATTGTCAAAGAAACCTTGGCAGGGTTGAAGAGCTTTATTCATTGAAGATTTAAGTGGTGAGGTTGACAAGGTTATTGATGCTGCCTCCTTCTACGTGGCTGAAGAATTACTAGAGATTGGGGAAGTGGTACCGGTAGGAGAGGAGGAGGTATTTGAGAAATGCAGGAAGGAAATAAGGGTGGTATTGGAAAAAATTAAGAAATTGGTTTGGTAAAAAATACAGGAGAAAATTTGAAATTGAAAGAAAAAAGAAAGGAAGGAAAAAAAGTAGAAAGCAATTTGTGTATTTTTTTATTTATTTTACTTTGTTGTTTTAATTGAAATTTTAATATATATTTTATAAGATTTTGAAAAAGAAAAGAAATGGAAAGAGAAGAATATTTGAATAAAATTTTGTTTATAAATTTTGAAAGAAGAAAAGAAAAAATATTTAATTGAGAAAATTTTAGTTCAAGTTTTGAAAACAATTTAAGTAAGAAGAAAAAAAAATAGTTGATTGAAACAATTTTGTTTGAAATGAAAATTTGATGAGAGAAAAATTTGTTATTTGTGAAAGTTTAATTATTGAAGTTTTGAGGAATTTTTGTTATTTGGAAAGAAAGAAAAAAAAGTTTTTAAAAAAGAATTTGAAAGAAAGAAGTAATTTGTTCAAAGAATTTTAAAAGAGAGATTTAAAGGTTGAAGTGAATTTTGAGAATGATTGTTGTATTGAGTTCATAAAAAATTTTGATAGTTCAAAGAAAAAGAAATAAGGGAAAAGAAGAAAAGTTTGAAAGGAGAAAAGGAAGAAAATTAAAAGAATTATTGATTTTTAAGATTTTATTTTAATGAATTTTAAGACTTTATTTTTTTATTATGTTATTTTATTTTATTTTTTAATTTTAACTTTTTAATTTAATTTTATTTAATTTTAGTTTATTTTATTTTATTTTATTTAGTTTATTTATTTATTTTTAAAGAAGGTTGAAGAAAGCTTTTGAAAAGAAGAAAGAAGAAAAAAGAAAACAGAGTAAGGATTTTTTAGAAGAGAAGAAGTTTTAGAATTTTAAGAAAAGAAAAGAAATGATAAAGAAAAAGAGAAAAGAGAAGAGAAGAGAAAAAATAAAAGAGATTTATAAGGTTTTTGTTTTAAAGGATATTTAAGATGAAAAGCTTTTAGGAGTTCAGGGGCGTTAGAAACATTGATGGCTGGTTCCCAGGATGTTTTGTCTGAGTCATCGAGGAAGCCTTCCCATTCCACGATGTATTGAAGTTTCCCTTTGCATATTCTTGAATCAAGGATATGGCTTACTTCCCACTCTAGATGGTCTTCTACTTTGACCGGTTCCGGAGGAGGTTGGTTCCTGCCCGGGTATGTTTCTTGAGCCAGTTCCAGGAGAGATATGTGGAAAACAGGGTGAATAGCCTGCCATTTAGGAGGTAGTTTGAGTTGAAATGCAGTTTTAGATACTTAAGAGTCGATTTCAAATGGTCCCAAGCACCTTTCGGCCATTTACTTTGATGGTGGAGCTGTTCAAATTTTTTGTGCATCAAGCCATACTTTATCGCCTGGTTTAAAGGAAGGAGCAAATTATTGATGTTTGTTGGACTTTTCCTTATACCTTCAAATTGCTAATTCCAAGTTTGATTTAAATTCTTCTTGGAGTCATGATATGGTTCAAAGATAATGTTCCACAGGATGACTAGTTCCTACATGGATTGAGTTGAATTGAGAATGTCTTCCATAAACAGTTTTGAAAGCAGATTGTTGTGTCAAAGAATGAGTCGAGTTATTATAGGCAAATTTGGCCAATGGTAACTATGTGGTCCAATCATCTTGTTGGTAACTGACATACATTCAAAGTTATTGTTTGAGGATTTGGTTGACCCTTTCCGTTTGCCCATCAGATTCAGGATGATAGGCCGTGAAGAGATTCCTCGTGATATTGAGTTGTTGATCCAATTGAGTCCAGAATGTGGATACAAAAAATGAGCCTCTATCTGAAATAATATCATTAGGTAAGACATGTTTGGAAAATACATATTCTAGAAACAATTTTGACAAATCTTCTGCTGTAGCAGTAGTATTGGTTTTAATGAAAATAGATATTTTTGAAAATCTATCTACTATTACTAATATAGAATCAAAATTATTAGAAAGAGGAAGCTGAGAAATAAAACCATCAATAAAGATTCCCAAGTTTTTGAGGGAATAAGAAGTGGTTGAAGCAAACCATGCTTCCAGTGACAGGGAGCCTTATTCCTATTACATTCGTAACAAGATCTTATATAGGCCTCGATTTCTATGGTAATTCCTGGCCAGAAGAAATCCCTCGCTATTAAATAGTAGTTTTTATCAACCCCAAAATTACCAGCTAATGGAAAATCATGTCGACTATTGAAAATCCATAATTTTATTTCATCATTGTTGGGTATGACTACTCTGCCTTTGAAAACTAACAGACCTGATTCAATACTAAATCTTTTGGCCCCTTGCCTTGAGAGTATTTTGTCTTATAACCCAAGCATTAATTTTCCTTCAAATGAGATTTGAGGGTGTTGGATATTCGATTTTGAAAAGATTGAATTGTCATCAAATTAAGTTGAGGAGTCTTTAACATTGATTCGTTGAAAATTGATTTCACATTTTCTGGGTTCTTGTCAGAAAATGTGTCCCCCCACTGTGGGTAAATGTTGTCCCAACATGAAAGGATATCTGGGACAATGCAGTTCTTACCTGGGATTTAGGAAATAGAAAAAAGAAATTCAGACAGAAATTCAGCCCACCTGAATTGACACCTGGTTAACACTTTGGAAGATATAAAGTATTTCAAAGAATTATGGTCAGTCACAATTTGAAAAGGACTATCTAGGCTGAGAAGAAAAGAGCACCATTTTTTAAGAAAATGAATAATAGCTAAAAGCTCCTTGTCATGAATTTCATAATTTAATTCTGCCGCAATGAGTTTTCCTGACTCAAAAGCAACAGGATGAAACAATTTTTGTTTCAGTATTGAATTGAGAAATGACCCCTGAGATAGCATAATCGCTAGCTGCTGTCTCGACTATTGTCAAAGCAGAAGGATCAAAGTGTCAAAGAATTGGAGCTGTGGTTAACTCAGTCTTCAATGCTTTGAATTCCTTTCGTGCTGTAGAAGTAAAAACAAAAGGAATATATTTTCTAAGAAGAAAGGTAAGATTGGAAATAGTTTTAGAGTAATATTTAATAAATCTACTATAAAAATTGGAAAAACCCAAAAATACTTGGAGGGATTAAATGGTTTTGGTCTCAGGCCATTCCAGGATTTTTTGGACCCTTTTGTCATCCATGAATAAACCATCAGTGGAAAATGTAAACCCCAAAAAATCAATAGATTTAAGATGAAATTTGCATTTATTGTGCTTGGCGTAGAGACCATGATCTCGAAGGTGATTTAGAACCTTTCAAACATGATGAATATGTTCATCTAGTGTCTTTGAGAAAATTAAAATATTGTTGTAGACAATCCTATAGTACTAGCTATAGGCCTTGACCAAGGGAGTTGGAGAAAAACCAGAGAGAAAATTCCCTGTCCCTTTAAAAAAATAGAGTGAGATTTACTTGCTAAAGTAAGTTGGTTCCTGTTTTGCTAAAGCCCCTTTTCAACACATTTGACTGCTTGATGAGCCAAGAAAGTAGTCACCAGACAGACTACCAGACCAAAGAACTGAAATGTAGAACAATGTCTGCACCAGAGACAGCAAAGATACTTGATGTAGGCTGCAAATCCACACCAGAGACAGCAATAATACTTACTATAGCTTGCAAGACTATAACAGAGAAACAGTTGCCAAAGTTAAGTTAAATGAAGAACTCACTTGCAACAAACACAGCCAAATTGTGGCCAGAAAACAGTGAAAACTGATTGAGGAACAAGGATATCATCTCCGGATGGTTGTATGATAATTAAGGTTGCCCCAAACTGTCTTATTTACTATGTACACACAGACCACTATCTAAGAGCCCATGCGCACCCACGAATCTGGCGTCTGTACCCTCCAAATTGAATAAAAACCCTTCTGAGGGCTCCCCAACCTTCTAAAACAGAGGCGGGTGGGCTGCCCAATGTCAGAGGTGCTGCCTGAAGTGGCCCAGGCTCCCTGAAGCCAGAAAACCAATAAAAACAACTAATCTACTTAGAAAAATTAGCTACAACTACTAAAACCTTTAACACACGGAATTTCACTATAACAACATTGAGACATGAAATATAGAGAAAAATTAGCCCTATCCAATGGTACTAAGCACTTAACCCTAAGAATTAAGGTTAGCCCGTAAAACACGAAAAACAAAATTAAACAGCTATTATTTATAAATGAATGATGATTAAATGACCCCTTAAAACTTATAATATGAAAAATGTCTAGAAGACATAAAATATAGAGAAAAACCGGGGCTATCAAATGATTGTACCAACATACCCGCAGATCCAATATCCACGGATTAAAACCAGAAAAATACCCAATTCCTTAACAGATGTCAATAAAGACAAGCACAAACAGCGCCAAATCACACAACAAAGGCCCCTTCCAATGTTGGAAGACCACATCCACCCTCCAATTAAGAATCTCCACATTGTTTCTCCATCAAACCACCATGTTCAACCTTCTTCCCAAACATGCCTCTTAAATGGGTCCTTGCCAATACTGCATTGAAAATGATCTAATCTGCGCCATGACACCACCTGTCCATCCATACAGAACATCCTGCAATGTCTGCCAAATTAGAAAGAAGCCTTGCTACAGACCTGGTCCATTATCTTCTGCAACAGATTCAACTCCACCTCAACCTGGTCCATCTTCTACCAGCACCAAAAGATCTAGGCCATCCATCCTGATACCCAGATTAATCAAAAAGCTTCACCCTTCCCATAAGAGTGCCACAACCCATAAAACAACAAGTTACACCATCCCTGGTCCATCTGATGGTAAAGAACTTTCATTTCTTCCTTCAACTTTAAAACTGATGACTTCTCAGTTCCTCCATCTTCTGATAGTGATGATAACAATGTAGGATCCATTACACCACCAACACCAAACCACTTGCCCACTATCAAAGCCAAGTTCCAAAAACACACATCTCAACAGAAACAACTTCTGCTTCACTAATTCCAATCCAATCCTGCTAGAGATCCACAGGAAATTGAGAACAGAATACACCTCATTCACCAGTTCAAGGCTAATTCTGAACACTTCATTTCATCTCTTGATTCCCTCTGTAATTCCACTAGTACTTGAGCTTGATTCAGAAAAGAAAAATTGACCACACCCTCTATAGGATGTAAGCACAACAACCCTCAGTTTTAAGTCTAGGGGGGCCAACCTCATTTTATAGTCTTGAGGAACTCAAAAAACCCTCAGTTTAAAGTCTTGGGAGACTCAAAAACCTAAATCATAAACCCAGAACCAGAGATCAACCACATTAAGACACAGAGAAAAAACTAACATTCTAGGGTAATTTTAAATAGAGATGACAGGCCATCAATTACCCCCAAACTTGCCTTTGCTAAATTTGGAGGCTCCCCCTGTGGATACCCTCCACCAATCTTTCAAACCAAATCCAACAACAAAACCCATTCCTCAGTTTATAGTCTTGGGGGACTCAACCAAAAACAATCCTCAGTTTTAAGTCTTGGGGGACTAACACAGTGTTCAGTTTAAAGTCTTGACGGACTAGTCTTGATAAAATCTTGAAACCAGCCAGTTTAAAGTCTTGGAGGAATACCAGAAACCAGATTTCAGTTTAAAGTCTTGATAGACTGATATTGATAAAGTCTTGAAACCAGACAGTTTAAAGTCTTGGAGAACTAACAGAAAGCAGATTTAAGTTTAAAATCTTGATGGAATGATCTTGATACCATAGATTTTTCAGTTTAGAGTCTTGATGGACTAATCTTAATACCATAGATTTTTCAGTTTAGAGTCTTGATGGACTAACGTAATTTTGCATAAAATAGATGCAGCCAATTTCATACAGAACACCTCTACAGCCAACCCGCTGAACTTCCACCTTAACTTCATCATCTACCCATCACTGAAAAAAAATCTCCTTCCTATCTCTTTCCATCATCTTTTCTCACCACAGATCATGGCTTGATCTCCTGATGTTAACCCTTCTACTCTTCCTTGCTTCACTGATCCCAAGGACTATGCCTGAAAACAGTGCATCCACATGTGCAGACCTTGCACCCTCACTCTTCCAACTCCTGAAGCCAATTTTTACAACAGGGCTTGTGATTCTTGCTACTCAAAAAAGAAAAAATGTGACAGAGATGCCAACTACCCTATTCCTCCTCCTTCACCTTCTCATAAATACATCTCCAGATCCCCTACCAGATCCCCAGATCTTGGTCCTTCCTCTTCCTCTTTATCTTCAGCACCTTCCAGAAGATCCAGAAGCTCAGCTTCCAGAACTCTTCCCAAAAGACCAGCCTTATCTTCCCAAGAAACTGCTTTTATCTCTGCTAAATTAGCTCCAAAAGCTTCAAAATCAGCTCCTAGGCTTCTAGACCGCCTCACTAGACAGTGAAAATCAGGCTCAAAACCTCCAAAAACAACCAGGCAACAGCCAAATTCAATCAATCAACGAAAACAACTCTACCCAATCACCTCCCACTGCTCCCAGAGCAATGCAGCCAACCCTTACAAGGTCCAAAAACCCCAAATTTTCCCAAACTTCTAGGAGACCTGCCAGAGGACCCCAAGATGAAACCAGAGCACCCAACACTGCATCAAAGCAACAACTTCATCCCCAGTTAAGACAACAAAACTACACCTCTCCTCTGTCAGCCAAAAATTCTTCTGACAGTTCCATCCAGAAGAGATCAATCCGCTTCCAAATCACCCTCTCCTTCTCCATCTTTTAACAACCCTGGTACTCCATCACCAGCACCTCCTCCAGCTGAATCCAACAGAAATAACAACCACAACAACAACAACAATCCCGCTGCTCCAACTAGGCCCCAGGAACATCAGCCTCCTAGTACACCTTCTCAAAATCTTTCAAAGGAAGACCAAGAGAATCCATATCTTTTCCTGATTGATCCACCCACTATGACCATTCCAAAATCTTCAGAGATCCAAATTCTGGCTGCTTACAAATTTGATGAGCTTCCAATCTGTAAGTAACAAATTAATTCATCCCATTTCTTCAACAAAAATAATTACTGATCCAATTCTTCTTGTCTAGTTGGCACCCCTCCTCCTGAATCTACTATTGGAGTTGGCCAACCTCTAGAAACTTCTTTGACCATGGATTATGGAGAGATGAAAAAACACCTAAGCACCCTGTGTTCCAACATGCTAAGAGCCTTTGCCCTCCATAGATCTTTGAATGACTTTGAAAAATCCCTGAGAAAGAGCCTGTTGGACGACCACTGGAAGATGTCTAGGATCATTAAGCACACCTTCCAGCACTCCATTCCTGCCTATTCTTCTTCCTCCTCTGAACTTACCTCTAATCCAATTCCTGTCCATTACAATCCATATGATCTCTCCAGCAGGATGCACTTCAAAGAACACAGTGCTTCCTACAATCCCAACAAAAAACAAAAACGACATCACAATCCGGACCAGCCTCCAGAAGCTTTATCATCCAGACAATGAGCTCCTGCAGAAATATTATAAACATAATAATAATATAAAACAATTAATAAAAATGATTTCAGAATTTTTTTTTCAAATGGTATCCCCCAGCCAATTGATGAGCTGATCCCCTGATACCTTACCCACATCCAAGTGCACCTTGATGTGGAAACACAATTAAATATTTTAAATGATTAACAAAAAACAAAAAACAAAAAAAATTTAGAAATTGGAGAAGATAATAAAAATAATGAAACACAGATATAAATGAAATAAATAAAAAAAGAAAATAGCATTGCCTGGCCAATTGATGAGCCTTTCCCCACCAATGCTTGCCCACATCCAGGTAACCCTGATATGGTAACACCCTATATTTTTGATTTTATAATTGCGGTATAGATCTTATTGTTGCAGTTTTAAATAATGGATACAAACATCAATTCATCTTAGAAGTTCATTCATTTAATAAGAAAAAGGATGAAGTTTTTTGCCAGATTTCTGATTTAATTTCTACTCTCCATAAAATGCTTTGGTTGGACAACCCTCATCAAATAAAAATCTGATTTCTGGTGTCATGAATGGTTTTGGTTGGCAACCAGGATATGATAAAGGAGTTTCTTTTGGTGTTTAAATATCTTTTTTATTATAAGTAATTTTTAATTTTGGCATACACCATGCAATATGGGGGGCCTACTTGCTAGCAAGTCTGCAACCTTGAACCCTAATTCATATCTTTTTGATAACTTATTGAGGAAGTGATGAAACCATCATTAAGAAGTATTGAAATTACTTTGAACACATCTTGAAGCTCATGTGAACACTCATTGATGAGTAAATTTTTATCTGTTGAGAAAATGTTTAAATCACATTCTCAAAAATTGAAACAAAGTTTCATTTTAGAAAGTTGAATAAAATTTTCCAGTTGGTGTTTTCATCTTTTCAGATTATTTTTATATGAATGTTTTTTACCAAAAAAAAAAAGAAAATAAGGCAATGATGCTCAAAAAAAATAAAATAAAAAGGTGTAAAAAAGGTTTCTTACTCATAATACCTTCTCATTCCAAATATCCTTGTAATATATCATTTTTATCAATATTAAATACAGCCGGAGACTTTTATAATAGCTAATATACAAAAATGATTAGTGATATACAGTAAACATTCTAAATAATATGAGTAAATTTTGGTGAATGAATAATAATTAAGAGGATAAATAATTTGTACATACATTCAAATAACCAGGAAAAAAGTGAATATATGTTTAAATACTTGAAAATGCTTTTATCTCCTCACCCCTAACCCCCCTTATTCTAATCCACTTGGGAAATTATAGGCAAATTGCAACCCAGCCAGCATGTAAAATTTTTTGACAAGATTATCCTGATCTTGTGCTATGGAATTTAATCAATTTCTATCAAACTATTCTACCGTAAAAGTACCTTAACCAATTCAATGCTTCACCTTCTCCAAACTGCCTGATAAGCCCCTTTTGGAACAAATATACTTGAGAATGTGTCATCCTCTCCTGTATTTGTCACCAATAACAATTCTGTGCCTACTGAAACAGAAAAACAGCTTAAATATCCCTTTAACACTATAAATTTTATCTGTCACTCTCCCACTTCCCCCTTAGTTGGGGTATTTGTTTTTTTATCTGGTAGATTTTCAAATATTATTCCTCTCATGCAGTAATCCTTGATGCTGTGTTTTGCCTTCTTTTTTTGCTTCTTGTTATTTTAAAATGCCACTCTCATCATGTATTTACACTTAACTTCTCCATATAATTCATACCCCATGCTGGTTGAGATTGTATGAAATTCAAAGAAGATATGTGTGCTATAGGAAAAATTTAAATAAATAATTATAGTTAATCATTGACTTACCAATTTTTATCATAAATTCTACTCTAAGTCATTTTTTTCAATATTTTTTGTCATTTTTCAACCATTTTTGGGTTGCTAGTGTAAATTCTATTCTACTAAATCAGAAAAATTCATATAACTATAGTTAGAAATTGAAATGTAGGTGATTTGAATTGAATTGAGAAGTATTGAATATATTATTTAAAAATAAAGATTTAACTATTTTGCATAGATTTTTTTTGACAGAAAATTATGCATATCTAGATGCCAAATGTTTTTTGGTGTTATGGTCTTCCAACATTGGCAGAGGCCTTTGTTGGTCTGTTTGGCCCTGTTTTTTTATGTCTTAATTGAAATTGGTTGAGAAATTAGGTGTATTTTGGTTTTTATTCAGTGAATATTGGGACTGTGGGTATGTGGGTGCTACCATTGGATAGCCCCAGTTTTTCTCTATATTTGATATTGTGTTGATATTTTTCATATTCCACGTTTTAAGTAGAGCTAATTTGGCTCTATATTTAATTTTTCAATTTTGTCATAGCTTAATTTTGTGTTTTAAGGGTTTTAGTAGTTGTGGTAGAATTTTCTAAGTATTTTGGGCTTTATTGAGGGTTTTTAGTGGTTTTGTGGCTTCAGTGAGGTCTTGACGCCTCTAGGAGGGACGCCTGCCTTGGTTATAGAAGACTAGAGAGCATTTATAGAGGTTTTTTATTCAATTTAGCTGTCAAAGGGGCCAAATTTGTTGCTGTGCATGGATTTTTTGAGGGGTGGTCTGTGTGTACATACTGAGGAAGAGAGTTTGGGGCAACCTTAATTATCATACGACCATCTGATAGTTATATAATTATTTCTCACTCAGTTATCACTGTTTTTTGGCCACAATTGGCTGTGTTTGTTGCAAGGTTAGTTCTTCATTTAACTCAACTTTGGAAATTGGTTTATCTGGTGTAGCTTTGCAACCTGCATCATGTATTATTGCTGTTTTCTGTGCAACAAGTGCACAGTGTTTTGTTTTTCTGGTGTGGATCTTGCTGCATTTCAGGTTTGAGGTTCTTTTATTCTCAGTGGACTGCTAGTGGCTACTGTCTTGACTTGTTAAGCAGTCAAGAAGTGTCTTGGAAGGGGCAGTGTAACAGTCTCTAATTTGCTGTAGAAAATAAATCTCACCTGGTATTTCTCAAAGGGACAGGGGGTTTTCTCTCCAGTTTTACTCCAACACCCTTGGTCAAGGCCTATAGCTAGTACTATAGGATTTTCTACATTTTTGGAGGCCAAAGTTAGGTCTAAATTTTTAAGCTATTTTGACTTTCTGTTACTTGTGGACTCTCTTCTTTGGTTGAAGATTGGTTCTATGTAATCTATTGGAGCATGGCTTCTGGGCCCTCTTTTTCTAGTGGTGGTAGTGGCACTGTTTGTGCTGCCAAGGATGGTAATTCTCCTGTTTCTGTTAGTCCTCCTGTCAAGATAAAGTCCTGGAAGGGGCCTATTTCTATGGAGGAAGATGTGAAGTAGTTTCTGGAGCTGTTTGAGGCTTCTGGGGATTTGGATGGTGCTTCTCACTTGGAAATGGTGAAGCAAGTCATCTTATATATTGGTGAAAGGGCTCTGGTGAAGGAGGTTGCTTCTATAGAGGGTTATAGGAAAAAGGATTGGAAAAATTTGTGTCTGCAGATGACAGACATGTGAGGATCCAGGTACTCTATGGTGGATCTCAATATGATTGCAAGTGAATGGCAATCTTATGGAGGGGTGGACAACCTCCATACTTAAAGGAATTTTCTGGCTCAGTTGGAGCCGGTGGTGGATTATTTGATGTATATGCAGGAGTAGGAGAGTACTTACTCTGATAGGGACATTTTTTGGTCTGCTCTGGATAGGAATGTCAGGATTGATTCACAGAAGGAGTTGGAAAGGAAGGATAAGATGAAGATTCTTCCTAATGGGAATCAGGAATTTCCTGCTCATTCTGTGGTGAAGGAGTTTTGAAGGGTCATCTGAAACTTTTGGCAGTGGATTCTTGCCAAGAAGATAGCACCAAGCATGTTAGCAAGGTCAGTGAAGCTTTTGTTGAAGATGTGGAGGAATCTAGGAAGAAGGAGAGTTTGAGCAAGGAAATGGCTCCTGAGAAGCCTATAGAGGTTGAAAAAGTAATGGAGAAGTTGGCTGATCTGAAAAAACAGCTAGATATTTTTGTTCAGGAGGCTCAGCAGGCCAATAAGGCTCCTTCTCAGCCTAGATATTTTGAGAGGAGGGTTGGTAGGAGTGATCTTTGGGTCTGCACTTATTGCAGCAGGAAGGGCTACAAGTCCTATGATTTTTGGGCACTGAATAGGGAAGTGTTTGAAGGGAAGGTAGAATTTTATGGGAAATTGTTCAAGCTCCCAGATGGCTCTTTTGTGAAGCCTAATAATGGTCATGCTCCAGTAGAATTAGTAAGGAGAAGACATAATGTCAACTCAAGGAGGAAAAGGTTTGAAGATTTGCCTAATGAGGCTTCTTCTTCTGGTAAAGATGGAGATAATGGAATGGGAAAGGGAAAGGAGGTTAATAGACATTCATTTACATCTTACTTTGGTGGATTGGACACCACACAATATGGGGGGCGGACTTGCTAGCAAGTCCGCAACCTTGAACCCTAATTCATATCTTTTTGAGCACACATTGAGGAAGTGATGAAACCATCATGAAGAAGTATTGAATTTACTTTGAACACACCTTGAAGCTCATGTGAACACAAATGGGGCTACAAGGGCTGGAAAGGCTGGAGAGAGGGGTGAGGAAGGGTGTATGGGGTAGCGAAAAGGTTGGGAAAGAGTTGGAAGGGAAGATTAAGGGTTCCGAGGCATTTTAAATGAAGAAAAGGGTCTGGGAGAGGTTGAGAGGGGTGAAATGGGGATCAAAAGAGGATGGCATACAATGGGGCTGGGAGGATAGCAAAAGGCATGGGAAGGGAAGACAAGCATGTGTTGATAGAATTGAAAGGGATGGAGATTGGTGCAAACAGAGTGTGAAAATAGGAGGATGAACTCTGTTCTTCGGGCGAAGAACAGAGTTCACTTCCATAAAATATTAGCTGAAACATAGTTTTCAATTCTGTAAAAACAGTTGTAAGTAATAGAAAAAGTCACTGATTTTTTTTATATGTAATCTGAAATTTTTTAATAAAATTATTGTATTTAAGAATTGCAATATTGTCAATCAATTTTTATTGATCAAATTAATTTAATAAAGTATTATTTTAATAAGCTGTTTCAAAAAATACTTTGCATTGAGTAGACTCATGGAATGATTTTTTCTGGCTTCCATTCAGTTATCCTCACACTTTCACTATGTTTTCAATATAGATCCATTGTTATTTGTGTGATACTTCAAGTGAAAGTTCAGTATTACTTCAGTCTGAGTTCCATCTGATTTCCATCTGACTTCAAGTTGCGGACTTGCTAGCAAGTCCTCCCCCTATATTGCGTGGTGGGAGTTGTATTCTTGTGGTGGAAAGTCAAGAGGGGAATTTTTGGCTGATGTTTATGATGTGGGAGCAGGAAAGGTGGAAAAGCCTAGGAGTTGTTCTCAGGCCCAACCAAAGCCTAAGGCTTCAGAGGTGGATCCAAAGCTGAGTGCAGCTAGGAAGAAGTACAGAAAAGAGGAGCTGTATAAAATGCCAAAGGGTATAGCTGATATGGGTCCCCCTATTTATAGAGCATTGGACATGAATGGTGATCCAATGCCTACGGGTGTTGATTCTGAATCTGAGGAGGATGTCCCTTTGGCTTCATTTCCAAAGCCTGCTGGAGTTAGAGTCTCTTGTGAGTGATCTGGTTTGATTCCTGTTGATGGAAAATCAGTTGGTGGTTCTGGTCCTCAAAATCCTCTAGGACCAAGGTAGTGAAGCAAAGAGCTCACTTTGAGAGGCCAGTGGTTTCTGGCCAATTAAATCTTATTTATTCTGTCCTGGAGAGGATGAATCAGGGTTAGATTTCCCTTACTTATGGGGAGTTGTATGCTATCAGTCTTGGTTTGGCTGATAGGCAGAGAAAGTTGTTGACCAGGAGAAGGGTTTCTTCTGGGGAGGTAGAATACATTTGTGATTCTGCTGAAAAATTTGGTGAGGGGCTGGAAACTAATTTTTCTTCACCTCTGGGTTATGTCAATGTCACTCTGAATGGCAGGGAGGCTAGGTCATTGGTGGATTCAGGTTCTTAGATTCACCTGATTTTTTGTTTGACAAAACTAACCTGGGCCTTCCCATCAAAACAGGAATTGCTGAAAATTTAAAAGGTTTTGATGGCCATGTCACTGAATTGGCTGTGACATCTGAGTTTTTGAAGTTGGATGTTGCAGGAGTCTCCGGGAAAGTTTATTTTTATATTGCAAAAGGAACAATAATAGCTGATTTGTGTGGGCTATTATTGATGAATTCTCAAGCAAGAATTGGCTATAAATTTGATTTGGGAATCAGTTTGAAGCTGACTGGTGAAGATAAAAAGAGGCTTCACATGATTTTATCATCCCCTGAAGAGGATGGTTGGGAGACCAAGCCTGGTTTGTCTTCAATGTGCCAGTGAATGGATTGTTGTAGGAGAAGGAGAGAAGTGGGTGGTGCCTCTGGTTTCTTGGATTGTGGCTCAGGCTCTAGTAGGAGTCTGTCTTTTTTAGAGTGATGAGGGCTGATAACTCTAGTTCTAAAACCTCTCCCAATATGAGGAAATCCAAGGTTGTAGTAAGTCAGCTCCCTTGGAGATATACCAAGTGGATTTTAAAATTTATCTTTTTAATTTTTCTCTCCTCTGCAAGTATTCTTCAAGGTTTTAATCAAATATCTGTTCTCTCTCAAAATTCTCGAAATTCTCAATTATTTTTAATTCAAGTTCAAAAATAAAGATTGGTTATATATCTTTATTGAACTATATGCAAAAAAGATGTGGAGTGGTGAGATTGGGGTCTAAAAGTAATTCCTCCCAATTTTGCACCGCTAGGGTTTCTTCTACACCTTTAAAAAACATTACCTTGGCCACGTCTGTAAGAATTGGGGAAACCCCTGGTTATTTTTGTAGGATGGAAGAAAACTCAAGAAAAGAAAAGAAAAATTTCAAGATAACTGAAGAAAATCAAGAAAAAAATCTGAAGATAATCAAGAAAGTATACAAGAGTTTTTTTTGAGACAATTTTCAAGATCAATTTTTGGGCCTCCAGCATAAGGTTAAAATGCACAAAATTTTGAAGAAAAAATATCATCAAGATCAATTTTTGGGCCTTCAGCATGAGAATAAATTGAAAAATTTTAGAAGATGTGATTCTGATGATAAATTAAGATTTGATAATTTAGAAGATGGAAGTGAATATGAAGATGTGGAATTTCAGAAACGTTTTGGAATGGTGATATTGGGGAATAAAAGTAAGTCCTCCAAGTTTTGCACTGCTAGGGTTTCTTCTTCACCTTTCAAAGCCATTACCTTGGCCACACATGTGAGAAATGGGGAAACCCTTGGTTTTTGTTAAAGGTTTGGTGGTGAAGATGTCCTGTAGATCCTTCAAGTTGAAGGTGGAGCTGCAAAGTATTAAAAGGTAGCACAGAAGATTAGGCCTGTCAGTGAGCCTATGCCTGTAGGTTTGAATCCTCCTTTGAAGAGACCTCCTTTTTCAAGAGATCCTTACTGTACTCCTCTGGTGAATAATCCTCCTTATTTTATGGAAACTACTAGAGTTACTGTGAAAAGTTTGAAAGTCGTTAATTCTCGTCCTGATGGATAGTTGTCTGATGAGGAAAAGAATTTTTGTTGCATGTTATTGTGCTGAGGGAGAAAAAGGTGGAATTTGTTAAAGAGGAAAACGGTGTGTTGAAACAATCTTATAGGGAACCTTATTTGATTCCTGTGGTTTGTCACAAACCTTGGCTAATAAAATCAACTCCAATTCTAGCTGCTATCAGAGATAATTTTATAGAGATTGTAAGGGAAAGATTCAGGACTGGTTTATATTAAAAATCAACATCTAGTAACTCAAGTCCAGTTTTCTGTGTAAAGAAGCAGAATGGGAATCTGAGGGTGGTGAGTAATCTAAGATCCTTGAATAGATTCACTATCAAGTATGCCGGGATGCCGCCAAGTGCAGAGGATTTTGTGGAAGCTTTTGCTGGAAGGGTGTGTTATGGTTTGGGTGATATTATGGGTGGTTATGATGAAAGGGAGCTTCACATGGATTCATGTCCACTTACAACTTTTGAGACTCCTCTGGGAAGGTTTCGGCTCACTAGGTTGCCTCAAGGAGCAAATAATTCAGTTGCAAAATATCAAGGATAAATGGCTTAGATTTTACAGGATGAAGTTTCTACTCATGCTGGTATTTTTATTGTTGATGGTGGAATAAAAGGACCCTCCACTGATGATGGGAATGAGGTTCTGAAGGAGAACCCAGGTATAAGGAGGTTTTTTTGGGAATATGCAATTAATCTAGAGAGAGTATTGTTTATTATTGAAGAGGCTGGATTAACCATTTTAGGTCAAAGTTTTGTTGTTGTGTTCCTGCTCTGGAAATTTTGTGTCATGTGGTATTTAAAGAGGGAAGAATTATGGCAAAGAAAAAGGTTAAAAAAATTCAATGATGGCCAAAGCCTAAAAGTACTACTGAAGTCAGGGGATTTTTGTGGGTTTGTGTGTATGTCAGAATTTTTATTAAAGATTTTTCTTTGTTGGCTTCACCTTTAAGGAGGCTTACCAGGAAAGATGAAGAGTGGGTATGTACTGAAGAGTGTAAAGAGGCTTTTCAGAAGTTGAAGAAGGTGGTAGGTGACGATATTGTTCTTCACAAGCTGGATTATGGTGTGGGAGCTGGAAAAATATATCTGGCAGTGTACTCAATTTATATTGCTGCTGGTGCTTTTTTGTCTCAGGAAGATAAAAGTGAGAAGGTCAGGCCAGTAAGGTATGAGTCTGTGGTATTTAATGAGGTGGAATCTAGATATTCTCAACCTAGGTTGGAATTGTGTGGCGTAGCAAAAATTTTGAAGAAGCTGAAAACTTTTTTTGTGGGGGCAGAATTTTGAGCTGCAGGTGGATGCAAAATCTCTGGATAAAATGATCAACACACCTAGTCTTCCAAATGCTCCAATGGCTAGGTGGGTGGCATTTATTCATAATTCTTTATTTGACCTGGTACACATACCTGGAGAAACTTTTAGGATGCCTGATGGATTATCAAGGAGACCACCCAAACATGAAAATTCTGATTCTGAAGTATTTGATGAAGATGTCCCAGTGGCTAGGGCCAGCTTGAAGGGTTCTGATGATTTTTCTCTCCTCTCCCATGAGGCTAAACTTGAAGATTGTTGTCTCCTCCCCCAAGAGGTTAAAATGTCTGGTTCTCATCTTGATTCAGGTGATCAGGATGTTTTTGTTGATAAAGATAGGGCTGTTGTTTGAATTGGCTCAAAATTGGAAAATGGTGTTTTTGTTAGTGAATTGGATTCTCTTAAGATTCAGTGGAAGAAAACGGATGTACCAAAATTTAGGGTTTGGTGTCATGGTTGTGCTGGTAAAGTGGGTCATATGTACACTGGAGATTTTGATGACAGGTTGAAACCCTTGGATGTTGTTTTGTTGGACTTTGAAGATGAGACTTGGGGTCAGTCTGGATTTTATTATACTTGCTGAATATCTTTTAACCTTGGAGAGGCCAGATAGTTAGGATTATGATACTTGGGTGGCAATCAAGAAGAAGAGTCCTGGTGTCTATGTGTAAGGAAGGAGGTTGTTGAGGAGGAGACATCCAAATCCTCAAGTAATGGTGACTCAGAAGAAGGGTCAAGAGTTGGTGTTGAAGTCTATTCATGAAGACCTTGGTCACAGAGTCTTTGGGTAGACTTATAGGAGAGAAGCAGATTGATTTCGGTGGCCAGGTATGAAGTTGGCTGTGCAGGGTTGGGTTCAATCTTGTGAAGAATGTCAAAGAAGAAGTAACTTGAAAACTAAGGAGGTGGGCTGTGCTACTGGTGAATCAACTGTGTTTGGAAAAGTCAGTTTGGATGCTGTCCATATTAAAGAGGGCACATATAAATACTTTATTGTTTCCAGGGATAACTTGTCTGGCTGGGTTGAGGCAGTGCCTCTGGTTAATATGACTGCCAAAAAATGTTGCAGAATCATTGAAGAAAGAATGTGTGTTTAGATATGGGTTAATCAAGTTGGTTACTGTTGATGGTGGGCCAGAGTTTGGAGCTGAATTTAAAGAAGCTGAGGCAATAATTTGCTCTAAAGGTAGAGAGGCTAAACCCTATTTTTATGAGGCTGAAGGAGTGGTTGAAAGAGACCATCAGGTTATAAATAATGCTTTTGTGAATATGTGTATAGATAGTGCTGAAAAGTGGAGGCATTATTTCCCCTTGGTATTATTTGCTGATGGGTCACTGTAAAAAAGACAACTGGCTATTCCCCTTATGAATTAATGTTTGGGAAAAAATAGGTTCTACCAGTGGATTTGGAAGATGTCTCTTATCTTGGAATTGATTTGGATGATGTGTGCTCAACAGAAGATTTACTCTGTGCCAGGATGCAACAGTTGGAATGTAGAGAGAAATGTAAAGAGAAGGCCTACTCTAGAATGATAAAAATTAGAAATCTATCAGTAAGATACTGGGACAAGAAGTTGGATCATACACCATGGGAAATCAGGGGGTGAACTGCTAGCGGCTCCCTTTCTTTGAAACTTTCAGGAAGAGGGCGGGAAATCATTGGTGAAATGTTTTGAAAGAATTAGGAAAATTTTTTTAAATTATATGAAAAAATTTTGAAAAAAAGTTAACCCTAAATTGAGACTCAATTTATAACTTCTTGAGTAGAGCTTTCGATTTAAGTTAAGCATCAGTTGGACCAAATTTGAGCAATGGTTGAGCCACAACACTTAACATACCATAGTATTCAATTTTAAATCTAGATCCATTTAATGTTGGGAGGTCAGGTTTGATATTAGTAGAAATATCTTAAATGACTCATAGTATGCTAGGTCTGGAATATTATTTCAATTAACAATTTTATTTCCCCAAATATATAAAAAAGAATACTATTTAAGTCCTTTTTAAAAACTTTATTAATAAAAATATAACTCTGTAAAAATATTTCCACATAATTTTAATTTTTCTAGACAAAAGTTGATATTAAGCTCTTATCAATAGAAACTTCAAATTGTTCTTTGGAATAAAAAAGTATAAGACAATGTTCAAAAAATTTAATGTAGGTGAAAAAAAATATATATACTTCATAAGGGAAAAAATAGTAATGTATTTTTTTAACAAATTACACTATCAAAGAAACTAATTTTAATATATTGGCACAAAACTTAGGCTCCAAATTAATGCCCTTTTTTAATTATTTATCTGTATTTAGTTTTTATTAAAATGGGATTCAACATTAATTATTAACATACATGAAAAATTCAATTTTGAATATTCATCCAATATTATATATATTCTCTACTTTATTCTCTTTCAAGACTTTTCTCTCTCTCTTTTTTTAAACTACCACCATCACCATAAAATTCATTTATTTAAAATTTAAAATTTAAGATGCATTGGACAATTCTCTTTAAATTTTAAACCTATTTTTCAAAAAGAAAGATCAGTATTTGATGAAGTATCTACTTCAGTTATCATGAAACAAGGAAGATCTTTAGTTCATGTTTTTGGATTATTCATAGAAGGAGAAGAAAAACCTATTTGTGATCTTTCTAATTAACAGAGCAGCCGAATTAGACAACTACTTGGAGCAATCGGATCTGGATCTCAAATTTTAACTGAGGAAAGGGCTTTAAATTCTTAAATACCCTATTATTTTTTCTCTTACTTGGTTCTACTTTTAAACAGACAGTATAGAATTTGTGGCCTCCTTTTTTGTTTGACTGATTTTATTAGTCAGGCTAAAGAAGTATTTCTAAATGCTCAAATTGATTTGACACCAATTCTACACTACAATCCAACTGTCTTCTTCAATATTCCTCATTCTTGTATTCACAAAACTTCTGAAATTTCTGGGACAAGGGATAATCAAATGGAAAATCTGTCTATACGTGGTATGAAAACAACTCTGAAAACACATCAGATTCAAGCTATCAATTTTATGATAGACAATGATAATAACTTATCGTAAAAGTTAGAGAACCTCTGGAGTCATTCAGACAACAGATGGCTGAGAATAGGTTTTAATAATTATGATGAACAATTTCTTGAAGGAGAGTTATCCTCTTCTGGAATTGGTTCAATTCTAGCTGATGATATGGGCTTGGGAAAGACCCTCTCAACTCATGGCCTAATTACTGAAGCTCAAAGTGAAGCCAGATTATTCCAACTCTTGGGTGGTGGAGAAGAGAAAGATAGGACATCAGCAACTCTCATAATTTTCCACTTGCAACATTATCAAACTGCGTCAATGAAATAAGAATTCACTTTGAAGATAATGCACTACCTTTCTAGGTTCTTTATGTGAAGGATTCAAAGAAAATTAATTTTGAGGAGCTTCAGAACCAACTAGTTGTTTTGACTACCTATGAGACAGCACTCCTCAACTTATTCCGCCAGTAACTCATAAACTCATTCAGTACAGAATAGTATTAGATGATGATCAGTAAGCATTCATTTGAATTACTAAAACTCTTGAACATAATATTATAAAAGCTGATGAAATGTTTAACATAATTTAAAAGTTTAATCAAGAATCCCCAGTTGCACAAGAATCAGAATATATCGGCCTTGGAGGCTGAGTATTGACTATGCTTGACATGGACACCACTTAAGAACCAGAAAACTGATCTTCAAAGCCTTATATGACTCCTCAGAATCCAAAGATAACAAGAAAAAATGGTTGTGGATTAATTTTCTTATGAATGGCTTAAAAAGAGGAAGCTCTAGCTCAATAAAATCGATAAATACTCTCATGAATGTCATATGCCTGCAGAGGACTAAAGAAGCAATATTATCACTTCCTCAAAAAATTGAGCAACGAATATCTGTAGAATTATCAGAACCTTGGCACTCAAAACTTACAAAGCTTCTAGAAAGTTTTTCTGAGTATTATGGGGCTTCTCAAAATACCAACCTCCCTTGGGACTCAGATGAGTTTCTCTGAGAACTGTCAATTTTACGGCAATTTCGTAACCACCCTGTCTACAAAAACCCAGATCAACCTTCAACATTTCCTTTCACATTGAAAAATTCAGCAAAGATTATACATCTAATCAGTCATTTAGAAATTTTTCTTAAGGGGAGAAAGAGGGATAGTTTGTCCCAAGGCTGTTATATTCTCAGAATATGCAGACTTTTTGGAAATATAAGGAATTCTATTAATTATCTCAATAACTTATCTTTAGCTTAAATGACATTTCAATATTTTATCAATTGAAACAGTATAAAAAAGGCTTTATATGACCATGGAATTAGCTACACAGAGCTTCTAGGAAATTTGAGCATGAAAAAAAGGGATGAAAATCTGGTCAAATTCAAAAATGATGAAAGATGTCAAGTTTTGCTTGGTATGATCAAGGCTTCAGGAGTTGGAATAGACTTGAGGTGTGCACAAAATGTATATATAATGGTAAGTCAAAGAGTCTTATATTGAAGTAAAAATGTTGAAAAGAGAATTTGTTTAAAATATTGAAACAGGAGCCTAATTGGAATCCAGCAGTTGAACAGCAAGAAGTTGATTGTCTGTATAGAATGGGCCAACAAAATGAAGTTCATGTACTCAAGTATTTTGTAAGCAGAATTATTGAATTCAGAATTT
This sequence comes from Hemileia vastatrix, assembly GCA_030280995.1. Lineage (NCBI taxonomy): Eukaryota > Fungi > Basidiomycota > Pucciniomycetes > Pucciniales > Zaghouaniaceae > Hemileia > Hemileia vastatrix. The sequence continues at coordinate 26,850,297 of JASXTE010000013.1, forward strand.
ATAAGATACAAAGAAAAAAGATTGAGCTATCAATGTATGTGAAATTTTCTTTAAATAAAGTTACATCATAGCTAAAAATGTTTATCTGCTTTAATTTTTTAAGGCTAAGTGTCCCAAACATTGGAGATGAGGAATATGAGTCTGCTAGATTATTGATTACGGAATTCATCAATAACTCACATTAGAATTTGAACTTTGTTCAAGTATGTAGGAAATGTTTAGTGGGGCTTGAAAATTAAGAAGTCTTAATTGTTGAGGATTAAGATAAGAAAGATATAATGAAGAATAACAGTCACTTTGAAAACCCCTGGGGACTGGAAAGGAATTAAAGTGAGTCTTTATTGAGGATACCAAATTTAATCTATCATATAATGCCAAGTTCTTAATTATTTCTCCTGAATAAGAGGAATTTTCTCAGATTTGAATGTGTTTCTGGTCGAGATTTTGTGCAAGTCTTGAGAATTCTTCAGATCTCCATGGCAATAGAATCTGCTTAAAAGAACCTTCATCATCAATTTTGGTGTCTGAGCAACATTTGACATTTTTGAAAAGATTCTCATAGGTTTCACCACTTAGAAGTTTTTTAAGAAGGTGAGTTTGGTTGAAAGAATTCTGGAAAAGATTGTCAAATTTATATAAGCTTGTGTAAAAAATAAGATAAAAATATTAGTTCCTACTTTCTTTTTTATTTTATATTTATACTTTCTTATTAAACTATTTCACGGAAACTATCAGAATATTTTCCGAGTCGTAATTTATCACCATAACATATAAACCAGTGGTGAAGAACACCCATTTTATTTAGGTAGGAGATATGAGTAGAGTCCATTGAATAAGAAACCAAATAATTATTTTCCAAAGCTTTATCCCAGTGCTTAATGATAATTTTTGCCAAAACTTGATTCCACTCGTGAAGCCAATAAAGATTCCTAGCAAAAATTTTTCAAGGAAAGTTGCATTGATGAAGAAAGTGGATAAAAGAATTGTGGAATATAGCAGGGATTTGTTCAGAAACACGGTACTTTCTTTCAGGATATTGCAAATTAAAATCAATATTGAGAGAGCTTATATTGAACAATGAAAACCTATGTAGTTGTTCTTCGGTGGGGTTCAGCTTCCATTCATTAGACTGAGGTGAAATATTCAAAAGCACACGACAGAAATTGTAAATAGACCTGCAAAAATGAGAAGTTGATCAAGGGAGTATCTCATCAAATCTTTAATTAAGTACATGGGTACTAGTAGGTATTTTTCCCAGAGGGAAATAAGACAACTAGAGCTCTAAATATACATTATGAAAAGAAAAATGAACAAAAATATAACATTTTGGAAGGATATGGCAACAAAAACACTACTATAATAGATTTTTAATTTTGAAAATAATTAATAATGAAGAGTTGAGTGGACGGACAGATGAGCTTTCTCATGAATATCTTTATCTATAAAATATGGATATCTATGTATGTTCATAATAAATTCAAAAAGAAATAAATCAGCTGTAATAGAAAATTATTGCATGATAAATGGGTAAAAATATAATGCACAATCATTTTGATTTTCCAACTTATTTTGATAATATTTTAATGCAAATAATGACCTTATTTGAGCTTGTTGATTTTGCTAACAAACTTATTTTAAAAATTTATATTAAAAACTTATTAGTATGTATATAATTTATTTACAAAGATTACTCAGAAACCATACCAATTTTTCAGAGTTTGGAATAAGCAACTTAATGTAAAAATTCTGTTTTTTGGATTCTGGAAGATTTTCTTTGATGACCACTTAAATTTGAAAATTTTAAAATAATATATTTTGTTGAAAAAATATTTATTTTTCATACTGTAATTCTATATTGTGAAAAATAAGTATTATAAATTTTTTATATCTTATAGTGATTATTAGTGAAAACCTTTCTGTTACTTGGCAGAATTTTATTAATGCAGGTGATTGTAGAAAAAAGAAGCGGCAACACTTAAATAACTTTATTATTATAAATTAAATGGTATTATTTTGATTCAATTTATATCATAGCTTCTCCTATATTTTAAAATGTGATCAATTTGTATTCTCTTATAGTATTAGGCTTTGTGCAAAATAAGCTGTTCGATAAACATGTATGCAACATTGTAAAATGTAGCAAGTCTGAAACATTTTGCTGATGCACAGTATGGATACCTACTTAATGCATGGTTGATATGCATGACACAAACATTCAAAGAAATCCATGATAACAAACTTGTTGATAAACTTCTTGAGACTTAAAAATTATCTTATTTTAGTAAGTGCTTCACAATAAATAAATGGTTTGTTCAATTGCTACCATCCAGTAACAAATTTCTTATATCCAGAAGTCTTAAAATACCACCATTTTTTTGTGTTTTTAAATGTGAAGAGCTTGGATGTTCATCAAGAAAGCATCAGACCTCATTCGGAAGCTTTGAAGTTGGTGTAGCTTTCAAAACATCTCAGTCATACTCCAAACATGAAGAGGAAAGAAATCGCAAAGAACAGATGGTTGGTACATCCAGCGCTTCACCTAACTTAGGATCCAACATCCTAGATCTTGTAAGACATCAATATTTGATAAATAAAGAGAAATTATGTTTCAATTAATCTCTTTTTTTTCTTTCCTTAGGGGAAGCCTGTTTTGGAAACAATTCAATCTCTAAAACGGTCAAACAATTTGAATTTGGAAGAGCATTATAGCCAAAAGATAATGTGGCAAGCAGCAAAACTTTCTCTTATCCATAATTTATTGAGAAAAAAAATTATTTTCTAGAAAAAATGGAAAGGGATGTGATGAAAGATGTATATGATGGTCTTGTATGGAAAAATTTTCCTGATATTTATACAACTCGAAATAGAAGTGTTGATGGATATACAAAAACACGAGGTAATTTAATGTTTATTTTATATGTTGAATGGTTTAGGCCAGGTGAAAATTGTATTGGAGGTCATCAGAAATCTGTGGGTAATATCTTGTTGGTGTGTATTAACTTGCCTACAGAAAATTGATACAAAACCAAAAATCTATTTTTGTATGCTATTATTCCCTTTCAAACTGAGCCAACAAGTGAACAAATAAATCATCTTCTGAAGCCTCTTGTTGATGAACTAAAGACTCTATGGGATGGAATATTTATTGAAAAAACACCTCACTATCCACAAGGCTGAAAAATAAGAGCTGCATTATTCTCTTTAATAGGAGACATTCCAGCGATGAAAAAGATTGCTGGTTTTGCAAGTCACTCAGCCAATAAGTTCTGCTCTCTGTGTCATATTTCAAATGATGAAATTGGTGAGCATCAAGTCCAAAAATTTTCCTTACATACTCATTAGGATCATATGCACTGGGCAGAGAAGTGGAAAAAGTGTCAGTCACATTGGGAGCAGGTATCTATTGTTAGGAGTCATGGGGTTTGATGGAGCGAGCTGAATAACCTTGTATATTGGCATCCTACAGAATATTGCTCAATTTAATTGATGCATTCACAAATGCTTGGAAATCTTAAAGTTCACAGTCTAACTTTTTATCTAATACAAAATGCCGCAATCGACCTAGAAAAAAAGCTGACAAAGGAAGAAAATTAGCATGTAAGAAGAGACAATGATGATGCAAGTTCTGATATATTTCTAAATAAGCAATATAAAAATGTAGAAGCAACTTAATCAGCACTGATGCCAATAATATTGAACCAGTGGGACGGCATAAAAGACTACAATATACAAGTACAACAAGACAGTCACAAACATATCTTAGAATGGATAGTGGAAGAGCTGAATCGGAAGGATCAAACAGCCGGACAAAGTCATCAAGTTCTGAACATCACTTTCAAACCTTAGAGTTTGGCTCTGAACATGCTTCTGAAAGTGGAAGTCAAAATTTGACCTATAACTTAAGGTAAAAAAGTATCAGTATATACAAAAGTGAAAGATCTAATTCATCTCTTGAGACTATTAAAATTAAGGAAGATAAAAAGAAGGGCAAAGAGAAAGAAAGAAAAAGAACTAGGAATCTAAAATTGTCAGCCACTGAGCTAGAGGCAGTGTGGAATGTGATTGAGAAAACAAAAAAACCTTCCTGGATTTCACAAGTGCCAAAACAAGTAGGATCTAAAAAGTCAGGTTCCCTTAAAGCTGAAGAGTGGCATGTACTTTATACTGTTTACTTTCCTTTGTCACTTATCCCCCTTTGGGTAGAAAAATTAAATCAAGCCAAGACATAAGTTACTTCAGACCACAAACCAAGAGAATATTATCTTCTCAAATCACTCACAAATTTAAGTTCAATTACCAACTTTTTGACTTTAAAAAATGTGTCCGCAGATGAAGTTGTTGAATAAAAACAACTGTTATTGGAGTATTTTAACTGCTTGGAAGAAGGTTGGAAAAATATCAGCTTTAAGCCAAATCTGCATTTCACCCAACATTTTCCAGAAATGATTAAACATTTTGGTCCACACGTAGGTATGGCTACTTGGGCTCCTGAAAGAGTTAATGGTATATTATCGGAAGTTCCAAACAATCATCATCCAGGTATTTAGTTTGGTAATTGGGTGCTTAAAAATGCAAATGAGGTAATTTATTTTAATTGAACATAGAAGAAATACCACATACCATGCTCAAGCACTGGAATTGAAAGTCTAGGGTATTGGAACTAGGTGAAGCTGAAGATGATTCTCAGTATGAATCTAATATTAAAAAAATTGAGCATGATACAAAAAAAAGGAATTTCCATTTAACTAAGGCATTATCTACAAAATGGGTAAGGGCACGCTTAAAAAAAGAGACATCTAAACGGGCTTTGTTACTACAGAGAAGTTAGGAGACCAGGTAGTCAAAAATATAGCAAGCATATTGGTCCATGGAAAGCGTTATATGACTCTTGACCAGAATCCTGGGAATTCTACAATTGGATTCTACTTTGGAAAAGATAGTCAGTTTGGGCATATTGATCAGCTTTTTAGTTGAAAGGACAATAATAAAAAAGTCTATCTAATTTTTAATCCATTCAAAGAGCTTATACCAGAAGATAAAAAAAAGGATCCCTATGAGGCATTTCCACAAGTGCATTGCCGTTTAGTAAGAGTAGAAAAAGCGACACAAATTGTGAATAATTAAGATTCAATTATTGGACATGCCGCCACTTTACAGCACCAAAGGGGAATGTTTGGAATAAAGTACAATGTTATCACTGCTGTTTGACTTCAGACACTAGTAAGTAAAAAATTAAACAACATGGACATTTTATTTTTGTTAATATGTTTGAAATTTTTTAGGATTGGTAAGAATTTGGAGGATTTGGAAAGTTTTAAATAGATCTTTGGAACAGCTAGATGCAAGATTAATAAATAAAACTTTTTGAGATTTTGCCTAAATGTTTAAGCAAACAATAACAAGAGCATTCTTTACGGTTTAGAAACCCTGCTATTAATGAGTGACATTTTATTGTAAATGTAATTCCAACTAAAAGGAATTCAATGTACTATACAAAGTCTACCTATACTTGAAAAATATTATAAATAGTTCAGAACCAGGGTTGAAAAATCTAAGGACCATATTTTTCAATCCAATAAAACTGAGTTTTCCACTAATTTTTTCACTTGAATATTTTATTCATTAAAATCACAATTAAGATGTATAACTTATTTCTCATGGATATTATCTTGTATATATTCTGAAAGTTAATAATTTTTGTTTTATTTTTTATAAAGCACAGAATTTCTAATACTGGTGATGCCATGCAAGTTTATCCTCCATTAGCAAGTAATGTTGGAGGGCAAAATAATCCTCCCACTTAAAATCCTAGAACGCCTAAATGAAGTCCTGCTCCCCCTGAAAATTCTAGTGAGAATCCAGGTAAACCCTAACCTCCACCTCAGTCTTCATCAGATTAACAAATTTGATCAACTGATTGCTCTTCTAATATCACAAATACAGATGGTCAATCCGCACCTGGTAATTTTCAGCAGCAAGCAGAAAGTGTAGGTAATGATTGGGCTAGTATGTTTTTGAATCAGTTTCTTGGAAGCGGTGGGGGATCCACTTCTACTAACCCAGCAGCCAGTACCAGTGGACCTGGTGAGTAAACTTTTTCAACATGCTTTTATGTTTTAAAATAGGTTTACCAATTTTTATTTTCAAAAATTTGCCGTTAATCCCTCTCTTATAATTCAAGTTATTGATCAGTGCAGAATACTTGATGCTGAGTCACTTCAAAATGACCAAAATTTGTGAATAATTAGAAGCATAGTTACGGGGTGTGATGTACCAAGGAGCTCTGATTCTATTAACCAAAATATCTATCACTTTTTGAAGTTCTGTCTTGGTGGACCCATTAATGTATCTGAGTTTCCTATACGCCCAACAAATGAAGAACTTACAGATTTGAAAATTTGGCATGAGTACAAGCTATTGACAATTGAAACAGAATTAAAAAAGGTTCAAAACGCACGGCAGGCAACTTCAGCTGCTAATCATTAATTTATTTTAACAAATACTGCTATATTCTTATGTTCCAAAATTAATCTACAAACTTTTATTTAAACACCTGATCCCTGAGGACTAAAGGGAGGAGCTGCTGTACCAATCTCTGTAAAACAAAATTTGGAACAAGAGCTTCAAGTGAAAGAATTTTGTTGACTCGCTGTAGACAATCCTATAGTACTAGCTATAGGCCTTGACCAAGGGAGTTGGAGAAAAACCAGAGAGAAAATCCCCTGTCCCTTTATAAAAATAGAGTGAGATTTACTTGCTAAAGTAAGTTGGTTCCTGTTTTTCTAAATCTCCTTTTTAACACACTTGACTGCTTGATGAGCCAAGAAAGTAGTCCCCAGATAGACTACCAGACCAAAGAACTGAAATGTAGAACAATGTCCACACCAGAGACAGCAAAGATACTTGATGTAGGCTGCAAATCCACACCAGAGACAGCAATAATACTTGATATAGCTTGCAAGACTATAACAGAGAAAACAGTTGCCAAAGTTAAGTTAAATGAAGAACTCACTTGCTACAAACACAGCCAAATTGTGGCCAGAAAACAGTGAAAACTGAGTGAGGAACAAGGATATCACCTCCGGATGGTTGTATGATAATTAAGGTTGCCCCAAACTGTCTTATTCACTATGTACACACAGACCACTATCTAAGAGCCCATGCGCACCCACCAATCTGGCGCCTGTACCCACCAAATTGAATAAAAAACCCTTCTGAAGCGCTCCCCAACCTTCTAAAACAGAGGCGGGAGGGCCGCCCGACGTCGGAGGTGCCGCCTAAAGCAGCCCGGCCTCCCTGAAGCCAGAAAACTAATAAAAACAACTAATCTACTTAGAAAAATTAGCTACAACTACTAAAACCTTTAAAACACAGAATTTCACTATAACAACATTAAGAAATGAAATATAGAGAAAAATTAGCTCTATCCAATGGTACTAAGCACTTAACCCTAAGGCTTAAGGTTAGCCCGTTAAACACGAAAAACAAAATTAAACAGAAATCTTTTATAAATGAAAAATGAGGAAATGACCCCTTAAAACTTAGAATATGAAAAATGTTTACAAGACATAAAATATAGAGAAAAACCAGGGCTATCCAATGATAGTACCCACATACCTGCACACCCAATATCCACGGAATAAAACCAGAAAAATACCCAATTCCATAACAGATGTCAATTAAGACATGCACAAACAGCGCCAAATCACACAACAAAGGCCCCTGCCAATGTTGGAAGACCACATTGCTTTTCATTGGAACTGTCAAAATTTTTCTGAGTCACTATGGAATCAAGTAATGGGGAGTGTAGTATCAGACCATTGTACAAAGTGGCTCTGAACATTGAAAAATATCGATTCAGCAAAACTCAGGTTTACACCTATCATTGTTGAGAAATGGGTGGTCAACAAGGGAAAGGAGATTGGAAAAGTGGCTGGTCAAAACAGTGAGGTGATTGAGGCAAGTAGAAAGGAAAAGATATCAAGAGCATAGATAAAGTATTATCAAACAAAGGTATTTATTCAAAGCATAATAACTAAAGAAAGTCTATTACTAATTTGATTTGATTTTAGATTTCAAAAAACAGCTACGACATGGCAAGAAAAAAGTGCTTTGATCAGCCAGGCTTTGTAGCACTTTTTCATGATACAAGTCTCATGTCTGATTTAGAAGAAGCCCTACTCCATCCAGAAGAGAATCTTCTTAAACGAGAAGTTCCTGGATGGAGAAATCCAAAACTCAATGAAATTTTAGATAAAATGGACAACTTGAGTAAAAAGACAGCCCATTCAAATGTTGAAATGGCTTCAATGAAGAAACTTTATGATTGCTCAACTAAAAAGACAGCTTCAACAGATGGTATCTTGAATGTGCCCAAATTTCTGCCAAAAAACCGCTATTCACCTGGATTTTAGAAAATTTGTCGTTTAATGAGAGGGAGTTACTTGAGGTTTGAGAAGGTTTAGATTTCACCATAGTTAATGAAGCACTAGATTGAGCAGCAGCACCTTAAATTTTTTACCCCACTTTTAACCATGTATATTGAGTGATAGTAATAATTTTTTAAAAATAACATTATTATTCTTTCTTATAAAAAATTCCAATTGATTTATAAGATAAAAGAGAGCAAAAGAATTAAAGATTATAAAAATATTGAGGATAGAAAAACAGATATATATTTTTGTAAAACTTTAAGACATAATAAACGTTTTGATAAAATAAATGTGAAATTTTTTTATGCACAATATATGAACTTGAAATAAATAAAATTGAATCTCTTCTCAGATACTTACAACAAGATCAAATTAAAGCCTTAAGCAAGAATAGAATTAGACTCTTAATTTCAATTAAAAATACCTATTTTTCAATAATTATAATTGCTTTTAATTGGTTAAACACCACCATTGATTAGTATAAAAATGCACATGTGAAAGAATTTATGAAAGTGAACACCATCCCTCACCAAAAAATAAACATCATTAAAGGCACTTAATACTACATTACCATAGTTAATAAAAAATATATACCAAAAATTTAAGCATTCAACCAATGGGAATTTATTTTCACAAGGATCTTAAGAATTTTTTTTTAAACTCAATAATTGAAAATTATTAATCATTAAAAACCAAAGAATCATCAATTTATATTTAATTTTCATGCCTTAATAAAATCAAAGAGGCTTTCATAACATGAAATTGATAAACCTACTTCAGAAGAATTTAAGTATTGTACTATGTGCCCAGTACAAGTTCAGCCGAACTTGTGCAGGACACTCTGGCCAAGACAAGTGACTAAAAATTGCAAGGAAAACCAAAAAAATGGCCCATATAATTAAGATAATTGATGGAATCATTTTTTTTAAATATGTCTAGCACAAGTTTGGCCAAACTTATTCTGGAAAATTTTCCCATTTGAAGTTGGTATGGTGCATGTTTTTTTAAGAGAAGTGAGGTGTTCCTCATAAAGGTGTCCATCACAAGTTCCGCCGAACTTGTGCTGGAAAATTTTACCAAAAACAAAATTTGATGCCATCAAATATCTTCATTTTCTAGCCTAATTTTATTTAATTTCCTTGAAGTAATAAGCTACTGTCCATGACCAAAGTGTCCAGCACAAGTTTGGCCGAACTTGTGCTGGACACTTTTATGAGGAACACCTCACTTCTCTTAAAAAACATGCACCTTACCAACTTCAAATTGGAAAGGTGTCCAGCATAAGCTCAGCCGAACTTGTGCTGGACACTTTACTTAAAACAGTTTGATGGAATCAATTGTCTACATATTCCTTACCATTGTCTTTTGGTAAAGAGGGAAACCTTTAGCTATTTGTAGTTATTTTGAGTATATTATGAGTAGTTGATATTTCCATTTTAAGCTAAAAGAGTACAATATTTTTTGCAATTACTAGTAATTTATTTCCCTCAATATTTCTAAGATATTGGTTATTTTTATAACACCTATTTAAAATATTCCTTTTTGATTTGATTATTTTTTTTAGTCCTGATTTAAACGTTTTACCTATTTTATCAACCAAGCTTTACATCAATGTAAAAAATACCCTGATTAATCCTGCTATATTTTTTTTGACTGTTCCTATTCAATAATAACTCAATTTAGAAACATATATACAGTATCTATTTTCTTTTTCAACTTAGTTATCTCAGTAGAACATGTTCATCAATTGCTATTGAATGATTTTTACAGTATGGAACCTTGTACAAATCTGTAAAATACTTTAAAAAAATTGTGACTTTTTTACTTGGTTATTGGATTTTATAAGGCAATAATTTCAAATAATTTTATACTTTATTCATATGCTAAGATTCTTAAGTGTTTCTATTTCAGACTTATTATATAAATTTAAATTAAACTAAGTTTAGACTAGGTTTGTGCCAGAGGGTTCCAGCACAGCCCAAACAAGCTCCTATCATAGAATTAATTAATTTTTTTTAATAAATCTATATAATACTATTTAGTTTTAACTTTTTTTATCCCCTTTTTTTAAATTATCTTTTTCTTTGTTTTTGTCCCCTATTTTTTATAACACATAAAGATGCTGAAATTTCAAATAATAGATCCCTTTGTCATATTGCATCATGTTGATATTTACAATTTTTTTTAAATATTTAAATTAGTTAAACTTACATTCTCAACTATTTAACCTTTGCAATTTTCAAATTTTAAATTGTAAATTTTCTTTGTTTGTCACAATTTAAAGCCCCCAATGTTTATGTCTAGTTATTTCTCTTTTACTATTAACCCTATTATTATCATCAGACTATTTTCCAATATACTTGCTAGCTTGATGCCATTGTAAAACTACCCCTATCAAAAACCTGCTTCTGGTAATATATAAACCCTCTTGTTTTGTACCACATTTCTCAATTCGTTTATTTCTCTCAATTTTACTACTATTATCTTTTGGTTATCACATTTACCTGTATTAATACAGCTTGAAAATACAAATAGTAATATATATTTTTAATCTCTTTATTACCTTGATATAAGAATTTTTTATTTTATTCAAGTAATAAGTCATTAAAATGCCTAGTGATAAACACACCTCCTTTATGTAAGATCTGTTGCTTTATCTCTTATATCTTCTTAGATTAACTTTTCTTTTCCATTAATATATTTGATATATTAGCACCAAGTAGTTATTTGACAAAATCTCATCAGCATCCTCGATTCGAATCCTTCAAACTCAAGAAACAACCACCTCTAGGCATGTCTCCAAACCCCCCTTCTCTTGTCAACAAAAGGACTGAAATTACCCAATCTCAATATGGCAAGATACTTGAATTTGCTAAAGGCAAAACTGAAGAACTAATTTCAACTCTCAGTGAGAAGCCTTTTCCATCTTATATTTTGAATGTCTACAACAATGTGCTTGAATACATTGATGACCTAGAAAAATGTAAGTAATTATTTTACATTAAATTCTTTCAACTCAGAAGGATAGATTATTGACCGTTTTTCTTTAAAACTTATTCAAATTCAGCTTATGAAAAAGGTATGATTCCTCCTGATGATGTCATTATCATCAAAGATGATGATGATAATGAAATACCTGACGCTGAAGGCTATGAATCAACATCTTGAGGGGGAGATAAGACTATTCTTCGATGTTCAAAAAGAATGAGACTTTCTAGGGGCTCAAGTTTTGTCAGTGCTACTAAAACTCCTCCTTCCAAGGATTCCTCTTACTCAGCATCTCAAAAATCTAAACAAACTAGCCACAATGTGTCAGAAGGGTATGTCATTTCTTTCATGAGTAATATAGCAATCAATTTTATATTAGTGTTTAAAGCTATCTCCAAATTTTTTACTTTCTTATTTATTATTTCATGTCTTTTTCTTATCTTTTAATCCAGCTCTAAAAACAAAGATCACTTCAAAGCGTCAACTAATAGTGAATCTTGCTTTAATAAAGAAGAAGTAGAAGAAGATGATGATGATGAATTTTCAAAATATAAAGCTTCTCTAACTCAAAAAGATGATGAAGCTACTTCTGCTGATGAGGTTGAGAAAACACCCAATGAAGAAATTGATTCACCTAGCCAGCCACACAAAAATACTTCAAGTTCAAAGAAACAGCCTAAAGTTTCCGTATCTTCAAAATCTAAAATTGAAATTGCCCAAATCCTACTTTCTCTATCATCATCAATAAAAATTGCTAATAAATTCCTTCCTTATCCTCCAAAAATGATTGTCAACTCAAAATTACAGAAGCAAATAGCTAAAATTCATCGATTTTTTGAAGGTAGAATCAAAGGTCAAAAGATACTTAGGGCATGGCCAGAAATCATTCAGTTTTTCGAATTCCGTTTGTCTTTTTCTCTTGAAAAGCCACACGAAATTTTGCATAAATTCAATTTTCTATGGATGAAATCTGCTCAAGAAAAAATGCTTACAAAAATTAACAAACTCTGTATGTATCACTTACTTGAAGTTTGTTAATTTATTTTATGATAACTAATTGTTTTTTTATTTTTTTAGCTTTGGATTTTCTTAATGTTGACACTTTGCAGATCTGGGTGGTCAATAATTTGAACTTTGAAAATTTGGAAAAATTTTGTAACTCTGAAGAACCACACTCAATTAATCTTTCTCTGTTTAAGAAGACTGATCACCCTGAATCATTGATGATACGCATGCTATCAAGACTAGTTAGCCCATGTACTCACCAGCATTCTTTTTGGGCATCCCTCGTAGCATCATCTCTTTATCTTGCTTCTCAAGAATTTGCCCTTCCTGCTGAAGAATCTGACTTCAATCCAGATTTTCCTATTGAAAGTGCCCTACATATTCTAGCCCACCTTACACATCTGAAGAGCAAAGTTCCTGATATGTTCAACAGCTCAACATCAAAGTTAATTTCTGCAAATTTTTCAATCACTCCCCTGTGCCAATTTAGAAACATAATAATCAAAGTTGTGGTGATCCAAACCTGGGTAGGCCTTTGGAGTGCATATTTGGGGGTATTTGGTATGTAGGGTGTTATTTGGGGTTATGGTGTTATTAGTTAATTTTTCATCTTTAGGTGATTGGTAGTTATGGTGTTGTTATCGGTATTTATTGGAATTTTATTTCTTAGTGGTGCTTATGTAGGCTTAAGCTAGGGTCACTTATTATGTCTCAGCTTATTTTCCTTTATTTTCTTTCCATTTGGTATGTCTTATGTGTGTTTATCTTGTTTATTAGTGAAGTTATGGGTTTTTAGGGTTTTTAGGGTTTTTATGGGTTGTATGGGTGTTTTAGGGCCTAGAAGCGGCCCGCCTGCCCCTAAGCGGAGGTCCCTCTTGAAGCAAGGTGCCTGCCTGGGCGCTGGGGAAGCGCTAAAATGCACTTTTATGCATGAAAAAGGCTGGGAAAGCTAGATTTTGGGCAGGGAATCGGTTGGGGTGGTCTGTGCACTGGCTGTATGATGCGGTTGTGGGAAGGGTTTTAGGGAATGATCTTATCTCTTTACTCATCACCTCTATGTTCCTCACTATCTCATTGGCTGGTTTTTTGTTGGAATATATTGTGTTCATTTCAACTCTTTCTGGCAGTCTGTCTGGGACTTTTATCTTCACTTTTAAAGAGGTCAAGAGTGTTTAATTAGAGGGTCTAGCAAACAGACCTCCAATTTGCTGCAACAGGTAAATCTCACTTGTTTTTCTAAAGGGACAGGGGATTTTCTCTCTGGTTTTTATCCAAATCCCTTGGTCAAGGCCTATAGCTAGTACTATAGGATTTTTTACATTTCTGGTGCCCAATGTGGGGTACGAATCTGTTGGCTTTTTGGAATCTCTGTTGATCTAGGCTTCTCTCTTTGGTGGATCTCCTTTTTTGGATTTTAAATTTGGTGCTATATCTATTTGTGGTTGGTCTAGGGGTCTTCTTTTCTGTTGGATATATTCCCTCCTAGGTCTTTAAGGCTATTAGGGGGGATGTTGGCTATCTTTGGTGGATATTGGAGGCTGTAACTTGGATTTTCTAATATGGTTAGGATTCAGTCTTGGGATGGTTCAAGGTTTTTGGGGGAGGATGCAAATGGGTTTTTGGCTAGGTTTTAGGTTGCTTCTGAGATTGATGGGGCCTCACTGTTGGACATGGTTAGGCAAGTAATCTTTTTCATTGGTAATAGGGAGGTGGAGAAGAAAGTTTCTGGTATGGCAGGATATAGGAGTCAGGACTAGGGAAAGTTGAAGATTTAAATGGTTAAAAGGTGGCCCACTACTTTCTCAATGCTGGATCTTCATGGGATTGCTAGGAAGTGGGAATTGAAAGGTGGTGTAACTTCTCTTTCTCAGTATGGGGAATTTATGGAGGAGTTTGGGGAGGCTCTGGATTATCTGGTATATAATGATATATTACCACATGAAGATGGGGCCAAGTATGTATTTTGGAGTTCCATGGGTAGGGATGTAAAGGTGGAGGTTATGGAGATTCTTTTCAATTCGGACTTGATGAAGAGTCTTACAAATGGGGAAAATAGGATTCCTGCTATGGCTGTTTTAAAAGAGGTTATTTTGGTATATTTGGATGGTATTCAGGATAGGGATGTGGAATCTGAAGAGGAAATACTTTTGGACAGAGAGGTTCAGAAGACTGTGGTGGAAATTTCAGCTTTTGGGGAGGTGTTGGAGCCATCAAATTTGGAAAATGGTGATTCTGATGATGTTTGTGAAGCTTATTTTTCTTTTCCAGAGGATACCATGGGAGCTCAGGAATGTGTTTCACTGGATTTTTTGGAGAGGTATGCACTAGAGGATAAGTGTATTTACTTAATTTTAGATGAATTATGTGGGAAGGAGGATTTTTCTGGTCATGATAAAGGATTTTGGGATATTGAGAAGGAATCTGTGGTAGATGAATGGTTGTTGAGGGATGACTATTTTTCTTTCTCATGTTCAGATAATGGCTTGTTGGAGGAGGATGTATCAGTTGAATTTTTGGATGGACAGAAAGATTCTGTCTTGGATCTTTTTCTAATAGAGGAAGATTATTTTCAGGAAATTCCCTCAATATCAGAAGGTCTCTTCTTGGAGGAGGATTTTAATTTTGATGTTATGGATGTTATTCTGGAGGATTTTCAAGATTCTTAGCAAGATTCCTATAAGGAAGAGGAAAATTGTGATGTTTTGGATGTCACTGGTATGGAGGTTGATTTTACAGATGTGATGGAGGTTCCAGATGTTTCACAGGTTGGAGAATTTATTTATTCTGGTGATGTGAACTATGGTAGAGTCAGTATATGGAGGAGGATGGAAGATTTGTTTGGAGGTCTGATGTTGGGATATCAGAATTGGAAGAGGAGCTTAGGGGGTTCAGGCGCTAGGGGCAAAGTTAATGGTTTCAACCTGGGGTTTTAAAGAATCTGATTCCTCCAAAATGAGGATAAACTACTTAATTTTTTTGGTTTTGCTTGATTTTGCCTCTATGTATTTGGTCAGGAATTTTTTTTGGTTTTATCCAACTCTTATCAGTCTCTCTGGTTCAATTCTATATATAAAAAAGAAAAAAAAATCTTAGCATACTGAAGATGGAAGAAAAGAAAATTCAAATGAAGATGGGTATTTTATTAAAAAGAAAATGAAGATAAAATTGATGATCATTGGTTTTATCAAACCTTCAGCATGAGGTTAAACTGAAAAATTTTATTTCTAAATTGGATTTTTTTGGCTTTCAAGAATTATAATTTTTTTTCAATGGTTTTGGTTTTTTAGAGGAGAAGATTTGTGTTGGAAGATCTTTTTTTTTGTTAAAAGGTACCCAGGGGTAGGGCTTCTAGATTTTATTTTAGCAAGTGTGGGGGTAACTGATGAGCTGGCTGCTCTAACAACAGTTACCCCAGATTATCTGTTTCAAACTCCTTCTCTTAATTTTGTTGAATTCTAGTATTGGTTTTTTTTCTTTAACAGATTTTTAGTCCACCATGACTTTAAAGTGGAAATTCTTTTGGTCTTCAAGTGCTGGACCCCTCATGCTTATTGGTTTTGTTTAATTTTGTTGGATGTTGTGTTTTTGTTAGAAGGTACCCAGGGGGGATTCTAGATTTTATTTTGGCAAGTGTGGGGGTAACTGATGAGCTGGCTGCTCTGTAGAACAGTTACCCCAGAATGTCTGTTTCAAGCCTTTTGTTTTTTTTCTAGTTGAATTCTAGTGTTGTTTTTTGTGATTCAGGTTTTTAGTCCTCTATGAATTTAAACTGGATTGCCTTGGATGTCTTTTGGCAATTTTAGATTGGTGGTGGATCACTGGTGGTCTCCCATTATTTTTACTTATTGGAGGGAGCCCACCCAGTGATCTTTTCTGTAGACCTGGAGCTGGCTTTGCTATGTGGTTTTAGGGTGTTTGTCGGTCAGTCGTCTAGAAGATATAAGAGAAGAGGGAAGAAAAGAGAGGAGGACAAGAAGGAGCTAGTAGTTTAGAAATAAAAGAAATAAAAACAATTGAAATTATTTAATTTATTTGAGAGAAAGAAACGACGAGTGATTTGAGAGGTGACAACAAATTGGTTTTATTAATATTAATATTATTTAAGTAAGAGTTCTGCGCGGCAAACACTATAATTACTATCAGACTTAAGGCAACCTTTAAATTGTTATTTAGAATTTTTAATTAGAATTTAATACTAATAAAAATAATAATAAGCGTAATAAATCTATCTTTAAATTGTTGAGTGTGTAATAAGTGATCCTTCTACAGGGGATTATCCAAGGCCCTTTTATAGGCAATGGGTCCTCTGAAGCGCTACAAGTGACTATATACAAAATAGTAATGAAGTAAAACAAGAAGATAAAAGAAGACATTTGTAACATAGTAATTAAGAGAAAATTATACGAAAAATAATAAGAATCCCAATTAAGAATATAAAATTCCCATCCCAAATTTCCCAAATCAGTTAATACAAAATAATGAGTAACTAAACAACCCTGTGATCTAAGAACTATGGGGAAAACAAATCAAAACAAGTATTACAATCTGTTTTCAGCATTTCTAAGTGAAACAAATAACATGTTTTGACGTAACAAGGCATGCAATCATCTTAATTCAGTGTAAATTAATATTTATTAATTGTTTTCACTATGTAATTTAATAACTAGTTTAACTGAAACAATTAATTAATTTAATTTGAGAATTTATAATACTATTTTATAAAATAAGTATTATAATTTATTTGATTTTCTTCCTGACACAATTAAGGGTCAAAAGAAGCGCCATTAATTATTGTTTAATACTATATGAAAGATGTTATTTATTATATAAATTTAAATAATTCATTTAATTATATTATAAGTCAATTTTACACTTATAATTATAATATATGTTTTTTAATTAATTAAATATAAATTTATAATTATTAAATACATAAAAATGTGCCATTATTTGTAGAATATATTATATTATGCTCAATTTAATTGTATATATATAAAAATATATAACCAATAAATTTAATGTAACACTCACTACGCAATATAGGGGGTGGACTTGCTATCAAGTCCTCAACCTGAACTCAGATGTAACTCAGGTGGAACTCAGACTGAACTCATACTGAACCCATACTGAACTCTACTTGAAAACCCACCTAAAACTGTTCTGCTGAGTGGTGTTCATCCCTGATTGTATGGTTCCTTTATTGATAGCTCAATGTGTGTTCAATCTGTGGTGAGTTTGGGTCCAAGGTTGCGGACTTGCTAGCAAGTCCGCCCCCCATATTTTGTGGTGACTTGTATATAATAAAATTCTTATATAATTTCATTATGCAATAAAATATTAATTTATATTCATTAAATACAAGTCTTACCCACTCTTTAAGGTTTTATAATTTATATATCATTTACTGGACTCCTGGAATAGCCTGGCTGACACTCCCTCACTCTAAAAAAAAACAATAAAAAAAAAATTCTAAGATTTTTTCTTTCTGTATTTTTTCAACAGAGCAGGCAGATTTGAAATTTCTTTGCCAGGTATCCATGCATCATGTTCAGATGATTTGTTCTTATATCTCAATAAATATTCAGTACCTCTTTCAGAAGTGATAATTCTATCATTGAGAATTTTATCAATTTCTGCTGTTTCTGTGACTTCCTGAGGGTTCTTCTTAGGTCTTCCTCTTCTTTTTGGAAATAAGTCACTGTTGGAAGTATAAGGTTTAAGTAAAGAAATGGGAAAGACAGGATGTTTCCTATTATATGGAGAATACAATACAACTTCTACTGCATTATCACCAACCATTCTTTTAACAACAAATGGTCCTACAAAAGGATCTTTTAATTTGTGGTTACCTTGTAAATTGAAATGGACAGTAGAGATCAACACTTCATCACCCTTGTTAAATGTGTATTCTTTATGGGATTTATCCCATCTTTTCTTTTCATATTCAAATGCTTTATCAATACAACTTTGAGCATGTTTTCTGCAGAGCTGTTGCATTTGCATAAAAGATTTTACACCAGGGTGTAGTTCCAACTTAGGTAATTTATTATTGAGAATCTGAGCAGGAGTGTGTGGGACATAACCTAACCAAAGCTCAAAAGGCTTTTTCTCAGTGACAGAATGAACAGTCCTATTATATGCAAATTCAAGACCAGGCAAAAGAGTGACCCAATCATGAGTAAATCTGTCATTGTCTTTATATTCTAAACCAAAGGCACAATACCTTCTAATCATATCTTCCAGAGTTTGAATCATTCTTTCAGCTAGACCATCAGTATGAGGATGATGAGCTGTAGACAATTTTAACTCACAGCCACAAATATCCATCAAAGAGGTCCAAAACTCAGAAGTGAATTTTGGATCCCTATCAGAGATAATGGCTTTTGGAAAACCAATAATATTAAACATGTAAGACCACCATAAGAAAGCTAATTCTTTGGTGGATACATCTTTGTGGGTTGGAATAAATTTGCACATTTTTGTGAATCTATCCACTATTACCCAACAAGAGTTAAAGCTGTCTTTACCTGCAACAGGAAGACCAGTGACAAAATCCATATTAATGATTTGCCAGGGAGCACTAGGTGCTTCAATATGTTGTAATAACCCTGCCCTTTTACCTGTTAACCTTTTAGATTTTTGGCAGGAATCACAAGATTCAACATATAATTTTGTGTCTTCAGACATATTAGCCCACCATGCAGTGTTTTTGATTCTAATCAATGTTTTTTCAAGATCAAAATGACCAGCTAATATGTCATCATGACAAAGTTTGAGGATAGTTTCTTTCATTGAAGGAGGAATAACAATTACATTGGTAAGCTTCCTTCTATAATATATATAACCATCTTCAATAGAAAACTTTCCTTTATTTAAAGCATTTTGGTACTTTGCAGGAAGAGTTTTTATTAATGATTGAATTGAAGCATTCTTAGGATCATTCAAAATAGTAACTAATTTATTTAAGTCAGAATCTTTATCATATGAATCCAGTATTAACTGTAATAACTCTTCTTCCATATCAATTATAAATATACCATGTATATGAACAGTGTCATCCTCAGGTACATAAGCAGGATTGGAGTCATTATTTGGAAGAGGCAATCTGGAGAGCATATCAACATTAGAGAGAACATTTCCAGCTCTGTGGATAATAGTCATCCTTCCTCTGTATTCCTGAACAGCAAGTTGCCACCTGAACATATGTCTGTTAGGTGTTTTGAGGTTTAAGAGAGATTTCACAGCACTACAGTCAGTTACCAGCTCAAATTTTTGGTCATCCAAGTAGTAATGAAGTTTCTCAAGAGCCCAAACAGCTGCTAAGCACTCCAATTGAGTGGCACCATATTTCAATTCACTATTTCTTAAGGCTCTTGAAATATAACAAATTACAACCTCTGAGGATTTATCATTAATAATTTGCTTTTGGTGAAGGGCAGCACCCAGACCAATAAAGCTAGCATCTGTATAAAGTACAAATGGCTTGTTAAAATCTGGAAGAGCCAATATAGGGGCTGTCATTAAGCAACTTTTCAATGTATTAAAAGCTTTTTGACAGTCATTATTCCAGAGAAAAGCAACATCTTTTCTGGTTAGTTTTGAAAGAGGCAAGGCTATGACCTGATAATTTTTAATATATTGTCTATAATAGCCACACATACCCAAAAAACTTTGGATTTCTCTTACAGAAGTTGGTGCTTTCACATTTTGAATGGCAGCAACTTTATTATGGTCTACACAAATTTGTAAGCCTGACACAACATGGCCAAGGACTTTCAAAGATTGAAAACCAAATTTACACTTTTTTAAAGATAAGGTCATATTGATTTCATCCATTTTTTGGAAAAATCTATTCAAGTGAATCATATGTTCATCAAAAGTTTTAGAAAAAACAATAATATCATCAATATAAACCATGAGCCAACCCTCAATAATTTCTTGATGGAAAGTGTTATCCATGACTTTCTGGAAAACTGAAGGAGCATTTTTAGGGCCAAATGGCATCCTAACATACTTATATATTCCCATATGAGTAGCAATAAGCAAAAAATTTTGAGAATTTTTCTCAACTGGAACTTGATGATAACCTTTATTACCATCCAGACAACTAATAAATTTTGCACCTTGCAAGGTAGCATGTATTGAATTAATTCTGGGTAAAGGATAAATATCATCAACAGTATAAGTATTTAAAGCTCTGTAATCTCCACATAATCTAGCTTTATCTTTTTCATAAGAAATTAAGACTGGGGAGATGACACAATATTTGGGGGTGACATCCACTTTCTCAATGATATTCATTTTCAATAATGTTTCAATATTATCTTCAATATCTTTTCTTTTTGATGGAGAAGCAGGATATGGTTTTTTCTTAAGGGAAGGAGGAATATCACTCAAATTACAGGATAAGGTAATTTTCATCTCTTCCTGAACAATTCCCAAGACATGAGAACCATGAGCAAAAGCCATAGGGAAAGAGGTAATAGAGGCAACAATAGAATCCTTTTGTTCACTAGTCAACTGATCACCAAAAGAAGCGGTATTTATTTCATGTAATAAATCATCCATTTCAGTTGTTGTTCTACCTTTACATTGGGTCAGTGAGTTACAAGATTTTAACAAATGCCCAGAAGGTCTAGGAGAAGAAATTTTGAATTTTCTTTTCCCATTCATTCCTAAAGTAAAGCAATTATTTTCTGGATCCAGTTTCACACCAAACATGGTTAAAATATCATTTCCCATAATAAACCAATTGCTCAAATTATCATTATTCATGACAACAAACTCACAAATAGCTCTGACAAAACCACCATTATATTTGAAGAATACAGAGGTTTTGTATTTGCCAATAGGAAATAAGGTAGAACCATACCCTCTCCATTTTTCAGAAGTTATAGGCAATAATTTACTCAAATATTCCTTATCCACTGAAGCCAAAGCTTTTTCAGATACTACACTTCCTCCAGCACCAGAATCAAGAACTACATCAACATTTTTACCATTAATGATAACAGGTGCCTTTAAAGGGGATATGGGAATAGAATTGTTAGTAATATCTTTAATTATCTCAGCATTTTCTACTGAAGATAAATTCAATACACAATCTTCAGATATATTATTTAAATAATGGACATCATGTTCCAACATTAAAACATCTTTAACAGATTCATTGTCATAGGAGATATTACTTTCACAGTCACTGGAAGAATTATTGACATCAAGTTCAACTTCATCAGTGTCTTCATTTTGTTCAACAAGATGAATTTTCTTGTCACAAACATGACCCTTCTGCCATGGTTTGTTACATTTATAACAAGTATTTGTTGCATATTTTTTAGGTGCAACTGGGGCAGAGGGTTTACCAGATTTTTCTGGGAGCTTTATAGAAGGTTTATTCTGATCATTATAAGATTTACTAAGGTAATTCTTTGGTTCATATCTATGGTTGAGTAGTACTTCATTACAGATGTTAATGAAAGAAGAATTTTCCCTTACATGCTCAGTTCTAGCAACAATCAAATCCCTAAGAGAATTTGGTAATTTATACAAGATTTTATCTCTCCAAATATCATAATCCATCTTTGGAGCAATTGCTCTAAGGATTTTAGTTACTTTCATCAGAAAAACAATGGGCTTTTCAACAGAGGAGGATACATATCTAGTATTCTCATACAGTCTCTGCTGAGCTAACCTGAATTTTGAACCACCAAACTGATTCTCAATCAAGGATTTCCAATCATTCCATGTATAATGATTGTTATCTAAGAGGACAGATTCATACCACATCAAGGCTACATTGGAAAATAAAGAAATTAGCTTAGAAACAATTTCCTCAACAGGTAGTTTATAAGATCTCTTTAAATTATCAATTGTTTGGATAAAGTGTTGCCAATCAGAGGAAGAATCACCATCAAAGGTAGGATATTGGTCTAACTTAGGCCAATTTTTCTGACTACTGGGATGGTCCACTTTTTGGTTTGAATTATTTATTAGTAATAATTCCTGAAGTTTAGCCAGTTGTTCAGAAATTTCATTATTTACAGAAACAGCTGGTGCATGACCATCACAAGATTTTTTGCTAGTAGCAAAAGATTTCACAGACTCATTGTCAGTTTGTTTAATGGTTGAAATATGAGGAAGAAAGGATGAACTTTGTTCAGGTTTTTTCCCTCTATTTTTATGCAGCTTATTTGCAGAAATCTCATTTAATTCATTATTGATGGATAAGGTTGAGAACTTTTCCTGTAGGTCAGACACATAGTTTCTTATTCTTGGAATTTCAGACATCTGGTCATTTACTTTTGCAAGAGATAGAACATTTCTGTCCTCAGAAACTGAGTGTTTGGTACTTAGTGCATGGAAATCATTTTTTAGCTTCTTAAACTCATTTTGTAGAGATTTTATTTCATTTTTGAATGAATAATTTTCCTCAATAAGGGGTTTCAATTCACTCAAGGTCTTATGTAGACTGATATTTCTATCTGAGATAGCTCTATGGTAACTTCTTATTTGTTTTTGTTGACTAAGAACAATATTCAAGGTTTCTTTGATTTTTAAATAAGCTGTATCTTGTACAGAAGAACTCACTTTACATTGCAAGTGTAAATTATTTAATCTATCATTTTCATGGATTAACACATCTCTCACATGTTTGTCTTTCACAATATTAAAATCAAGGGTATCTTTCAATATTTCCTCAGAAGTTTTTTCAATTAAGGTATAGATTTCAGGGGGAACAGAATCATTTTTAATTGCAAGAGAAGGATTAATTAAAGATGTAGAAGTTAAATGTAAAGGTTCATCAAATGACAATTTGCTAATTACATCAATAGGGCTACTAGTTACAGGAAGCTGTCTTTTAACAGGTTTAACTGTTCTTTCACCATGTTCAATAATATTACCTGCAGAAGAAGATTTATTAGAAAACATACCCAAGTGACTATCAACCAAATTACTTACCATGGCAGAGGAGGAAACTTCCCCTGGGACTGGGTTTGGGATTGTGCTTGGGCCTTCTTTCTCCTGCCTTGTTGGTAGGGATGAGGAGGTGGATGGAAATTGGGTGTTCTGGATGGGCCAGGTTGATGATGAGGCGGGTGTTGCACATTCTGTTGGTAGTGACTCATTAGATAATCCCATTTCCATTACTCTACTTCCATAGTATTTGGATTTTGGATGGTTGAGCTGGGTGGCTGTGAAGGTTGAGCCTGAAATTGAGGCTGATTGGGAGGCAACTGAGGAGGGGCCTGGGCCTGAATCTGGTTCCTGAGTTCTTGGACCTGATCCCACAATGTGTCTACCTTTGCTTTGTACGTCATATTTTCTGTCTTCAACTCTTTTATATGACTGGATAGGTTGCTGATTTGTTGTGGCAGAGGAAGATTTTTTATTTTGAAGCCTTTTGGAAGACCTTCTTGAGGCACTAGAGGCTTTACTTCCTTCTGTGGTGCTGGGGGAAGGGGGTTTGGTTTGTTTGCATTTCCTGTCATTTCCACATCCTGCAGTATGTGAATTCTTTGTGTTAGCATAAGATTTTTTATGACCAACTTTAGAAGAACTTACAGTGTCAGCATCATAGTCAATTTCTATCTCATCCACTTGCATGTTATCCATTTTTTCTGCCAAATTGTTGGACATACTAGTGGGAAGATTTATATTTTACTTTGTACTTTATAAAAAAAATAATCAAAGTTAGTCAATAATTGCTCCAAAAAAAAAAAAATATTTAATTAATTAAATTATAGAAATAATTTTCAATATAAAGTAATTATTAAAAAATTAATTTTTAAAAAAAAAAATGGATTTCAAGGTTAAATTGGGAATAACAAATAAGTTAATTCAACCAATTAATTACCAATATTAAATATGGCAATATATTTGGGACTAAGCACAATGTACTTTTAAGTCAACCAAAATTAACAATAATTAATAATAAAAAAAAATAAATTAATAATTCAATTTGTATTAATAATAATGTTAATTCTTCTAGGACTAAGAGGATTTAACACTCTATAATGGTCAACTAGGAAAAAAAAATTTTTTAAAATTGAACACTTACACTCAGTGAATAAGCAATTAAGCCACAATCACTGTTATTGCAATAAAAATATAGTAATATGAGTGAGAGGCGCAAAGGTGAACTTACTATAGTGATCGAAAAATCACTTCAAAATAATATAAAACTTAATAATATATAAACCTAAGATGTCGAACCCAAGTTCGAAACACAGTCGCGGAAAAAGTTTCGTTTTGCTAGGTGGTCCGTGCGTTTTGTCGTTGTCGCCAGGCTCGATCGTCGTCGTCGTTTGGAAAGGCCCCCAGTTGTCGGTCAGTCGTCTAGAAGATATAAGAGAAGAGGGAAGAAAAGAGAGGAGGACAAGAAGGAGATAGTAGTTTAGAAATAAAAGAAATAAAAACAATTGAAATTATTTAATTTATTTGAGAGAAAGCAACGACGAGTGATTTGAGAGGTGACAACAAATTGGTTTTATTAATATTAATATTATTTAAGTAAGAGTTCTGCGCGGCAAACACTATAATTACTATCAGACTTAAGGCAACCTTTAAATTGTTATTTAGAATTTTTAATTAGAATTTAATACTAATAAAAATAATAATAAGCGTAATAAATCTATCTTTAAATTGTTGAGTGTGTAATAAGTGATCCTTCTACAGGGGATTATCCAAGGCCCTTTTATAGGCAATGGGTCCTCTGAAGCGCTACAAGTGACTATATACAAAATAGTAATGAAGTAAAACAAGAAGATAAAAGAAGACATTTGTAACATAGTAATTAAGAGAAAATTATACGAAAAATAATAAGAATCCCAATTAAGAATATAAAATTCCCATCCCAAATTTCCCAAATCAGTTAATACAAAATAATGAGTAACTAAACAACCCTGTGATCTAAGAACTATGGGAAAAACAAATCAAAACAAGTATTACAATCTGTTTTCAGCATTTCTAAGTGAAACAAATAACATGTTTTGACGTAACAAGGCATGCAATCATCTTAATTCAGTGTAAATTAATATTTATTAATTGTTTTCACTATGTAATTTAATAACTAGTTTAACTGAAACAATTAATTAATTTAATTTGAGAATTTATAATACTATTTTATAAAATAAGTATTATAATTTATTTGATTTTCTTCCTGACACAATTAAGGGTCAAAAGAAGCGCCATTAATTATTGTTTAATACTATATGAAAGATGTTATTTATTATATAAATTTAAATAATTCATTTAATTATATTATAAGTCAATTTTACACTTATAATTATAATATATGTTTTTTAATTAATTAAATATAAATTTATAATTATTAAATACATAAAAATGTGCCATTATTTGTAGAATATATTATATTATGCTCAATTTAATTGTATATATATAAAAATATATAACCAATAAATTTAATGTAACACTTGTATATAATAAAATTCTTATATAATTTCATTATGCAATAAAATATTATGTTATATTCATTAAATACAAGTCTTACCCACTCTTTAAGGTTTTATAATTTATATATCATTTACTGGAATCCTGGAATAGCCTGGCTGACAGTTTTGGTTGTGAAAGTGGTGAATTAAGATTATTTTCTTTTTTCTCTTTTTTTCTTTTAATTTTTTTATTGAGGCTATGTTTGTTCAAAGGCTCAAGATAGGGCTCTGAAAATGTTTTTGGTAGAAGAGGAGGAGTCAAAATAAAAAAGAAAAAAAATTATAAAATTTTTTTTAGGTGTGACCACATCAAGCTGCACTTGGATTTGGGTAAGGTATCAGGGGGTCAGCCCATCAATTGGCTGGGGGATACCATTTTATTTTATTTTTTTTGTTAAAGGAGGTTAAACGTTTTGGCTTTAATGGTTTTTTTTTTGAGGATTTATGGGAAATATCTTCAAGATTTTTTTTGTGGAATGTCCTTCAAGACATTAAACTGATTTTTTTATTTATGGGATTTATTTTCAAGATTTTTTTCTGGAAAGTCCTTCAAGACTTTAGACTGATCTTTTAATTATGGGCTCAAGACTTTTTGATAGAAAGTCCCCCAAGACTATAAACTGAGGAATTGGAGGCAGTGTGAGGTGGAAGTTTAAAGGCAGAAGGATACGATGGGAACTTCTGAATTTTGTAATGGCAAGATTGGGGGTGACTGATGGGCTTGCAGCTCTATATACAGTTACCCCAGAAAGTTAGTTACTTCTCTAAATCTTTTTCTGGTTGATCTCTGGTTCTGGGTTCTGTGATTCAGGTTTTTGCAGTCCCACAAGACTATAAACTGAGAATATTTGGAGTCCCCAAAGAATATTAAATGAGCGCTGTTAGTCCCCCAAGACTTTAAACTGAGGGCTGTTAGTCCCCCAAGACTTTAAACTGAGGGTTGTGAGTCCCCCAAGACTATAAAATGAGGAAATTCTTATGCTGGTAGAAGGTTATAGTTGGGAAGACTGGTCAACTGGATATCACTTATTATTGTTAGAGGCTGGTACAGCCAGAGTTGGAATTCAGGAACAGAAGAAAGAGATTTTTTTTCACAGGGATAGATTGAATTTAAAGGCATGGTTCAAGAGAAGTTTTAAAGAAGAAGCTTGGATTGCTAGTTCAGAAATTCACTTAGGATGAAATAGGATCTGGTGGAAGAGAGAAATTGGCTGTTTGTAAAGATTCTGGTGAGGTTTTTGAACATGGTTGTGGGCAAAGGAAGAATTGGGACATTCTTGATTGGAGGGAAGATGTGGTGATCCAAACCTGGGTAGGCCTTTGGAGTGCATATTTGGGGGTATTTGGTATGTATGATTTTATTTGGGGTTATGGTTTTATTAGTGTATTTTTTCATATTTAGGTGATTGGTAGTTATGGTGTTGTTATTGGTATTTATTGGAATTTTATTTCTTAGTGGTGCTTATGTAGGCTTAAGCTAGGGTCACTTATTATGTCTCAGCTTATTTTCTTTATTTTCTTTTCATTTTGGTATGTCTTATGTGTGTTTATCTTGTTTATTAGTGAAGTTATGGGTTTTTAGGGTTTTTAAGGTTTTTATGGGTTGTATGGGTGTTTTAGGGCTTAGAAGCAGCCCGCCTGCCCCTAAGTGGCCTTTTCTTAGTGGCTCTTATGTAGGCTTAAGCTAGGGTCACTTATTATGTCTCAGCTTATTTTCCTTTATTTTATTTCCATTTTGGTATGTCTTATGTGTGTTTATCTTGTTTATTAGTGAAGTTATGGGTTTTTAGGGTTTTTAGGGTTTTTACGGGATGTATGGGTGTTTTAGGGCCTAGAAGTGGCCCGCCCGACCCTAAGCGGAGGCCCCGCTTGAAGCGAGGTGCCTGCCTGAGCGCTGGGAAAGCGCTAAAATGCACTTTTATGCATGAAAAAGGCTGGGAAAGCTGGATTTTGGGCAGGGAATTTGTCAGGGTGGTCTGTGCACTGGCTGTATGATGTGTGTGTGGGAAGAGTTTTAGGGAGTGATCTTATCTCTTTACTCATCTCCTCTCTGTTCCTCACTATCTCATTGGCTGGTTTTTTGTTGGAATATATTGCTGTTCATTTCACTTCTTTCTGGCAGTCTGTCTGGGACTATTATCTTCACTTTTAAAGAGGTCAAGAGTGTTTAATTAGAGGGTCTAGAAAACAGACCTCCAATTTTCTGCAACAGGTAAATCTCACTTGTTTTTCTAAAGGGACAGGGGATTTTCTCTCTGGTTTTTATCCAACTCCCTTGGTCAAGGCCTATAGCTAGTACTATAGGATTTTCTACAACGTCATGATTTCAATAATTATTTTAAAATCTAGAGAGGCTGCTGCAAATATAACTCAAGCTGAAAGCAGGAAACAAAGACGTTCAAGGAATAAAAAAAAAGCAACAGATATGCAGCAATTTTATCAGTCTCATAATGATTCTATTCAGAAGATGAATCAAGAATATGCACACCATAAATATCAATCATTTACTTTTTACTTGGTTGATGGTGTTTGTGGATTACTTCTTTCCTCACAGGATCACCAACTCGTGTCAGCTTCAGACTCTTTAGAATTCATAACACAACTTGGCCTCCTTTGAAAATACTGTGATAATGATAATCCGGGTGGTGAAAAAATCTGGAAAAACCTTAATTTTTATATCTTTAATATTTTCAAACCCTTAATAGATAATTCTGGGCCTATGCCACTTAATTTTAATACTCCCACCATGAGCCATAATGCTAAAGCAATGACAGCTGATTTTCTTGATTATTGGATTATTATTAAGCCAAATTCTTCATTTTTCTCTACTGTTGATGTAATTAATACATAATCCAACTTCATGTAAATATATACTTTATCCTATTGCTACATTTTTTGTGTAACTCAAATTATTTATTTATGTGAGATTTATAACCAAATCTGAATAAAGATGCTTAAACTATCAACAAATATTATTGTATAAATTTCTTAAACCTTTTTTCTATTCATTAAATATTATTGCAATAAACATAACTCAAAATCATGATGGATCAAAAATTTGAAAAAAAATTAAGAATTCATTATAAGTCATTTCTTTCATAACACTATATATTTCTTTAAGATGGCAATACATCTTAGCATTTGTCACAAATTTTATAATAATTATTACAAAAATTGAAACAGTTTTCTATCAATTCTTTTCAGCATGCTCAAGAGTAAAAAATATTAAGTGTAATGAATTTTTGCTCACAATTCATCAAAGCTTTTTCTTAAGTAGACTTTTCTAAATCTAATTTCTATAATTTCTAGGTGCATAATTATCTTAATTAAACTAATTATTCTCTATGAAAAACTCCTGGAAATAATTTTCAATTAATTTAATAATAGTAACATATATATGTACCATGATAAAATAATATCTAGACATTTAAATAATGGGAAGCCATCATATTGGTATGAAATCATATTAAAGTGTCTTTGAAAAACTAGGTAAATTTAAAAAATATCTTTTTATCAGTGTCAATTATTTTGAAAAAAAATATTTACTCTACATTTTGATGATCCATAATTTAGATTGCTGTATTTTGATTCATATTTTATATTTATTATTTTTTACACTTACAGAATCTTGTATAGATATCAAATTTCATTTAATAATTTGGAAAAGAAGATATTTAATTCTTTCCATTAAAGCAAAAAAATAAAAGAAAGAAACTAGGGTACTCCTTATTAAGAACTTAAAAATATTATTTCTAAAAATATTAAAACGAACCATTTTTAGATTGCCATCCTTCTTGTTCATCCTTTAATGTCAATAATAAGTTATTGAAATGTTATTTTTCTTCTAAATTTTCATATGAATCAAATTCTACTTTCATCTACCTTAGTAGATCAAGGTCAATAAAAATGTATCTAAAATATTTTTCATGGTTTTAAAGATTCATTCAACTCCAATAAAAAAGAAATATTCTTCCACAACTCTTAAAATTAATTCAATGGATAAATATTCAAGCACTTTGAAATAAATTTCAATTTGGTTGTGTTATATTTATCTTAAAATATATTTAGGTCCACTCTCTGACAAAAGTAAAAGCCCCTTTATCATTATTAATATTTTATTATAATATAATAAAATTTACTTAAAAATGATGAAGAAGTTTCTATTTTACATACTTGGTTTTATGAATTTTTAAAAAAAAATTCAATTAGATATATATAAATATAATCATATTATTCAGCTTTGGAATTCTGCACCTTAATTAAAGATAGATGATGAAGGCTAAGTCAAGATATACAAGGAAATTTAAATTGATATTAATTAAATATTCTTCTTCTACAAGGTAAATTTTAAAATTAGAATTACTTTTTATTGGAGATCTAAATTGATTGATAGATTCATCATTATCAAGATATCTCATTTCCTTTTATTGATTATTTCACTTCTACTTTTGAAATTATATACTTTACTAAAATATAATTATGTGATGAAAAATATTCAATTTATCAAAAAAAATCATAAGTCACACTAGTGTAAAAATTTTAGTAAATTTAAGATTGAATAATTCCACTAAATTAATTCAAGTTAGATATGAAGGTAAATAATGAATGACTCAAAGAAAAAAATTAACATTTAATTTTCCATTAATTTTATTTTATTTTTACTTAAATTAGAATAAAATAATACATGGTTTTACTTTCGTTATTAAAAAGAAAAAACTTATATCAAAAATTAGCACATTTTTAATATTTTTAAAAACAATATTAATAGTAAAGATCTATTTATATTGATACATATGATCTTTAAGGATGGAAACTAAAAATATTGTATATTTTTAGTTTTTGTTTGCAATAATTAAGCAAGTTACAAGGCTATATTTTGTTTCTTATATTATATTATATTATATTTTATTTTACAAGTAGAAATGATAATTTTTTATTTTAATATGATTTTTCAATTTTTACATCCATTTTTTTTCATACTTTTATTGTTTTAGGTTTTTCACTAGATTATACATAATCATCAGCTTCATAAAAATGTTTTATAGATGTGTGTTTAAATATATCATTCCACCACTAAACTAAAACTATACCTGTACAATACTATCACATTTTATCCTATCACTACTTAATGGTCTTTTACTTTTTTTATTAACACGTATATCAGAATCTTTTTCTGTATTTAAATTTTCAATATCTTTAGTAACATTAAATATATAGTAATTCACTAACTTTTTTTGTTTAATCAGTCTTTTCATTGTACTTAGAAAGTTTCATGATAAGAAAAATACATCTTTCTAACTCTTCATTTATATTTAAGTACATAGAAATTTCTATTTCAAACTCTTGGAGTTTTTTAAATGTATTGAAAAGTCTTTTACTAACTTTAATAGAAGTGCCAATGCAACTTAGTCCACCAATTTCATAACATCGTGAAGTGAAATGATTAAGATGGTTTGCTAGCCATAGAATTGCTATAATGCCATTAGTGGCCTCCATGTCTACGTTGCAAGCTATTACAGGAAAATGAAGCTCTCCACCTTTTTGTCATTGTTTATTTGAGTCATAAGTTTGATGAAGAGAATTTTTCTCAGTGCCTTTAGGCATGAAAAGTCCAAATTTACACTTGCTACAGTCTGAGTCACAGTGAGGACTATTTGAAAACCCGTTGTAGACAATCCTATAGTACTAGCTATAGGCCTTGACCAAGGGAGTTGGAGAAAAACCAGAGAGAAAATACCCTGTCCCTTTAGAAAAATAGAGTGAGATTTACTTGTTAAAGTAAGTTAGTTCCAGTTTTGTTAAAGCCCCTTTTCAACACACTTGACTGCTTGTTGAGCCAAGAAAGTAGTCACCAGACAAACTACCAGACCAAAGAACTGAAATGTAGAACAATGTCCACACCAAAGACAGAAAAGATACTTGATGTAGGCTTCAAATCCACACCAGAGACAGCAAAAATACTTGCTATAGCTTGCAAGACTATAACAGAGAAAACAGTTGCCAAAGTTAAGTTAAATGAAGAACTCACTTGCTATAAACACAGCCGAATTGTGGCCAGAAAACAGTGAAAACTGAGTGAGGAACAAGGATATCACCTCCGGATGGTTGTATGATAATTAAGGTTGCCCCAAACTGTCTTATTCACTATGTACACACAGACCACTATCTAAGAGCCCATGCACACCCACCAAATTGAAAAAAAAACCCTTCTGAAGTGCTCCCCAACCTTCTAAAACAGAGGTGGGAGGGCCGTCTGACGTCAGAGTTGCCGCCTGAAGCAGCCCAGGCTCCCTGAAGCCAGAAAACCAATAAAAACAACTAATCTACTTAGAAAAATTAGCTACAACTACTAAAACCTTTAAAACATGGAATTTCACTATAACAACATTGTTACATGAAATATAGAGAAAAATTAGCTCTATCTAATGGTACTAAGCACTTAAACCTAAGACTTAAGGTTAGCCTGTAAAACACGAAAAACAAAATTAAACAGCAATCTTTTATAAATGAAAAATGAGTAAATGTTCCCTTAAAACTTAGAATATGAAAAATGTCTTCAAGAAATAAAATATAGAGAGAAACTGGGGCTATCCAATGATAGTACCCACATACCTGCAGACCCAATATCCACGGAATAAAACCAGAAAAATACCCAATTCCATAACAGATGTCAATTAAGACATGCAAGAACAGCGCCAAATCACACAACAAAGGCCCCTGCAATTGTTGAAAGACCAAATCCTCCCTCCAATTGAGAATTTCCACATTCTTCCTTCATCAAACCACCATGTTCAACATTCTTCCCAAATCTGCCTCTGAAATGAATCCTTGTTAAGACTGCATTGACAATAATCTAATCTGCACCATCACACCTCCTGTCCATCCATACAGAATGTCCTGTGATGTCTGCAAATCCAGAAAGAAGACCTGCTACAGACCTGGTCCAATATCTTCTGCAACAGATTCACCTCCACCTCAACCTGGTCCATCTTCTGCCAGCACCAAAAGATCTAGGCCATCAAACCTTATACCCAGATTAATCAAAAAGCTTCACCCTTCCCAGAAGAGTGCCACAACCCATAAAATAACTAGTTCCACCATCCCTGGTCCATCTGATGGTAAAGAACTTTCTTTTCTTCCTTCAACTTTAAAACTGATGACTTCTCAGTTCCTCCATCTTCTGATAGTGATGATAAAAATGTAGGATCCATTGCACCACCAACACCAAACCACTTGCCCACTATCAAGGCCAAGTTCCAAAAACACACATCTCAACAGAAACAACTTCTGCTTCACTAATTCCAATCCAATCCTGCTAGAGATCCACATGACATTGAGATCAGAAGACACCTCATTCACCAGTTCAAGGCTAATTCTGAACACTTCATTTCATCACTTGATTCCCTCTGTAATTCCACTAGTACTTGAGTTTGATTCAGAAAAGAAAAATTGACCACACCCTCTATAGGATGTAACCACAAAAAACCCTCAGTTTTAAGTCTTGGGGGACCATCCTCATTTTATAGTCTTGGGGGACTCAAAAACCCTCAGTTTAAAGTCTTGGGGGACTCAGAAACCTAAATCATAAACCCAGAGCCAGAGATCAACCCCATTAAGACACAGAGAAAAAACTAACATACTGAGGTAATTGTAAATAGAGCTGCCAGCCCATCAATTACCCCCAAACTTGCCTTTGCTAAATTTGGATGCTCCCCCTGTGGATACCCTCCATCAATCTTTCAAAACCAACACCAACAACAAAACCCATTCCTCAGTTTATAGTCTTGGGTGACTAAACTAACAACAATCCTCATTTTATAGTTTTGGGGGAATAACACAGTGTTCAGTTTAAAGTCTTGACGGACTAGTCTTGATAAAATCTTGAAACCAGCCAGTTTAAAGTCTTGGAGGACTAACAGAAACCAGATTTCAGTTTAAAGTCTGGATGGACTGCCAGATACCAGATTTCAGTTTAAAGTATTGATGGACTGACGGAATATTGCATAAAATAGACACAGCCAACTTCATACAGAACACCTCTACAGCCAACCTGCTGAACTTCCACCTTCACTTCATCATCTACCCATCACTGACAAAAAATCTCCTTCCTATCTCTTCCCATCATCTTTTCTTGCCACAGATCATGGCTGGATATCCTGATGTTAACCCTTCTACTCTTCCTTGCTTCACTGCTCCCAAGGACTATGCCTGCAAACAGTGCATCCACATGTGCAGACCCTTCACCTTCACTCTTTCAACTTCTGAAGCCAAATTCTACAACAGGGCTTGTGATTTTTGCTATTCCAAAAAGAAAAAATGTGACAGAGATGCCAACTACCCTATTCCTCCTCCTTCACCTTCTCATAAATACATCTCCAGATTCCCTACCAGATCCACAGAGGTTGGTCCTTCCTGTTCCTCTTTATCTTCAGCACCTTCCAGAAGATCCAGAAGCTAAGCTTCCAGAACTCTTCCTAAAAGAACAGCCTAAGCTTCCCAAGAAACTGCTTTTATCTTTGCCAAATTAGCTCCAAAAGCTTCAAGATCAGCTCCCAATCTTCTAGACCGCGTCCAGGAGGCCTGCCCGCCTCACTATACAGTGAAAATAAGGCTCAAAACCTCCAAAAACAACTGTAAAACAGCCAAATTCAGTCAATCAACAAAAACAACTCTATGCAATCACCTCCCACTTCTCCCAGAGCAATGCAGCCAACCCTTTCAAGGTCCAAAAACTCCAAATTTTCCTAAACTTCTAGGAGACCTCCCAGAGAAACCCAAGAAGAAACCAGAGCACCCAACACTGCACCCAAGCAACAACTTCCTCCCCAGCTAAGACAACAAAACTACACCTCTCCTCTGTCAGCCAACAATTCTACTGAAAGTTCCATCCCTTCAAAAGCTCCATCCAGAAGAGATCAATATTCTTCCAAGTAACCCTCTCCTGCTCCATCTTTTTACAACCCTGGTACTCCATCACCAGCACCTCCTCCAGCTGAATCCAACAGAAATAACAACAACAACAACAACAACAATCCCACTGTTCCAACTAGGCCCCAGGAACATCAGCCTCCTAGTTCACCTTTTCAAAATCTTTCAGAGGAAGACCAAGAGAATCCATATCTTTCCCTGGTTGATCCACCCACTATGACCATTCCAAAATCTTTAGAGATCCAAATTCCGGCTGCTTAAACATTTGATGAGCTTCCAATCTGTAAGTACCAAATTAATTCATCCCATTTCTTTAACAAAAATAATTACTGATCCAATTCTTCTTGTCTAGTTGGCACCTCTCCTCCTGAATCTACTATTGGAGTTGGCCAACCTCTAGAAACTTCTTTGACCCTGGATTATGGAGACATGAAACAACACCTAAGCACCATGTGTTCCAACATGCTAAAAAGCCTTTTCCCTCCATGGACCTTTGAATGACTTTGAAAAATACCTGAGAAAGCGCCTGTTGGACAACCACTGGAAAATGTCTAGGATCATTAATCACACCCTCCAGCACTCCATTCCTGCCTCTTCTTCTTCCTCCTCTGAACTTCCCTCTAATCCAATTCTTGCCCATTACAATCTATATAATCTCCCCAGAAGGATGCACTTCAAAGAACACAGTGCTTCACAAAATCCCAACAAAAAACAAAAACAACATCACAATCTGGACCAACCTCCAGGATCTTCATCATCCAGACAATGAGCTCCTGCAAAAAGATTAGAAACATAATAATGATAAAAAACAATTAATAAAAAGAATTTCAGATTTTTTTTTTCAAATGTTATCCCCCAGCCAATTGATGAGCTGATCCCCTGATACCTTACCCACATCCAAGTGCACCTTGATGTGGATACACAATTAAATATTTTAAATGATTAACAGAAAACAAAAAACAAAAAAGTTAGAAATTCAGAAGATAATAAAAATAATGAAACACAGAAAAATATGAAATAAATAATAAAAAAGAAAAAAAAGAAAATAGCATTGCCCGGCCAATTGATGAGCCTTTCCCCACCAATGCTTGCCCACATCCAGGTGACCCTGATGTGGTACCACCCTATATTTTTGATTTTATAATTTTAAACAACCCCCATAAAAAATTAAAAGAAAAAAAGAGAAAAAAAAAGAAAATAATCTGAAACTACTATCTAGCAAAAACATAACTGCAAAAAAAAAGACAGTCCAGCTCCATAGATGGTCCAATAAGAGAAATTCCAGTCCATATAAATGATCACTGGGTGGGCTCCCTTCAATAAGTAAAAATGATGGGAGACCACCAGTGATCCACCACCAATCCAAAAGCACCTAAGATAAAGAAGCCAGTCCCAAACCAGTTTAAAGTCATAGTGGTTTTGAAACCTGAATAATAAACAACAGAACTAGAATTCAACTAGGAAAGACAAAAGACTTGAAACAGACATTCTGGGGTAACTGTTCTACAGAGAAGCCAGCTCATCAGTTACCCCAACACGTTCCAAAATAAAATCTAGAAGCCCACCCTTGGTACCTTCTAACAAAAACAAAACATCCAACACAAAAAAAAAACCAATAAGAGTGAAGAGAGCAGCACATGAAAACCAGAGGAAATTCCATTTTAAAGTCATAGAGGACTAAAACCTGTGAAAATAAACCAATAATAGGGTTCAACCAAATTAAGAGTAAGGGTTGGAAACAAACAATCTAAGGTAACTGTTGATAGAGCAGCCAGCCCATCAGTTACACCTATAATTGCCAAGATCAAATCTAGAAGCCCCACCCATGGGTACCTTCTAACAAACTTTTCAAACACATGAGTTGCTCTGAAACACCAAAAAAAAATTCCAAAACATAAAAAACGTTCCATAGTTTATCCTCATTGCAGAGTTAATCTTCTACATGCTTAGTGCCTCTGGAATAGAACCTCTTTACCTGCTCTGCAGCCACTTTATTTTTCAAGACTGCACCATCCAACTCTTCCAAAACATAAGAACCTAAAGATGCCTGACATCTGACTCTGTAAGGTCCATTCCATCTGTCAGCAAACATTTTTCCCCACTGACTCTCCAAACTTCTATTATACACCAAAACCAAACAACCAGGTTTCAAGGGATTCCTGAGTCTATGAGCCAACTTCTTGTCCCAGTACCTGACTGATTGATTCCTAATCTTCATCATTCTAGAGTATTCCTCCTCTTGACATTCCTCTCTACATTCCAACTTTTGCATCCTGGCACAGAGCAAATCTTCTGTTGAGTGCACGTCATCCCAATCAATTCCAAGATAAGAGACAGCTTCCAAGTCCACTGGTAGAACAGCTTTTTGACCAAACATTAACTCATAAGGAGAATAGCCAGTTGTCCTCTTCACAGTGACCCTATCAGCAAATAACACCAAGGGTAAATAATGCCTCCACTTTTCAGCACTATCTCGGCACATCTTCACCAAAGCATTCTTGATAACTTGATGGCCTCTTTCAACCATGCCTTCAGCTTCAGGATAATATGGTATAGCCACTCTAACTTTAGAACCAATACTAGCCACAGCTTCTTTAAATTTGGCACCAAACTCTGGCCTGCCATCAACAGTCACCAACTTCATCAACCCATACCTAATAATCCACTCCTTCTTTAAAAACTCTTCCACATTCTTGGCAGTCAAATTAACCAGAGTCATTGCCTCAACCCAACCAGACAAATCATCCCTAGAAACAATCAAGTATTTATATCTGCCCTCTTTAATATTGACAGCATCCAGACTGACCCTTCCAAAAACAGTTGATTTGCCAGTAGCACGGCCCACCTCTTTAGGTTTCAAATGACTTCTTCTTTGACATTCTTCACAAGATTGAACCCAACTCTGCACAGCCAACTTTATACCTGGCAACCACAATCTGTCTGCTACTCTTCTATAAGTCTCCCCAAAGCCTCTATGACCAAGGTCTTCATGCAAAGACGTCAAAACCAATTCTTGACCCTTCTTCTGAGTCACCACCACTTGAGGATTTGGATGTCTCCTCCTCATCAACTGCCTTCCTGACACATAAAATGCAGGACTCTTCTTCTTGATTGCCAACCAAGTATCATCATCACAACTATCTGGCCTCTCCAAGGTCAAAAGATATTCCATCAAAATAAAATAAAACCCAGACTGACCCCAGGTCTCATCTTCAAAATCCAACAAAACAACATCCAAGGGTACAACTCTGTCATCAAAATCACCAGTGTGAACATGAGCCAATTGAGAAGCCCAACCAGGACACCAATCCTTCAATTTTGGCACTTCCTTCTCTTTCCACTGAACCTTGTGAGAATCCAGTTCAATAACAAAAACACCATTTTCCAAATTCGAGCTGTCCCAAACAACAACTCCATCTTCATCAACAAAAACATCTTGATCACCATAATCAAGATCAGATCCAGCCAGTTTAGCCTCTTGGAGGAGGTCAGAAAAATCTTCAGCACCCTTTGTGCTGGCCCTAACCACTGGAACATCTTCATCTAAACCTTCAGCCTCAGAATCTTCATCTGTAGGTGGCCTCCTTGATAATCCATCAGGCACGGTAAATGTTTTGACTGGTTTTTGTACCAGGTCAAACAAAAAATGTTGAATATATACAACCCACCTAGTCATTGGAGCATTTTGAAGACTAGGTGTATTGATCATCTGAACCAAAGATTTTGCATCCACCTGCAGCTCAAAAAGCTGCCCCCACAAAACGGTCTGTAGCTTCTTTAAAATTTTTGCTACACCACACAATTCGAACTTAGGTTGAGTATACCTAGATTCCACCTCATTAAACACCACAGACTCATATCTTACTGGCCTGACTCTCCCAGTCTTATCCTCCTGAGACAAAACAGAACCAGCAGCAATATAACTTGATTCCACTGCCAGATAAATTTTTCCAGCACCAACACCATAATCCAACTTGTGAAGAACCATATCCTCACCAACAACCTTTTTCAACTTCTGAAAAGCCTCTTCACACTCTTCAGTCCATTCCCAATCTGCATCTTTTCTGGTCAACCTCCTTAAAGGTGAAGCCAGAAAGAAAAATACTTAATAAAAATCCTGAAATATACAAAGACACTCAAAAATCTCCTGACTTCAGTAGTATTTTTAGGCCTTGGCCATGAATGAATTTTATTAATCTTCTTCTTTGCCATAATCCTTCCCTCTTTACATACCACATGACCCAAAATTTGCAAAGCAGGAACACAACAACAGAATTTTGACCCTGAAATGGTCAAACCATCCTCTTTAATCCTAAACAACACTCTCTCTGGAGTTATTTCATATTCCCACACAAACCTCCTTATGCTAGGGTTCTCCGCTAACAACTCATTACCATAATCAGTGGATGGTACTTTAATTCCACCATCATCAACAAAAATACTAGCATGAGTAGGAAACTCATCCTGTAAAATCCAAGCCATCTGTGCATGATATACCTCCACTGAATTAGTTGCTCCCTGATGCAACCTAGTGAGCTGAAATCTTCCCAAAGGAGTTTCAAAAGTTGTGAGAGACCTTGAATCTGTATGAAGTTACCTCTTATCATAAAAACCCATAATATCACCCAAACCATAACACACCCTTCCAGCAAAAGCTTCAACAAAATCCTCTGCCCTTGGTGGCATACCAGCGTCCTTGATAGTGACTTTATTCAAGGCTCTAAGATCATGAACCACCCTCAACTTCCCATTCTGCTTCTATACACAGAAAACCAGACTTGAGTAGCTGGATGTCGAATGTTCGTATAACCCAGTCCTGACTCTTTCCCTATCAATCTCCACAAAATCCTCTCTAATAGCGGCTGGAATCAGAATAGGTTTGATTTGCCAAGGTTCATGTTAAACCACTGGAATCAAGTAAGGTTCCCCATAAGAGTGCTTCAATACACCCATTTCCTCTTCACCAAATGCCACCGCCTTTTCACTTAGAACAATAATGTGCAACAACAACTTCTCATCAGCACCAAAATTAACAACCTTCAACCTTTCCACGGTCACCCTAGCTGTCCCTACAAATTCTGGAGGATTCTTCACCAAAGGAGTACAGTACGGATCTCTTGACAAAGGAGGTCTCTTCAAGGGCGGATTCAAAACCACAAGCATAGGCTCATTAACAGGCCTAATCTTCTGCACTACCCTCTTATACTTTGCCGCTCCATCTTCATCTTGAGGGATCTTCAGGAAATCTTCATCACCAGGCCTGGAACAAAAACATAGGGTTTCCCCATTGCTCACATGTGTGGCCAAGGTAATGTTTTTGAAAGGTGTAGAAGAGACCCTAGCAGTGCACAATTGGGGGGACTTACTTTTACATCCCAATCTCACCACTCCAAAACTTTTCCGCAATTCTAAATCTTCATCTTCACTTCTGTCTTCAAAATCTTCAAATCTTGATTCATCTTCAGAATCAAATCTTTTTAAATTTTGCAGTTTAACCTCATTCTGGAGGCCCAAAAATTGATCTTGATGATCTACTTTCTTCCTAATTTTCTGCAGTTTAACCTCATGCTGGAGGCCCAAAAATCGATCTTGAAAATCTTCACAAAAATATTTTGAATCTTCTTTCTTCATTATCTTTAGATTTTTTTCTTTATTTTCTTGAATTATCTTGAAATTTTTATTTTCTTTTCTTGACTTTTCATCTGACATACAAAAATAACCAGGGTTTTCCCCAATGCTCACAGGTGTGGCCCAGGTAATGTTTTTGAAAGGTGTAGAAGAAACCCTAGCATTGCACACTTGGGAGGACTTACTTTTAGGCCCCAATCTCAACACTCCAAAACTTTTACGCATATCTTTCAATAACGATATATAATCAATCTTCTTCCTTGAGCTTGAATTAAAAATAATTAAGAATCTTGAGAGAGAACAGAGACTTGATAAAAAACTTGATGAATACTTTCAGAGAAGAGAAACATTAAAAAAAGAAAGTTGAAAATCCACTTGGTATATCTCCAAGGGAGCTGACCTACTACAACCTGGGATTTCCGCATCTTGGGGAGAGGTTGTAGCACTAGGGTGATCATCCCTCCTTACTCTTAAAAAGACAGACTCTCAATAGAGCCTGAGCCACACTCCAAAAAACCGGAGGCAGCACCCACTTCCATCCTTCTACTGAAGCAGTCCATGCACTGGCACATTGAAGATAAACCAGGCCTGGTCTCCCAACCATCCTCTCTAGGGGATGATAACCTCATGTGAAGCCTCCTTTTGTCTTCACCAGTCAACTCCAAACTGATTCACAAATAAAATTAATATCCAGATCTTGACTGAAAATCGTTCAAGAATGGCCCACCCAAAACTGCTTTTACATTACCTTTAGGAATGTAAAAATAAACCTTCCCTGAGGCTCCGCCAACATCTAACTTCACAAACTCTGAAGTTCCAACCAATTCAGTGACATGACCACCAATCCCTCTCAAATTCCCACCAATACCAGTTTTGATGGGGAGGCCCATATGAGTTGCCTTAAACTAAGAAATCAGGTTTATCTGAAAACCAGAATCCACCAATACCATTTCCTCCCTGCCATTCAGAGTGACATTGACATATCCCTGAGGAGCAGAAAAATGAGTTTCCAACCCCTTACCAAAATTTTCAGCAGAATCACAAATGTATTCTACCTCCCCAGAAGAAACTCTTCTCCTGGTCAACAACTTTTTCTGTCTATCAGCCAACCCTGGACTGATAGCATACAATTCCTCATAAGATAGGGAAAACTGACCCTGATTCATCCTTTCCAGGAAAGAGTCCATAACATTAACTTGACCAGATACTACTGGCCTCTCAAAGTGAGCCCTTGGCTTCACCACCTTAGTCCTAGAAGATTCTTGAGGACCAGAACCACCAACAGATTTACCATTAACAGAAACCAAACCAGATTCCTCACCTGAACCTCTAACTCCAACAGGATTTGGCATTGAATCCAAAGGGACATCCTCCTCAGAGTCAGAATCCACTTCCATTGGCATTGGCTCACCATTCATGTCCAATGCGCCAAAACTAGGGGGGCCCATGTCAGCCATACCCTTCTGCATCTTGTACAGCGCCTCTTTGCTGTACCTCTTCCTAGCTTCACTCAGCTTAGGATCCACCTTTGAATAATTTGGATTTGGTTGGACCTGAGAGCTGCTCTTAGGCGTTCCCACCTTTCCTGCTTCCACATTATAAACACCAGCCAAGCATTCACCACTTGACAGCCCACCACAAGAATACAACTCCAAACCACCAAAGGAAGTATAAAAAGAGACCTTATTGACCACCATCCCCTTTCCCTTGGTATCCTCATCCTCCTTACCAGAAGACCACCTTGATCATGAATCTCCTCAAACCTTGGCCTCCTTTGATTGAGACCTCCCCTTCTCCTGACCAAATCAAAAGGAGCCTGCCCCTCACTGGGATTAACAAAAGAGCCATCAGGGAAATTGAAAACCCTACCATCAAATTCCACCTTTCCTTCAGACACATCCCTGTTCAATGCCCAACAATCATTGGACCTGTGCCCCCTCATGCTGAAATAAGAGCAGACCCAAGGATCACTCCTACCAGCCCTCCTATCAAAATCTC
The DNA here is from genome assembly GCA_030280995.1 of Hemileia vastatrix. Taxonomy (NCBI): domain Eukaryota; kingdom Fungi; phylum Basidiomycota; class Pucciniomycetes; order Pucciniales; family Zaghouaniaceae; genus Hemileia; species Hemileia vastatrix. The sequence continues at coordinate 26,892,727 of JASXTE010000013.1, forward strand.
TAGGCTGAGAAGGTGCCTTATTGACCTTCTTAGCCTCCTGAACAAAAATATGCAGCTGCTTTATAAGATCATCCAACTGCTCCACCATTGGGCTTCACTCCTGTTTGGGAACCTGCACCAAATTCCTCTCCTCCTTCTTCTCCCTAACTTTCTCTTTAGCAAAAGCCTCACTGTCTTTTCTGACATACTTAGCACACCCCTCTTGATAGGTGTCCACAGCCAATAACTTCAAATGGGCCTCAACAGCCTCCTTCACCTTATCCAAGGCAGGCAACTTCTGGTCCCCATTAGAAAGAGTCTTCATCAATTCCTTTCTTGACAACTCTTTCAACACATCAATCCTGACATCTCTATCCAGGGCAGACCAAAAAACATCCTTGGCATCATTTTCATGTGACAGCTCTTCCAATTCCACCAAATATTCCATTACAGGATCAAACTGTAGCAGAAACTTCCTGTAAATATGTAAGTTACCAACACCACCATAAGATTGCCATTCAATGACAACCTTGTTCAGATCCACCATAGTGAACCTGACACCCCATCTATCTACCATCTCCCTACACAACAATTTTCAATCCCTCTTCTTGTAGCCAGAAATGGCCACAATCTCCTTATCAACTGCCCTATCACCAATGAAGAAGATAATCTGCTTCACCATGTCCAGGTAGGAAGCACCATCCACTCCAGAAGCAGTTTCATATTTATCCAGAAACCACTTGACATCCTCCCCGTTAAACTTGGTACCATCCCAAGTTTTAATCCTTACACACTCCCTAACCATCTCAGCAGGAGGACCATCCCCCCCACTGACAGTCACCACAGGAATAGCAGAACCAGAAGCCATTCCTCCAGACCAAAACACCAAAAAGAGCAAACCAAAGAAAACAGAGATTCCAAAGAACTAGCAAGTTCTACCCCATGTTGGGCGCCAGAAATTTAGAAAATTCTATAGTACTAGCTATAGGCCTTGACCAAGGGAGTTGGAGAAAAACCAGAGAGAAAATACCCTGTCCCTTTAGAAAAATAGAGTGAGACACCACACAATATGGGGGGCGGACTCGCTAGCAAGTCCGCAACCTTGGACCCAAACTCACCATAGATTGAACACACATTGAGCTATTGATAAAGGAACCATTCAATCAGGGATGAACACCACTCAGCAGAACAGTTTTAGGTGGGTGTTCAAGTAGAGTTCAGTATGGGTTCAGTATGAGTTCAGTCTGAGTTCCATCTGAGTTCCATCTGAGTTCAGGTTGAGGACTTGCTAGCAAGTCCACCCCCTATATTGCGTAGTGAGATTTACTTGCTAAAGTAAGTTGGTTCATGTTTTGCTAAAGACCCTTTTTCAACACACTTGACTGCTTGATGAGCCAAGAAAGTAGTCCCCAGATAGACTGCCAGAACATAGAACTGAAATTTAGACCAATGTCCACACCAGAGACAGCAAAGATACTTGATGTAGGCTGCAAATCCATACCAGAGACAGCAATAATACTTGCTATAGCTTGAAAGACTATAACTGAGAAAACAGTTGCCAAAGTTAAGTTAAATGAAGAACTAACTTGCAACAAACACAGCCAATTGTGGCCAAAAACAGTGAAAACTGAGTGAGGAACAAGGATATCACCTCCAGATGGTTGTATAAAAATTAAGGTTGCCCCAAACTGTCTTATTCACTATGTACACATAGACCACCATCTAAAAGCCCATGCACACCAAAAAATTTGGAGCCTGTACCTGCCAAATTGAATAAAAACCCTCCAGAAGCGCTCCCCAACCTTCTAAAACAGAGGTGGGAGGGCTGCCCAAAGTTGGAGGTGCCGCCTGAAACGGTGTGGTAGCCTAAAGTTTAGTACGGCACCTAAATATGTAAATGGAGTTATTACGGCATGCAAGATTGGCGTTATTATTTTTTTATATATAAAAGGATTTTATTTAATTTATTGGAGTTTAAAATATGAAGAAATTGGTAACGAGAGAATGCCTATACAAATACAATTTATTTTACGGAGAAAACTTATTTTTTACGGTCTGAAAAATTTATAAGTATCAAGTAGAGTCACTCAAGAACCTTGGGAAATTTTCCCAGAATTTTTACTATTTTTCTTATATTTTTAAATGAATTTTAAAGTTTTATAGAAATATTTACGTTTTCAAAAATTACTTAACTTTGATGAATTTTCACAGGGTAATTAGAGCTGCGCAAACTACGAAAATTAGTTTGGTAGGTAAAGGGGAAGTAGCTCTTTTATGTGTAATTTTTCTAGATTTTTTATTATGGTTTTAAGGTTTTAAATTGAGTCCGGAAGTCCGGACGGACTCCGTTTCGACTCCGTACGGACTCCGCTTTGACTCCGTACGGACTCCGTACGGACTCCGTTCCGGCTCCGTACGGACTCCGTACGGGCTCCGGATTGACTCTGGAAGAGCTCTGGAGGGGAAAACTTAGGCACGTGACTAGGAATACTTAAGCGCGTCTCAAACTCGAAATTGAGGGGGGGAACACATCATACAGCTTAATCTTTAACCACCACAGTCTCATTTTTTATTACTCAACAAATTAAAATAACTTGTAATACCCTTATAACATTATTATTTTTACATAACATTATAGAAATACAATTCAACAGTTTAAATAACACTTCATACAGGGTATCTTTAGAAAGGTCTTCATCGCTGGGACTTGATTATTGCTGTCTCATAAAAATTTAAATTATTATAAAAACATAAAAGTCAATCTTTTCAGATCTTTCACTGGTACACCTTAATTGTTGTTATCAGTATTTCTTTATCAACAGCCACTTTCTTTAAATCTCAATAAGCGTTAAATATTTTAGAGTTTCATTATTTTTATAAATCAGATCCAAGTAGATTGGTTAGCTTAGTGATTTAGAATTCCCATTTTGTTATTTTTATTGGAAGGAAGGGGTTTTCAGCTAAATCCACATATCTCCTCCCGATTCTGCTTACAGCAAGGCGACTGTAAGAGTTTACCTTACCATAGTTGGCGCCCAATGTGGGGTTCGATTTCTCTAGCTTTCTTTAAAAGACTTACTTGGATCAAGAACGTTATTAGCCTGCAAGAGGCTTATTTTCTGGAACTCTAATTGGATTTTTGTTATTGGCCTGCAAGAGGCTTGTTATTTTATCGATTGTTAACGCTTTTCATTACTTATTGGGATGTCTTCTTCTGCTGTTGCTTCTGGATCTTCTAACCCTCTTACTCCCTCAGTTAGAATTGTTTCTTGGGATGGCCCAAAGTTTGATGGGGAGGAGGTTAAATGGTTCATTAGCAGGTATGAAGCTGCTGCTGCTGTTGATGGTGCTTCCCATGTGGATATGGTGAAGCAAGTTAGATTTTTTATTGCCGATAGGGAGGTGGAAAAAGAGGTTATTGCTATGCAGGCATTCAAGGACAAGGATTGGGTTAAGCTTTCTAAAGCTATGGTTGATAGATGGGGTGTTAGGTTTACTATGATGGACCTCAATAAAATTGTTGGAGACTGGAAAGCAAAAGGTGGTGTTTCTTCTATGGCTGACTTCAAAAAGCTCTGTGTTCAGTTTGATGAAGTGGTGGAATATCTTATACTGGTAGACGAGTTAGTGCATGAGAACCAAGCAAAAGATTTGTTTTGGTCAGCATGCAGCAGGGATATTCGTATGGACGTCTTGAAGGATCTTTTAAGAAAAGATTTGATGAAGGAACTGCCTAATGGTGAGCAGAAACTGCCGGCTCTGGAGGTTATCAAAGAGAACATTCAGGCCCATCTAAAGTTATTGGCGTTGGACAAATATCAAGAGTGATGCACTCAATATGTTAGCAAGGTTAGCGAGGTTTTGGCCGAAAACAACGATATTATGGTCAAAGCCCAGGAGGCCAAGAAGGCTCAAATGGGATTACCTGCTGCTAAAGTTAAGGGTAATGTGGATAATAAGATGGTCGATCACCTGGCCGATTTAACTAAACAATTAAAAATATTTGTTCAAGAAACCCAGAAGGCCAAAAAGGCCCCAATTGCTTCTTCGTCGACGTCGACTTCTTATCAGTCTAGAGGTTATGAACGTCGAAATTATAATGGCAATAACAACGGTAACTGCTTCCCAGGCAATGGGAGAAATGGTGGGAATGGTGGTAGTAATTATAGAGGTGGCTATGATGAGCCAAAGGTGTGCTTCTATTGTAATAGGAGAGGGCATAGAGCAACAGTTTGTTTTGCTCTTGATAAGGATATGGATGCTGGGCGAGTTTTATTCAATGGTAAAGTTTATAAATTTCCCGATGGTTCGTTCATCAAGCCCAGTGATGGACAGTCTCCTTCTGATTTGGTCAGAAGAAGTTTAACGGCTGAAGGGAGAGCCAGATTTGAAGAGGTGACGGATGAAGATGTTAATGCCAAGAGTGGCAAAAATGGTAATGGTAATGGTGGTAAAGCTGACAAGGGCAAGGAGAAAGAGGTCAGTAAAGCCACATTTTCTACTTCTTTTGGTGGTTTAGAGCTGGCGACGGTTGCCCAGGTGGAGGGTAGCTGTATGGCTGGCGAATACGATGTTAATGCTGCTAGAGGAGCAGCCGCTACTAAGGCGAAAAGTAGCATTCAGAGCCAATTGAGGGCTAATCCTGGCAAGTCCAATAACAAAGTGAACCCTTACTCTAAGGACGAATTATATAAAATACAGAAGGGGATTGCTGATATGGGGCCCCCTAGTTATGGCAAGTTTGATTTAAATGGTGAGCCTATGCCAGAGGATGATTCGGATTCTGAGGAGGACTTACTGTTGGCGTCTCTACCCAGACCAAGTTTTAGCGGTCCCATCCCAATGGAGGGTGTAAGAAGGACTAGCGATGGATCAGGATTAGTGCAAGAAGCTGGTGACATAGTTAGGGTTATAGAAAGTGAAGATGTTATAATGGGGGGTGAAGATGGCTCGGTTGGACCTCAAGAGGTACCCAGGGCCAAGGTTGTTAAATCAAAGGTCCAGTATGAGCGGCCAGTAGTTTCCGGTCAAGCTAATGCGATGGACGCAGTTTTGAATAGGGTGAATCAACTTCAGATTCCCTTATCTTTAGGGGAGTTATTTACGATTAGTCCGGCGCTTGCTGAAAAGCAAAAGAAGCATTTGACGAGGCGTCGGGTTTCCACTGGAGAGGTGGAATATATTTGTGAAAATGTTGAAAAGTTTGGGGAAGATGTAGATACACATTTTTCCGCTCCCCTGGGTTACCTGGTGGTAACTCTAAATGGTAAAGAAGTAAAGGCCTTGGTCGATTCAGGGTCTCAAATTAATTTAATTTCATTGGAGCAAGCGACGAGTATAGGCTTGCCAATTAAAAGTGGAACTGGGGGAAACCTCAGAGGTATTGGAGGGCATGCAACAGAGCTGATGGGTACAGCTGAGCATGTCAGGTTAGGCATTGGTGGATCTGTTGGTAAGGTTCACTTTTATGTGGCCAGAGGAGCAGTCAAAACTGTTCTTGGTGGTCCTTTTTTGATGGATTTTGAGGCCAGGATAGGGTATCAAGCTGGCATGGGGATTAGTTTGGAGATCACTGGTGAAGATATGCGGAGGTTACATATGCGGTTAGCGCCTCCTGGAGATGAAGGTTGGGAAAAACGGCCAGGGATTACTACTTTGTTCCAGTGTTGTGTTTGCACCAAGAAGCGGCATATAAAACGGACGGCTTCTGGTGAATTATGTTTGTTGGAAAGGGATGGATGCCCTCATTTTTTGGGGTAGCAGGGGCTGATCGCTCAAATGTTGTAATCTCTCCACAGGATGAGATCCCGGATTGCAATAGGTCAGCTCACTTGGAGATAATTCAAGTGGATTCTCAATTATTTTCTGTTAATATTACTTTGGAGTGCAAATATGTTATGGACTTTTCTATATGTTTATTGGGTTTACCCTGTTTTTCAATTAAATTTAATAACGGTGAAAAAGGCAAAATGGGCCAAATTAGGTTGGATAAAAATTGGAAGGGTATGTTTTATGACCTCCAGCAAGAGGTTAAACTGCAATTATCTCCTTCTATTCCGGACCTCCAGCAAGAGGGTAAACTGCGAAAATCTCATCAAAATCAAATAAAAAATCTCGGTATAATTAAAACCCAAAAAAATAATTTTTGTGAAAATTCAATTCCGGTCCTCCAGCAAGAGGTTAAACTGCCAACTTTCTTTACGGGTGATTTACTGTTGGATAAGGGAAGCAAAGGTGTTGGAAAATCTGTTTATAAATTAGACGAGGGAAAGGAGAAAAGAGTAAAATTTAAAAATGAAATAAAATATTTTTCTAATTTTTCTTATTCTGATTCTGACGATGAAGAAGATTCATTTGATGAAAGTTTTAATGGCGATGTTTTACCTCAAGTTTATTTAGATGTGGACGCAGCCAAATATAAGAAAGTAGCAAATAAAGTTCGACCGATTAACGAACCGCTACCTGCTGAATTAAATCCACCCTTGAGAAGACCAAGGTTATCAAGAGATCCTTATGAAAGTCCCTTGGTAAAGAATCCGGCTGAATTTTCTGAGACGTCAAGAATCACTTTTGAGAGACTGGGTGTTGTTAATTTTGGACCTGATGGTTGGTTGTCTGGAGAAGAGAAGAAGTTGTTGTTGGATGTGATGGTCAAGCGAGAGAAGGCCATTGCTTTTGTAGAAGAGGAGAGGGGTGTGTTGAAGCATTCCTATGGGGAGCCTTACAAGATTCCTGTGGTATGTCATGAACCATGGCAGCAGAAACCGATTCCTGTTCCGGCTGCATTAAAAGAAGCCTATATTGAAGTTGTCAGAGAACGGATACGCACTGGACTGTATGAGCAATCAACGTCAAGTTATTCTAGTCCGGTATTTTGTATCAAGAAACCCAATGGCAAGCTTAGAGTTGTTCATGATCTTAGGGAATTAAATAGGGTTACAATAAAGGATGCTGGGATACCGCCTAGTGCTGAGGAGTTTGTTGAAGCGTTTGCAGGGAGAGTGTGTTATGGATTGGGAGATATTATGGGTGGATATGATGAGAGAGAGTTACATCCGGACTCAAGGCCTCTCACTACATTCGATACGCCACTAGGACGTTTACAGTTAACAAGATTACCTCAAGGAGCAACAAATTCGGTTGCAGTTTATCAAGCTCAGATGGCTTGGATCCTTCAAGACGAAATTCCACAATATGCTGGAATCTTTATAGATGATGGAGGAATTAAGGGACCAACAACCGACTATGATAACCAGGTGTTGGAAGAGAATCCCGGGATACGCAAATTCATTTGGGAGTTTGCAATTACTTTAGAAAGAATCTTGTTTCGAATTGAAGAGGCTGGTTTAACTATTTCAGGTTCAAAATTTTCATGTTGTGTGCCAGCCTTAGAAATATTAGGCCATGTGGTATGTAGAGAGGGTAGGATTATGTCCAAGAAGAAAGTTAACAAAATTCAGTCCTGGCCAAGACCCAAGAATACGACCGAAGTTAGAGGGTTTTTAGGCGTTTGCGTATATGTTAGAATGTTTATCAAGGACTTTTCTTCATTGGCAGCTCCATTGAGACGGTTAACGAGAAAGGATGCAGACTGGGAGTGGGATGAAGAGTGTGAAAAGGCGTTTGTGAAGTTGAAGGAGGTTGTGGGGAAGGATTTAGTCCTGCACAAGTTGGATTATGGAAAAGATGCTGGCAGAATTTATTTAGCAGTTGATTCAAGTCAGATTGCAGCTGGGGCGGTTTTGTCTCAGATGGATAAAGCTGGTTACATCAGGCCAGTTAGGTATGAATCTGTAGTATTTACTGAGGTCGAATCAAGATATTCTCAACCAAAATTGAAATTATGTGGTGTGGCAAAAATACTGAAGAAACTTCAGCATATTTTGTGGGGGCAAAATTTTGAGTTGCAAGTGTATGTGAAATCGTTAATCCAGATGATTAATTCCCCAAGTTTACCGAACGCACCCATGACGAGATGGGTAGCTTTTATTCAACATTTTTCGTTTGATTTAGTTCATAAGCCTGGCAAAACTTTTACTATGCCAGATGGTTTATCAAGGAGACCACCCACTGAAGAAGATTCAGACTCAGAAGAGTTCGATGAAGATATACCTATTATCAAAGCCAGCACTAAAGGAGCTGAAGACTTTCCATACCTCCCCCATGAGGTTAAACTGGCAGGACTATTGTGTTTAGATTATGATGATGATGACCTCCACCAAGAGGATAAACTGGAAAATAGTTTTTATGTTAATAAAGGTGTTGGAAAAGGTGTAGATAAATTCGGCAGAGAGGAGGTAGAAAAAGATGTGGTGTATGTAGAGGAAAATGGATTGGTAGTGTGGGATAGTAGTAAATTAAGGAATGGTGTATATGTTGGAGAATTAGAGAATTTAAATAAAAAGGTGGATAAAGAGAAAGAGGTATTTTCAAATACGGTTTTTGAAGGATCCAAAGGTTCAGAAGAAAAACGTCGACATAGCTTGATTAAAAATTTATTTAGGGGTCAACGATTATTGGCTCATTCATGTGCAGGTGATATTGGTGATAGAGAAGTCCCTATTGATGTTATATTAATCGATTTTCAAGATGAAGTCTGGGGTCAGACTGGTTTTTATTTTTTGTTAGTCAAATATTTGTTGACTTTAGAGAGGCCAGAAGATTGTGAAGACGATGAATGGGTGGCTATCAAGAGGAAGTCATCTTCGTTTTACCTATCTGGTCGACGTTTAATGAGGAGAAGGTATCCAAATCCTCAAGTAGTTATAACTCAAGAGAAGGGGCAAGAATTAGTTTTGAAATCACTGCATGAAGATCTCGGGCATAGAGGCGTTGGAGAAACGTTTAGAAGAATTTCTGATCGATTTTGGTGGCCTGGCATGAAGATGGCTGTTAAACAGTGGGTTCAGTCATGCGAAGAATGTCAAAGACGAAGTTATTTAAGGCCAAAAGAACCTGGACGCGCGACCGGTGAATATACGCTCTTTGGAAGAGTTAGTTTAGATGCCGTTCATATAAAAGAGGGACGGTATAAATATTTAATTGTGGCCAGAGATGATTTATCTGGTTGGGTAGAGGCAGCGCCTCTTTTTAATTTAACTGCCAAAAATGTGGCAGATTTTTTTTTGAATAATTGGGTATATAGGTATGGGGTGATGAAGTTGGTAACGGTAGATGGAGGTCCTGAATTTGGGACAGAGTTTAAAGAGGCCGTATTGAAAGTTGGATCAAAAGGTTAGGGTAGCAACCCCATATTATCCTGAAGCTGAAGGCATGGTTGAAAGAGGGCATCAAGTTATCAAGGATGCTTTAGTTAAAATGTGTGGGACAAGTGCCGAAAAATGGAGGCACTATTTACCTTTAGTTTTATTTGCTGATCGAATCACTGCCAAAAGGACGACCGGATTTTCACCTTATGAACTTGTTTTTGGACAGAAAGCAGTTTTACCGGTTGATTTAGAAGCTGAATCATATCTTGGAGTTGACTGGGACACGGTCAAAACTACTGAAGAATTATTGTGTGCAAGAATGATGCAGCTAGAAAAGAAAGAAGAATATTTAGAAAAGGCATATTCACGGATGATGAAGATCCGAAATCAATCAGTTAGATATTGGGATGAGCGGTTGGCACATCGATTAAGGAAACCTTTGAACCCAGGTGATATGGTCCTGGTGTATAATAGGAGTTTGGAAAGTCAATGGGGAAAAATGTTTGCAGATAGGTGGAATGGACCGTATAAAATCAAGGAGCAAGTTTCCGGCGGTTCATATGTGCTAGAAGAGTTGGATGGAGTAGTATTGAAGAAGAGGGTAGCAGCCGATCAAGTGAAACGGTTCTATCCTAGAGGCACCAGGAGTGCCGAAGTCATCCTCCGCAATGAGGATAAACTATGATATCTACGAAATTTTATGGATACCTCCGCAATGAGGATAAACTATGACATTTATGAAATTATATGGACGAACTCCGAAATGAGGATAAACTACAATTTTAATGACTTTTATTAAATTTATTCCTCCGCAACGAGTATAAACTATCTTCTTATTTTTTATCAAAAATACTTGACTATCATTACACTGCATATGGGCGACGAAACTGTGATGAAATATAACGAAATGCAAGAAGACCTTCTTTGAAATTTTCGAAAACTTAAAATTCTTAAAATATGGGTGAAGATAGTGTTGGAAAATTTTTAAAATTTATTGGAAGAAGTGTTCACAGGGGAACCTTCTTAATTTAATATTGGAAAGTGTGGGGGTAATTGATGGGCTGGCTGCTCTATACACAATTACCCCATAATGTTCGTTTCCAAAATTTTCCCTGTTTCTAGTTGAATCCTGGCTTTGTCTTTTAATTTTAGGAAGTCCACTAAGACTATAAACTGGAACGAATCAAGAGACACCGCTCTCAACGCCGGATTCAAGATTCTTTTATTTTATTTTGTTTTTGATTTTTTTATGTTAGATTGTGATTTCTTTTCTTTAATATATATTATGAATTATTGTAAAGGTGATGCTCACTGGTGGTCTCTAATCATTTTTATAAATTGGAGGGAGCCCACCCAGTGATCATCATTATAAAAATTATCTTCAAAAAACTTTCATTTATTTTCTTTTCTTTTCAATTTCTCAAAATTGTGTAACCACATCAAGTTGCACTTGGATGTGGGTATGATGTCGAGGGTACGGCTCATCAAATGGCCGGGGGGCATCTTTTAAAATTTTATTTTAAATTTTTTTTATTACTTTTTTATCTTTCTTTTCACACTCATTTATCTTTCTTTAAAATTAAATCTTAACTTTTATTTCCAAACTATCTTTTTTTTAAAATCTTTTATTTTAAATTAAAAAAAAAAAAAAAACAAACAAACATTTTTCAAAAAAAAAAAAAAAAAAAAAAAAAAAAAAAAAAAAAAAAAAAAAAAAAAATATTAATGAAAAAAAAAAAATAAAAAATAAAATAAAATAAATAAAAATAAATAAATAAATAAAAATAAAATAAAAATAAAAATAAAATAACAAAATAAAAAAAAAAAATTAATTAATTAAAGCAAATTATTATATTTCTCAGTTTTATTTTTTTTATTTTTATTTTTTTTTTAGTTTTCATTCTTTTTAGTTTTATTCATTTAGTTTAGACAGGAAACAGGGTCTAGGGGAGCTCAATACCTATGGGATTTTACTTCAAGACAGCTGTTAGTCCTCCAAGACTTTAAACTGGCTACTGTTCAAGACGTTCTTTAAGTTTTTTTTATAAGATTTTATATTGGAGCTGTTAGTCCTCCAAGACTTTAAACTGGCTAATTTTCAAGACCGTCATTAATGATTTTATATTGGAGCTGTTAGTCCTCCAAGACTTTAAACTGCCTAATTTTCAAGACTATTGTTAAAAATTTTTTTATTGGATTTGTTAGGTCCACCAAGACCTTAAACTGGAGTGTTATCAAATGTTAGGTCCACCAAGACCTTAAACTGGACTGTTATCAAGCTGTTGGGTCCACCATGACCTTAAACTGGATTTCTTATCGATTAAATGTTTGGTCCACCATGACTTTAAACTGGTAGTTCATTCATTGTTTAGTCCACTATGACTTTAAACTGGAAAATTAATATCTGCAGGATAATTCAACATTCATTGGACCACTATGGCCTTATACTGGATTACTTGTTGATCAAATGTTTGGTCCACTATGACATTAAACTGGATTATCAAATTTATTCAATCTTTGGTCAAGCGTAGGCCTTACTTAGGAATATATCAAGATATTTATGCACTTAAACGATCTTTGGTCCACCAAGACCATAAACTGGCAATCGATTATATGTTTGGTCCACCAAGACTTTAAACTGGAATGTCAATCTTGTTTGGATAACTCAATTCAATCTTTTAATTTATCACTGTCCCCTAAGACTCTAAACTGGTTATTCAATTATTTCTGGAATTGGGTGCTGATAGCTTTAGGAGGTTAAAACTTTAGGTGGTGATGATGCCAAAGAAAGCATAATGGTTAATTAGGTGAAATTTGTGGCGCTTTAACATGGTCTAAAGTTAATATTATTATTGGAAGCCTGGAAAAAGTATTTTATGGGTTTGCTGTATAGCAAAGTTTGAAAATTGTGATGAAGGAATCAGAAGTTAGGATGGTAGTTGGATTTTAGGGAATGATTTTTTTTAGTGCCTCAGAGTTAGGCCATTTTTTTTTGGTGTGAAGCTTGGAGGACCTTATGGCGAGATTGGAATCATAGAATTCGGCTCAGTGGGGGGCCCTATGAGGTTGGAATCAGGAGTATTCGGCTCATAGGAAGATCCACTCTCTCAATGCTGTGACAAGAAGGAAGACTGGTATATGGGAGTCTGAAGGGATTCAAACCTTGCTCTCAGTAGTGGAATCATCACAAGATTTAAATTATTTTATTTTATGTTATATTAGGCCAGAGAAGAAAGAAAACATCATTTATGTTGAAAGTTTAAGAAGACCAAGCAAAAACAAAATTTTATCAAGTTATACTGTTAGAAAAGATAATTTCTTTGAAATTTTTCAACATCATTATCAAAGCTTTGCATTAAAATTCTTCTTTTCATGAGGTCTTCATGGTTATTAGCTGGAGTTTCTTGAAAATAGGCCAGCATTTTTCGTTTCAACTCATTAGTAAAGTCAAGAAAAAGATAGCGATGAAAATTTGGGTAATGATTGATATAGTCCGTCTTCACTCTACCAACATCATCAGTGTTGGTTATTTCGACAGCTAGAAGTTCAAATATGTTATTAAGTCATAGGTTTAGTCAATTTTGATTAAAAGTTTTTTTTTTTAGTAAGATAAATAGGGTCTTACATTTAGAGCCAGGAAACATAGTCTCAGAAAAGTTAGTTGGGGGTACTGGCGTTATAGGATTAGGATCTTGTGAAGGCAAAATTAGGCCGGGATCCGTTGATGAAGATTGAACTTTTGAAGCTGTTTTTGATCTTATTCGTTTTAAGAAGACAGGAATTTTGGATCACTTTTTAGAAGTTGAGGGATCAGGGAGAGCTGCTGGTCCTAAATATACGTTTGTTTTAAAAGGAACTATTGGCCGGTTGCATTTGACTTTTTTTACACGGCATAAGTCGCAAGCTGTTCTGCCAGGAAGATTAGGGTTGGACATTAAACAAGGTACCTGGTATCGAGCGCAGAGTTCACATGGAGCGACAAGTTCTTTGGAAGACATATTGATGAAGATGAATTTTATAGTTGATTAAAGAAGATGGTGGTTGAAGGTTAAAGATGAATATTGTGTTCAACCACTTATGCAAAGTTTTAAGAATGGGGACATTCTCGATTGGAGGGAGGATGTGGTAGCCTAAAGTTTAGTACGGCACCTAAATATGTAAATGGAGTTATTACGGCGTGCAAGATTGGCGTTATTATTTTTTTATATATAAAAGGGTTTTATTTAATTTATTGGAGTTTAAAATATGAAGAAATTGGTCACGAGCGAATGCCTATACAAATACAATTTATTTTACGGAGAAAACTTATTTTTTACGGTCTGAAAAATTTTTAAGTATCAAGTCGAGTCACTCAAGAACCTTGGGAAATTTTCCCAGAATTTTTACTATTTTTCTTATATTTTTAAATGAATTTTAAAGTTTTATAGAAATATTTACGTTTTCAAAAATTACTTAACTTTGATGAATTTTCACGGGGTAATTAGAGCTGCGCAAACTACGAAAATTAGTTTGGTAAGTAAAGGGGAAGTAGCTCTATTATGTGTAATTTTTCTAGATTTTTTATTATGGTTTTAAGGTTTTAAATTGAGTCCGGAAGTCCGGATGGACTCCGTTTCGACTCCGTACGGACTCCGTACGGACTCCGCTTTGACTCCGTACGGACTCCGTTCCGGCTCCGTACGGACTCCGTACGGGCTCCGGATTGACTCTGGAAGAGCTCTGGAGGGGAAAACTTAGGCACGTGACTAGGAATACTTAAGCGCGTCTCAAACTCGAAATTGAGGGGGGGAACACATCATACAGCTTAATCTTTAACCACCACAGTCTCATTTTTTATTACTCAACAAATTAAAATAACTTGTAATACCCTTATAACATTATTATTTTTACATAACATTATAGAAATACAATTCAACAGTTTAAATAACACTTCATACAGGGTATCTTTAGAAAGGTCTTCATCGCTGGGACTTGATTATTGCTGTCTCATAAAAATTTAAATTATTATAAAAACATAAAAGTCAATCTTTTCATATCTTTCACTGGTACACCTTAATTGTTGTTATCAGTATTTCTTTATCAACAGCCACTTTCTTTAAATCTCAATAAGCGTTAAATATTTTAGAGTTTCATTATTTTTATAAATCAGATCCAAGTAGATTGGTTAGCTTAGTGATTTAGAATTCCCATTTTGATATTTTTATTGGAAGGACGGGGTTTTCAGCTAAATCCACATATCTCCTCCGGATTCTGCTTACAGCAAGGCGACTGTAAGAGTTTACCTTACCATAACGGCCCAGTGTGGCATTCCAAATCTGGGTAGGCTACTTAGGTGAAAATTTGATTGGACCTTGGTTGGAAGAAAATCATGGTGTTAGCGGGTGTTAATTTGGTTGAAGGGAGTTAACTGGAGTTTTTTTTGGGTGGATTTATGGTGATTTTTGGAGGATTTATGGTGATTTTTTGGAGGATTTATGGTGTTTTGGAATGGATATATGTTGGTATTCCTATTGTTATTTGATGGTTTCATGGATTGGGTATTGGTTTTACTGGATTTTTTAGGGCTCTCTTGGAATTTTTGGTGGATGCAGTGTGCTCATGGAGTAGCCATTTTTTTCCGGTGCGCTCCGGTTTGCTCTGGTGATTTTCCAGTGCAAAAGCGAAGTGTACTGAAAAAATTCTGTCATTGTGGAAACGTTTGGCTATAGTGAAAAGATTAACTCACTCTGGCCAAATTAGCTAATTTTGGCAAAAAGAGCTCATTGTGGCAAAATTTGCTCACAATAGGAAAGTCTGATCACCAGTGCAAAGTTTGGTCACTGCAGAAAAGTCTGGGCACTGTGGTAAAGTTTGGTCACTGTAGAAAAGTCTGATCACCAGTGCAAAGTTTGGTCACTGCAGAAAAGTTTGGCTATTGTGGCAAAATTTGGTTAGAATTTATCATGCTTGTTAGATCAATAGTTTATTGTAGATCCTATGCATGTAGGGTATTGTTGGAAAGTTCTGGAGGAGGAGAATCAGATAGAAGGGGAGAATCTTAGTCTTCTACATGTTTTTTGTCTTTTAGTTTTGATAACAAGGGTCTTTTTGATAATTATTAATATTTAACATATAACAACAATTATAATAAAAAATATCAACATATAGGGTACCATTGGATTGCTCTCATCCTTGGTGACTCAAATTTATTTCTTCTCTTACAAAATTTATATAATAAAAATATAATAAAGAACACTTATTAATTTTGGTGGGAAACTGGGTAAATCTGGGGCAGACCTTTAATAAGGCATCCTTGAACAGATCATCACAAGGGTAGTTTCTGGGGCACTTTACTGTACTTTTCAGTCTCTGGGGCAAGTTTTGCGGCTTGTTCTAAGTATTTTATATGACTTGTATCAGTTTAATCTGGTATAAGGTATTTGTTTTGGGGGTGTAATCATTTATTGCACTTAATTTATTTCTATAATATAGGTTTCCAACACTTTCAAAATCTTTCTCTCAGATTTTCAACTTATCCAACTCTTCAAGAAGATCTTCAAGATTAGTTAATTGAGTCTTACATTTACTTAGAGGGACAGGGATTTCTTTTTGTTTTTCTAAATACCTTGGATTCTGCCTTCAACAAGGTGACTGTAGGAGTCTACTCTACATTTTTGGCGCCCAACGTTGGGTTCAAATTCTCTAGCTTCTGAAGAAACTTACTTGTTGGACTTCTGGATTTTTTTTTTTTGGTTGTTTGATTTTGATCGGTTGGTTATTTGGTGATTCTGATGTCTGGCTGAACCAGTACAGGATCTGTGGTAGTAGGGATATAGGTTTAGGGCTGAACCCTTGTTAGATCTGTTTTTTTTTTGTTGTTTTATCCTAGTAAAGGGCTGAACCCTTGTAGGATATTTTTGGTTGTCTGGTAAAGGGCTGATCCCTTGCAGATTTCATTGGTTTCTGGTGCTATTTGGGATGTCTTCTCCATCTGGTGCCGGTGTTATTGCTGCTGCTGCTGATGGTGTCAGGCCTTCAGTAAGGATTCAAACTAGGGATGGGCCCAAGTTTGTTGGTGATGATGTAAAGTGGTTTTTAGGCAGCTATGAGGATGCTGCTGGAATCAATGGGGCTTCTCATTTAGATATGGTGAAGCAGGTAATGTTTTTCATTGGTGATAGGGAAGTTGAGAAGGAGATTACTGGTATGGAGGATTATAAGACTAGGGATTTGAAAAGGCTTAGTAGGGAAACGGTGGACAGATGGGGAGTCAGATATTCAATGGTGGATTTAAATAAGGTTGTTGGAGAATGGAAAGTGCAGGGTGGAATAACTTCTTTGGTGAGTTATAGGAAATTTGTTGGTAGTTTTGAAACTGTGGTGGAATATCTGGTGGAGGTAGAGGAATTGGCTCATGAAAATGCAGTCAATGATTTATTTTGGTCCACTTTTGGGAGGAATGTTAGGATGGATGTGTTAAAGGAGTTGTCTAGGAAGGTTTTGATGAAAACCTTACCTAATGGGGAGCAGAAGTTGCCTTCTCTTAAGGTGGTTAAAGAATCGGTGGAGTCTCACCTCAGCCTTTTGGCTGTGGAAAGTTATCAATAAACCTGTACACAGTATGTCAGCAAAATTAATGTAGTTTTGGCTGATAATAAGGATATTATGAATTGGCTCAGGAGGCAAGAAAAGCTCAGTTGGGGAAACTGTTTTGTAAGGTGGATAAGAATGTAGATAAGGAGATGGTGGATCAATTGGCTGAATTAACAAAGCAATTGAAAATTTGTGTTCAAGAAACTCAGAAGCTCAGCAGGGTTTCAGCTTCTTCTTCATCATCTTATTCAAGTAGGGGCTATGATAGGAGGAATGGTGTTACTGTTGATGTTTGGATTTGTTCCTACTGTAACCGGAAGGGACATAAGTCTAATGATTGTTGGACTTTGAATAGGGATCAGGCTGCTGGTAGAGTAAAATTTGATGGAAAGGTATTTAGGTTTCCAGATGGATCTTTAATCAAGCCCAGTGAAGGTCAGGCTCCTTTGGATTTGGTGAGGAGGAATAGTATGGGTGAAAAGAGAGCTAGGTTTGAGGAATTGTCTACTGAGGCTTCTTCTGGTACTGGAAATAATTCTGGAGAATAGGGGAAGGAAAAAGAGGTTAGTAAGGCTACTTTATCTACTTCATATGGTAATTTGGAGTTAGTAAAGGTTGTTAAGGCGGATGGTGAGTGTATATCTGGTGTATATGATGTGGAGGCTGCTTCTAAAGCTAGAAGCAGTATTTCTAATCAGTTAAGGTCAAGAGGTGGAAAGGAGGATTCGAAGAAGGCTGAAGATCCCAAGAAGATTTATAGGCCTGAAGAGATTTTTCATATGCAGAAGGGGAGAGCTGATATGGGTCCCCCTAGTTTTGGTGCTTTTAATCTTAATGGTAATCCTATGCCTTTGGATGATGATTCAGATACAGAGGAGGATGTGCCCCTGGCCCAAGTTATAGTGGGCCAATGGAGGGAGTTAGAACTACTGTTGATGGTTCTGGTTTGGTGTCTGTGGATGGAAAGCTTAATGGGGATCATTCTGACGTGGAGATGTGTGATGTTGTTGGTAATGTGGGACCTCAGGAGTCTTCTAGGGCAAATGTTGCTAGGAGTAAGGCTCATTATGAGAGGACAGTGGTTTCTGGTCAAGAGAATGCTATGGATGTTGTTATGGGAAGGGTGAAGCAGCTTCTGATTCCATTATCTTTGGGTGAATTTTTCTCTATACTTCCAGCCCTTCCTGAAAAGCAGAAGAAGCATTTGACTAGGAGAAGAGTTGCTACTGGTGAGGTGGAGTATATGTGTGAAAATTTGGAGAAGTTTGGTAATAAGGTGGAGACTCATTTTTTTGCTCCTTTGGGATATTTGGTGGTTTCTTTAAATGGCAAAGATGTGAAGGCATTGGTTGATTCAGGCTCACAAATAAATTTAATTTCATTGGATCAAGCAACTAGTCTGGATTTGCCAATTTAAGCTGGTGTTGGAGGAAATCTCAGTGGGATAGGTGGGCATGCTACTGAGTTGATTGGTACAGCGGAGCATGTAAAGTTAGATGTAGGTGAAGCTGTTGGAAAAGCTCATTTTTATGTGGCTAGAGGAGCTGTGAAGACAGTTTTAAGAGGGCCATTTTTGATGGATTTTGAGGCCAAGATTGGTTATCAGTCTGGTGTTGGGATTAGTTTGGAGATTACTGGGGAGGATATGAGGCGGTTACATATGAGGTTGGAACCCCCAGGTGATGAAGGTCGGGAAACTAGGCCTTGTGTTTCTGCATCTTTTCAGTGTTTCACTTACATTAGGAAGAGAAAAGATTTGAAGTCCTCTTCTGGTGTATTCGAGGATAGTGGTGATCATTTTGTTGGTGACCGTTCTTTTTTAGGGTAGATAGGGCTGATCAGTCTAGTACTGTAATCTCTCCTCAAGAAGAAATTCCGGATTGTAGTAGGTCAGCTCAAGTGGAGATATATCAAGTGGAATCTCAATTTTTTGTAGATAATATTACTTTATTATGTCAATTTTTGTCAAATTATTTGTCTGGTTTCAGTTTTTCTTGAAGTTTATCTCTCAAATTTATTTCAAGTTCTGAAGATCTTTTAGGGAAAATTTTTTTGAAGCGGAAAAGTTTTGGAGTGGTGGCAAATGGGTCTAAAAGTAAGTCCTCCCAATTGTGCATCACTAGGGTTTCTTCTACACCTTTCAAAAACATTACCATGGCCACAAATGTGAGCATTGGGGACACCCCTGGTTGTTTTTATAGGAATAGCAAGAAACAATTTGACAAAAATCAAGAAAAAAATCTCAAGATAAATGAAAATTAACAAAAAAAATATTTATGTAAAGATATTGTCAAAAGGGCTGAACCTACTTGGCATGCTGGTAGCCTCCTGCATGAGGATAGACTACCAACTTTTCATACTTTTGATTATTTTTTTCTTATTTCTAAAAATAAAAATCAAATTTAAAAACGTCTGTATAATGAAAAACTAGATAACAATATTTTTGAAAATTCCAATAATTCTGTTTCTAAAAACTTTAATAATTCTTTTTCAAAAAATAAAAATAAAAAAAAAACTGATAAAATTTCTTTACCTGATTCTAATAATTCTTTTTGTAAAAAATCTGTTACTCTTAATTCTGATGAAGATGAAGATTCTGTTGATGAAAGGAGATCAATTCCTCAAGTACATGTGGAATTGGAAGCGGCAAAATATAAGAAGGTTGATGTGAAAGTTAAACCAATCAATGAAGCGCTTCCAACTGGATTGAATCCGCAATTGAAGAGACCACTTTTGTCAAGAGATCCATATGAAACTCCTTTAAGAAAGAATCCACCTGAATTATATGAAATGTCAAGAATTACTTTTGATAGGATTGGTGTTGTAAATTTTGGGCCAGAGGGTTGTTTATCTGGTGAGGAGATGAATTTGTTGTTGGATGTGATGGTGTTGAGGGAGAAGGCTATTGAATTTGTGGAAGAAGAGAGGGGTGTTTTACAGCATTCTTATGGTGAACCTTACAAGATTCCAGTGGTTTGTCATGAACCTTGGCAACTCAAGCCAATTCTGATTCCTGCTGCTCTTAAAGATGATTATATTGAAGTTGTTAGGGAAAGGATTAGGACTGGACTTTATAAACAATCATCATCAAGTTATTCAAGTCCAGTTTTCTGTATCAAGAAGCATGATGGAAAGCTTAGAGTGGCTCATGATCTTAGGGAATTGAATAGGGTGACTATAAAAGATGCTGGTATTCCTCCAAGTGCAGAGGAATTTGTTGATGCTTTTTCTGGAAGGGTATGTTATGGTTTGGGTGATACTATGGGGGACTATGATGAAAGAGAATTACATCCGGATTCAAGACCTCTGACAACTTTTGATACTCCTCTTGGATGGTTACAGCTGACAAGATTAACTCAAGGTGCTACTAATTATGTTGCTGTTTATCAAGCACAAATGGCTTGGATTCTTCAAGATGAAATTCCACTGTGTTCTGGTATATTTATTGATGATGGTGGAATTAAAGGTCCTTCAACTGATTATGATAATGAAGTGTTGGAGGAGAATCCAGGTATTAGGAGGTTTATTTGGGAGTATGCAGTAACTTTAGAAAGGATTTTGTTTAGGATTGAAGAAGCTGGTTTAACTATTTCTGGTTCTAAATTTTCTTGCTGTGTTCCAGCTTTAGAGATTCTTGGTCATGTGGTGTGTAGGGAAGGCCAAATTATGTCAAAGAAGAAAGTCAAAAAAATTTAATCTTGGCCGAGACCTTAAAACACTACTGAAGTTAGAGGATTTTAGGGAGTATGTGTTTATGTTAGGATGTTTATTGGGAATTTCTCATTTTTGGCTGCTCCATTGATAAGGTTAAATAGAAAGGATGCTGATTGGGATTGGGATGAAGCTTGTTAAGAAGCTTTTGTTAAGTTGAAGAAGGTGGTTGGTGAAGATATTATTCTTCATAAGTTGGATTATGGGGAAGGAGCTGGTAGGATTTATTTAGCTGTTGATTCTAGTCAGCAAGCGGCTGGTGCAGTGCTTTCTCAGATGGATAGGGATGGTTATATTAGACCAGTAAGGTATGAATCTGTAGTTTTTATTGAGGTGGAATCAAGATATTCACAACCAAAGTTGGAACTCTGTGGTGTGGCAAAAATTTTAAAGAAACTTCAAAATATCTTATGGGGTCAACATTTTGAACTTCAAGTGGATTCTAAATCTTTAATTCAGATGATTAATTCACCTAGTTTACCTAATGCTCCAATGACTAGGTGGGTAGCTTTTATTCAACATTTTTCATTCGATTTAGTGCACAGGCCTGGAAAATCTTTCACTATGCCTGATGGATTGTCAAGAAGACCACCTAAAGTATATGATTCCGATTCAGAAGAGTTTGATGAAGATATACCTATAATCAAGGCCAGTACCAACGGTGCTGAGGACTTTCCATACCTTCCCCATGAGGTTAAACTGGCTGGTTCTATTTTTGTTGAATTTTATGAAGTTGATGATCTAGTTGATCATGAGGTTTTTGTAGATGAGGATGGTGTGGTTGTTTGGGATAATTAGAAGTTGGTTAATGGTTTTTATGTTTGGGATCTGAAGGAGGATAGTGGTAGCATGGAAAAATGTTTGAATGAGGTGGATTATGTGAATTTCAGAAAACAGCCGAATGCTCAGAGAATGATTGCTCATTCACAACTGGGAGATATTGGGGACAGGGAGGTTCCTTTGGATGTTATATTATTGGATTTTTCTGATGAAATTTGGGGCCAGACTAGGTTTTATTTTTTAATGGTGAAATAGTTGTTGTCTCTGGGAAAACCAGAAGAATGTGATGAAGTTGAATGGCTGGCTATCAAAAAGAAGTAACCTGGTTTTTATTTGTCTGGCAGAAGGTTGATGAAAAGAAGACATCTGAATCCTCAAGTTGTTGTATCTCAAAGAAAAGGTCAAGAATTGGTGATTAAATCTCTTCATGATGATTTAGGGCATAGGGGCTTTGGAGAAACTTATAAGCAGATTGCTGATAGATTTTGGTGGTCTGGAATGAAGATGGCTGTTAGATCTTGGGTTCAGTCATGTGAAGAATGTCAGAGAAGAAGTTATTTAAGGCCAAAAGAACCTGGAAATGCTACTGGTGAAAATACTATCTTTGGACGGGTTAGTTTGGATGCTGTTCACATCAATGAAGGTAAATATAAGTACTTTATTGTGGCAAGGGATGATTTGTCTGGTTGGGTTGAGGCTTTACCTCTTATTAGTTTATCTGCTAAAAATGTAGCAGAATTTTTGATGAAAGAATGGGTGTATAGGTACAGTGTTATGAAGTTGGTAACTGTTGATGGCGGCTCCGAGTTTGGTGCAGACTTCAAGGAAGCTGTTTCAAAAATTGGCTCAAAGGTTAGGGTGGCGACCCCATATTATCCTGAAGCAGAAGGAATGGTTGAAAGAGGGCATCAAGTTATTAAGGATGATTTGGTTAAAATGTGTGGAAAAAGTATGAAAAGTGGAGGCATTATTTACCCCTTGTTTTATTTGCTGACAGGATTACCACCAAGAGGAAAACTGGTTATTCTCCTTATGAATTAGTTTTTGGTCAGAAAGCTGT
Source organism: Hemileia vastatrix (assembly GCA_030280995.1). Taxonomy (NCBI): domain Eukaryota; kingdom Fungi; phylum Basidiomycota; class Pucciniomycetes; order Pucciniales; family Zaghouaniaceae; genus Hemileia; species Hemileia vastatrix. The sequence continues at coordinate 26,915,038 of JASXTE010000013.1, forward strand.
TTTACCGGTTGATCTTGAAGCTGAATCTTATCTTGGTGTTGATTGGGATGTAGTCAAAACTACCAAAGATTTTCTCTGTGCTAGCATGCAACAGTTAGAAAAGAAGGAGGAATATTTGGAGAAGGCATACAATAGGATGATAAAGATCAGGGATCAGTCTGTCAGGTATTGGGATTAAAGGTCGGCTCATAGACTCGGGAAGCCTTTGAGGCCTGGTGATATGGTGTTGGTGTATAATAGGAGTTTGGAAAGTCAGTGGGTGAAATTGTTTGCTGATAGATGGTATGGATCATATAGGATTAGAGAACAGGTTTCTGGTGGTTCATATGTTTTGGAAGAACTGGATGGTGTTGTCTTCAAGAAGAGGGTAGCTGCTGATCAAGTGAAGAAGTTTTACCCTAGGGGCACAAAGAGTGCTGAAGTTTGACTCCAAAATGAGGATAAACTACAACATCAATCTTTTAGGAAATCTCACAGTCTTTCAAAAAATCAATCATTACTTCAATTTTAAAATTTTATTATGTGGTGAAAATATGAGGGGGAAACAATTTTTGTTAGGAGTCTTCACAGGGGAACCTTCTAGATTTTATATTGGCAAGTTTGGGGGTAATTGATGAGTTGGCAGCTCTATTCACAATTACCCCATAATGTTTGTTTCCAACCCTTTTCTGTTTCTAGTTGAATCCTGGCTTTGTTTTTTTTTATATAGGTAGTCCTCTATGACTATAAACTGGAACCTTACGTCAACACAGCACCATCTTTTGGAAGTCTGGATTCAAGAATTTTGTTTTCACCACACAATATGGGGGGCGGACTTGCTAGCAAGTCCGCAACCTTGGACCCAAACTCACCATAGATTGAACACACATTGAGCTATTGATAAAGGAACCATACAATCAGGGATGAACACCACTCAGCAGAACAGTTTTAGGTGGGTGTTCAAGTAGAGTTCAGTATGGGTTCAGTATGAGTTCAGTCTGAGTTCCATCTGAGTTCCATCTGAGTTCAGGTTGAGGACTTGCTAGCAAGTCCACCCCCTATATTGCATAGTGTTTGTTTCTTTTTTTTTTGTATTGGGGTGGATGATCACTTGTGGTCTCCAATCAATTTTACAAATTGGAGGTAGCCCACCCAGTGATCATTAGTTTGTTTTCTTGATTTTCATTAAATTATCATTTTTCAAATCTTCAAATTTTCAAAAATTTAAAAAAAAAAAAAAATTATTTTCAAAAATTTAATTTTCAAAAAAAAAATATATATTATTTTCAAAAATAATTTGTTTTCAAAAATTTCATTTTATGTTATATTTCTAATTTTGCTTTCCTGTGTATCCACAATCAAGGTGCACTTGGATGTGGGTATGATGTCAGGGGTTCAGCTCATCCAAATGGCTGGGGGACATCTTTTATTTTTTTATTTATCATTAATTTTATTTCTCTTTTTCTATTATTATATATTTATTTTATTTATTCTGCTAGTCCATCAAGACTTAAAACTGAAATTCTTTTAAAGATCATTTATGATTGGTCCTAAACTTCAAGACCGTGGAAAACTGAAGATGTCAATAAAACTAGGAATTATAATGGTTAATATTTGAGGAGGATTTCTTTTAGTTAGAAGTGTTCATTGGGGAACCTTCTAGGTTTTATATTGGCAAGTTTGGGGGTAATTGATGAGTTAGCAACTCTATACACAATTACCCCACAAAGTTTGTTTATATGCTTTATTGTTTATAGATTGATCTCTAGCATTGGTTTTGTGATGCAGGTGTAAGTCCTCTAAGACTATAAACTGGGGATTTTTGCGCTTGATGACTCAAGAAAATTCAAGTGGAGGTGATTTTGGAAATTGGAGGACCTCATGGAGATGTCCAGATCATTGCAGTTCTGGCTCAGTGGAGATGAAAGCCCACTCTCTAAATTTTCTTTTCTGTAATTGTTGATTTTGGAAATTGGAGGACCTCATTGGGATGTCCAGATCATTGCAGTTCTGGCTCAGTGGAGATGAAAGCCCACTCTCTAAATTTTCTTTTCTGTAATTGTTGATTTTGGAAATTGGAGGACCTCATGGGGATGTCCAGATCATTGCAGTTCTGGCTCAGTGGAGATGAAATCCCACTCTCTTAATTTTTTTTTGTTGGAGGTGAATGGTAGAGGAGTTTGAAGGACCTCATGGCGGTGTCTAGATCATTGCAGTTCTAACTCAGTAGGGTTTAAAGCCTACTCTTTCATACTCAGTGAATTGAAGCATCAAAAATCAAGTGGAGTCAACTTTAGAAGCAAAATTTTTATTGAAATGATGGTGGAAAAGTTTTTTATGTGATTCAGAATGGAATGGGAACATTCCATATTGGAGGGAGGATGTGGAATTCCAAAATTGGGTAGGCTACTTAGGTGAAAATTTTATTGGACCTTGGTTGGAAGAAACTCTTGGTGTTAGCAGGTGTTAATTTGGTTGAAGGGAGTTAACTGGATTTTTTTGGGTGGATTTATGGTGATTTTTTGGAGTATTTATGGTGATTTTTTGGAATATTTATGGTGATTTTTTTTGGAGGATTTATGGTGTTTTGGAATGGATATATGTTGGTATTCCTATTGTTATTTTATGGTTTAATGGATTGGGTATTGGTTTTACTAAATTTTTTAGGGCTCTCTTGGTATTTTTGGTGGATGCAGTGTGCTCATGGAGTAGCCATTTTTTTCCGGTGTGCTCCGGTGTGCTCCGGTGTGCTCCAGTGTGCTCCGGTGATTTACCGGTGCAAAAGCGAAGTGTACTGGAAAAATTCTGTCATTGTGGAAAAGTTAGGTTATGGTGAAAAGATTAACTCACTCTGGCCAAATTAGCTCATTATGGCAAAATTAGCTCATCATGGCAAAAATAGCTCATTGTGGCAAAATTTGCTCACAATAGGAGAGTCTGATCACCAGTTAAAGTTTGGTCACTGCAGAAAAGTCTGGGCACTGTGGTAAAGTTTGGTCACTGTAGGAAAGTCTGATCACCAGTGCAAAGTTTGGTCATTGCAGAAAAGTCTGGGCACTGTGGTAAAGTTTGGTCACTGTAGAAAAGTCTGATCACCAGTGCAAAGTTTGGTCACTGCAGAAAAGTTTGGCTACTGTGGCAAAATTTGGTTAGAATTTATCATGCTTGTTAGATCAATAGTTTATTGTAGATCCTATGCATGTAGGGTATTGTTGAAAAGTTCTGGAGGAGGAGAATCAGATAGAAGGGGAGAATCTTAGTCTTCTACATGTTTTTTGTCTTTTAGTTTTGATAACAAGGGTCTTTTTGATAATTATTAATATTTAACATATAACAACAATTATAATAAAAAATATCAACATGTAGGGTACCATTGGATTGCTCTCATCCTTGGTGACTCAAATTTATTTCTTTTCTTATAAAATTTATAAAATAAGAATATAATAAAGAACACTCTATAATTTTGGTGGGAAACTGGGTAAATCTGGGGCAGACCTTTAATAAGGCACCTTTGAACAGATCATCACAAGGGTAGTTTCTGGGGCACTTTACTGTACTTTTCAGTCTCTGGGGCAAGTTTTGAGGCTTGTTCTAAGTATTTGCTGTGACTTGTATCAGTGTAATCTGGTATAAGGTATTTATTTTTGGGGTGTAATCATTTATTGCACTTATTTTTTTTTCTGTATTATAGGTTTCCAACACTTTCAAAATCTTTCTATCAAATTTTCTACTGATCCAACTATTCAAGAAGATCTTCAAGCTTATTTAATTTAATCTTACATTTACATAGAGGTACAGGGATTTCATTTTGTTTTTCCAACTCCCTTGGATTCTGCTTGCAGCAAGGTGACTGTAGGAGTCTACTCTACAGCGCCAAATCAAACAACAAAGGCCCCTGCCAATTTTGGAAGACCACATCCTCCCTCCAATTAAGAATGTACACATTCTTTCTTCATCAAACCACTATGTTCAACCTTCTTCCCAAACATGCCTCCAAAATGGGTCTTTGCCAATACAGCATTGACAATAATCTAATCTGCACCATGAAACCACCTGTCCATCCATACAGAACGTCCTGCAATTTCTGTCAATCTAGAAAGAAGCCTTGCTACAGACCTGGTCCATTATCTTCTGCAACAAATTCACCACCACCTCAACCTGGTCCATCTTCTACCAGCACCAAAAGATCTAGGCAATCCATCATGATACCCAGATTAATCAAAAAGATTCACCCTTCCCAGAAGAGTGCCAAAACCCATAAAACAACAAGTTCAATTATCCCTGGTCCATCTGATGGTAAAGAACTTTCTTTCCTTCCTTCAACTTTAAAACTGATGACTTCTCAGTTCCTCCATCTTTTGATAGTGATGATAACAATGTATGATCCATTGCACCAACAAAACCAAACCACTTGACCACTATCAAGGCCAAGTTCCAACAACACACATCTCAACAGAAAAAACTTCTGCTTCACTACTTCCAATCCACTCCTGCTAGAGATCCACAGGACATTGAGAACAGAAGACACCTTATTTACAAGTTCAAGGCTAGTTCTGAACACTTCATTTAATCTCTTGATTCCCTCTGTAATTCCACTAGTACTTGAGTTTGATTCAGAAAAGAAAAATTGACCACGCCCTCTATAGGGTGTAACCACAAAACAACCCTCAGTTTTAAGTCTTGGGTGACCATCCTCATTTTATAGTCTTGGGGGAATCAAAAACCCTAAGTTTAAAGTTTTAAGGGAATCAAAAACCTAAATCATAAACCCAGAACCAGAGATCAACCACATTAAGAAACAGATAAAAAACTAAAATTTTGGGGTAATTGTGAATAGAGCTGCCAGCCTATCAATTACCCCCAAACTTGCCTTTGCTAAATTTGAAGGCTCCCCCTGTGGATAACCTCCACCAATCTTTCAAAACAAACACCAACAACAAAACCCATTCCTCAGTTTATAGTCTTGGGGGACTGAACCAACAACAATCCTAAGTTTAAAGTCTTGGGGGACTAACAAAGTTTTCAGTTTAAAGTCTTGACGGACTACTCATGTTAAAGTCTTGAAACCAGCCAGTTAAAAGTCTTGGATTACTACCAGAAAGCAGATTTCAGTTTGAAGTCATGATGGACTGAAAGTCCAAAAAACCTAAGACAAATTCTTGAAAACCAGCCAGATGAAAGTCTTGGAGGACTACCAGAAACCAGATTTCAGTTTAAATTCTTGATGGACTGCTGGAATTTTGCATAAAATTGACGCAGCCAATTTCATACAAAATACCTCTACAGCCAACCTGCTGAGCTTCCACCTTCACTTCATCATCTACCCATCACTGACAAAAATCTCCTTCCTATCTCTTTCCATCATCTTTTCTCACCACAGATCATGGCTGGATCTCCTGATGTTGACCCCTCTACTTTTCCTTGCTTCACTGCTCCCAAGGACTATGCCTGCAAACAGTGCATCCACATGTGCAGATCTTTCACATTCACTCTTCTAACTCCTGAAGCCAAATTCTACAACAGAGCTTGTGATTCTTGCTACTACAAAAAGAAAAAATGTGACAGAGATTCCAACTACCCTATTCCTCCACCTTCACCTTCTCATAAGTACTCTCCAGATCCCCTACCAGATCCACAGAACTTGTTCCTTCCTCTTCCTCTTTATCTTCAGCACCTTCCAGAAGATCAAGAAGCTCAGCTTCCAGAACTCTTCCCAAAAGACCAGCCTTAGCTTCCCAAGAAACTGCTTTTATCTCTTCTAAATTAGCTCCAAAAGCTTCAAAATCAGCTTCTAGGCTTTTAGACCGCGTCCAGGTGGCCACGCCGACGTCGACAGCCCGCCTGCCTCACTAGAAAGTAAAAATCAGGCTCAAAACCTCCAAAAACAACCAGAAAACATCCAAATTCAACCAATCAACAAAAACAACTCCACGCAATTACCTCCCACTGCTCCTAGAGCAATGCAGCCAACTCTTCCAAGGTCCAAAAACTCCAAATTTTCCCAAACTTTTAGGAGACCTGCCTGAGGACCCAAGGAAGAAACCAGAGCACCCAACACTGCACCAAAGCAACAAATTTGTCCACATTTAAGACAACAAAACTACACCTCTCCTCTGTCAGCCAACTATTCTTCTGAAAGCTCCATTCCTTCAAAAGCTCCATCCAGAAGAGATCAATCTGCTTCCAAATCACCCTCTCCTGATCCATCTCTTAAAAACCCTGGTACTCCATCACCAGCACCTCCTCCAGCTGAATCCCACAGAAATATCAACCACAAAAAAACAACAATCCCGCTGCTCCAACTAGACCCCAGGAACATCAGCCTCCTAGTTCACCTTCTCAAAATCTTTCAGAGGAAGACCAAGAGAATCCATATCATTCCCTGATTGATCTACCCACTATGACCATTCCAAAATCTTCAGAAGTCCAAATTCTGGCTGCTTACAAATTTGATGAGCTTCCAATCTGTAAGTACCAAATTAATTCATCCCACTTCTTCAACAAAAATAATTTCTGATCCAATTCTCCTTGTCTAGTTGGCACCCCTCCTCCTGAATCTACTATTGGAGTTGGCCAACCTCTAGAAACTTCTTTGACCCTGGATTATGGAGAAATGAAAAAAGACCTAAGTACCATGTGTTCCAACATGCTAAAAGCCTTTGCCCTCCATGGACCTTTGAATGACTTTGAAAAATCCCTGAGAAAGTGCCTGTTGGACGACCACTGGAAGATGTCTAGGATCATGAAGCACACCTTCCAGCACTCCATTCCTGCTTCTTCTTCTTCCTCCTCTGAACTTCCCTCTAATCTAATTCCTGTTCATTAAAATCCAAGTAATCTCTCCAGCAGGATGCACTTCAAAGAGCACAGTGCTTCCAACAACCCCAACAAAAAACAAAAAAAACATCATAATCCAGACCAGCCTCCAGAAGCTTCATCATCCAGACAATGAGCTCCTGAAAAAATATTAGAAACATAATAATAAATAAATAATAAAAAACAATTAATAACTACAAATTCTAATTTATATTATCATTATTATTACTATTATTATTATTATTATTATTATTATTATTTACTAATATACTAAAATTAAAATTTGATAAATAAAATAAAATAAAAATAAATGAAATAAAATAAAATATAAAAAATAATACAAATGGTATCCCACAGCCAATTGATGAGCAGATCCCCTTATACCTTGCCCACATCTAAGTGCACCTTGATGTGGATACACCTTAAGAAAACCAAAAAATTTGAAATAAGAAACATAAATTAAGGGTAATAATGAGAATTAAAAAATAAAAAATGAAATTAAAGAAAATAAAAATAAAATAAACTAAAGTGATAAAATAGAATTTCCCAGCCAATTGATGAGCCTTTCCCCACCAATGCCTGCCCACATACAGGTGACCCTGATGTGGTAACACCCTATATTTTCAATTTTATAATTTTAAAAAACCCCATAAAAAAATTAAAAGAAAAAAAGAGAAAAAAAAAGAAAATAATCTGAAACTACTATCTAGCAAAAACATAACTACAAAATCAAAGACAGTCCAGATCCATAGATAGTCCAATAAGAGAAATTCCGGTCCATAGAAATGATCACTGGGTGGGCTCCCTCCAATAAGTAAAAATGATAGGAGACCACCAGTGATCCACCACCAATCCAAAAGCACCTAAGATAAAGAAGCCAGTCCCAAACCAGTTTAAAGTCATAGTGGTTTTGAAACCTGAATAATAAACAACTGAACTAGAATTCAACTAGGAAGAACAAAAGGCTTGAGACAGACATTTTGGGGTAACTGTTTTCCAGAGCAGCAAGCTCATCAGTCACCCCCACACTTTCCAAAATAAAATCTAGAAGCCCCCCCTGGGTACCTTCTAACAAAAACACAACATCCAACACACTAAACCAAAACCAATAAAAGTGAAGAGTCCAGAACCTGAAAACCAAAGAAAATTCCAGTTTAAAGTCATAGAGGACTATAACCTGTGAAAAGAAACCAATGCTAGGGTTCAACCAAATTAAGAGAAAGGGTTGGAAACAGACAATCTGGGGTAACTGTTCTTTAGAGCAACCAGCCCATAAGTTACGCCTAAACTTGCCAAAATCAAATCTAGAAGCCCCACCCATGGGTACCTTCTAACAAAAAGTTACCAACACAAAAGTTGCTCTGCAACACCAAAAATTCCAAAATTTAAAGAACGTTCCATAGTTTATCCTCATTGCAGAGTCAATCTTCTACATTCCTAGTGCCTCTGGGATAGAACCTCTTCACCTGGTCTGCAGCCACCCTCTTTTTCAAGACTGCACCATTTAACTCTTCCAAAACATAAGAACCTCCTGACGCCTGAGATCTAACTCTGTAAGGTCCATTCCATCTGTCAGAAAACATTTAACCCCACTGACTCTCCAAACTTCTATTATACACCAAAACCAAACAACCAGGTTTCAAGGGATTCCTGAGTCTATGAGCCAACTTCTTGTCCCAGTACCTGACTGATTGATTCCTAATCTTCATCATTCTAGAGTATGCCTTCTCTTGACATTCCTCTCTATATCCAACTGTTGCATCCTGGCACAGAGCAAATCTTCTGTTGAGTGCACGTCATCCCAATCAATTCCAAGATAAGAGACAGCTTCTAAGTCCACTGGTAGAACCGCTTTTTGATCAAACATTAATTCATAAGGAGAATAGCCATTTGTCCTCTTCACAGTGACCCTATCAGCAAATAACACCAAGGGTAAATAATGCCTCCACTTTTCAGCACTATCTCCGCACATCTTCACCAAAGCATTCTTGATAACTTGATGGCCTCTTTCAACCATGCCTTCAGCTTCAGGATAATAAGGTGTAGCCACTCTAACTTTAGAGCCAACACTAGCCACAGCTTCTTTAAATTCGGCACCAAACTCTGGCCCTCCATCAACAGTGACCAACTTCATCAACCCATACCTATAAATCCACTCCTTCTTCAAAAACTCTGCCACATTCTTGGCAGTCAAATTAACAAGAGGCCCTGCCACAACCCAACCAGACAAATCATCCCTAGAAACAATCAAGTATTTATACCTGCCCTCTTTAATATGGACATCATCCAGACTGACCCTCCCAAAAAAAGTTGCTTCACCAGTAGCACGGCCGACCTCTTTAGGTTTCAAGTGAATTCTTCTTTGACATTCTTCACAAGATTGAACCCAACCCTTAACAGCCAACTTCATACCTGGCCACCAAAATCTGTCAGCTACTCTTCTATAAGTCTCCCCAAAGACTCTATGACCAAGGTCTTCATGCAAAGACTTCAAAACCAATTCTTGACCCTTCTTCTGAGTCACCACCACTTGAGGATTAGGATGCCTTCTCCTCATCAACCTTCTTCCTGACACATAAAATCCAGGACTCTTTTTCTTTATTGCCAACCAAGTATCATCATAACTACCTGGCCTTTCCAAGGTCAACATATATTCCATCAAAATAAAATAAAACCCACTGACTGACCTCAGGTCTCATCTTCAAAATCCAACAAAACAACATCCAAGGGTACAATTCTGTCATCAAAATCACCAGTGTGAACATGAGCCAATTGAGCAGCCCAACCAGGACACCAATGCTAATATTTTGGCACATCCTTCTCTTACCACTGAACCTTGTGAGAATCCAGTTCACTAACAAAAACACCCTTTTCCAAATTTAAGCTGTTCCAAACAACAAATCCATCTTCATCAACAAAAACATCCTGATCACCAGAATCAATATCAGATCCAGCCAGTTTAGCCTCTTGGGGGAGGTCAGAAAAATCTTCAGCACCCTTTGCACTGCCCCTAACCACTGGAAAATCATCATCAAACTCTTCAGCAACAGAATCTTCATCTGTAGTTGGCCTTCTTGATAATCCATCAGGCATAGTAAAAGTATTGCCTTGTTTGTGTACCAGGTCAAAAGAAAAATTTTGAATAAATGCCACCCACCTAGTCATTGGAGCATTTGGAAGACTAGGCATATTGATCATCTGAACCAAAGATTTTGCATCCACCTGCAGCTCAAAAAGCTGCCCCCACAAAACGGTCTGTAGCTTCTTTAAAATTTTTGCTACACCACACAATTCCAACTTAGGTTGAGAATACCTAGATTCCACCTCATTAAACACCACAGACTCATATTTTACTGGCCTGACTCTCCCAGTCTTATCCTACTGAGACAAAACAGCACCAGCAGCAATATAACTTGATTCCACTGCCAGATAAATTTTTCCAGCACCAACACCATAATCCAACTTGTGAAGAACCATATCCTCACCAACAACCTTTTTCAACTTCTGAAAAGCCTCTTCACACTCTTCAGTCCATTCCCAATCTGCATCTTTTCTGGTCAACCTCCTTAAAGGTGAAGCCAGAAAGAAAAATACTTAATAAAAATCCTGACATATACAAAGACACTCAAAAATCCCCTGACCTCAGTAGTATTTTTAGGCCTTGGCCATGACTTAATTTTATTAATCTTCTTCTTTGCCATAATCCTTCCCTCTTTACATACCACATGACCCAGAATTTTCAAAGAAGGAACACAACATCAGAATTTTGACCCTGAAATGGTCAAAACAGCCTCTTCAATCCTAAAAAACACTCTCTCTAGAGTTATTGCATATTCCCAAACAAAACTCCTTATGCCAGGGTTCTCCGCTAACACCTCATTACCATAATATCAGTGGATAGTCCTTTAATTCCACCATCATCAATAAAAATGCCAGCATTAGTAGGAACCTCATCCTGCAAAATCCAAGACATCAGAACTTGATATACCCCCACTGAATTAGTTGCTCCTTGAGGCAACCTAGTGAGCTGAAATCTTCCCAAAGGAGTCTCAAAAGTAGTGAGAAGCCATGAATCAGTATGAAGTTCCCTCTCATCATAACCACCCATAATATCACCCAAACCATAACACACCCTTCCAGAAAAATCATCAAGAAAATCCTCTGCACTTGGTGGCATACCAGCGTCCTTGATAGTGACTCTATTCAAGGCTCTAAGATCATGAACCACCCTCAACTTCCCATTCTGCTTCTTTACACAGAAAACCGGACTTGAGTAGCTGGATGTCAATTGTTTGTATAACGCAGTCCTGACTCTTTTCCTAACAATCTCCACAAAATCCTCTCTGATAGCAGCTTGAATCGGAATAGGTTTGATTTTCCAAGGTTCATGACAAACCACCGGAATCAAGTAAGGTTCCCCATAAGAGTGCTTCAATACACCCCTTTCCTTCTCAACAAATGCCACCTCCTTTTCCCTTAGCACAAGAAATTGCAACAAAAACTTCTTTTCTTCTCCAGACAACCACCCATCAGGACCAAAATTAACAACTTTCAACCTTTCCACAGTCACCCTAGCCGTCTCTAAAAATTCTGGAGGATTCTTCACCAAAGTAGTACAGTACGGATCTCTTGACAAAGGAGGTCTCTTCAAGGGTGGATTCAAACCAACAGGCATAGGCTCGTTAACAGGCCTAATCTTCTGCGCTACCTTCTTACACTTTGCCACTCCACCTTCAAATTTCACCACCAGACCTGGAACAAAAACCAAGGGTTTCCCCATTGCTCACACTTGTGGCCAAGGTAATGTTTTTAAAAGGTGTAGAAGAAAAACTAGTGGTGCACAATTAGGAGGACTTACTTTTAGACCCCAGTCTCACCAATCCAAAACATTTCCGCAATACCAAATCTTCAGAATCAACTCTTTTGAAATTGTGCAGTTTATCCACATTCTGGAGGCCCAAAAATTGTTCTTGATGATCTTTTTTCTTCATAATTTTCAGCAGTTTAACCTCATGCTAGAGGCCCAAAAATTGATCTTGACAATCTTCACAAAAGTATTTTGAATCTTCATTATTCATTATCTTCTGTTTTTTTTCTTGTTTTTCTTGAATTATCTTGAACTTTTTATCTTCTTTTCTTGAGTTTTCTTCTGGTCTACAAAAATAACCAGGGGTTTCCCCAATGCTCACAGGTGTGTCCCAGGTAATGTTTTTGAAAGGTGTGGAAGAAACCCTAGCGGTGCACAATTGGGAGGACTTACTTTTAGACCCCAATCTCACCACTCCAAAAATTCTCTGCATATCTTTCAATAAAGATATATAACCAATCTTCTTCCTTGAGCTTGGATTAAAAATAAATAAGAATATTGAGAGAGAACAGAGACTTGATAAAAAATTTGATGAATACCTTCAGAGAAGAGAAACATTAAAAAAAGAAATTTGAAAATCCACATGGTATATCCCAAAGGGAGCTGACCTACTACAACCTGGGATTTCCTCATCTTGGGGAGAGGTTGTAGCACTAGGGTGATCATCCCTCCTTACTCTTAAAAAGACAGACTCTCAACAGAGCCTGAGCCACACTCATAAAAACCGGAGGCAGCACCCACTTCCTTCCTTCTCCTGCAGCAGTACATGCACTGGCACATTGAAGATAAACTAGGCCTGGTCTCCCAACCATCCTCTCCAGGGGATGATAACCTCATGTGAAGCCTCCTTTTGTCTTAACCAGTCAACTCCAAGCTGATTCCCAAATCAAATTGATAACTAATTCATGCTTGAAAATCCATCAAGAATGGCCCGCCTAAAACTGCTTTTCCATTACCTTTAGCAATGTAAAAATGAACATTCCCTGAGGCTCTGCCAACATCTAACTTCACAAACTCTGAAGTTCCAACCAATTCAGTGACATGACCACCAATACCAGTTTTGATGGGGAGGCCCAAAAAAGTTGCCTCAAAAAAAGAAATCAGGTTAATCTGAGAACCTGAATCCACCAATGCCCTTTCCTCCCTGCTATTCAGAGTGACATTAACATATCCCGGAGGAGCAGAAAAATGAGTTTCCAACCCCTCACCAAATTTTTCAGCAGAATCACAAATGTATTCTACCTCCCCAGAAGAAACACTTCTCCTGGTCAACAACTTTTTCTGTCTATCAGCCAACCCTGGACTGATAGCATACAATTCCCCATAAGATAAGGAAAACTGAACCTGATTCATCCTTTCCAGGACAGAGTCCATAACATTAACTTGACCAGAAACTACTGGCCTCTCAATGTGAGCTTTTGGCTTCACCACCTTGGTCCTAAAAGATTCTTGAGGACCAGCACCACCAACAGATTTACCATCAACAGGAACCAAACCAGATCCCTCACCTGAACCTCTAACTCCAGTAGGCTTTGGCAATGAAGCCAAAGTAACATCCTTGTCAGAGTCAGAATTCACCTCGATTGGGATTGGCTCACCATTCATGTCCAATGTGCCAAAACTAGGGGGGCCCATGTCAGCCATACCCTTCTTCATCTTGTACAACTCCTCTTTGCTGTACTTCTTCCTAGCTGCACTCAGCTTAGGATCCACCTTTGAAGCCTTAGGCTTTGATTGTGCCTGAGAACTGCTCTTAGTCCTTCCCACCTTTCCTGCTTCCACATCATAAACACCAGCCAAAAATTCACCACTTGACTGTCCACCACAAGAATACAACTCCAAACCACCAAAGGAAGTAGAAAAAGAGACCTTATTGACCTCCTTTCCCTTTCCCTTGACATCCTCATCCTCCTTACCAGAAGACTTCCCTTGATCAGGAATCTCCTCAAACCTTGGCCTCCTTTGATTGAGAACACCCCTTCTCCTGAACAAATCAACAGGAGCCTTCCCCTCACTGGGCTTCACAAAAGAACCATCAGGTAACTTGGAAACCCTGCCATCAAACTCCAGTTTTTGTCAGACATATCCCTGTTCAATGCCCAACAATCATTGGACCTGTTCCCCCTCCTGCTGTAATAAGAGCAGACCCAAGGATCACTCCTACCAGCCCTCCTATCAAAATATCTAGGCTGAGAAGGTGCCTTATTGACCTTCTTAGCCTCCTGAACAAAAATATGCAGCTTATTTGTAAGATCAGCCAACTGCTCCACCATTGGGTCCCTCTCCTGCTTGGGAACCTGCACCATATTCTTCTCCTCCTTCTTCTCCCTAACTTCCTCTTCAGCCAAAGCCTCACTGACTTTGCTGACATACTTGGCACACCCCTCCTGATAGGTGTCCACAGCCATTAACTTCAAATGGGCCTCAACAGCCTCCTTCACCTTATCCAAGGCAGGCAACTTCTGGTCCCCATTAGAAAGAGTTTTCATCAATTCATTTCTTGACAACTCCTTCAACACATCCATCGTGACATCTCTAGCCAGGGCAGACCAAAAAACATCCTTGGAAGCATTTTCATGCTCCAGTTCCTCCACTTCCACCAAATATTCCACCACAGGATCAAACTGTAGCAGAAACTTTCTGTAAATATGTAAGTTACCAACACCACCATAAGATTGCCATCCAATTACAACCTTGTTCAGATCCACCATAGTGAACCTGACACCCCATCTATCTACCATCTCCCTACACAACAATTTCCAATCCCTCTTCTTGTAGCCAGACATGGCCACAATCTCCTTCTCCACTGACCTATCACCAATGAAGAAGATAATCTGCTTCACCATGTCCAGGTAGGAAGCACCATCCACTCCAGAAGCAGTTTCATATTTATCCAGAAACCAATTGATATCCTCCCCATTAAATTTGGTACAATCCCAATTTTTAACCCTTACACACTCCTTGACCATCACAGCAGAAGGACCATCTCCCCTGCTGACAATCACCACAGGAATAGAGGAACCAGAAGCCATCCCTCCAGAAAAAAACACCAAAAAGAGACAACCATAGAAAACAGAGATTCCAAAGAACTAGCAAGTTCACCCCACGTTGGGCGCTAGAAATATAGAAAATCCTATAGTACTAGCTATAGGCCTTGACCAAGGGAGATGAAGAAAAACCAGAGAGAAAATCCCCTTTCCCTTTAGAAAAATAAAGTAAGATTTACTTGCTAAATTAAGTTGGTTCCTGTTTGCTAAAGCCCCTTTTTCAATACACTTGACTGCTTGATGAGCCAAGAAAGTAGTCCCCAGACAGACTACCAGACCAAAGAACTGAAATTTAGATCAACGTCCACACCAGAGATAGCAAAGATACTTGATGTAGGCTGCAAATCCACACCAGAGACAGAAATAATACTTGCTATAGCTTGCAAGACTGTAACAGAGAACACAGTTGCCAAAGTTAAGTTAAATGAAGAACTCACTTGCAACAAACACAGCCAATTGTGGCCAAAAAAAAGGGAAAACTGAGTGAGGAACAAGGATATCACCTCCAGATGGCTGTATGATAATTAAGGTTTCCCCAATCTGTCTTATTCACTATGTACACACAGACCACTATCTTAGAGCCCATGCACACCAAAAAATTTGGTGCCTGTACCAGCCAAATTGAATAAAAACCCTCCAGAAGCGCTCCCCAACCTTCTAAAAAAGAGGGGGCGGACCACCCGACATCGGAGGTGCCGCCTGAAGCGGCCCGGCCTCCCTGAAGCCAGAAAATCAATAAAAACAACTAATCTACTTAGAAAAATTAGCTACAACTACTAAATCTTTTAAAACACGGAATTTCACTATAACAACATTGAGAAATGAAATAGAGAGAAAAATTTGCCCTACCTAACGCTACTAAGCACTTAACCGTAAGACTTAAGGTTAGCCCGTAAAACACGAAAAACAAAATTAAACAGCTATCTTTTATAAATGAAAAATGAGGAAATGACCCCTTAAAACTTAGAATATGAAAAATGTCTCCAAGACATAAAATATAGAGAAAAACCGGGGCTATCCAAAGATAGTACCCACATACCCACAGACCCAATATCCACAGAATAAAACCAGAAAAATACCCAATTCCTTAACAGATGTCAATTAAGACATGCACAAACAGCGCCAAATCACACAACAAAGGCCCCTGCCATTGTTGGAAGACCACACCACCAACAAACCTATTACCAAATCCACCACCTTTTTTATGAGCTTTATTTTGTAAAACTCCATGTTCACAATACGAAAAGTCTTTGATGCACTGAATTGTTACTTCAAGCATGTTTATTTGAATAAGATCTTCAATAGAAAAATTTTTCACTATAACACTTGGAATTGAGGAGAGGATTGGATGGAAATTATAACAGCTAGAATTCAAAATAAAATACTGTTCTGGATTAACTAAATTATTTAAAAAACTCCTAGAAAAATATTTTTCCCCCTTTCCATCTGTCTCAATACTGTATTTTTCAACAATAAGTAATGCATTCTTGATGTTTTTTGCATGTTTGTTGTTTGATTTTTTTCCTCAGCAGTGATTTTTCTTTATAAACAAACTTTTTGAAGCCTGCATCTTGTAGTGTAGTGGATAAGAAATTAATTTAATTCATAAATAAATAAAAAAAGTTCAAAAGAATGCAATTGTTAAAATTAACACCTCCAAAAATAATCATTATATATTCTTAATAATAAATAAAAAATCATATCCAACATGCATGTAGAAAATATGAGTATTAGCTGCATTTAAAATATAAACAAGTATTTGGAATTAAAGCTTCATTTTATTGCTTACAAGTATAGTATTCTGCCGTATGCATTGGGAACACAAGATTCAACTATACCCTAAACATAAACAATTAAATGTGAAGCTTAAATCCAATGCCCAATTATTAGGATAAATACAGCAATAATGCATAAGTTTGTGTTGATTCTTTATTTAATTTTTCTCTATATATAAATAATATATCAAACCGCCAGATATCCATAATTTATAATGTTTAAAGGTAAAACATGCAAGTTACTGAAGCCGGTCTCATGGCATGCAGTGACTTACATAAGGCATATATGCAACAGGTTTGTACAAAGCAATATATTGTACGCATGATGACAAAAAATTTTCATATGCTTTTAATTAAAACTTACATATTGTTTTTACAACTTATTTTTATAGGGTTTCACAACGTATAATTCGAGGAACCAAAGCCTCGGATAGTTACACACAGATGAAATTAATATTTATTTTCACTTATTTTTCAAATTCAATTCACTTATCAATATCATTTTTTCACATAAGGTAAGAAAACTTTCCTTCAGCTGTTATGGACATATTTTTATCAGTTATTATATTTTTTTCAACTAAGTTGAAATTTGGCTACAAAAGAGTTAACAACCAAGCATATATTTCTGCAAAACAATATGCACACAAAATAAATATTTTGATATTTTAAACATGTTAAAAATGGGTATATAAGTTTTTGCATTTAATAATATCCCATAACACTTTTTCGAGCTTTAACTTTTTATTATGCACATATAAATTTCACACTTTCAAAAAATTAATGCCAAATGGATTGTAAAAGAGTAGCACAAATTTCAATATCTCAACTCATCTTATTTCTTGTTAATTAAAACCAGCAAGGCTCCCCCTGGCTGGTAGTTTATTTTTTATAGTAGCCAATGTTACTTAAAGCAACATCAGCTGCTCAAATCTCACCTTAAAACCTCTCAACCAGTGTTATCTGGCTGGGAGATGCGAAATACAGTTTGCAACCAAAGTCACTACAAGAAACTTTTTTTGCTTTAAAAAAAGACTTGCAGCCAGTTTTAAACTGGCTGCAAGTCAATAATATAAAAAAAAGCAAGAAAAGTTTCTGCATGCAACTTTGCTTTCTTTTAAATTCAACATCTTGCAGGAAGTTTAAAACTGCCTGCAAGATGTATTATAAATTTTACCAAAGCCACTTTTAGTTGCTTTGGTCATTTTTTTTAATTTTTATATCAAGCTTCCAGCTTAAAGCTGGCAGAAATTGATTTTATTTTACTTTATTTTCAATCCCAAGCCACTTCCTGTGACTTGGGTAATTTTTTTTTACTTAATTTTAAATTATTAGCAGCCAGGCTCCCCCTGGCTGGTAGTAAATTTTTTAAGCAGCCAATGTTGCTTAAAGAAACATTGGCTGTTCTATCACCTTAAAACCTCCCAGCCAGTGCTATCTGGCTGGGAGATGAAAAAAATATTATTGCAACCAAAGTCACTACAAGCGACTTTGGTTGCTTTAAAAAAAGACTTTCAGCCAGTTTTATACTGGCTGCAAGTCATCAATATAAAAAAAAAGCAAGAGAAGTTGCTGCATGTAACTTCAATAGCTTTTAAACACAACATCTTTCAGGCAGTTTTAAACTGCCTGAAAGATGTATTATAAAAATGACCAAAGCCACTTTTAGTGGCTTTGGTCATTTTTTTCATTTTATTAAACGTTCCCAGCTTAAAGCTTGCAGCAATTTTTTTTTTTTTTTGATCCCAAGCCACTTCCTGTGGCTTAGGTAATTTTTTTCGTTTTTTTAAATTATTATCAGCCAGGCTCCCCATGTCTTGTAGTGTTATCTGACATTTTAAATCTTGTAAAAAAGTTTAGAGGAAATACAAAATGCATATTCTATGATATATTATGAATTATGAGTGGTAGAGGATTGATGAAGGGATTTATAGCTTAAAAATAAAATGGGCCTTTGCTGATAAGGAGAGTTCTGAAAAAATTGATATTTTCTATGACAATGAGATGGGATGGAATAAATTAGGGGTCTCAAAATTGATCATATATTCCACATAAACAGGCCATAAAAATTACCAATCACCCCATCAGAAAATGAAATACACTTTTCCTAGACAGGTGTATTTTGATGGTGTGTTTGACCTCAAAAACACCTTCTTTTGCGAAGAAAAAGCCATCAAAACACTTCTCTCCTTCATCTTGATTAGTCAGCACTAGGTACAGACAAGCCATCTCCTTAGATTCTTTTTCACCTAATTCTTAAGGGATTATTATTCAGCATGTAAAAAACATGACTTCCCACCACTTAAGCATTCACTTCATCATACACTCACCCTTAGTCTTCATCACCATTCATTAAAATTCCTCTTTCAGTCCATTGTAAACTAGAAATAACCGCTACCACTCTAGCCCTGGATCTATTGGTTAACTTAGATACCAACTCCAATGCTGAAATTAACTTGGATTACATGTGTGATATGCTGAATAATCACTACTTATATTCCAGAACACTTTCCATACAACACCAACCACAATATAACCTTGAGGTTCTTTAAAGCTTTCTTGAAATTAGCTTTAAACAGATATTTTGCACAACCTTGCCTGGATTTCTGAGTTACTTGAACTGATAAAAGATCACTCAATTTTCAGAAATTATTCTTGTTGTCCATAAAGAGATCCTCCTATTCAAATCTGTGTTGCACTTTGTCATTTTAGTTCAAATTGAAATGGTGGAACATTTACCCATCTTGAAAACCTCTTCCAGATCAGAGATGGAAATAAATATCTTGATTGTAAAAAAATGCTTTGAATCTCTCTTATATACATTGCATGCTTCTACTCTTGCTATTTTTTAGGATTACAGTTTATTAAATGTTTTGTATTTAAATGATAAGTAATTTTTTTCTCCATATCTAAATGACTAAAATTCATTCTGAATTTCTATTAATAATTTGGCTAAGTATGTTTTTTAAACAGCTTCATTAAATGGCCCTTATGCACAAGATACATAAGTTTACAAATTGTATATTTCTAAATCTAGAAATTTGGAGATACCCTCCCCTGCGTTTCACTATATTAGGGGGTGGTGATTGCCATTTTTTTCATTTCAAAAATCTTTTTTATGTCTGAAAAAAAAATGGCAATACCTCATCCTGAATTTTACTGTGGGAGGGGGTTGAGATTGCCATTTTTTTCATGTCAAAAAAAATATTTATGTAAAAAAAAAATCACAAAACCTCCCCCTGCAATTTAATGTTGGAGAGGGTAAAGATTACCAAATTTTTATTTCAATTTCATAAATACTTAAATAAATCAATAAAAAATATAATCAGCCAAGTAAAAGTAATGGGATTCACAATTCTATCTGCTAATGATTTCAGATGTGACCAAAGCCAAATAAATCATATGACAAGCAATGTATTGACCTTTCATCCATTCAATACAAATAAATAATTAAATGAACAAATTTATACAGCAGCAAGGCTCAATCACACAAAAGTTTTTTTTATTGATTATGTTTAATAATAAATATTTTAAAAACTTATGTAATAAAAAAAAATGGAGAATCTTCTAATTACCATATTTGGAACCCCTCCCTAAAGATTTACTATAAAAAGGGCCCTTCCCCCTTGCTTTACTTACCTGGTTTATCAGACTTTGGTTGATCTGGAATGAAAAACTAAAATGAGTAAGTGTTTAACAAGATTCCAAAAAAATGAGAACACTTTTTACAAGATATCAAACAAGGAGTTTCCTTGGTAGTTTGATGATTATCTCTTGGATTTTTTATTGATGATTATTCTGAGAAGAGCTCCAAATAGATTTGATGATGCCATCTCCTGAAAAAAATCCAAAAAATCAACAAATCATGGAAAATAATCATTTATAAAGAAAAAAAATTGAGGAAACAAATGATAAAAAACAGTTGAGGAATTGACATACCCTGAAAGTGGTACAATAAAAAGTATCAAAAAAACATTCATTTTACGGAATATCAAAATTCAAAAATGTAAATTAGTTTACATAAAAATACTCAACTTTAAAAGTAGTTATCTCAGAAATTTCTGAGCCAAAATTGATAATGCTTTCTGGAAATGAAATTCATGCCTATAGAGAACCTGTAATCAAAATAATGTGAGATTTTAATGAGCCAAAATGCAGCAAATTTTAATATTCATCCTCATAAAAAAATTACAAAATAGGAAGGACTCATCCAAAAGTGATATTTAGCTGATAAAATCAGATCCAAAAGCCTGAAGTATTATTTGAAATAGATTGCATAAGCCCTATATACATATTATGCAACATTGAACTTAAAAAATGTAAAATAGTCCATGAAACAAGATTCAACTTTGGAAGCAGTTATCTCAGCAACCACTTGACCAAATTTAACACCATTTTCTGAAAATAAAATCTATGATTCTGGAGATTCTTCGAACAAAAGGATATTTCGTTTAAAAAACCCTAACCCTATTTCTGACCTTTTATTTTTGACTTAAAAGAAAATCAAAAAATGGTTATAAAAATTAAAGCCAGGTATTATCAATGGTCTAAAAAGATCTATTTTAGCTACCTATTTTTTTTATAAGTATTATGTTTGTTCCAGAGTAAGACCTACTTGAGAAGATTAAAATAAAGTTGATGGAAGTTTGAACCAAGTGAATGATAAATATCTCAACAACCAGTGAGGCAAATCAGATGTTGCTTGGTGGATATGAGAGCTAGGCTTCTGTAGAACCTTCTTAAAAGCGGAAATGTGATTTGAGAAAAAAAAAGAAATAGAAACAATAACAAAAAAAATTCAGAAAAAGAACATTAGTTAAAATTGAAAAAAAGATGGTGGGAGGATGACTTACCTGATGAGATGTCTTCAGAGATGTAAAAGGACCAGATAGAAGTTCAGGAAGTGATGGATTAAAGAAATAGAAGAAGAGTTAAGGAAGTGAGAGAAGATGAATAGAAGTATATGAGGGACCATTGAAAAACAGAAAGAATGAAAAATTATGTAATTTCTGAAATATCCAACTTCATGTTGAGATGATTAACCAAAATGAATCAGGAAGGGAAAAAATATGCTTTCAGTGAAAATTCTAAATAAAAGTCAATATTCAAAAATAAAACAAACCCAAGTGGAAAGTACATGCAACTTGATCATTTTGAGAGCATGAAAAAAGGATTTAAAAGGGTTGTGTTGACAATTTTGTAGTTTTATTTTCATGATGACTAAGTTTTGAGGATATAAATTTGTTCAGGAATTGTTGATAAAGAAAGTAATTAAAAGCTCAAAATTTACTGGGGCATCATGTGTAAAAATTTGTATCAACAAAGTGGGAGGGGAAAGATGTGATGTGTGGTGAATTGGGAGAATCTTTAGATTGGTTGGCTGTGCTGTGGTTGGAAAATTTTCACTCAAGTAGGAAATATCACCACAGAAAAAATGGGGGGGTATTGCTAGCAATACCCCTCATTTAAAAATGTTGGGAAGTGGTTGGAAAGCTGTTGGAAGGCTGTTGGGAGTTCATTGTGAAACCAGATTTAAATTAATCGGACAAAGATTTGGTAATCAGTTAGACCTAGGTTCAACAGAAATCAATCACAGGTCTCTTGGAGCTTGGTGATTACTTTGATTTTGAGCTGAGCACAGATTGAGCAAAGCTTGAACATATCACTTAACATATCATAATATTCACTTTCCCATCTTGTGGAAAGCATAATTTGATATTCTTTCTAAGAATATCTTCATATATTTTCTTGCCAAGTTGGTAACAGAAGGTTAAACTGTAGTATCTCAATTATTACACTAGACTACATAGATATTTGATAAAACTTACAGTTCAAATCAATTTTAATATTATTGAGATCACCATAAGTGTCTGTCCAAAGACTTACAAAAAGTATGTTAGTATCAAGACATTGTTCTAGGTAGTAGTTTCAATTTGGATTTTGAACTGACATCTAAAGCATTTTACTATTAGACAGAAACACAAATAAGTGTAATAAGAGTGAAATTATTCTATTTTGTGATTATAATGTACTAATAAAGCACATTTTTATTGAGAAAATTTATATTCCTCCACAAACCAAAATTTACTCTATAGGCTCAAAGTTTATTTTTAAGCCATTTTATTCATTTCAGTTATCATTGATTTACTTCCAATATTTATTAAAAAGATAATAATAATACATGTGAAAGAATTATGAGCTTAGCATAGCATATGCTAAAAAGTTATTTTGTCATTTTATTCAAAACTGATTATTCATTATTTGCTTCAATTCATCTTTCAACAACCACTATCTTCAGATACTATTATTACTTATTATGTCAAGTCTCAGATGTGTTGGACAGTTCTCAATAATGATTGATCAAATTTATATGAATGTAATTTCAAGATTTCAAAACTCACCAACCCCCAGGATTTTACAGCGAGGCCATTTGAATGTTCATATTTTTAGACTATTCGAAGAAAGAAAACCAAACCTTGTCGGTAATCTTTCTCAAGTGCAAAGTCAGCACATTGGACCACTATTGGGTGAAATTGGGTCTGGATCTCACCATTTAAACCAAAGAAGTGCCTTGAATCCTATGAAGCCTTTCTATTTTCATGCTTACTTGGTTCCAGTTTTTGGTAATCAGTATCAACTTTGGGGATGCCTCTTTTCTTCAAGTACACAAATCAGTCTTGCTAAAGAAGCATTATCTTCTGCTCAAATCGATTTATGTCCGATCCTGAACTATGACTCCACTATCTTTTTTAATATCCTGCATGTAATTTTTGAAGGCTCTTTCCAAATATATCAGACTATTCAAGATTGGAAAGCTGATCAACTTATCCAAGGAATCAAAACAGTTCTCAAAACAAATCAACTTCAAGCAATAAATTTTATGATTGAAAATGAACGAATGTTAAAGGAAAAGTTGGATATCATGTGGAGGCACCAGGACAACCATTGGCTTAGAACTGGATTCAATGACTATAAATATCAGTTTCCTAACAATCAATTAACCCCTGAAAAAAACGGGTCAATACTTGCTGATGATATGGGTTTGGAAAAGACGCTTTCAACTTATTCTCTTATAAGTGCAACTCAAAGTGAAGCAAGACAATTCCAGGTATTGGAAAATCAAGAAGGTATTAATCAGAGTTCAGCCACACTGATTATATGCCCCCTGGCAACACTATCGAATTGGATCAATGAAATAAGTGTGCACTTTGAAGATAATGCGCTTCCTTTCAAGGTTCTTTATGGGAAGGATTGTCAAAATACTAACGTCAATGAGCTACAGGACACTGCTATTGTTTTGATGACCTATGAAACAGCTAGCCCAACAATGTTAAAAAATCAAAGCCAAAAAAAGATACCGGTGACTCAAAAGCTCTTTTGGTATGGAGTTGTTTTAGATGAAGCTCAGTTAGTGCCCATTTCTATATCTAAAACTTAAAACTTAATTTTTATAATCAATTTTTATAAATATTCTTTTAGTTACATTAAAAATCCTTACTTGCAGAGGGCTCAAACAATATTTGAATTGGAATCCCAGCACCAACTATGCTTGACTGGAACTCCACTTCAGAACAGGCCCACTGACCTTCAAAGTCTCATATTTTTTCTTAGAATCGAAAAGTTGCAAGAAGACTGGTTATGGAAGAATTTCCTTTTTCCAGGTTTGCAAAAAGGAAAGGCTAATTCTATTAAATCAATCAATCACTTAATGAAAGTCATAAGCCTACGTAGAACAAAGGATGGAATTTTTTCTCTTACAAAAAAGATTCAAAGGGGGATATCTTTTCAATTAGCAGATCCATGGAGGTCTAAACTTGATGTGCTTCAAGAAGGATTCACTGAGCAATATGGGCCCTCAAGAAGCACTGACATACCTTGGGACTCATCTGAGGTTCTAAGAGAGCTGATGATTTTAAGAAAATTCTGCAACCATCCAATCTACGAAAATCTGGATGAAACTCCAACTTTTGATTTCACCTGGAAGCATTCTGCAAAGATTTGTCATCTTATTAGCCACTTAAAAAACTTTTTGTCTGGTGAAAGGGGTATAAATTTTCTAAAAGCTGTTATATTCTCCAACTTTGCAGACTTTTTGCAGATGTAAGTGATTCTATAATGAATTGTTTTACAAAATTGTGTTGGCTTATTAAAAACAATTTTCTAATATTTCAAAATAGAATAAAAATGGCTTTAGATGACCACAATATTAGGTATACCCAGCTTACGGGTGAACTCAGCAGGACAAAGCGAGACAAAAATATGCATGAATTCCATTTTAATAAAAATTGCCAAGTTTTGGTTGGAACGATTCAGGCTGCAAGAGTGGGTATAGATATCAGGTGTGCTCAAAATTTATATATAATGGTCAGCTCAATGTCTTTTATTTCATATTAAGAACAAAAATATTAAATTTTTTATATGTTCAATGTTGAAATAGGAGCCAAATTGGAATCCAGTAGTTGAGCAGCAGGCTGTTGATCGGCTGTATGGAATGAAGCAGCAAAATGAAGTAAATGTTTTTAATTATTTTGTACAAGGAAGTATAGAATTCAGAATGTATAACATTCAAAGGAAAAAAATGGAGCTAACAATATAAGCCAAATTTCATTTCTATAAATTTTAATGATAATAGTAATCATTAAAATTGTGTTTTTGTTTTCAAGGCTAAGTGTCCCAAACAGTGGAAATGAGGAGTATGAGTGTGCAAACCTATTATTAAGGGAGTTTTTCAATCACTCACATTAGAGGAAGAAAGATATTCAAGGAGAGAAGGTAAATTTATGTGATTTTGAGGATTTAAAAGTCTGAGTTGTTGAGGATTTAGAGATGCAAGATATAAGGTAGAATAACAGTGTCACCGGACGACCTACGCACAAGGTCGAGGATGTTCCTGAAAGTGAGATGAGGGATTTAGAAACTTCTTCGAAGCACAGAGGAATGATTCGAGGAAATTATTCAAAGGTCACTCGAAGTAATAGCTATAGGTTCGAGGTTTGTTCGAGAAGAATTATAAACTAGTTCCAAGGTAATAATAATTCTTAAAATCTCACGAAGGGTTGGAAACTCAATAGTCAAAGATTTAGGATTTAGAAATGAATATTGAGAAGGTAAAAGAAAGATACAATAACAATGTTTTAACTTCTAAGGTTTTTCCACTATTAATGTAAATACAATATTATAATTTAATTCTAAGGAATATCGAACCAAATACCCAACTCCTTTTATATCCTTTGTTCCTCCTCGCATTGACCTCCCTTCCATCGCAGTATGCCCATTCCATTGACCATTACTAACATACACTTAGACCCTCTTCACTAAATATCCGTCCATGCTCAATATACCCCTTTTTAATTAATTATCAAAACTTTAATGAAAAAACTACTACTGTACTATTTCATTGATCCTAGCGCTGTGCGTCGCTTATTGAAAAGGACTAAGGTACCCTATTGGGAGATTGACTAATTTAGATTTAGAGTTTAGGCTAGCGCAGTTAAATAGTAAGTACACAAAGGAAAAATCGCAGTTGCTATGGAGAATTGCTTTCTGCGCTTCGAGTATAGATGTAGGACTCGATATTATTGATTTATTGAGTTAATTTCGCCTCGAGTGTCACGTGGCGCGTGACAGATGCCCGGGTATAAGAACGCGAACTCCGTTGAGCTTGAACCATCTTCCCACACTAATTTCACTTGTCTAATACTTTTTTTCCCGCATCTCTCAATTATTTATTTTATAATGAACTGCCCTACCCCCACACCCATGCCTCCACACCCTAAAGCGGATGGGGGAATAATCACACGACAGTTTTCACGGACTTGCACGGCTTGTGAAAGCATGGAATATTTCTGTGTCGAAAGTACGGCGACTCAAGGCCCTCGCCAGAAATGCGAGTTTTACCGTTGGCGGCGAGTGGCGTGCGATGTGTTGACGAAGAACGCGGAAATTGAAAATCGATTCACAAAAACAAAATTTTGGGTAGTTCCAAAGACTAAAGAGGTGGTTGAAGACATTTGGGATGTCTCAATCGAAGATGAACAATCGGTGGGGGAAAATGATAAGGAGATGAACAACGAGATCTCAACCTGGGTAACGCAGGCCACGAGTTCAAAGCGAGGTGTTGAGGAAGAGGTCGATGAATTGGTGGAGGAGGATGAAGATGAAGTCCCTGTTCCAGGGCGGGCACCCAAGAAATGTCGGGTGGTCATCGAGGACGATGAGGAAGAGAGAGAGGTAGAAGTCGGAGTGGTGCCCAGGTTATTTCTGGAGCCTGATCCCATCTTCGAGGTAAGTTTTAATTGTTTTATTTCAACGATGAAGTTACTGATGAGTCGCGTTTTAGACATCGAATAACCTGGAAGAGCCAATTGCGGAACCTGCGCCGGTTATACCAACTGAGGCAAACCCTCCGGCCACGGAAGTGGTTGAAGAGCCCGAAGACACCCTGGACCAGGTGTGGTTGAAGAAACCTCGTCAAGGTCGACGAGTAAGGTTCGCGGAAGAACTATGTGGGGAGGTCGACGCTATTATTGACGCTGCTTCCTTCGACGTGGCGGAGGAGCTCTTGGAGATTGGAGAGGTGGTTCCGGTAGGAGAGGAGGAGGTATTTGATAAATGCAGGAAGGAGATAAGGGTAGTTTTGGAGAAAATGAAAAGATTGGTTCGAGAAAAAATTTGAAAATGAAAAGGAGATGGAAAGAAGTAGAAGAAAAAATTGTATTTTAGTTTTATTTTATTTTTATTTTATTTTATTATTAGTATTATTTTTTTTTTATATTGTAGGTGAATGTTGTTAATTTTACAAGATTTGAGAAAGAGAAAAAGAAGAGAAAGAAAAAAGGTTGTTTTAATTGAAGGAAGTTTTAGTGTTTTTAAAAGGAAAACTTTTATGTGAGAAAAGAGAGAGAAAAAGAAACGGTTTTGTGATTGAGATGAGTTGTTAAATTGAGGATTTTTTTTTTTTTTTTTTTTTTTTTTTTTTTTTAAAAATTTTTTTTTTTTTTTTTTTTTTAAAGAAATTTTAGTTTGAAAAAAAAAGAGGAGAAAGAAAAGAAAAAAAAAACAAAGGGTAGAATTTAAGAGAGTTTGAAAAGAAGATTTATTTGTTTTGAAGAATTATTATAGGGAGATTCAGGGGTTGAAGTTAAGTTCGAGGAAATGGTCGTGCCATACAGGATTTGATGATTCGAAGAAAAGAAAGTCTTTAAAAGAGAAAATAAAAAAATTTTTTAAAGAGAAAATTTTGAAGAGAATTTTAAATTTAAGAAAAGAATGTATTTAAAGAATTGAAAAAAGAAAAGAAGAAAATATTTAGAGAGATTTATGAGTTTTTTATTTTATTTTATTATTCTATTTTATTTTATTTTATTTTATTTTATTTAATTTAATTTAATTTTATTTTATTTAATTTTAATTTTTATTTTATTTTATTTTTTTTTTGTTGTATTTAATTTTAATTTTGATTTTATTTTTGGTTGGTTTTGGAGGAAATTTATAGAAGGAGAAGAAAGAAAAAGAAGAGAGAAAAAAGAAAACAAGGCTAAGAAATTTAAGAGGTGTTTTAGATTTTAAAGAAAGAAAGAAAAGAAAAGAAAATTTTAAATAAAGAAATTTTAAGGTTTTGGTTTTAAAGGATATTTCGAATGAAAAGATTTTAGGAGTTCAGGAGCATTGGAAACATTGATGGCTGGTTCCCAGGATGTTTTGTCTGAGTCATTGAGGAAGCCTTCCCATTCCACGAGGTATTGAAGTTTCCCCTTGCGTATTCTTGAATCAAGGATACAACTTACTTCCCACTCTAGATGATCTTCTACTTCGACCGGTTCCGGAGGGGGTTGGTTCTTGCCCGGGTATATTTCTCGAGCCAGTTCCAGAAGAGATACATGGAAAACAGGGTGAATCGCCTGCCATTTGGGAGGTAACTTGAGTCGAAATGCAGTTTTAGAGACTTCAGAGTTGATTTCGAATGGTCCCAAGCGCTTTTCAGCCAGTTTCTTTGATGGTCTTGTTGTTCGGATGTTTCGTGCATCGAGCCATACTTTGTCGCCTGGTTTAAAGGAAGGAGCAGATTGTCGATGTTTGTCGGCCTGTTCCTTGTATCTTCGAATTGCTGATTCCAAATTTGTTTTAAGTTCTTCTTGGAGTCGTGATATAGTTCGAAGATAATGTTCTGCAGGATGATTAGTTCCTACATGAATTGAGTTGAATCGAGGATGTCGTCCATAAATGGTTTCGAAGGGAGATTGTCGTGTCGAAGAATGAGTCGAGTTATTATAAGCAAATTCGGCCAATGGTAACCATGTGGTCCAATCGTCTTGTTGGTAACTGACATACATTCGAAGATATTGTTCGAGGATTTGGTTAACTCTTTCTGTTTGACCATCGGTTTCAGGGTGATAGGCCGTGGAGAGATTCCTCGTGATATTGAGTTGTCGACACAGTTGGGTCCAGAATGTGGATACAAACAATGAGCCTCTATCTGAAATAATGTCATTTGGTAAGCCGTGTTTAGAAAATACATATTCTAGAAACAATTTTGACAAATCTTCTGCTGTAGCAGTAGTAGTGGTTTTAACAAAAATAGACATTTTTGAAAATCTATCTACTATTACTAATATAGCATCAAAATCATTAGAAATAGGAAGTTGAGAAATGAAATCCATCGATAAAGATTCCCAAGGTTTAGAGGGAATAGGAAGTGGTTGAAGCAACCCATGCTTCTGGTGACGGGGAGCCTTATTCCTATTACATTTGTAACAAGCTTTTATATAGGCCTTGATTTCCTTGGTCATACCTGGCCAGAAGAAATCCCTTGCTATTAACTGGTAGGTTTTATCAACCCCAAAATGACCAGCTAACAGAGAATCATGTCGACTATTGAAAATCCATAATTTTATCTCATTGTTGTCGGGTATGACTACTCTACCTTCGAAGACTAATAGACCTGATTCAATACTAAATCTTTTGGCCCCTTGCTTCGAGAGTATTTTGTCTTTTAACCCTAAACAATAATCGTCCTTCGACTGAGCTTCGAGGATGTTGGATAGTGGATTTCGAAAAGATTGAATTGTCATTGAATTAAGTTGATGAGTTGTTAACATTGATTCGTTGAAGATTGATTGCACATTTGCTGGGTTCTTGTCAGCAAATGCGTCCCCCCGCTGTGGGTAAACGTCGTCCCGACGTGACAAGATATCTGGGACAATGCTGTTTTTTCCTGGGCGATAGGAAATAGAGAAAGAAAATTCAGACAAAAGTTCAGCCCACCTGGCTTGACGCCTGGTTAATACTTTAGAAGACATGAAGTATTTCAAAGCATTGTGATCAGTTAAAATTTGAAAAGGACTATCTAGGCTGAGAAGAAAAGAACGCCATTTTTTAAGACAATGGATAATAGCTAAAAGCTCTTTGTCATGAATTTCATAATTTAATTCCGCGGCTATGAGTTTGCGTGACTCAAAAGCAACAGGATGAAACAAATTTGTTTCAGGATTTAATTGGGAGATGACCCCTGCAATAGCATAATCGCTCGCATCTGTCTCAACTATTGTCGAGGACGAAGGATCAAAATGCCGAAGAATTGGGGCTGTGGTGAACGCCGTTTTTAGTGCTTCGAATTCCTTTCGCGCTGTAGAAGTAAAAACAAAAGGAATATCTTTTCTAAGAAGAGAAGTAAGATTGGAAATAGTTTTAGAGTAATCTTTAATAAATCTTCTATAGAAGTTTGCAAAACCCAAAAATCCTTGGAGTGATTTAATGTTTTTGGGCTCAGGCCATTCCAGGATTTTCTGGACTTTTTTGTCATCCATGACTAAACCGTCAGTGGACAACGTAAACCCCAAAAAATCAATTGATTTGAGGTGGAATTCGCATTTATTATGCTTGGCGTAGAGACCATGATCTCGAAGACGATTTAGGACCTGTCGAACATGATGAATATGTTCATCCAGTGTTTTCGAGAATATTAAAATATCATCTAAATAGACGACTACAAATTGTTCAACAACATCTTGAAAGATATCATTAACAAAAGTTTGAAAAGTTGAAGGTGCGTTACATAATCCAAAAGGCATAACTAAATATTCAAAACTACCAAATCTAGTGCGCATTGCAGTCAGTGGTTCATGACCTTCCGCAATGCGAATAAGATTGTAAGCGCCTCTAAGATCAATTTTAGAAAAGAAATTAGCACCATTGAAAAGGGTAAGAAGTAATGACATAGGAGGAACAGGATATGCATTTTTCTTTGTGACTGTGTTGAGCTGTCTATAGTCAACACACAACCTAAGACTACCGTCCTTCTTTTTTACAAAGAGGACTGGGGAGCAGGTTGGAGATTTACTGGCTCTGATGAAACCTTTGGCTACATTCTCTGCAATGTAGTCTCGAAGAACTTGAGATTCGTCCTTCGATAGAGAATAGACAGGACCTGCCGGAGGTACTGGGCCTATTAACTCTATTTGATGGTCGTAGGGTCGATGAGGTGGTAACTTATCGGCCTTGCGGATTGAGAAAACATCGAGGAAATCGTGGTAGATTTCCGGTAGATTTGATTTAATGGCTTCAACGTTGATTTGGTCATCCTCTTCATCTTCGAGAGAATCTGTCGAGGTGATACCTGTATTGAGAGAGCATAATTCGATTACTTCGAGGCAATTTAAATCCTCTTCGAGTGAAGTCATCGAGCTAGAAGGGTTAGCCAATTGCTCATTTAAAGAAGGTACAGATGCTTGCAAGTCATCTGGCAGAGATTTGTCCTCTAGCAGGACGTTGTCAGGCGGGTTGTTTAACTCCCTATTGACCTGCATTAAAGAATCAGAAATATACTTAGAGCGTGGGGTGATCAATCCCCGGGTCCAATCAATTTCGGGATTCCAATACGTTAAAAAGTCATGGCCAAGAATGGTATCGTCCATCCTTGGGGCGTCCAAGACTGATAATTCCCACTCGAAGGGGGGAAAATTCGGAAAGTTGAAAACCCATAAAACTTTCTTACTTACCCAATATTTGGGTTCCTCTGATTCGACCAAATAGATGGGAGTTCGATCGATATCTGTAAATGTTAGTTGAAGCTTCTCGGCAAAAGATAAACTAACAAAAGAAATTGAAGCTCCAGAGTCTATAAGACAACTGAAGGGGATATCCTCCTTAAAAAGAATGAATCTCAAGCGGTTTAAGGCAACTCCAGTCCTTAAGACATGGAGGTTCTGTGCACTGGGAGAGATAAGATAGTTTGCTTTGCACACAAGTAAACTATCTACTAGTTTTTTGACTTCGAACTAGTACCTTCTCTTTCCTTCAACTTTACACAGTCTTCCAACTTGTGCTTACCCCCACAATACATACATAACCCATTATCTGCTCTTCTCTTCCTCTCAGCTTCTTTAAGTTCCCCTTTAGGATCCAGTACTTTGCTGATATCGCCTGGGGTTGAGCCTTTTGGTCGAGTTTTATCCTTTCCCTTATTGGGTTTGGATTGAGTCGAGGAGGATTGATTTGGTCGTGGGTGTGAAGAAGGTCCCGATTTAAAATTTAGGCCTTGAGATTTGTTGGCATATCGACGATGTTGAAGTCGTCCTTGATAAACGCCGTCAAGTTCGAGGGTTCGATCCATTAAATCCGTTAAAGTAGTCATCTTCTGACCGTGAAGATTTAATTGATCCAGAATCCTCGAAGGAAGTCCTTTCTTGAAATGATACTTAAGGGCAGCATCATTCCAACCTACTCAAGTTTGAAGTGCTCTGAAGTTCGAGATATATTCAGAGGCTTTACCATTATCACTCATGCGAAGAAAATCAAGTTCAATTTCTGCGTTGTCCGTTTCATTAGGATCCCCAAACAACGTAAAAAGTTGGTCTTCGAACTTTTCCCAATTATTGATAAGTAAGTGGGTTTCTGTCGAAGAAAGCATGAGTAGATAAGGTTCGAACCATCTTGCTGCTTTCCCGGCTAGGAATGAAGAAGCGTAAACAACCTTTGATTGGTCGCTGTTAAAGGTTCGAGGGTCATTATGGAACAGTAGCTTGCAGGTTTGCAAGAAGGGTTGCAATCTGTCGGGGTGATCTCCGTCGAATTTGTCAGGAGATTTCATAGAAGGAGTTTTGAACTTAGATCCCTCTGAAGACGTTGGATTTGAAAGGGTTTTCATAAAAAGTCTCATGAAATCTTCCAGAGAGTTAGATGGTCCCGGTTCTGAGGATTGGCCAGAAGGGTGATTGGCAGGGGCGGATGGTGCCTCATGCATTGTATCCTCTCCTTCTTCTTCATCACTAGAATCCTCAAAATCTTGTGGAATGTCTTCTACAGATTGAACTGAGTGTTGCCGTTCCCTAAGGTCGAGTGGTTCCAAAGAGTGAGTGCGAGAAACAGACCTTGTGGCTGTTGGCCTGCCTCTAGCGCGAGCTCTAGTAGTAGCGCCCGTAGGAGGAGTGCGTTGAACAGGTGCCATTTAAAATTTTTAGAGGCACCTAAAAAAGACGTAGTAGTGCAAAGAATGAGAACTACGGAGAATTAAATTATACTGTCACCGGACGACCTACGCACAAGGTCGAGGATGTTCCTGAAAGTGAGATGAGGGATTTAGAAACTTCTTCGAAGCACAGAGGAATGATTCGAGGAAATTATTCGAAGGTCACTAGAAGTAATAGCTATAGGTTCGAGGTTTGTTCGAGAAGAATTATAAACTAGTTCCAAGGTAATAATAATTCTTAAAATCTCACAAAGGGTTGGAAACTCAATAGTCAAAGATTTAGGATTTAGAAATGAATATTGAGAAGGTAAAAGAAAGATACAATAACAATGTTTTAACTTCTAAGGTTTTTCCACTATTAATGTAAATACGATATTATAATTTAATTCTAAGGAATATCGAACCAAATACCCAACTCCTTTTATATCCTTTGTTCCTCCTCGCATTGACCTCCCTTCCATCGCAGTATGCCCATTCCATTGACCATTACTAACATACACTTAGACCCTCTTCACTAAATATCCGTCCATGCTCAATATACCCCTTTTTAATTAATTATCAAAACTTTAATGAAAAAACTACTACTGTACTATTTCGTTGATCCTAGCGCTGTGTGTCGCTTTTTGAAAAGGACTAAGGTACCCTATTGGGAGATTGACTAATTTAGATTTAGAGCTTAGGCTAGCGCAGTTAAATAGTAAGTACACAAAGGAAAAATCGCAGTTGCTATGGAGAATTGCTTTCTGCGCTTCGAGTATAGATGTAGGACTCGATATTATTGATTTATTGAGTTAATTTCGCCTCGAGTGTCACGTGGCGCGTGACAAACAGTCATTTGGCAAACCCCGGGGGACATGAGAAGGATTAAGGTTAGGGGATAATGTTGAAACCAAACTGATTCTTTTGTACAAGGCTAAGTCCTTTAGCACACTTCCAGAGTAGGTTGAAGTATCTCGAATATCAAAGTGTTGTTGGTCAAGATATTGTGCAACTTTAGAAAAATCTTCAGACCTCCATTGCATTAAGATATGTCTTAACGATCCATCATTATCAATTTCGGTGTCTGAACAACACTTGATGTTTGTGAAAAGGTTGTGATAAGTTTTGCAATGTGGAAGTTGTTTAAGAAGTTTAGTTCGGTTAACTGAATTCTAAGAATCTTTGTTATTTGAAATAAAGGTCATAAATAAAAACGGTTGAAAAAAAGGGGATTTTCATACTTTTTTTTTATTCTATATTTATGCTTTCTCACTTTTGATTATTTCTTGAGAGCTATGAGAATCCTTCCCAAGTCTTAATTTATCAGCATGACCTAAAAACCAACGGTGAAGAACTCCCATTTGATTTGAAAAAGCTAATTTGAGTTGAGTCAATTGGATATGCAATCAAATTATTGGTTTTTAAGGCATTGTCCCAGTGTTTAATGAGAGTATTTGCCAAGACCTGGTTCCCTTTGTCAAACCAATTTAGGTTCCAAGCAAAAGTTGATCCTGGGAAACCGCACATGCAAAGGTGCTCAATAAATGATTCATGGAAAATTGGTGGAAACTTTTCTGAAACCGCTGAATTTGATTCTGGATGAGGTAGTTCAAAGGCGATGATGCAAGAATTCATGTCAAATTATGAAAATCTGTCTAATTGCTCTTCAGTAGGGTTTTGTTTCCATCCATTTGATTCTGGTGACATATCCAAAAGTGAACGACAAAAATTGTGTATAGATCTACAAAAGTGAGAATTGAATGGAGGCAAAGTCTCATTAAAAATTCTATTAAGTGTTTGTGTGTTTGTGGGCAGGTTTCCATGAGGAAAGTAAGAGCTACTAGGGTTCATAAAGAATTAGATTAAGAAAGTGTTCAATTAAATTAAACAAAGAGGAAGGATAAATTGTTGAGCTCCAAAACTTTATGATCAAAGTTGATTTAAGGAGAAATATCACAAAAATTAAGAATAAGAAATATTTCAACTTTATGGCATTATAATATGCATAAATTATATTTTTATATGCAATTTGAACTCAAAAGGAATGGTATAAAATGAAGAGAATGATTATGTGATAAAAGCAGACTCATTTGAGAAACGGATTTTTTTTTCTTTTTGAAAATTTCTTCCACAAAAATAATTTGATAAATGTGAGGCTATGTTCATTTTTTGATTACCAAAAAATTATTTTTGGTCCAATATGATATTAATACATATTCCATTGAGTAATTTTTGTTCAACCTGAATAAATAGACTAGAGTGTCACTTCATCACATTTATGTATGATATTTTTACAAGGTTTCAGCTTTTTTGTAATTCTTTAAGGTTTACACTTTTGTAGCATCTATTATTTGAGTATTTTTGATTTTTTCTTTATGGAAAATTCTACCTAGTACAGACCAATTTTCAAAGTGAAAGAAATATGTTTGTGATTGTTTCTTACAAAATATTAACCTTATTTTTGGGTTTAACTTTGATTTTTGGGGTAATTTTTTAAATAATTATGTTAAAAATATGGATTACTTTTCTTATAGTCCATAACTAAGAATTTTTATCAAAATCAAATAATTATAGGGTAGTAAGATATGACTCAGAAGGCATTTGATAGAAAAATAATAAAGATGCTTGTGCGTACAATAAAATTTTTTCTATGATAGAAAATATTCTGATAAACATGCATGCATTGTTGTACAAATGCAGAGAGTATACAGAATACAAATAAAGTAGACTGCATAACTTTTAATTAATATATAAATTATCTGATTAAAAATTAAACATTTAAACATAGATAATTTCAACACATATTCCATCATATTCTTTTGATAAAAAAATGTAGCTTATATTAGCTAGTGCCTTTCAAAAAAAGGAGTACCTTCAATCGGTAACTTCCAATAGCTAACTAATTCCTACAATTATCACAATTACAATGCCTCCATTTTTTCATGTATGTCAATGTCAAGATCTTGGATGTGTCAATAGAAATTATAAAACTTCTTCTGGGTCCTTTGAAGTTGGTATGGCTTTCAAAAGCTCTAATTCATGCGCAAAACATCAAGAGGAAAGAAATAGGAAGGCCCAGATGGTAATTTCTTCCAACAATCCACTTAACATTGGAAGTTCCCACTCCACAGAGACAGTAAGCTGTATATCTATAGTTCAATGTGAGAATTAAAGTCTTAATGATGTTTCAATGATTTATTACATAGGGGCAGTTGCTATTGGGGGCAGAAGTATCTTCAACAGTCTCTAGAAACTCAAATCTTGGGGAACGGTATAGCCAAATAATTATGTGGCAGGCAGCAAAGCTTTCTCTGATTCATCATTTGAGCAAAAAAGCTGTACTCAATTTTCGGATGAAGAAATTAAGAAGCTCAAACTTCTAGGTGATAGTGAAATACTGGATTCTGATAGCATTGTCCGGCTGACCTCACGCTCGATAGATAC
Organism: Hemileia vastatrix; assembly: GCA_030280995.1. NCBI lineage: Eukaryota > Fungi > Basidiomycota > Pucciniomycetes > Pucciniales > Zaghouaniaceae > Hemileia > Hemileia vastatrix. Next base: position 26,951,407 of record JASXTE010000013.1, read on the forward strand.
AGTTTTTAGTCGATTAAAGCTCAATCAATCATTTTTCACTGAAACATGCTGTCCTAAATGCTTTGCTCTTTATGAGTATAACTCTGAATCTCAACCATCTGTACTATGTTGCAATCAACCGATTCTTTCATCCTCAAAGCGCTACTTAAAAACTTTTGGAGTAGGACAAATTGCAGTTAAATGTGATGGAAGGCTGTATTTGATGGAGGAACATCATGAACATGAAAAATACTTATCTCTTAAAACATTTCATCACCATTCTTTTATCAACTGGCTTAAGGAAAAGATCAAACTGTTCAAATGTAAGCTTCTGATTGAGAAGAAAACCCCTGTGGTAGAACATGTAGAGTGTGATTTGATGAAGGATGTTTGTGATGGTTCAATTTGGAAAATCTTTCCCATTACCACTCCATCTCTGGATAGCAATGATGATGAATATACGATAACTTCAGGCAACTTAATGTTTACTTTATATGTCGACTGGTTTAGGCCTGGTGGAAATAGGATTGGAGGTCATCAGAAGTCTGTAGGCAATATTATGATGGTGTGTATGAACCTACCTCAAGAAGATAGATACAAAATGGAAAATCTTTTTTTGTATGCTATTATACCTGGACCAACAGAACCCACAAGTGAACAGCTTAATCACCTTCTAAAACCACTGGTTAATGATCTACAAACTCTATGGGATGGTATATTGATTGAAAAGACACATCTTTATCCACAAGGCCGGAAATTAAGAGTTGCATTGTTCTCTTTGATAGGTGACATTCCTGCAATACAAAAATTGGCTGGCTTTTCGAGTCACTCTGCAAAAATTTTCTGCACTTTCTGTAATATCTCTAAAGATGAAATTAGTGAAAAGAATGTGGGAAATTTTTCATTACGGAATCATGAGGATCATATGTGCTGGGCAACAAAGTGGAAAAATTCTAAGTCACATTGGGAGCGTGTATCAATTGTTCAGAATCATGGGGTACGATGGAGTGAGCTGAATAACCTTGATTATTGGCGTCCAACTGAATATTACTCAATTGATGTTATGCATTCACATATGCTTGGCAACCTAAAAGATCACATTCTAAGCTATTTTCAAATCCAAAATGCAGCAAAAGATCTAGAAAGAAAGCTGGAAAAGGATAAAAATTGGCATGTAAGAGAAGAAGATGACGATTTCTTTTCTGATATTTCACTGCACAAACATTCAAAAAAATGTAGAAGTAGCTTAAGCACCACAAATAATGATGATGATGATACAGGACACACAAGACAGCACAAGCGGCAAAGACGTACGAGTTCAAGACAGTCATCAAGTCATCATGGACTAGATAATAAAGGATTGGGAACAAATCGATCAAGAAGCCAGAGTAGGTCATCCAGCTCCAAATTTATTCCTCCATATAGCGATTTGGATTCAATACAGTCTCACAGCAGTGACAGTAGGAATTCATTGTATAACTTAAGGCAAAGGAGCATTAGCATATCACAGAGTGAAGGATCTCACTCATCAAATGAGACAGCTAGAGATGAAGAAAATAAAAGGAAAGGTAAGGAGAAAGAAAATGAAGGTAGTAGTAATCAACGAATCACGGAAGAAGAGCTACAGGTTGTATGGAAGATTATTGATCAAGTAAGAAGACCTTCCTGGCTAACACGAGTTCCAAAATCAGTAGGATCTAAAAAGGCAGGATCCCTCAAGGCAGCAGAATGGCACATGCTGTACACTCTCTACTTCCCTTTGTCACTTATACCCCTTTGGTTTGAAAAATTTAAAGAATCTGAATCTTCAGCTTCCTCAGCTGAAAAACCAAGAGAATATTATCTTCTCAAGTCACTTGTAACATTTTGCTCGATCACTAATTTTTTGACATTAAAAAATATACAGACTAATGAGCTTAAAGATCTAGATCAATTTCTGTTAGAGTATCGTGAGTGCCTGGAAGAGGGTTGGAAGAATATTAATGCAAATCCAAATCTGCAGATCACTCAACATTATCCTGAAATGATAAAGCGTCTTGGTCCACCATCAGGTACAGCTACTTGGTCTGGAGAGCGGGTGAATCATATATTATCTGAAATTCCAAACAATCACTATCCACATATGTAATGTTTGTAAGCAATGATTTTAAAACTCAGCTGTGCTAATTTATTAATATTTACCACAGGAGAGATACCGCTAACAATGCTCAAACATTGGTATCTGAATTCTAGGGTATAAGATCTTGGTGAAGCTGAAGATAATGATCAATGTGAGACTAAAAAAATCCATATTGATCTCGATAAAAAAAACAAATGGATCCATCTAAGTATGGCATTATTTAATAAATGGGTAAGGGCACCAATTTGTAAAAGAAACTTAAAGACGGGATTTGACACTATTGGAGAAAAGTGGGGATCAGGTAGTTGAAAATGTAGCAAGCATATTGATACATGGAAAGAGGTTTACTAGTTACCATGGACACATTGCTAATTCAACAATTGAATTCTACTATGGAAAAGATAGCCAGTTTGGGAAAATTGATGATCTTTTCAGGTCGAAGGAAGATAATGATCAAATATATTTAATAGTAAGTCCTATCAAAGAGCTCTGTCCAGAAGAAACATCAAAGGATCCCTATGAGCTTTTCCCACAAGTGCATTGTTGGTTAGTAAGAGTAGCCAAAGCAACTCAAATTGTGATTAAGAAAGATGCAATAATTGGACATGCAGCTACTGTCGAGCACAAAAAATGAATATTTGGAATCAAAGACGAGGTTGTCACTGCCATTGGACTGCAGACAGTAGTGAGTGAAAGAATTAATCAAATTTATTTTCTGTTGACTAACATCTTTGTGTTAATTTGGGATTCGGGAAATTTGTAGGATTGGTGATGTTTGTAAATGGTGAAAGAAATAATTCAATGCTCGATTAAAAAATGCAATGCATCCAACTTACCTTATCATAAATCAGTGAACAATTACTTTGGTTGCTTTTATTGAGAGAGAACCCATGCTTTCTATGTGTCATTTTTATCTTAAATGTAAGAATGAAAGAAAGAAAATCATGATAATGAGAAATATGATAAAATTTTTACTTAATGAATGATCTTCTTGCTCATTTATCTACTATAAATAGTTTGACCTTCCAACTTTAGCTGATAGCTATATATTATTCACTTTATTTTTCGACAAGAGAACATACACGTTAACAAGACTATATACATAGTATCTTTTTTTACTTTAGCTTTGATAGGTATAAATTTTAACAACTTATTATTTTTATTTTATTTTATTTTATTACAGTTCATTATGGATGATAATTTTGAAGGGATGTCTGTTGACCCAACTGATTCTGATTTTTTTCCACCTCAACATACTAATACTGAAAATACTCCACCACCACCCGCTGCTGATCCACCTCCAGATGCATCTCAATCTGCACCGCCTAATCCTAACCCACCACCTAATCCCAATCCAGGCCAAGAGTCTCATTCAGAACTGAGAAATTTTAATCCCAATCATACTTCTGCTCCTGAAAGTGCTAATCAGCTAGGAAGAGATTGGGCTAGTGAAGTATTAAGGGAATTTTTCCGAGACCAATCATCATCTGCTCAGCCTAACAAAGGAGCAAGCACAAGTGGAGCTGGTAAGTCAAATTTGTAGTGTATTCTTTTATTGAAAAATAACCAATTTAATTAACTTATTCAAATTGTTAGTGAAGCCCTCAATCATTATGGGTATCAGTGATTACCACAGACTCAATTCAGCAGAGTCTCATGAACGAGAACGGGGGTTAAAGGCTGTAAGAGGCTTAGTTAGAAGGAATGATGTTCCCAGGAGCTCGGACAGTCTAAATAGAAATATTTACCACTTTTTGAAGTATTGTCTTGGGGGACCAACACAAATATCAAAATATCCTGCGAGCCCAACACCTTTGGAGATTGAAAATTGGAAATCTTGGAGCCAATTCAAACTAAAAACCATTTAAACTTTCCTAACCCAAGTCCAATCTTCTAACCGTGCCAATTCTGCAGCTGATCGACAATTTCTGATAACCAATTCTATAGCCTTCTTGCGATCCAAAATTCGACTACCCAAATTTTTTCCAGCACCTGAGCCTCAAGGACTAAAAGGAGGAGCACTGATCCCACTTTCTGTCAAAAGAAACTTAGAGCATGAATTGCAAGAAAAGGTTTTTCCAAAATTTGCCTTTTATTGGACTTGCCCTGATTTTTCGGAATCAACTTAGAATCAAGTCATGGGAAGCATAGTATGCGACCACTGTACCAGGTGGCTCACCACCTTGAATACAATCGATCATTCAAAGCTTCAGTTCACTCAATGTGTTATGGAGAAATGGGTAGTTAATAGGGGGAAGGAGATGATAAGGTTGTTTGGGCAAGAAGAGGAAAGGGTAGCAAGAGAAAAGATTGAAAAGAGGGCAAGGGCACAAGTAAAATGTTATCTGACAAAGGTAAGTTTTTTATTATACTTTGCTTTTTGTTATTATGAAGCTTATTTAGTTGGAATTCAGATTGCTAGTGCATGCTACAAGTTAGCAAGAGATCTCTGCAGTGATGTGCCAGGTTTTGTTGTGCTTTTTCATGATACTAGGTGCATCTCTGATATTGAGGAAGGCCCAGCACCAGTCCCAACTGCACCTATCCAAGCTATTCCTGGATGGCAAAATCCTGAACTCAATTATTTGTTTAAAAAAATGGATAAGATGACAAAGGACTTAGCCCATACACCAGCTCAAAGAAAATCAGCATTAAAAACATATTCACGGTCATCAGAAAGGACAGTTGCACAAAATGGTATATTCAATGTTCCCAAATACCTCCCCAAGAATTGCTATTCAGCAACATTTTTGCAAGGATTATCTGTGAATGAACGTGAGTCACTTGGGGTTGGAGCTGATATTGATCTGGTAAAGATTAGGGAATCAATTAATAGAGCATCAACATCATCATAGCTTAGGTATAACGGTGATAGTAATTCTTTGGGGACTTTTAGTGTGAAAAACAAATAATAACAAATGTATATCCCATATTCAAATTGCCACGGGTAAATACAAAATTTTTTAAATTAGAATTTACTCCTAAACAGTGGAGATACACTTAATTAGTATATTATATGAAAAAAAAGGATAATCCTTTATGAATATTTGTTAAATTTACTTTCAGATGACAATGCGAGATTCACATAGATACTGATATGCCTCATCAAACAAGAAATGAATTATAAATATAAAATTGGTAAAATTAAAATTTAAGATAAGAATTTGTTTTTTAAGTGACAGGAGGAGTGTCAGGCTAGGGTGTGGGCACCGTGACCAAACCATTGATAAACTTGGATACAACTAAGGGAAAAAAAATTGAATAGTTTTATTTTACAATATATCTTAGTCTGCACAAGATATTGCATTGTTGTCCCTAACTATACCAATATTGTTACTTTTTAAAAGTTATAGGACTACTAAGTTGATAAAATATTATTATGAATCACCCAATGAAATACCTTAAGCAACATTCAAAATTATTAAAATATTAATATTCAATTTGAGATTTGGATTAGCTGATTTTTCACAACTTACCACAGTTTTGATTAATATAATAAAACTTGAAAAAAATTGTTGAGATAACCTAGAAATGGGTGCAAGAAAATGATGAAACATATGACTTGAAACTTAACTCATACACTATTGATAAACTTCATGGATCCTGACTGATTTCTATCGAAATTAATTTTGAGACTGGAATATTGAATTTTAGCTATGCCCAAGTACTTTAAGTGCCATGGTTTGTATTCAATATATTGGTGTTAAAATTAATTTTGATAGGAATCAACAAGTATCATATGGCACCATGCATGAAACCCTGACAGATACCACCAAATTTATGAGGCAATGAACCTCATAATTTCGATTGAAATTAATTTAGACCCCTGCATATTGAATACAAGCCATTTCACATAAACTACACAGACATAGACAAAGTTCAACATGAATGGCTTAAAATTAATTTCGATCGAAATTAAGCAAGGCATTAAAACATCAATTTTTATATGGCATACTTGATCAAACCAGTTAATCTCACTGCTTAGCTGACCTATACTTATAGGAATTTTATGCATAGTCCATGTCCATATTAATTTCAATCGAAATTAATGTTGACTAATACATAATGAATACATGCTATGCCACTTACACTTGCCAGGCATAGCTACATGCAATATGCGAGAATCAAAAGTAATTTTGATTGAAATTAATGTTGGCAAGGCACCATGCATAAAAATAAGCAGTTGACTCCAGAAATTCATGATTATCATGCTCATTAATTTCGATCAAAATTAATTTTTGATACTGGCATATTTAAAGGTAGCTATGCCTGGCAAGTGTAAGTGGCATAGCATGTATTCATTTTGTATTAGTCAACATTAATTTTGATCGAAATTAATATGGACATGGACTATGCATAAAATTCCTATAAGTATAGGTAAGCTAAGCAGTGAGATTAACTGGTTTGATCAAGTACGCCATATAAAAATTGATGTTTTAATGCCTTGGTTAATTTCGATCGAAATTAATTTTAAGCCATGCATGTTGAATTTTGTCTATGTCTGTGTAGTTTATGTGAAATGGCTTGTATTCAATATGCAGGGGTCTACATTAATTTCAATTGAAATTATAAGGTTCATTGCCTCATAAATTTGGTGGTTTCTGTCAGGGTTTCATGCATGGTGCCATATGATACTTGTTGATTCCTATCAAAATTAATTTTAACACCAATATATTGAATACAAACCATGGCACTTAAAGTACTTGGGCATAGCTAAAATTCAATATTCCAGTCTCAAAATTAATTTCGATAGAAATTAGTCAGGATCCATGAAGTTTATCAATAGTGTATGAGTTAAGTTTCAAGTCATATGTTTCATCATTTTCTTGCACCCATTTCTAGGTTATCTCAACAATTTTTTTCAAGTTTTATTATATTAATCAAAACTGTGGTAAGTTGTGAAAAATTAGCTAATCCAAATCTCAAATTAAATATTAATATTTTAATAATTTTGAATGTTGCTTAAGGTATTTCATTGGGTGATTCATAATAATATTTTATAAACTTAGTAGTCCTATAACTTTTGAAAAGTAAAAATATTGGTATAGTTAGGGACAACAATGCAATATCTTGTGCAGACTAAGATATATTGTAAAATAAAACTATTCAATTTTTTTTCCTTAGTTGTATCCAAGTTTATCAATGGTTTGGTCATGGTGCCCACACCCTAGCCTGACACTCCTCCTGTCACTTAAAAACAAATTCTTATCTTAAATTTTAATTTTACCAATTTTATATTTATAATTCATTTCTTGTTTGATGAGGCATATCAGTATCTATGTGAATATTGCATTGTCATCTGAAAGTAAATTTAACAAATATTCATAAAGGATTATCCTTTTTTTCATATAATATACTAATTAAGTGTATATCCAATGTTTAGGAGTAAATTCTAATTTAAAAAATTTTGTATTTACCCATGGCAATTTGCATATGGGATATACATTTGTTATTATTTGTTTTTCACACTAAAAGTCCCCAAAGAATTACTAGTAATTTCTGTTAGCTACATCAAATTTCACTTCAATATAAACAGATTGTGATTTAGCATGTTACTCAGTTTACCCCACTATGAATAATACATGTTAAAAAAAGCTCAAATAATATAAAATCCCCCTCTTTATGTTTTCTGTTTCTTTCATTCTCACTTTAATTTTAATCTTATTCAATTTTTTATCCTATTAAATTATCAACTTCAATTTTTTAGAATAGAGTTTCTTATAATTATTCATCATATTACATCATAATTTTTTGATATCGAATACTTTTTTTTAATATTCATTAATTAATATGTCTAGTATACAAAATCCTACACCTCCACTTTGTATGTATATCATGTTCCTCTCTCTTAATATATATATTTCACTTATGTTCTATATCTTTTTTTTTTTCAAAAAATTGATTTTCCAGAACCCAAATGTGTTTCATCCCACTCTCTGATTGATACTCGCTTTGAAGCTTTTGAGCTTGCACCATGTCTGCCACATGGCATGGCACCTAACCCTCCTGTACTTAGCAATGAGAGGCAGGAAATAACAAGAGTTCAGTATCGCAATTTACTTGAATTGGCTAGACATAAAACAGAAGAACTTGTCAAGATCCTTAACAATAATCCTTCTCCTTCATATTTATCTAACCCTTGTAATGACTTACTCCAATATGTGAAAAGCCTTGAAAAATGTATGTTCTTCACTTTTTTTGTCTCCTTTTGAATTAGTAGATAAGATTATTAATATTTTTTTTTCTTCATATATATTTTTAGCTTACGAGGAGGGTATGATTCCTCCTGATGAAATCATTGTCATTAGGGATGATGATGAGTCAGATGAACCATCAGATTTAACTCATGCTTCAACTTCTGAGGAAAATCTTGAAACACCTGTTATCCGCTCCAAGAAAAAGAGATTATCCCAAGGCTCCTCTTTTGTTAGACGTATTAAACCAGCTTATGCTAATGAATTTTCTGATGTATCAAATAATAAATCTCAAAAAAAAAGCAAAGGCTTTGATAATGAGTATATTCTTGTTTCCTTTTTTTTATTGTTATTCTTTTATATTTAAAATCCAATAATATATCTCTTTTATTGCTTATATATTGTACTTTTTATCTTTCTTTTGATATTTTGTACCAGAAACTCACCTGCTGTAGATTGTTCCATCCATAAACGCCCTCTCCCTGATGAAGATGATGAAAAGAGCAATGAAAATAGTGATGATGAACTGTCAGAATATGAAGCTTTGCTTGTTCATCAAAAAAAGCAAAATTTAAAATCTTCTTCAAGACATGACAATATGTTTGATAAAGATTTTGATTCAAACAGCTCATCACCAAATTCCTTCATTTCTAAGAAGCAATACCCATCACCTCCTAAATTACCTACTTTGACCACTTTGAAAGCTTCTCTACCAATGAAATCAACTCCAATCAAGATATCAAAAAAACCTCTAACTTATTCACCCTCAGTTCTAAAAGACTCTGATTTGCAGGAGGAATTCTGTAAAATTCATAATTTTTATAAAGGTAGAATCAGCACGGCAAAGGTCCTCAGGTCGTGGTTGGAATTTGTTACTCTCCTCAAATTACGCTCTTCTACTTCTTCCCATGAACCCATGTTAAATATTACAATGTTTACTTTTCATTGGAAAAAATCTTGTGGAGAAGATTGGCTTTCAAAACTTACTGAGTTATATAAGTTACCATAATTTTTAGTCTTGACTTTTGTTCTTTTACTTATTTATTTTTTCCTTTTGTAGCAAATATTTTTTTAGAGATTGATAGCTCACAGCTATGGGTACTAGATAATATTGATTTCAAAAAAATGGAAGATTTATGTGATCCTGATGGTTTAAATACTGAAATCCTTTCCTCAACAAAGAAAACAGATCACCCTGAATCCAATCTTATCCGAATGCTCATGAGATTAATGATCCCAAGTGACCAATGCCGTTCTTCATGGGTATCTCATACATCATCTTCACTTTATCTGACCGCACATGAATTCAGCCAGCTTCCATCACATAAAAACATTAACTCAGATTGTCCAATTGAACGTGGTCTTCAGCTTCTAGCTCACCTTTCAAATCTGAAGAGTCCAATTGCTGATGGTTTAGAAGTTGTTCCCACTGCACTTCAAACCCGTGATATATCAATGTCAACTCTTCTTCAAATCAGCAATATTATCATTGATATAGTTATGCCAATTATAATTCTTAAATCAAAATATTGTGCTGCAGCAATATCAAGTGGCAAGACTAGCAAAGCTCAACAATCAAGTGAGAAAAACAAAAATACTGAACTGACTATAATGAGACAGAAACAAAAGGCTGCACTAAACAAAATAAATTCTGAATACTCCCACTACCGATATCAATCTTTCACATTCTATATAATCGATGGTGTCCGTGGTTTATTTTTGAGCTCTCAAGATCGTAGTTTGGCTTCAGCAGCTGATTGCTTGGAGGTAATATCAGAAGTTAAGTTTCTTAATTTACATGAAAAAAAAATCATTTGATGGAAGAAATAATTTGGAAAAATTTAAATAACTATATTTTAACATTAATAAAACCTTTTATAAGCAAGTGTGATCCATTTCCTTTAAAATTTGATACCCCAAGCCCTCCGGGAATTGCTAGGGCTATTTCTGCAGATTTTCTTAATTACTGGAGCTCCATTCAGCCAGTATCACCTTTTTTTGCTAAACATAGCCTTTCAATAAATTAATATTCCAACATGTAAATAGATAAAGTTCTGTCTATATGATTTACCTTGTATAATTCAAGTTATTTTCCTTCAAATACGTCAAACATATGACCATCTTTGAAATTTATTAAGTAACCTTTGACATAATTTTCTAAATTAATTATTAAAAAAAATTATTGTAAGTCCAGCAATAAAAAAGATTTTAAAATCTACTTATATGATTTCAAATACTTGTATTAAATTCCTAAATATTTTATTGTTTATATAAAAATATGATAACTGCTCTAGTTTTGTTACTTTACCTTTAATATTATATAATCTATTAATTATGACAAATATTTTTGTTGAGTGTAACATTTTTAATCAGAAGTAGAACAATTTAAATAATTAAATGAGTACTTTCTTAAAAAAATACAATTTAATCTATTATTGATTCAAAATTCTTTCATCAACTCTTTATTATTAACTTTTTTATTAATAAGCCTGTTTGACCTAAAATACTATACAGTTAATTTGGTAGCATTAAAAGCACATTTTTATGGCTAATATATTTCAAATTCTTTATTATAGTTTTTTTATTTTGGAACCTTTGCTACCAATTTAATAAAAATGACATTTAAATATTTCACAACTTATATATTTCCTCAAAAGGAAAGCAAATTTTCTTATAATATAATGAAAAAAAATTATTTTATTTCACAAATAAAAAAAAAAGATAATACTATAATTATCAAAAACTGAAAATTTTACAGCTACTCCCAGTATTAATCATGTTTAATTTTGCATTAAGTTGTGTATATATAATATAAATTTTTAGTATTTAAAGATCTTGATCTTTTAGATTTGTATTAACATTAGATAAATAATACTTTGCTGAATTTATTTCTTCCTCTATTAAGTCATCTCTTTTCAAAAAAACTCTCAAAGCACTAATCAAATATTTATACCTATCTTTTTCTTCTTTAATTTCCAAGTACTTTGAAATATCAATATCAAAAACATTAAGCTTTTCTATAGCATGAAAAAGTCTAGTGCTGATTTGAATAGAAGAAACTATCCTAGTGAAGCCAGGAATTTCCTGACATCTTGAGGTAAAATGCCTTAGTTGATTGGCAGGTTATAATGTCACTGTTATTCCATTAGTTGCTTCAAAGTTGATTTTACTTCGAATTTTAGGAAACATAAGTTCTCCACCTGTTTGTCGTTGTTGGGTCTTATCATACTTCATATGAATGGTATTGTTTTCTGTATCTTTAAGAAAAAATATTCATAAAGTATACTCACTTGCATCCTTATCAAGATGAACCTCATTGGAGAACCCACTACCATTCGCTCCAGATGTCCAAGTTAAATTACTAGCAAATGGTACACACTCTTCTTCACTACAAACTTTTGAAAATCCAGGAATACCAAGTTTTGCACAAAGATTAGTTGCCTCGTTGTACTTTAGATATGATATTTTTTTAAAAAAATATTCAAAGTACATTGCAATCCTCTTCATTCATTTTTTATATTCATCCTTTGTGGTAGCCTAAAGTTTAGTATGGCACCTAAGTACGTAAATGGAGCTATTACGGCGTGCAAGATTGGTGTTATTATTTTATAAAAGGGTTTTATTTAATTTATTTGAGTTTTAAATATGAAGAAATTAGTCAAGAGCGTATGCCTACACGGAATCAATTTATTTTACGGAGAAAACTTATTTTTACGGTCTGAAAAATTTATAAGTATCAAGTAGAGTCACTCAAGAACCTTGGTAAATTTTTCCAGAATTTTTACTATTTTTCTTATATTTTTAAATCAATTTTAAAGATTTAAAGAAAGATTTACGCATTCAGAAATTACTTATCTTTGATGAATTTTCACAGGGTAATTAGAGCTGCGCAGACTACAAAAATTAGTTTGAAATGTAAATGAGAAGTGGCTCTATCATGTGTAATTTTTCTAGATTTTTTATTATAGTTTTAAAGGTTCTAACTGAGTCCGGAAGTCCGGACGGACTCCACTTTGACTCCGGACGGACTCTGCTTTGACTCCATACGAACTCCGTACGGGCTCCGGATTGACTCTGGGTGAGCTCTGGAGGGGAAAACTTAGGCACATGACTAGGAATACTTAAGAGTCTCTCAGACTCGAAATTGAGGGGGGGGGATACATCATACAGCTTAATCATTGACCACCATGGTCTTATTTTTTATTACCCAACAAATTAAATAAATTTGTAATACCCTTATAACTTTATATTTTATATATAACATTTAGAAAATACTACTCAACAATTTAAATCACACTTCATCAGGGTATCTTTAGAAAGGTCTTCATCACTGGGACTTGATTATTGCTGTCTCATAAAAAATCAAATTATAATAAAAACATAAAAGTAAATCTTTACAGATCATTCACTGGTACACCTTAATTGTTGTTATCAGTATTTCTTTTATCAACAGCCAGATTCTTTAAATCTCAATAGGCGTTTAACATATCAGGGTTTCATTATTTTTATCAATCAGATCCAAGTAGACTGGTTAGCTTAGTGATTTAGAATTCCCACTTTGTTATTTTTATTGGAAGGACGGGGTTTTCAGCTAAATCCACATATCTCTTCCGGATTCTGCTTACAGCAAGGCGACTGTAAGATTTTACCTTACCATAGTTTGTGACCAACGTGGGGTTTGATTTCTTTGGCTTTCTTTAAAGACTTACTTGGATCAAGAAGGTTCTTAGCCTGCAAGAGGCTTATTTTCTGGAACTCTAAGTAGATTTTTGTAATTGGCCTGCAAGAGGCTTGTTATTTTATCGATTGTTAACGCTTTTCCTTACTTATTGGGATGTCTTCTTCTGCTGTTGCTTCTGGATCTTCTAACCCCCTTACTCCCTCAGTTAGGATTGTTTCTTGGGATGGCCCAAAGTTTGATGGGGAGGAGGTTAAATGGTTCATTAGCAGGTATGAAGCTGCTGCTGCTGTTGATGGTGCTTCTCATGTGGATATGGTGAAGCAAGTTAGGTTTTTTATTGAGGATAGGGAGGTGGAAAAAGAGGTTATTGCTATGCAGGCATTTAAGGACAAGGATTGGGTTAAGCTTTCTAAAGCTATGGTTGATAGATGGGGTGTTAGGTTTACTATGATGGACCTCAATAAAATTGTTGGAGACTGGCAAGCAAAAGGTGGAGTTTCTTCTATGGCTGACTTCAAAAAGCTCTGTGTTCAGTTTGATTAAATGGTGGAATATCTCATATTGGTGGATGAGTTAGTGCATGAGAATCAAGCAAAAGATTTGTTTTGGACAGCATGCAGCATGGATATTTGTATGGATGTCTTGAAGAATCTTTCAAGAAAAGATTTGATGAAGGAACTGCCTAATGGTGAGCAGAAAATGCCGGCTCTGGAGGTTATCAAAGAGAACATTCAGGCCCATCTCAAGTTGTTAGCATTGGACAAATATCAAGAGTCCTGCACTCAATATGTTAGCAAGGTTAGCAAAGTTTTGGCCGAAAACAAAGATATCATGGTCAAAGCTCAGGAGGCCAAGAAGGCTCAAATGGGACTACCGGCTGCAAAAGTTGAGGGTAATGTGGATAATAAGATGGTCGATCATTTGGCCGATTTAACTAAACAGTTAAAAATATTTGTTCAAGAGACACAGAAGGCTAACAAGGCCCAAATCTCTTCTTCGTCGACGTCAACTTTTTATCAGTCCAGAGGTTATGAACGTCGAAATATAATGGCAATAATAATGGTAACTGCTTCCCAAGCAATGGAAGAAATTGTGGGAATGGTGGTAGTAGTTATAGAGGTGGCTATGATGAGCCAAAGGTGTGCTCCTATTGTAATAGGAGGGGGCACAGAGCAACAGTATGTTTTGCTCTTGATAAGGAGATGGATTCTGGGCGAGTTTTATTTGATGGTAAAGTTTATAAATTTCCTGATGGTTCGTTCATCAAGCCCAGTGATGGACAGTCTCCTTCTGATTTGGTCAGAAGAAGTTTAATGGCTGAAAGGAGGGCCAGATTTGAAGAGTTGACGGATGAAGATGTTAATTCCAAGGGTGGCAAAAATGGTAATGGTAATGGTGGAAAAGCTGACAAAGGTAAAGGGAAAGAGGTCAGTAAAGCCACATTTTCTACTTCTTTTGGTGGTTTAGAGCTGGCGACAGTTGCTCAGGTGGAGGGTAGCTGTATGGCTGGCGAATACGATGTTAATGCTTCTAGAAGAGCAGCTGCTACTAAGGGGAAAAGTAGCATTCAGAGCCAATTGAGGGCTAATCCTGGCAAGGCTAATAACAGAGTGAACCCTTACTCTAAGGACAAGAATTCTAGTGCTTAAACTGCCGCCAACAAATTGAACCCTTACTCTAAGGACGAATTATATAAAATGCAGAAGGGGATTGCTGATATGGGGCCCCCTAGTTATGGCAAGTTTGATTTAAATGGTGAGCCTATTCCAGAGGATGATTCCAATTCTGAGGAGGACATACCGTTGGCGTCTCTACCCAGACCAAGTTTTAGCGGTCCCATCCCAATGGAGGGAGTAAGAAGGACTAGCGATGGATCAGGATTAGTGCAAGAAGCTGGTGACAGAGTTAGGGTTATAGAAAGTGAAGATGGCTTGGTTGGACCTCAAGAGGTACCCAGGGCCGAGGTTGTTAAATCAAAGGTCCAGTATGAGCGGCCAGTAGTTTCTGGTCAAGCTAATGCAATGGACGCAGTTTTGAATAGGGTGAATCAACTGCAGATTCCCTTATCTTTGGTAGATTTATTTATGATTATTCCGGCGCTTGCTGAAAAGCAAAAGAAGCATTTGACAAGGCGTCGGGTTTCCACTGGAGAGGTGGAATATATTTGTGAAAATGCTGAAAAGTTTGGGGAAGATGTAGATACGCATTTTTCCGCTCCCCTGGGTTACCTGGTGGTAACTCTAAATGGTAAAGAAGTAAAGGCCTTGGTCGATTCAGGGTCTCAAATTAATTTAATTTCATTGGAGCAAGCAACGAGTATAGGCTTGCCAATTAAAAGTGGAACTGGGGGAAACCTCAGAGGCATTGGAGGGCATGCAACAGAGCTGATGGGCACAGCTGAGCATGTCAGGTTAGGCATTGGTGGATCTGTTGGTAAGGTTCACTTTTATGTGGCCAGAGGAGCATTCAAAATTGTTCTTGGTGGTCCTTTTTTTATGGATTTTGAGGCCAGGATAGGGTATCAAGCTGGCATGGGGATTAGTTTGGAGTTCACTGGTGAAGATATGCGGAGGTTACATATGCGGTTAGCACCTCCTGGAGATGAAGGTCGGGAAACACGGCCAGGGATTACTACTCTGTGCCAGTGTTGTGTTTGCACCAAGAAGTGGCATATAAAACGGACGGCTTCTGGTGAATTATGTTTGTTGGAAAGGGATGAAAGCCCTCATTTTTTGGGGTATCAGGGGCTGATCACTCTAATGTTGTAATCTCTCCTCAGGATGAGATCCCGGATTTCAATAGGTCAGCTCACTTGGAGATAATTCAAGTGGATTCTCAATTATTTTCTGTTAATATTACTTTGGAGTGCAAATACGTTTTGGACTTTTCTATATGTTTATTGGATTTATCCTGTTTTTTTATTAAATTTAAAAATGGTAAAAAAGGCAAAATGGGCCAAATTAGGTTGGATAAAAATTGGAAGGGTATGTTTTATGACCTCCAGCAAGAGGCTAAACTGCAAGTATCTCCATCTATTTTGGACGTCCAGCAAGAGGGTAAACTGCGAAAATCTTATTAAAACACGATTAAAAATCTTAGTATAATTAAAACACAAAAAAATAATTTATGTGAAAAGGTTGTTCCGGACCTCCAGCAAGAGGCTAAACTGCAAGTATCTCCTTCCATTTTGGACCTCCAGCAAGAGGGTAAACTGCAAAAATCACATCAAAATCCAATAAAAAATCTCAGTATAATTAAAACACAAAAAAATAATTTTTGTGAAAATTCAATTCCGGTCCTCCAGCAAGAGGTTAAACTGCCAACTTTCTTTACGGGCGATTTACTGTTAGATAAGGGAAGCAAAGTTGTTGGAAAATCTGATTATAAATTAGACGATGGAAAAGAGAAAAGGGTAAAATTTAAAAATGAAATAAAATATTTTTCTAATTTTTCTTATTCCGATTCTGACGATGAAGAAGATTTATTTGATGCAATTTTTAATGGCGAATCAAAATTAAATGTTTTACCTCAAGTTTATTTAGATGTTGATGCAGCCAAATATAAGAAGGTAGCAAATAAAGTTCGACCTATTAATGAACCGTTACCTGCTGAATTAAATCCACCCTTGAAAAAGACCAAGGTTATCAAGAGATCCTTATAAAAGTCCCTTGGTAAAGAATCCGCCTGAATTTTCTGAGACGTCAAGAATCACCTTTGAGAGAATGGGTGTTGTTAATTTTGGACCTGATGGTTGGTTGTCTGGATAAGAGAAGAAGTTGTTGTTGGATGTGATGGTCAAGCGAGAGAAGGCCATTGCTTTTGTAGAAGAGGAGAGGGGTTTGTTGAAGCATTCCTATGGGGAGCCTTACAAGATTCCTGTGGTATGTCATGAACCGTGGTAGCAGAAACCAATCCCTATTCCGGCTGCATTAAAAGAAGCCTATATTGAAGTTGTCAGAGAACGGATATGCACTGAACTGTATGAGCAATCAACGTCAAGTTATTCTAGTCCGGTATTTTGTATCAAGAAACCAAATGGCAAGCTTAGAGTTGTTCATGACCTTAGGGAATTAAATAGGGTTACAATAAAGGATGCTGGGATACCGCCTAGTGCTGAGGAGTTTGTTGAAGCGTTTGCAGGGAGAGTGTGTTATGGTTTGGGAGATATTATGGGTGGATATTATGAGAGAGAGTTACATCCGGACTCAAGGCCTCTCACTACATTCGATACACCACTAGGGCGTTTACAGTTAACAAGATTACCTCAAGGAGCAACAAATTCGGTTGCAGTTTATCAAGCTTAGATGGCTTGGATCCTTCAAGACAAAATTCCACAATATGCTGGAATCTTTATAGATGATGGAGGAATTAAGGGACCAACAACCGACTATGATAACCAGGTGTTGGAAGAGAATCCCGGGATACGCAAATTCATTTGGGAGTTTGCAATTACTTTAGAAAGAATCTTGTTTTGAATTGAAGAGGCTGGTTTAACTATTTCAGGTTCAAAATTTTCATGTTGTGTGCCAGCCTTAGAAATATTAGGCCATGTGGTATGTAGAGAGGGTAGGATTATGTCCAAGAAGATAGTTAACAAAATTCAGTCCTGGCCAAGACCCAAGAATACGACCAAAGTTAGAGGGTTTTTAGGTGTTTGCGTATATGTTAGAATGTTTATTAAGGACTTTTCTTCATTGGCAGCTCCATTGAGACGGTTAAGGAGAAAGGATGCAGACTGGGAGTGAGATGAAGAGTGTGAGAAGGCGTTTGTGAAGTTGAAGGAGGTTGTGGGGAAGGATTTAGTCCTGCACAAGTTGGATTATCGAAAAGATGCTGGCAGAATTTATTTAGCAGTTGATTCAAGTCAGGTTGCAGCTGGGGCGGTTTTGTCTCAGATGGATAAAGCTAGTTACATCAGGCCAGTTAGGTATGAATCTGTAGTATTTACTGAGGTCGAATCAAGATATTCTCAATCAAAATTGGAATTATGTGGTGTGGCAAAAATACTGAAGAAACTTCAGCATATTTTGTGGGGGCAACATTTTGAGTTGCAAGTGGATGCAAAATCGTTAATCCAGATGATTAATTCCCCAAGTCTACCAAACACATTTAGTTCATAAGCCTGGCAAGACTTTTACTATGCCATATGGTTTATCAAGGAGACCACCCACTGAAGAAGATTCAGACTCAGAAGAGTTCGATGAAGACATACCTATTATCAAAGCCAGCACTTAAGGAGCTGAAGACTTTCCATACCTCCCCCATGAGGTTAAACTGGCAGGACTATTGTGTTTAATTATGGTGATGATGACCTCCACCAAGAGGATAAACTGGAAAATAGTTTTTATGTTAATAAAGGTGTTGGAAAAGGTGTAGATAAATTCGGTAGAAAGGAGGTAGAAGAAGATTTGGTGTATGTAGAGGAAGATGGATTGGTAGTGAGGGATAGTAGTAAATTAAGGAATGGTGTATATGTTGGAGAATTAGAGAATTTAAATAAAAGGGTGGATAAAGAGAAAGAGGTATTTTTGAATATGGTTTATGAAGGATCCAAAGGTTCAGATGAAAAACGTCGACATAGTTCAATTAAAGATCTATTTAGGGGTCAACAATTATTGGCTCATTCATGTGCAGGTGATATTGGTGATAGAGAAGTCCCTATTGATGTTATATTACTCGATTTTCAAGATGAAGTCTGGGGTCAGACTGGATTTTATTTTTTGTTAGTCAAATATTTGTTGACTTTAGAGAGGCCAGAAGAGTGTGAAGACAATGAATGGGTGGCTATCAAGAGGAAGTCATCTACATTTTACCTATCTGGTCGACGTTTAATGAGGAGAAGGTATCCAAATCCTCAAGTAGTTATAACTCAACAGAAGGGGCAAGAATTAGTTTTGAAATCACTGCATGAAGATCTCGGGAATAGAGGTGTTGGAGAAACGTTTAGAAGAATTTCTGATCGCTTTTGGTGGCCTGGCATGAAGATGGCTGTTAAAAAGTGGGTTCAGTCATGCGAAGAATGTCAAAGACGAAGTTATTTAAGGCCAAAAGAACCTGGACACGCGACCGGTGAATATATGCTCTTTGGGAGAGTTAGTTTAGATGCCGTTCATATAAAAGAGGGACGGTATAAATATTTAATTTTGGCCAGAGATGATTTATCTGGTTGGGTAGAGGCAGCGCCTCTTATTAATTTAACTTCCAAAAATGTGGCAGAATTTTTTTTGAATAATTGGGTATATAGGTATGGGGTGATGAAGTTGGTGACAGTAGATGGAGGTCCTGAATTTGGGACAGAGTTTAAAGAGGCCGTATTGAAAGTTGGATCAAAGGTTAGGGTAGCAACCCCATATTATCCTGAAGCTGAAGGCATGGTTGAAAGAGGGCATCAAGTTATTAAGGATGCTTTAGTTAAAATGTGTGGGACAAGTGCCAAAAAGTGGAGGCACTATTTACCTTTAGTTTTATTTGCTGATCGAATCACTGCCAAAAGGACGACCGGATTTTCACCTTATGAACTTGTTTTTGGACAGAAAGCAGTTTTACCGGTTGATTTAGAAGCTGAATCATATCTTGGAGTTGACTGGGACATGGTCAAAACTACTGAAGAATTATTGTGTGCAAGAATGATGCAGCTAGAAAAGAAAGAAGAATATTTAGAAAAGGCATATTCGCGGATGATGAAGATCCGAAATCAATCAGTTAGATATTGGGATGAGCGGTTGGCACATTGATTAAGGAAACATTTGAACCCAGGTTATATGGTCCTGGTGTATAATAGGAGTTTGGAAAGTCAGTGGGGAAAGGTGTTTGCAGATAGGTGGAATGGACCGTATCAAAACAAGGAGCAAGTTTCCAGCGGTTCATATGTGCTAGAAGAGTTGGATGGAGTAGTATTGAAGAAGAGGGTAGCGGCCGATCAAGTGAAACGGTTCTATCCTAGAGGCACCAGGAGTGCTGAAGTCTACCTCCGCAACGAGGATAAAATATGATATCAACGAAATTTTATGATGACCTCCACAACGAGGATAAACTATCTTCTTTTTATCAGAATACTTTACTGTCATTACACTGCCTATGGGCAACGAAACTTTGATGAAACTTAAAGAAATGCAAGAAAATCTTCTTTGAAATTTTCGAAATTTAAAATTCTTAAATTATGGGTGAAGATAGTGTTGGAAAATTTTAAAAAATTATTGGAAGAAGTGTTCACAGGGGAACCTTCTTAATTTAATATTGGCAAGTGTGGGGGTAATTGATGGGCTGGCTGCTCTATACACAATTACCCCATAATTTTTGTTTTCAAAATTCTCCCTGTTTCTAGTTGAATCCTGGATTTGTCTTTTAATTATAGGAAGTCCACTAAGACTATAAACTGGAATGAATCAAGAGACACCGCTCTCAACGCCAGATTCAAGATTCTTTTATTTTATTTTGTTTTTGATTTTTTTTATGTTACACTATGCAATATAGGGGGTGGACTTGCTAGCAAGTCCTCAACCTGAACTCAGATGGAACTCAGACTGAACTCAGACTGAACCCATACTGAACTCTACTTGAACACCCACCTAAAACTGTTCTGCTGAGTGTTTTTCATCCCTGATTGTATGGTTCCTTTATCAATAGCTCAATGTGTGTTCAATCTATGGTGAGTTTGGGTCAAAGGTTGCGGACTTGCTAGCAAGTCCGCCCCCCATATTGTGTGGTGTTAGATTGTTATTTCTTTACTTTAATATATATTATGAATTATTGTAAAGGTGATGCTCACTGGTGGTCTCTAATCATTTTTATAAATTGGAGGGAGCCCACCCAGTGATCATCATTATAAAAATTATCTTCTAAAAACTTTCATTTATTTTCTTTTCTTTTCAATTTCTCAAAATTGTTTAACCACATCAAGTTGCACTTGGATGTGGGTATGATGTAAAGGGTATGGCTCATCAAATGGCCGGGGGGCATCTTTTAAAATTTTATTTTAAAAAATTTTTTTATTACTTTTTTTTATCTTTCTTTTCACATTCGTTTATCTTTCTTTAAAAATTAAATTTGAACTTTAATTTCAAAACTATCTTTTTTTTAAAAAAAAATCTTTTATTTTTAATGGTAAAATATAAAAATAAAAAAAATAATAATAATAATAAAATAAATAATAAAATAACAAAAAAATATAAAAAAAAATAAAAAAATAAAAAATAAAAATAAATAAATAAAAAAATAAAATAAAATAAATAAAAATAAAAATAAATAAATAAATAAATAAATAAAAGTATTTTAGTTTTAGGTAGTTTAGATGTTTATATTTTTATTTTTCAAACATTATTCAAGAAAGCTACATACCAGGAAGAACACCATCAAGGGTTGTTATCTTTTGAAGAATCGAAATTAGAAAATTTAGAAGGACCTTGATCGATTTCCTGGTATTCGAATCTTATTTCATGGTCACGATAGTTTTGAAGCCAGTAGGCTATTTTGAAAAGGTCTCTAAACAGTTGCTCTCTCATCCAAGATTCTGATCTATCAGAGGGAGGGTATTGTTGGAAATAAGCGATAAGGTTATGAAAATTAGCAAAGAGCTTTTCAGACACTAGGTGAATTGGAACTCAAGGGAAGCTTGGATTAGGTTCTGGTAGTTCATAAGCTGAATATGGAATTGGAGAACCGGTGGACGCTTATCAAATTAAAATATCAGAAAATTAAAACCTGAAGATTAAGAAAATAAAAAGAGACAACTAACCTGTGTCAACACTATCAAGATCATAGATAAATGGCTTACTTGGTAATGGAGTGGTATTTTTTATATTTAAAAAAGGATTTTTATTTTTGATAGATGAGGAGGACTGGTGTTGGATTTGGTGTTTGAAGTAGATGTTCTGGGCTTTATGGATGAAACAAGAGAAGATGAAGATTGCTGGCTATTATAGGACCTTTTGTGCTTCAAGATGTTGGAAGTAGGAGAAGAATTGTTAGAAGGTTGAACCATGGCCCTGGGAGCAGCAAGAGTTCTTGGGGGAGTAGCAGCAAGTCTAGATTGGAGAGAAGGACCCAGAGGATTAGGTGATGAAGAAAGATTTAAATAGGCTGATGGAGGAAAAGGGATGGGATCTTTAGAGGTTGATGGAATACGGGGTGGAGTAGAAGGTGAAGAAGAAGGAGGAGGTTTGCAGAAGGAGGCGAAGCTAGTAGCAGTAATGGGTAAAGAACCACAATTCAAGCCAGAACATTTTCTTTTCTTCTCATAACAGGATAAACAGGCCCTGTTATAAGTGTGCTTTTGCCAGTTGAAATTGAAGATACATTCCCTATGGGTGAAAGCACAGTATTTGCAAGATTGATCAGCTGAAGCAATGAAGTCAGAAGGTTTCATCTTGTTAGGAGATATTTTTTTGAAGAAGAAAACTTGAAACTAGGATGAAGAAATCTGGTGGCAAAATCTGGGTTCAAGGATATAGAAGTTGTTAGGTCCACCAAGACCTTAAACTGGGCTGTTATCAAGCTGTTGGGTCCACCATGACCTTAAACTGGATTTCTTATCGATCAAATGTTTGGTCCACCATGACTTTAAACTGGTAGTTCATTCATTGTTTAGTCCACTATTACTTTAAACTGGAAAATTAATATCTGCAGGATAATTCAACATTCATTGGTCCACTATGGCCTTATACTGGATTACTTGTCAATAAAATGTTTGTTCCACTATGACATTAAACTGGATTATCAAATTTATTCAATCTTTGGTCAAGCCTAGGCCTTATTTAGGAATTTATCAAGTTATTTATGCACCTAAACGATCTTTTGTCCACCAAGACCTTAAACTGGCAATAGATTATATGTTTGGTCCACCAAGACTTTAAACTGGTATGTCAATCTTGTTTGGATAACTCAATTCAATCTTTTAATTTATCACTGTCCACTAAGACTCTAAACTGGTTATTCAATTATTTCTGGAATTGGGTGCTGATAAGCTTTAGGAGGTTAAAATTTTAGGTGGTGATGATGCTAAGGAAAGCATAATGGTTAATTAGGTGAAATTTGTGGCGCTTTAACATGGTCTAGAGTTAATATTATTATTGGAAGCCTGGAAAAAGTATTTTATGGGTTTGCTGTATAGCAAAGTTTGAAAATTGTGATGAAGGAATCAGAAGTTAGGATGGTAGTTGGATTTTAGGGAATGATTTTTAGTGCCTCAGTGTTAGGCCATTTTTGGTGTGAAGCTTGGAGGACCTTATGGCGAGATTGGAATCATAGAATTCGGCTCAGTGGGGGGCCTTATGAGGTTGGAATCAGGAGTATTCGGCTCATAGGAAGATCCACTCTCTCAATTCTGTGACAAGAAGGAAGACTGGTATATGGGAGTCTGAAGGGATTCAAACCTTGCTCTCAGTAGTGGAATCATCACAAGATTTATTATTTTATGTTAAGCCAGAGAAGAAAGAAAACAACATTTATGTTGAAAGTTAAAAAAGACCAAGCAAAAACAAAATTTTATCAAGTTATACTGTTAGAAAAGATAATTTCTTTGAAATTGTTCAACATCATTATCAAAGCTTTGCATTAAAATTCTTCTTTTCATGAGGTCTTCATGGTTATTAGCTGGAGTTTCTTGAAAATAGGCCAGCTTTTTTTGTTTCAGCTCATCAGTAAAGTCAAGAAAAAGATAGCAATGAAAATTTTGATAATGATTGATATAGTCCGTCTTCACTCTACCATTATCATCAGTGTTGGTTATTTCGACAGCTAGAAGTTCAAATGTGTTATTAAGTCATAGGTTTAGTCAATTTTGATTAAAAGTTTTTTTAGTAAGATAATAGGGTTTTACATTTAGAGCCAGGAAACATAGTCTCAGCAAAGTTGGTTGGGGGCACTGGCGTTATAGGATTAGGATCTTGTGAAGGCAAAATTAGGCCAGGATCCGCTGATGAAGATTGAACTTTTGAAGCTGATTTTCATCTTATTCGTTTTAAGAAGACAGGAATTTTTGATTGTTTTTTAGAAGTTGAGGGATCAGGGAGAGCTGCTGGTCCTAAATATACGTTTGTTTTAGAAGGAACTATTGGCTGGTTACATTTGAATTTTTTCACACGGCATAAGTCGCAAGCTGTCCTTCCAGGAAGATTAGGGTTGGACATTAAACAAAGTACCTGGTATCAAGCGCAGAGTTCACATGGAGGGACAAGTTCTTTGAAAGACATATTGATGAAGATGAATTTTAAAGTTGATTAAAGAAGATGGTGGTTGAAGATTAAAGATGAATATTGTGTTTGACCACTTATGCAAAGTCTTAAGAATGGGGACATTCTCAATTGGAGGGAGGATGTGGTAGCCTAAAGTTTAGTATGGCACCTAAGTACGTAAATGGAGTTATTACAGCGTGCAAGATTGGCGTTATTATTTTATAAAAGGGTTTTATTTAATTTATTTGAGTTTTAAATATGAAGAAATTAGTCAAGAGCTTATGCCTACACGAAATCAATTTATTTTACGGTCTGAAGTATCAAGTCGAGTCACTCAAGAACCTTGGGAAATTTTTCCAGAATTTTTACTATTTTTCTTATATTTTTAAATGAATTTTAAAGATTTATAGAAATATTTACGTATTCAGAAATTACTTAACTTTGATGACTTTTCACGGGGTACTTAGAGCTGCGGGTAATTAGAGCTGCGCAGACTACTAAAATTAGTTTGTAATGTAAAGGAGAAGTGGCACTATCATGTGTAATTTTTCTAGATTTTTTATTATAGTTTTAAAGGTTCTAATTGAGTACGGAAGTGCGGACGGACTCCGCTTTGACTCCGGACGGACTCTGCTTTGACTCCATACGGACTCCGCTTTGACTCCGTACGGACTCCGTACGGACTCCGTACAGGCTCCGGATTGACTCTGGGTGAGCTCTGGAGGGGAAAACTTAGGCATGTGACTAGGAATACTTAAGAGTCTCTCAGACTTGGAATTGAGGGGGGGGGGATACATCATACAGCTTAATCATTGACCACCATGGTCTTCTTTTTTATTACCCAACAAATTAAATAAATTTGTAATACTCTTATAACTTTGTATTTTATATATAAAATTTAGAAAATACTACTCAACAATTTAAATCACACTTCATCAGGGTATCTTTAGAAAGGTCTTCATCACTGGGACTTGATTATTGCTGTCTCATAAAAACTCAAATTACAATAAAAACATAAAAGTCAATCTTTACAGATCTTTCACTGGTACACCTTAATTGTTGTTATCAGTATTTGTTTTCTCAACAGCCACATTCTTTAAATCTCAATAAGCGTTTAACATATCAGGGTTTCATTATTTTTATCAATCAGATCCAAGTAGACTGGTTAGCTTAGTGATTTGGAATTCCCACTTTGTTATTTTTATTGGAAGGACGGGGTTTTCTGCTAAATCCACATATCTCCTTTGGATTCTTCTTACAGCAAGGCAACTGTAAGAGTTTACCTTACCATACCGTTTGAACAATATCCTCAGTGTATTCATCTGCAAGGAAAAGCATTCATAAATTCAGTATTTAAATTAAAAAAAGTGATACTTACAAATATATAAAGATTTCTTCCTATCTAAAATAAAGCCACCACCAAACATTTTTCCAAAACCACCAGCTCTTCGATGATAACCATTATTTTTAATTTCATGTTCACAGTAAGAAAGATCCTTAATGCATTGCACCGTAGCTTCTAACATATCTAGTTCTTTGAGCTCATGAATTTCAAAAGTCTGCACAAGAACATTAGGTATTAAGACACCTTTTGGTTTATAAATACTACATCCAGGAAAAAAATTGTTATAAATATTGCAATCTGTCATATTATTTGCATAAGATCGTCCATAGAAATGTGGTTTCTTCCCATTTGTATCCATTCCAAGAGCATTTACAAGTTTCATTCCAGTAGCAAGGTCTTTCTCCCACCTATTTTTAGAGTTCTTCCCTGGCCCTTTTTTTTTCAAATTGTTACTCATTGATGGTTCAATCCTAAGAGAATTCAATTTTGATTTAAAATAGAAAAAAATCAAAAATTAGAAAATAGTAACATAATTTTAATTATCAGTCAATGATACCTTTAACTTTATCATATCTTCAATATTAGAAATACAAAGTTAGCATATCTACATATTAGTAAATTTATATAGTTTTTCTTTATTTCAAATATTAAGAAAGTGTTTCAAAGGTATACTTTATTAAATTATACATATAAAGAGTATAGCTTTATCCTGTATGCATTCAGCAAGTAGGAGATTTGGCTCTACACTTATAATTAATAATATAATGAAAGTATAACTCCAATACATTAGTAATATTAAAAAATTTACAGAATTATCATATCCACATATATAAAATGAGAAATCTTGCTCTGACCAATATATTGACTTAGAAATTTATACTTCAGTAAATTATTAATTTTTAAATTGTAGCATTGTCCTGTATGCTTTCAGCAAGTACGAGACTTTGAAACAACTTAAAAATCAATAAATTAAAGGTGAAGTACAAACAATCTAATTATTATTATGAAAAGCAAAACATTATCCTGTATGCTTTCAGCAAGTACGAGATGATGTTTTACTTTTCATATTAATAATATAATGGTTGAGAAAGTATTAAAGAAATATAGTAAAATGATAAGCAAAACATGAACTTACATGTCTAAAAAATCTTCTTCCATTTGAAGCTGATTGATCAAAATTAATTATAAAGTTTATTTTATAATCACTGTTTTAAAAAATAAATGGTTAGATAAATAAATTGAACATTTTTGATAAGGAATAAAGAAAAGTAAATTGACAAACAAATAAAAAAACTTTAAGTTAACTGAAAAAGAATTTTTTTATAATGAATCAAAAGGGTACAGTAAAAGATACTATAAAAATAAATTCAGAATTAGAATCATTAGATTAACTTGTCAAAAGTGTAAAAAAGAGTAACAAACCAAAATGATATGAAATGCAATAGCAAGAAAGATTTGCTTACTGGTGTAGACAATCCTATAGTACTAGCTATAGGCCTTGACCAAGGGAGTTGGAGAAAAACCAGAAAGAGGATCCCCTGTCCCTTTAGAAAAATAGAGTGAGATTTACTTGCTAAAGTAAGTTGGTTCCTGTTTTGCTAAAGCCCCTTTTTAACACACTTGACTGCTTGATGAGCCAAGAAAGTAGTCCCCAGATAGACTACCAGACCAAAGAACTGAAATGTAGAACAAAGTCCACACCAGAGACAGCAAAGATACTTGATGTAGGCTGCAAATCCACACCAGAGACAGCAAAAATACTTGCTATAGCTTGCAAGACTATAACAGAGAAAACAGTTGCCAAAGTTAAGTTAAATGAAGAACTCACTTGCTATAAACACAGCCGAATTGTGGCCAGAAAACAGTGAAAACTGAGTGAGGAACAATGAGATCACCTCCAGATGGTTGTATGATGATTAAGGTTGCCCCAAACTGTCTTATTCACTATGTACACCCAGACCACTAACTAAGAGCCCATGCGCACCCACCAATCTCGCGCCTGTACCTGCCAAATTGCATAAAAAACCCTCCTGGAGCGCTCCCCAACCTCCTAAAACAGAGGCAGGCGGGCCGCCCGACGTCGGAGATGCCACCTGAAGTGTCCCGGCCTCCCTGAAGCCAGAAAACCAATAAAAACCACTAATCTACTTAGAAAAATTAGCTACAACTACTAAAACCTTTAAAACACGGAATTTCACTATAATAACATTGTGACATGAAATATAGAGAAAAATTAGATCTATCCAATGGTACTAAGCACTTAACCCTAAGACTTAAGGTTAGCACGTAAAACATGAAAAACAAAATTAAACAGCAATCTTTTATAAATAAAAAATGATGAAATGACCCCTTAAAACTCAGAATATGAAAAATGACTACAAGACATAAAATATAGAGAAAAACCAGGGCTATCCAATGATAGTACACACATACCCGCAGACCCAATATCCACGGGATAAAACCAGAAAAATACCAAATTTCTTAACAGATGTCAATTAAGACATGCACAAACAGCACCAAATCACACAACAAAGGCCCCTGCCAATGTTGGAAGACCACATCCTCCCTCCAATTGAGAATGTCCGCGTTGTTTCTTCATCCAACCACCATGTTTAACCTTTTTCCCAAATCTGCCTCTGAAATGGGCCCCTGCCAATACTGCATCGACAATAATTTAATCTGCGCCATGACACCACCTGTCCATCCATACAGAATGTCCTGCGATGTCTGCCACTCCAGAAAGAAGACCTTCCACAGACCTGGTCCACTTTCTTCCACAACAGATTCACCTCCACCTTAACCTGGTCCTTCTTCTTCCAGCACCAAAAGATCTAGGCCATCCATCCTGATACCCAGATTAATCAAAAAGCTCCACCCTTCCCAGAAGAGTGCCACAACCCATAAAACAACTAGTTCAACCATCCCTGGTCCATCTGATGGTAAAGAACATTCATTCCTTCCTTCAACTTTAAAACTGAAGACTTCTCAGTTCCTTCCTCTTCTGATAGTGATGATAACAATGTAGGATCCATTGCACCACCAACACCAACGCACTTGCCCACTATCAAGGCCAATTTCAAACAACACACATCTCAACAGAAACAACTTCTGCTTCACTACTTCCAATCCACTCCTGCTAGAGATCCTCAGGACATTGAGAACAGAAGACACCTCATTCACCACTTCAAGGCTAATTCTGAACACTTCATTTCATCTCTTGATTCCCTCTGTAATTCCACTAGTACTTGAGTTTGATTCAGTAAAGAAAAATTGACCACACCCTCTATAGGATGTAGCCACAAACAACCCTCAGTTTTAATTCTTGGGGGACCATCCTCATTTTATAGTCTTGGGGGACTCAAAAACCCTCAGTTTAAAGTCTTGGGGGACTCAAAAAACCTAAATCATAAACCCAGAACCAGAGATCAACCACATTAAGACACAGAGAAAAAACTAACATTCTGGGTTAATTGTGAATAGAGCAGCCAGCCCATCAATTACCCCCAAACTTGCATTTGCTAAATTCAGAGGCTCCCCCTGTCGATACCCTCCACCAATCTTTCAAAACCAACTCCACAACAAAAACTTTTTCCTCAGTTTATAGTCTTGGGGGACTTACAACCCTCAGTTTAAAGTCTTGGGGGACTAACAACAGTGTTCAGTTTAAAGTCTTGACGGACTAGCCTTGATAAAATCTTGAAACCAGCTAGTTTAAAGTCTTGGAGGACTAACAGAAACCAGATTTCAGTTTAAAGTCTTGATGGACTGGTCTTGATACCATAGCTTTTTCAGTTTAGAGTCTTGATGGACTAACGGAATTTTGCATAAAATGGACGCAGCCAATTTCATGCAGCACACCTCTACAGCCAACCTGCTGAACTTCCACCTTCACTTCATCATCTACCCATCACTGAAAAAAATCTCCTCCTATCCCTTTTCATCATCTTTTCTCACCACAGATCATGGCTGGATCCCCTCATGTTAACCCTTCTACTCTCCCTTGCTTCACTTCTCCCAAGGACTATGCCTGCAAACAGTGCATCCACATGTGCAGACCTTGCACATTCACTGTTCCGAATCCTGAATCCAAATTCTACAACAGGGCTTGTGACTCTTGTTATTCAAAAAAAAAAGATGTGACAGAGACGCCAACTACCCTATTCCTCCGCCTTCTCCTTCTCACAAATACATCTCCAGATCCCCTACCAGCTCCCCAGATCTTGGTCCTTCCTCTTCCTCTCTATCTTCTGCTCCTTCCAGAAGATCCAGAAGCTCAGCTTCCCGCACTCTTCCCAAAGGACCAGCCTTAGCCTCACAAGAAACTGCTTTTATCTCCGCCAAATTAGCTCCAAAAGCTTCAAAATCAACTCCCAGGCTTCTAGACTGCGTCCAGGCGGCCTGCCCAACTCACCAAACAGTGAAAATCAGGGCCAAAACCTCCAAAAAAGGCCAGAAAATAGCCAAATTCATCCAGACAACAACAACAACTCAGCCCAACTACCTCCTACTGGTCCCAGAGCAATGCAATCCACCCTTCCAAAGTCCAAAAGCACCAAAATTTACCAGATTTCTAAGAGAACTGCCAGAGAACCCCAAGAAGAAACCAGAACTCCACACACTGCTCCACAACAACAACTTCGTCCCCAACTAAGACAAAGAAAATACACCTCTCCTCTGTCAGCCAACTACTCTTCTGACAGTTCCATCTCTTCAAATTCTCCATCCAGAAGAGAGAAGTCTGCTTCCAAATCCCCCTCTCCTGCTCCATCCATTAACAACCCTGGTAATCCATCACCAGCACCTCCTCCAGCTGAATCCAACAGAAATAACAACCACAACAACAACCACAATCTCACTGCTCCAACTAGGCCAAAGGAACCTCAGCATCCCAGTTCACCTTCTCAGGATCCTTCAGAGGAAGACCATGAGAATCCATATCTTTCCCTAGTTGATCCACCCACTATGACCATTACAAAATTGTCAGAGATCCAAATCCCAGCTGCTTACAGATTTGATGAGCTTCCAATCTGTAAGTACCAAATTAATTATTCCATTTCTTCAACAAAAATAATTACTGATCCAATTCTTCTTGTCTAGTTGGCACCCCTCCTCCTGAATCTATTATTGGAGTTGGCCAAACTCTTGAAACTTCTTTGACCCTGGATTATGGAGACATGAAGAAACACCTAAGCACCATGTGTTCCAACATGCTAAAAGCCTTTGCCCTCCATGGACCCTTGAATGACTTTGAAAAATCCCCGAGAAAGCGCCTACTGGACGACCACTGGAAAATGTCTAGGATCATTAAACACACCCTCCAGAACTCTATTCCTGCCTCTTCTTCTTCCTCCTCTGAGCTTCCCTCTAATCCAATCTCTGACCATTACAATCCCTATAATCTCTCCAGCTGGATGCACTTCAAAGAACACAGTGCTTTCCACAATCCCAACAAAAAACAAATACTTCATCACAATCCGGACCAGCCTCCAGAAGCTTCATCATCCAGACATTGGGCTCCTGCAAAAAGATTAGAAACATAATAATAATATAAAACAATTAATAAAAAATTATTTCAGAATTTTTTTTTTTTTGCTTTGTATCTACTAATATACTAAAATTAAAAATTAATAACTTAAATGAAATGAAATAAAATAAATGAAATAAAATAAAATATAAAAAATAATACAAATGGTATCCCCCAGCCAATTGATGAGCTGATCCCCTGATACCTTACCCACATCCAAGTGCACTTTGATGTGGATACACAATTAAATCTTTTAAATGATTAGCAGAAAACAAAATTCAAAAAAAAAAAATAGAAATTCAGAAGATAATAAAAATAATGAAACACAGAAACACATGAAATAAAAAATAAATAAAAATAAAATAGCATTGCCCGGCCAATCGATGAGCCTTTCCCCACCAATGCTTGCCCACATCCAGGTGACCCTGATGTGGTAACACCCTATATTTTTGATTTTATAATTTTAAACAACCCCCATAAAAAATTAAAAGAAAAAAAGAGAAAAAAGAAAATAATCTAAAACTGCCATCTATCAAAAACATAAGTGCAAAATCAAAGAAAGTCCAGCTCCATAGATGGTCCAATAAGAGAAAGTACGGTCCATAGAAATGATCACTGGGTGGGCTCCCTCCAATAAGTAAAAATGATGGGAGACCACCAGTGATCCACCACCAATCTGAAAGAACCAAAGATAAAGAAGCCAGTCCCAAACCATTTTAAAGTCATAGTGGACTTGAAACCTGAATAATAAACAACAGAACTAGAATTCAACTAGGAAAAACAAAAGACTTGAGACAGACATTCTGGGGTAACTGTTCTACAGAGCAGCCATCTCATCAGTTACCCCCACACTTGCCAAAATAAAATCTAGAAGTTCCCCCTGGGTACCTTCTAACAAAAACACAACGTCCAACACAAAA
Source organism: Hemileia vastatrix (assembly GCA_030280995.1). Classification (NCBI taxonomy): domain Eukaryota; kingdom Fungi; phylum Basidiomycota; class Pucciniomycetes; order Pucciniales; family Zaghouaniaceae; genus Hemileia; species Hemileia vastatrix. The sequence continues at coordinate 26,983,340 of JASXTE010000013.1, forward strand.
AAAACCAAAACCAATAAGAGAGAATAGACCAGCACATGAAAACCAGAGGAAATTCCAGTTTAAAATCATAGAGGACTAAAATCTGTGAAAAGAAACCAATACTAGGGTTCAACCAAATTAAGAGAAAGGGTTGGAAACAGACAATCTGCGGTAACTGTTGATAGAGCAGCCAGCCCATCAGTCACCCCTACACTTGCCAAGATCAAATCTAGAAGCCCCACCCATGGGTACCTTCTAAAAAAAGTTTCCAACACAAAAGTTGCTCTGCAACACCACAGAATTCCAAAACAAAAAAAAACGTTCCATAGTTTATCCTCATTGCGGATTTAATCTTCTTCATGCCTAGTGCCCCTGGGATAAAACCTCTTCACTTGGTCTGCAGCCACCCTCTTTTTCAAGACTGCACCATCCAACTCTTCCAAAACATAAGAACCTCCAGACGCCTAAGATCTGACTCTGTAAGGTCCATTCCATCTGTCAGCAAACATTTTGCCCCACTGACTCTCCAAACTTCTATTATACACCAAAACCAAACAACCAGGTTTCAAGGGATTCCTGAGTCTATGAGCCAACTTCTTGTCCCAGTATCTGACTTATTGATTCCTAATCTTCATCATTCTAGAGTATGCCTTCTCTTGACATTCCTCTCTACATTCCAACTGTTGCATCCTGGCACAGAGAAAATCTTCTGTTGAGTGCATGTCATCCCAATAAATTCCAAGATAAGAGACAGCTTCCAAGTCCACTGGTAGAACGGTTTTTGACCAAACATTAACTCATAAGGATAATAGCCAGTTGTCCTCTTCACAGTGACCCTATCAGCAAATAAAACCAAGGGTAAATAATGCCTCCACCTTTCGGCACTATCTCCGCACATCTTCACCAAAGCATTCTTGATTACTTGATGGCCTCTTTCAACCATGCCTTCAGCTTCAGGATAATATGGTATAGCCACTCTAACTTTAGAACCAATACTAACAACAGCTTCTTTGAATTCGGCACCAAACTCTGGCCCGCCATCAACAGTCACCAACTTCATCACCCATACCTAATAATCCACTCCTTCTTCAAAAACTCTTCCACATTCTTGGCAGTCAAATTAACCAGAGGCACTGCCTCAACCCAACCAGACAAATCATCCCTAGCAACAATCAAGTATTTATACCCGCCCTCTTTAATATGGACAGCATCCAGACTGACCCTTCCAAAAACAGTTGATTCACCAGTAGCATGGCCCACCTCTTTAGCTTTCAAGTGACTTCTTCTTTGAAATTCTTCACAAGATTGAACACAACCCTGCACAGCCAACTTCATACCCAGCCACCAAAGTCTGTCTGCTACACTTTTATAAGTCTCTCCAAAGCCTCTATGACCAAGGTCTTCATGCAAAGACTTCAAAACCAATTCTTGACCCTTCTTCTGAGTCACCACCACTTGAGGATTAGGATGTCTCCTTCTCATCAACTGCCTTTCTGACACATAAAATCCAGGACTCTTCTTCTTGATTGCCAACCAAGTATCATCATCAAAACTATCTGGCCTCTCTAAGGTCACCAGATATTCCACCAGGATAAAATAAAACCCAGAATGACCCCAGGTCTCATCTTCAAAATAAAACAAAACAACATCCAAGGGTACAACTCTGCCATCAAAATCACCAGTGTGAACATGAGCCAATTGAGCAGCCCAACCAGGACACCAATCCTTAAATTTTGGCACGTGCTTCTCTTTCCACTGAACCTTTTGAGAATCCAGTTCACTAACAAAAACACCCTTTTCCAATTTTGAGCTGTCCCAAACAACAACTCCATCTTCATCAACAAAAACATCCTGATCACGAGAATCAAGATCAGATCCAGCCAGTTTAGCCTCTTGGGGGTGGTAAGAACAATCTTCCAGTTTAGCCTCATCGGGGAGAAAAGACAAATCCTCAGCACCCTTTGTGCTGGCCCTAACCACTGGAACATCTTCGTCAAACTCTTCAGAATCAGAATCCTCATCTGTAGGTGGCCTCCTTGATAATCCATCTGGCATAGTAAAAGTTTTACCTGGTTTGTGTACCAGGTCAAAAGAAGAATGTTGAATAAATGCCACCCACCTAGTCATTGGAGCATTTGGAAGACTAGGTGTATTGATCATCTGAACCAAAGATTTTGCATCCACATGCAGCTCAAAATGCTGCCCCCACAAAACCGTCTGTAGCTTCTTTAAAATTTTAGCTACGCCACACAATTCCAACTTAGGTTTAGAATACCTAGATTCCACCTCATTAAACACCACAGACTCATACCTTACTAGCCTGACCCTCCCAGTCTTATCCCCCTGAAACAAAACAGCACCAGCAGTAATATAACTTGAGTCCACTGCTAGATAAATCTTTCCAGCACCAACACCATAATCCAACATGGGAAGAATTATATCTTTACCAACAACCTTTTTCAGCTTCTGAAAAGCCTCTTCACACTCGTCATTCCATTCCCAATCTGCATCTTTTCTGGTCAACCTCCTTAAAGGTGAAGCCAACAAAGAAAAATCCTTAATGAAAATCCTGACATATACACATACACCCAAAAATCCTCTGACTTCAGTAGTATTTTTAGGCCTTGGCCATGGCTGAATTTTATTAATCTTCTTCTTCGCCATAATCCTTCCCTCTTTACATACCACATGACCCAGAATTTCCAAAGCAGGAAAACAACAACAGAACTTTGACCCTGAAATGGTCAAACCAGCCTCTTCAATCCTGAAAAAAACTCAATCTAGAGTTATTGCATATTCCCACACAAACCTCCTTATGCCAGGGTTCTCTGATAACACCTCATTACCATAATCAGTGGATGGTCTTTTAATTCCACCATCATCAATAAAAATACCAGCATGAGTAGGAACCTCATCCTGCAAAATCCAAGCCATCTGTGCTTGATAAACTTCCACTGAATTAATTGCTCCTTGAGGCAACCTAGTGAGCTGAAATCTTCCCAAAGGTGTCTCAAAAGTTGTGAGAGGCCTTGAATCCGTATGTAGTTCCCTCTCATCATAACCACCCATAATATCACCCAAACCATAACACACCCTTCCAGAAAAATCTTCAACAAAATCCTCTGCACTTGGTGGCATACCAGTGTCCTTGATAGTGACTCTATTCAAGGTTCTAAGATCATGAACCACCCTCAACTTTCCATTCTGCTTCTTTACACAGAACACCGGACTTGAGTAACTGGATGTTGATTGTTCATATAACCCAGTCCTGACCCTTTCCCTAACAATCTCTACAAAATCCTCTCAAATAGCGGCTGGAACCGGAATAGGTTTGATTTGCCAAGGTTCATTACAAACAACAGGAATCAAGTAAGGTTCCCCATAAGAGTGCTTCAATACACCTCTTTTCTCCTCAAAAAATGACACCGCTTTTTCCCTTAGCACAATAACGTGCAACAACATCTTCTTTTCTTCCACAGACAACCACCCATCAGGACCAAAATTAACAACTTTCAATCTTTCCACGGTCACCCTAGCCGTCTCTACAAATTCTGGAGGATTCTTCACCAAAGGAGTACAGTACGGATCTCTTGACAAAGGAGGTCTTTTCAAAGGCTGATTCAAACCCACAGGCATAGGCTCATTGACAGGCCTAATCTTCTGCGCTACCTTCTTATACTTTGTCGCTCCACCTTCAACTTAAGGGATCTTCAGGAAATCTTCACCACCAGACCTGGAACAAAAACCAAGGATTTCCCCATTGCTCACATGTGTGGCCAAGGTAATGTTTTTGAAAGGTGTAGAAGAAATGCTAGCGGTGCACAATTGGGAGGACTTACTTTTACACCCCAATCTCACCACTCCAAAACTTTTCCGCAATTCCACATCTTCATCCTCACTTCCAACTTCCAAATCTTCAAATCTTGATTCATCTTCTGAATCACATATTCTAAAATTGTGCAGTTTATCCTCATGCTGGAGGTCCAAAAATCGATCTTGATGATCTTCTCTCTCCAAAATTTTCTGCAGTTTAACCTCATGCTGGAGGCCCAAAAATAGATCTTGAAAATCTTCACAAAATGATTTTGGATCTTCTTTCTTCATTATCTTCAGATTTTTTTCTTGATTTTCATGAATTATCTTGAAATTTTTATCTTCTTTTCTTGAGTTTTCTTCTGTCCTACAAAAAAAACCAGGGGTTTCCCCAATGCTCACAGGTGTGGCCCAGGTAATGTTTTTGAAAGGTGTAGAAGAAACCCTAGCGGTTCACAATTGGGAGGACTTACTTTTAGACCCTAATCTCACCACTCCAAAACTTTTCCGCATATCTTTCAATAAATATATATAACCAATCTTCTTCTTTGAACTTGAATTAAAAATAATTAAGAATCTTGAGAGAGAACAGAGACTTGATAAAAAACTTGATGAATACTTGCAGAGAAGAGAAACATTAAAAAGAGAAAGTTGAAAGTCCACTTGGTATATCTCCAAGGGAGCTGACCTACTACAACCTGGGATTTCCTCATCTTGGGGAGAGGTTGTGGCACTAGGGTGATCAGCCCTCATTACTCTAAAAAAGACAGACTCTCAATAGAGCCTGATCCCTACTCCAAAAAACCAGAGGCAGCACCCACTTCCTTCCTTCTCCTGCAGCAGTCCATGCACTGGCACATTGAAGATAAACCAGGCCTAGTCTCCCAACCATCCTCTCCTGGGGATGATAACCTCATGTGAAGACTCCTTTTGTCTTCACCAGTCAACTCCAAACTGATTCCAAAATCAAATTGATAACCTATTCTTGCCTGAAAATCCATCAAGAATGGCCCACCCAAAACTGCTTTTACATTACCTTTAGCAATGTAGAAATGAACCTTCCCTGAGGCTCCTCCAACATCTAACTTCACAAACTCTGAAGTTCCTACCAATTAAGTGACATGGCCACCAATCCCTCTCAAATTCCCACCAATACCAGTTTTAATGGGGAGGCCCATATGAGTTGCCTCAAACAAAGAAATCAGGTTTATCTGAGAGCCTGAATCCACCAATTCCCTTGCCTCCCTGCCATTCAGAGTGAAATTGACATATCCCAGAGGAGCAGAAAAATGAGTTTCCAACCCCTCACCAAACTTTTCAGCAGAATCACAAAATTATTCTACCTCACCAGAAGAAACCCTTCTCCTGGTCAACAACTTCTTCTGCCTATCAGCCAACCCTGGACTGATAGCATACAATTCCCCATAAGATAGGGAAACCTGACCCTGATTCATCCTTTCCAGGACAGAGTCCATAACATTAACTTGACCAGAAACTACTTGCCTCTCAAAGTGAGCTCTTTGCTTCAACATCTTGGTCCTAGAAGATTCTCGAGGACCAGCATCACCAACAGATTTACCATTAACAGGAACCAAACCAGATCCCTTACCAGAACCTCTGACTCCAAAAGGCTTTGGAAATGAAGCCAAAGGGACATCCTCCTCAGAGTCAGAATCGACCTCCATCAGCATTGGCTCACCATTCAGGTCCAATGCACCAAAACTAGGGGGGCCCATGTCAGCCATACCCTTCTGCATCTTGTACAGCTCCTCTTTGATGTACCTTTTCCTAGCTGCACTCAGCTTAGGATCACCCTTTGAATAATTTGGCTTTGGTTGGGCCTGAGAGCTGCTCTTAGGCCTTCCCACCTTCCCAGCTTCTACATCATAAACACCAGCCAAGCATTCACCACTTGACTGTCCACAACAAGAATACAACTCCAAAACACCAAAGGAAGTAGAAAAAGAGACCTTATTGACCTCCTTCCCCTTTCCCTTGACGTTCTCATCTACCTTAACAGAAGACTTCCCCTGATCAGAAATCTCTTCAAAACTTGGCCTCCTTTGATTGAGACCACCCCCTCTCCTGACCAAATCAACAGGAGCCTTCCCCTCACTGGGCTTCACAAAAGAACTGTCAGAGAACTTAAAAACCTTGCCATCAAACTCCACTTTTCCTTCAGACACATCTCTGTTCAGTGCCCAACAATCATTGTACCTGTGCCCCCTCCTACTGCAATAAGAGCAAACCCAAAGATCACTCCTACCAGCCCTCCTTTCAAAATATCTTGGCTGAGAAGGTGCCTTATTAACCTTCTTGGCCTCCTGGACAAAAATGTGCAGCTGTTTTGTCAGATCAGTCCACTGCTCCACCATTGGGTCCCTCTCCTTTTTGGGAACCTGCACCAAATTTTTCTCCTCCTTCTTCTCCCTAACTTCCTCTTCAGCCAAAGCCTCACTGACTTTGCTGACATACTTGGCACACCCCTCCTGATAGGTGTCCACAGCCAATAACTTCAAATGGGCCTCAACAGCCTCCTTCACCTTATCCAAGGCAGGCAACTTCTGGTCCCCATTAGAAAGAGTTTTCATCAATTCCTTTCTTGAAAACTCCTTCAACACATCCATCCTGACATCTCTAGCCAGGGCAGACCAAAAAACATCATTGGCAGAATTTTCATGTGCCAGCTCCTCCACTTCCACCAAATATTCCACCACAGGATCAAACTGTAGCAGAAACTTCCTGTAACTAGGTAAGTTACCAACACCACCATAAGATTGTCATTCACTGACAACCTTGTTCAGATCCACCATAGTGAACCTGAAACCCCATCTATCCACCATTTCCCTACACAACATTTTCCAATCCCTCTACTTCTAGCCAGACATGGCCACAATCTCCTTCTCCACTGACCTATCACCAATGAAGAAGATAATCTGCTTCACCATGTCCAGGTAGGAAGCACCATTTACTCCAGCAGAAGTTTCATACTTCTCTAGAAACCACTTGACATCCTCCCCATTAAGCTTGGTACCATCCCAAAGTTTTACTTCTCACACACTCCCTAACCATCACAGAAGGAGGACCATCCCCCCCACTGACAGTCACCACAGGAATAGCAGAACCAGAAGCCATTCCTCCAGTCCAAAACACCAATAAGAGCCAGCCAAAGAAAACAGAGATTCCAAAGAACTAGCAAGTTCACCCCACGTTGGGTGCCAGAAATGTAGACAATCCTATAGTACTAGCTATAGGCCTTGACCAAGGGAGTAGGAGAAAAACCAGAGAGAGGATCCCCTTTCCCTTTAGAAAAATAGAGTGAGATTTACTTGCTAAAGTAAGTTGGTTCCTGTTTTGCTAAAGCCCCTTTTTAACACACTTGACTGCTTGATGAGCCAAGAAAGTAGTCCCCAGATAGACTACCAGACCAAAGAACTGAAATGTAGAACAAAGTCCACACCAGAGACAGCAAAGATACTTGATGTAGGCTGCAAATCCACACCAGAGACAGCAATAATACTTGCTATAGTTTGCAAGACTATAACAGAGAAAACAGTTGCCAAAGTTAAGTTAAATGAAGAACTCACTTGCAACAAACACAGCCAATTGTGGCCAGAAAACAGTGAAAACTGAGTGAGGAACAATGAGATCACCTCCAGATGGTTGTATGATGATTAAGGTTGCCCCAAACTGTCTTATTCACTATGTACACCCAGACCACTAACTAAGAGCCCATGCGCACCCACCAATCTCGCGCCTGTACCTGCCAAATTGCATAAAAAACCCTCCTGGAGCGCTCCCCAACCTCCTAAAACAGAGGCAGGCGGGCCGCCCGACGTCGGAGATGCCACCTGAAGTGTCCCGGCCTCCCTGAAGCCAGAAAACCAATAAAAACCACTAATCTACTTAAAAAATTAGCTACAACTACTAAAACCTTTAAAACACGGAATTTCACTATAACAACATTGTGACATGAAATATAGAGAAAAATTAGCTCTAGCCAATGGTACTAAGCACTTAACCCTAAGACTTAAGGTTAGCCCGTAAAACACGAAAAACAAAATTAAACAGCAATCTTTTATAAATAAAAAATGAGGAAATGACCCCTTAAAACTCAGAATATGAAAAATGACTACAAGACATAAAATATAGAGAAAAGCCAAGGCTATCCAATGATAGTACCCACATACCTGCAGACACAATATCCATGGGATAAAACCAGAAAAATACCAAATTTCTTTCAGATGTCAATTAAGACATGCACAATCAGCGCCAAATCACACAACAAAGGCCCCTGCCAATGTTGGAAGACCACACCCGTAATCAGATAAGGTCAATAAAATAGTACCAATAACTCAAAATGAGAAAGCAAAAATATGATGGATAATTTTTGAAAAAGGTAAGTGAGAAAGAGAAAGGAAAAAGAAATTGGGTGGCAAACAGATGTAGATATCATGAATTTTCACTGATCTCATTTTCAAAAAAATGCAGCATCCAAATCATATGATAAACTTCATCTAAATTCCAAGAATAATGTTGCCAAAGCACTGTACACAGCATGATCATTTTTTCCTATGCATATACTAATTTCAGCTAGAATTTACTTGGCTGCATGTTGTACAGATGAACATTTGTGGAACACTGAATTTCACATCTAAAAAAAATTGACGCCACATAATTCTAGCTACCATGTTTCACATAGCAAAAAAACATACACTCATCACATTTAAATTTACATTGTGTCAAAATTAATTCATTTTTGAATTTTTTTAAAGGGAACTATAATGTGCGCCACCTATTTCTAAAATATGAACCTCCCCACCATATTAAGTTGGGAGACTTATAATTATGAAATTTTTTTGCAGTGACCTTTTTCCTGATCTTACTTGGTTCAAAATATTGAAACATGACCAATGTTGCTGAAAGAAACATTTGATTTTGTTTCTATGTGTAACAATGGAAGGCTGTTTCTTACTGGCTGAAGAGTGTTTTATATTTATTTAAACACATTTTTATTTTTTTATGTATTTTATTTAAAAAATTTACTTTTTATCGCAGCCAGATTTATACTGGCTGCTTTTTAGAAACCTTAATTTATGACCCAAGCCTTTGATATTGGCTTGGGTCCCTTACATTGCAATTTAGTACTTCCAGCCAGGTTTCCCCTGGCTGGAAGTGTCTCTTTCAAGCAATCAAAGTCGCTAAAAAAAAGTGACTTTGATTGCTTTCTGTAACGTTTTCTACCCTCCCAGCTAATTTACTAGGCTGGGAGGTAGCCAAAATTGTGTGTAACGCGCGTTGCAAAATCGCTTCCATATCTCATGCAGCTGATATCAAGTCAGCTGCATGAGATATGGGCAGCACATGCAATGCACGCTGAATGCAGCAGAAACGCGGGTTGCATTCAGCCTGCATTGTTGCTGCATGCAATGCGCATTACTTGCAGCAGCGATGCGTGTTGCATGTGCTGCATGCAGTGCATTGCACAGCCAGTTGTTTTCTGGCTGTGTAATGCACACAGGGAAACCAAAGTCCCTGCAAGGGACTTTGGTCTCTAAAATGGAAACAACTTTCCTTACCAGTTTCAATATGGTGGGAAAGTGAGAGATAAGTTAGACTGAAGTTTTTTGAAAGCAACTTCAGTCTTAAAAACCTTAAAAATCATAAAAAAATGAGAAATCTAGAAAAAAAAAATTAAAATTAAAATGTGAGTATAAGAAAAAAAAATAAGTGCTAGTGATACCAAAAACCCAAGCCGATTTCATTTGGCTTGGTTATTTAATAATTATTTTTAATACATTAAATTTAAAATTCATACACCATAAAATATATGAATTTTTTTTATATGAATATTATAAATTTAATCTACCTCTTTCTCATAATTATATTTATAATTTTTTTTTTAATTTTTGACATTTAAGTTTTTTTTTTGGAAATACAAAATTAAATTTTCAACTAAATTTTTAGTAAGGTAAAAAAAATTATTAATTTGTCATTTTGTAATTGAATAATGAACTAAAATTTAAATTTATTTAAAAAATATTTTTGTTAGAAGAATACCAATATTTTAAGGGTAGAAATTTGGTGCAAATTGTAACTAAAAAAAATTATATTTTTTATTGTGAGGGGTTATTTCTATTTTTAAAAATGTTTTTCAAAAACATTCATTAAATACTAAATTAAATTACTTTGTAACTCAAATTTTTTGTAAAATAATTAAAAATGAAATAATAATATTTTTATATTTGATATAAAATTTGAATCGGTAATATTAATGTCTCTTTAAGTAAATTTGAAATTCATTTAAAAAGATTATGTTGATAAGTACTTCATTTTTTATATACAATGGTTATATATATATAATATATATATTTCTTGAGTGTTATTTTTATATACATTCAATAAAATTTGTAATATACAATGCCATTTAATCATTAATTATTGTTCAACTTAGTTATAACAACTTCATATTTAATACCAGCCACTAGTATTTACTTTTTAATTTAAAACTCCAATATAATATTAGAGTATCCTTATTTTGTCTGTATGTAATTAACAACAATAACAGACCATAAATGAGTAGGTAATTAATTACAATAAATAGTTGAAGAATAACCTATAAGAAATGATAAGTTTATCAAAAATATTAAATTAAAAAAATATACTTTTGAAATTTTTTTGATATAATTTGGGTAGTTAAATGAAAATTTAAATTATCAGACATCAAAATGGAAAAAATCTAAAAGTGGTGTTTATATAATAAGCCTCATATAAAAAAAGGATAAAAAATCTACTATGTAACTAAATTATTAAATATTAAGGTATTATTAAAATTATTGAAAAACTTATTTTACAGTTATAATGAAATCTAAATGTGAAAATTATGGTGGGATAATAGTAAGACTATGTGGAAACACTTTAATTTATACATACTTTCAACTATGTTCAGATAAAAAAATTGGTAAAATTGTATAATAACATCTAGTTAATAGCAATGCAATTTTATTTAGATCAAGAATAATTTTTTCTGAGGAAAAACTAATTAAATTGAGATATGTCCATCTCCTTTCAAGAGATAGAATAATAATAAAAAATTTAAAAAATTATAATAATAATTCTTAATCACCATTTTTGAAAAGTCTCTAGTAATATTCATTATAATATATCATTCATTTATTACATTATATGGAGTTTCATCTTGAAGTAGTGATGTGCAGCTTTGAACTCATGTTATGAAAAACAAAAAAGTTAAAAAATATATAGTTATACTAATGAAGAAGCCAAAAATAAAAATACTATTATAAATTAATAAAATAAAACTACATAAATTTTATTCTGCTCTACTGATGGAAGGGTACTATGTATGAATTTCCACATGTTAAATCTAAACCTGTTTTAAGGAAAGTTTACAGGTAGAGCTATTAAGTTTCCTTAAATTCTAAAAATAACTTATGCATTTTAAAAATTGTTTTTTTCTTGTTTTCTTTCCAAAGTTGTTAGAGTTGCTTAATTAATACTGTTATCTTAGTTGTAAGATATATAATTTTTTTGAATACATGATTTATTGTTTCAAAAATTATATTATAAAGTTAAATAATTTCTTTCATTTTCTAAAGCTTCATTGTCAAAGACACAACTCCATTTTCTATTACTTAACAAATATATAAAATGTGATAGTAACATTTTAGGAATTTTCTTTTTGAGAGGGTCAAACTATATTGTCAAGATTTTTATCTAGAAATTCTTGTACTCTAAAACCAAATAATTTTCTCCCTTAAGTAAGCCATTTTAAAAATATGAGAATATGAACAAGAATATTGACTTATCTTATTTTTATTTTCTTTACTGAAATTTTTAGTTCAATTCCTTTTTTTATATGAAATTAGTATAGAACCACAGTTAAATGCTACTATATTATTAATTTTTATTATATATATATATATATATATATATATATATATATATGAAATATTTAGAAGGTCATACTTTTTTATTTACTTGAATAAACGGCTCAATTATAATACCCAACACTTATTAATGTTTCCCAAACTCAATAACAAATTTTCCATATGAAATATTAGCTTCTAATATAAGAAGTTTATCTATAGATGATATTCAACATTTGATTTTCCTTTTTAGATTCAGCTTAAATTAAACAAAAGGAGAAATCATGCATATGTGTATAAATGGTAACCATATGTTACTTAGAGGATTGTGAAATTCACTCATCAGAATGGTTTAAGTATTAAAATAAATTGAGGTCATTATTTTCTAGTATTTGAAACTAATTAGGAAATTATTCTAAAAATATATTTTACTGTGTATCATGTTTAAAAAGTTGGAAATATGATTTTTGAAAATTGTGAGTTTCTTATGATATACCAAGCTTTAGCTTACATTGTTTCAAGTAGAATAGAATTTTAGTATTAGAAATTGAAAGCAATGTACCATTATCAGATTTTAACTGTGTTCTACTTATAGAATGATTACATAACATTAAACATTATTTAAATCAAAAAGGTTTAAAAGATATTTAGAATTTTACAAAATTTCACCATTTATTAATCTTTGATTTGAAAACCAACTATGATGTACACTCACTAGAAATAAGCGATCCCAATTTTAACATAAGTTATCAATCCAAAATTAATGAGTCAATTAACATAAAAATATATATTATTTCAAAACAAAATCTCTAAATTTAAAATATGATGCTTTCATGAAAAATTATTACAAAACTTTAATGCAATGAACTCTCTTAAAAAATTCAAAAATAGAATATCAAAACAAGTAATTTCTGCAAAAAAACTACTAACTATTCTAGATAAAGCATAAAAATAAGTCATATTTTTAAAAAAAATGATCTAACAATATTTATTTTTGTTAAAAAAATCAAAACATTTTTAAGTTTGCTTGTTATAATAATGTTAAAATCCACTAAACATTATCTAAAGGTGGTAAAATATGTAAAAAATATGTTGAATTTTGTGAGCCAAATATCAACAATTTTGTATCATTTCATGTTGTTCTATGGCTTTATTCCACCCTTTTTATCTGATTCTTCCAGTATTACTTTGCTATGATCACTAGTTTTCAAGTTAAAATTTACAAATGTTCATTATACTTGATAATATGAAAAATAACTCAAACTTTTATACCTACAAAATAAGATTTTTTAACTCGTTCTTTCAATCAATATTTGAAGAAATTTTTAGTTTATTTGAGTAATGATTTTAAGAATAACAAAAAATTTGAAATTCACAAGGAATTATTTCCAGAGACTATAACTATTTACTTATGTAATGCATGAGCTACTTATCAATGATGTAAAACATAAGATCAGTAAGTTATAGTTATAAATCTACAGATTATACTGTTTCTGGTATATATATCTTCAATAAATCTTTTAAACTTATCTTAACCTACATACCACACAATAGAAAATCATTATATTAAAAAAGGAAAAAATTCTCTGATAATATCATAAAGAATGATAACCATGGATTGATATTCCATAAAAATGGTTAATAAAATGTTAAGATAACCTAAATAAGTATTCTTTCTTCAAAAAATATCCTTTTTGTCTTTGTAATTTATTCCAAACAAATTTTTTGAAAGTTGAATCTATATATCTAATGCCAAAACCACTATTAAGTTCCCTCTTAGACTTTTTAAGAAATTATATATATATATATATATTATTTATCAAAAATTGAAATAAAGAATAAAAAAATAATTTTATTTACCTTTAATTATTTAAATATAGAGTATTTTCAGAATGCATTGTGGTTACTTGTGAAGGTTAGATGATTCGAAGTTGGATTTATGAGTTTTTAGAAGGGCAAATATTGTAGAATTCATTCATAAATATTTATTTCATAGTTTCAAATGTTGAAATCTACAAACTAATGGGATTTAAAATTATATTGAGATTTAAAATCTGTTTTCTACTCAAGTAAAATAATATAAAATGATGATATCAAAATTAAAATTAAGTTTTAACTTTTGATATGCTCTATCTTCAATTTTATTGATAGTGCATCAAAAATTTAATAATATTTTTTTCCTTCATCACTTTTTACATAAAAGATAGGTTTAACATTTTATGCATTAAAGATTGCTTATATAAAGTTAACATCTATGTCAACTGTTTATGACTATTAATCAATATAATAAATTTTTTAGAAGAAACATCAGTATATACTGACTTTAAAATTATTTAATTTAAAATAGTTTACAGGTAGATAATGAAGGGTGATTTCATTTTTGAACATGAATTATAGAAGTCTTATTTTGTCAATTTTAATTCTTTTTGAGCTCAAATGTATCCACCGCAACTTATGTAAGAATAAAAATTATTTTTATTGAAATTTACATGAGAAAGTATGCGTATTATTCAAAATCAAACTTTCTCTAATGGGGTTTTATAATCATTATTTCCATTCATAACAATAAAAAACATTTCAATTCGCTGATGTTTTAGTTTTTGATATCCCCAAGTTTATATCTCAGGTGTACTATTCACAAAATTATTAAAAATATAATTTTTGAAATACATGATAAACTTGAAAGTGAGGGAGAATTAAATTTTTAAAAATGAATTCTAAATTCAGGATGGATAGTATTTTTTCTATTTTCACAAATGAACAATTTTTTGTTTTAATTAATCCAGAAAGAAAATTTTGTTGTAAGCATATTATAATATATTTATTTTGATTTTAAATACTATATTTTCAAGATTTGTGTTTAATATTTCCTGTGAAAGTTAATGTTAATGTGATTTTTAAGTAAGCTTAAAGAAATTTAATCAATAAGCATATTGGATATTTAAAATAATATTTTGCTCCAATCTTGAATCATCCTGGGCTAATAAATATCCCGAATAAGGTTTTTGTGGGTAAATTTGGATTTAAGTAGGACTAAGTGAGGTTTAATAAAAAACAGATAAAAGGCTAAATTCAATACTAGTGACTTTTTTCTCAAAATAGTCATAAAAAATATATCATTCTGGAATCAAGCTTCAATAAAGTTGAATTGAAACAGAGATAATTTCTAGCAGCACATCACCATATTTACAAAGGTGTAAAATACCTCAAATATTACTCATAATATAGGAAGGCAAGGAATCTACAAAATTCACATTTGAAACGAGGATTTATATTTTGAATTTGAAATTGATAAATGAAATATTATTTTCCAATTTAAATATCTATTAGTCATTTTACCAAAAGTTTTCAGTAATCAGATTGAATTTTGATGGTATTTTGTTGTAGATTAATCATTTTGATGAGCCATTTACTCAAAATTACAGGTTTTGGTTCTAATATTCCATATGAAATTCATTACAAATCTTTTTGAAAGTGAATAGTTGACATATTGGATATGCAAAAGCTTATGTTAGATCAAAGTGAGATCAAAGGGAGTTCAACTCATGATCAAATTAGGATTTTTCAAGATCAAACGGTGATCAATGTAGGTTCATCTTGAGCTCAATTTGTGACAAATCTCTGACCAAATGTAAGGCCAAACAATTTCCTACATGGTGATGATGTGTGCATAATTCAGGCATAGATTTGTGGCTCAACGGAGTCCAAGCAAGGGGTATTGCTAGAAATACCCCCATTTTTTCTGTGGTGTATTTGACCCCATGTTTAATATCTCATGTACCAAATCAGCAATGTTTCACGGTGTGTTTATGTGGTGGGTTTCAAATGAAATACACCAGGCATATTTGTTCAAGTTTGAGACCCCCTATTTAAAATTAGATGGGTAGAGGAGGAGGAAGAGATCCTTAAGAAGATGAATAAAATATTACTTTCAGAATTTTTTACAGATAAATATTAAATTGAAATAAATTTTGTAAAAATTTTTGTCATTATATTGGTTTCTACTTTTAAATGCAGTTACTATTTCACATGTACTCATACTAAAGCTTGGGAAAGTGATTTATATAAGCATTAAATATTTAAATAGGAAAACTTGCATATTAATTTCCATAAAAAACATTCAAATAATACACTTTAAGGACTATTTTAATTTTTATTTAAATATAAATATTTATTTTAGTTGAGTAACTGAAGATTTTATTTTCAATAGCCTGTAGGTCTTATATTTTTGGTAAAATTTAATAAATTATACAAAATTTAGTTTTTCAAAGACTTAATTGATTAGAAGTGAGAAGTGACTATATTTTTTTTAAAAATTTAAAAATAGGAATGGAATTAGTTATTTCAATCCCTATAGTTATTAATATTTGTGATAAAAAAATTTGCTAAATTTATCTATTGATACAATTATGTAGCAAAAGATATTATTATTGTAAATTAAACTTACTTTCATAATTTTATGGTTTATCTTTTTAATGCAAAGTAATTATTAGGTATGTTAAGGAATAATTTTCTTCCTCTAAATTGATAATAATATTGTATATTCAAAAGCTTATGTTGGATCAATGTGTGCTCAATGTGTGCTCAAAGAAGGATAAAATCATAGTTATAGTTGATCAACTTATGCATAACTTGAGAAAAATTGAGGTTCATTTTTGGACCAATCTGAGAATAAATGTAAATATAACTCTATTTTACTTATGTTCATAAAGTATTCATTAACCTGGCAAAATAAGGGACACTCTAAATTTCAGGAGAGGGGATTGCTAGCAATTCACCCCTAGATTTCCTGTTGTGAATGTTGGTTCCATTGATCAAGACTGGCGCCTTGAGAGGGGAAATAAAAAATTGAGCTATCCTCAAGGTTTTTTATGATCTCAGAATCCTCTACTGTATATAAATCATTATTTTCAATTATATTAAAATTTAAATAATGAATATCCTCATCCAGCATTGAAATTTCCTGCTGAGATTCTTATGAAATAATTCTGGCACAATCACTTGAAATATCATCCAGTGCTATTGTGTCATCAGCATGTTCCTCAGTTTGTTCAACAAGATTGATCTTCTTGTCACAAAAATGGCATTTCTGCCAAGGCTTGCTGCACTTGAAGCAAGTGTTTGTTGCATACTTTTTAGATGCAACAGGGACAGAAGGTTTACTAACCTTTTCCTGAGGTTTCTGTTGGTAATTGGAGGATTTCTTTA
Organism: Hemileia vastatrix; assembly: GCA_030280995.1. Classification (NCBI taxonomy): domain Eukaryota; kingdom Fungi; phylum Basidiomycota; class Pucciniomycetes; order Pucciniales; family Zaghouaniaceae; genus Hemileia; species Hemileia vastatrix. Next base: position 27,000,226 of record JASXTE010000013.1, read on the forward strand.
AAGGAGTTTTAGGAATGAATCTTCTGGCATCATACTTGTTGTTTAGAAGGATCTCATTAAAAGTATTAATTAAAGAAGAAGTTTCTCTGGAGAACTCATTCCTAGAAAATATCAAGTCTCTCATAGACATGGGTAATTTATAAAGGATCCTGTCCTTCCATAATTCAAACTCCATATTTGGGTCCATTGCTCTCAAGATTTTTAGAAGTTTCATTAGAAACTCAATAGGTTTATCAGTAGAAGAGCTATATATAGTTTCTTCATACTGCCTTTGTTGAGCTATCCTAAACTTGGAGCCACCAAATTTTGCTTTAATTAATTTTTTCTAATATTCCCATGAGTAGTCATTCTTATCCAAGAAAACAGATTCATACCAAATTAGGGCTACATTTGTAAATAAAGAAATTAATTTAGACCCAATTTCCTCATCTGGAAGTTTGTAATAATTTTTTAAGTTATCAATTCTGCAAATGAATTTCTGCCAATCAGAAGAAGAGTCACCATCAAATTTTGGAGACTGTTTAAGTTTTGGCCAATTTTTTTGATTTGAAGTAGTCACCTTAGTACAAGCTTGTCTCTGAGTAAGAAGCAGCTATAATTTCTCCAATTGGGAAGAAATTTTGTTGATTAATTCTTCTGTGAAAGATCCTGGTACATCATCAATTTTTGATGGAAACTCAGTGATATCAACAGGAATATCTAGAACATATTTCAATTTGGATGAACTAGGAACAGGTAAACTTGGGGTATCTTGAATCATATGTTCTTTCAACAAAATTTCAGAAAATTTTTGATCATGAAGCAATGAATTCAATTTTTCTTCAATGGCTGTTAATCTGATTTTCACTCTTGGAAGACTAGATAAACTCTCATTGATGGTTGAAAAAGATAACTTGTCTTTACTTTGAAAAGATGAATAATGGTCACTCATACTTTTCAAGTTCAACTAATGTCCCTCTAGATCCTGGCAACAGATGGACACAGTATCTTGTAATTTGGACAAATCATTTTTGATATTTTTCCATAAAGCAACTTTCTTTTCATGAGTTACTTTGTAATTAAATAAATCAACAGAAACTCTCTGTAATTCACTCCTCAATGATTGATAACCCTGTTAAGTTAACAAACTATTAAATTTCTGAGTCAATTGCATGTTGTTCATAATATAATTTTATTTAGCAATAATATTCCTCAAATATTCATCATTAATTTTCGCCACATCTGGAGTATTTTATCAATTGGTAAACAGAATAACTTTCCAGAATCTCATAGAACTCAGGATCAACTGTTTGATCAATAGCAGCCATGTCAGGATTTATCATTGAAGTAGCAATCAAAACCAAAGGATTTGATAAATAAGAATATTGAGCAATTTGTCTACTACTATTAGAATTAAATGGTCTCACAGTATCATCTCCTCTTCCAGAATTACCTGAAGGAACTGAATCAGAAAGAAGAAATGGTACTTGAGATTCAATAGAGTGGATTACCAATGTTTTCTCAAGAATTGAATGTTATTTTTTCTCTTTTTTCTTCCTTGATAAGGGTGAGGAGGTGTGAGGTTGAACTGATTGTTTCTTAACAGACCTTCCTGAGGCATTTGAGGTTGCTGTTGCTGGGACAGATAGTCCCACTAGGTGTTCAACCCATCCCACTGCCACTTTGACGCTTTCACCTTTTCTGGTTGCTGGGGAGCCAATTGTGGAAGGTCTCAGGGGGGAGGAGGTCTCCTCTTCTCTTGATAGAAGGACTCTATTTTTCTTACCTTGTCTTCTAGAGAATCTGTTTTTGACCTCAGCTTGAGGTTTTCTGTCCTCAATTCTTTGATGTGAGTGGAGAGATATTTGACTTACTGAGTTAAGGGCATCTTTTTTATTTTGAAGCCTTTTGGAAGCTCTTCTAGAGGGTTGATAGAAGGATTTTGTTCCTGAGCAGTTGTCTCCACAAATATTCCCACCTCCTGCATTTCTATATCCTAATTGGTCCAGTAATTGATTAATTTGAGCAATTTTTGTAGTCAAAGGAGAACTTACAGAAGTAGCTACATCATAATCAATTAAATCCAGTTCCTCATCACGGCCAACAGAAGCACCTTTATCAGTCATAGTTTAAATTAACCTGAACTGATAGAAGGAAATATTAAGAATTAAGAAGTTATTATTTTTACTTTATTTAAAGAAAAATAAGAGAAAAAAACTCTACTATATAATTAATTATCATGATTTTTAAATCTACTGGAATAATTTAAAATATAATGTTTTTTCAGGACAAAAACCAACTGAAAGAATAATCACAATTTTTATTAAGTTAAGATAATTTTATAACCAGGATTAAAATAAATCAACTAAAATAAAAAAATTAATTTTTTAATTAGTAATGTAAATTTTGATAATTAACAGGATTAAAATCAACTGAAAAGAAATTTAATTACCAGGACTTAATGTCAATTTAAAATAATTTTTTAATTATCAGGACTTAATGTCAACTGTAATAATATAATTATCAGGACTTATTTTCAACTGAAATAATTTTAATATAATTAATTTTAATTAATTTTTAATATTAATATATTGCCAGGACAATTTGTCAACTGAAACAATAATATATTATTTTAATTTATCAGGACAAAGGTTAACTGAAATAAAAGAAAATATAATAGTTAATTAAAAAAAATATATTACTTCTAGGACTAAGAACAATATAGTTCTATCTTGGTCAACTAGGAAAAAAATAAAAATTTTATTTACCAGGCACCTCCCCCAGTAAAATGAGCAAGTTATTTCCACTTACAGAGTGCTGAGTAAAAAGATATACATATACTATGAAAAGTGCAAAGTGACCCATGAATATTAATCAATATAATTACCACAAATATATATGACTATTGCCAATATATGAACCTAAAATTTGGAGTGTGGTTCAATTCCCATTCACAGCAAAAAAGTAAGTCATGTGATTGATAAAGTTTGTGCTTTTTGTTGTCCACCCCTCCCTATAAATACCTCGATTTCAATGGTCCCTTGGTCTCTGGCCTCAAGATAACAATGCGCCGCCAAAAATTCAGAAAGGGCCTCTTAGTCTTGAAGATGCTTATAGAGGTCCAATGGGAAATATAAGTGAATTTTTAGGATTTTAAAGTCAAGGAACGTATATGTTTATTCTTTTGTTCAATTTACTCAAATTCTAAAGAGGTCAAAGGGTTATAAATATTATTTTAATTAATGATTTAGAAATACATTGTAGGGAGTTCTAAAGTGTTAAGAAGTAGACGCAATGCGAGATGGGTTCGTCCTTCTTTTCCATTTCTAAAAATAAGTGCGTGTACTCTTATTTTAAAAGACAGCGCAATAATGTGTAACACTAATATGTAATTAGAAAGTTTATAAGTTGAGAAATGGGTTTAAAAGATTGAAAAAACAAGTATTACTATCTGGATATTTCTATTCTTAAAAAGCGCTAATATCAGCAAGTACTCCCTCTTAAAGCTCTCTCTTTGAATTTACCTTATTATAGAAATAAAATAACTCTAATAATTGTCAATCCTACAGAATCTATATATTCTCAAACAATCAATTGCAGAAAATCTAATATCTTATACTTGACTCCACAATTATTAACCACTCATATGTTAATGAATTATTCATCAATTGTCCTTCCCTTTTTTATTACTAGATGTGATACCCTTTATCTATTTTTCCAGTGCTCAAAACACAGTTCCCTAGTAGATCTCCAGCGCTGACTCTAGCTCCACATTAGTAAAACAATAACTAATCTATTAGTAAACTACATACACTGCTTGTAACAACTACAGCGCCTAAAACATACCCTATCCTTACTAACACTAGTATTAAATTGTTTTACTTATACTCGACATGCACACTCCCTACTGTACCTTTGTTTTGTTTCAGCACTACTTCCAAGTTTGACTCCTTCTAACGCTGATCCTAGTTTCTTTGACTTTTAACTAGTTAACCACCTATATTACCTGTTTCAGTAAGTTACCACACTAGCTGCAGTGCAGTATACTTCGCACTTGAGTCTTTACTTGAGCTATAATTCCTTCCTTAGTGCGTAACACACAATTATTGGTAAATCTAAATCCATATTGTTCAGTGCTTGCAGTCCTAAATCAATAACACACAATTTCCCATTCTGTGGCGCATCCTGTTGCAAAATCCAAGCGCATAGACCTTGAATCCCCTTCCGCGCTTCTATTTCCCTTTGTTCTTGAAACACACAAATATTTATTATAGTTTAGCACTACCTACTGCGTTATGAATCCCCTTTGTTCTTCCTGGACTATGCAAGCTGATTGGTCCAAAATCTAACTACCTGTGAGGCGCATACCACATCCTCCCTCTACTCGCGACTGTCCCCAGGAGCCTATAAATATCCTGCATCTTGCAGTGTCTTCTTCCTCCATCTTCTAACTTCTTCCCTTAATTACTACAAATTCTTGTTTTTACTTTCGTAATTTTATTTCCTTCAATGAATACTAGAAACACTACCATTAACACCAAAAATACCCCCAAATTTGTGGACACAATTTGAAAGTTTGTGCGCCTTCAGCCTGCTGCTGGTCCACCTGTGACTCCAGTAATTACCCTAATGGGTGAAACAAGATGCACCGCTGCCTCAAGAATGGCATAACTCCCTGCCACTTTTAAAAAGCCCGCCGTGGCAATACTTTCTTAAGTGTAAGTTTTTTTTATTTCTCTTCCTCCGCTTCTTCTTATTACTAATTTCTTTTTCTTTCTTTCCTAGTCATTCAATTACTGTAAACAACACAAAAAGATGTGTAGTTACGATGGGCCACCCACTGTTTTGCGTGTGGATCCCAACGCCTCTACTTCCAATATGATGAGTCAGATGACCCTAAAGCGCCTTGCGCCCACTTCTTCAACCCCACCTGGCAACAAGCGAGTCAAGGTTGGCTACCGTACACCTACACCTAGTAGTGTTGCCTCTATTCCCAACTCTCTCTTTTCAGAGGAGAGTACAGTAAGTTGTCTTTTGCCTTCTTCTCTCTTTCCTCTCTTAGAATGTTCCAGGACGCCTTACGCTGCATCACCTCCGCCTCCTAACACCTCTCTGTTCCTTCCAGCCTTGGAAGAAGATCCCGTCTGGGATACCAACCCTATTCTGGAGTGTACTCTACGCTCACCAACTCCTGACTGGACTTCTCTTCAGCCAGTTTACAACGCAATCATCCCAGATGATTGGCCAGCCAACGTCCCTCCTAACAAGGATAAGGAAGAGGCCTCCATGGCTCAAAACTGGGATTTCGCAGAGCACATTGCCTGCGCACCATACAATGCAACCATGCGTCATATGAACAATATGATAGGTTCTGTCAAGGAATTTCTCGAGGCGGTCCCAGTTTATACTTGTGCCCAGTATAACAGACCAAAACAGCTAATGACCACCTTGCAACAAAACATGCAAGAGGCTGTTTATGACTGGGCTTTCTGTGTCCCAATCTATGATGATGCAGAATACTAAAAAAATTCTTCCTTATATCACCACACAATATGGGGGTGGACTTGCTGGCAAGTCCCCAACCTTGGCCCCAAACTCACCATAGATTGAACACACATTGAGCTATTGATAAAGGAACCATACAATCAGAGATGAACACCACTCAGCAGAACAGTTTTAGGTGGGTTTTCAAGTAGAGTTCAGTATGGGTTCAGTATGAGTACAGTCTGAGTTCCATCTGAGTTACATCTGAGTTCAGGTTGAGGGCTTGCTAGCAAGTCCACCCCCTACATTGCATGGTGTATATTCCTAATCAATCATACATAGCTTTGTAAAAAAAAACGCATGAATAATATTTTTTTTTCTTTTTTCTTCTTAATTCTGCTTTACCCCAAGTCCCTTGTGAGAACCCAACATTTGCGAGATGAGTTGCCCCAAAAAAACATCATCCTTTTTCCAAACAGCGCACCTTACTACTAGGCGCCTATGAAAGATGAAACAATAAACACAAAATAAATTTGAGATTGGTGCTACTCCCTATAGCAGCAAATACATCCCCTGTTTCATATATGCATGCATTCCCTTCATATCTTCAGATCTTCACAACATAGGACTTTCCCTTGACTGCGACGGATTTGCCTTTCCTTAGGTCCCTTATTTTTTTTCTTCTTTGATGAAAATTCTTCATATCCTTCTTAGAAAACATTCAACCCTCATGTCAGTTATTGGACAACTGATGTCTCTTCCATAATGCCATTATTAACCTATAAATAGTCCATCTAATAAACAAGATTACCTTCATCAAAACATCATGACTCAATATTGCACAGTTCCCAAAGATCAAGCATGCTCATTTTGTAAACACCACAACTTTCATTGTACATTTTCTAGACGTCAGTGGTATGCCTCCTTTAGACCTGCCTGTGACAACTACTTTAGATACCACAAAACTTGCAATATCTCTCTGAACCAAAATACTCCTCAGCCTAATGGCTATATTGACTTTCCACCTAGTTCTACCAGTAGCACCCCCATAATTACAACCACTAGTCCCGCTAGCCCCAACTCTTCTACCAAAAATAACTTTCCTTATGAGTTGCCATTGCTTCCTACTTTTCCCAGGCGCAAAATATCTATCCAGCCTAGCACTGTACCTTCTTCCACTCCGAGCTCTAATTATTCTATGCACTCAGGCTCCAATACAGCTGCTCCTGACGCGGTTACCATTTCTTTGCCATCAGCGTTCCCACAAAATTTATAAGCAAGTAAGTACCCTTCATTATACTTACGCTTCCCTTACCTGCTGACTCTTTTTCCAGGCTTCAATGAATCCATCTCCCTGGGATGGGTTCCTATTCCTTTACCTTTCTTTCATTCCATGCAAATGTTTTCCAGGCTTTGTATTATATATGACGCTATGTCTCTCTCCTATTATAAAGCACAAGCTTTTTCTGAAGATGAACTTGAAGCTCGCTACACCCATATAGAAATGATAGGTCAACTAATGAACAAAATCAGTTCATCAACTATTCTTGGATTCCCCGCCAATCCTCATCGTTTTGTCATTCCTGAAGACTGGAAAGATATCCTAATAGCTTTCACCCCAATACTGAATAGTCCACTAGCGCTCTGCATATGAGCCTTCTCTGTCCATTATTCCTGTACATAGTCTTCATCTTTTTTCTTGCTATGCCTTTGAATAATCATTTTAGACACGGCACTATTCTTTTACCCCTGTCTTCCATACTACTTGTCTTCTAAATTTAGAGCACCTAACTTTGCTCTCTCTACTTTCTTTAAAATACTGTAAACCCTAAAAAAAAATTCATAAACAAACTTTTAAATCATAAAACTGTACTGTTTTTACTGTGATAAAAAAAACACAATTTAAATAAGAATCAAACTGTAGAGAGCCCCATCTATAAATCATTATTCCACTCCTGGTTAGTTAACTCATTAGCTAAATTCCCATTGTCTTTTGCGTTTACATGGTGTGCGCCTCCTTTAATCCAATTGCCTATCTTGTCATGTCCCCTCAAATGATGAAAATACAAGATATCATTTTCCTCTACGCCCTCATCTGAGCGCTCATGCCAGTTGCCTGTTCAGCCATAGTGCACCTAACTTCCAGTTAGCGCCCTCTATCAGTCACAACTGTGTCAAAGAATCCTGTGAGTCCTCTTAGAAAAACAAAGCTTAACATAAATTGATAGTTTAACCTCTTCCCAGAGGCCATTCCAGAGGTTATCTTGTATCACTGGAACACCCCTTGGGTAGAATATTTTGATCTAATCTGCCGCCACATGCTGCTTCTATTCAGTACCATCCAGTTTGTCCAGTAAGTAAGACCCCCCAGTTATCTGCTTTCTTATCATATAAGGACCGTTCCATCTGTCAGAAAACATCTTCCCCCATTGGCTTTCTAAACTTCTATTATAAACCAAAACCAAATCTCCTGGGTTCAATGGATTCCTTAACCTATGCACTAAATGCTCATCCTAATATTTAACTGACTTGTCCAGGATCCGCATCATTTTATCATATGCCTTCTCCACAAATTGGTCTTTTCTTTCAAGCTGCGCTACCCTTTCTAGAATCAAATCTTCACTCGAGCACACTTGATCCCAGTTAAATCCTAGAAAAGATCCAGCCTCTAGATCAATAGGTAATACCACCCTTTGACCAAACATAAGTTCATATGGTGAAAACCCTGTTGTCCTTTTAACTGAAATCCTGTCCGCAAACAAAACTAATGGTAATTAGTTCTTCCACTTCTCCCCATTATTCCCACATAATTTAACTAGCGCATCCTTTATAACTTGATTCCCTCTTTCTACCATCCCCTCTGCTTCAGGATAATATGGTGTTGGAACTTGTAGCCTTGCTCCAATACCTTTGACTACTTCTTGGAATTCTCCAGCAAATTCAGTGCCACCATCTAAGGTCACCATCTTCATTACCCCGTACCTATAAACCCATTCTTTCTTCAAGAATTCAGCTACATTACTCACCTTAAGATTTACCAACAGTGCTGCTTAGACCCATCCTGATAGATCATCCCTGGCTACTACCAAGTATTTAAAGTGTTTTTTTTATATGAACTGCATCTAAAATGACCCTACCATAAACAGTATCTTTGCCTGTTTTCTCTTTTGGCTTTCTGTAACTCCTACGCTGACATTCAGGACAAGATTTGACCCAATCTCTTACTTCATTCTTCATATTGGGCCACGAGAATCTTTCCCTAACTCTGCGATACATCTCCTCTTGACCTCTATTTCCTAAATTCTCATGTAACTCCCTAAGTATCTTCTCCTTCCTTTTCCTAGTTTGAACAGCTAACTGAAGAAACAAAGCTTGATCCTTCCATAACTTCCCATCTTTAATAAAATAGCCTTTAGCCCACATTTCAATATTGCGCTAAACCTTTTTATTGCAAAAATCTGGTTGACTACTGCCTTCCAGATATAACCTTAACAACTCTACTACCTCATCAGTAGATGCGTTGTCTTCAGAATACTCCCCCTCTTTGTGATGAGTACTACTATCTTGACTTCCCCTTGAATCATCTTTGTCATCTGACTCTTCCACTGCCTTGCCTAGTGCACTTCATGCCACTACGTTTGCTTCAGCGTTCCCTAAATCCAGTGGCAGACTACCTTTTCTACAAACATCCTTTGCATCATCAACATCTAGTTTAATGTCTTTATGGACATTCCACTCTACTAGTTTATTTTCATCACAAACAACCTTGCCTGCTTGTTTATTGTCTATGCGGACAACCTTGTTAAATCTTTCATAACAATAATCTATGCCGTTTACCAATCTCTTATCTTCTTCAAATTCTTCCACTTCCGAGTCTTCTTCACAAGGTGGTCTTCTAGATAATGAATCTGGCATAGTGAAAGTTTTTCCAGGCTTATGGGCTAAATCAAAAGAAAACAAATTAATGTGCACCACTCACATTGTCATGGGCGCATCTGGTAATTTGGGCTACTAATCATTTGCACTAACAATAGCGCATCAACCAGAAACTCAAAATGTTGCCCCCAAAGCATCCATTGTAGCTTCTTATGAGTCTTTGCTACTCCGCATAACTCCATCTTAGACTGAGAGTACCTAGACTCCACTTTAGTAAAAGTCTTAGATTCATAAAGGACAGGTCTATCATTACCTTCCTCATCCTTCTGCATCAAAACTGTGACCACTGCAGACACACTAGAATCCACCTCTAGAGTACTTTTCCCAGCTCCTGGTCCATACTCCAATTTCTTCAAAAGAATATCTTTTCCTACAATCCTTTTCAACAACTTGAATGACTCATCACATTCATCCGTCCAATCACATATAACATCTTTTCTTGTTAAGCACCTTAAAGGTGAATACAATAAAGAAAAATCTTGAATAAACATTCTTAAATATGTACAAATGCCTAAAAATCCTCTAACTTCTGTAGTATTTCTTGGCCTTGGCAATGTAAGCACCTTATTCTTCTTTTTTTCCGCAATGATCCTCCCTTCCTTGCATACCACATGTCCCACTATATCTAGCACTGGAACACAACAAACATACTTGGATCCAGAGATCGTTAATCCTGCCTCCTCTATCCTGAATAGCACTTTTTCCAGGGTATTTGCATATTCCCAAAAAAACCTTCTAATTTACATATTCTCCTCTAACACCTCCCCATCGTAATTGCTGGCTGGTTCTTTTATACCACCATCATCAATGAAAATTCCTACATGTTCTGGAACTTCATCTTGAAATATCCACATCATCTGTGCTTGGTATACCGCCACAGAATTTGTTGCACCTTGCGGTAAACTTCTCAACCTGAAGCGCCCCAGCGGGGTTTCAAACATTGTCATGGGTCTGGATGATTCATCCGATTTGCGTTCATCGTATCCTCCCATAATATCACCTAATCCATAACATGCACATCCTGCAAAAGAATCCACAAACTCCTCTGGCATTGGTGGCATTCCTGCATCTTTAACGTAACCTTGTTCATCTCCCTAAGATCTTGAACAACCTTAATTTACCATTATGTTTAACAACACAAAACACTGGACTTGAATAACTAGACATAGACTGTTCATACAAGCCAGACCTTAACCTTCCACTTATTTATTCCGTATACTCTTCTCTTATAGCCACTGATATTGGAAAAGCCTTCTTTTTCCACAGCACATGAGGTATAACTGGAACAATATAAGGTTTACCATAAGAGTGTTTCAAAAAACCTCTTTCCTCTTCAGAAAACGCAATAGCCTCTTCTCTGTGAACCATAACATGTAACAAAAACTTCTTTTCTTCCTACAACAACTAATCCTGTGATCCAAAATTAACCATCTGAAGCCTCTCCATTTTGATTTTACTAGTAGGTGCACATTCAGGTGAAAACTTTATTAAAAGAGTATCATAAGGATTCCTAGACAGCTCTGGCCTCTGCAAAGGAAGATTCAAATCGTGCATCGGTAAATTTACTGGTTTAACCTTGACAGCCACTGGTTTATACTTAGATGCTAAACAGTGCTTGCTGCTTCCTTCATTACTTAAAATCAAACCCTTTCTAATATAACTATGGGTTACACCTGAAACCTGTTTTTGTCTTTTCTTTTTAATATAAGTATAACAAAATCCATAATCAAAGAAATCAAAAAGCTTAGGTATAATACATTCTAGTGTAGTATTCCCAAGACACCTATGAAGTACTGCTTTACATATCCCTTCTTGTTGGACTTACTGTTCACTATCCGGGTTCCTCTCATCCTGGGAGATAGTAACACCTAAAATTCCAGTCTCTAATGAAAATGTTGGCGCCTTCCTGGCGGTTTCACTATCTCATCATTTGAGACTTCCTCATAAAACTCTCTTTCTTTCTCTAATCACGCAGCTCCAGAGTACTTAGTTTCCCAGCCACCATCCTTAGGCGCTTCAAAGACTGCTGTTACTGGAATACCATCATCACCCATAATACTTATTCCAATAGTTTTATTCAAACAATAATTGATGGTTGCAGACTAATCCATTAAAAATGGCCTGCCTAAAACTGGTTTAACTACACCCTTTGGAGCATAAAAATGTATATCCCTCTTGGCTCCCGCAACTCTAGTGCGTACATAATCTGCTACACCTATAACAGGACACCTACCTCCACTGATTCCTGCAACAGTACCCTCACCATCTTTAACAGGAAGACCTAACTCCACAGCATCATCTACTGAAACCACTTTGATTTGTGAACCTGTATCCACTAACGCTCTAATTTGCTTACCATTTACAGTAATTGTTAAATAACCTAAGGGTCCTGCATAATGTGGTGCCCTAGGTAATCTGACGACTGGCTGAAATGACTGCTCTCCAACATCAAACTCAGCACAATTAGAAACCCTTTTCTTCCTGCACTTATCCACAATTCCATTCCCTACATCCAGTGCTACTGCTGTCAGCATCCCCAATGGGACAGAGACTGTAGTCTTCAAACATTGCGCAAATAAATCCTCAGCTTCCTTAGGAAAATCAGAGTGAACCAGACGCTGCATCCTCCATTTAGGTTGAGTTGCCTTGGCACCAGCCTTTGCTCTTCCAGGTGGATTCTTTGGAGTATTGCGCTTTGTTCCTGGCATTCCTTCAGCAGGTACTGCTCTTTTCTGCACTACCTCTGACTTCTCCATCAACATTTTTTGATCTTCTACCTGATGATCCACACCATAACCAACTAATTCCATACCATCCATTTCAGCTTCCTCAATAGGTGCAGGTGTACTCTCTCTAGTAGTATACCCTACTTCTTCCATATCCTCTGGATTTGCATACCTAGTGCCAGCTCTTTTCAGCCTACTAATTTTAGGTGGGGGCATTTTCTTGTGCTTTGCTGCAAACATCTCCAGACATGTTGCAGTAAGTGGCGCTGCAACCGCTCCTTCTTTTACTTTAACATCCAACACTGTGCAAGTAACTGCAAAATTGACTGAATTTGCATCCTTGCATTTCTCTTTAGCTTCAGGCTCCTTTCCCTTGCTTGACCTGCCCTCCATAGACTTTTTATTAATATAATCAATGACCATGGCTCACATCCCTCAATCCTTTTCTTTGACAAGCTTAGTCCCATCTTCAAACATAAGCGTAGTTCTATCCTCGTAAAATGTACTCTCCTCTTTATCCTTTTGAAGTGCATAAAACCTCATCCTAGTATGTCCCTCCTTATTACAATAGTAACATACCATAGTAGAAAAATGCGATGGTTGAGGAGAACTCTTGGGCCTAAACAATTCTTTCGCCTTTGCTGCTTCATTTTTTTTCTTCTCCAGCTTGTCAATCCTCACCATAAATGAATACGGCTCCTGAGTGAAAACTTTAACTTTAGGAGACAACATCTGAGGAGGCAAATTCATTCCAGACGCATCTTTGTCCATCTCCTTCTTATCCAAAGCAGCTCTAGCTGTGCAATGCTTAACTTGGTGCAACTTCATTTGCGCTTCCACTTCCATTTCTACTTCTTCTAATCCAGGGTACTTATAATTACTTTCCCTCTAGTTGACTAGCTTTCCTTTATTATCCAAGCGCCTCTTTGCCCAGTCTTCAAATTCTGGTTCTAGTGCTTCACAAAACCAAGGTAAAGACACATTAGCATCACTAAAATCTTTGTTAATGACTAAATATTCCACTGTTTGATCAAAATACTCTCTAAAACTTTTAAATTCCCTAAGTTCTCGAACACCCCCTTTAGCTTTGACCCTTTTTACCAAGACATCCAGATCCTTTATTGTATACTTAGTTTCCGTGGTAGCCTTTGGCCATCTCTTGAGCATCTGTTCTTTTAGCGCTGACAAATTGAGCTTTTCATGCCCCTTTAAATCCTCTAAATTGTCTTTGCACTTGTTAGAGACAAAGAAAAGCACTCAATGCACCATATCATACTCAGTCTCTCCATGCACTTCAGCCACTTGTTCAAACCTTCATAAGAACTTCTTGGTATTAATACCCACAAAACGCAAACTTTCATCTTTACATCTAATTATTGTAGTTACCGTCTGTGGCAACGACACTGTCAAATTAGGTGTTTTAACCTTCTCCTGACATCCCTTAGATGTAGTCGCAGTAGGATCCATTTCCAAAATATGAAATCAAAACATAGATCACAAAAATAATAAACAAACACTTGGTAATTAATACCCGACTATATTAACAATACAGCCCTACTCTATGCTCTGATAACGGCTATTGATCCACTTGTTGTAGACCCTACAACTCTTCCGCTGAAGAGCCGGCTTGATCATGTCCTCTTGACAAAACCCTGAAAACCAAACAATCCAATCAAAACACTAGTTACAGTTATGACACTGTTGGGACACCAATTGTAGAGAGTTCTAAAGTGCTAAGCAGTAGACACAATGCGAGATGGGTTGGTCCTTCTTTTCAATGTCTAAAAGTAAGTGCCTGCCACTATTATTTTTAAATACAGCGCAATAATGTGTAACACTAATATGTGATTAGAAAGTTTATAAGTTGAGAAATGAGTTTAAAAGATCGGAAAAACAAGTATTACTATCTGGATATTTCTATTCTGAACAAGAGCTAATATCCACAACTACTCCCTCTTTAAGCGCTCTCTTTGAATTTGCCTATTACAGCAATAAAATAACTCTAATAATTGTCAATCCTACTGAATCTATATATTCTCAAACAATCAATTGCAGAAAATCTAATATCTTATACTTGAATCCACAATTATTAACTACTTGCATATTAACTAATTATTTGTCAATTGTCTTCCCCTTTTTTAATACTAGATGCGATACCCTTTTTCTATTTTTCCAGTTCTCAAAACACAGTTCCCTAGTGGATCTCCAGCACTGACTCCAGAGCCACATTAGTAAAACAATAACTAATCTATTAGTAAACTACATACACCGCTTGTAACAACTAAAGTGCCTAAAACATACCCTATCCTTACTAACACTATTATTAACTTGTTTCACTCACACTCCACATGCGAGCTCCCAACTGTACCTTTGTTTTGTTTCAGTGCTACTTCCAAGTTTGACTCCTTCTAATGCTGATCCTAGTTTCTTTGAGTTTTAACTAGTTAACCTCCTATATTACCTGTTTCAGTAACTTACCACACTAGCCGCGGTGCAGTATACTTTTCACGTGAGTCTTTACTTGAGCCATAATTCCTTCCTTTGTGTGTAACACACAATTATTGGTAAATCCAAATCCATATTGTTCAGCACTTGCAGTCCTAAATCTATAACACACAACTCCCCATTGTGTGGCCCATCCTGCTGCAAAATACAAGAGCACAGACCCTGAATCCTCTTCCACTCTTCTATTTCCCTTTTTTCTTGAAACACACAAATACGTATTATAGTTTAGCACTAACTACTGTGCTATGAATCCCCTTTGTTCTTCATGGACTATGTGAGCTGATTGGTCCAAAATCAAACTACCTGTGAGGCGCATACCACAACGTGATGTAAATACTAAAACAATATATAATAGTAATAAATACTTAATTGGTATAATGGTTTTAATAAAATAATAAGTAAGTAAAGGATGAGTCCAAAACAACAAAAAGGCGAGGCCTTTTATAGGCAAATGAGAGACAAAGCACGGACTTGAAATACTAAATACAGGAGTATGAGAAATAAAGAAACAATATTCCAAGAAAAAATTTCAAATAATAAGAGTTTCTAGAAAGGAATGTGTTCAAAACTTGTATGTACAGAATATAC
The DNA here is from genome assembly GCA_030280995.1 of Hemileia vastatrix. Lineage (NCBI taxonomy): Eukaryota > Fungi > Basidiomycota > Pucciniomycetes > Pucciniales > Zaghouaniaceae > Hemileia > Hemileia vastatrix. Next base: position 27,015,444 of record JASXTE010000013.1, read on the forward strand.
AAGAAATAAATTGTTTTATTTAAAATTACACTAAGTGTCAAATTTTAAATAAGTAATTTGAATTTCTTGTATATACTTAATTTTATTTAAAATTTATAAGTTATTTTAATATTAATATTTATTTTAATATTAAGTATTTTTTTCTCTTAACCTGTCATTGAGAACTGTGTTAGAAATAAAAAATAATAAAAATAAATTTAAAATAAATATAACAATAAAAATATAAATAACAATTATTATTAAATTTAAATATTTACTAACTTTACTTTTTTGTAAATAGTTAATTTATTACAAGTAAGTTTAAAGTAGGCATTATAATTAATAATTATAAGAAATAAAAAGGTGTGGCTTCATCCAGTAAATAATTAATTATTTTACTTGGTAAGTCTAGCAGCCTTGCTAACAGAAACTTAATAAATAAAAAATTTTGCATTCTGAGAATAATTTGAAATTACTAAAGTAAAATTTAAGAGAAATTTCATTTTTGCACCAAACTAATGAAATGATAAACTATGGATAGGATGCTAAATTTACCTCTTTTATGGTTATATTAAAGGGTATCAAAGTTAGAAATCTTCCATTTCAAAATAACTCTTTTTACCACCAAATAAACCATGATGATTTTTATAATATACCATATTGTCCCCAAAAAACGCCTTTTTACTGAAAGTTAATGTAAAGTTTCTTCCTTTCTTTTTGTGTTGTGAAATACCTTTTAAATGATTTCAAATTTCTAAATTTGATACCCCCTATTTAAAGAAAAATCATTTTTAGGCACCAAAACTCATAAAATGAAAAATTATGCATGGTGTGCATAATTAGGTGTTCTCCCACTAAATAATTTTTTAAACAAAGTTAAAAAAAAATTACGCAAACCATGATAAATTTTCATACCTGAAGTGAAACTTTATGAAATTTTTTTTCTGCAACCAAGTTTATGAAATCACAAATTATGCACGCATGCATAATTTTCCATTCCTAGGGTATTATTTTAATAAAATCATTTTTTTCACTCAAGCTCAGAAAATTAAAAATTATGTGCAGCATACATAATTTACTATTCCTGGAGTCATATTTTAATGAAACAATTATTTGGAAGATAAATTCATAAAAAAATTATGCACACAGTGCAAAATTTGTCATTCTTTGAGTGGTATTTCAAGTCTTGAAAAATATATTTTTACATAAATTCATAAAATAAATAATTATGCTAGCCATGCTAATTTAACATTCCTAGTATTAAATATCAAATTTATCTTAAAAAAACAATTATGCACCCTGTGAAAAATTTGCCCTACTGGAGTCTCATTTATAGAAAAATAAATTTTTGTTAATGAAACTTATTAAAGGAAAAGTTATTCACCCTGCATCATTTGCCATTACTAAATGAAAACTTAACAGAAATCATATTTTATCACTAAAACTAATGAAATGATAAATTATGGACAGAATGCTAAATTTACCATTCCTTTGGTGATATTTAAAGAAAAATCATTTTTAGGCACCCAAACTCATAAAATGGAAAATTATGCATGGTGTGCATAACTTGGAATTCTCCCACTGAATTATTTTTTTAACAAAGTCAAAATAAAAAAAATTATGAAAACTATGCATAACTTCTCATAGCTGAAGTTTAACTTTATGAATGTTTTTTATTGTCCAACCAGGTTTATGAAATGGGAAATTAAGCACATGTGAATAATTTTCCATTCATAGGGTATTATTTTAATAAAATCATTTTTTGGCACCCAAACTTAGAAAATGAAAAAATATGCACACCATAAATAATTTACTATTCCTGGAGTCATATTTTTATGAAAAAAATATTTGGCACATAAACTCATATAATAAAAAATTACACAAGCATTGTATAATTATTCATTCTTTGAGTGAGATTTCAAGACATAAAAAAGATTTTGCATATAAACTCATAAAATATTAAATTATGCTAGCCATGCTATTTTGACATTCCTAGTATGAAATATCAAACTGAAACTTAAAAAAAAATTATGCATCTTGTGCAAAATTATCCCTCCTTAATTGCCATTTATAGAAAAATATAAAAATGAATAATTATGCACACTGTGCATCATTTTCTATTACTAAAGTAAAGTTTGAGAGGAATCATATTCTTGCACCAGCAATAATGAAATGAAAATTATGCACAGGATTCTAAATTTACCAATCCTAGGGTGATATTTAAAGAAAAATCATTTTTAGGCACCCAAACTCATAAAATGGAAAATTATGCACAGTGTGCATCATTTGACATTCTCCCACTGAATTATTTTTTTAACAAAGTCAAAGTGAAAAAGATTATTAAAACAATACATAACTTCTCATACCTGAAGTGAAACTTTATGAATTTTTTTTATTGTGCAACCAGGTTTATGAAATGGAAAATTAAGCATGCCTGAATAATTTTCAATTCCTAAGGTATTATTTTAATAAAATCATTTTTTGGCACCCAAACTTAGAAAATGAATAAATATGCACACCATACATGATTCACTAGTCCTGGAGTCATATTTTTATGAAAAAAATGTTTGACACATAAACTCATATAATAAAAACATATGCACACATTGCATAATTATTCATTCTTTGAGTGGGATTTCAAGACATAAAAAAGATTTTTGCACATAAACTCATAAAATATTAAATTATTCTAGTCATTCTAATTTTAAATTCCTATTATGAAATATCAAACTGAAACTTAAAAAAAAAATTATGCACCTTAAGCAAAATTTTCCCTCCTTAATTTCAATTTATAGAAAATATATTTAAATGAAAAATTATGCTTACAGTGCATAATTTGCTATTACTAAAGTAAACTTTGAGAGAAATCATATTCTTGCACCAAAACTAATGAAATGAAAATTATGCACAGGATGCTAAATTTACCATTCCTAGGGTGATATTTAAAGAAAAATCATTTTTAGGCACCTAAACTCATAAAATGAAAAATTATGCATGGTGTGTATAATTAGGTATTCCCCCACTGAATTATTTTTTAAAAAAGTAAAAACAAAAAATTATGCAAAATATATTAATTTATAATACCTGAAGTGAAACTTTATGAAATTAATGAAATTAATATTTATTAAATAAACTCATAAAATATAAAATTAGGTGTGCAGTGCATAATATGTCATTCTTTGAGTGGGATTTCAAGAGCAAAAAATATTTTCATAGATAAACTTATAAAAAAAAAAAAATTTCAAGCCATTCAAATTTGAAATTCCTAATGTGAAATTAAAAACTGAAACTTAAAAAAAATGATTTGGCAGCATATGCAGAATTTTCCCTCCTTGAGTGCCATTTATAGAAAAATATATTTTTGGTACCCAAACTCATTAAATGAAAAATTATGCACACTGCGCATAATTTGCTATTACTAAAGTAAAATTTAAGAGAAATAATATTTTAGCACACATACTAATGAAATGATAAATTATGGACAGGCTTCTAATTTACCATTCCTAGGGTGATATTTAAAGAAAAATCATTTTGTGGCACCCAAACTCATAAAATGAATAATTATGCACGGTGTGCATAATTTGGCATTCTCCCACTGAATTATTTTTTAAACAAAGTAAAAATGAAAAAAATTATAAAAATTATGCATAACTTCTCATAGCTGAAGTGAAACTTTATGAATTTTTTTCATTTTCAACCAGGTTGATGATATGACAAATTATGCACACGTGCATAATTTACCATTCCTTGGGTATTATTTTAATATAATCATTTTTTTGGCACCCAAACTTAGAAAATGAAAAATTATGCCCACCATACATAATTCACTATTGCTGGAGTCATATTTAATGAACAAAATATTTGGTGGATAAACTCATAAAATAAAAAATTATGCACACATTGCATAATTACTAATTCTTTGAATGGGATTTCAAGATATAAAAAATGTTTTTGCACATAAACCTTTAAAGTAAAAAATTATTCTAGCCATGCTAATTTGACATTCTGTTGGTCAGTCGTCTAGAAGTAGGTAAGAAAAGGTGGAGAAATGGAGGAGGACAAGAAGGAAAATAAAAGAAATAAAATATAAAAAGATTATTTAATTTATTGAGAGGAATCAACGACGGTTCTCTTGAGAGGTGACAAAATTGAGGTTATTATTAATTAATAATATCATTATGATGTAAGGACTATGTGCAGCAGACACAATGATCACTATCAGACTTAAAGCAACCTTTAAATTGTTATATAGAATTTGAATTAGAATTTTATTACTAATTAAAAGAATATAAACGTAATATAAAAAGTGTATTTAATTTGTTGAGTGTATAATAAGTGATGAGGCTACAGGGGATTATCCAAGGCCCTTTTATGGGCAATGGGTCCTCTGAAGCGCCACTATATTTGTAAATACAATAATTATAATAGAATAAAACAAGTATATCAAAGATTAAGTGAAACATAACAATGTAGAGAAAAATATGAAACAAATAATTAAAAACCCCAATTAAGAATCCAATTTTCCACCATTAATTCCCAAATCAGTAAGTAAAAATAGTGAATAACTAAACAAGCCTGGAACATAGGAGCTATGAGAAAAAGCATTCAAAACAGATGGTACAGTCTGATTTAAGGATTTTTAAGTGAAACAAAAAAAATATTCTGACTCAAAAAATATGTAATTTATTTCAATTCAGTATTAATTAGTTTTTCCTGACACAATTATAGGTCAAAAGAAGCGTCATTATTTATTGTTTAATACTATAAGAAATGATATTTAATATATAAATATAATTAATTAATTTAATTATATTATAAGTAAATTTTACACTTATAATTATAATATATGTTTTTAATTAATTAAATATAAATTTATAATTATTAAATACATAAAAAATGCGCCATTATTTGTAGAATATATTATAGTATGTTAAATTTAAATGTATATAAAAAATTTAAATAACCAATAAAATTAATATAACACTTGCATGTAATAAAATACTTATAAAATTTTATTATGCAATAATATATTAATTTATATACATCAAATAAAATTCTTACCCCCTCTTTTAGGTCTTATAAGTTACATATCATTTACTGGACTCCTGGAATAACCTGGCTGACACTCCCTCACTCTAAAAAAAACAATAAAAAAAATGCTAAGATTATTTCTTTTTGTACTTTTTCAACAGAGTATGAAGATTTGAAATCTCCTTTCCAGGTATCCATGCATCACGTTCAGATGATTTGCTCTTATATCTCAATAAATATTCAGTACCTCTTTCAGAAGTGATAATTCTATCATTGAGAATTTTATCAATTTCTGCTGTTTCTGTGACTTCCTGAGGGTTTTTCTTAGGTCTTCCTCTTCTTTTTGGAAATAAGTCACTGTTGGAAGTATAAGGCTTAAGCAAAGAAATGGGAAAGACAGGATGTTTCCTATCATATGGAGAATACAATACAACTTCTACTGCATTATCACCAACCATTCTTTTAACAACAAATGGTCCTACAAAAGGATCTTTTAAATTGTGGTTACTGTCAGGCTAAGGTCAAGTACAAGGACGTGAACTAGATTGAATAGTCAGTTGTCTAGAAGATTTTATGGTCCTATATGAATACTGTAGCCTAAATCCACTAAATTGTATAATAAAATCAAAGATGAAGGTCTCAGTAATATAATTCTCACTATTCTTATATATGGCTTACAATCTTTATAGTTGGTAGAAAAATAGATTATATAAATTCAGATACTATTCAAAAGTCTTAAAAAAGTACTAATTGATATGTATTGTAATTGATTTGGTTATATTGGTTAAGTTGTAATGATAAAAGAATGTAGAAACAGGACCCAAAAACCTCCTCCTTTTATACACACTGAGTTCCCCAATAAATCCCTTGATATACCACCCAATACACAGTTAATGACGCCTCAAAACAACTAATAGACCTTCCCATCAACATCCCTAGTGTCCCATGACATAATTAGACAAGTAGCAACCGCCAAAATACTGTAATAATAAGGGAGATCCATCAAAATTAAAGAAAAAGACAAAAAGAGAGTATGTGCGTATAAAACAATGATATAAAAGACTAAAGGGGACTTTTTAAGGTTAATAATAGCTTAATAATAAGGGGAATTTAATATATAAATAATGGGGCTAATCCTGACATTATACTACGTGAAATTCCCATTCAAAAATAACCAAAATTGACTGAGAAACCACCCAAAAACTTAAAAAAGAGCGTGAGATGTGGGGTAACTACATGCAGTTCTTGGCAGGCGCTTGCACGGGTAAATCCTTTACTAAAATTAGGCGAATTTAAGCGTGGTGATGAAATAAAGTGCCAAGAGTGAGGTTATTAATGAAATTAGTGCATATAAACAAGGTCATTGCATTATTAGTTAAGCTAGGACACTAAATAAGTGCATGTCGCCTATTTTAGTGTGTTTCCCCACAGTGGGCGTAGAATGTGGGGTAATTATAGTGTGAAAAAGCTAACTTTGCTAAAAATGAAGCTATTCACACGGGAAAAAAGCAGGCAGTATGTGGCCAGTACACAGAAGCCATTTCTGGCATAAAAAACACCAAATTTGAAAAGTGTTATTTTTATGCATTTAAATAGCCAAATTAATAGTTCTAATTGAGCCCAATTGATATTTCAAAGCGCAATTTTGATATTCTCAACTTTATAGCGCATATAGTCAACTTTTAAGTGAAATAAAGCGCATTTCTTGTTTTTTGCATAAAACAATGAATATAACAGCTTTAAGTGTACTTAAAAATTATGTAGCCTTATACTTAAGGTTCTTAAGATTACCCTAACATATTCCAACTTAATATTAAGTACATAAGACCTATAAAAGGTGGATATATGCGTGTATATAAGGTGTTAAAATGGCATTTTTTGTGTATTATCATAATTTTACTTATGTATACTATTTGTGTACTCTTATTTATTGTTCCCATGTATAGTTCATGTGTTTAACATAACTTATAATCACTTTTTACTCAGTCCTGGAGATATACAGGCTGACACTCACCCACCCAAAAAAACAATAAAAAATATGATAAGTTATACATTTTTTTTTATTAATTTGTAATTTTCAGGTATTCAGAATAATTCTGTAGCATTAAAGATTAAACTTTAAAGAAATAAAACATAATAAAATATTATGAGTACTGGTTTTTAACCTCCAGCTGGTTGAACAGAAATTTATTTCTGTTTAAATTTTTTAAGAAGGGTGGATAAATTAGAAATTTCTTTTTCAGGTATCCATTTATCAAATTCATTTGATTTACCTTTAAATCTTAGTAAATACTCAGTTCCTTTTTCTTTAGTAAGGTTTCTTTTCTTGAGTATTTTTTCAATCTCTGCTTTTTCCACAATTTCTTCAGGTTGCTTTTTAGGCCTTCCCCTTCTTTTTGGAAATAAGTCAGGATCATTTGCATGGTAAGGTTTCAATAATGAGATAGGGAAAACTGGATGTTTCCTATCATATGGAGCATATGATATGACTTCCACTGCATTATTCCCAACCATTTTACTTACTAAAAAAGGTCCTACAAAGGGATCCTTTAATTTAACATTACCTTGTAAGTTAAAATGTAGTGTTGATATGAGGACTTCATCTCCCTTTTTGAATTCAAATTCTTTATGAGATTTGTCCCACCTTTTCTTTTCATATTTAAATGCTTTTTGGATGCATTCTTCTGCATTCTTTCTACACATTTGTTGCATATGAATAAAGGATTTAGTGCCAGGGTGTATATCCAACCTTGGTAATTTATTTAAATGATTTACTGGGGTATTTGGTACGTATCCCAGCCAGAGTTCAAATGGTTTCTTCTCTGTTACAGAATGAGTTGTGCTGTTATAAGAAAATTCAATGCCAGGAATTAATGTTACCCAGTCATGTGTGAATTTCTCATTGTCTTTGTATTCTAATCCAAAGGCACAATATCTTCTGATCATGTCTTCTAGAGTTTGTATCATCCTCTCAGCCAGCCCATCAGTTTGTGGATGGTGTGCTGTAGACAATTTTAATTGACAACCTGATACTTCCATCAAAGATGTCCAGAACTCTGAAGTAAATTTAGGATCTCTGTCAGAGATTATGGCTTTGGGGAACCCAGCAGTATTCATCATCTGAGTCCACCATAGTAATGCCAAGTCTTTTCAGATACCTCTTTATGGGTAGGGATAAACTTACACATTTTTGTTAATCTATCCACTATTAACCAGCAAGAATTGAAACTTTCTTTTCCTGCTAATGGAAAGCCAGTTACAAAATCCATGTTTATAATTTCCCATGGAGCTTTTGGCTGCTCTATTTGTTGTAACAACCCAGCTCTCTTCCCAGTTAATCTTTTAGATTTCTGACAAGAGTCACATGTTTCAATGTATTTTTGTACATCCTCTTTCATGTTTATCCACCAGGCTGTATTTTTAACTCTGGTTAATGTTTTGTTAAGTCAAAATGACCAGCTAAGATGTCATCATGACAAGTACTCAACATTAACTCTTTCATAGAAGGTGGTATTACTATTACATTGCTTAACTTTTTCCTGTAATATATATATCCATCTTCAATTGATAGTTTACCTTTTTCCAATGCATTTTTATACTTTGGAGGCAAGGTTTTAATTAATGCACTCATAGAGGCATTTGTTGGATCATTAAGAATGGTAGATAGTTTAGACAAATCCTTATCAGATGAATAATTTTCCAATATAGTTTGCATAAGCTCTTCTTCTAAATCCACTATATAAATCCCAAATATATGTATAACCTCATTTTCAGGTACATAAGCTGGGTTGTCAGCATCATTTGGCAAAGGACTTCTGGATGATAAATCCACATTTGAATGCAATGTTCCTGCTCTGTGATTGATTGTCAATCTTCCTCTGTACTCTTGTACAGCTAGTTGCCATCTAAACATGTGCCTATTAGGTGTTTTCATGTTTAGTAATGATTTTACTGCACTGCAATCTGTTATAAGTTCAAACTTCTGGTCTTCCAGATAGTAATGAAGTTTCTCCAAAGCCCACACCACGGCTAATCATTCTAGCTGTGTGGCACCATACCTTAATTCTGTTTTTCTTAAGGTTCTGGATATATAACAGATAACTACTTCAGATAATTTTCCATTTATTATCTTTTTCTGCTGTAAAGTAGCACCTAAACCTATGAAACTAGCATCAGTGTACAAGATAAAAGGTAGGGTGAAATCTGGCAGTCCCAATATTGGAGCTGACATTAAACATTCCTTTAATTTATTAAAGGCATGTTGTCTTTCATTATTCTAAATTAAAGCCTCATTCTTCCTGATTAATGTTGTTAAAGGGGCTGCAATGGATTGGTAATTTTTAATATATTGTCTATAATATCCACACATACCCAAAAAACTTTGAACCTCTTTTACATTTTTAGGTATCCCAATGTTTTTAATTGTTGCCACCTTATTCTGGTCAAGACAAATTTGTAATCCAGATACAACATGTCCAAGTACTTTCAAGGATTGAAATCCAAACTTACATTTCTTTAATGCAATAGTCATATTAATTTCATCCATTTTTTGAAAGACTCTTTTCAGGTGATTTAAATGTTCATCATATGTTTTTGAAAACACTATGATGTCATCAATATAAACCAATAGCCATCCTTCAACCATTTCCTGATGAAAAACACTATCCATCAATTTTTGGAAGACTGAAGGCGCATTCTTTGGGCCAAATGGCATTCTCACATACTTATATATACCCATATGTGTGGTTATTAATAAGTAATTTTGAGAATTTCTTTCCACAGGAATCTGGTGGTAACCCTTGTTCCCATCCAGACAGGAAATATATTTTGCTCCTTGCAAGGTAGCATGGATAGAAGCTATCCCTGGTAGAGGGTAAATATCATATACTGTGTATGTATTCAGAGCTCTATAATCACCGCATAATCTTGCCTTATCTTTTTCATAAGAGATTAATACTGGTGAAATGACACAATACTTAGGTGTTGTGTCCACTTTTTCAATAATACCCATTTCCAACAGCAATTTTATATTGTCTTCAATATCTTTCCTTTTTGCAGGAGATGCTGGGTAAGGTTTCTTTTTTAAGCTGCCAGGAATATTATCCAAATCACAGCTTAGAGAGATTTTCATCTCATGGTCTTTGACCAATCCTAGTTCATTTGAACCATGAGCAAATGCCATAGGATATGATTTAATCAATCTCAAAATATCTTCTTCTTCAATTTTTGAGAGTTGAGGACTGAAAGAGGCCTTTTGGATTTCATTTTCCAATTCACCCACTTCATTGGTGGTTCTTCCACCTTGCAGTTGTTCTTCTCTAGGAGAAATGGCATATACTGAATTTTCAGAACATATTTTGAATTTTATTTTAACATTCACGCCTATGGTGAAACAACTTTTATGCAGGATCTAGTTTAATGCCAAATCTTTTCAATAAATCATTGCCAATAATAAACCAATCACTACAATTATTATTATCCATTACTACAAATTCACAAACTGCTCTAACATATCCATTATTATATTTAAAGAATACAGCAGTTTTGTATTTGCCAATTGGATTTAATACTGAACCAAAATTCCTCCAGTTCTTTGTCTGAACAGGTTCTAGTTTTTCCTGGTACTTACTATCAAGTTTCATTAATGCATTAAGTGAAACTACACTACCTGCAGTCCCAGTGTCAAGAATGGAATTCATTTCTTTTCCACATATGATAATAGGTGCTCTGATAGGTGTTATTTTGTAAGTGTCATGAGATACATCTTTAATTATTTCAGCTTCCTCTATGGAAGTTAAAGATGTGTCTGTATGAGGTATAGCATCATTCAGGAACATTATATCCTGTTCTAATACAAATATCTCATGTTCATCATCATTGTAAGATATGTTACTTTTGCAATCCTCACTAGATTCCACATTCTCATCTTCATGATTACTAGGTTCAGAATTCTGTGAGGTTTCAATAAAATTTATTCTCTTCTTACATGTGTGACCCTTAACCCAAGGTTCATTACATTTTTAACAATTGTTATTTTCTTTTCTCTTAGGGACAAGGGGAGCTGATGGTTTTTTCTTTTCCACTGGTAACTTACTTGTATTAGGTTTTACCACGTCAACACTTTGTCTGTAATTACTATACTTGGTTTCATACTTGTGGTTTAATAATATCTCATTGCATATATTATAGAATCCAGAGGTGTCTCTGATAGTTTCAGTTCTAGCTACAATAATGTCTCTAACTGATATAGGCAACTTGTATATTATTTTTTCTTTCCACTCTTCATAATCCATTTTTGGATCCATAGCTATCATGATTTTTATTAAATTCATTAAGAAGACCATGGGTTTATCTCCAGCATTTGGATTATATCTGGCCCTTTCATACAATCTTTGTTGAGTGATTCTAAATTTTGGGCCACCAAATTGCCTTTCAATTAGTGCCTTCCATTCATTCCAGGAGTAATTAATTCCCTCACTTAATACAGATTCAAACCATAATAAGGCCACATCTGTAAATAAAGATATTAACTTTGAAGTAATTTCTTCATCAGGTAGTTTGTATGAAAATTTTAAGTTATCAATTCTTTGTATGAATTGTTGCCAATCAGATTTTGAATCCCCGTCAAAAGAAGGGTACTGATCTAACTTAGGCCAGTTCTTTTGGCTAGTTTTAGCTTCCCTAACCTGAGGAATATTGAGTAATTCACTTACTTTAGAAAGATGATCATTTGTTTCATCTTTACTGATTTTATATTCTCAGAGCCCATGACACTATGTTCATGTTCCATCATTGGTTTATCATCAGAGTGTTTCATAAAAACTGGTACTCTTCCTACATAAGAGGTATTATCCTTTATTGTTTCAGTATTTTTCAAAATGTTAGCTACTTCAATTTCTACTCTTTGTAACCTATCTTTTATCACAGGTACATGAGTTAAGGTATCATTTACATTTGAAAAAGACAATTTTACACGTCCCTCTATGGTGGCCATAATATTCTGAGAATGTTCTAATTTAATTTCTAAATTTTTAATCTCAGAATTTAATCTTTTGTTTTAATTGATCAATTCATTATTTGAATTCTCAATAACTTTTAACTTATTGGCTGTTGTACTCAATGATTGTGTGATGTTTAATAATACACTTTCCGTTGTAGACAATCCTATAGTACTAGCTATAGGCCTTGACCAAGGGAGTTGGAGAAAAACCAGAGAGAAAATCCCCTGTCCCTTTAGAAAAACAAGTGAGATTTACCTGTTGCAGAAAATTGGAGATCTGTTTGCTAGACCCTCTAATTAAACACTCTTGACCTTTTTAAAAGTGAAGATAATAGTCCCAGACAGACTGCCAGAAAGAGTTGAAATGAACAGTAATATATTCCAACAAAAAACCAGCCAATGAGACATTGAGGAACAGAGAGGCGATGAGTAAAGAGATAAGATTATTCCCTAAAAATCTTACCACACACGCATCATACAGCCAGTGCACAGACCACCCTGACCAATTCCCCAGCCAAAATCCAGCTTCCCCAGCCTTTTTCATGCATAAAAGTGCATTTTAGCGCCTCCCCAGTGCCCAGGCAGCCAGGCCGCTTGGAGGCGGCTCCTCTTAGGAGTGGGAAGGCCGCTTGGGGGCGGGCTGGCGGCTTCTAGGCCCTAAAACACCCATACAACCCATAAAAACCCTAAAAAACCCTAAAAACCCATAACTTCACTAATAAACAAGATAAACACACATAAGACATACCAAAATGAAAAGAAAATGAAGGTAAATAAGCTGAGACATAATAAGTGACCCTAGCTTAAGCCTACATAAGCATCACTAAGCAATAAACATCCGATAAATACCAATAACAACACCATAACTACCCTATAAAGCAAGGTAACCACCCATAAGGGATACCAAAATGAAGAGAAAAGAAAGGACATTAAGCTAAGAAATAATAAGTGAACCTAGCTTAAGCCTCCATAAACACTACTATAAATCACCTAAAGATGAAAAAAACCACTAATAACACCATAACCCCAATAACACCCTACATACCAAATACCTCCAAATATGCACTCCAAAGGCCTAACCAGGTTTGGATCACCACATCCTCCCTCCAATCAAGAATGTCCTCATTCTTCCTTCGCCAACAACCATGTTAAAACACCTCTTCAGAATCTTTACAAACAGCCCATTTCTCTCTTCCACCAGATCTTATTCCATCCTAAGTGAACTCCTGAACCAGCAATCCAAGCTTCTTCTTTAAAACTTCTCTTGAAACATGCCTTTAAATTAAATCTATCTCTTTGAAAACAATCTCTTTCTTCTGTTCCTGAATTCCAACTCTGGCTGTACAAGCCTCCAACAATGAAAGGTGATATCCAGTTGACAAGTCTTCCGGACTATAACCTTCTACCAGCATAAAAAGTTCCTCATTTTATAGTCTTGGGGGACTCACAACCCTCAGTTTAAAGTCTTGGGGGACTAAAAGCCCTCAGTTTACAGTCTTGGGGGAATAACAGCCCTCAGTTTATTGTCTTGGGGGCCTAACAGCCCTCAGTTTATTGTCTTGGGGGACTCCAAAAATCCTCAGTTTATAGTCTTGGGGGACTGAAAAAACCTGAATCACAGAACCCAGAACCAGAGATCAACCAGAAAAAGATTTAGAGAAGTAACTAACTTTCTGGGGTAACTGTATATACAGCTGCCAGCCCATCAGTCACCCCCAAACTTGCCTTTACAAAACTCAGAAGTTCCCCCTTGGATCCTTCTGTCTTTAAACTTCCACATCACACTGCCTCCCATTAATCAGTTTATAGTCTTGGGGGACTTACCATCAACAATCCTCAGTTTAAAGTCTTGGGGGACTAACACAGTGTTCAGTTTAAAGTCTTGACGGACTACTTCTTGACAAAATCTTGAAACCAGCCAGTTTAAAGTCTTGGAGGACTACTAGATCCAAAGTAGTAAAATTAAATTCTTGAATAAATCTTTAAAAACCAGCCAGTTTTAAGTCTTGGAGGACTAACAGAATTTTCAGTTTAAAGTCTTGATGGACATCAAAAAAAATCTTGAGCCTGTAATTAAAAGATCAGTTTAAAGTCTTGAAGGACTTTCCAAAGAAATCTTGAAGATATAGCCCATAAATAAAAGATCAGTTTAAAGTCTTGAAGGACCTTCCAGAAAAAAAATCTTGAAGATATATCCCATAAATCCCCAAACCAAAAACCATCAAAACCAAAACATTTAACCTCCTTTACAAATAAAACAAAATATAATGGTATCCCCCAGCCAATTGATGAGCTGATCCCCTGATACCTTACCCACATCCAAGTGCACCTTGATGTGGTCACACCTAAAAAAATTTAATTTTTTTATTTTTATTTTGACTCCTTCTCTTCTACCAAAAACATTGCCAGAGCCCTATGTTGAGCCTTTGAACAAACATAGCCTCCATAAAAAAATTAAAAGAAAAAAAAGAGAAAAAAAGAAAAAAATTATGAATCCACCACTTTCACAGCCAACACCCTAGAACCACATATCAAAGCCAGCTCCAGGTCAACAGAAGAGATCACTGGGTGGGCTCCCTCCAATAAGTAAAAATGATGGGAGACCACCAGTGATCCACCACCAATCCAAAAGCACCAAAATAAATCCAAGGCAAGCCAGTTTAAAGTCATAGAGGATTAAAAACCTGAATCACTAAAAAAACAACACTAGAATTCAACTAGAAAAAAACCAAAGGCTTGAAACAGACATTTTGGGGTAACTGTTCTACAGAGCAGCCAGCTCATCAGTTACCCCCACACTTGCCAAAATAAAATCTAGAAGCCCCCCCTGGGTACCTTCTAACAAAAACACAACATCCAACAAAATTAAACAAAACCAATAAACATGAGGGGTCCAGCACTTGAAGACCAAAAGAATTTCCAGTTTAAAGTCATGGTGGACTAAAAAACTGTTAAAGAAAAAAACCAATACTAGAATTCAACAAAATTAAGAGAAGGGGTTGGAAACAGACAATCTGGGGTAACTGTTGATAGAGCAGCCAGCCCATCAGTCACCCCCACACTTTCCAAAATAAAATATAGAAGCCCCACCCTGGGTACCTTCTAACAAAAAGGATTTTCCAACTCAAATCTTCTCCCATAAAAAACCAAAACCATTGAAAAACCATTAAAATTCTTGAAAGCCAAAAAAAAAATCCAATTTAGAAATAAAATTTTTCTGTTTAACCTCATGCTGGAGGTGAAATAAAACCAATAATCTTCATTTTTATCTTCATTTTATTTTAAATAAAATATCAATCTTCACTTGAATTTTTCTTTTCTTCCATCTTCTTTATACTAAGATTTTTTTTTATTACAGACGGGCCGCCCAACGTCAGAGGTGCCGCCTGAAGCAGCCCCGCCTCCCTTTTTTTTTATATCGAGACTTGAACCAGAGAGACTGATAAGAATTGGACAAAACAAAAAAAATCCTGACCAAATACATATAGGCCAAATTAAGAAAAACCAAAACAAATTAAGTAGTTTATCCTCATTTCGGAGGAATCAGATTCTTGAAATCCCAAGGTTTAAACCAATAAGTTTGCCCCTAGGGCCTGAACCCCCTAAGCTCCTCTTCCAATTCTGATATCCCAGAATCAGACCTCCAAACAAATCTTCCATCCTCCTCCATACACTGAGTCTTTCATATTTCACATTACCAGAATCAATAAATGTGCCACCCTGTGAAACATCTGAAACCTCCACCACATCTTTAAAATCAACCTCCATACCAGTGACATCCAAAACATCACAATTTTTTCCTTTCCTACAGAATCTTGCTTAGAATCTGAAAAATCCTCCAGAATAACATCCATAACATCAAAATAAAAATTCTCCTCCAAGCAGAGACCTTCAGACTTTGAGGGAACCACCTGAAAATAATCTTCCTCTATGAGAAAAAGATCCAAGATAGAATCTTTCTGTCCATCCAAAAATTCAACTGATAAATCTTCCTCCAATAAGCCATTATCTGAACTTGAGAAAGAAAAATAATCATCCCACAGCAACAATTCATCCACCACAGATTCCTTCTCCATATCCCAAAATTTTTCTCCATGAACAGGCAAGTCCTCCTTCCCACATAATTCACCCAAACTTGAGGAAATACACTGATCCTCCAGTGTGTACATTTCCAAAACATCCAGTGAAGAACATTCCTGAGATCCCATGGCATCCTTTGGAAAAGAAAAATCAGTTTCACAAACATCATCAGAGTCCCCATCTTCCAAAATTGATGGCTCCAACACCTTTCCAGAAACTAAATTTTCCACCACAGTCTCCTGAACCTCTCCATCCAACAGGATTTCCTCTCCAGATTCCACATCCCTATCCATCATACCATCCAAATATCCCAAAATAACCTTCTTCAGAATAGCCATACCAGGAATCCTATTTCCCCATTTGGAAGAGTCTTCATCAAGTCAGCCTTGAAAAGAATCTCCAAAACCTCCACCTTTACATTCCTACCCATGGCACTCCAAAATAAATACTTGGTCCCATCTTCATGTGGTAATATATCATTATATACCAGATAATCCAGAGCCTCCCCAAACTCCTCCATAAATTCTCCATACTGAGAAAGAGAAGTTACACCACCTTTCAATTCCCACTTCCTAGCAATCCCATGAAGATCCACCATTGAGAAAGTAGTGGGCCAACTTTTAACCATTTCAATCTTCAACTTTCCCCAGTCCTGACTCCTATATCCTGCCATACCAGAAACTTCCTTCTCCACATCCCTATTACCAATGAAAAAGATTACTTGCCTAACCATGTCCAACAGTGAGGCCCCATCAATCTCAGCAGCAACCTCAAACCTATCCAAAAACCCCTTTGCATCCTCCCCCAAAAACCTTGAACCATCCCAAGACTGAATCCTAACCATCCTAGGAATTCCAAGTTAAAGCCTCCAATCTCCACCAAATATAGCCAAAGTCCCCCCAAGAGCCTTAGAGACCTAGGAGGGACCAAATCCAACAGAAAAAGAAGACCCCTAGACCAACCACAAAGAGATATAGAACCAAATTCAAAATCCACCAGTGGAGATCCACCAAAGAGAGAAGCCTAGATCAACAGAGATTCCAAAAAGCCAACAGATTCGTACACCATGTTGGGCGCCAGAAATGTAGACAATCCTATAGTACTAGCTATAGGCCTTGACCAAGGGAGTTGGAGAAAAACCAGAGAGAAAATCCCCTGTCCCTTTAGAAAAACAAGTGAGATTTACCTGTTTAAGAAAATTGGAGATCTGTTTGCTAGACCCTCTAAATAAACACTCTTGACCTTTTTAAAAGTGAAGATAATAGTCCCAGACAGACTGCCAGAAAGAGTTGAAATGAACAGTAATATATTCCAACAAAAAACCAGCCAATGAGACAATGAGGAACAGAGAGGCGATGAGTAAAGAGATAAGATTATTCCCTAAAAATCTTACTACACACGCATCATACAGCCAGCGCACAGACCACCCTGACCAATTCCCCAGCCAAAATCCAGCTTCCCCAGCCTTTTTCATGCATAAAAGTGCATTTTACGCCTCCCCAGTGCCCAGGCGGCCAGGCCGCTTGGAGGCAGCTCCTCTTAGGAGTGGGAAGGCCGCTTGGGGGCGGGCTGGCGGCTTCTAGGCCCTAAAACACCCATACAACCCATAAAAACCCTAAAAAACCCTAAAAACCCATAACTTCACTAATAAACAAGATAAACACACATAAGACATACCAAAATGAAAAGAAAATGAAGGAAAATAAGCTGAGACATAATAAGTGACCCTAGCTTAAGCCTAAATAAGCACCACTAAGCAATAAACATCCGATAAATACCAATAACAACACCATAACTACCCTATAAAGCAAGGTAACCACCCATAAGGGATACCAAAATGAAGAGAAAAGAAAGGACATTAAGCTGAGACATAATAAGTGACCCTAGCTTAAGCCTCCATCAACACTACTATATATCACCTAAAGATGAAAAAAACCACTAATAACACCATAACCCCAATAACACCCTACATACCAAATACCTCCAAATATGCACTCCAAAGGCCTAACCAGGTTTGGATCACCACACTGTATTATTGTTGGACTCTCTAGAGAATTCTTCCAATTTTTCAATTATTAATAATAATTTACTAATTATTTTTGATTCCATTGGATTTTCTTTTAGAAAATATTCAATTTTGTCTGTTTCCAATTCAGAAGATTCATCATCAGGGTCAATTTTTAATTCATTTGATTCCATTTTTATATTAATAGTATTCTCTTGGTGATCAATAAAGCTATGTACATTGTCCTCATTTAATGACAAGTCTAACATGTTATTTTCAAATGAATAATTTTTTTAAATCCTTATCAATTATATCCAATAACTCTCTATCAATTTCATTACCTATAAGTAATTCATTGTTAGGATTATATAATTGATCTTGAGAAGATGGATGACTTACCACGGTCTTATTCCATTTCCCCTGCCTCTCCTTGGCTTTCCCCTGTAAGGGTGACTGCTGGATCCCTATTGAGGAGGACTGTTGTAGTTTTGGGCATACCAATCCCACTTCCATTTTCTTACAGTTATCTTTTGGTCCTCTTCTGGGACTGGAGGTGTTGCTGTGGTATTTGGTGCCACTGGTTGTTGATGAGACCTTATATCCACTAGAGCCTGGTTGACTTCTATAAAGCCCTGTGCCGCCCTTTTCTCCAGATTGTTGATCTGGTCTAACATATTGTTTACTCTTATTGTTAGTGTATTCAGTAGGGTTGAGAGGGAGTGAATTTGCTCTTGTAAGGTGTTTTTGGACTTCTTTATTGAAATTTGTTTTAAGAGCTTTTCCTTTTCCTCCATGGACATTGGTGGGGTGTTGTTTATTGTTACTGGTGATTCTTGACCCTCCATTTGGATGTCCTGTAACAGGTCTTTCAGCTCTAGTTCTTAAGTTATAAGGTTTTTCCTTATTACTTACAATGTCATTGTTGTCACACATTTTTACGTGGAATTTTAGAAAATTGAAAGTTTAGATATGAAAAACTTCAAAAAGGAGTTTAATCAGTATTTATTAATACCACTGAAGACAATTTTATTGCTTACTTATTGGTATTAAGTGAATCTTTAAGTGCCAAAAGTCAAATATGCTTTTATGTGGTCACTTGATTTAACTGGTCTACAATATGTAGCCGTGTATTTATATTTAAAAAAGAAAGTTTGTTAGTAAGATTCTTTCCAAATATTAAATGAATTTTACAAACCAATAAAAAGGGATTAAAAGTCCTGTAAAAAGAAAACAATTAATCAGTTTAATTGGTTATCATCTGCAAAGATCACAAATTTAATTGGTCTATTGACAGACTCCCACTAAGAACAAATTATATGTTAAATTAGTGGTAAAATTGATGATTCAATATCACAATTTTATTATATAACAGGGCTTCTTTTTCTGAAATTACTATATAAGTGACCCCAACCTGTTGTAATTATCCAAATATTTCTATAGGGATATTATTTACATGTACCTTCTTTGAAAATTTCACTTACTGGATTATAACAGAATTCTTGAGGAAAGGCCCCCAATTTTCAGGCTAAGGTCAAGTACAAGGACGTGAACTAGCTTGAATAGTCAGTTGTCTAGAAGATTTTATGCTCCTATATGAATACTGTAGCCTTAATCCACTAAATTGTATAATAAAATCAAAGATGAAGGTCTCAGTAATATAATTCTCTCTATTCTTATATATGGCTTACAATCTTTATAGTTGGTAGAAAAATAGATTATATAAATTCAGATACTATTCAAAAGTCTTAAAAAAGTAATAATTGATATTTATTGTAATTGATTTGGTTATATTGGTTAAATTGTAATGATAAAAGAATGTAGAAACAGGACCCAAAAACCTCCTCCTTTTATACACACTGAGTTCCCCAATAAATCCCTTGATATACCACCCAATACACAGTTAATGACGCCTCAAAACAACTAATAGACCTTCCCATCAACATCCCTAGTGTCCCATGACATAATTAGACAAGTAGCAACCGCCAAAATACTGTAATAATAAGGGAGATCCATCAAAATTAAAGAAAAAGACAAAAAGAGAGTATGTGCGTATAAAACAATGATGTAAAAGACTAAGGGGGACTTTTTAAGGTTAATAATAGCTTAATAATAAGGGGGATTTACTTTAGAAATAATGGGGCTAATCCTGACATTATACTTCGTGAAATTCCCATTCAAAAATAACCAAAATTGACTGAGAAACCACCCAAAAACTTAAAAAAGAGCGTGAGATGTGGGGTAACTACATGCAGTTCTTGGCAGGCGCTTTCACGGGTAAATCCTTGACTAAAATTAGGTGAATTTAATTGTGGTGATGAAATAAAGTGCCAAGAGTGAGGTTATTAATGAAATAAGTGCATATAAACAAGGTCAATGCATTATTAGTTAAGCTAGGACACTAAATAAGTGCCTGTCGCCTATTTTAGTGTGTTTCCCCACAGTGGGCGTAGAATGTGGGGTAATTATAGTGTGAAAAATCTAACTTTGCTAAAAATGAAGCTATTCACACGGGAAAAAAGCAGGCAGTATGTGGCCAGTACACAGAAGCCATTTCTGGCATAAAAAACACCAAATTTGAAAAGTGTTATTTTTATGCATTTAAATAGCCAAATTAATAGTTCTAATTGAGCCCAATTGATCTGTCAAAGCGCAATTTTGATATTCTCAACTTTATAGCGCATATAGTCAACTTTTAAGTGAAATAAAGCGCATTTCTTGTTTTTTGCATAAAACAATGAATATAATAGCTTTAAGTGTACTTAAAAATTATGTAGCCTTATACTTAAGGTTCTTAAGATTACCCTAACATATTCCAACTTAATATTAAGTACATAAGACTTATAAAAGGTGGATATATGCATGTATATAAGGTGTTAAAATGGCATTTTTTGTGTATTATCATAATTTTACTTATGTATACTATTTGTGTACTCTTATTTATTGTTCCCATGTATAGCTCATGTGTTTAACATAACTTATAATCACTTTTTACTCAGTCCTGGAGATATAAAGGCTGACACTTACCTTGTAAATTGAAATGGACAGTAGAGATCAACACTTCATCACCCTTGTTAAATGTGTATTCTTTATGGGATTTATCCCATATTTTCTTTTCATATTCAAATGATTTATCAATGCAGCTCTGAGCATGTTTTCTGCATAGCTGTTGCATTTGCATAAAAGATTTTACACCAGGGTGTAGTTTCAACTTAGGTAATTTATTATTGAGAATTTGAGCAGGAGTGTTAGGGACATAACCTAACCAAAGCTCAAAAGGATTTTTCTCAGTGACAGAATGAACAGTGCTATTATATGCAAATTCAAGACCAGGCAAAAGAGTGACCCAATCATGAGTAAATCTGTCATTGTCTTTATATTCTAAACCAAAGGCACAATACCTTCTAATCATATCTTCCAGAGTTTGAATCATTCTTTCAGCTAGACCATCAGTCTGAGGATGGTGACCTGTAGACAATTTTAACTCACAGCCACAAATATCCATCAAAGAGGTCCAAAACTCAGAAGTGAATTTTGGATCCCTATCAGAGATAATGGCTTTTGGAAAACCAATAATATTAAACATGTAAGACCACCATAATAAAGCTAATTCTTTGGTGGATACATCTTCGTGGGTTGGAATAAATTTGCACATTTTTGTGAATCTATCTACTATTACCCAACAAGAGTTAAAGCTGTCTTTACCTGCAACAGGAAGACCAGTGACAAAATCCATATTAATGATTTGCCAGGGAGCACTAGGTGCTTCAATATGTTGTAATAACCCTGCTCTCTTACCTGTTAACCTTTTAGATTTTTGGTAGGAATCACAAGATTCAACATATAATTTTGTGTCTTCAGACATATTAGCCCACCATACAGTGTTTTTGATTCTAATCAATGTTTTTTCAATATCAAAATGACCAGCTAATATGTCATCATGACAAAGTTTGAGGATAGTTTCTTTCATTGAAGGAGGAATTACAATTACATTGGTAAGCTTCCTTCTATAATATATATAACCATCTTCAATAGAGAACTTTCCTTTATTTAAAGCATTTTGGTACTTTGCAGGAAGAGTTTTTATTAATGATTGAATTGAAGCATTCTTAGGATCATTTAAGATAGTAACCAATTTATTTAAATCAGAATCTTTATCATATGAATCCAGTATTAATTGTAATAACTCCTCTTCCATATCAACTATAAATATAACATGGATATGAACAGTTTCATCATCAGGTACATAAGCAGGATTTGAGTCATTATTTGGCAGAGGCAATCTGGAGAGCATATCAACATTAGAGTGAACATTTCCAGCTCTATGGATAATTGTCATCCTTCCTCTGTATTCTTGAACAGCAAGTTGCCACCTGAACATATGTCTGTTAGGTGTCTTTAGGTTTAAGAGGGACTTCACAGCACTACAGTCAGTTATTAACTCAAATTTTTGGTCATCCAAATAGTAATGAAGTTTCTCAAGAGCCCAAAAAACTGCTAAGCACTCCAATTGAGTGGCACCATATTTCAATTCACTATTTCTTAAGGTTCTTTAAATATAACAAATTACAACCTCTGAGGATTTATCATTAATAATTTGCTTTTGGTGAAGGGAAGCACCCAGACCAATAAAGCTAGCATCTGTATAAAGGACAAATGGCTTGTTAAAATCTGAAAGAGCCAATATAGGGGCTGTCATTAAGAAACTTTTTAATGTATCAAAAGCTTTTTGACAGTCATTATTCCAGAGAAAAGCAACATCTTTTCTGGTCAGTTTTGTAAGAGGCAAGGCTATGACCTGATAATTTTTAATATATTGTCTATAATAGCCACACATACCCAAAAAACTTTGGATTTATCTTACAGAAGTTGGTGCTTTCACATTTTGAATGGCAGCAACTTTATTATGGTCTACACAAATTTGTAAGCCTGACACAACATGGCCAAGGACTTTCAAAGATTGAAAACCAAATTTACACTTTTTTAAAGATAAGGTCATATTGATTTCATCCATTTTTTGGAAAACTCTATTCAAGTGAATCATATGTTCATCAAAAGTTTTATAAAAAACAATAATATCATCAATATAAACCATGAGCCAACCTTCAATAATTTCTTGATGGAAAGTGTTATCCATGACTTTCTGGAAAACTGAAGGAGCATTTTTAGGGCCAAATGGCATCCTAACATACTTATATATTCCCATATGATTTGCAATAAGCAAAAAATTTTGAGAATTTTTCTCAACTGGAACTTGATGATAACCTTTATTTCCATCCAGACAACTAATAAATTTTGCACCTTGCAAGGTAGCATGTATTGAATTAATTCTGGGTAAAGGATAAATATCATCAACAGTATAAGTATTAAAAGCTCTGTAATCTCCACATAATCTAGCTTTATCTTTTTCATAAGAAATCAAGACTGGGGAGATGACACAATATTTGGGGGTGACATCCACTTTCTCAATGATATTCATTTTCAATAATGTTTCAATATTATCTTCAATATCTTTTCTTTTTGATGGAGAAGCAGGATATGGTTTTTTCTTAAGGGTAGGAGGAATATCACTCATATTACAGGATAAGTTAATTTTCATCTCTTCCTGAACAATTACCAAGACATGAGAACCATGAGAAAAAGCCATAGGGAAAGAGGTAATAGAGGCAACAATAGAATCCTTTTGTTCACTAGTCAACTGATCACCAAAAGAAGCGGTATTTATTTCATGTAATAAATCATCCATTTCAGTTGTTGTTCTACCTTTACACTGGATCAGTGAGTTACAAGATTTCAACAAATTCCCAGAAGTTCTAGGACAGGAAATTTTGAATTTCCTTTTCCCATTCATTCCTAAGGTAAAGCAATTATTTTCTGGGTCCAGTTTCACACCAAACATGGTTAAAATATCATTTCCCATAATAAACCAATTGCTCAAATTATCATTTTTCATGACAACAAACTCACAAATAGCTCTGACAAAACCACCATTATATTTGAAGAATACAGAGGTTTTGTATTTACCAATAGGAAATAAGGTAGAACCATACCCTCTCCATTTTTCAGAAGTTATAGGTAATAATTTACACAAATATTCCTTATCTACTGAAGCCAAAGCTTTTTCAGATACTACACTTCCTCCAGCACCAGAATCAAGAACTACATCAACTTTTTTACCATTAATGATAACAGTTGCCTTTAAAGGGGATATAGGAATAGAATTGTTAGTAATATCTTTGATTATCTCAGCATTTTCTACTGAAGATAAATTCAATACACAATCTTCAGATATATTATTTAAATAATGGACATCATGCTCCAACATTAAAACATCTTTAACAGATTCATTGTCATAGGAGATATTACTTTCACAGTCACTGGAAGAATTATTGACATCAAGTTCAACTTCATCAGTGTCTTCATTTTGTTCAACAAGATGAATTTTCTTGTCACAAACATGACCCTTTTGCCATGGTTTGATACACTTATAACAAGTATTTGTAGCATATTTTTTAGGTGCAACTGGGGCAGAGGGTTTACCAGATTTTTCTGGGAGCTTTGTAGAAGGTTTATTCTGATCATTATAAGATTTACCAAGGTAATTCTTTGGTTCATATCTATGGTCGAGCAGTACTTCATTACAGATATTAATGAAAGAAGAATTTTCCCTTACATGCTCAGTTCTAGCCACAATCAAATCCCTAAGAGAATTTGGTAATTTATACAAGATTTTATCTCTCCAAATATCATAATCCATCTTTGAATCAATTGCTCTAAGGATTTTTGTTATTTTCATCAGAAAAACAATGGGCTTTTCAACAGAGGAGGATACATATCTAGTATTTTCATACACTCTCTGTTGAGCTAACCTGAATTTTGAACCACCAAACTGATTCTCAATCAAGGATTTCCAATCATTCCATGTATAATGATTGTTATCTAAAAGAACAGATTCATACCACATCTAGGCTACATTGGAAAATAAAGAAATTAGCTTAGAAACAATTTCCTCATCAGGTAGTTTATAAGATCTCTTTAAATTATCAATTCTTTGGATAAAATGTTGCCAATCAGAGGAAGAATCACCATCAAAGGTAGGATATTGGTCTAACTTAGGCCAATTTTTCTGACTACTGGGATTGTCCACTTTTTGGTTTGAATTATTCATTATTAATAATTCCTGAAGTTTAGCCAGGTGTTCAGAAATTTCATTATTTACAGAAACAGCTGGTGCATGACCATCACAAGATTTTATGCTAGTAGCAAAAGATTTTACAGACTCATTGTCAGTTTGTTTAATGGTTATAATATGAGGAAGAAAGGATGGACTTTGCTCAGGTTTTTTCCCTTTATTTTTATGTAGCTTATTGACAGCAATCTCATTTAATTCATTATTGATGGTTAAGGTTGAGAAATTTTCCTGAAGGTCAGACACATAGTTTCTTATTCTTGGAATTTCAGACATCTGGTCATTTACTTTTGCAAGAGATAGAACATTTCTGTCCTCAGAAACTGAGTGTTTGGTACTTAGTGCATGGAAATCATTTCTTAGCTTTTTAAACTCATTTTGCAGAGATTTTATTTCATTTTTGAATGAATAATTTTCTTCAATAAGGGGTTTCAATTCACTCAAGGTCTTATGTAGACTGATATTTCTATCTGAGATAGCTCTATGGTCACTTCTTATTTGTTTTTGTTGACTAAGAACAATATTCAAGGTTTCTTTGATTTTTAAATAAGCTGTATCTTGTACAGAAGAACTCACTTTACATTGCAAGTGTAAATTATTTAATCTATCATTTTCATGGATTAACACATCTCTCAAATGTTTGTCTTTCACAACATTAAAATCAAGGGTATCTTTCAATATTTCCTCAGAAGTTTTTTCAATTAAGGTATAGATTTCAGGGGGAACAGAATCATTTTTAATTGCAAGAGAAGGATTAATTAAAGAAGTAGAAGTTAAATGTAAAGGTTCATCAAATGACAATTTGCTAATTACATCAATATGGCTACTAGTTACAGGAAGCTGTCTTTTAACAGGTTTAACTGTTCTTTCACCATGTTCAATAATATTACCTGCAGAAGAAGTTTTATTAGAAAACATACCCAAGTGACTATCAACCAAATTACTTACCATGGCAGAGGAGGAAACTTCCCCTGATACTGGGTTTGGGATTGTGCTTGGGCCTTCTTTCTCCAGCCTTGTTGGTAGGGATGAGGAGGTGGATGGAAATTGGGTGTTCTGGATGGGCCAGGCTGATGATGAGGAGGGTGTTGCACATTCTGTTGGTAGTGACTCATTAGATAATCCCATTTCCATTGCTCTACTTCCATAGTATTTGGATTTTGGATGGTTTAGCTGGGTGGCTGTGAAGGTTGAGCCTGAAACTGAGGCTGATTGGGAGGCAACTGAGGAGGGTCCTGGGCCTGAATCTGGTTCCTGAGTTCTTGAACCTGATCTCACAAGGTGTCTTCTTTTTCTTTGTACGTCATATTTTCTGTCTTCAACTCTTTTATATAACTGGACAGGTTGCTGATTTGTTGTGGCAGAGGAAGCTTTTTTATTTTGAATCCTTTTGGAAGACCTTCTTGAGGTACTAGAGGATTTACTTCCTTCTGTGGTGCTGGGGAAAGGGAGTTTGGTTTGTTTACATTTCCTGTCATTTCCACATTCTGAAGTATGTGAATTCTTTGTGTTAGCATAAGATTTTTTATGTCCAACTTTAGAAGAACTCACAGTATCAGCATCATAGTCAATTTCAATTTCATCCACTTGCATGTTAGCCATTTTTTCAGCTAAATTGTTGGACATAATAGTGGGAAGATTTTAATTTACTTCTTTTTTTTTTTTAAAAAAAATAATAAAAGTTAGTTAATAATTGCTCCAAATAAAAAAAATTTTTTATTAATTAAATTATAAAAAAAAAATTTCAATATAAAGTAATAATTATAAAAAAATTAATTTTTAAAAAATGGATTGCAAGGTTAAATTGGGAATAAACAATCAAGTTAATTCAACCAATTAATTACCAATATTAAATATGGCAATATATTTGGGACTAAGCACAAAGTACTTTTAAGTCAACCAAAATTAACAATAATTAATAATAAAAAAAATTAAATTAATAATTCAATTTGTATTAATAAAAATTTCAATTCTTCTAGGACTAAGAGGATTTAACACTCTATAATGGTCAACTAGGAAAAAAAAATTTAAATAATTGAACACTTACACTCAGTGAATCAGCAATTAAGCCACAATCACTGTTATTGCAGTAAAAATATAGTAATATGAGTGAGAGGTGCAAAGTTGAACTTACTATAGTGATCGAAAAATCACTTCAAAATAATATATGAATTAATATAATATAAACCTAAGAAATCGAACCCAAGTTCAAAACACAGTCACGGCAAAAGTTTTGTTTTTGCTAGGTGGTCCGTGCGTTTGTCCTTCGTCTCCAGGCTCGATCGTTGTCTTCTTTTGGAAAGGCCCTCAGTTGTCGGTCAGTCGTCTAGAAGTAGGTAAGAAAAGGTGGAGAAATGGAGGAGGACAAGAAGGAAAATAAAAGAAATAAAATATAAAAAGATTATTTAATTTATTGAGAGGAATCAACGACGGTTTTCTTGAGAGGTGACAAAATTGAGGTTATTATTAATTAATAATATCATTATGATGTAAGGACTATGTGCAGCAGACACAATGATCACTATCAGACTTAAAGCAACCTTTAAATTGTTATATAGAATTTGAATTAGAATTTTATTACTAATAAAAAGAATATAAACGTAATATAAAAAGTGTATTTAATTTGTTGAGTGTATATTAAGTGATGAGGCTACAGGGGATTATCCAAGGCCCTTTTATAGGCAATGGGTCCTCTGAAGCGCCACTATATTTGTAAATACAATAATTATAATAGAATAAAACAAGTATATAAAAGATTAAGTGAAACATAACAATGTAGAGAAAAATATGAAACAAATAATTAAAAACCCCAATTAAGAATCCAATTTTCCACCATTAATTCCCAAATCAGTAAGTAAAAATAGTGAATAACTAAACAAGCCTGGAACATAGGAGCTATGAGAAAAAGCATTCAAAACAGATGGTACAGTCTGATTTAAGGATTTTTAAGTGAAACAAAAAAAATATTCTGACTCAAAAAATATGTAATTTATTTCAATTCAGTATTAATTAGTTTTTCCTGACACAATTATAGGTCAAAAGAAGCGTCATTATTTATTGTTTAATACTATAAGAAATGATATTTAATATATAAATATAATTAATTAATTTAATTATATTATAAGTAAATTTTACACTTAAAATTATAATATATGTTTTTAATTAATTAAATATAAATTTATAATTATTAAATACATAAAAAATGCGCCATTATTTGTAGAATATATTATAGTATGTTAAATTTAAATGTATATAAAAAATTTAAATAACCAATAAAATTAATATAACACTTGCATGTAATAAAATACTTATAAAATTTTATTATGCAATAAAATATTAATTTATATACATCAAATACAATTCTTACCCCCTCTTTCAGGTCTTATAAGTTACATATCATTTACTGGACTCCTGGAATAGCCTGGCTGACACATTCCTAGTATGAAATATCAAACTGAATCTTTAAAAAAAATAATTAAGCACCCTGTGCAAAATTTGCCCTCCTTGAGTGCCATTTATAGAAAAATATATTTTTGGTACTGAAACTTATTAAATTATAAATTATGCATGCTGTGCATAATTTTCTATTACTATATTAATATTTAAAAGAAATCATACTTTAGCACCTAAACTAATGAAATGATAATTTATGCATAGGTTGCTAAATTTATCATTTGTAGGGTGATAATCATTTTTAGGCACCCAAACTCATAAAATGAAAATTTTTGCAGGGTGTTCATAATTTTTCATTCTTCCACTGAATTATTTTATTTTTACAGAGAGTCAAAATGAAAAAAATTATGCAACCTATGCATAATTTCTCATACCTGAAGTCAAACTTTTTGATTTTTTTTGGGCGCCCAAGTTTATGAAATGCAAATTAAGCATGCATTCATAATTTTCCATTCTTAAGGTTTTATTGAGATAAAATCATTTTTTGGAATCCAAACTCATATAATGAAAAATGATGCACAGTGTGAATAATTTACTATTCCTGGATTCAAAATTTTGATGAAAAAAATATTGAGCCCATAAACTTATAAAATTTAAAATTATGCAAGCAGTGCATATTTTGTCATTCATTGAGTGGGATTTCAAGACCAAAAATTATTGTTGAACATTAATTCATAAAATAAAATATTATGTTATCTAACAAAATTTTATGTTTCTTTTCTAGGTTACACCATTTTTTTGAATGTAACCTTGAAAAATAACATGAAGATATAATTTTAGTATCCCACATCCACACCACTGTTAATCAAACATATGAAGAAATACACAGCACCTGAGATTAACATATATTTTATAATTCAAAGCATGCAGGCCAATTATTCTATAGACCACATGTACAGTTCCAAGATGAAAGGTTTAACACCCTTCCAGCATTTAATTTTCCAAATAAAAATACACAAATTACCTCAAACTTATACATCTAATCAATATAAATATAAAATTATTAGAAAATATTAGAAATTGAAAACAAAAAGTAAATTTTTTATGGCTTTCAAATTTATAAATATTGATAAATTCAAGACAAGAACTAGTGCTTTCAGCAATATGGGACTAGCACCATTAGAAGGAGAAGGTTAAAATATAGTCATCACATTAAAAAAAATCTTTTTGAAAAATCTGAATTTTCAGCAAAAAAATTAATATATTGTTAAGATTTTTTGCAATATTTTTCAGTAAATCCACCCTTATAATAGGGGGTATCAAAGTTGAAAGTTTTTAGTTATTTAAAAGGTATTTACCAACACAAAAAGAAAGCCACAAACTTGACATTAATTCTTAGTAAAAAGAATTTTTTGGGGAACAATATGACATATTTTAAAAAATAATCAAACTTGATTTGGGGATAAAAAAGGTATTTTAAAATAAAAGATTTCTAACTTTGATACCCCCTAATGAGTGTATATTACTAGCCCACAACTGCAGTAACATTTATTCATCTTTTTTAGATAAAAGATTAGTAGAAAGCTACCTTGATACATCACACAAAGAGCAGGAATGTAGTAGCCCAGAAGCACATCAATGTTAATCAAACACATAAAGTAATAAATAACAGCCAACATTGTCATACATCACATACTGAAAAAATGAAAAGCAGGCATGCAGTTTCCCACAAGCTCTACACTAGGCTATCTGAAAGAATTTGATGCAACTGAGGGCCAAGAAATGTTAAGGTGTTAAAAGAATATGCTACATTGGTAGTGATCCTTGAATTTAATGACATAGTTAACAAGTGAATGTCTACTTTCCCTGTATATCATCAATAGACTTGTAAAATCATGCTCATTTGGCCAAAAAGTTAAAATATACATACATATATATATAAGATATAACAACTAACCTAAATCATCAGATGTTATTTGTGGTTTACTATAAAAAGGTTTGTTGGCTACCTCATTTGCTTCTCTGAGAACCCATCCACCATTATATCCTATACTCAGACAACAGGACACTACTCTATGACTTTTCTCTTTTTACTTGTGGGCTTTAGAGTTGACTTTGGACTTTGACAACCAAGGGATGCATTAGACATAGAGCTACTGAACTTTGGATTCTCAGCAACAGATGCATCAGGCGCTTTGGAAGAGAAAAATTCATCAACAACTGATTTTTAATTCAAATCAGGAGGCTTCTGCTGAGGCTGGCTCTGAAGGGGTGGTTTTCAAACTGATAAGTTAGTAGTAGAGGGTTTGGTGGAGCTCAAGATGTTCACAGGTAATTGATGCTGCGGGTTTGGGATTTTCATTGATTTATGCAAGTTTTGGCCAGTGTTTAATGATGGAGAGGAGGCAAAAGTCAAATTGATACAAGTCCCTGGAGCTGTTGCATTAGATAATGCAGGTTAAAGTGTGTCATGTTCTTCATGATAGAAATGCAGATTACAAAAGGCAATCAGTAAACAAATTATTGTTTATTGAAAGTTACAAAGGCTCATTAGTTGTAGCAATTTAAAAAAAAGAAGAAAATGGAATGTATGAACAACTAAAATTACCAGCAATTTTACTTTTTTTCTTATGCAAGTCCGCTCCAGCACATGATTTTTCACCCTGTTAATTTTCCTGACCCCTTTTATTGCCCACAACTGGTGTTGATTGGTTAGAGCCTCTACCCCCCTGTTGGTAAATTATGAGTAGAAAAATGAGAATATTGCCGCAAAATTGGTTAATGAATTTACTGAAATCACCAGCGTAGGAACCCTCATTTACTACTGGCACAGTAAACTGAATTTTTGACAATTTCACACTACGCAATATAGGGGGTGGACTTGCTAGCAAGTCCCCAACCTGAACTCAGACTGAACTCAGATGGAACTCAGACTGAACTCATATTGAACTCATACTGAACTCTACTTGAATACCCACCTAAAACTGTTCTGCTGAGTGGTGTTCATCCCTGATTGTATGGTTCCTTTGTCAATAGCTCAATGTTTGTTCAATCTGTGGTGAATTTGAGTCCAAGGTTGCAGACTTGCTAACAAGTCTGCCCCCCATATTGCACGGTGTCATTCCTAACACATTCTGTAAACAACTGTGTGTTTGCTTTGTGTGTGAAATGGGGCTTTGCAACATGTCACGTTGTGGTCTTCCAACATTGGAAGAGCCCTTTGTTGGTTTATTTTGTGTTTTTTTGATAGGCCTTAAATGGCATTGTTTAATAATTAGGTGTTTTTCTGGAATTACACAGCAAATATCGGGACTACAGTAATGTGGATATTACCATTGGATAGCCCCAGTTTTTCTCTATATTTTATGTCCAGATGACATTTATTATAGTCTAAGTATTTACGGGATAATTTCTCATTTTTCATTTAAAAAGATTGCTGTTGAATTTTGTTTTTTGTGTTTTACCGGCTAACCTTAGGTCTTAGGGTTAAGTGCTTAGCACCTTTGGAATGAGCTGAATTTTATCTACATATCATGTCAAAATGTTTTTATAACATAATTATGTGTTTTAAAGGTTTTAGTAGTTGTAGTTGATTTTTCTAAGTATTTTAAGTATTTTTGGTGGTTTTTGGTGCTTTTCTGGCTTCAGGGTGGTCAGGCCGCTTCAGACAGGCCTCTTAACGTCAGGCGGACTGCCTGCCTCAGTGCTAGAGGGCTGGGAAGCGTTTCTAGGGAGCTTTCATGCAATTTGGAAGCCAAGGACGCCAAATTTGTTGGTGTGAATGGGCTCTTAGTTAGTAGTCTGTGTGTATATAGTGAATAAGACAGTTTGGGGCAACTTCATTTATCATACAACCATCCAGAGGTGATATTCCTGTTCCTCACTCAGTTTTCACTGTTTTATGGCCACAATTGGCTGTTTTTGTTGCAAATTGAGCTCTTCATTTAACTTAACTTAGCAACTGTTTTCTCTGGAATAGTCTTGGAAGCTATATCTAGTATTATTGCTGTCTCTGGTGTGGATTTGTAACCTACATCAAATATCATTGCTTTCTCAGGTGAAGAAATTGGTCTACATTTCAGTTCTTTGGTTTGGTAGTCTTTCTGGAGACTACTTTCTTGACTGATCAGGTATTCAAGTGTGTTTTAGAAGGGGCTTTTGGTAAACAGAAACCAATTTACTGTAGCAGGTAAATCTCACTCTATTTTTCTAAAGGTACAGTGTATTTTCTCTATGGTTTTTCTCCAACTCCCATGGTCAAGGCCTATAGCTAGTACTATAGGATTGTCTACATTTCTGGCACCCAAAGTGGGGTAAAATCTGCTAGTTCTTCAGAATCTTTGTTGTCTTTTTTTGGCCCTTTTTTGTTTGGTGATTTTGGACTGGAAGAATGGCTTCTGGCTCTTCTATTCCTGTGGTGACTGTCAGTGGGGGGGAAGGTCCTCCTGCTGTGATGGTTAGGGAATGTGTAAGGATTGAAAATTGGGATGGTACCAAGTTAAATGGTGAAGATGTTGGTTTCTGGAGAAGTATGAAACTGCTGCTGGTGTGGATTGTGCTTCTTACCTGGATATGGTGAAGCAAATTATCTTCATTGGTGATAGGGCAGTGGAGAAGGAGGTTGTGGCCATGCCTGGCTACAAAAAGAGGTACCCTAAGTTACTGTGTAGGGAGATGGTAGATAGATGGGGTGTCAGGTTCACTTTGGTGGATCTGAAAAAGGTTGTGAGTGAATGGCAGTCTTTTGGTGGTGTTGGTAAATTTCACAGTTACAGTAAGTTTCTGCTACAGTTTGATCCTGTGGTGGAATACTTGGTGGAAGTGGAGGAGCTGGCACATGAAAATGCTTCCAAGGATGTTTTTTGGTCTGCCCTGGTTAGAGTTGTCAGGATGGATGTGTTGAAGGAGCTTTCAAGGAAGGACTTGATGAAGACTCTTTCTCATTGGGACCAGATTTTGCCTGCCTTGGACAAGGTGAAGGAGGCGGTGGAGTCCTGTTTGAAGTTATTGGCTGTGGACACCTATCAAGAGGGGTGTGTGAAGTTGGTCAGCAAAGTCAGTGAGGCTTTGGCTGAAGAGGAGAGTAGAGTAAAGAAGGAGGAGAAGAATATGGTGAAGGTTCCCAAACACACTACAATAAATGTTTGTCTTGTCTTGGGGTGCAAGAATGGTGCAACAATATGCAACTATTGTGTAACAATTTTTTTGTCACTTAAAGGTCTTAGGTGTGTCTTAAGTGCAAAAAAAATTGTTTCATAATTGCTGCGCCCAATAGCAAAACAAAATAGTGTTGTAGTGACAGGAGAGGGACCCAGTGGTGGAGAAGTTGGCTGATCTGACAAAACAGCTACACATTTTTGTTCAGGAGGCTAAGAAGGCCAATAAGGCACCTTCTCAGCCCAGAGATTTTGACAAGTGGGCTGGTTGCAGTGATCCTTGGGTCTTCTCTTATTTCAGTAGGAGGGGGAACAAGTCCAATGATTGTTGGGCTCTGAAAAAAGATTTTTCAGAAAGAAAGTTGGAGTTTGATGGCAGGGTGTTCAAGTTCCCTGAAGGTTCATTTGTGAATCCCAGTGATGGGCAGGGTCCTGTTGATTTGGTCAGGAGAAGGGCTGGTCTCAATAATAGGAGGCCAAGGTTTGAGGTGATTCCTGACCTGGGGAAGTCCTCTGGTAAGGAAAATGATGTTGTCAAGGGAAAAGGGAAGGAGGTTAATAAAGTCTCTTTTTCTACTTCCTTTGGTGGGTTGGAATTATATTCTTGTGGTGGACAGTCAAGTGGTGAATGATTGCCTGGTGTCTATGATGTAGAAGCAGGAAAGGTGGGAAGGCCTAAGAGCAGATCTCAGGCTCAACCAAAGCCTAAGGCTTCTATGGTGGATCCTAATATGAGTGCAGCTAGGAGAAAGTACAGCAAAGAAGATTGGTACAAGATGCAGAAGGGGATTGCTAATAAGAACCCCCCTAGCTTTGCTGCATTAGACATGAATGGCAAGCCAATGCCAATGGAAGTTAATTCTGACTCTGAGGAGGATTTCCCTTTGGCTTCATTGCCAAGGCTTGCCGGATTTAGAGGTTCTGGTGATGGATCTGGTTTGATTCCTGTTGATGGAAAATCTGTTGGTGGTTGTGGTCCTCAAGAAAATTATAGGACCAAGGTATTAAAGCCAAGGGCTCACTTTGAGAGGCCAGTATTTTCTTGCCAATCTAATGTTATGGACTCTGTTCTGGAAAGGATGAATCAGATTCAGGTTTCCCATTCTTATGCGGAACTGTATGCTATCAGTCCTGGGTTGGCTAATAGACAAAAGAAGTTGTTGACCAGAATAAGGGTGTCTTATGGGGAGGTAGAATACATATGTGATTCTGCTGAAAAATTAGGTGAGGGGTTGGAAACTCATAAGAGATTAAACTAACAAGTTATGTTAATTTTTGTTTTTCTAAGAGGACTCACAGTAGGCTTTGACACAGTTGTGACGGATAGAGGGCTCTAACTGGAAGTTAGGCGGACTATGGCTGAACAGGCAACTGGCATAAGCAAAACTGGTATTGGTGGGAATTTAAGAGGTATAGGTGGCCATGTCTCTGAGTTGATGGTAACCTCCAAATTTGTGAAGTTGGATGTTGGTGGAGCCTGTGAAAAGGTTCATTTTTACATTTCTAAAGGTAATGCAAAATCTGTTTTAGGTGGGCCATTCTTGAAGGATTTTCAAGCAAGAATTGGTTACCAATTTGACATGGGAATCAGTTTGGAGTTGACTGGTGAAGATGAAATGAGACTTCACATGTGGTTGTTATCCCCTGGAGATGATGGTTGGGAGGCCTGGCCTGGTTTGTTTTCCATGTGTCAATGCATGGATTGTTGCAGGAGAAGAAAGGAAGTGGGTGCTGCCTCTGGTTTTTTGGAGTAGGGCTCAGGCTCTATTGAGAGTCAGTCTTTTTTAGAGTAATAAGGGCTTATCACCCAAGTGCTACAACCTCTCCCCAAGATGAGGAAGTCCCAGTTTGTAGTAGGTCAGCTCCCTTGGAGATATACCAAGTGGATTTTCAACTTTCTCTTTTTAATGTTTGTCTTCTCTGCAAGTATTCTTCAATTTTTTTATTGATTCTCTGTTATCTATCAAGATTTTCAATTAATTTTAATTCAAGCTCAAAAAGGAAGATGGGTTATATATCTTTATTAAAAGATATGCAGAAAAGTTGTGGAGTGGTGAGATTGGGGTCTAAAAGTAAGTCCTTCCAATTGTGCACCACTAGGGTTTCTTCTACACCTTTCAAAAACATTACCTTGGCCATGCATGTGAGAAATGGGGAAACCCTATTTTTTTGTTCCAGGTCTGGTGGAGAGATGTCTTGAAGATCCCTCAAGTCGAGAGTGGAGCCCCAAAGTACAAGAAGATGGCGCAAAAGATTAGGCCTGTCAATGAGCCTATTCCTGTAGGTTTGAATCCTCCATTGAAGAGACTTCTGTTGTCAAGAGATCTGTACTGTACACCTTTAATAAAGAATCCTCATGATTTTGAGTAAACTGCTAGGGTGATGATGGAAAGGTTGAAGGTTGTTAATTTTGGTCCTGATAGTTGGTTGTCTGATCAGGAGAAGAAGTTGTTGTTACACGTTATTGTGCTGAGGGAGAAGGCAGTGGAATTTGTTGAAGAGGAAAGGGGTAAATTGAAACACTCTTATGGGGAACCTTACTTGATTCCTGTGGTTTTTCATGAACCTTTGCAAATCAAACCTATTCAAATTCCTGTTACTACTCAGGATAAATTTGTGGAGATTGTCAGGGAGATATTCAGGACTGGATTGTATGAACAATCAACTTCTAGTTACTCAAGTCTGGTTTTCTGTGTTAAAAAGCAGAATGGAAATCTCAGGGTGGTACATGATCTTAGAGCCCTGAATAGAGTTACTATCAAGGATGTGGGGATTCCACAAAGTGCGGAGGACTTTGTGGAATCTTTTGCTGGAAGTGTGTGTTATGGTTTTGGTGATATTATGGGTGGTTATGATGAAAGGTAACTTCAAACTGATTCACAGCTACTCACAACATTTGAGACTCCTGTGGGAAGATTTTAGCTCACTAGGTTTCCTCAAGGAGAAACTAATTCAGTTGTGGTATATCAATCACAAATGGCTTAGATTTTACAGGATGAGGTTCCTACTTATGCTGGTATTTTTATTGATGATTGTGTGGTCTTCCAACATTGGAAGAGCCCTTTGTTGGTTTATTTGATGTTGTTTTGGTATGCCTTCAATGGAATTGTTTAAATTATTAGGTGTTTTTCTGAATTTACACAGCAACAATTGGGAATATAGGGAAGTGGGTATAACCATTGGATAGGCCCAGTTTTTCTCTATATTTTATGAGTTGAGGACATTTTCATAGTCTAAGTGTTTGGGGAATAATTTCTCATTTTTTCATTTTAAAAGATTGCTGTTGAATTTTCTTTTTTGTGTTTTATGGGCTAATCTTAAGTCTTAAGGTTAAGTGCTTAGTATTGTTGAAAAAAGCTGAATTTTCTCTACATTTCATGTCACAATTTTGTTATAGCGTAAGTATGTTTTTTAAGGGTTTTAGTAGTTGTAGATGATTTTTCTAAGTAGTTTGGGTGATTTGGTGGTTTTCTGGCTTCATGGTGGTCAGGCTGCCCGCCTCAGTGCTAGAGGGCTGGGAAGCATTTATAGGGAGGTTTTATGCAATTCATCAGTCAGGAACACCCAATTTGTGGGTGTGCATGGGCTCTTATTTAGTAGTCTGTGTGTATATAGTGAAGAAGACAGTTTGGGGCAACTTCATTTATCATACAACCATCCAGAGGTGATATTCCTGTTCCTCACTCAGTTTTCACTGTTTTATGGCCACAATTAGCTGTTTTTGTTGCAAGTGAGTTCTTCATTTAACTTAACTTAGCACTGTTTTCTCTGGTGTAGTCTTGCAAGCTATATCTAGTATTATTGCTGTCTCTGGTGTGGATTTGCAACCTAAATCAAGTGTCTTCGCTTTCTCTGGTGTGGACATTGGTCTACATTTCAGTTCTTTGGTTTGGTAGTCTGTCTGGGGACTACTTTCTTGGCTCATCAAGCAGTCAAGTGTGTTGAAAAAGGGGCTTTAGAAAACAGGAACCAACTTACTTTAGCAAGTAAATCTCTCTCTATTT
This sequence comes from Hemileia vastatrix, assembly GCA_030280995.1. Taxonomy (NCBI): domain Eukaryota; kingdom Fungi; phylum Basidiomycota; class Pucciniomycetes; order Pucciniales; family Zaghouaniaceae; genus Hemileia; species Hemileia vastatrix. Next base: position 27,053,278 of record JASXTE010000013.1, read on the forward strand.
TTCTAAAGAGACAGGTGAATTTCTCTCTGGTTTTTCTCCAACTCCCTTGGTTAAGGCCTATAGCTAGTACTATAAGATTGTCTACAAAAGTGGAATTAAAGGACCCTCCACTGATTATGGATGTGAGGTGCTTAAGGAGAACCCAGGTATAAGGAGATTTGTTTGGGAATATGAAATTACTCTACAGAGAGTATTTTTTAGAGTTGAAGAAGCTGGTTTGGCCATTTCTGGGTCAAAGTTTTGTTGTTTTGTTCCTGCTCTGGAAATTCTTGGTTATGTGGTGTTTAAAGAAGGGAGGATTATGGCAAAGAAGAAGGTTAATAAAATTCAGTCATGGCCAAGGCCTAAAAATACTACTGAAGTCAGAGGATTTTTGGGAGTTTGTGTGTATGTCAGGATTTTTATTATAGATTTTTCTTTATTGGCTTCATGTTTAAGAAGGCTGAACAGGAAAGATGTTAAGTTTGAATGGACTGAAGAGTGTGAAGAGGCTTATCAGAAGTTGAAGAAGGTGGTGGGTGAAGATATTATTCCTCACAAGTTGGATTATGGAAGGGAAGCTGGAAAAATTTATCTGGAGGTGTACTCAAGTTATATTGCTTCTGGTGCTGTTTTGTCTCAGGATGATAAGTCTGGGAAGGTCAGGCCAGTAAGTTATGAGTCTGTGTTGTTTAATGAGGTGGAATCTAGGTATTCACAGCCAAATTTGGAATTGTGTGGTGTGGCATAATTTTGAAGAAGCTACATAATGTTTTGTGGGGACAGCATTTTTAGCTGCAGGTGGATGCTAAATCTCTGGTTCAAATGATTAACACACCTAGTCTTCCAAATGCTCCAATGACTAGGTGGGTGGCATTTATTCAGCATAGCTCTTTTGACCTGGTGCACAAGCCAGGTAAAATTTTTACAATGCCAGATGGATTATCAAGAAGATCGCCCACAGATGAAAATTCTGATTCTGAAGAGTTTGAAGAAGATGTCCCAGTGGTTAGGGCCAGAACAAAGGGTGCTGAAGTTTTTACTCTCCTCCCCCATGAGGCTAAACTGGAAGAATTGTCTCTCCTCCCCCATGAGGCTAAACTGGAAGAATTTTCTCTCCTAACCCATGAGGCTAAACTGGAAGAATTTTCTCTCCTCCCCCATGAAGCTAAAGTGAAATAATTTTCTCTCCTCCCCTGAGAGGTTAAACTGGATGGTTCTGATCTTCATTCTGGTGATCAGGATGTTTTTGTTGATGAAGATGGGGCTGTTGTTTGGGATGGCTCAAATTTGGAAAATGATGTTTTTTTAGTGAACTGGATTCTAATAAAATTCAGTGGAGGAAAAAGGATGTACCAAAGTTTAGGGATTGGTGTCCTAATTGGGCCGGTCATGTTGCTCATGTGCACACTGGTGAATTTGATTATAGGGCTGTACCCTAGGATGTTGTTTTGTTGGATTTTTAAGATGAGACCTTGGGTCAGACTAGGGTTTTTTTTATTTTGGTTGAATATCTGTTAACCTTGGAGAGGCCAGATATTTGTGATGAAGATACTTGGGTGGCTATCAAGAAGAGGAGTCCTGGATTCTATGTGTCAGAAAGGTAGTTGATGAGGAGGAAACATACAAATCCTCAAGTTGTGGTGACTCAGAAGAAGGGTCAAGAGTTGGTGTTTAAGTCTTTGCATGAAGACCTTGGTCATAGAGGCTTTAGAGAGACATATAGAAGAGTGGCAGACAGATTTTTGTGGCCAGGTATGAAGTTGGCTGTGCAGGGTTGGGTTCAATCTTGTGAAGAATTTCAAAGAAGAAGTCACTTGAAACCTAAAGAGGTTGGCCGTGCTACTTGTGAATCAACTGTGTTTGGAAGATTCATTTTGGCTGCTGTGCATTTTTAAGACGGCAGGGATAAATATTTGATTGTTGCCAGGGATGATTTATTTGATTGGGTGTAGGCAGTGCCTCTGGTTGATTTGACTGCCAAAAATGTGGCAAAGTTTTTGAAGAAGGAATGAATTTTTAGATATGGGTTAATGAAGTTCGTGACTGTTGATGGTGGGCCAAATTTTGGGGCTGAATTCAAAGAAGGTGTGGCAATTATAGATTCAAAATTTAGAGTGGCTACACCTTATTATCATGAAGCTGAAGGCATGGTTGAATCAGGCCATCAAGTAATCAAGGATGCTTTGGTGAAGATGTGTGGAGATAGTGCCGAAAAGTGGAGGCATTATTTACACTTGGTGTTTTTTGCTGATAGGGTAACTGTAAAGAGGATAACTGGCTATTCTCCTTATGAATTAATGTTTGGTCAGAATGCTGTTCTACCAGTGTATTTGGAAGCTGTCTCTTATCTGGGAATTTACTGGGATGATGTGTGCTCAACAGAAGATTTTCTATGTGCCAGGATACAACAGTTGGTATGTAGAGAGGAATGTAAAGAGAAGGCATACTCTAGAATGATTAAAATAAGGAATCAATCATTCAGACACTGGGACAAGAATTTCGCTCATCGACTCAGGAATCCCATGAAACCTGGTTGTTTTGTTTTGGTGTCTAATAGAAGTTTGGAGAGTCAGTGTGGAAAAATGTCTGCTGACAAATGGAATGGACCTTACAGAGTCAGATCTCAGGTTTCTGGAGGTTCTTATGTTTTTGAAGAGTTGGATGGTTCAGTCATAAAGAAGAGAGTGGCTGCTGACCAGGTGAAGAGATTTTGCACTAGAGGCACCAGAAGTGAAGAAGATTGACTCTGCAATGAGGATAAACTATGGACCATTCTTTAAATTTGGATTTTTTTGTGGTGATGCTGTGTATATGTTTTGTTGGAAACTTTTTTTGTTAGAAGGTACCCATGGACTGGGCTTCTAGATTTGGTCTTGGCAAGTGTGTGGGTAACTGATGGGCTGGCTTCTCTATCAACAGTTACCCCAGATTGTCCGTTTCCAACCCCTTCCCTTAATTTAGTTCAACCCTATTATTGGTTTTTCTTCGCAAGTTTTAGTCAACTATGACTTTAAATGGGAAATTCTTTTAGTTTTCAAGTGCTGGACTGTTCACGCTGTAGACAATCCTATAGTTCTAGCTATAGGCCTTGACCAAGGGAGTTGGAGAAAAACCAGAGAGAAAATCCCCTGTCCCTTTAGAAAATAGAGTGAGATTTACTTGCTAAAGTAAGTTGGTTCCTGGTTTGCTAAACCCCTTTTTCAACACACTTGACTGCTTGATGAGCCAAGAAAGTAGTCCCTAGACAGACTACCAAACCAAAAAACTGAAATGTAGACCAATGTCACACCAGAGAAAGCAATGATACTTGATGTAGGCTGAAAATACACAGCAGAGACAGCAATAATACTTGATATAGCTTGCAAGACTATACCAGAGAACCCGTTGCCAAAGTTGAGTTAAATGAAGAACAAACCTTGCAACAAACACAGCCAATTGTACCCAAAAACAGTGAAAACTGAGTGAGGAACAAGGATATCACCTTCGGATGGTTGTATGATAATTTAAGGTTCCCCAAACTGTCTTATTCACTATGTACATACAGACCACTATCTAAGAGCCCATGCACACCAACGAATTTGGTGCCTTTACCAGCCAAATTGAATAAAAACCCTCCAGAAGCGCTCCCCAACCTTCTAAAACAGAGGCGGGCGGGCCCCCTATCGTTGGAGGTGCCGCCTGAAGCGGCCCAGCCTCCCTGAAGCCAGAAAACCAATAAAAACACCTAATCTACTTAGAAAAATTAGCTACAACAACTAAAACCTTTAAAACACGGAATTTCACTATAACAACATTGAGACATGAAATATAGAGCTAAATTAGCCCTATCCAATGGTAGTAAGTACTTAACCCTAAGACTTAAGGTTAGCCTGTAAAACACAAAAAACAAAATTAAACAGCTATCTTTTGTAACTGAAGAATGAGGAATTGACCCCTTAAAACTTAGAATATGAGAAATATTATCACGACATGAAATATATAGAAAAACTGGGGCTATCCAATGATAGTACCCACACACCCACAGACCCAATATCCATGGAATAAAACTAGAAAAATACCCAAGTCTTCAACAGATGTCAATTAAGACATGCACAAACAGCACCAAAACACACAACAAAGGCCCCTTCAAATGTTGGAAGACCACAATGCTTATTGGTTTGGTTTATTGTGTTGGACAATGTGATTTTGTTAGAAGGTACTCAGGGGGGGCTTCAAGATTTCATTTTGGAAAGTGTGGGGATAACTGATGAGCTGGCTGCTCTGTAGAACAGTTACCCCATAATGTTTGTTTCAAGTATTTTTTTTGTCCTAGTTGAATTTTAGTTCTTGTTTTTGTTATTCAGGTTTCTAGTCCACTATGACTTTCAACTGGCTTTGTACTGGCTTCTTTGTTTGCTGGGAGTGGTGGTGGATCACTGGTGGTCTCCTATCATTTTTACTTATTGGAGGGACTCAACCCAGTGATCATTTATTTGGACTGAACTTCTAGGGAGCCCAACTTTTCCCCCTTCTTTTTTCTGATTTTTGTGTTTATGGTTGTGTTAAATAGTAGTTTTAGATTATCTTCTTTTTTCTCTCTTTTTTTCTTTTAATTTTTTATGGGGATTATTGGGATATAAAGAGGGAAAAATTGCAAAATTATGTTGGTACCACATCAGGGTCACCTGGATGTGGGAAAGCATTGGTGGGGGAAGGCTCATCAATTGGCCAGGCAATGCTATTTTTGTTTTTAATTATTTTCATTTTTTTCTTCTGTTTCATTTTTTATTTTTTTCATTAATTTCTAATTATTTTATCTTAAATAATTTAAAGTTTTTCACCACAGAAAAAATGGGGGGGTATTGCTAGCGATACCCCTTGCTTGAACTCAGTTGAGCCACAAATCTATGCCTGAATTGTGAACACATCATCACCATTTAGTAAATTTTTTGGCCTTACATTTAGTCAGAGATTTGTCACAAATTGAGCTCAAGATGAACCTACATTGATCACTGTTTGATCTTGAAAAATACTAATTTGATCATTAGTTGAACTCCCTTTGATCTTACTTTGATCTAACATAAGCTTTTGCATATCCAATATGTCAACTATTCACTTTCAAAAAGATTTGTAATGAATTTCACATGGAATATTAGAACCAAAACCAGTAATTTTGAGTAAATGGCTCATCAAAATGATTAATCTACAATAAAATACCATCAAAATTCAATCTGATTACTGAAAACTATTGGTAAAATGACTAATAGATATTTAAATTGGAAAATAATATTCCATTTCTCAATTTCAAATTCATAATATAAATCCTCATTTCAAATGTGAATTTTGTAGATTCCTTGCCTTCCTATATTATGAGTAATATTTGAGATATTCTACACCTTTGTAAATATGGTGTTGTGCTGCTAGAAATTATCTCTGTTTTAATTCAACTTTATTGAAGCTTGATTCCAGAATGATACATATTTTATAACTATTTTGAGAAAAAAGTCACTAGTAATGAATTTAGCCTTTTATCTGTCCTTTATTAAACCTCACTTAATCCTACTTAAATCCAAATTAACCCACAAAAACCTTATTCGAGATATTTTTTAGCCAAGGATGATTCAAGATTGGAGCAAAATATTATTTTACATATCCAATATGCCTATTGATTAAATTTCTTTAAGCTTACTTAAAAATTACATTAACATTAACTTTCACAGGAAATATTAAACACAAATCTTGAAAATATAGTATTTAAAATGAAAATAAATATAATAGGGGGTGTCAGTTCTGGCAAATCCGCACTTAAATTAAGTGCGGATTTCAAACCAAATCAGCACTTAAAATTTGCAAAAAAGTCACTTATTTCAAAAAAGGGTGTCAGTTATGACCTCAAATCAGCACTTTTTTCCCCTTTTTTTTCACAACCACATTTTGGCCACAAAATATCCCTTCCTTTCTTACCCCATCCCTGTAACATGTGACACACTGACCTTCCTCGCTACCTACCCATCAATCCTTGGCACACACCCCTTTCTGACATTTTCAATATTTTGACCAGGCATGTTTACATTCTTTTTTACTTATTTCTTCTACTTTTTAATCTTTTTTCTTGTTATGTGGCAGTTTCATAATGCCTCCCAGACATTCCAAATCTCAAAAGGTAACTCAAAAATCTGCTTCGTCACAAAAGTCTCCTCGTAAAGCAAGCCCTACACCTGAAAAATCAAAGGCAGGTTCAGGTCAGCTTAAAAAGGATGATTATCTCATCATAATCAACTTCCTTAAAATAAAATCAAATTTTGAAGCATGTTTTGGATGTGAAAAGTCCACTCGTATTGGACGTCCACCTTCTTCAAAGGTTAATGGCTACTTGTTGATGGCCAATGAAGTAAGGAAGAAAACAAGGGGGAGAATCGATATCAATCCTAAACAAATGAAGGAGAGATTTAAGAGTTACCATTCAAAATATAAAAAGACTCATCATGCTGTAAATGAAACTGGCTTTGGTATTGACGATGATGATTTGGAGATTGGAATTACTACTGTTTCCGAAAAGCTCAATGTCATGTGTCCTTTCTATGAGGAAATGGATAATCTTTTTGGCACCCGAGTTGATGTAAACCCTTGGTTTCTACACGATACTACTAAGCATATACCTTCTGGATCCAAAACTTCCTATAATCCTCCCAACACACCTTTACTTGAAGAAGATCAATCCCCTCCACCTTCTAACCATAGTTCAGCTGAAGATGATCCCAACTATCAAGCAGAACAATTATATCGCAGAAGATCTGAATCCTCAGAGGCCCAAAATTTAAATGTATGTTTACTTTTTGTTTTTTCTTCAATTCTTCTCTGAATTTCTCTTTCTTTCTAGTCTCCTCCTACTCAAACTCAATCTCCATTAAATTATCTCAATTCTGGAAATGTGAATACCTCTTTAGAAGCTGCTTTAGAAGAACTTCCTGAAGCCTCTTGTTCAAACTCCAAACTAAAGCATCGAGCCTCAACTTCAATGAACTTGAACCATCTATTAAAACGTGGTAATACTTCAACAAGCTCATTTGGCTCCCTTGAGGATTATTTTGAAAAAAAAGATATAAGTAAGTTTTGTTTACTATATATCTTAATCATTAACTCATTTATTTATTTATTTCAATTTAATTTTCTCAGCGAAATCAACTATTGCAAATAATGCCCTTGACTTTGAGAAGATGAAGTTTGATCATATGCTAAGGAAAGATCAGCAAGCCTTAGATTTGGAAGAAAAAAAATTTGAGGTAGAGCAGATGGAAAGAGTAAATGACCGTCAATTTCAAAGAGAAATGGCTACTTGTGAATTGGAAAAACAAGAGAGTTTTAAAAAAAAGATTTCATTATGGAATGTGTTAAAAATGGCCAATCTTATGAGGACATTAAAAAATTACTTGACCTTTTCAATTGATAATTTGTTTTTCTAGTTAATTTAATTTTGTTTGATTTCTTTTTGGTAATATTTTCTTATATGCTGACTTATAAAAGGAAAAGAATATAGTACATTATTTTTGACAAAAATTTGAATGTATAATAAAAATTTTCTATCTTTACTTTCTAGTCAATAAGTTTGCTTATCTAAATTTTTCTAAGTCATCAATTTCACATGTCAGATTCAAAAAATTGGCAATGCCCTCCCCTGCATTTTATTGAAACAAGGGGTGGGTACCACCAAATTTTTCTAAGTCATCAATTTCACATGTCAGATTTAAAAAATTGGCAATACCCTCCCCTGCATTTTATTGAAGTAAAGGGTGAAAGTCATAAAAATTTAATATAATTACATAAATTAATTAATATATAAATAAGATATGTCAAGTATACTACTTTTAAAGTAATGACAATTCCTTAAGCCAAAATGCTGATCAAGTCTAGAAACTAGGTTTGGGACTAAGGCTGGAGAGAGGGGTGAGGAAGGGTGTATGGGGTAGCCAAAAGGTTGGGAAAGAGTTTGAAGGGAAGATTAAGGGTTCCGAGGCATTTTAAATGAAGAAAAGGGTCTGGGAGAGGTTGAGAGGGGTGAAATGGGGATCAAAAGAGGATGGCATACAATGGGGCTGGGAGGATAGCGAAAGGCATGGGAAGGGAAGACAAGCATGTGTTGATAGAATTGAAAGGGATGGAGATTGGTGCAAACAGAGTGTGAAAATAGGAGGATGAACTCTGTTCTTTGGGCGAAGAACAGAGTTCACTTCCATAAAATATTAGCTGAAACATAGTTTTCAATTCTGTAAAAACAGTTGTAAGTAATAGAAAAAGTCACTGATTTTTTTTATATGTAATCTGAAATTTTTTAATAAAATTATTGTATTTAAGAATTGCAATATTGTCAATCAATTTTTATTGATCAAATTAATTTAATAAAGTATTATTTTAATAAGCTGTTTCAAAAAATACTTTGCATTGAGTAGACTCATGGAATGATTTTTTCTGGCTTCCATTCAGTTATCCTCACACTTTCACTATGTTTTCAATATAGATCCATTGTTATTTGTGTGATACTTCAAGTGAAAGTTCAGTATTACTTCAGTCTGAGTTCCATCTGATTTCCATCTGACTTCAAGTTGTGGACTTGCTAGCAAGTCCTCCCCCTATATTGCGTGGTGTTTGCTGAAAATATGCGATTTCATGTTGAGTTGATGAAAGAAAACACAGAGAGAGAAAAAATAAGACTTTAACAGCAAATTCAAAAACCAAAAAAATATGCAAAAAAATTTTCCATTCTCAGTGAATAATACATGCAAATTGATAATTTGAAGAGAAAGAGAAAAAAATTAAAATTGCGTTGAAAAATGTTGGAGTGTTATTGGAAGGATTTTCGCCCTTATACTAGTTGATTGAGAAATAGAAGTGTTGGATATAGTCGGAGGTGAATCAACTTGTTCATCTTCATACAGCTCTAACCATTGATCTTTGAGGTCAGCAAGTAGGTTATGAAGTATAGTGCAACACAGAATCCAGTTGATCACGGCCTCCATTTCAGATTTATTTCTAAGAGGACTTCTAAATTCCCTTAAACTAGAAAAACGGCCTTTCAAGATTCCAATAGAATGTTCAATACGGACTCTTGACTTTGCCAAATGATTGTTGAATTTGGCATTTTGACTGTCTTCTGAAGCTGCTCCCCGAAAAGCAGGAAGTACATACTTTCCATTCACATAAGCAGAATCTGCAAGAAGATACTGATTTTCATCAATGAATTTTTCAGCTTCATTTGAAATATGCATTCTTTGGAAGACGTAGGAGTCATGACATGAGTCAGGATAGCCAGCGAAGAATGATATAAATTTTTTGTTTACGTCACATATAAGCTGAACGTTAATTGAATATCTATAAAGAAGATATATTTGTTTGTGTTAGTTTCAAGGAGGATGAAAGGAGTTAAAAATAATCTACCTCTTTTTACGGTCAAAGTAATTGTTTCCACCTTGAGCAGGTTTCTGGCTCAAAGGAATAGTAGTACCATCAACAAAACCAATACATCCTGGAAAGCCCTCTGCTTGCATAACCTGAGATGATTCAAGTCGCTCTTCTTTTGTTGGCCAGGTGAGAAGTTGAGATTCCAAGGAGTTGATGGCAGTGATACATCGTTTGGTATAAGTGTTAACTGAACCATACCCTAAATCAAAGACATTTTCTAAACATTTCAAAGCGGATCCATTACCATTTGAACCCAAACGACATAGTGTGATGGCCAATTGAATTGAAGGATGTCGTTGTTCTTTTTGAGAATTATTGTGAAATATGGGATGATCCTGAATAAGCTCAAGCAATTTAAGGAAACATTCCTGAGAAGTCCTGAACAGCTGTCTAAAACTGGGTGTAGATAGGTTAAGAAGTGTTTGGATGGTGTACTTGGGGGTATGAAGTACTTGAGGCTTTCTGGGAAGAAGGTAACGTTTCCTGGCCATTTTTGATAAAACGACAAAATCTTCTTCTAGATCAGAATCGGAATCAGAGTCCAAGAGCAGTTCAAGCGCCATGAAAGTCATTGCTTTATGTAATTTATCATGATTTGAAAGTGAGGAAGGCATGACTCTTATATGATATGATATTAAGATGTAAGTGATGTACGATGTTTTGAGTTATGAAGTGTTATGCTGCGGAGTGCTGCGTATGAATGGGATGATGCTGACAAATCAGTGAAATGGGACTTGATGGTGAAATCAGCACTTTTGGTTGAGAAAGTGCGGATTTGAGTGAAATAAGTGACTTATTTCATTTAGAAATCCACCAGTATTGGGGCTAGTGTGTTTTGGAAATCCGCACTTATTTAAGTGCGGATTTGGTCAAATTTAAGTGCGGATTTGTAAGTGCGGATTTGCCAGAACTGACACCCCCTAATATAATATGCTTAAAAAAATTTTTTTTCTGGATTAATTGAAACAAAAAGTTGTTCATTTGTGAAAATAGAAAAAATACTATCCATCCTGAATTTAGAATTCATTTTTAAAAATTTAATGCCCCCTCACTTTCAAGTTTATCATGTATTTCAAAAATTATATTTTTAATAATTTTGTGAATAGTACACCTGAGATATAAACTTGGGGATATCAAAAACTAAAACATCAGCAAATTGAAATGTTTTTATTGTTATGAATGGAAATTATGATTGAAAAACACCATTGGAGCAATTTCGATTTTGAATAATAGGAATACTTTCTCATGTAAGTTTCAATAAAAATAATTTTTATTCTTACATAAGTTGCAGTGGATACATTTGAGCTCAAAAAGAATTAAAATTGACAAAATAAGACTTCTATAATTCATATACAAAAATGAAATCACCCTTCATTATCTACCTGTAAACTATTTTAAATTAAATAATTTCAAAGTCAGTATATACTGATGTTTCTTCTAAAAAATTTATTATATTGATTAATAGTCATAAACAGTCGACATAGATGTTAACTTTATATAAGCAATCTTTAATGCATAAAATGATAAAACTATCTTTTATGTAAAAAGTGATGAAAGAAAAAAATATTATTTAATTTTTGATGAACTATCAATAAAGTTGAAGATAGAGCATATCAAAAGTTTAAACTTAATTTAAATTTTGATATCATCATTTTATTTTATTTTACTTGAGTAGAAAACAGATTTTAAATCTCAATATAATTTTAAATCCCATTAGTTTGTAGATTTCAACATTTGAAACTATGAAATAAATATTTATGAATGAATTCTACAATATTTGCCCTTCTAAAAACTCATAAATCCAACTTCAAATCTTCAAACCTTTACAAGTAACCACAATGCATTCTGAAAATACTCTATATTTAAATAATTAAAGGTAAATAAAATTATATTTTTTTATTCTTTATTTCAATTTTTGATAAATAATATATATATATATATATATATATATATAATTGCTTAAAAACTCTAAGAGGGAACTTAATAGTGGTTTTGGCATTAGATATATAGATTCAACTTTCTAAAAATTCGTTTTGAATTAATTAAAATGACAAAAAGGATATATTTTGATGAAAGAATACTGATTTGGGTTCTCTTAAAATTTTATTAACCATTTTTATGGAATATCAATCCCTGTTTATCATTCTTTATGATATTATCATAGAATTTTTTCCTTTTTTAATATAATGATTTTCTATTGTGTGGTATGTAGGTTAAGATAAGTTTAAAAGATTTATTGAAGATATATATACCAGAGTCAGTATAATCTGTAGATTTATAACTATAACTTACTTTTCTTATGTTTTACATCATTGATAAGTAGCTCATGCATTACATAAGTAAATAATTATAGTCTCTGGAAATAAGTCCTTGTGAATTTCAAATTTTTTGTTATTCCTAAAATCATTACTCAAATAAACTAAATTTTTCTTCAAATATTTATTGAAAGAAGGAGTTTCAAAATCTTATTTTGTAGTTATAAAATTTTGACTTATTTTTCATATTATAAAGTATAATGAACATTTGTAAATTTAAACTTGAAAACTAGTGATCATAGCAAAGTAATACTGGAAGAATCAGATAAAAAGGGTGGAATAAAGTCATAGCACAACAGGATATGATACAAAATTGTTGATTTTTGGCTCACAAAATTCAACATATTTTTGACATATTTTGCCACCATTATATAATGTTTAGTGGATTTTAACATTATTATAACAAGCAAACTTAACAATGTTTTTGATTTTTTAACAAAAATAAATATTGTTAGATCATTTTTCTAAAAATATGACTTATTTTTATGCTTTATCTACAATAGTTAGTAGTTTTTTTTGCAGAAATTACTTGTTTTGATATTCTATTTTTGAATTTTTTATGAGAGTTCATTGCATTAAAGTTTTGTATTAATTTTTCATTAAAGCATCATATTTTAAATCTAGAGATTTGGTTTTGAAATAATATATATTTTCATGTTAATTGACTCATTTTTTTTGGATTGATAAATTATGTTAAAATTCGGATTGTTTATTTCTAGTGAGTGTACATCATAGTCGGTTTTCAAATCAAAGATTAATAAATGGTGAAATTTTGTCAAATTCTAAATATCTTTTAAACCTTTTTGATTTAAATAATGTTTAATGTTATGTAATCATTCTATAAGTAGAACACAGTTAAAATCTGATAATGGTACATTGATTTCAATTTCTAATACTAAAATTCTATTCTACTTGAAACAATGTAAACTAAAGCTTGGTATCTCATAAGAAACTCACAATTTTCAAAAATCATATTTCCAAATTTTTAAACATGATACACATTAAAATATATTTTTAGAATAATTTCTTAATTATTTTCAAATACTAGAAAATAATGACCTCGATTTATTTTAATACTTAAACCACTCTGATGAGTGAATTTCACAATCCTCTAAGTAACATATGGTTACCATTTATACACATATGCATGATTTCTCCTTTTGTTTAATTTTAGCTGAATCTAAAAAGGAAAATCACATGTTGAATATCATCTATAGATAAACTTCTTATATTAGAAGCTAATATTTCATATGAGAAATTTGTTATTGAGTTTGGGAAAGATTAATAAGTGTTGGACATTATAATTGAGCCATTTATTCAACTAAATAAAAAAGGATGACCTTCTAAATATTTCATATATATATATAATAAAAATTAATTATATAGTAGCATTTAACCATGGTTTTATACTAATATCATATAAAAAAAGGGATTGAACTAAAAATCTCAGTAAAGACAATAAAAATAAGATAAGTTAATATTCTTGTATATATTTTCATATTTTTGAAATGGCTTACTTAAGGGAGAAAATTATTTCGTTTTAGAGTACAATAATTTCTAGATAAAAATCGTCACAATATACTTTGACCCTCTCAAAAATAAAATTCAAAAAATTTTACTATCACATTTTATATATTTGTTAACTAATAGAAAATGGAGTTGTGTCTTTGACAATGAAGCTTTAGAAAATGAAATAAATGATTTAAATTTATAATATAATTTTTGAAACAATAAATCATGTATTCAAAAAAAATTATATATCTTAAAATCAAGATAACAGTATTAATTAAGCAACTCTAACAACTTTGGAAAGAAAACAAGAAAAAATATTTAGTAAAATGCATAATTTATTTTTAGAATTTAAGGAAACTTAATAGCTTTACCTGTAAACTAGCCTTAAAGCAGGTTTAGATTTAACATGTGGAAATTCATACATATTACCCTTTCATCATTAGAGCAGAATAAACTTTATGTAGTTTTATTTTATTAATTTATAATAGTATTTTTATTTTTGGCTTTTTCTTTAGTATAACTATATATTTTTAAACTTTTTTTTTTCATAACATAAGTTCAAAGCTGCCCATCACTACCTCAAGATGAAACTCCATATAATGTAATACATGAATGATATATTATAATGAATTTAACTAGAGACTTTTCAAAAATGGTAATTAAGAATACTTATTATAATTTTTAAAAAAAAAAATTATTATTCTATCTCTTGAAAAGAGATGGCCATATCTCAATTTATTTAGTTTTTCCTCAAAAAATATAATCTTGATCTAAATAAAATTTCATCACTATTAACTAGATGTTATCACCACACAATATGGGGGGCGGACTTGCTAGCAAGTCCGCAACCTTGGACCCAAACTCACCATAGATTGAACACACATTGAGCTATTGATAAAGGAGCCATACAATCAGGAATGAACACCACTCAGAAGAACAGTTTTAGGTGGGTGTTCAAGTAGAGTTCAGTATGGGTTCAGTATGAGTTCAGTCTGAGTTCCATCTGAGTTCCATCTGAGTTCAGGTTGAGGACTTGCTAGCAAGTCCACCCCCTATATTGCGTAGTGTATTATACAATTTTACCAATTTTTTTATCTGAAAATAGTTGAAATTATGTATAAATTAAAGTGTTTACACATAGTCTTACTATAATCCCACCATTATTTTTACATTTAGATTCCATTATAACTGTAAAATAAGTTTTTCAATAATTTTAATAATACCTTAATATTTAATAATTTAGTTACATAGTAGATTTTTTATCCTTTTTTTATATGAGGCTTATTATATAAACACCACTTTTTTGATTTTTTCCATTTTGAAGTCTGATAATTTAAATTTTCATTTAACTACCCAAATTATATCAAAAAAAATTCAAAAGTATATTTTTTAATGTACTCTTTTTGATAAACTTATCATTTCTTATAGTTTATTCTTTAACTATTTATTGTAATTACTTACCCACTCATTTATGTTCTGTTAGTGTTGCTAATTACATACAGACAAAATAAGGATACTCTCATATTATATTGGAGTTTTAAATTAAAAACTAAATACTAGTGGCTGGTATTATATATGAAGTTGTTATAACTAAGTTGAACAATAATTAATGATTAAATGGCATTGTATATTACAAATTTTATTGAATGTATATAAAAATAACACTCAAGAAATATATATAAGATATATATATAACCATTGTATATCAAAAATGAAGTACTTATCAACATAATCTTTTTAAATGAATTTAAAATTTACTTAAAGAGACATTAATATTACCAATTAAAATTTTATATCAAATGTAACAATATTATTATTTCAATTTTAATTATTTTACAAAAAATTTGAGTTATAAAGTAATTAAATTCAGTATTTAATGAATTTTTTTGAAAAATATTTACAAAAATATAAATAACCCCTCACAAAAAAAAATATAATTTTTTTACTTACAATTTGCACCATATTTCTACCCTTAAAATATTGGTATTCTTCTAACAAAAATATTTTTTAAATAAATTAAAAAAATTTTGATTATTCAATTACAAAATGTCAAATTTATAATTTTTTTTACCTTACTAAAAAATTTAGTTGAAAATTCAATTTTGTATTTCCAAAAAATCAACTTAAAAGTCAAAAATTAAAAAAATATAATTTCAAATATAATTATGAGAAAGAGGTAAATTAAATTTATAATATTCATATAAGAAAATTTCATATATTTCATGGTGTTTGAATTTTAAATTTAATGTATTAAAAAATAATTATTAAATAACCAAGCCAAATGAAATCGGCTTGGGTTTTTGGTATCACTAGCACTTATTTTTTTTCTTATACTCACATTTTAATTTTTAATTTTTTTTCTAGATTTCTCTTTTTTTTTATGATTTTTAATGTTTTTAAGACTGAAGTTGCTTTCAAACAACTTCAGTCAAACTTGTCTCTCACTTTCCCACCAGTTTGCACCTGGTAGGGAAAGTAGCTTTCATTTTAGAGACCAAAGTCCCTTGCAGGGACTTTGGTTTCTCTGTGTGCATTGCATAGCCAGAAAAAAACTGGCTGTGCAATGCACTGCATGAAGCACATGCAACACGCGTTGCACACAGCTTTGGCCACCTCCGAACCTAGTAAATTGGCTGGGAGGGTGGCGAATGTTATAGCAAGCAATCAAAGCCGCTTTTAGCAACTTTGATTGCCTGAAAGAGACACTTCCAGCCAGGTTTCCCCTGGCTGGAAGTACTAAATTTCAATTTAAGGGACCCAAGACAATTTCAAAGGCTTCGGTCATAAATTAAGCTATCCAAAAGCAGCCAGTATAAATATTGCTGCAATAAAAATTAAATTATATAATTAAAATACATAAATAAATAATAATTTTTTCAAAAAGATATACAACGCTCTGCAGCCAGTTATAAATGGCCTTCCATTGATACACATAGAAACAAAATCAAATTTTGCTTTCAGCAACATTGGCCATGTTTTGATATTTTGAGCCAAGTAAGATAAGAAAAAAGGCCAAGGCATAAAAATTGTACAATTAAAAATCTACCAATTTAATATGGTGGGGAGGTTCATATTTTAGAAATAGGTGGTGCACATTATAGTTCCCTTAAAAAAAATTAGAAAATGAATTATTTTTGACGCAATGTAAATTTAAATGTGATGAGTGTATGTTTTTTAGCTACGTGAAACATGGTAGCTAGAATTATGTGGCATCAATTTTTTTTAGATGTGAAATTCAGCGTTCCACAAATGTTCATCTGTACAACATGCAGCCAAGTAAATTCTAGCTAGAATTAGTATATGCATAGGAAAAAATTATCATTCTGTGTAAAGTGCCTGGGCAACATTATTCTTGGAATTTAGATGAAGTTTATCATATGACTTGGAGAGCTGCATTTTTTTGAAAATGATATCAGTGAGAATTCATGATATCTACATCTGTTTGCCACCCAATTTATTTTTCATTTCTCTTTCTCACTTACCTTTTTCAAAAATTATCAATCATATTTTTGCTTTATCATTTTGAATTATTGGTACTATTTTCTTGACCTTATCTGGTTACCGGTAAGAAAATTTTTCTTTCTATTGCATTTCATATCATTTTGGTTTGTTACTCTTTTTTACACTTTTGAAAAGTTAATCTAATGATTCTAATTCTGAATTTTTTTAATAGTATCATTTACTGTACCCTTTTGATTCATTATAAAAAAATTCTTTTTCAGTTAACTTAAAGTTTTTTTATTTTTTTGTCAATTTACTTTTCTTTATTCCTTATCAAAAATGTTCCATTTATTTATCTAACTATTTATTTTTTAAAACAGTAATTATAAAATAAACTTTATAATTAATTTTGATTAATCAGATAAAAATGGAAGAAGATTTTATAGACATGTAAGTTCATGTTTTGCTTATCATTTTTCTATATTTATTTAACACTTTCTCAACCATTATATTATTAATATGAAAAGTAAAACATCATCTCGTACTTGCTGAAAGCATACAGGATAATGTTTTGCTTTTCATAATAATAATTAGATTTTTTGTTATTTAACTTTAATTTATTGATTTTTAAATTGTTTCAAAGTCTCCTACTTGCTGAAAGCATACAGGACAATGCTACAATTTAAAAATTAATAATTTATTGAAGTATAACTTTCTAAGTCAATATATTGGTCAGAGCAAGGTTTTTCATTTTATATATGTGGATATGATAATTCTGTAAATTTTTAAATATTACTAGTGTATTGGAGTTATACTTTCATTATATTATTAATATAAAGTGTAGAGCCAAATATCGTACTTGCTGAATGCACACAGGATAAAGCTATACTCTTTATATGTATAATTTAATAAAGTATACCTTTGAAACACTTTCTTAATATTTGAAATAAAGAAAAAGTATATAAATTTACTAATATGTAGATATGCTAACTTTTGTATTTCTAATATTGAAGATATGATAAAGTTAAAGGTATCATTGACTGATAATTGAAATTCTGTTACTATTTTCTAATTTTTGATTTTTTTCTATTTTAAATCAAAATTGAATTCTCTTAGGATTGAGCTATCAATGAGTAACAATTTTAAAAAAAAATGGACAGGGAAGAACTCTAAAAATAGGTGGGCAAAAGACATTGCTACTGGAATGAAACTTGTAAATGCTCTTGGAATGGATACAAATGGGAAGAAGCCACATTTCTACGCACAATCTTATGCAAATAATATGACAGATTTCAATATTTATTACAATTTTTTTCCTGGTTGTAGTATTTATAAACCAAAAGGTGTATTAATACCTAATGTTGTTGTGCAGACTTTTAAAATTCATGAGCTCAAAGAACTAGATATGTTAGAAGCTACAGTGCAATGCATTAAGAATCTTTCTTACTGCAAACATGAAATTAAAAATAATGGTTATCATTAAAGAGCTGGCGGTTTTGGAAAAATGTTTGGTGGTGGCTTTATTTTAGATAGGAAGAAATTTTTATATATTCGTACGTATCACTTTTTTTAATTTAAATACTGAATTTTTGAATGCTTTTACTTGCAGATGAATAAACTGAAAATATTGTACGCACTGATGAATATAAAAAAAGAATGAAGAGGATTGCAATGTACTTTGAATATTTTTTTAAAAAAATATCATATGTTAAGTACAACAAGGCAACTAATCTTTGTGCAAACCTTTGTATTCCTAGATTTTCAAAAGTTTATAGTGAAGAAGAGGGTGTACCGTTTGCTAGTAATTTGACTTGGACATCTGGAGCAAATGGTAATGGGTTCTCCAATGAGTTTCATCATGATAAGGATGCAAGTGAGTATACTTTAGGAATATTTTTTCCCAAAGAAACAGAAAACAATACCATTCATATGAAGTACGATAAGACCCAACCATGACAAACAGGTGGAGAACTTATGTTTCCCGAAATTCGAAGTAAAATCAACTTTGAAGCAACTAATGGAATAACAGTGACGTTGTGGTCTTCCAACATTGGCAGGGGCCTTTGTTTTGTGATTTGGCGCGGTTTGTGAATGTCTTAATTGACATCTGTTAAAGACTTGGGAATTTTTCTTCTTTTATTCTGTGTATATTGGGTCTGGGGGAATGTGGATGCTATCATTGGATAGCCCTGGTTTTTCTCTATATTTTATGACCTGAAGACATTTTTCATATTCTGAGTTTTAAGGGGTCATTTCCTCATTTTTCATTTATAAAAGATTGCTGTTTAATTTTGTTTTTTGTGTTTTACAGGCTAACCTTAAGTCTTAGGGTTAAGTGCTTAGTACCATTTGATAGAGCTAATTTTTCTCTATATTTCATGTCCCAATGTTGTTATAGTGAAATTCCGTGTTTTAAAGGTTTTAGTAGTTGTAGCTAATTTTTCTAAGTAGATTAGTGGTTTTTATTGGTTTTCTAGCTTCAGGGAGGCCGCGCCGCTTCAGGCGGCATCTCCGACGTCAGGCGGCCCACCCACCTCTGTTTTAGGAGGTTGGGGAGCGCTCCAGGAGGGTTTTTTATGCAATTTGGCGGGTACAGGCGCCAGATTGGTGGGTGCGCATGGGCTCTTAGTTAGTGGTCTGTGTGTACATAGTGAATAAGACAGTTTGGGGCAACCTTAATCATCATACAACCATCCGGAGGTGATCTCATTGTTCCTCACTCAGTTTTCACTGTTTTCTGGCCACAATTGGCTGTGTTTGTTGCAAGTGAGTTCTTCATTTAACTTAACTTTGGCAACTGTTTTCTCTGTTATAGTCTTGCAAGCTATAGCAAGTATTATTGCTGTCTCTGGTGTGGATTTGCAGCCTACATCAAGTATCTTTGCTGTCTCTGGTGTGGACTTTGCTCTACATTTCAGTTCTTTGGTCTGGTAGTCTATCTGGGGACTACTTTCTTGGCTCATCAAGCAGTCAAGTGTGTTGAAAAGGGGGCTTTAGAAAAACAGGAACCAACTTACTTTAGCAAGTAAATCTCACTCTATTTTTCTAAAGGGACAGGTAATTTTCTCTTTGGTTTTTCTCCAACTCCCTTGGTCAAGGCCTATAGCTAGTACTATAGGATTGTCTACATTTCTGGCGCCCAACGTGGGGTAGAACTTGCTAGTTCTTTGGAATCTCTGTTTTCTTTGGTTGGCTCTTTTTGGTGTTTTGGACTGGAAGAATGGCTTTTGGTTCTGCTATTCCTGTGTTGACTGTCAGTGGGGGGGATGGTCCTCCTTCTGTGATGGTTAGGGAGTGTGTGAGAATTAAAACTTGGGATGGTACTAAGTTTAATGGGGAGGATGTCAAGTGGTTTCTAGAGAAGTATGAAACTGCTGCTGGAGTGGATGGTGCTTCCTACCTGGACATGGTGAAGCAGATTATCTTCTTCATTGGTGATAGGTCAGTGGAGAAGGAGAATGTGGCCATGTCTGGCTACAAGAAGAGGGATTGGAAATTGCTGTGTAGGGAGATGGTGGATAGATGGGGTGTCAGGTTCACTATGGTGGATCTGAACAAGGTTGTCAGTGAATGGCAATCTTATGGTGGTGTTGATAACTTGCATAGTTACAGGAAGTTTCTGCTACAGTTTGATCCTGTGGTGGAATATTTGGTGGAAGTGGAGGAGCTGGCACATGAAAATGCTGCCAAGGATGTTTTTTGGTCTGCCCTGGCTAGAGATGTCAGGATGGATGTGTTGAAGGAGTTTTCAAGAAAGGAATTGATGAAAACTCTTTCTAATGGGGATCAGAAGTTGCCTGCCTTGGATAAGGTGAAGGAGGCTGTTGAGGCCCATTTAAAGTTATTGGCTGTGGACACCTATCAGGAGGGGTGTGCCAAGTATGTCAGCAAAGTCAGTGAGGCTTTGGCTGAAGAGGAAGTTAGGGAGAAGAAGGAGGAGAAAAATTTGGTGTAGGTTCCCAAGCAGGAGAGGGACCCAATGGTGGAGCAGTTGGCTGATCTGACAAAACAGCTGCACATTTTTGTCCAGGAGGCCAAGAAGGTTAATAAGGCACCTTCTCAGCAAAGAGATTTTGAAAGGAGGGCTGGTAGGAGTGATCCTTGGGTTTGCTCTTATTGCAGTAGGAGGGGGCACAGGTCCAATGATTGTTGGGCACTGAACAGGGATGTGTCCGAAGGAAAAGTGGAGTTTGATGGCAGGGTTTTTAAGTTCCCTGACGGTTCTTTTGTGAAGCCCAGTGAGGGGCAGGCTCCTGTGGATTTGGTCAGGAGAAGGGGTGGTCTCAATCAAAGGAGGCCAAGGTTTGAGGAGATTCCTGATCAGGGGAAGTCTTCTGTTAAGGTAGATGAGTAAGTCAAGGTAAAGGGGAAGGAGGTCAATAAGGTCTCTTTTTCTACTTCCTTTGGTGGTTTGGAGTTGTATTCTTGTGGTGTACAGTCAAGTGGTGAATGCTTGGCTGGTGTTTATGATGTGGAAGCAGGAAAGGTGGGTAGGCCTAAGAGCAGTTCTCAGGCCCAACCAAAGCCAAATGCTTCAAAGGGTGATCCTAAGCTGAGTGCAGCTAGGAAGAGGTACAGCAAAGAGGATTTGTACAAGATGCAGAAGGGTATGGCTGATATGGGCCCCCCTAGTTTTGGCGCATTGGACCTTAATGGTGATCCAATGCCAATGGAGGTGGATTCTGACTCTGAGGAGGATGTCCCTTTGGCTTCATTTCCAAAGCCTGTTGTAGTCAGAGGTTCTGGTGAGGGATCTAGTTTGGTTCCTGTTAATGGTAAATCTGTTGGCGGTGCTGGTCCTCAAGAAGCTTCTAGGACCAAGGTGGTGAAGCGAAGAGCTCTCTTTTAGAGGCCAGTAGTGTCTGGTCAAGTTAATGTTATGGACTCTGCCCTGGAAAGGATGAATCAGGGTCAGGTTTCCCTATCTTATGGGGAATTGTATGCTATCAGTCCAGGGTTGGCTGATAGGCAGAAAAAGTTGTTGACCAGGAGAAGAGTTTCTTCTGGGGAGGTAGAATACATTTGTGATTCTGCTGAAAAGTTTGGTGAGGGGTTGGAAACTCATTTTTCTGCTCCTCTGGGAAACTTCAATGTCACTCTGAATGACAGGGAGGCAAGGGAATTGGTGGATTCAGGTTCTCAGATAAACCTGATTTCTTTGTTTGAGGCAACTCATATGGGCCTCTCTACACCTTTCAAAAACATTACCTGGGCCACTCCTGTGAGCATTGTGGAAACCCCTGGTTATTTTTGTAGTTCAGAAGAAAACTCAAGAAAAGAAGATAAAAATTTCAAGATAATTCATGAAAATCAAGAAAAAAATCTAAAGATAATGAATAAAGAAGATGCAAAATATTTTTGTGAAGATCGTCAAGATCTATTTTTGGGCCTCCAGCATGAGGTTAAACTGCAGAAAATTTTGAAGAGAGAAGATCATCAGGATCAATTTTTGGACCTCCAGCATGAGGATAAACTACACAATTTTAGAAGATGTGATTCAGAAGATGAATCAAGATTTGAAGATTTCGAAGTTTGAAGTGAGGATGAAGATGTGGAATTGTAGAAAAGTTTTGGAGTGGTGAGATTGGGGTGTAAAAGTAAGTCCTCCCAATTGTGCACCGCTAGGGTTTATTCTACACCTTTCAAAAACATTACCTTGGCCACACATGTGAGCAATGGGGAAACCCTTGGTTTTTGTTCCAGGTCTGGTGGTGAAGAATTACTGAAGATCCCTCAAGTTGAAGGTGGAGCGGCAAAGTATAAGAAGGTAGCGCAGAAGATTAGGCCTGTCAATGAGCCTATGCCTGTGGGTTTGAATCTGCCTTTGAAGAGACCTCCTTTGGTGAAGAATCGTCCAGAATTTGTAGAGACGGCTAGGGTGACCGTGGAAAGATTAAAGTTGTTAATTTTGGTCCTGATGGGTGGTTGTCTGAGGAATAAAAGAAGTTGTTGTTTCACGTTATTGTGCTAAGGGAAAAAGCGGTGGTATTTGTTGAGGAGGAAAGGGGTGTATTGAAGCACTCTTATGGGGAACCTTACTTGATTCCTGTTGTTTGTCATGAACCTTGGCAAATCAAACCTATTCCAATTCCAGCCGCTATTCGAGAGGATTTTGTAGAGATTGTTAGGGAAAGAGTCAGGACTGGGTTATATGAAAAATCAACATCCAGTTACTCAAGTCCGGTGTTCTGTGTAAAGAAGCAGAATGGAAAGTTGAGGATGGTTCATGATCCTAGAGCCTTGAATAGAGTCACTATCAAGGACGCTGGTATGCCACCAAGTGCAGAGGATTTTGTTGAAGCTTTTTCTGGAAGGGTGTGTTATGGTTTGGGTGATATTATGGGTTTTTATAATGAGAGGGAACTACATATGGATTCAAGGCCTCTCACAACTTTTGAAACTCCTTTGGGAAGATTTCAGCTCACTAGGTTGCCTCAAGGAGCAACTAATTCAGTAGCAGTTTATCAAGCACAGATGGATTGGATTTTTCAGCAGGAGGTTCCTACTCATGCTGGTATTTTTATTGATGATGGTGGAATTAAAGGACCATCCACTGATTATGGTAATGAGGTGTTAGCGGAGAACCCTGGCATAAGGAGGTTTGTGTGGGAATATGCAATAACTCTAGAGAGAGTGTTGTTCAGGATTGAAGAGGCCGGTTTGACCATTTCAGGATCAAAATTATGTTGTTGTGTTCCTGCTTTGGAAATTCTGGGTCATGTGGTATGTAAAGAGGGAAGGATTATGGCGAAGAAGAAGATTAATAAAATTCAGTCATTGCCAAGGCCTAAAAATACTACTGAAGTCAGGGGATTTTTGGGTGTATGTGTATATGTCAGGATTTTTATTAAGGATTTTTCTTTGTTGGCTTCACCTTTAAGGAGGTTGACCAGAAAAGATGAAGATTGGGAATGGACTGAAGAGTGTGAAGAGGCTTTTCAGAAGTTGAAAAAGGTTGTTGGTGAAGACATTGTTCTTCACAAGTTGGATTATGGGGTTGGTGCTGGAAAAATTTATCTGGAAGTGGACTCAAGTTATATTGCTGCTGGTGCTGTTTTGTCTCAGGAGGATAAGACTGGGAGGGTCAGGCCAGTAAGGTATGAGTCTGTGGTGTTTAATAAGGTGTAATCTAGGTATTCTCAACCTAAGTTGGAATTGTGTGGCGTAGCTAAAATTTTAAAGAAGCTACAGACGGTTTTGTGGGGGCAGCATTTTGAGCTGCAGGTGGATGAAAAACCTTTGGTTCAGATGATCAATACACCTAGTCTTCCAAATGATCCAATGACTAGGTGGGTGGCATTTATTCAACATTTTTCTTTTGACCTGGTAGACAAACCAGGTAAAACTTTTACTATGCCTGATGGATTATCAAGGAGGCCACCTACAGATGAGGATTCTGATTCTGAAGAGTTTGACGAAGATGTTCCAGTGGTTAGGGCCAGCACAAAGGGTGCTGAGGATTTTTCTCTCCTCCCCCATGAGGCTAAACTAGATGATTGTTCTGACCTCCCCCAAGAGGCTAAACTGGCTGGATCTGATCTTGATTCTGGTGATCAGGATGATTTTGTTGATGAAGATGGAGTTGTGGTTTGGGACAGCTCAAAATTGGAAAAGGGTGTTTTTGTTAGTGAACTGGATTCTCACAAGGTTCAATGGAAAGAGAAGGACGTGCCAAAATTTAAGGATTGGTGTCCTGGTTGGGCTTCTCAATTGGCTCATGTTCACACTGTTGATTTTGATGACAGAGTTGTACCCTTGGATGTTGTTTTGTTGGATTTTGAAGATGAGACCTGGGGTCAGTCTGGGTTTTATTTTATTATGGTGGAATATCTGTTGACCTTGGAGAGGCCAAATGGTTGTGATGATTATACTTGGTTGGTAATCAAGAAGAAGAGTCCTGCATTTTATGTGTCAGGAAGGCGGTTGATGAGAATGAGACATCCTAATCCTCAAGTGGTGGTGACTCAGAAGAAGGGTCAAGAATTGGTTTTGAAGTCTTTGCATGAAGACCTTGGTCATAGAGGCTTTGGGGAGACTTATAGAAGAGTAGCAGACAGATTTTGGTGGCCAGGTATGAAGTTGGCTGTGCAGGGTTGGGTTCAATCTTGTGAAGAATGTCAAAGAAGAAGTCACTTGAAGCCTAAAGAGGTGGGCCGTGCTACTGGTGAATCAACTATTTTTGGAAGGGTCAGTCTGGATTCTGTCCATATTAAAGAGGGCAGGTATAAATACTTGATTGTTGCTAGGGATGATTTGTCTGGTTGGGTTGAGGCAGTGCCTCTGGTTAATTTGACTGCCAAGAATGTGGCAGAGTTTTTGAAGAAGGAGTGGATTTATAGGTATGGGTTGATGAAGTTGGTCACTGTTGATGGTGGGCCAGAGTTTGGTGCTGAATTTAAAGAAGCTGTGGCTAGTGTTGGTTCTAAAGTTAGAGTGGCTACACCTTATTATCCTGAAGCTGAAGGCATGGTTGAAAGATGCCATCAAGTTATAAAGAATGCTTTGGTGAAGATGTGCGGAGATAGTGCCAAAAAATGAAGGCATTATTTACCCTTGGTTTTATTTGCTGATAGGTTCACTGTGAAGAGAACAACTGGCTATTCTCCTTATGAGTTAATGTTTGGTCAGAAAGCCGTTCTACCAGTGGACTTGGAAGCTGTCTCTTATCTTGGAATTGATTGGGACAACGTGCACTCAACAGAAGATTTGCTCTGTGCCAGGATGCAACAGTTGGAATGTAGAGAGGAATGTCAAGGGAAGGCATACTCTAGAATGATGAAGATTAGGAATCAATCAGTCATGTACTGGGACAAGAAGTTGGCTCATAGACTTAGAAATTCCTTGAAACCTGGTTGTTTGGTTTTGGTGTATAATAGAAGTTTGGAGAATCAGTGGAGGGAAATGTTTTCTGACAGATGGAATGAACCTTACAGAGTCAGATCTCAGGCGTCTGGAGGTTCTTATGTTTTGGAAGAGTTGGATGGTGCAGTCTTGAAAAAGAGGGTGGCTGCAGACCAAGTGAAGAGGTTTTATCCCAGAGGCACTAGGCATGAAGAAGATTGACTCCGAAATGAGGATAAACTACGGACCATTCTTTAATTTTGGATTTTTGTGGTGATGCTATGCATCTGTTTGTTGGAAACCTTTGTTAGAGGGTACCTATGGGTTGGGCTTCTAGATTTGATCTTGGCAAGTGTAGGGGTGACTGATGGGCTGGCTGCTCTATCAACAGTTACCCCATATTGTCTGTTTCCAACCCTTTTTCTTAATTTGGTTGAACCCTAGTATTGGTTTCTTTTCACAGGCTTTAGTCCACTATGACTTTAAACTGGTAATTCCTTTGGTTTTCAAGTGCCGGACTCTTCACTTTTATTGGTTTTGGTTTTTTTTTGTGTTGGATGTTGTGTTTTTGTTAGAAGGTACCCAGGGGGGGGCTTCTAAATTTTATTTCGGCAAGTGTGGGGGTAACTGATGAGCTGGTTGCTCTGTAGAACAGTTACCCCAGAATGTCTGTCTCAAGTCTTTTGTTTTTCCTAGTTGAATTCTAGTTCTGTTGTTTATTATTCAGGTTTCAAGTCCGCTATGACTTTAAACTGGTTTGGGACTGGCTTCTTTATCTTTGGTTCTTTCAGATTGGTGGTGGATCACTGGTGGTCTCCCTTCATTTTTACTTATTGGAGGGAGCCAACCCAGTGATCATTTCTATGGACGGGAATTTCCCTTATTGGACCATCTATGGAGCTGGACTTTCTTTGATTTTGTAGTTATGTTTTTGCTAGATACCAGTTTTAGATTATTTTCTTTTTTCTCTTTTTTTCTTTTAATTTTTTATGGGGGTTGTTTAAAATTATAAAATCAAAAATATAGGGTGTTACCACATCAGGGTCACCTGGATGTCGGCAAGAATTGGTGGGGAAAGGCTCATCAATTGGCTGGGCAATGCTATTTTCTTTTTTTATTATTATTTATTTATTATTTATTTCATGTGTTTCTGTGTTTCATTATTTTTACTATTTTCTGAATTTCTAAAATTTTTGAATTTTGTTTTCTGTTAACCATTTAAAAGAATTAATTGTGTATCCACATCAAGGTGCACTTGGATGTGGGTAAGGTATCAGGGGATCAGCTCATCAATTGGCTGGGGGATACCATTTGAAAAAAAAATCTGAAATTATTTTTATTAATTGTTTTATATTATTATTATGTTTCTAATCTTTTACAGGAGCTCATTGTCTGGATGATGAAGCTTCTGGAGTCTGGTCTGGATTGTGATGACGTTTTTCGTTTTTTTTTGGGATTGTGGGAAGCACTGTGTTCTTTGAAGTGCATCCTGCTGGAGAGATTATAGGAATTGTAATGGTCAGGGATTGGATTAGAGGGAAGTTCAGAGGAGGAAGAAGAAGAGGCAGGAATAGAGTTCTGGAGGGTGTGTTTAATGATCCTAGACATTTTCCAGTGGTCATCCAGTAGGCGCTTTCTCAGGGATTTTTCAAAGTCATTCAAGGGTCCATGGAGGGAAAAGGCTTTTAGCATGTTGGAACACATGGTGCTTAGGTGTTTCTTCATGTCTCCATAATCCAGGGTCAAAGAAGTTTCAAGAGTTTGGCCAACTCCAATAATAGATTCAGGAGGAGGGGTGCCAACTTGACAAGAAGAATTGGATCAGTAATTATTTTTGTTGAAGAAATGGAATAATTAATTTGGTACTTACAGATTGGAAGCTCATCAAATCTGTAAGCAGCTGGGATTTGGATCTCTGACAATTTTGTAATGGTCATAGTGGGTGGATCAACTAGGGAAAGATATGGATTCTCATGGTCTTCCTCTGAAGGATCCTGAGAAGGTGAACTGGGATGCTGAGGCTCCTGTGGCCTAGTTGGAGCAGTGAGATTGTGGTTGTTGTTGTGGTTGTTATTTCTGTTGGATTCAGCTGGAGAAGGTGCTGGTGATGGATTACCACGGTTTTTAATGGATGGAGCAGGAGAGGGGGATTTGGAAGCAGACTGCTCTCTTCTGGATGGAGAATTTGAAGAGATGGAACTGTCAGAAGAGTAGTTGGCTGACAGAGGAGAGGTGTATTTTCTTTGTCTTAGTTGGGGACGAAGTTGTTGTTGTGGAGCAGTGTGTGGAGTTCTGGTTTCTTCTTGGGGTTCTCTGGCAGTTCTCTTAGAAATCTGGTAAATTTTGGTGCTTTTGGACTTTGGAAGGGTGGATTGAATTGCTCTGGGACCAGTAGGAGGTAGTTGGGCTGAGTTGTTGTTGTTGTCTGGATGAATTTGGCTATTTTCTGGCTTTTTTGGGAGGTTTTGGCCCTGATTTTCACTGTTTGGTGAGGTGGGCAGGCCGCCTGGACGCAGTCTAGAAGCCTGGGAGTTGATTTTGAAGCTTTTGGAGCTAATTTGGCGGAGATAAAAGTAGTTTCTTGTGAGGCTAAGGCTGGTCCTTTGGGAAGAGTGCGGGAAGCTGAGCTTCTGGATCTTCTGGAAGGAGCAGAAGATAGAGAGGAAGAGGAAGGACCAAGCTCTGGGGAGCTGGTAGGGGATCTGGAGATGTATTTGTGAGAAGGAGAAGGCGGAGGAATAGGGTAGTTGGCGTCTCTGTCACATCTTTTTTTTTTTGGAAAACAAGAGTCACAAGCCCTGTTGTAGAATTTGGATTCAGGATTCGGAACAGTGAATGTGCAAGGTCTGCACATGTGGATGCACTGTTTGCAGGCATAGTCCTTGGGAGAAGTGAAGCAAGGGAGAGTAGAAGGGTTAACATGAGGGGATCCAGCCATGATCTGTGGTGAGAAAAGATGATGAAAAGGGATAGGAGGAGATTTTTTTCAGTGATGGGTAGATGATGAAGTGAAGGTGGAAGTTCAGCAGGTTGGCTGTAGAGGTGTGCTGCATGAAATTGGCTGCGTCCATTTTATGCAAAATTCTGTCAGTCCATCAAGACTCTAAACTGAAAAAGATATATTATCAAGGCAGTCCATCAAGACTCTAAACTGAAAAATCTATATTATCAAGGCAGTCCATCAAGACTCTAAACTGAAAAAGCTATGGTATCAAGATCAGTCCATCAAGACTTTAAACTGAAATCTGGTTTCTGTTAGTCCTCCAAGACTTTAAATTGGCTGGTTTCAATATTTTATCAAGAATAGTCCGTCAAGACTTGTGTTAGTCCCCCAAGACTTAAAACTGAGGGTTGTAAGTCCCCCAAGACTATAAACTGAGGAAAAAGTTTTTGTTGTGGAGTTGGTTTTGAAATATTGGTGGAGGGTATCCACAGGGGGAGCCTCCGAATTTAGCAAAGGCAAGTTTGGGGGTAATTTATGGGCTGGCAGCTCTATTCACAATTAACCCAGAATGTTAGTTTTTTCTCTGTGTCTTAATGTGGTTGATCTCTGGTTCTGGGTTAATGATTTAGGTTTTTGAGTCCCCCAAGACTTTAAACTGAGGGTTTTTGAGTCCCCCAAGACTATACAATGAGGATGGTCCCCCAAGACTTAAAACTGAGGGTTGTTTTGTGGTTACATCCTATAGAGGGTGTGGTCAATTTTTCTTTTCTGAATCAAACTCAAGTACTAGTGGAATTACAGAAGGAATCAAGAGATGAAATGAAGTGTTCAGACTTAGCCTTGAACTGGTGAATGAGGTGTCTTCTGTTCTCAATGTCCTGTGGATCTCTAGCAGGAGTGGATTGGAAGTAGTGAAGCAGAAGTTGTTTCTGTTGAGATGTGTGTTGTTTGAAATCGGCCTTGATAGTGGGCAAGTGGTTTGGTGTTGGTGGTGCAATGGATCCTACATTGTTATCATCACTATCAGAAGATGGAGGAACTGAGAAGTCATCAGTTTTAAAGTTGAAGGAAGAAAAGAATGTTCTTTACCATCAGATGGACCAGGGATGGGAGAACTAGTTGTTTTATGGGTTGTGGCACTCTTCTGAGAAGGGTGGAGCTTTTTGATTAATCTGGGTATCAGGATGGATGGCCTAGATCTTTTGGTGCTGGTAGAAGAAGGACCAGGTTGAGGTGGAGGTGAATCTGTTGTGGAAGAAAGTGGACCAGGTCTGTGGCAGGTCTTCTTTCTGGATTGGAAGACATCGCAGGACGTTCTGTATGGATGTACAGGTGGTGTCATGGCGCAGATTAAATTATTGTCGATGCAGTATTGGCATGGGCCAATTTCAGAGGCAGATTTGGGAAGAAGGTTAAACATGGTGGTTGGATGAAGAAAGAATGCGGAAATTCTCAATTGGAGGGAGGATGTGGTCTTCCAACATTGGCAGGGGCCTTTGTTTTGTGATTTGGCGCGGTTTGTGAATGTCTTAATTGACATCTGTTAAAGAATTGGGAATTTTTCTTGTTTTATTCTGTGTATATTAGGTCTGGGGGAATGTGGATGCTATCATTGGATAGCCCTGGTTTTTCTCTATATTTTATGTCTTCAAGACATTTTTCATATTCTGAGGTTTAAGTGGTCATTTCCTCATTTTTCATTTATAAAAGATTGCTGTTTAATTTTGTTTTTCGTGTTTTACGGGCTAACCTTAAGTCTTAGGGTTAAGTGCTTAGTACTATTGGATAGAGCTAATTTTTCTCTATATTTCATGTCACAATGTTGTTATAGTGAAATTCTGTGTTTTAAAGGTTTTAGTAGTTGTAGCTAATTTTTCTAAGTAGATTAGTGGTTTTTATTGGTTTTCTGGATTCAGGGAGGCCGGGCTGCTTCAGGAGGCCCGCCCGCCTCTGTTTTAGGAGGTTGGGGAGCGCTCCAGGAGGGTTTTTTATGCAATTTGGCGGGTACAGGCGCCAGATTGGTGGGTGCGCATGGGCTCTTAGTTAGTGGTCTGTGTGTACATAGTGAATAAGACAGTTTGGGGCAACCTTAATCATCATACAACCATCCGGAGGTGATCTCATTGTTCCTCACTCAGTTTTCACTGTTTTATGGCCACAATTAGCTGTTTTTGTTGCAAGTGAGTTCTTCATTTAACTTAACTTAGCACTGTTTTCTCTGGTGTAGTCTTGCAAGCTATATCAAGTATTATTGCTGTCTCTGGTGTGGATTTGCAGCCTACATCAAGTATCTTTGCTGTCTCTGGTGTGGACTTTGCTCTACATTTCAGTTCTTTGGTCTGGTAGTCTATCTGGGGACTCTTTTCTTGGCTCATCAAGCAGTCAAGTGTGTTGAAAAGGGGGCTTTAGAAAAACAGGAACCAACTTACTTTAGCAAGTAAATCTCACTCTATTTTTCTAAAGGGACAGGTAATTTTCTCTTTGGTTTTTCTCCAACTCCCTTGGTCAAGGCCTATAGCTAGTACTATAGGATTGTCTAAAATGTTATGGCCTGCAAATCAACTGAGGCATTTACCTCATGATGTCATGAAATTCATGGCTTCACAAGGATAGGTTCTTCTATTCAAATCAGCACTAGATTTTTTCATGCTATAGAAAAGCTTAATGTTTTTGATATTGATATTTCAGAGTACTTGGAAATGAAAGAAGAAAAAGATAGGTATAAATATTTGATTAGTGATTTGAGAGTTTTTTTTAAAAGAGATGATTTAATAGAGGAAGAAATAAAATCAGCAAAGTATTATTTATCTAATGTTAAGACAAATCTAAAAAATTTTGATAATTAAATATTAAAAATTTATATCATATTTAAACAACTTAATGTGAAATCAAACATGATAAATACTGGGAGTAGCTGTAACATTTTCAGTTTTGATAATTATAGTATTATCTATTTTTTTTATTTGTGAAATAGAATAATTTTTTTCATAATATTATATGAAAATTTGATTTACTTTTGAGGAAATATATAAGTTATGAAATCTTTAAATGTCATTTTTATTAAATTGGAAGCAAATGTTCTAAAATACAAAAACTATAATTAAGAATTTGAAATATATTAGCCATAAAAATGTGCTTTTAATACTACCAAATTAACTGTATAGTATTTTAGGTCAAACAAGCTTATTAATAAAAAGGTTAATAATAAAGAGTTGAAGAAAAGTTTTGAATCAAAAATAGATTAAATTGTATTTTTTTAAGAATACACACATTTAATTATTCATGTTGTTCTACTTCTGATTAAAAATGTTACAATCAATGAAAAAATTTATAATAATTAATAGAATATTTAATATTAAAGGTAAAGTAACAAAACTAGAGCAGTTAGTATATTTTTATATAAAAAATAAAATATTTAAGAATTTAATACAAGTATTTGAAATCATATAAGTAGATTTTAAAATCTTTGTTATTGCTGGACTTACAATAATTTTTTTAATAATTAATTTAGAAAATCATGTCAAAGGTTTCTTAATAAATTTCAAAGATGGTCA
The DNA here is from genome assembly GCA_030280995.1 of Hemileia vastatrix. Lineage (NCBI taxonomy): Eukaryota > Fungi > Basidiomycota > Pucciniomycetes > Pucciniales > Zaghouaniaceae > Hemileia > Hemileia vastatrix. Next base: position 27,085,302 of record JASXTE010000013.1, read on the forward strand.
CATGTTTGACGTATTTGAAGGAAAATAACTTGAATTATACAAGATAAATCATATACACAGAACTTTATCTATTTACATGTTGGAATATTAATTTATTGAAAGGCTATGTTTAGCAAAAAAAGGTGATACTGGCTGAATGGAGCTCCAGTGATTAAGAAAATATGCAGAAATAGCCATAGCAATTCCTGGAGAACTTGGGGTATCAAATTTTAAAGGAAATGGATCAAACTTGCCTATAAAAGGTTTTATTAATGTTAAAATATAGTTATTTTGATTTTTCCAAATTATTTCTTCCATCAAATGATTTTTTTTTCATGTAAATTAAGAAACTTAATTTCTGATATTACCTCCAAGCAATCAGCTGCAGAAGCCAATCTATGATCTTGAGAGCTCAGAAATAAACCACAGACACCATCGATTATATAGAATGTGAAAGATTGATATCGGTGGTGGGAGTATTCAGAATTTATCTTGTTTAGTGCAGCCTTTTGTTTCTGTCTCAATATAGTCAGTTCAGTATTTTCGTTTTTCTGACTTGATTGTTGAGCTTTGCTAGTCTTGCCACTTGATATTGTTGCAGCACAATATTTTGATTTAAGAATGATAATGTTTCTGATTTGAAGAAGAGTTGACATTGATATATAATGGGTTTGAAGTGCAGTGGGACCAACTTCTAAGCCATCAGGAATCGGACTCTTCAGATTTGAAAGGTGAGCTAGAAGCTGAAGACCACATTCAATTGGACAATCTGAGTTAATGTTTTGATGTGATGGAAGCTGGCTGAATTCATGTGCGGTCAGATAAAGTGATGATGATATAAGAGATACCCATGAAGAACGGCAGTGGTCACTTGGGATTATTAATCTCATGAGCGTTCGGATAAGATTGGATTCAGGGTGATCTGTTTTCTTTGTTGAGGAAAGAATTTCAGTATTTAAACCATCAGGATCACATAAATCTTCCATTTTTTTGAAATCAATATTATCATGTACCCATAGCTGTAAGCTATCAATCTCTAAAAAAATATTTGCTACAAAAGGAAAAAAATAAGTAAAAGAAAAAATTTAAGACTAAAAATTATGGTAACTTCACCAGGTCAAAAGTTAGACAACTTTCAGTCAAGTGGTTTTTCAGGTATCTTAAAGTAACATCAGAAGTAACCTTTGAAGGAAATTTTTTGCTTAAAGTAGCTACAAGCCAAACCAAAACTGTGAATTTCACTGTACCAAAAAAAAAATTAGGAGAATTATATCTCAATGCTTATTGTTGAAGCTATCTATCTGATTTGAACTTGAGTAATTTTCAAAAAATTTGCCTTAGTTCTATATTAGCTTCATTTTCCAGGCAAGAAGTCCTTCATACTAAGTTCCTTTACAAAATTCATTTCAGGCCATGCATTACCTTTTCATAATTTTCTTTCTGCAGGCTGGAAACAAAGACTTTACCAGGACAAAATTCAGTGAAAGAACATATAAAATTATCATACCCTGTTTTTGTGAAGGAAGTGTGGGTTTAATTTAACCATTGAAAATTTTACTACATGAAATAATATAATATTATTAATTTTACCATATTTTCAAAATGAATTCAAGAAAATAACGTGAAATTTTTTAAATTACTTGATGAATTTTTTATGGTATAAGAGTTAGAATCTCAATTTAAAAATAGACTTATACTTGAAATTTTATAAATATATATATATATAAAAGAATGCACTTCACCATAATCTAAAAAAAATAGATGAGTTGATCATTTGAGGTTTTACCCTATAGTGATAAACAAAAGGTTTTGAAAAAAAAATATGAAAGAGCAGATAAAAATATAAATAGGAGAGAAAAAAGGGTACTTTCACCAAACATAACTAGCTAATCAGGCACCTTATAGTACTCAATCTTATTTTATTTAATCTTTTTAATAATTATTTTAGTTAAAGGGTAATTTTAGAAAATTAGGGAGGGGAAATTTAAAGTATTTAAACAGATTACATGTATGCTGTATGCTATGATGAAAAATAAGGATTAAAACTAGAATTCTTTTTTGTTAAAAACAGTAAAGCTGCAGTTAGTATAAATAAATGAGGCAATTTATCCTTCTGTAAAAACTCAAGCTGTTCTGCTTTCAAACTAGCTTGACTTTTACAATAGTAAAGTTCTATAAAAGTTGATAAATCTTCCAAAATGACCTTTTTCTCAGTATCAAAAATGAACTACTCTGTCACAGACAAATTATAATTGTGTGTTTTTTCTAGAAAGACTTTTGGAAGTTTCCCAGTAAAATATTCTTCAACAATATCATCCATAAGAAAACTCCTGGGCCCTGAAAAAGGCTGAACACATTCCTTTTCTGAGGGTTTAGCGACTTTCAATTTTTGATCATCCTTTTCCTGATAGCTTATTTATATGTTTGAGATTGAAAACTTGAAAGAAATTCAGACATCCATCCTTTTTTAAGTTTATTTAAACGTCAAGTAAAACAAGCACTCCTCCATAGGATTGGAGTTATGACACTACTCCCATCCTGTCTTTCCTCAGTATCAGAGTGAATACAGATATCTTTAAAAAATCCAGTAATTTCAGGGACCAGAAAATATGAATAAATTCTGATTATTCCATCACACAACTTAAAAAATGTGATGTTAATTTATAATAACTATTTTAGAGCTATATAAACAATACTATTAATTCTCTTCTTTTAGAAAGTTTAACTTCAATTTTTACAGATTCACCTTTTCTATCTTTTAAGAAAAAGTTTATTTATCATTAGCTATATAAGAAAATTTATTAGCCTCTCATGTGCTGCACCTCTGAAGAGATCTGAAAACTGCCTCATCTATAATACTTTCATCTAAAACTGAAAAGTTCACCAAACCCTTCCCATAATAGCATTTCATCCATCCAATCACAATATAATTTACTATACAAGATATGTAAAACATGAGGCAACATGCTGCTACATGTTCTCCTGCATATGCTAACAAATATGTTTCAATCCAACATAGTACCTTAATGATATGTTGGCACACTTTTGTACATACAAAATATCTACCATGTCCTCATGACATGATGCAGCACATTTATTCATATCGCCAGGACATGGTAAATTTGCCTAAAGATGAGGTGGCATGTTGCATCATCTTTTACTTTCTGGCAAATAACGAAGGTAGTGGGCAACTTGCTTTCTCACATTGTAAAAATAAAAATTATACAAAATAAAATTGAATAGTGTAATTGCATACATGAGGCGACATGTTGCCTCATGTATGCAATAACAGCAGCTCAGAAAAAAAAACAGGCAAACAATGAGGCACCATTTTGCCTCATCTTTTGCTTGTTGGTCAAAGGAAGATGCCACATACACTAGGTTATATTTGCATAAAGATGAGGTGGAATGTTGTGTCATATTTTGCTTTCTGGAAAATAGTGAAGGTAATGGGTAGGGTAGTTTTTTACATGCATACATGAGGCGACATGTTGCCTCATGTATGCAATTATAATAATATGTTTTTTTTTGTATTTTTTTTTAAATGTGAGAAAGCAAGTTGCCCACATACATACATGAAGAAAAATGTTGCCTAATTTATGCATGTAAACAACTGCCCTACCCATTACCTTCACTATGTGCCAGAAAGAAAAAGATGAGGCAACATTCCACATCATCTTTTTGAGAAAATATGGCCTAGTGTATGTGGCAACTTCCTTTGACCAACAAGCAAAAGATGAGTCATCATGGTGCCTCATCTTTTGCCTGTTTTTTTTCTGAGCTGCTGTTATTGCATACATGAGGCAACATGTGGCCTCATCTATGCAATTACAATATTTAATTTTATTTTGTTTAAATTTTATTTTTTACAATGTGAGAAAGCAAGTTTCCCACATGCATACATGAGGCGACATGTCGCCTCATGTATGCATGTAAGAAACTACACTACCAACTACATTCACTATTTACCAGAAAGTAAAAGATGAGGTAACATTCCACCTCATCTTTATGAAAATTCACACTAATGTATGTCACATATGCCTTTGACCAACAAGCAAAATATGAGGCAACATGTAGCATCATCTTTTGCCTCTTTTTCTTCTGGGCTTCTGTTATTGCATACATGAGGCAACATGTCGCCTCATGTATGCAATTAGAATATTAAGTTTTTTTTTATTTTTTTCAATGTGAGAAAGAAAGTTGCCCACATGCATACATGAGGTGACATGTTGCCTCATCTATGCATGTTAGTAACTACCCTACCAGTAAGCTTCACTATTTTACAGGAAGCAAAAGATGAGACAAAATGCCACCTCATCTTTATTCCTATGCACCCTAGTGTATTTCACATTTGCCTTTGACAAACAAGCAAAAGATGAGGCAACATTGTGCCTCATCTTTTACCTCTTTTTTTTTCTGAGATTTTGTTATTGCATACATGAGGCGACATGTCCCCTCATGTATGCAAATTAAATATTCAGTTTTTATTTGTATTTTTCTTTCAATTTGAGAGAGCAAGTTGCCCACATGCATATATGAGGCGACATGTCGCCTCATGTATGCATGTAAGCAACTAACCTACCCATTACTTTCAATATTTACCAGAAAGCTAAAAATGAGGCAGCATGCCACCTCATATTTATGCAGATGAACCCTAGTGTATGTCACATCTGCCTTTGACCAAAGAGTGAAATATGGGGCAACATGGTGCCTCATATTTTGCCTCTTTTTTTTTCTGAGCCACTGTTTTTGAAAACATGAGGCAATTTGTTGCCTTAAACTTTTGTTGAAAAGTTTATCTGATTCATTTTAAAACTTCATTCTATGAAAAAATTCAGAGTATATGATAAAAATATGCTAAGTAAGAATGAAAAAATTGAATTAAGTAAGTGTTATTTTGAGAGGTTTGTGCAAGGCCTTGTGCCTGCCACAAGGGGGGCAGGGTGGCGCACCCCAGGGCATGACTGTAGAGCACTTCAAGTTGCTGAAGTTTTTTGTAAATATATATTTTTGAGTATCTTTATGAATTTCTTTATTTGTACTGGAACTTGAGTTCAGTGAATTAAAATCTGGTTTTACTATTTAAAACTTTTTTAAGAGAATTCCAGAGGAAAAATATAATATAATATTTTTTATTAAAAATAAATTATTTTATTAGATAGACTTAATCTCATAAACTTACTAACACTTTTTTGACTATAAGAAGTTGAACCTGTGCTATGGATTTTAAACAGAAATCAAATAAGATTACAAGGCATGTGAAATAATAGATTTTTCATATACTTTGACTGAGATCCACTTTTATTTTAACTCATTTTTGTGCAGTTTTTTAAAACAGGGCTTTAAAGTAAGAGCATATTCCAGGCCCTTCAGATCCTGCATTTTTATTTCAATACTAGATAATAGAAACATGAGAAAATTACTGGAAGTATTTATGTGTCCATAAGCATTTTTCACAAGTCAAAAATTTGGTTTCTTCTTTTGTAAAAGTGAAAGTTTCAGTATTTTTTTACTTTTCAATTATTTCTAATCTATTCTTTTAATTTGGGAGAAAACCTTAATTCATATTTTAAACAAGTGGAGTTCAAATTATACATGAAAAAACTAATCATTAATTTTTCAAATTTTCATTGGTCAAGTGGGACCTCTTGTAACTTCAATCTATGTACAAATTATAATTCAATTAATATTAGCTTCTGACATATTTTCTGATGGTTTTTCTCAACTTAGAGTGATTGAAAAATCTCTGAAAATTATTGGAAATCTGTTCATCATTCAAATCATGTGACTTACTTTTCCAAGAAATGTTTTTAGTCTTTTATAAATAGTAATTTCTTCCTGAATTATTGTCTTTCCTCTCATAATTAATTCATATTCAAGATGTAATCATTGTATAATTCCTCTCCCATCTGTATTATCTTACTTCAATTTCACATATCTGACTTCAAAAGCTTCCCAGGTTTTATTGAGAAACCTTTTTCACTTCATCTCTCTCATAGATAACATATTATCAGGGCTAGGGCACATTCAACTCATATTAACATTAGGAAACAGTGCCCTTCTAACTCCCATATCCTCTATGTAATAATTGGCCTCTCAGGATATCAAACTTTATTTTCTCCTGTTGGGGGTTTAGCTTCTAGGGCAGGATTCATCCTCTATATGAGTTGAAGATACATTTTTACCCCAAAAAGATACCAACTTCCCCCTACTAATTAATATTTTTGAAGTTCTATCATTCTAATTTCCTAATAACTATCTCCCAAGGACTTGCGCCACTCCCCAACATAATTAATCTTATTCCTGACTATAACCCATTTATTAATTTAAACTGTCCTGTGAAAGATATATTCAATCAAAACAATTAAATATCCTCTATCTCCCCTGATTCTTTATTTCTTATCAGGCCTTATCATTCTATAAAAGACATCAATGAAGATTTTTTAGCACAGAGGAAGGTAAAAAACATGTCAATGAGAAACTTTTCACCTTTCAAAAAGAAACTACAACAAATCATGTGATAAAAATGGAAAGAATACTCTATTCTCCCCACATGGAGCAAGTACTGTCAGATGCAGCCAAGGGGGAAGAAGTTAACAGGAGGGATCAATGCAGGGGATAAATATAATAGAGGTAAAAATACTTGTATATCATTTCAAAAACAAACATACCTAAAAATAGGTCAATCAGCAACTTTGCACCTTACAACAACTACAAAAAAGCATGTGATGAAATAAGAAGGTACAAAAAGATGAGTTTCTGTGGTTAGGATTAAAAGAATAAGCAGAAAGTAAAAGGAAAGAACCTGAAAAAAGGACTCTATTATCCCCAAAAAATTCAATGAATGTAAGTTTCAGCCAAGGGGGAAGCAGTGTACAGGAGGGAGAAATGGAAGTGATAAAGAGAATAGAGAAAAAAAAATTTGATGGGGAAAATGGAAACAGCAAGAAGAGGCTTGATTATATGACAAATCGCACCATATAAAACAATATAAAAAAACACAATGTTGTCTAAGACTACTAAACTACAATACAGAGAAAGAGAAAGGTTCACACTCAAAGACAGAATTCACACAAAAAGAATTTTTTTTCAAAAATACCATATTTTGCGTCAAATTATTCCTCTCATGACTCAAGTAAAAGAAGAAAAAAGAGAGTACAGTTTGCATAGTGATACCACCACTGAGAACTGACCTCAAGCAAAAATTATCTTATGATGAAATTTGTTGAGAGAAGGCAAAAGAAGCTCTAAAAATTGTTGGGCCATCAGGAAGTTCTAATCCACTAGGTGTTGGACCCAGCTCATATAATGAAAAATATAGTTCTGATGTAGATAGTTCAAGTAATTATAGCTGAATCATCATTAGATAAAATTTTCCCTAATAAATATCATCCTTAGAGTCCGCATTTCAGGAATTTTCTGCCTGTTTTAGACCTTAAATCAAATGGGGATCAGTTGCAACACCAAATGATTTAACTTCTTATTTGTATCTTAGTACTAAGGATTTAATGATGGTTCAAAATTTTATTTTTCATACACTCATTACCTCATGGTTCAACTGTGTTCAACACCATTTAGGGAAGACTGGAACAAATCTCAAGGCAGAAGAATGAATTTTCCTAAAAAAAATTATGATGTGGTTTCTTTGTTTCAAGTTGTGAATATAGAAAATTCTGAAAGTAAAGAGAAGAATTTAATTAAGTGTATTTCCATATTTTCATCAATAAAAAACCTTTTAACTTACTTTTAAATCAATGAAGATGAAATTATATCTCTTCATGATTAGCTGAAGGAGTATAAAAATTCCATGGAAAATTTTGGCCACAAATTCACATCAAGCCTAATGTCCATTTAGCCCAAAATTTTCCTGAAGTTCTGCAAATATTTGGCCCAGCATCATCAGAGGAAGCTTGGGATCATGAGAGTATGAATCAAATTTCAAGATCTATCCCCTACAATATTAATAAACTCATTTTTTCATAATTCTTTTTATTACCCATAATTTTTTACATTATTTTTTTGTTTTTATTTGAAATGGAAAAAATGTTAATGTAAATGTTCATCATGATAGTAAATATTCAATCTCTTCTTGAGATGAATGACAATTGATTTAAAATACAAATTTAAGATTTTTTCAATATAGAAAAAGGAAAGACTTCAAAATAAACTGTTATATTTCTCTGTGAAGAATATGATTTATGGCCAGAATATTTAAACAAGATTTATAGAAAAATGTCTTTTTTAAAAATTTTTTAAAAAGATAAATTCATTGGTGCTTTAAAATTTCTACAATCTAAAATTACTGATCTCCAATACTAAAACATTGGTGGTAAATACTTCTCATTATACTCAAAACAACAAGGTTATGGGAATATCAAGAGGCAACAAGATTGGAGTTTTTTTTTTGAGAACGTGGAAGTCACTGAATTTTACCAGATCAAATCTTTATTCTAATTAAATTGTATGATGCTGTTGAAAAAAAAATATAAAATCCTTTCACAAAAGCAGGATTCAAAACATTTTGGTGCTACAATTGATGGTCTAAAAATGTTATTATTACTCATAAAGATATTATTGGACATGATTCAAGAACTCTCAATCCAAGTGGCTTTGGTGGTGTTTTATCAGATACTGTCTGTATAATGTCATTAAGGAATATAGCCGGTGCATATTAGTCACCTTTATAATATCCATTATGAATTCAATATATGTATTTTAGAAACCAAAGTATGATCTATTGCCTGTTGGAAATTATGCAAGCAGCAATATATGAAGAATTTAAATTGGTCCTAATGATTCAGCTATGAGCTATGTTTCATAATGAAAAATTGTCCCACCAAGGTTCCAACACAGGTTTGACTCAGGTTAGACCACAGGTACTAAACAACCACTTGACTGCAAGTCGTCTAACTTTTGACCTGGTGCTTACATAACTCAGTATGTTCTGAAATCCAATCTTCTCCACAAGATTTTTCCCAATGAAAAGTAAACATTGGAATATTTAACATGGGTTCTTGGGAAGAAGTAGAAGAGCTTAATTCAAGAATAGTAAAAATTTCCAACCATGAACTAAGAGCCTTTGCTGTGCTGATTCTACCTTTATAAAATTTATGAGTTTTACAGAATTCCTCCTGCAAATCAGAGTCTTTTAGAACTGAGGGTGAATAAGTTAGAGGTTTGTTTTATATCTTGATTGGAGTTGATTTCATTGGTAGAGAATCTTTCAAAGAGGTCAAAGTAGGTAATTTAGGAGGTGATGGGTATTGCTTCTTAGAAATGAAGGAATTTGGTGATGAGCTGTTTGAATCATCATCTTTATCAAACATATCGTCATGTCTTGAAGAAGATTTTAATGTTTGCTTCTTTTGATGAGCAAGCATAGCTTCATATTCTGACAGTTCATCATTGCTATTTTCATTTCTCTTTTCATAATCTTCATCAAGGAGAGGGTGTTTATTGATGGAACAATTTACATTAGGTGAGTTTCTGGTACAAAATATCAAAAGAAAGATAAAAAGTACAATATGTAAGAAATAAAAGAGATATATGATAGAATTTTAAAGATAAAAGAATAACAATAAAAAAAGGAAACAAGAATATACTCATTATTAAAGCCTTTGCTTTTTTTTTTGAGATTTATTATTTGATACATCAGAAAATTCATTAGCAGAAGCCGGTTTAATACGTCGAACAAAAGAGGAGCCTTGGGATAATCTCTTTTTCTTGGAGTGGATAACAGGTGTTTCAAGATTTTTCTTAGAAGTTGAAGCATGAGTTAAAGCTGATGGTTCATCTGTCTCATCATCATCCCTAATGACAATGATTTCATCAGGAGGAATCATACCCTCCTTGTAAGCAACAAATATATATGAAGAAAAAAAAATATTAAAAATCTTATCTACTAATTAAAAAGGAGACAAAAAAATTGAAGAACATACATTTTTCAAGGCTTTTCACATATTGGAGTAAATCTTTACAAGGGGTAGATAAATATGAAGGAGAAGGATTATTGTTAAGGATCTTGACAAGTTCTTCTGTTTTATCTCTAGCCAATTCAAGTAAATTGCGATACTGAAATCTCGTTATTTCCTGTCTCTCATTGCTAAGTACAGGAGGGTTAGGTGCCATGCCATGTGGCAGACATGGTGCAAGCTCAAAAACTTCAAAGCGAGTATCAATCAGAGAGTGGGATGAAACACATTCGGGCGCTGGAAAATCAATTTTTTGAAGAAAAAAGATATAGAACATAAGTGAAATATATAAATTAACAGAGAGGAACATGATATAAATACAAAGTGGAGGTGTAGGATTTTGAATACTAGACATATTGATTAATGGATATTAAAAAAAAGTATTTGATATCAAAAAATTATGATGTAATATGATGAATAATTATAATAAACTCTATTCTAGAAAATTGAAGTTGATAATTTAATAGGATAAAAAATTGAATAAGATTTAAATTAAAGTGAAGATGAAAGAAACAGAGAACATAAAGAGGGGAATTTTATATTATTTGAGCTTTTTTTAACATGCATTATTCATAGTGGGGTAAACTGAGTAACATGCTAAATCACAATCTGTTTATATTGAAGCGAAATTTGATGTAGCTCACAGAAAATACTAAGAGTTCTTTGGGGACTTTTAGTGTGAAAAACAAATAATAACAAATGTATATCCCATATGCAAATTTCCACAGGTAAATACAAAATTTTTTAAATTAGAATTTACTCCTAAACAATGGAAATACACTTAATTAGTATATTATATGAAAAAAATGATAATGCTTTATAAATATTTGTTAAATTTACTTTCAGATGACAATGCAAGATTCACAAATATACTGATATGCCTCATCAAACAAGAAATGAATTATAAATATGAAATTGGTAACATTAGAATTCAAGATAAGAATTTGTTTTTTAAGTGACAGGAGGATTGTCAGGCTAGGGTGTGGGAACTGTGACCAAACCATTGATAAACTTGGATACTACTAAGGGAAAAAAAATTGAATAGTTTTATTTTACAATATATCTTAGTCTGCACAAGATATTGCATTTTTGTCCATAACTATACTAATATTGTTACTTTTCAAAAGCTATAGGACTACTAAGTTGATAAAATATTATTATGAATCACCCAATTAAATACCTTAAGCAACATTCAAAATTATTAAAATATTAATATTCAATTTGAGATTTGGATTAGCTAATTTTTCACAACTTACCACAGTTTTGATTAATATAATAAAACTTGAAAAAAATTGTTGAGATAACCTAGAAATGGGTGCAAGAAAATTATGAAACATATGACTTGAAACTTAACTCATACACTATTGATAAACTTCATGGATCCTGATTAATTTCTATTAAAATTAATTTTGAGACTGGAATATTGAATTTTAGCTATTACCAAGTACTGTAAGTGCCATGGTTTGTATTCAATATATTGGTGTTGAAATTAATTTTGATAGGAATCAACAAGTATCATATGGCACCATGCATGAAACCCTGACAGAAACCACCAAATTTATGAGGCAATGAACCTCATAATATTGATCAAAATTAATGTAGACCCCTGCATATTGAATACAAGCCATTTCACATGGACTACACAGACATAGATAAAATTCAACATGCATGGCTTAAAATTAATTTCGATTGAAATTAACCAAGGCATTAAAACATCAATTTTTATATGGTGTACTTGATCAAATCAGTTAATCTAACTGCTTAGCTTACCTATACTTATTGGAATTTTATGCATAGTCCATGTCCATATTAATTTCGATCGAAATTAATGTTGACTAATACATAATGAATACATGCTATGCCACTTACACTTGCCAGGCATAGCTACCATTTAATATGCCAGTATCAAAAATTAATTTCGATCAAAATTAATGAGTATGATAATCATGAATTTCTGGAGTCAACTGCCTATTTTTATGCATGGTGCCTGTCAGCCAGGCTACTAGACTTACCCAGTGAAATAATTAATTATTTACTGGATGAAGCCGCACCTTATCATTTTTAATTATTATTTAATTATCATTTAGTTACATTAAAATTAGTTATAATAAATTAACTAGTTACAGAATGTTAAAATTAAATTAATTATTTAAATAAATAAGTAAAATTAAAATTAAAATTTTGTCCCTTATATTTTTCTCTAACACCGTGCTCATTTGACAGGTTGGGAAAAAATAAAACTTTATATTAAAAAAATAAATAAATACAAAGATAAAATAAGATTTAAATATTCAAATAATATTAAATATATACAAAAAAATCAAATTTCTTATTTAGGATTGACATTTACAGTAAATATTAAAAATATTGATGTATTTCTGACATACTCTGTAAATACATCTTTTTGACGCCTTCTTTTTGGAATAACTTTATTATTTGAAATACTTTTCTGGAATGTTCTTTTCCTCTCTCTCTCTTCCTACTGTTTTTTGAATTTGATTTCCGTGCTTTGTCTCTCCTTTGCCTATAAAAGGCCTCTCTTTTTGTTGTCTTTTGATCATTCTATTTTACCAACTCATTTATTACAATAACTACAACAACTAAAACTTATTTCTTATATTTTATATCTTTAGTACTTACAACAAACGTAATTCTAATCTATAACTTATATAAAATATTTAAATCTACCTCTTATTTTGAGTAAAAGAAATCATACTTGATTGAGAAATACATACCTAACTTTTGAGAGTCAAATAATCCTTAAAATCTTCATATTTCACCGTACCAAAGCTTCTAGACCAAAAATGACCCTTGACAATTGGGATCCTTTCCGAAATATCAACGGCGCAACGTTACTTGAGGCGTAATCGAGGGGACCATCGGCGTACAAGTATCTGTAAAGGACAAGTGGAGGCAAGAAAATGACGAACGTCATACGTCACGTGATAATAGTTTTTGCTGCGAACGGGAATTGAACCGTGCTCCAAAACTTAAGTTCATATACTGACTAAAGATCGTATATATCGTGGTAATTATTTTTATTACTATTTGTGGGTTACTCTTCACTCTTCATTTGCTACGTATTTCCTTTTACTCAGCACTCTGTAAGTGGCATTAATTTACTCATTTTGCAGGGGGAGGTGTCTGGTAATTGGAATTTATTTTTATTATTATATTTTTTTTTATTTTTCCTGGTTGACCATAATAGAGCAATAACTGTTCTTAGTCCCAGAGGTAATAAAATAACTATATATTAATATTAATTATTATCATTTTTCAGTTGACAATTGTCCTGATTAATTTGAATTTTAATTGTTCCAGTTGACAAACTGTCCTGACAATAATATTTTTTATTAAATAAAATAATTATTATAATTTTTCAGTTGACATTTGTCCTGATTAATTAAAATTTTTTAATTGTTCTAGTTGACAAATTGTCCTGACAATTATATTTTTTTTTATTAATAAATAATTAAAATTTCATTACTTCAGTTGACTTTGAGTCCTGGTAATCCAATAAATCTTTTTAAGTAATGAAATTCATATTTAAATTACTTCAGTTGACATTAAGTCCTGGTAGTTAAGTAATCAGTTAAAATAATTTTTATTAATAAAGATTCATATTTGATTATTTCAGTTGACAATAAATCCTGGTTATAAATTAGTTGATTTAAATCCTGAAAATAAAAATTAATAGAAATTCTAATTTATTTCTACAGTTGATTGCATTATCCTGGTTTTAAATTTTTTCTTTTATTAATTTTATTTAAGTTGATTTTTATCCTAAAAAGATTTTTTTTATTATTTTTATTTTATTTCTGTTAAATAAAAATTAAAAATAAAGACTAATTAATTTTTTGTCTCTTTTCCTTCATTTCAGTAGAATCTTAAAATGACTGATCAAAGTGGTTTTGCTGCACGTGAAGAAGAACTAGACTTAATTGATTATGATGAGCCTACTTCTGTAAGTTCTCCTTTAACAAGAAGAATTTCTCAAACTAATAAATCCTTGCCTTAAACAGGATGTAGAAATGGAAGAAGTAGAAATCGTAGTGGACAATACTCAGGATCAGAAGCCCAGGAAAAACCCACCAGAAGAGCTTTCAAAAGGCTTCAAGATAAGAAAGATGCCGTTGTCCCAGCAGATAAAGAATCTGTCAACCCACATAAAGGAGTTAAAGACAGACAGCTTGAAACTAAAGGTAAGGGTAGATGCCTTGGAAGAAAGGGGGAAAAGAACAGATACTTTTCTCCAAGAGAAAAGCAAACCTCTTCCTCCCAGGGATCAACAACAATTGGCTCCCCAATCCCAAGAGATGGTGGAAGTGTCCAAGTGGCAGTGGGACTGGCTCAACACACAGTGGGACTACTTAGCTCAAAATCAGCATCAGTTACCTCAGGTAGGTCCATCAAGGCCCACCCAGGCCAACCCCACTCCTCCCCACCCTTATCAAGGAGGCAAAAGAAGAAGGAAGCCCAATATGGTGATACCCAGCAAACCCTGGTACGTCCCTCTATTGATTCTCAAGTGCCCTTTCTTGTGGCTGACTCTGTTCCTTCATGTAAATCTGGAAGACATGATAAAACCTTGAGACCTATAGAAGCTGGGAATAGTAGACAGTTATCTCATGTATCAAATCCATTACTTTTAATTGCTACCTCAATGATTAATCCTGATATGGCTGTGATTGATGAAACTCTTGACCCTGAGTTCTATGAGAGTCTGGAAAGTTACTCAGTTTCCTTGTTGAGAAACACTCCAGATGTAGCAAGAATTAATGATGAGCACTTGAGAGATATTATTGCCAAGCAAAATCATATAATGAACAATATGCAATTGACTCAGAGATATAATAGTTTGTTAACTGATCAGGGTTATCAAGCATTAAAAAGTGAAGCACAGAGAGTCTCTGATGAATTGTCTCATTACAAAGCAACCCATGAAAAGAAAATTGCTTTATGGCAAAATATAAAAAATGATTTATCTAAACTAAAAGATACTGTATCTGCCTGTTGCCAGGAGGTAGAGATAGATAAGATAAATCTGAAAAGATTGAGTGACCATTTGTCATCTTTTCAACATAAAAATCAATTATCTTTTGCAACTATCAATGAAAGTTTATCTAGTCTTCCAAGAATGAAAACAAGACTAACAACCATTGAAGAAAAATTGAACTCATTGTTAAATGACCAAAAATATTCTGACAATTCTGTGAAGGAACATATAGTGCAGGATGCTCAACCAGTACCTGTGGCTAGTTCATCTAAAATAAAAATTGATCCAGAAATACCTGTTGATAACACTGAGTTTCCATCAAAAACTGATGATGCACCAGGATCTGCAACAGAAGGATTAAACAATGAGATTTCAGCACAATTAGAGAATTTACAGCTGCTTCTTACTCAGAAACAAGCTAGTACTAAGGAGACTCCTTCAAATCAAAAGAATTGGTCAAAACTTGACCAGTACCCAACATTTGATGGTGATTCTTCCTCTGATTGGCAACAATTTATTTGCAGAATTGATAATTTAAAAAATTCTTACAAACTCCCAGATGACGAAATTGTGTCCAAATTAACTTCTTTGTTCACTAATGTTGCCCTAATGTGGTATGAATCTGTTCTCCTGGATGGGAATGACTACTCATGGGAGGATTGGAAGAAATTAATTAAAGCACAATTTGGTGGCTCCAAGTTCAGAATGGCTCAACAAAGGCAGTATGAGGAAACTAGATATAGCTCTTATACTGATAAACCTATTGAGTTTTTAATGAAACTTGTAAAAATCTTAAGGGCAATGGACCCAAATATGGAGTTTGATTTATGGAAGGACAGGATCCTCTATAAATTACCAATGTCTCTGAGAGACTTGATTGTGGCTAGGACTGAGTTCTCCAAAGAACCCTCTTCTTTCATTAATACTTGCAATGAGATACTTCTAAACAATAAGTATGATGCAAGAAGATTCATTCCTAGGACCCCTTTGGAGAAACCCTCCACTTACCAACAAAAACCTCTGGAAAAGGTTGGTAAACCTTCTGCCCCTGTTGCACCAAAGAAGTATGCAACAAACACTTGCTTCAAGTGCAACAAGCCTTGGCAGAAAGGCCATTTTTGTGACAGGAAGATAAATCTTGTAGAACAAACAGAGGAGCATGCTGATGACACAGTGGCACTGGATGATACATCAAGTGATTGTGCCAGCAATATTTCATATGATTCTCAACAAGAAATCTTGATGCTGGAAGAAGATATTCATTATTTAAATACTATTGACATTGATAATAATGATTTATCTACAGTTGAGGATTCTGAGATCATAAAGAACATTGAGGATAACTCAATTATTATTGCCCCTCTTAAGGCACCAGTCTTGATCAATGGAACCAGCATTGAAGTTGTTCTGGATTCTGGAGCTGGAGGAAGTGTAGTATCTGAAAGAGCACTTGCTTCAGTAGATAAAGACTATAAATCTAAACTGTTGCCTATCATTTCTAAAAATTGGAGAGGGTATGGCTCTGTTTTGTCCCCCATTGGTAAATACAAAGCCACAGTGTTTTTTAAATATAACCATGGTTTTGTAAGAGCTATTTGTGATTTTGTTGTCATGAAAAATGATAACTTGAGCAATTGGTTTATTGTAGGGAATGATATTTTAACCAAGTATGGCATAAAATTGGATCCTTCAAACCAATGTTTCACAATGGGGTTGAATGGGAAGAGAAAATTTAAAATTTCCTCCCCTAAAAAATTATTAAAACCAGAATTGAACACATGTAATTCTGTGGTTCAATATAAAGGAAGATCTACAAAGGAAATGCATGCCCTTATGTCTGAAATTGACAATGCCTCTTTTGGAGAACAACTTTCTGGTGAGGATAAAGATTCTATCATTAACTTGATAAAATCTTTTCCTATGGCCTTTGCTCATGGGTCACATGAACTGGGATTAGTTAAAGAGGAAATGAAACTTTCATTGTCTTACCCATTAACTGATATACCACCTAGTTTAAAGAAGAAGCCTTATCCTGCTTCTCCCACAAAGAGAAAAGATATTGAAGATAATATCTCTACCCTTTTAAAAATTAATATTATTGAAAAGGTAGTTGAAACACCTAAATATTGTGTTATCTCACCTGTCCTAATTTCTTATGAGAAAGATAAAGCCAGGTTATGTGGTGATTATAGAGCACTAAATACTTATACTGTTGATGATATCTATCCTTTACCTAGAATCAGCTCTATACATGCTACTTTACAGGGTGCTAAATATATCAGCTGTTTGGATGGTAATAAGGGATATCACCAGGTACCTGTTGAGAAAAATTCTCAGAACTTTCTGATGATTGCCACTCATATGGGTATTTATAAGTATATTAGGATGCCATTTGGCCCTAAAAATGCCCCTTCTGTTTTCCAAAAAGTAATGGATAACACATTCCATCAAGAGATAATTGAAGGTTGGCTGATGGTTTATATTGATGATATCATTATATTCTCAAAAACATTTGAGGACCATCTTAAACACCTGTGTAAAGTATTCCAGAAAATGGATGAAATAAATATGACACTTGCTTTGAAGAAATGTAAATTTGGTTTCCATTCTTTAAAAGTTCTTGGTCATGTTGTTTCAGGCTTACAGATATGTGTTGACCAGAACAAAGTGGCAGCCATACAACAGGTGAAAGCTCCTACAACAGTGAGAGAGCTCCAAAGTTTTTTGGGAATGTGTGGATACTATAGACAGTATATTAAAAATTACCAAGTCATAGCTTTACCCCTTACCCAATTAACTAGAAAGGATGTTGCTTTTGTCTGGAATAGTGAAAGACAAAGAGCCTTTGACACTATGAAACACTGTTTGATGTCAGCACCAATTCTTGCTTTACCTGACTTTGATCAACAATTTGTTTTGTACACTGATGCCAGTTTTATTGGTCTTGGTGCTGCCCTCCATCAAAAACAAGTGATAAATGATAAAGTTTCAGAAGTAGTAATTTGTTATATTTCAAGAACCTTGAAAAATAGTGAATTGAAATATGGTGCTACTCAATTAGAGTGTTTAGCTGTAGTATGGGCTCTGGAAAAGCTTCATTATTACCTAGATGACCAGAAATTTGAACTTGTCACTGACTGCAGTGCAGTTAAATCCCTTTTAAACTTGAAAACACCTAATAGACATATGTTTAGATGGCAGCTGGCTGTTCAAGAGTACAGAGGGAGAATGACAATTATTCACAGAGCTGGTATTGGTCACTCAAATGTGGATATGTTATCAAGTTTACCCTTACCAAATGATGACTCTAATCCTGCTTATGATCCTGAGGATGAAATTATCCATATCCATGGGATATATGTGGTTGATATGGAGGAAGAGCTATTACAGATTATTCTGGAATCATATGATAAGGAAACTGACTTGAAAAAGTTATGCACCATATTAAATGATCCAAAGAATGCTTCAATACAAGCATTAATTAAAACCCTTCCACCAAAGTACCAAAAAGGTTTGGAAAAAGGAAAATTTTCAATTGATGAAGGAAATCTATATTATAGAAGAAAGTTGAGTAATGTTATTGTTATTCCTCCTTCTATGAAAGAAATCATCTTGAAAATTTGTCATGATGACATATTAGCTGGACATTTTGATCTTGACAAAACAATGATCAGAATTAAGAACACTGCTTGGTGGGTTAATATGTCTGAGGACACAAAATTATATGTTGAATCCTGTGATTCATGCCAAAAATCAAAAAGATTAACTGGTAAAAGAGCAGGATTAATGTAACATATTGAACCTCCTGATGCTCCATGGCAAATAATAAACATGGATTTTGTAACAGGATTACCCATTGCTGGTAAAGACAGTTATAACTCTTGTTGGGTTATTGTGGACAGATTCACAAAAATGTGTAAATTTATCCCTACCCACAAGGATGTTTCCACTAAAGAATTAGCTTTCTTATGGTGGTCTCATATGTTTAATACTGCTGGTTTTCCTAAAGCCATAATCTCTGACAGAGACCCTAAATTTACTTCTGAATTTTGGATGTCTCTGATGGATGTTTGTGGTTGTGATCTGAAACTTTCTACTGCCCATCACCCTCAGACTGATAGTTTAGCTGAAAGAATGATTCAGACTTTAGAGGACATGATAAGAAGATATTTTGCCTTTGGCCTTGAGTATAAAGATAATGACAGATTCACTCATGATTGGGTTACCTTACTTCCTGGGTTAGAATTTGCTTATAATAGCACTGTTCATTCTGTTACTCAAAGAAAGCCTTTTGAGCTCTGGCTTGGATATGTTCCTAATACTCCTGCCCAAATTCTCAATAACAAAATACCTAAATTGGATATACATCCTGGTGTAAAATCTTTTCTTCAAATGCAACAACTATGTAGAAATCATGCTCAAAAATGTATTGGAAATTCATTTGAATATGAGAATAAAAGATGGGACAAATCCCATAAAGAATACACTTTTAAAAAGGGTGATGAAGTGTTGATTTCTACAGTCCACTTCAACTTACAAGGTAATAACAAATTAAAAGATCCATTTGTTGGTCCTTTTGTTGTCAGAAGAATGATTGGAGATAATTCAGTTGAAGTTATTCTGTATTCCCCATATGACAGAACACATCCTGTTTTTCCAATACCTCTTTTGAAACCTTACACATCCAATAGTGATTTATTTCCAAAAAGGAGGGGTAGACCAAAGAAAACCCCAAATGAAATCACTGAGACAGCAGAAATTGAAAAAATTTTAAATGACAGAATAGTCACTGCTGAGAAAGGTACAGAATACTTATTGAGATTCAAGAATAAATCATCTGAATATGATTCTTGGATACCTGGGAAGGAGATATCTAATCTTCCTACTCTACTAAAAAAGTATAAGAAGAAAAAATCATAGCATTTTTTTTTTATTTTTTTTTTTAGAGTGAGGGAGTGTCAGCCAGGCTACTAGACTTACCCAGTGAAATAATTAATTATTTACTGGATGAAGCCGCACCTTATCATTTTTAATTATTATTTAATTATCATTTAGTTACATTAAAATTAGTTAAAATAAATTAACTAGTTACAGAATGTTAAAATTAAATTAATTAATTAAATAAATAAGTAAAATTAAAATTAAAATTTTGTCCCTTATATTTTTCTCTAACACTGTGCTCATTTGACAGGTTGGGAAAAAATAAAACTTTATATTAAAAAAATAAATAAATACAAAGATAAAATAAGATTTAAATATTCAAATAATATTAAATATATACAAAAAAATCAAATTTCTTATTTAGGATTGACATTTACAGTAAATATTAAAAATATTGATGTATTTCTGACATACTCTGTAAATACATCTTTTTGACGCCTTCTTTTTGGAATAACTTTATTATTTGAAATACTTTTCTGGAATGTTCTTTTCCTCTCTCTCTCTTCCTACTGTTTTTTGAATTTGATTTCCGTGCTTTGTCTCTCCTTTGCCTATAAAAGGCCTCTCTTTTTGTTGTCTTTTGATCATTCTATTTTACCAACTCATTTATTACAATAACTACAACAACTAAAACTTATTTCTTATATTTTATATCTTTAGTACTTACAACAAACGTAATTCTAATCTATAACTTATATAAAATATTTAAATCTACCTCTTATTTTGAGTAAAAGAAATTATACTTGATTGAGAAATACGTACCTAACTTTTGAGAGTCAAATAATCCTTAAAATCTTCATATTACACCGTACCAAAGCTTCTAGACCAAAAGTGACCCTTGAAAGTGCCTTTCCAACATTAATTTCGATCAAAATTAATTTTGATACTGGCATATTGCATGTAGCTATTCCTGGAAAGTGTAAGTGGCATAGTGTGTATTCATTATGTATTTCTCAACATTAATTTTGATAAAATTTAATATTGACATTTGCATATTGAACACAAGCCAGAAAACAACCCAAAAGATTCTTCATAAAACTACCCATTAATTTTGATCAAAATTAAGGCTGACCCAACTTACTCAGACCAGATATAACTACCATTCAATATGTATATGGTCAACCCTAATTTCGATCTAAATCAATGAGCAGTTTTATGAAGAATTTTTTGGGTTGTTTGCTGGTTTGATTTCAATATGCAAATGTCAATATTAAATTCTATTGAAATTAATGTTGACCAATACATAATGAAAACACACTATGCCACCTACACTTTCCAGGAATAGACACCATGCAATATGCCAGTATCAAAATAAATTTTGATCGGATTAATGTAGGAAGGGCACCATGCATAAAAATATGCAGTTGACTCCTGTAATTCATGATTAACATGCTCATTGATTTTGATCAAAAATAATTTTGATACTGGGATATTTAATGGTAGCTATGCCTGGCAAGTATAAGTGGCATAGAGTGTATTCACTATGTATTGTTCAAAATTAAATTTGATTGAAATTAATATGGATACATAAATGTGACATAAAGAGGTATGGACCATTAATTTGTTGAAAATACATTTTTATATCTCATACATTATTTGTTTTTTATTAAAAAAAATGTTACTCTCTCTCAATATCACCTTATAAAATTTACCAAGCTGCTTTGAAAAAAAACAGAATACATAAAATTCAATATAAGATAGCTATATTACACAGAAGATCACCTTTATACCTAAGTTATGATGATTTTGATGCTCTATTAATTGATTCCCAAATCTTTACCAGATCAATATCAGCTCCAGCCCCAAGTGACTCAGGTTCATTCACAGATAATCCTTGAAAAAATGTTGCTGAATAGCAATTCTTGGGGAGGTATTTTGGAACATTGAATACACCATTTTGTGCAACTGTCCTTTCTGATAACTGTGAATATGTTTTTAATGCTGATTTTCTTTGAGGTGGTGTATGGGCTAAGTCCTTTGTCATCTTATCCATTTTTTTAAACAAATCATTGAGTTCAGGATTTTTCCATCCAGGAATAGCTTGGATAGGTGAAGTTGGGGCTGGTTCTGGGCCTTCCTTGATATCAGAGATGCACCTAGTATCATGAAAAAGCACAACAAAACCTGGCACATCACTGCATTGATCTCTTGCTAACTTGTAGCATGCACTAGCAATCTGAATTCAAACTAAATCATCTTCATAATAATAAAAAGCAAAGTAAAATAAAAAACTTACCTTGGTCCGATAACGTTTTACTTGTGCCCTTGCCCTCTTTTCAATCTTTTCTCTTGCTACCCTTTCCTCTTCTTGCCCAAATAACCTTATCATCTCCTTCCCCTTATTAACTACCCATTTCTCAATAACACATTGAGTGAACTGAAGCCTTGACTGATGGATTGTATTCAAGGTGGTGAGCCACCTGGTACAGTGGTCACATACTATGCTTCCCATTACTTGATTCCAAGTTGATTCCAAAGAATCACAGCAAGTCCAATCAAAGGCAAATTTCCAAAAACATTTTTCTTGCAATTCACGCTCTAAGTTTCTTTTGACAAAAAGTGGGTTCAGTGCTCCTCCTTTTAGTCCTCGAGGTTCAGGTGCTGGAAAAAATTTGGGTAGTCAAATTTTGGATTGCAAGAAGGCTATAGAATTTGTTATCAAAAATTGTTGATCAGCTTCAGAATTGGCACGGTTAGAAGATTGGACTTGGGTTAGGACAGTGTGAATGGTTTTCAGTTTGAATTAGTTCCAAGCTTTCCAATTTTCAATCTCCAAAGGTGTTGGGCTCGCAGGATATTTTGTTATTTGTGTTGGTCCCCCAAGACAATACTTCAGAAAGTGGTAAGTATTTCTATTTAGACTGTCCGAGCTCCTGGGAACATCATTCCTTCTAACTAAGCCTCTTACAGCCCTTAACCCCCGTTCTTGTTCATGAGACTCTGCTGAATTGAGTCTGTGGTAATCACTGATACCCATAATGATTGAGGGTTCACTAGCAATTCAAATAAGTTAATTAAATTGCTTATTTTTCAATAAAAAAATACACTACAAATTTGACTTACCAGCTCCACTTGTGCTTGCTCCTTGGTTATGCTGAGCAGATGATGATTGGTCTCTGAAAAATTCCCTTAATACTTCACTAGCCCAATCTCTTCCTAGCTGATTAGCACTTTCAGGAGCAGAAGTATGATTGGAATTAAAATTTCTCAGTTCTGAATGAGACTCTTGGCCTGGATTGGGATTAGGTGGTGGGTTAGGATTAGGCGGTACAGATTGAGATGCATCTGGTGGTGGAGAAGTATTTCCAGTATTAGTATGTTGAGGTGGAAAACAATCAGAATTGGTTGGGTCAACAGACACCCCTTCAAAATTATCATCCATAATGAGCTGTAATAAAATAAAATAAAATAAAAATAATCAGTTGTTAAAATTTATACCTATCAAAGCTAAAGTAAATAAAGATACTATGTATATAGTCTTGTTAACGTGTATGTTCTCTTGTCAAAAAATAAAGTGAATAATATATAGCTATCAGCTAAAGTTGGAAGGTCAAACTATTTATAGTAGATGAATGAGCAAGAAGATTATTCATTAAGTAACAATTTTATCATATTTCTCATTATCATGATTTTCTCTCTTACTTTCTTACATTTAAGATAAAAATGACTCATTGAAAGCATGGGTTCTCTTGCAATAAAAGCAACCAAAGTAATTGTTCACTGATTTATGATAAGGTAAGTTGGATGCATTGCATTTTTTAATTGAGAATTGAATTATTTCTTTCACCATTTACAAACATCACCAATCCTACAAATTCCCCAATCCCAAATTAACACAAAGATGTTAGTCAACAGAAAACAAATTTGATTAATTTTTTCACTCACTACTGTCTGCAGTCCAATGGCAGTGACAACCTCGTCTTTGATTCCAAAAATTCCTTTTTTGTGCTTGACAGTAGCTGCATGTCCAATTATTGCATCTTTCTTAATCACAATTTGAGCTGCTTTGGCTACTCTTACTAACCGACAATGCACTTGTGGGAAAAGCTCATAGGGATCCTTTGATGTTTCTTCTGGACGGAGCTCCTTGAAAGGACTTACTATTAAATATATTTGATAATTCTCTTCCTTTGACCTGAAAAGATCATCAATTTGCCCAAACTGGCTATCTTTTCCATAGTAGAATTCAAATGTTGAATTAGTGATATGTCGATGGTAACTAGTAAACCTCTTTCCATGATCAATATGCTTGCTACATTTTCAACTACCCAATCCCCACTTTTCTCTGATGGTGTCACAGCCTGTCTTGAAGTTTCTTTTCCCATTTGTGCCCTTACCCATTTAGTAAATAATGCAATACTTAAATGGATCCATTTGTTTTGTTTATCGAGATCAATATGGATTTTTTTAGTCTCACATTGATCATTATCTTCAGCTTCACCAAGATCTAATACCCTAGACTTCCAATGCCAATGTTTGAGCATTGTTAGCGGTATCTCTCCTGTGTTAAATATTAATAAATTAGCACAGCTGAGTTATTAAATCATTGCTTACAAACATTACATACGTGGATGGTGATTGTTTGGAATTTCAGATAATATATGATTCACCCGCTCTCCAGACCAAGTAGCTGTACCTGATGGTGGACCAAGATGCTTTATCATTTCAGGATAATGTTGAGTGATATGCATATTTGGCTTTGCATTAATATTCTTCCAACCCTCTTCCAGGCACTCACGATACTCTAACAGAAATTGTTCTAGATCTATAAGCTCATTAGTCTGTATATTTTTTAATGTCAAAAAATTGGTGATTGAGCATAATGTTACAAGTGACTTGAGAAGATAATATTCTCTTGGTTTTTCAGCTGAGGAAGCTGAAGATTCATATTCTTTAAATTTTTCAAACCAAAGGGGTATAAGTGACAAAGGGAAGTAGAGAGTATACAGCATGTGCCATTCTGCTGCCTTGAGGGATCCTGCCTTTTTAGATCCTACTTATTTTGGAACTTGTGTTAGCCAGGAAGGTCTTCTTACTTGATCAATCATCTTCCTTAAAACCTGTAGCTCTTCTGCTGTGATTCGTGGATTACTACTACCTTCATTTTCTTTCTCCTTACCTTCCCTTTTATTTTCTTCATCTCTAGCTGTCTCATTTGATGAGTGAGATCCTTCACTCTGTGATATGCTAATGCTCCTTTGCCTTAAGTTATACAATGAATTCCTACTGTCACTGCTGTGAGACTGTATTGAGGCCAAATCGCTATATGGAGGAATAAATTTGGAGCTGGATGACCTACTCTGGCTTCTTGATTGATTTGTTCCCAATCCTTCATTATCTAGTCCATGATGACTTGATGACTGTCTTGAACTTGTAAGTCTTTTCCGCTTGTGCTGTCTTGTGTGTCCTGTATCATCATCATCATTATTTGTGGTGCTTAAGCTACTTCTACGTTTTTTTGAATGTTTGTGCAGTGAAGTATCAGAAAAGAAATCGTCATCTTCTTCTCTTACATGTCAATTTTAATCCTTTTCCAGCTTTCTTTCTAGATCTTTTGCTGCATTTTGGATTTGAAAATAGCTTAGACTGTTATCTTTTAGGTTTCCAAGCATATGTGAATGCATAACATAAATTGAGAAATATTCAAGGTTATTTAGCTCACTCCATTGTACCCCATGATTCTGAACAATTGATACATGCTCCCAATGTGACTTAGGATTTTTCCATTGTTGCCCAGCACATATGATCCTCATGATTCCGTAATGAAAAATTTCCCACATTCTTTTCACTAATTTCATCTTTAGAGATATTACAGAAAGAGCAGAACATTTTTTCAGAGTGACTCAAAAAGCCAGCCAATTTTTGTATTGCAGGAATGTCACCTATCAAGGAGAACAATGCAACTCTTAATTTCCGGCCTTGTGGATAAAGATGCGTCTTTTCAATCAATATACCATCCCATAGAGCTTGTAGATCATTAACCAGTGGTTTTAGAAGGTTATTAAGCTGTTCACTTGTGGTTTCTGTTGGTCAAGGTATAATAGAATACAAAAAATATTTTCCATTTTGTATCTATCTTCTTGAGGTAGGTTCATACACACCATCATAATATTTCCTACATACTTCTGATGACCTTTAATCCTATTGCCACCAGGCCCAAACCAGTTGAAATATAAAGTAAACATTAAGTTGCCTGAATTTATCGTATATTCATCATCATTGCTATCCAGAGCTGGAGTGGTAATGGGAAAGGTTTTCCAACTTGAACCATCTCAAACATCCTTCATCAAATCACACTCTACATGTTCTTCCACAGGGGTTTTCTTCTCAATCAGAAACTCAAATTTGAACAGTTTGATCTTTTCCTTAAGCCAGTCGATAAAAGAATGGTGATGAAATGTTTTAAGAGATAAGTATTTTACATATTCTTGATGTTCCTCCATCAAATACAGCCTTTCATCACATTTAACTGCAATTTTTCCTGCTCAAAACATTTTTAAATAGCGCTTTGATGATGAAAGAAATGGTTGATTGCAACATAGTATAGATGGTTGAGATTCAGAGTTATACTCATAATGAGCAAAGCATTTAGGACAGCATGTTTTAGTGAAAAATGATTGATTGAGATTTAATTGACTAAAAATTGTATCTATTGAGCATGGGATCAGGCAAACAATGCTATCAGAATCCAGTATTCCACTATCACCTAGAAGTTTGAGCTTCTTAATTTCATCATCCAAAAATTGAGTACAACGTTCTTTGCTCAAATGATGAATCAGAGAAAGCTTTGCTGCCTGCCACATAATTATTTGGCTATACCGTTCCCCAAGATTTGAGTTTCTAGAGACTGTTGAAGATACTTCTGCCCCCAATAGCAACTGCCCCTATGTAATAAATCATTGAAACATCATAAAGACTTTAATTCTCACATTGAACTATAGATATACAGCTTACTGTTTCTTTGGAGCGGGAACTTCCAATGTTAAGTGTATTGTTGGAAGAAATTACCATCTGGGCCTTCCTATTTCTTTCCTCTTGATGTTTTGCGTAAGAATTAGAGCTTTTTAAAGCCATAACAACTTCAAAGGACCCAGAAGAAGTTTGATACTTTTTATTGACACATCCAAGATCTTGAAATTGACATACATGAAAAAATGGAGGCATTGTAATTGTGATAATTGTAGGAATAAGTTAGCTATTCGAAGTTACCAATTGAAGGTATTCCTTTTTTTGAAAGGCACTAGCTAATATAAGCTACATTTTTTATCAAAAGAAAATGATGGAATATGTGTTGAAATTATTTAAGTTTAAATTTTTAATTTTTAATCAGATAAATTATATATTAATTAAAAGTTATGCAGTCTACTTTTTTTGTATTCTGTATACTGTCTGCATTTGTACAACAATGAATGCATGTTTATCAGAATATTTTCTATCATAGAAAAAAGTTTATTGTATGCACAAGCATCTTAATTATTTTTCTATCAAATGCCTTCTGAGTTATATCTAACTACCCTATAATTATTTGATTTTGATAAAAATTCTTAGTTATGGACTATAAGAAAATTAATCCATATTTTTAACATAATTATTTAAAAAATTACCCCAAAAATCAAAGTTAAACCCAAAAATAACATTAAAATTTTGTAAAAAAACAATCACAAACATATTTCTTTCACTTTGAAAATTGGTCTGTACTAGGTAGAATTTTCCATAAAGAAAAAAATCAAAAATACTGAAATAATAGATGCTACAAAAGTGTAAACCTTAAAGCATTACAAAAAAGCTGAAACCTTGTATAAATTTTCATACATAAATGTGATGAAGTGACACTCTAGTCTATTTATTCAGGTTGAACAAAAATTACTCAATGGAATGTGAATTACTATCATATTAGACTAAAAATAATTTTTTGGTAATCAAAAAATGAACATAGCCTCACATTTATCAAATTTTTTTGTGGAAAAATTTTTTGAAAAGAAAAAAAATCCGTTTCTCAAATGAGTCTGCTTTTATCACATAATCATTCTCTTAATTTTATACCATTCTTTTTGAGTTCAAATTGCATATAAAAATATAATTTATGCATATTATAATGCCATAAGGTTGAAATATTTCTTATTCTTAATTTTTGTGATATTTCTCCTTAAATCAACTTTGATAATAAAGTTTTGGAGCTCAACAAATTATCCTTCCTCTTTGTTTAATTTAATTGAACACTTTCTTAATCTAATTCTTTATGAACCCTAGTAGCTCTTACTTTCCTTATGGAAACCTGCCCACAAACACACAAACACTTAATAGAATTTTTAATGAGACTTTACCTCCATTCAATTCTCACTTTTGTAGATCTATACACAATTTTTTTCGTTCACTTTTGGATATGTCACCAGAATCAAATGGATGGAAACAAAACCCTACTGAAGAGCAATTAGACAGATTTTCATCATTTGAAATGAATTCTTGCAACATCGCCTTTGAACTACCTCATCCAGAATCAAATTCAGCAGTTTCAGAAAAGTTTCCACCAATTTTCCATGAATCTTTTATTGACCACCTTGGCATGTGCGGTTTCCCAGTGTCAACTTTTGCTTGGAACATAGATTGGTTTTACAAATGGAACCAGGTCTTGGCAAATATTCTCATTAAACACTGTGACAATGCCTTAAAAACCAATAATTTGATTGCATATCCGATTGACTCAACTCAAATTAGCTTCTCAAATCAAATGGGAGTTCTTCACTATTTGTTTTTAGGTCATGCTGATAAATTAAGACTTGGGAAGAATTCTCATAGCTCTCAAGAAATAATCAAAGTGAGAAAGCATAAATATAGAATAAAAAAAAGTATGAAAATCCCCTTTTTTTCAACCGTTTTTATTTATGACCTTTATTTCAAATAAAAAAGATTCTTAGAATTAAGTTAACCAAACTTAACTTCTTAAACAACTTCCACATTGTGAAACTTATCACAACCTTCTCACAAACATCAAGTGTTTTTCAGAAACCAAAATTGATAATGATGGATCATTAAGACGTATCTTAATGCAATGGAGGTCTGAAGATTTTTCTAAAGTTGCACAATATCTTGACCAACAACACTTTGATATTCGAGATACTTCAACCTACTCTGGAAGTGTGCTAAAGGACTTGGCCTTGTACAAAAGAATCAGTTTGGTTTCAACATTATCCCCTAACCTTAATCCTTCTCATGTCCCCCGGGGTTTGCCAAATGACTGTTATTCTCCCTTATATCTTGCATCTCTAAATACTCAACAACTCAGACTTTTAAAACCTTAAAATCCCATAAATTTACCTGCTTTCCTTGAAATTCTTTGTTCCTCTAATGTGAGTGATTGACAAACTCCCTTAATAATAGGTTTTCACGCTCATACTCCTCTTTTCCACTGTTTGGGACACTTAGCCTTGAAAACAAAAACATAATTTTAATTATTACTATTATCATTAAAATTTATAGAAATGAAATTTGGCTTACATTGTTAGCTCCATTTTTTTCCTTTGAATCTTATACATGCTGAATTCTATACTTCCTTGTACAAAATAATTAAAAACATTTACTTCATTTTGCTGCCCCATTCTATACAGCAGATCAACAGCCTGCTGCTCAACTGCTGGATTCCAATTTGGCTCCTATTTCAAGATTGAACATATAAAAATTTAATATCTTTGTTCTTAATATGAAATAAAAGACATTGAGCTCACCATTATATATACATTTTGAACACACCTGAGATCTATACCCACTCCTGCAGCCTGAATTGTTTCAACCAAAACTTGGCAATTTTTATTAAAATGGAATTCATGCATATTTTTGTCTCGCTTTGTCCTGATGAGCTCACCCATAAGCTGGGTATACCTAATACTGTGGTCATCTAAAGCCATTTTTATTCTATTTTGAAATATTAGAAAATTGTTTTTAATAAGCCAACACAATTTTGTAAAACAATTCATTATAGAATCACTTACATCTGCAAAAAGTCTGCAAGTTTGGAGAATATAGCAGCTTTTGGAAAATTTATACCCCTTTCACCAGAAAAAAAGTTTTTTAAGTGGCCTATAAGATGACAAATCTTTGCAGAATTCTGCCAGGTGAAATCAAAAGTTGGAGTTTCATCCAGATTTTCGTAGATTGGATGGTTGCAGAATTTTCTTAAAATCATCAGCTCTCTTAGAAACTCAGATGAGTCCCAAGGGAAGTCAGTGCTTCTGGAGGGCCCATATCGCTCAGTGAATCCTTATTGAAGCACATCAAGTTTAGACCTCCATGGATCTGCTAATTGAACCGATATCCCCCTTTGAATCTTTTTTGGAAGAGACAAAATTGCATCCTTTGTTCTACGTAGGCTTATGACTTTCATTAAGTGATTGATTGATTTAATAGAATTAGCCTTTCCTTTTTGCAAACCTGGAAAAAGGAAATTCTTCCATAACCAGTCTTCTTGCCACTTTTCGATTCTAAGAAAAAATATGAGACTTTGAAGGTCAGTGGGCCTGTTCTGAAGTGGAGTTCCAGTCAAGCATAGTCGGTGTTGGGATTCCAAGTCAAATATTGTTTGAGCCCTCTGCAAGTAAGGATTTTTAATGTAACTAAAAGAATATTTATAAAAATTGATAATAAAAATTAAGTTTTAAGTTTTAGATATAGAAATGGGCACTAACTGAGCTTCATCTAGAACAAATCTATACCAAAAGAGCCTTTGAGTCACCGGTATCTTTTTTTGGCTTTGATTTTTTGACATTGTTAGGCTAGCTGTTTCATAGGGTGTTAAAAAAATAGAAGTGTCCTGTAGCTTATTGACATTAGTATTTTGACAATCCTTCCCATAAAGAACCTTGAAAGGAAGCACATTATCTTCAAATTGCACACTTATTTCATTGATCCAATTCAATAGTGTTTCCAGGGGGCATATAATCAGTGTGGCTGAACTCCGATTAATACCTTCTTTATTTTCCAATACCTGGAATTGTCTTGCTTCACTTTGAGTTGCACTTATAAGAGAAAGAGTTGAAAGTGTCTTTCCCAAACCCATATCATCAGCAAGTATTGACCCATTTCCTTCAGGGTTTAATTTATTGTTAGGAAACTGATCTTTATAGTCATTGAATCCAGTTCTAAGCCAATGGTTGTCCTGGTGCCTCCACATGATATCCAAATTTTCCTTTAACATTTGTTCATTGTCAATCATAAAATTTATTGCTTGAAGTTGATGTGTTTTGAGAACTGTTTTGATTCCTCAGATAAGTTGATCATCTTTCCAATCTTGAGTACTCTGAGATATTTGGAAAGAGCCTTCAAAAATTACATGCGGGATATTAAAAAAGATAGTGGATTCATAGTTCAGGATTGGACATAAATATATTTGAGCAGAAGAAAATGCTTCTTTAGCAAGACTGATTAGTGTACTTGAAGAAAAGAGGCATCCCCAAAGTTGATACTGATTACCAAAAACTGGAACCAAGTAAGCATGAAAATAGAAAGGCTTCATAGTATTCAAGGCACTTCTTTGGTTTAAATGGTGAGATCCAGACCCAATTTAACCTAATAGTTGTCCAATGTGCTGACTCTGCACTTGAGAAAGATTACCGACAAGGGTTGGTTTTCTTTCTTCAAATAGTCCAAAAATATGAACATTCAAATGGCCTCGCTTTAAAATTGTGGGGGTCGGTGAGTTTTGAAATCTTGAAATTACATTCATATAAATTTGATCGATTGTTATTGAGAACTGTCCAACACATCTGAGACTTGACATATTAAGTAAGAATAGTATCTGAAGATAGTGGTTGTTAAAAGATGAATTGAAGCAAAAAATGAATAATCAGTTTTGAATAAAACGACAAAATAACTTTTTAGCATATGCTATGCTAAGCTCATAATTCTTTCACATGTATTATTATTATCTTTTTAATAAATATTGGAAGTAAATCAATGATAACTGAAATGAATAATATGGCTTAAAAATAAATCTTGAGCCTATAGAGTAAATTTTGGTTTGTGGAGGAAGAAAAATTTTCTCAATAAAAATGTGCTTTATTGTTACATTATAATCACAAAATAGAATAATTTCACTCTTATTACACTTATTTATGTTTCTGTCTAATATTAAAATGCTTTAGATGTCAGTTCAAAATCCAAATTGAAACTACTACCTAGAACGATGTCTTGATACTAACATACTTTTTGTAAGTCTTTGGACAGACACTTATGGTGATCTCAATAATATTAAAATTGATTTGAATTGTATCTTTTATCAAATATCTATGTAGTCTAGTGTAATAATTGAGATACTACAGTTTAACCTTCTGTTACCAACTTGGCAAGAAAATATATGTAGATATTCTTAGAACAAATATCAAATTTTTCTTTCCACAAGATGGGAAAGTGAATATTATGATATTTTAAGTGATATGTTCAAGCTTTTCTCAATCTGTGCTCAGCTCAAAATCAAAGTAATCACCAAGCTCCAAGAAACCTGTGATCAAGTTTGGTTGAACCTAGGTCTAACTGATTACCAAATCTTTGTCCAATTAATTTAAATCTGGTTTCACAATGAACTCCCAACAGACTTCCAACAGCTTTCCAACCACTTCCCAACATTTTTAAATGAGGGGTATTGCTAGCAATACCCCTCCAAATTTTCTGTGGTGTTTAATGGTGTATCAACATCAAGGTGCACTTGGATGTGGGTAAGGTATCAGGGGAACAGCTCATTAATTGGCTGGGGGATACCATTTGTAATAATTCTTTTATTTCATATTATTTTATTCATTTCATTTTAATTTCACTTACAATTGGGATATCTTCAAATTTGTATGCCCTGGAATCTGGACCGCTGAAGAGTGTTGAATAGATGTTGTAGGAAGGTCCGCCAGATGGAGGTATGGATTTTTGTGGTCATCCTCTAAATGGCTTTGAGAAGATGAAGGAGAAGAAGGAGGTTCCTGTGACCTTGTTTCAGCAGAAGGGCTTTTGTTGTTGTTGTTGTTTATATTATTGCTTGGTGCAGGTTTGCTAGATATTGGCTGAGGAGTGTCAGTTTAGTTGAAGGAAAGGCCAGGAGAAGGTGACCTGGTAGCTGATTTTGATCTTCTGGATGAAGATGTAGATGAAAGAGAACTATCAAAGGAATAGTTTGTGGCCAGAAGAGAGGTGAAGTTATTTCTTCCTGAAGTAACAGGAGGTTTGTTTTAGGAACATTTTTGTCTGCTCTGGTGTTTGCAGTGGGTCCTCTAGAAGGCCTTATAGAGATGTTGGAATTTCTGGTGTTGAAAGAGGAAGTAATGGTGGTGGTACACATTGCTCTGGGTGCATTAAGAGGTTGTGGTGTAGAGTTGTTGGTGTTGGATAGAAGAATTTGGCTGTTATCTGGCTGAATTTGGGAGTTCTGAGGCTGATTTAGGCTTTCTGGCAAGGTGGGCAGGCCGCCGGACATCAGGAGGGCTGTCTGGACGTGGTCTAACAGCCTAGGAGCTCATTTTGATGCCATTTTTGTGGAATTTGCTTAGAGAAAAGCAGATTCTTGAGAAGATAGATCTGGTTATTTATGAATGGGTTTGGGAATAGAACAGTGTGATCTTCTGGAAGGAGCAGAAGATAAAGAGGAAGAAGCAGGTACAAGCTCTGGTGACCTGGTAGGAGATCTGGATACATATTTATTTGAAGGTGAAGGTGGAGGTATTGGGTAGTTGGGTTCTCTGTCACATCTTTTATTTTTAGAATTGCAAGAATCACAGGCCCTGTTATAGAATTTGGCCTGGGAAGTAGGAAGAGTGAATGTGCAAGATCTGCACATGTGTATGCACTGTTTACAAGTTTAGTCCTTAGGAGCAGTGAAGCATGGAAGGTCCAATGGGTTAAATATTGGTGATCCAGCCATAATCTGTGAAGGAGAAATAATGAAGAGAAAAGAGATGAATAAAAAAACTTATCAGTGGTGTGTAGATCGTGAAGAAAGAGTGGAAGTTCAGCAGGTTGGCTACAAAGCATTGTGCATGGAGGCGGCTCTGCCTTCGCTATGAAAAACACAGTCAGTCTGTCAAGACTTTAAACTGAATGTTGGGCAGTCTGTCAAGACTTTAAAATGAACACTGCAGACAGTCCGTCAAGACTTTAAACTGAACACTGGAAAGTCCATCAAGGCTTATACTGAACACTGGAAAGTCTGTCAAGACTATAAACTGAACACTGGTACAGTCTCCCAAGACTATAAACTGAGGATGGTTTAATGGTTTAGTCCTTCAGGACTATAAACTGATAATGGGAGTTGGTGTGATTCTGGAAGAGGGCATCCAAGGGGGAGTCTCTAAATTTTGTTAAGGCAAGTGTGGGGGTAACTGATGAGCTGGCTGCTCTGTAGACAGTTACCCCATAATGTTAGTTTCTTTCTTTGGTTCTTAAATGTTTTGATCTTTAGTTCTGTCTTTTTGGTTTAGGTTTTTAGTCCCCCAAGACTATAAACTGAGGGTTTTGAGTCCTTCAAGACTAAAAAATGAGGGCTGTTAGTCCCCCAAGACTTAAAACTGAGGATTAGTCCCCCAAGAATGTAAACTGAGGAATTTTTATGATGATTGGAAACATTCATGAAGTCTGGAGAAGTCAAGAATTTTTTTAATTCTAATTCAAGAGATTAATCAAGAGTTAAGGGGCAGAAGAGAATCAAGAGATGTAACAAAATGTTCAGCATTGGCTTTGAACTGGTGTATAAGGCTCTTCATTTCTCAAGATCATATGGATTCCTAGCAGGAGTGGATTGGAAGTAGCTTAGTAAGATATGCTTCTGTTTAGAAGAATGTTGTTGAAATTTGTCCTTGATGGTGGGCAATGGATTAGGTGGGGGTGCTCCAATGGTTACCACATTGTCATCATCGCTGTTAGGAGGGAAACAAACTGGAAAATTGTCAGATTGAAGTCCATTATAATGAAGTTTTGGGCTTGCCATCAGAAGGACCAGGGATGGTAGAGATAGTGGTAGTAGCGGGGTTGGAACTCTTATTTGAAGGGTGTAACTTTTGGACCAGTCTGGGGATCAGGATGGATGGCCTGGATCTTTTGGTGCTGGTAGAAGTTGGATTAGGTTGTGGAGAAGGAGAAGATGTTGAAGAGGACAATGGACCAGGTCAGAAACAAGTCTTCTTCATAGAGTGACAGGATTCACAGGAGGTTCTGTAGGGATGAGCCGGTGGTGTGATGGTACAGATGAGATTGTTGTCAATGCAGTATTGGCAGGGGGCCATGTCAGAAGCAGATTTGGAAAGAAAGCTGAACATGGTGGTTGTGATGAAGGAGAATTTGGAAATTTTTGTTTTGAGGGAGGATGTGGTCTTCCAACATTGGCAGAGCCCTTTGTTGGTTTATTTGGTGTTGTTTTGGTATGCCTTAAATGGCATTGTTTAAATAATCATGTGTTTTTCTGGAATTACGCAGAAAATATTGGGACTACAGGGATGTGGATACTACCATTGAATAGCCCCGGTTTTCTCTATATTTTAATTCCTGATGACATTTTACATAGTCTAAGTATTTGGGGGATAATTTCTCATTTTTCATTTTAAAAAGATTTCTGTTGAATTTTGTTTTTTGTGCTTTACGGGATAACCTTAAGTCTTAGGGTTAAGTGCTTAGTACTGTTGGAATAAGCTGAATTTTATCTACATTTCATGTCTCAACTTTTTTATAGCTTAATTATGTGTTTTAAAGTTTTTAGTAGTTGTAGTTCATTTTTCTAAGTATTTTGGGTATTTTTCTTGGTTTTTGGTGGTTTTCTTGCTTCAGGGTGGTCAGGCTGCTTCAGGCCGGCGTCCCAATGTCAGGAAGACTGCCTTCCTCAGTGCTAGAGGGCTGGGAAGCGTTTCTAGGGAGGTTTTATGCAATTTGGCGGCCAAGAACGCCAAATTTGTTGGTGTGAATGGGGTCTTAGTTAGTGGTCTGTGTGTATATAGTGAAAAAGACATTTTGGGGTAACTTTAATTATCATACAACCATCCGGAGGTGATATCCTTGTTCCTCACTCAGTTTTCACTTTTTTTTTGGCCACAATTGGCTGTGTTTGTTGCAAAGTGAGTTCTTCATTTAACTTAACTTGGCAACTTTTTTCTCTGGTATAGTCTTGCAAGCTATATCAAGTGTTATTGCTTTCTCTGGTTTGTATTTTCAACCTACATCAAGGATCATTGCTTTCACTGTTGTGGAGATTGGTCTACATTTCAGTTCTTTGGTTTGGTAGTCAGTCTGGAGACTACTTTCTTGACTGATCAGGCAGTCAATTGTGTTGGAAAAGGGGCTTTTGGTAAACAGGAACCAATTTACTGTAGCAGGTAAATCTCACTTCATTTTTCTAAAGGTACAGGGGTTTCTATCTCCAGTTTTACTCCAACTCCTTTGGTCAAGGCCTATAGCAAGTGAGGATTGTCTACAGCGGGAGGTTTATTTGGCTGTTGTATATATGACTGAGGATAAGAAGGATGAGGGAAAGTGGTCTGAAATGTTGTCATCGGCAAAGGCATGGTCTGTTGAAGCTTTGAAGGGGATAACTGATGTTCTGTTTGCTGGGGTGATTGATGTTTTTGTTGGGACTGCTCCCCTAGGTATGGTTTTTGTTGGCATAACTGTTGCTGATGGATCATGTGCTTATGTTGCTGCAGAGCTTGAAGCTGCTTAAGGTGCTGCTGCTACTGCTGTTGAATCTGTGACCATGATGAAACTACTTTTTGTTGGTGAATTGAATGTTGTTACTCTTGACTATGCAGCATCAAAGTGGAATTATCATAAGGCTGTATCAGAGTCCTCCTTTATGGGGTGGAGGAGGACTGAGAGAGGGAGATAGAAGAGAAAGGTAAGTGAGAATGTGTTCTTTTATGATATTTTTTAGAGAATTTTGTCCAAGTTTTGGTCATCCTCTTTGTGCCTTGAACCATACTGTGTTTCCTCAATTCAGAATTGGGCCATTGCAGTTGGAAGGTTTCATTTCAGAATTACTAATTAAAGTGATATTAAGATGACTACACACACTAAAAT
Organism: Hemileia vastatrix; assembly: GCA_030280995.1. Taxonomy (NCBI): domain Eukaryota; kingdom Fungi; phylum Basidiomycota; class Pucciniomycetes; order Pucciniales; family Zaghouaniaceae; genus Hemileia; species Hemileia vastatrix. Next base: position 27,122,220 of record JASXTE010000013.1, read on the forward strand.
GCTAGCTATGAAATGCCAATAATTGGTGAGAGGCATTAGAAAATTTTATTATTTTACAAAATTATAATGAATGTGGATATAAAGTATTTTGGATGTGTATGAATGATATATATTGTACATAAATTTTTATTACACCTAAGTGTCATAAGATGTATCATTCTATCATGAAGAATATGCATTTCAATATTTTAAAAATATATATATATATATATATGAGTTAAGGGAAGCAGGAGAAGATTAATAACACCAAACAAAAATTTAAGTTTGAAAAACAAAAACAATATGACCATAATATTATTATAATTTGAAAATTGATTATTGATTATTTTACATCAAATCAACTACTTAATCTTCTATAATTACATCAAAAAAAATTAAGAAGTAAATAATGAAGATGATCAAAAAATTAAATTAAATTATTTGTAGGTGATATAAGTTTTTTGATGATACATTTTAAGAATGATCATTATGGAAGATAAAATAATTTATAAAAGACAATTTTATATATATGAAATGATGGATTTATTTTCCTTCTAATTTTGATTTGAAGATGAAGATGATAATAATTAATTTGTATATATGATTATATTATGATTGTGATTATGATATTATTACTATTATTAATATAATATAGATTTCTTTTTCTATTTTGATTTGATGATGGAAATGTCAAAAAAATTTGTGATTGATTTTTGTTAAAATTATAATTATCATAATTATTATGTAGAACTTTTTTTTCTAATGTGATTATAAGTTGAAGATGATAATCATTATTTTCTATTTATGATTATTTGGTATTATATATTTGATTAATATTAAAAAATGATATATAATAATAAATAAAAAGAAGTTAATGTATGTAGAGTTGCAGTGAGGTGGTGTAGGCATTTGTGGGCAAGGTGGGAGAAGTGGTGTTGATGGTGGTCACATGAGAAAAAAAATGAAAAAATGAAAAAACATGCAAATTTTGGATGTTGGATGGAAGGCATTTTCGAGGGATGGGGAAGAGGGCAGGTGAAGAGGTGGTGGTGGTCAGGTGTGTCAAAATATAAAAAAATATAAAAAATTAATGTAAAAATATTGGAGAGGCACCGTTGAGGGATGGGAAACGTGGGCGAAGTGGGCAAGAGGGCGGATGAGGAGGTGGTGGTTGGGTGTGGAAAAATTAAAAAAAGAAAAAAAAAGAAAGGAAAAAAAGTTATATATGAATATTGGAGAGGCATTGTCAAGGGATGGACGAGGTCGGCAAGGTGGACGGAAGGGGCGGAAGAGGTGGCAGTTGAGGGTAATAAAAAAAGGAAATGAAAAGAATGAAAAGAATGAAAAGAATGAGGAAAAAAATATAACAAATGTGGGCCAAAAGAGAGGGCGAGAGGTGGGGAAGTGATTGAGGGACGGGATGATCGGGGTCAGTTAGGGCAGGGGCGCGAATGCCAGAAAATAGGAGAGTTAGGTTATAGTTATAGACTCATTATATAGATAGATAGATAGATAGATAGATAGATAGAGATAGATTATTAGTTGGGAGTACCTTGAAAGGGCTTGACCACAAATGTGTGAATTTATGAGCTCATGTGATTGCATCTTGGAACATTTTAAAGCTCAGGCCGGCCAACAAAGAAAACATTTGAATTATTTTTCAAAATATTTTTCAAGAAAACATTTAATAATGAAGGAGAACGCACAGACTTAAGATGTGTTTTATAAATCACTTTAAAGTAATACCTTTCTAATCCCCTAACTTCCACACTGTGATGTGGCCTTTTAATCTCTCTAAGCTCAATCAAGACCCTTCGCGTGAACCCCTTTTACGAAATGATTTAGAGGTTTACTATAAATGTTTTAAATATCTCCTGGCTCTGCCTGATGGATTGTGTTTTTAATAAATCAGGATGCTCAAGGATTAAGAAACAAGAAGGCGACACCACTTCCTATGACTCAACTTTTCATCCTATGTATAATACGCATTACAGGGAAGTCTCTATTTGTTGCCTTTCAAGAGGCTCTCAGATATCCTTATCAGTACATGCCATTACAGAACCAATTTCTTACACCATCATCTTTCCCTTTATTAAGTTGAGTTTTTTTTTAACATTAAAGATCAACACTTTCCTTGTTCTACTTGCTCTCCTGCTCTTTAACTGATTAGTTTCTTTTTTCTTATTGTAAAATAATTACAGCCAAATGATTGAAGATCTCAATATAACCCCTGACAGAACAAGAGTGGGGTATTATGCCGGTTTAATTGAAAGTAAGTAAATTAAGCAACTTTATTAAGATATACTTAACTTTCCCTCAATTCCTTCTCTATAGGTTTGTTTGCATTCTCGCAACTTTGCACAGGTAAGAGCTTACACTACAATAAATGTTCGTTTCGTCTTGGGGCGCAACAATGGCGCAATGATTACGCAACAGTTAAGTAACAATTATTTTTGGCACTTAAAGGTCTTAGGTGGGTCTTAAATGCACAAAACAATTGTTTCGTAACTGTTGCACAACTTTTGCGTAATTGTTGCGCCCCATGGCGAAACAAACATGTGTTGTAGTGTTAGAGAATTCCAATAAATAACTTGGATTTTTGTTTCCTATTCTGAACTCCGGTTGGGTTAATTTTCAAGTTCTTTTTTGGGGTCGTCTTTCTGATCGTGTTGGCCGTAAGTCTACAGTTTGATTGACTGAATCACCCGAGCTACAACCAAATATTTTAACTGCTGCTTATCATTACAATTTATATTAATTATATCAATGGAAAAAAAGGCAAACCAATCTTATTGGTAGGACTAATAGGTTTGGTAATTAGCATAGTGGCTTTTGGCTTGCAAACCAGTCTATTAGGCTTAATTATATCACGATGTGTTGCTGGATTAATGAATGGTACGAAGTAATTATCCATCCAAATTCAACAAAGACCTGTAATTAAACTTTTCCCTACCTAAAAGGCAATATTGCTATCATTAAAAGCGCCTTGGGTGAGTCGGATTTAATGTTTTAAAAGAGCTTTTGAGTAAAATTTCTATTATCTCTCTTATAATTACAGCTGAAATTACCGATGAAACAAATCAAGCAAAGTAAGTGTAGAACCATATTTTAATTGGCTTTACGAAAAACAATAAAATGATAAGTATCTTATGTAATGATGCTATAATCTGTATATTTAGAGCTTTTGCGCTTTTACCTCTTTCTTACGCAATAGGCATGATCTTGGGGCCGGCTCTGGGAGGGTCAGTTCCATGTTTTTTGATTCTTTGCAGGTGGTGAGGTTTTTAAAAAATGAAGTGTATTTTCAGTTACTTATCTAAGCCAGCAGTGCAGTATCCTTCGATATTTGGGGATTTCCCTTTCTTGATCCAGTATCCTTACTTTTTGCCTTGTGTCGTTGCTGGTTTTTTAAATTTCTTTGGATTTTTGCTAGGGATGCTTTTTTTAGAAGAGGTGAGTTAATTTAACTTGAAAAGTAATTGCCTTTCTCTCTATTGACCAGTAAATTCGACGACAGACTTTGCCTTCGATGACCCCAGCTGCTATGAAAGCAAAGCGATTGCATCCTGAACTTATCGCCCAGATGGAGGCAGAAACGGCTCCTCCGCCACTTTTGTCGCTTATGACCAAACCAATATTCATTGTCATGTTGTGCTTTTTTTTTATCGGATACGAAAACTCTGCTTGGACAGCGCTAGTCCCAATGTATGCATTCACTAGTAAGGATTCCTTAATCGAAATTTCGAAAGTTTTGATTTCTTATCAGCGCTATTTGAAAATCATCAGGAATTAAAGATGGGGGTTTGGGCTTGAATTTGAATCAAATTGGTGAATTATTTGCTGCCTGGTAGTTTTTGGCACATCACATACTAATGTCCTTAAAACTGATAAAAACTAGGCACCGCCTTAAGCGTTAATGGTATTGTTTCAGTTTTCATCCAGACTGTCATATTTCCACCTTTGGAGAGGCGCACTGGCACCATGTTGCTGTTCAGAATTGTTTTACTGGCGTTTCCCGCGGCCTTTTGTACTTTGCCTTTCGTCGGAATTCTAACCAGATCTGCAGCTGGTGGCGGGCAACAAAGTAGTCCAGAGACAGGCTCTATAGCGATGTTTAACTTATTTTGGGTTTTGACGATAAAAAGTATTGGAAATATGGCAATTGGTGAAATGATAATGATTTTTTTTGTCGTGCGAAGACGAACTGAATCAAACATTTTTGAAAGTGTGCATATCCTTGCTCATTAATGCTGCAGCCCCGACAAGATCGGCTCTTGGAACTCTGAATGGAATCGGCCAGACTTGTTCCTCCCTATCTCGAGCTATCGGCCCTGCAACGATAGGCGTTCTTTTTAGCGCAAGTATTGATGCTAAAATTTTGGGTGGCAACCTTATTTGGGTAGCAACGATTGCTGTTGAGTTTACATTTTGGCTTTTGGTTTGAAAATTAAAGGAAAATAAATTAATTTGAAGTGAGCCTGTTGTTTGTAAAACACTGTAGATTTGTATGGTTGGATATGGGACTTCTTGGGCAGTTGAAGAACAAGCTCCAGCATGGAGAATCACACCTTCTAGTGTCGTGACAAACTCGGTTTCGAGAAGTGAAGGGGAAGGGGAAAGCTCACAAAACACTCATCTAGCCGGTGATGCTGACCAAATAATAAACTGGGAGGAACATTATGAATCCATTTCTAAGAAACATCGTATACTATCGAGGGTCTCCTCCCGGGAATGTGCAATGGGACCATAAACTAATGGGTAACTATTGAAACGATCTTAGACGATACAACAATTTGTATCAGTAACCAATAGCTAATTCACAATGACTAACAACTAAAGCAACCTTTTGACTTTTATAAGTAAAAAATAAAACAGTCGTCAATATACGAACTGCCCTTAAAGGTGGTCTATGCCGCTGTTACCTTTTATAAGTAAAAAATAAAACAGTCGTCAATATACGAACTGCCCTTAAAGGTGGTCTATGCCGCCGTTACCTAATAAATAAAATAAAGATAATATTGAGCGAGAAGAAAAAGACCAGCTAAATACAATGTCCAACCTTTTATAAGTAAAAAATTGTTGAAGGACCCGGTTGGCTAGGTTACTGCGTTCGGGTGAACTCTACACGTGCTTAACACGATGATTGATTTATACTGAGTATTGATTTAGTTTGTGATCAGTTAGCAAGGGTGAATAGTAATAATATGAGACTTTAAATAGATGCTAGTTATCCTCTGTTTTTCCTTATCCAATCTCTTATTTTCTCTCTTCATTGAAAACTGATTGATCGCATTTTTGTTTCTTACGCTTTAACATATATTTATAATAGGGGGTATCAAAGTTAGAAATCTTCCATTTCAAAATACCTCTTTTTTCCACCAAATCAACCATGACTATTTTTTAAAATATGACATATTGTGCCCCAAAAACACCTTTTTATTGAGAGTTAATGTCAAGTTTGTGACTTTCTTATCATGTTGTGAAATGCCTTTTAAATAATTAAAAATTTCTAACTTTGATACCCCCTAATATTTATCTCGAAACACTTTTCCGCTGTATATTCATCTATCACTTGGGACGGGTATTATATACACAACTCTGTCTATAGGTGTTGATACTGATTGTAGTATACTATAGGTGATTGATAACAATTGACTAAACTGCACGGGGGTTTACTAATAGATAAATCTTTAAATATAAATTAAAGGTATATTGTTTTACTAATTGCTATTACTTTTCATGTCATATTATGAAATCCAATCTCTTATTTTCTCTCTTCATTGAAAACAGATTGATCACATTTTTGTTTCTTACGCTTTAACATATATTTATAATATTTATCTCAAAACCCTTTTCCACTGTATATTCATCTATCACTGGGGACAGATGATTGATAACGATTGACTAAACTTCACAGGGTATTACTAATAGATAAATTTTTAAATATAAATTAAAGGTGATTGATAACGATTGACAAAACTGCATGGGGGTTTACTAATAGATAAATCTTTAAATATAAATTAAAGCTTCAATAGATTGAAAGTTTGAACCTCTTGCATGAGTTTGCCGAGTGATAGTATACCCGATTCACCTTCTGGGAGCTCTGATAATACATCCTCAACTTCTACTTATCGACCGGCTCACGAGACACAGTCTGAACCATCATGCCCCTATATTTCTTCAAACATGACTGATAAATTAAATGACAAATTGCTGAGAGTACCAGTTCTCACCACTGGAAATATTTCTTTGTGGAAATCGATGAAAGAATTTTATTTTGATTATCATGACTTGACACATCACATTAGCTGTGCCAGAAAACCTAGGGATGCAGATGCTAACGACTGGCGTTGTAGACTGGTCTAAAGTACTAAGCAGTAGACACAATGCGATATGGGTTGGTTCTCCTCTTCAATTTCTAAAAACAAGCGCCTGCCACTCTTATTTTTAAGGACAGTGCAATAATATGTAACGCTAATATTTGATTAGAAAATATATAAGTTGAGAGATGAGTTTTAGAGATCAGGAAAAACAAGTATTACTATTTGGATATTTCTATTCTTAACAAACGCTAATATCCACAGCTACTCCCTCTTGAAGCGCTCTCTTTGAATATGCCTTATTATAGCAATAAAATAACTCTAATAATAGTCAATCCTACTAAATTTATATATTCTTTCTATGTTGCGCTCTTTTCACTATACTATATGAAATACACACACAGACGCACGAATGATAAAAGACTCAGAAAATATCTCTAATTCACTAATTCTATTCCTCTTATATTCTACTTTCAAAAAGACTCCCCTATCTCTATCAATAGTCCTCCTTTTATATTTTTCAAGTACTCAAGACACAGTTCCCTAGTGGATCTTCAGCTCTGGCTCTAGCGCCACATTAGTAAAACAATAACTAATCTATTAGTAAACTACGTACACTGCTTGTAGCAACTACAGCACCTAAAACATACCCTATGATTACTAACACTAGTATTAACTTGTTTCACTCATATTCCACATATGCGTTTTGACTATACCTTTGTTATGTTTCAGCGCTACTTTCAGGTTTGACCCATTCTAACGCTGATCCTAGTTGCCTTGACTGTTGGGTAGTTTTGTGATTGAGTCCCCACTCTCCTTTCTTTAATACTAAGTTCATAGTTCTGATGATTCACTTAACTAGTTAGCCTCTTTTATTACCTGTTTCAGTAAGTTTACCCAACTAGCTGCGGTGCAGTATACTATGCACTTTAGTCATCCTTAAGCCATAACTCCTTCCTTAATGCGTAACACATAGTCATTGGAAACTCCAAATCCATATTGTTTAGCGCTTTACAGTCCTAAATCAATAACACACAATTCCCCATTGTGAGGCACATCTCGCTGAAAAATCCGAGCGCACCAACCCATAATCCTTTTCCGCCCTTCCATTTCCTTTGTTCTTTGAAACACACAAATACATATTATATTTTAGCACTACCTACTGCGCTAACTCCCTTTGTCCTTCCTGGACTACGCTTGCTGATTGGTCTAAAATTATGCTACCTGTGAGGCGCGTATCACAGCGTAAGGGTGAATCAAGGTCTCGATTAATCCTGATAAATGCTGTTGGCCCGAGAGATTCTTTATTGATTTCAAAAGCTAAATCCACCTATCTTTCCTACAAGAAAATTTTATCTGATTATGGTGAAGGTAATGCTTCCATGGTGTCTGATCTTTTGGATCAGCTTGTATACCTTAAATGGGATGGTTCATCATCACTTAGGGAACACCTTGGAAGGTTTGAAGAAATTGAAAACTTATTGGTCAATAGTGCATCCAGTAATCCCGAATTGCTTATTTCCTCAAAAATTATTGCCATGATTCTTGTTAAAAGCGTTCAACATGATTCTATGTTGGGTATCACTCAAAATCTTTTTCAAAATTTCAAAAATCTTACACACGAGCAAATATACAATAGTCTTAAGTCAGAGGCAAATTGAAGAATACAAGAAACAGATTTGAATGAGAATTCAAATGCGTTAAAAGCCCAGTCTAAAAAAAAAAGTTTCAACGTTCATCATCTCCTGATAAGAAAGACAAGAAAAATCTCAAATGTTGTCTGGGTCATGTCAGTCATAGTGATGAAAATTGAATAACACACTTACTGGATGAACTAAAGAAACTAAAAGTTTCCTCACTTTCAAAGAATGATAAGGCCAAATTAGCTGAGGACACAACGGAATCTGCTTCTTTGGTTACTGATCAAGGACATGAAGAGTCTGCCTATTTTGCGGGACAGAAGGACATGAGTACTTGCTTTATTCTTGACTCGGGTGCAACATCACACATTTTCAAAGATGAAAAATTGTTATCTAATGTCAAGAGACTTGCCTCTACTATCAAAATTGACACTGCCGGCTCTCAAGTCCTGACAGCTGAGTACTCAGGTGATTTCACTGTCAACTCGCAACTAACCCTCATCAATGTTCTAGTGGTCAAAAATATCTTGGCAAATCTCATCTCTGTCAATAAGTTGAATAAAATGGGTTATAGTGTTAATTTTGATCTAGCGGAAACAAGAGTTCTTAACTCTAGTGGTCAACTTATTGCCAAACTTTTTCGGAAGGGTCAGAAACATAACTTGTGGTATGTCAATAATCAAGATTTAATCACTACAGTCATCAGTCTGAATCTGTACCAATGGCATCAATGTTTTGGTCATCTCAATATCAAGTCAACTAGGAGTTTTCTTGCTTCAAAGAAATAGATTTTATTGATGAAAAATGTAATTGCATTACATGTTCTAAGGGAAAGATAGGTAACTCACTTTTTCTATCTACATTCTCGTTAGCTTCTGTTCCTTTGTTCCAATTGCATTCCAACGTTGTAGGACCTATTGAGCCTCCCTCAATTGGTGGTCATAGATATCTTGTGACATTTATAGATGATTGTACTCAATATTCAACTATTTTTCTAATGAAATGCAAATCTGAGGTATTCTCCAAGTTTTTTAAATTTTAAGCCGATATTGAGAATAAGCTCAAGCAAAAAATCAAATATTTGAAGTGTGAAAGAGGTGGAGAGTATGGGAGTAGAAACTTTGTTGAAAATTTAAACAAATGTGGGATTACTCGAGAACACAAACCAGCCAGAAAGCCTCAGCACAACTCTGTAGCTGAACAATTTAACAAGACATTAGTTGATAAATATGTACAGTTCTGATTGATTCTGCCTGTCCTGCAAGGCTCTAGGGTGAATGTGCAATGAGTTGTACTTATCTGCTAAATCATTTACCCCACTCCAAACTCAAGTTGCAAAAACAAAGTGATGTACTCAGATGATTTCTTACCAATGATGGAAATCATTAAATTGATTACAGCTTCATCAGGAGATTTGGTTCTCTTGCCATCCAATATATTTCTAAAGAAGACCAAACAAGTAAGTTTCAACCACGAGGTGTAGAATGTGCTGTTTTTGGTTATGATTCAAACTTGAAAAGCTATAGATTATATGATAAAAATCTTAAAATAATTATTATCTCACAAAATGTCAAAATATTTGAGTCAAGTAATTACATCAATAATGAAAACATTTTGATAAAGATACCTGATTATATTCTCTTACCACTGGAGGCTGGCAGTTCTTCCCTTAAGCAACTATCATCAACGACAACTTCATTTACTGTTCTTCTACCAGTATCTGAATCCAATGCTCTGAGGCAAACCTTTGTCCCAGGGGATGTTTCGGAGTCACTAGAGGATGATGCTAATAAGGAACCTATTAGAAAACCACAACGCTTTAAGCTTACAATGCAATGAAATACTCCAGAACCATCAACTTCTGATGAAACAGAGGTGTTGGAGTCTGTGGAAACTTATTTTGAGTATGTTTCTACTCATGAAGATACATCTAGTCATGGCAGACCAGTGAGACAACATAAACCTCCTTCTTACTACAGTTTTCTTGCTAGGTACTCTCCTGGCAATACTACATATAAAAAAGCTCTGAATAGTCCTAAAGCTGAACTATGGAAGGAGGCGATGGATACGGAGTTTGAATCCTTGTGTGAACATCAAGTAGCAGATCTTGTGACCAAAACTAAAGATATGAAGGTTATATGTGGCACATGGGTTTTATCAAAGAAAAAGGATGAACTAGGTAGAGTTATTAGATATAAAGCACGTTGGGTGGCTTTAGGCAATATTCAGAAGGAAGGTATTGATTACCGTGAAACTTATGCTTTGGTTGGTTGCTGTAGAGTAGACTCCAACAATTGCCTTTCTGCAGGCAGAATCCAAGAGAGTTGGAAAAACAAAAAGAAATCCCTGTCCCTCTAAGTAAACGTAAGATTCCATTAACTAAGCTTGAAGATCTGCTTGAAGAGTTGGATAAGTTGAAAATCTGAGAGAAAGACTTTGAAAGTGTTGGAAACCTATAATATAGGAAAAAAAGTGCAATAAATGATTGCACCTCCAAAAAAAATACCTAATACCAGATTACACTGATACTGGTCACAGCAAATACTTAGAAAAAGCCGCAACACTTGCCCCAGAGACTGAAAAGTACAGTAAAGTACCCCAGAAACTACCCTTGTGATGATCTGTTCAAAGGTGCCTTATTAAAGGTCTTCCCAGATTTACCCACTTTCCCACCAAAATTAAAGAGTGTTCTTTATTATATTTTTTATTTTATAAATTTTATAAGAAAAAAAATAAATTTTAGTCACCCAGGATGAGAGCTATCCAATGGTACCCTACATGTTGATATTTTTTATTATAATTGGTGTTATAAGTTAAATATTGTTAATTATCAAAAAAGACCCTTGTTATCGAAACTAAAAGACAAAAGACATGTAGAAGACTAAGATTCTCCCCTCTCTATCTGATTCTCCTCCTCCAGACTTTTCCAACAATACCCTACATGCATAGGATCTACAATAAACTATTGATCTAACAAGCATGATAAATTCTAACCAAATTTTGCCACATTTGCCATATTTTTCTGCAGTGACCAAACTTTGCACTGGTGATCAGACTTTTCTACAGTGACCAAACTTTACCACAGTGCCCAGACTTTTCTGTAGTGACCAAACTTTGCACTGGTGATCAGACTTTTCCATTGTGAGCAAATTTTGCCACAATGAGCTCTTTTTGCCATAATGAGCTTATTTGGCCAGAGTGAGTTAATCTTCTCACCATAACCAAACTTTTCCACAATGACAGAATTTTTCCAGTACACTTCACTTTTGCACCGGAAAATCACCGGAGCGCACCGGAACGAAAATGGCTACTCCATGAGCACACTGCATCCACCAAAAATACCAAGAGAGCCCTAGAAAATCCAGTAAAACCAATACCCAATCCATGAAACCATCAAATAACAATGGAATACCAACATATATCCATTCCAAAACACCATAAATCCTCCAAAAAATCACCATAAATCCTCCAAAAATCACCATAAATCCTCCAAAATTGACCATAAATCCACCCAAAAAAAATGCAGTTAACTCCCTTCAACCAAATTAACACCTGTTAACACCATGATTTTCTTCCAACCAAGGTCCAATCAAATTTTCACCTAAGTAGCCTACCCAGATTTGGAATGCCACATCGCACAGAAACTTTTAGATTGCTTATGTCTCTTGCCGCTGCTCAGAATTGGTTGAACTCTCAATTCGATATTTCTACTTCTTTTCTCCATGGTTTCATGAAGGATGATATCTATGTGACTCAGGTTAAAGGGTATGAACAGGGTAGTACAAATAAAGTTTGGAAATTACGCAAGTCATTGTATGGTACTTGTCAAGTTCCACATCAAAGGAAGGAAAAATTTGTTGAAGTTATGAATTATGACCTATCATCTTGGAATATAAATAACTTATTCTGATGCCTTTATCACACTTAGTCAGGAATCTTATGTTGATGAACTGGCAAAACACTTTGATCTGAGTGATTGTAAAAGATTGTCCACACCCCTTCCAACTGGCTGTACTCTACTCAATCCATTGTCATGTGAAACTGAAGCTGGTAAAGATGACCCTTATCAAGAACTCATTGGCTTGCTGAACTATCTTGCTGTTTCCACCAGGCAAGATATTAGCCATGCTTTGAAAGCACTCTCTAAATACAACTCTAATCACTTGACGTATCACTGGAAACTTGCAATGAAGCTTCTCCAATATGTTTTCACCAACAAATCTGTAGGCCTTAAATATAGGAGGAATAGTGAACAAATTGTTTTCAAGTCTTATAGTGATGCTGATTATGGAAATTTCAAAGTAACTCGATGTTCAGTCACTGGTTTTGTAATATTAATGAACGATAGTCCCATATCCTGGCAAAGTAGGCAACAGAAGGTTGTCACTCTTTCTGTCACAGAAGCCAAGTACATTGCCATGTGTGAATGTGCAAAATCACTTATTTGGATATCCAAACTTTTCTTTTCCTTAAATATTGTTATGTCTACTCCTCATTTTCTTAGTAGCATTAATGCGCCAGATCTCTTTTGCGATAATAGTGGGGCTTTATTTTTATCTAAAGAAGCTCAAATTAATGAACGCTCAAAACATATTGACATCCAATATCACTGGTTAAGGCGAAAGGTCAAGCTTAATGAAATTCACATTGTCTATTGTCCAACACTTGATATGCTGGCGGATATGTTTATAAAACAACAGCCTTGTATACATTATGAAAATGACAAATCACGTTTAAATCTGATCATATCTGAAGCAGGGGGGGTGTTGAAGGACCCAGTTGGCTAGGTTACTGTGTTCAGGTGAGCTCTACATGTGCTTAACATGATTATTGATTTATACTGAGTATTGATTTAGTTTGTGATCAGTGAGAAAGGGTGAATAGTGATAATATGAGACTTTAAATAGATGCTAGTTATCCTCTGTTTTTCCTTATATAAGCTCTTATTTTCTCTCTTCATTGAAAACTGATTGATCACATTTTTGTTTCTTACACTTTAACATATATTTATAATATTTATCTCATAACCCTTTTCCGCTGTATAGTCATCTATCACTGGGGACAGGTATTATATAAAAAACTCTGTCTATAGGTGTTGATACTAATCGTAGTATACTATAGGTGATTGATAACAATTGACTAAACTTCACAGGGGTTTACTAATAGATAAATCTTTAAATATAAATTAAAGGTATATTGTTTTACTAAATGCTATTACTTTTCATGTCATATTATGAAATCCAATCTCTTATTTTCTCTCTTCATTGAAAACTGATTGATCACATTTTTTTTCTGACGCTTTAACATATATTTATAATATTTATCTCGAAACCCTTTTCCGCTGTATATTCATCTATCACTGGGGACAGGTGATTGATAACAATTGACTAAACTGCACAGGGTATTACTAATAGATAAATCTTAAAATATAAATTAAAGGTGATTGATAACGATTGACTAAACTGCACAGGGGTTTAAAAATATAAATTAAAGCTTCAATAAAAATAAAACAGTCATCAATAAATGAAATGCCCTTAAAGGTGGTCTATGCCGCCATTGCCTATTCACAAAAATAAATAAATAAATAAATATAATAAAATAAATATTAAGATTCAATAAATCTGACCTAATAAATAAAATAAAGATAATATTGAGCAAGAAGAAAAAGAGGAGAAAATTAAGAAAAATAGCCCAGTATTTAAATCAGTATCTTGCCCAATATGTATTTATAAGTATATGATTGAGTAGCAAAAATAAGAACCCACAAAACAATGTGACAAGTGCACATGTCTAATGATTGTCTACACGTATATATATATATATAGAAATAAAATAAAAATATAAAATAACTATTTTTTCTTGTAATGCCCTGTGAAACTGAATCCCAAAGCCCCAATGGTATGCTTGCTCTCTTCACCCTGTGTCAGAATGAAGAGAGGGGACTTGCTCACACAGTTTACATACATTAAAGGCCGCAGTTGCGGTTCTCACTAATCTAAACCTAACACACCCCCTCACAATAAGGCCTCTGTCAGCCTGTATATCCCCAGGACTGAGTAAAAAGTACTTATAAAATATGTTAAACACATGAACTATACATGGGAATAATAATTAAGAGTACACAAACAGTATACATAAGTAAAATTATGATAATATACAAAATATGCCATTATAACACCTTATATACACGCATATATCCACCTTTTATAGGTCTTATGTACTTAATATTAAGTTGGAATATGTTAGGGTAATCTTAAGAACCTTAAGTATAAGGCTACATAATTTTTAAGTACACTTAAAGCTGTTATTTTCACTGTTTTATGCAAAAAACAAGAAATGTGCTTTATTTCACTTAAAAATTGACTATATGCGCTATAGATTTGAGAATATCAAAAATGCGCTTTGACAGATCAAATTTTCTCATTTAGGACTATTGATTTGGCTATTTAAATGCATAAAAATAACACTTTTCAAATTTGGTGTTTTTTATGCCAGAAATGGCTTCTGTGTACTGGCCACATACTGCCTGCTTTTTTCCTGTGTGAATAGCTTCATTTTTAGCAAAGTTAAATTTTTCACACTATAATTACCCCACATTCTACGCCCACTGTGGGTAAACACACTAAAATAGGCAACAGTCGCTTATTTAGTGTCCTAGCTTAATTAATAATGCATTGAACCTCTTTATATGCACTAATATCATTAATAATCTCACTCTTGGCCCCTTATTTCATCACCACACTTAAATTCGCCTAATTTTAGTCAAATATTTACCCGTTGTGGTAGCCTAAAGTTTAGTATGGCACCTAAGTACGTAAATGGAGTTATTACGGCGTGAAAGATTGGCGTTATTATTTTTTATATAAGGGTTTTATTTAATTTATTGGAGTTTAAAATATGAAGAAATTGGTCACGAGCGAATGCCTATACAAATACAATTTATTTTACGGAGAAAACTTATTTTTACGGTCTGAAAAATTTATAAGTATCAAGTCAAGTCACTCAAGAACCTTGGGAAATTTTCCCAGAATTTTTACTATTTTTCTTATATTTTTAAATGAATTTTAAAGTTTTATAGAAATATTTACATTTTCAAAAATTACTTAACTTTGATGAATTTTCACGGGGTAATTAGAGCTGCGCAGACTACGAAAATTAGTTTGGTATGTAAAGGGGAAGTAGCTCTATTATGTGTAATTTTTCTAGATTTTTTATTATAGTTTTAAGGTTCTAATTGAGTCCGGAAGTCCGGACGGACTCCGTACCGACTCCGCTTTGACTCCGTACGGACTCCGTACGGGCTCCAGATTGACTCTGGAAGAGCTCTGGAGGGGAAAACTTAGGCACGTGACTAGGAATACTTAAGCGCTTCTCAAACTCGAAATTGAGAGGGGGGACACATCATACAGCTTAATCTTTAACCACCACGGTCTCATTTTTTATTACTCAACAAATTAAATAAATTTGTAATACCCTTATAACTTTATATTTTTATATATAACATTTTAGAAATACTACTCAACAATTAAAATAACACTTCAAACAGGGTATCTTTAGAAAGGTCTTCGTCGCTGGGACTTGATTATTGCTGTCTCATAAAAATTCAAATTATTATAAAAACATAAAAGTCAATCTTTTCAGATCTTTCACTGGTACACCTTAATTGTTGTTATCAGTATTTCTTTTCTCAACAGCCACTTTCTTTAAATCTCAATAAGCGTTAATTATTTTCATCAATCGAATCCAAGTAGATTGGTTAGCTTAGTGATTTAGAACACCCATTTTGTTATTTTTGTTGGAAGGACGGGGTTTTCAGCTAAATCCACATATCTCCTCCGGATTCTGCTTACAGCAAGGCGACTGTAAGAGTTTACCTTACCATAGTTGGCGCCCAACGTGGGGGTCGATTTCTCTAGCTTTCTTTAAAGGCTTACTTGGATCAAGAACGTTATTAGCCTGCAAGAGGCTTATTTTCTGGAACTCTAATTGGATTTTTGTTATTGGCCTGCAAGAGGCTTGTTATTTTATCAATTGTTAACGCTTCTCATTACTTATTGGGATGTCTTCTTCTGCTGTTGCTTCTGGATCTTCTAACCCTCTTACTCCCTCAGTTAGAATTGTTTCTTGGGATGGCCCAAAGTTTGATGGGGAGGAGGTTAAATGGTTCATTAGCAGGTATGAAGCTGCTGCTGCTGTTGATGGTGCTTCTCATGTGGACATGGTGAAGCAAGTTAGATTTTTTATTGCTGATAGGGAGGTGGAAAAAGAGGTTATTGCTATGCAGGCATTCAAGGACAAGGATTGGGTTAAGCTTTCTAAAGCTATGGTTGATAGATGGGGTGTTAGGTTTACTATGATGGACCTCAATAAAATTGTTGGAGACTGGCAAGCAAAAGGTGGTGTTTCTTCTATGGCTGACTTCAAAAAGCTCTGTGTTCAGTTTGATGAAGTGGTGGAATATCTCATACTGGTAGACGAGTTAGTGCATGAGAACCAAGCAAAAGATTTGTTTTGGACAGCATGTAGCAGGGATATTCGTATGGACGTATTGAAGGATCTTTCAAGAAAAGATTTGATGAAGGAACTGCCTAATGGTGAGCAGAAACTGCCAGCTCTGGAGGTTATCAAGGACAACATTCAAGCCCATCTAAAGTTATTGGCGTTGGACAAATATCAAGAGTCATGCACTCAATATGTTAGCAAGGTTAGCGAAGTTTTGGCCGAAAACAAAGATATTATGGTCAAAGCCCAGGAGGCCAAGAAGGCTCAAATGGGATTACCTGCTGCTAAAGTTGAGGGCAATGTAGATAATAAGATGGTCGATCATTTGGCCGATTTAACTAAACAGTTAAAAATATTTGTTCAAGAAACCCAGAAGGCCAACAAGGCCCCAATCGCTTCTTCGTCGACGTCGACTTCTTATCAGTCCAGAGGGTATGAACGTCGAAATTATAATGGCAATAATAATGGTAACCGCTTCCCAGGCAATGGGAGAAATGGTGGGAATGGTGGTAGTAATTATAGAGGTGGCTATGATGAGCCAAAGGTGTGCTCCTATTGTAATAGGAGAGGGCATAGAGCAACAGTTTGTTTTGCTCTTGATAAGGATATGGATGCTGGGCGAGTTTTATTCGATGGTAAAGTTTATAAATTTCCTGATGGTTCGTTCATCAAGCCCAGTGATGGACAGTTTCCTTCTGATTTGGTCAGAAGAAGTTTAACGGCTGAAAGGAGAGCCAGATTTGAAGAGGTGACAGATGAAGATTTTAATGCCAAGAGTGGCAAAAATGGTAATGGTAATGGTGGTAAAGCTGACAAGGGCAAGGAGAAAGAGGTCAGTAAAGCCACATTTTCTACTTCTTTTGGTGGTTTAGAGCTGGCGACGGTTGCCCAGGTGGAGGGTAGCTGTATGGCTGGCGAATACGATGTTAATGCTGCTAGAAGAGCAGCTGCTACTAAGGCAAAGAGTAGCATTCAGAGCCAATTGAGGGCTAATCCTGGCAAGGCCAATAACAAAGTGAACCCTTACTCTAAGGACAAGAATTCTAGTGCTCAAACTGCCGTCAACAAATTGAACCCTTACTCTAAGGACGAATTATATAAAATGCAGAAGGGGATTGCTGATATGGGGCCCCTAGTTATGGCAAGTTTGATTTAAATGGTGAGCCTATGCCAGAGGATGATTCGGATTCTGAGGAGGACGTACCGTTGGCGTCTCTACCCAGACCAAGCTTTAGCGGTCCCATCCCAATGGAGGGAGTAAGAAGGACTAGCGATGGATCAGGATTAGTGCAAGAAGCTGGTGACGGAGTTAGGGTTATAGAAAGTGAAGATGTTATAATGGGGGGTGAAGATGGCTCGGTTGGACCTCAAGAGGTACCCAGGGCCAAGGTTGTTAAATCAAAGGTCCAGTATGAGCGGCCAGTAGTTTCTGGTCAAGCTAATGCAATGGACGCAGTTTTGAATAGGGTGAATCAACTGCAGACTCCCTTATCTTTGGGGGAGTTATTTACAATTAGTCCGGCGCTTGCTGAAAAGCAAAAGAAGCATTTGACGAGGCGTCGGGTTTCCACTGGAGAGGTGGAATATATTTTTGAAAATGCTGAAAAGTTTGGGGAAGATGTAGATACGCATTTTTCCGCTCCCCTGGGTTACCTGGTGGTAACTCTTAACGGTAAAGAAGTAAAGGCCTTGGTCGATTCAGGGTCTCAAATTAATTTAATTTCATTGGATCAAGTGACGAGTATAGGCTTGCCAATTAAAAGTGGAACTGGGGGAAACCTCAGAGGTATTGGAGGGCATGCAACAGAGCTGATGGGCACGGCTGAGCATGTCAGGTTAGGCATTGGTGGATCTGTTGGTAAGGTTCACTTTTATGTGGCCAGAGGAGCAGTCAAAACTGTTCTTGGTGGTCCTTTTTTGATGGATTTTGAGGCCAGGATAGGGTATCAAGCTGGCATGGGGATTAGTTTGGAGATCACTGGTGAAGATATGCGGAGGTTACATATGCGGTTAGCGCCTCCTGGAGATGAAGGTTGGGAAACACGGCCAGGGATTACTACTCTGTGCCAGTGTTGTGTTTGCACCAAGAAGCGGCATATTAAACGGACGGCTTCTGGTGAATTATGTTTGTTGGAAAGGGATGGATGCCCTCATTTTTTGGGGTAGCAGGGGCTGATCACTCTAATGTTGTAATCTCTCCTCAGGATGAGATCCCGGATTGCAATAGGTCAGCTCACTTGGAGATAATTCAAGTGGATTCTCAATTATTTTCTGTTAATATTACTTTGGAGTGCAAATACGTTTTGGACTTTTCTATATGTTTATTGGATTTACCCGGTTTTTCTATTAAATTTAAAAACGGTGAAAAAGGCAAAATGGGCCAAATTAGGTTGGATAAAAATTGGAAGGGTATGTTTTATGACCTCCAGCAAGAGGTTAAACTGCAATTATCTCCTTCTATTTCGGACCTCCAGCAAGAGGGTAAACTGCAAATATCACATCAAAATACGATTAAAAATCTTAGTATAATTAAAACACAAAAAAATAATTTTTGTGAAAATGTTATTCCGGACCTCCAGAAAGAGGTTAAACTGCAAGTATCTCCTTCTATTACGGACCTCCAGCAAGAGGGTAAACTGCGAAAATCTTATCAAAATCCAATTAAAAATCTCAGTATAATTAAAACACAAAAAAATAATTTTTGTGAAAATTCATTTCCGGACCTCCAGCAAGAGGTTAAACTGCAATTATCTCCTTCTATTTTGGACCTCCAGCAAGAGGGTAAACTGCAAATATCACATCAAAATCCGATAAAAAATCTCAGTATAATTAAAACACAAAAAAATAATTTTTGTGAAAATTCAATTCCGGACCTCCAGCAAGAGGTTAAACTGCCAACTTTCTTTACGGGTGATTTACTGTTGGATAAGGGAAGCAAAGGTGTTGGAAAATCTGTTTATAAATTAGACGAGGGAAAGGAGAAAAGGGTAAAATTTAAAAATGAAATAAAATATTTTTCTAATTTTTCTTATTCCGATTCTGGCGATGAGGAAGATTCAATTGATGAAAGTTTTAATGGCGATACAAAAGAAAATTTTTTACCTCAAGTTAATTTAGATGTGGACGCAGCCAAATATAAGAAAGTAGCAAATAAAGTTCGACCTATTAATGAACCGCTACCTGCTGAATTAAATCCACCTTTGAGAAGACCAAGGTTATCAAGAGATCCTTATGAAAGTCCCTTGGTAAAGAATCCACCTGAATTTTCTGAGACGTCAAGAATCACTTTTGAGAGACTGGGTGTTGTTAATTTTGGACCTGATGGTTGGTTGTCTGGAGAAGAGAAGAAGTTGTTGTTGGAGGTGATGGTCAAGCAAGAGAAGGCCATTGCTTTTGTAGAAGAGGAGAGGGGTGTGTTGAAGCATTCCTATGGGGAGCCTTACAAGATTCCTGTGGTATGTCATGAACCGTGGCAGCAGAAACCGATTCCTATTCCGGCTGCATTGAAAGAAGCTTATATCGAAGTTGTCAGAGAACGGATACGCACTGGACTGTATGAGCAATCAACATCAAGTTATTCTAGTCCGGTATTTTGTATCAAGAAACCGAATGGCAAGCTTAGAGTTGTTCATGATCTTAGGGAATTAAATAGGGTTACAATAAAGGATGCTGGGATACCGCCTAGTGCTGAGGAGTTTGTTGAAGCATTTGCAGGGAGAGTGTGTTATTCTTTGGGAGATATTATGAGTGGATATGATGAGAGAGAGTTACATCCGGACTCAAGGCCACTCACTACATTCGATACGCCACTTGGACGTTTACAGTTAACAAGATTACCTCAAGGAGCAACAAATTCGGTTGCAGTTTATCAAGCTCAGGTGGCTTGGATCCTTCAGGACGAAATTCCACAATATGCTGAAATCTTTATAGATGATGGAGGAATTAAGGGACCAACAACCGACTATGATAACCAGGTGTTGGAAGAGAATCCCGGGATACGCAAATTCATTTGGGAGTTTGCAATTACATTAGTAAGAATCTTGTTTTGAATTGAAGAGGCTGGTTTAACTATTTCAGGTTCAAAATTTTCCTGTTGTGTGCCAGCCTTAGAAATATTAGGCCATGTGGTATGTAGAGAGGGTAGGATTATGTCCAAGAAGAAAGTTAACAAAATTCAGTCCTGGCCAAGACCCAAGAATACGACCGAAGTTAGAGGGTTTTTAGGCGTTTGCGTATATGTTAGAATGTTTATCAAGGACTTTTCTTCATTGGCAGCTCCATTGAGATGGTTAACGAGAAAGGATGCAGACTGGGAGTGGGATGAAGAGTGTGAGAAGGCATTTGTGAAGTTGAAGGAGGTTGTAGGGAAGGATTTAGTCCTGCACAAGTTGGATTATGGAAAAGATGCTGGTAGAATTTATTTAGCAGTTGATTCAAGTCAGGTTGCAGCTGGGGCGGTTTTGTCTCAGATGGATAAAGCTGGTTACATCAGGCCAGTTAGGTATGAATCTGTAGTATTTACTGAGGTCGAATCAAGATATTCACAACCAAAATTGGAATTATGTGGTGTGGCGAAAATACTGAAGAAACTTCAGCATATTTTGTGGGGGCAACATTTTGAGTTGCAAGTGGATGCGAAATCGTTAATCCAGATGATTAATTCCCCAAGTTTACCAAACGCACCCATGATGAGATGGGTAGCTTTTATTCAACATTTTTCGTTTGATTTAGTTCATAAGCCTGGCAAGACTTTTACTATGCCAGATGGTTTATCAAGAAGACCACCCACTGAAGAAGATTCAGACTCAGAAGAGTTCGATGAAGATATACCTATTATCAAAGCCAGCACTAAAGGAGCTGAAGACTTTCCATACCTCCCCCATGAGGTTAAACTGGCAGGATTATTGTGTTTAGATTATGATGATGATGACCTCCACCAAGAGGATAAACTGGAAAATAGTTTTTATGTTAATAAAGGTGTTGGAAAAGGTGTAGATAAATTCGGCAGAGAGGAGGTAGAAGAAGATGTGGTGTATGTAGAGGAAAATGGATTGGTAGTGTGGGATAGTAGTAAATTAAGGAATGGTGTATATGTTGGAGAATTAGAGAATTTAAATAAAAAGGTGGATAAAGAGAAAGAGGTGTTTTCAAATACGGTTTACAAAGGATCCAAAGGTTCAGAAGAAAAACGTCGACATAGCTCGATTAAAGATTTATTTAGGGGTCAACGATTATTGGCTCATTCATGTGCAGGTGATATTGGTGATAGAGAAGTCCCTATTGATGTTATATTAATCGATTTTCAAGATGAAGTCTGGGGTCAGACTGGTTTTTATTTAATGTTAGTCAAATATTTGTTGACTTTAGAGAGGCCAGAAGATTGTGAAGACGATGAATGGGTGGCTATCAAGAGGAAGTCATCTACGTTTTATTTATCTGGTCGACGTTTAATGAGGAGAAGGTATCCGAATCCTCAAGTAGTTATAACTCAAGAGAAGGGGCAAGAATTAGTTTTGAAATCACTGCATGAAGATCTCGGGCATAGAGGCGTTGGAGAAACGTTTAGAAGAATTTCTGATTGATTTTGGTGGCCTGGCATGAAGATGGCTGTTAAACAGTGGGTTCAGTCATGCGAAGAATGTCAAAGACGAAGTTATTTAAGGCCAAAAGAACCTGGACGCGCGACCGGTGAATATACGCTCTTTGGAAGAGTTAGTTTAGATGCCGTTCATATAAAAGAGGGACGGTATAAATATTTAATTGTGGCCAGAGATGATTTATCTGTTTGGGTAGAGGCAGCGCCTCTTATTAATTTAACTGCCAAAAATGTGGCAGAATTTTTTTTGAATAATTGGGTATATAGGTATGGGGTGATGAAGTTGGTAACGGTAGATGGAGGTCCTGAATTTGGGACAGAGTTTAAAGAGGCCGTATTGAAAGTTGGATCAAAGGTTAGGGTAGCAACCCCATATTATCCTGAAGCTGAAGGCATGGTTGAAAGAGGGCATCAAGTTATTAAGGATGCTTTAGTTAAAATGTGTGGGACAAGTGCCGAAAAGTGGAGGCACTATTTACCTTTAGTTTTATTTGCTGATCGAATCACTGCCAAAAGGACGACCGGATTTTCACCTTATGAACTTGTTTTTGGACAGAAAGCAGTTTTACCGGTTGATTTAGAAGCTGAATCATATCTTGGAGTTGACTGGGACACGGTCAAAACTACTGAAGAATTATTGTGTGCAAGAATGATGCAGCTAGAAAAGAAAGAAGAATATTTAGAAAAGGCATATTCGCGGATGATGAAGATCCGAAATCAATCAGTTAGATATTGGGATGAGCGGTTGGCACATCGATTAAGGAAACCTTTGAACCCAGGAGATATGGTCCTGGTGTATAATAGGAGTTTGGAAAGTCAGTGGGGAAAGATGTTTGCAGATAGGTGGAATGGACCGTATAAAATCAAGGAGCAAGTTTCTGGCGGTTCATATGTGCTAGAAGAGTTGGATGGAGTAGTATTAAAGAAGAGGGTAGCAGCCGATCAAGTGAAACGGTTCTATCCTAGAGGCACCAGGATTGCCGAAGTCTTCCTCCGCAATGAGGATAAACTATGACATTTATCAAATTTTATTGAACTCCGAAATGAGGATAAACTACAATTTTAATGACATTTATCAAATTTTATGGATTCCTCCGCAATGAGGATAAACTATGATATCGACAATATTTTATGACGACCTCCGCAACGAGGATAAACTATCTTCTTTTTTTATCAAAATACTTTACTATCGTTACACTGTATATGGACAACGAAACTGTGATGAAACTTAACGAAATGCAAGAAGACCTTCTTTGAAATTTTCGAAAACTTAAAATTCTTAAAATATGGGTGAAGATAGTGTTGGAAAATTTTTAAAATTTATTGGAAGAAGTGTTCACAGGGGAACCTTCTTAATTTAATATTGGCAAGTGTGGGGGTAATTGATGGGCTGGCTGCTCTATACACAATTACCCCATAATGTTTGTTTCCAAAATTTTCCCTGTTTCTAGTTGAATCCTGACTTTGTCTTTTAATTTTAGGAAGTCCACTAAGACTATAAACTGGAACGAATCAAGAGACACCGCTCTCAACGCCGGATTCAAGATTTTTTTTTATTTTATTTTGTTTTTGATTTTTTTTTATGTTAGATTGTGATTTCTTTTCTTTAATATATATTATGAATTATTGTAAAGGTGATACTCACTGGTGGTCTCTAATCATTTTTATAAATTGGAGGGAGCCCACCCAGTGATCATCATTATAAAATTTATCTTCTAAAAACTTTCATTTAATTTCTTTTCTTTTTAATTTCTCAAAATTGTGTAACCACATCAAGTTGCACTTGGATGTGGGTATGATGTCGAGGGTACGGCTCATCAAATGGCCGGGGGGCATCTTTTAAAATTTTAATTTTGATAATTCTTTTTACCTTTTTTATCTTTCTTTTTTCGATTCATTTATCTTTCTTTAAAATTAAATTTTAAATTTTATTTCAAAACTATCTATTCTAAAATCTTTTATTTTAAATTTAAAAAAAAAAAAAAAAAAATTAAAATTAAAAAAATTAAAATTAAAAAAAAAAAAAATAATAAAAATAATAAAAATAAAAATAAAAATAAAATAAATAATAAAAAAAAATAATAATAAAAAAAAAAAAAAAATTTAAAATTAAAATTAATTAATTAAATCAAAATTATTATTATATTTATAAGTTTTATTTTTTTTAGTTTTCATTCTTTTTAGTTTTATTCATTTAGTTTAGACAGGAAACAGGGTCTAGGGGAACTCAATACCAATGGGATTTTACTTCAAGACATCTGTTAGTCCTCCAAGACTTTAAACTGGCTACTGTTCAAGACGTTCTTTAAGGTTTTTTTTACGAATTTTGGATCTGTTAGTCCTCCAAGACTTTAAACTGGCTACTGTTCAAGACGTTCTTTAAGGTTTTTTTACACGTATTTTGGAGCTGTTAGTCCTCTAAGACTTTAAACTGGCTACTGTTCAAGACGTTCTTTAAGGTTTTTTTTTATATACAAATTTTGGAGCTGTTAGTCCTCCAAGACTTTAAACTGGCTAATTTTCAAGACTATCGTTAAAATTTTTTTTGTTGGATTTGTTAGGTCCACCAAGACCTTAAACTGGAGTGTTATCAAATTTTAGATCCACCACAACCTTAAACTGGACTGTTATCAAGCTGTTGGGTCCACCATGACCTTAAACTTGATTTCTTATCGATCAAATGTTTGGTCCACCATGACTTTAAACTGGTTGTTCATTCATTGTTTTAGTCCACTATGACTTTAAACTGGAAAATTAATATCTGCAGGATAATTTAACATTCATTGGACCACTATGGCCTTATACTGGATTACTTGTTGATCAAATTTTTGGTCCACTATGACATTAAACTGGATTATCAAATTTATTCAATCTTTGGTCAAGCCTAGGCCTTACTTAGGAATTTATCAAGTTATTTACGCAACTAAACGATCTTTGGTCCACCAAGACCATAAACTGGCAATTGATTACATGTTTGGTCCACCAAGACTTTAAACTGGAATGTCAATCTTGTTTGGATAACTCAATTCAATCTTTTAATTTATCACTGTCCACTAAGACTCTAAACTGGTTATTCAATTATTTCTGGAATTGGGTGCTGATAAGCTTTAGGAGGTTAAAATTTTAGGTGGTGATGATACTAATGAAAGCATAATGGTTAATTAGGTGAAATTTGTGGCGCTTTAACATGGTCTAAAGTTAAAATTATTATTGGAAGCCTGGCAAAAGTATTTTATAGGTTTGCTGTATAGCAAAGTTTGAAAATTGTGATGAAGGAATCAGAAGTTAGGATGGTAGTTGGATTTTAGGGAATGATTTTTTTAGTGCCTCAGTGTTAGGCCATTTTTGGTGTGAAGCTTGGAGGACCTTATGGCGAGATTGGAATCATAGAATTTGGCTCAGTGGGGGGCCCTATGAGGTTGGAATCAGGAGTATTCGGCTCATAGGAAGATCCACTCTCTCAATGCTGTGACAAGAAGGAAGACTGGTATATGGGAGTCTGAAGGGATTCAAACCTTGCTCTCGTAGTGGAATCATCACAAGATTTATATTATTTTTATTTTATGTTATATCAAGCCAGAGAAGAAGAAAGAACGTTTTTATTATAAAGATTTAAAAGAAGACCAGCTAAAACAAATTTATCAAATTATTTTATTAGAAAAGATAATTCTTTTGGAATTGCTCAACCACTTATGCAAAGTTTTACGAATGAGGACATTCTCGATTGGAGGGAGGATGTGGTAGCCTAAAGTTTAGTATGGCACCTAAGTACGTAAATGGAGTTATTACGGCGTGCAAGATTGGCGTTATTTATATAAGGGTTTTATTTAATTTATTGGAGTTTAAAATATGAAGAAATTGGTCACGAGCGAATGCCTATACAAATATAATTTATTTTACGGAGAAAACTTATTTTTACGGTCTGAAAAATTTATAAGTATCAAGTCAAGTCACTCAAGAACCTTGGGAAATTTTCCCAGAATTTTTACTATTTTTCTTATATTTTTAAATGAATTTTAAAGTTTTATAGAAATATTTACATTTTCAAAAATTACTTAACTTTGATGAATTTTCACGGGGTAATTAGAGCTGCGCAGACTACGAAAATTAGTTTGGTATGTAAAGGGGAAGTAGCTCTATTATGTGTAATTTTTCTAGATTTTTTATTATAGTTTTAAGGTTCTAATTGAGTCCGGAAGTCCGGACGGACTCTGTACCGACTCCGCTTTGACTCCGTACGGACTCCGTACGGGCTCCAGATTGACTCTGGAAGAGCTCTGGAGGGGAAAACTTAGGCACGTGACTAGGAATACTTAAGCGCTTCTCAAACTTGAAATTGAGAGGGGGGACACATCATACAGCTTAATCTTTAACCACCACGGTCTCATTTTTTATTACTCAACAAATTAAATAAATTTGTAATACCCTTATAACTTTATATTTTTATATATAACATTTTAGAAATACTACTCAACAATTAAAATAACACTTCAAACAGGGTATCTTTAGATAGGTCTTCGTCTCTGGGACTTGATTATTGCTGTCTCATAAAAATTCAAATTATTATAAAAACATAAAAGTCAATCTTTTCAGATCTTTCACTGGTACACCTTAATTGTTGTTATCAGTATTTCTTTTCTCAACAGCCACTTTCTTTAAATCTCAATAAGCGTTAATTATTTTCATCAATTGAATCCAAGTAGATTGGTTAGCTTAGTGATTTAGAACACCCATTTTGTTATTTTTGTTGGAAGGACGGGGTTTTCAGCTAAATCCACATATCTCCTCCGGATTCTGCTTACAGCAAGGCGACTGTAAGAGTTTACTTTACCATACCGTGCAAGCGCCTGCCAAGGACTGCATGTAGTTACCCCACATCTCACACTCTTTTTTGAGTTTTTGGGTAGTTTCTCAGTCAATATTGGTTATTTTTGGATGGGAATTTCACGTAGTATAATGTCAGAATTAGCCCCTCCATTTCTACAGTAAATCCCCCTTATTATTAAGCTATTATTAACCTTAAAAAGTCTCCTTTAGTCTTTTATATTATTGTTTTATACGCATATACTCTCTTTTTGTCTTTTTCTTTAATTTTTATGGATTTTCCTTATTATTACAGGATTTTGACGGTTGTTACTTGTCTAATTATGTCATGGGCTACTAGGGATGTTGATGGGCAGGTCTATTAGTTGTTTTGAGGCGTCATTAACTGTGTATTGGATGGTACATCAAGGGAATCATTTAGGAACTCAGTGTGTATAAAAGAAGGAGGTTTTTGGGTCTTGTTTCTACATTCTTTATCATTTACAATTTACCAATATAACCAAATAAATTACAATACATATCAATTAGTACTTTTATAAGACTTTTGAATAGTATATGAGTTATAAAATCTATTTTTCTACCAACTACAAAGATTTTAAGCCATATATAAAAATAGTGAGAATTATATTACTGAGACCTTTAATTTTGATTATATTTTACTACTTATTGGATTAGTACTACAGTATTCCAATAGGACCATAAAAATCTTCTAGACAACTGACTATTCAAGCTAGTTCACGTCTTTGTACTTGACCACAGCCTGACATTTGGGGGCCTTTCCTCAAGAATTATGTTATAATCCAGTAAGTAAAAATTTCAAAGAAGGTACACGTAAATAAAAATCCCTATAGAAATATTTGGATAATTACAACAGGTTGGGTTCACTTATATAGTGATTTCAGAAAAAGAAGCCCTGTTATATAATAAAATTGTGATATTGAATCAACAATTTTACCACTAATTTAACATATAATTGTTATTAGTGGGTCTGTAAATAGTCCAATTAAATTTGAGATCTTTTCAGATAAAATTTTTACCACTAATTTAACATATAATTGTTCTTAGTGAGAGTCTGTCAATAGACCAATTAAATTTTTGATCTTTGCAGATGATAACCAATTAAACTGATTAATTTTTTTCTTTTTACAGGACTCTTAATCCCTTTTCTATTGGTTTGTAAAATTCATTTATATTAGAAAACAAATATTACTGACAGTTGTTTTTTTTTTTAATATAAAAACACGTCTACATATTGTAGACCAGTTAAATCAAGTGACCACATAAAGGCATATTTGACTTTTGGCACTTTTAAATTCACTTAATACCAATAAGTAAGCAATAAAATTGTCTTCAGTGGTATTAATAAATACTGATAAAACTCCTTTTTGAAGTTTTCATATCTAAACTTTCACTTTTTTAAATTCCACGTAAACATGTGTGACAACAATGACATTGTAAGTAATAAGGCAAAACCTTATAACTTAAGACCTAGAGCTGAAAGACCTGGTACAGGACATTCAAATGGAGGGTCAAGAATCACCAATAATAAACAACACCCCACCAATGTCCCTGGAGGAAAGGGAAAAAATCTTAAAACAAGTGTCAATAAAGAAGTCCAAAAACACGTTGCAAGAGCAAATTCACTCCCTCTCAACCCTACTGAATACCCTAACAATAAGAGTAAACAATATGGTAGACCAGATCAACAATCTGGAGAAAAGAATGGCACAGGGCTTTATAGAAGTCAACCAAGCTCTAGTGGATATAAGGTCTCATCCACAAACAGTGGCACCAAATACCACAGCAACACCTCCAGCCCCAGAAGAGGACCAAAAAATAACAGTCAGCAAATTGAAGTGGTATTGGTATGCCCAAAACTACAACAACCCTCCTCAACAGGGATCCAGCAGTCACCCTTACAGGGGAATGGCAAGGAGAGGCAGGGGAAGTGTGATAAGACCTTGGTAAGTCACCCAACTCCTTATAATCAATTATATCAAACTGAAAATGAATTACTTATAGGTAATGAGATTGATAAGGAAATATTGGATATGATTGATAATGATTTAAAAGATTATTCATTTGAAAAAAATATGTTAAACTTGTCTTTACATGAGGACAATGTAAATAGTTTTATTGATCACCAGGATAATGCTATTAATATAAAATTGGAATAAAATGATGAGTCTTCTTCGCTGGACACAGAAAAAATAGAATTTTTTTTGAAAGAGAATCCAATGGAATCAAAAATAATAAGTAAATTATTATTGAGAATTGAAAAATTGGAAGAGTTCTCAAAAGAGTCAAACAATAATACAGAAAATGTATCATTACAGCTAACACAATCATTGAGTACTACAGCCAATAAATTAATAATTATTGAATTTTCAAATAATGAATTAATTAATGAGAATAAAAGATTGATTTCTGAGATTACAATTTTAGAAACTAAATTAGACCATACTCAGAATGTTATGGCTACCATTGAGGGACATGTTAAATTCTCTTTTTCAAATGTAAATGATACTCTAACTCATTTACCTGTAATAAAGGATAGTTTACAAAGAGTAGAAACAGAAGTAGCAAACATATTTAAAGATAGTGAAAAACTAAAAGATAACACTCCTTATGTGGCAAGAGTACCTGTTTTCATGAAACATGCAAATGAAACACCAATGATGGAACATGAACATAGTGTCATGGGCTCTGAGAGTAATAAATCAGTAAAAGATGAAATAAATGATCATCTTTCTAAAGTAAGTGAATTAATCAATATTCCTCAGGTTAGGGAAGCAAAAACTAGCCAAAAGAATTGGCCTAAATTAGATCAGTACCCTTCTTTTTATGGGGATTCAAAATCTGATTGGCAGCAATTCATACAAAGAATTGATAACTTAAAATTTTCATACAAATTACCTGATGAAGAAATTAATTAAAATTTAATATCTTTATTTACAGATGTGGCCTTATTATGGTTTGAATCTGTATTGAGTGAGGGAATTAATTATTCCTGGAATGAATGGAAGGCACTAATTGAAAGGCAATTTGGTGGTCCAAAATTCAGAATCACTCAACAAAGATTGTATAAAAGAGCCAGATATAATCCAAATTCTGGAGATAAACCCATGGTCTTTTTAATGAATTTAATAAAAATCATGAAAGCTATGGATCCAAAAATGGATTATGATGAGTGGAAAGAGAAAATAATATACAAGTTGCCTATATCAGTTAGAGGCATTATTGTAGCTAGAACTGAAACCATCAGAGATACCTCTGAATCATTAATATATGCAATGAGATATTATTAAACCACAAATATGAAACCAAGTATACAAATTACAGACAAAGTGTTGACGTGGTAAAACCTACTACAAGTAAATTACCAGTGGAGAAGAAAAAACCTTCAGCTCCCCTTGTCCCAAAGAGACAGGAGAATAACACTTGTTATAAATGTAATGTACCTTGGGTAAAGGGTCACATGTGTAAGAAAAGAATAAATGTTATTGAATCCTCACAGAATTCTGAACCAAGTAATCATGAAGATGAAAATGTGGAATCCAGTGAGGATTGCAAAAGTAAAATATCTTACAGTGATGATGAAAATGAGATATTTGTATTAGAACAGGATATAATGTTCCTGAATGATGCTATACCTCATACAGACACATCTTTAACTTCCATTGAGGAAGCCGAAATAATTAAAGATGTAACTCATGATAATTACAAAATAACACCTATCAGAGCGCCTGTTATTATATGTGGAAAAGAAATGAATGCCATTCTTGACACTGGGGCTGCAGGTTGTGTAGTTTCTATTAATACATAACAGAAACTTGACAGTAAGTATAATGAAAAACTAGAACCTGTTCAAACAAAGAACTGGAGAGGTTTTGGTTCAGTATTAAATCCAATTGGCAAATACAAAACTGCTGTATTCTTTAAATATAATAATGGATATTTTAGAGCAGTATGTGAATTTTTAGTAATGCATAATAAAAATTGTAGTGATTGGTTTATTATTGGAAATGATTTATTGACAAAATTTGGCATTAAACTAGATCCTGAAAACAGTTGCTTCACTATAGGCGTGAATGGTAAGAGAAAATTTAAAATATGTTCTGAAAACTCATTATATGCCATTTCTCCTAGAGAAGAACAACTACAAGGTGGAAGAACCACCACTGAAATGGTTGAATTGAATAATGAAATCCAAAAGGCCTCTTTCAGTCCTCAACTCTCAAAAATTGAAGAAAATATTTTGAGATTGATTAAATCATATCCTATGGCATTTGCTCATGGTTCAAATGAACTAGGATTGGTCAAAGACCATGAAATTAAAATCTCTTTAAGTTGTGATTTGGATAATATTCCTGGAAGCTTGAAAAAAAAACCTTACCCAGCTTCTCCTGCAAAAAGAAAAGATATTGAAGACAACATAAAAATGTTGTTGGAAATGGGTATTGTTGAAAAAGTAGACACAACACCTAAGTATTGTGTTATTTCACCAGTATTAATCTCTTATTAAAAAGATAAGGCAAGATTATGCGGTGATTATAGAGCTCTGAATACATACACTGTAGATGATATTTACCCTCTACCAAGGATAGCTTCTATCCATGCTACCTTAAAAGGAGCAAAATATATTTCTTTTCTGGATGGAAACAAGGGTTACCACCAGATTCCTGTAGAAAAGAATTCTCAAAATTACTTATTAATAACCACACATATAGGTATATTTAAGTATGTGAGAATGCCATTTGGCCCAAAAAATGCGCCTTCAGTCTTCCAAAAATTAATGGATAGTGTTTTCCATCAGGAAATGGTTGAAGGATGGCTTTTGGTCTATATTGATGACATCATAGTGTTTTCAAAAATATATGATGAACATTTAAATCAACTGGAAAGAGTCTTTCAAAAGATGGATGAAATGAATATGACAATTGAATTAAAGAAATGCAAGTTTGGATTTCAATCCTTGAAAGTTCTTGGACATGTTGTATCTGGATTAGAAATTTGTGTTGACAAGAATAAGGTGGCAGCAATAAAAACATTGGTATACCTGAAAATGTAAAAGAGGTTCAAAGTTTTTTGGGTATGTGTGGATATTACAGACAGTACATTAAAAATTACTAATCCATTGCAGCTCCTTTAACAACATTAATCAGTAAAAATGAAGCTTTCATTTGGAATAATGAAAGACAACACGCCTTTAATAAATTAAAGGAATGTTTAATGTCAGCTCCAATATTGGGACTGCCAGATTTCACCCTACCTTTTATCTTGTACACTGATGCAAGCTTCATAGGGTTTGGTGCTGCTTTACAGCAGAGACAGATAATAAATGGAAAATTATCTGAAGTAGTCATATGTTATATATCCAGAACCTTAAGAAAAAAAGAATTAAGGTATGGTGACACACAGCTAGAATGTTTGGCCGTGGTGTGGGCTTTGGAGAAACTTCATTACTACCTGAAAGACCAGAAGTTTGAACTTATAACAGATTTCAGTGCAGTAAAATCATTACTAAACATGAAAACTCCTAATAGGCACATGTTTAGATGGCAACTAGCTGTACAAGAGTACAGAGGAAGAATGACAATCACTTACAGAGCAGTAAAATTGCATTCTAATGTGGATTTATTATCCAGAAGTCCTTTGCCAAATGATGCTGACAACCCAGCTTATGTGCCTGAAAATGAGTTTATACATATATTTGGGATTTATATAGTGGATTTAGAAGAAGAGTTTATGCAAACTATATTAGAAAATTATTCATCTGATAAAGATTTGTCTAAATTATCTACCATTTATAATGATCCAACAAATGCCTCCATGAGTGCATTAATTAAAACCTTGCCTCCAAAGTATAAAAATGCGTTGGAAAAAGGTAAACTATCAATTGAAGATGGATATATTTATTACAGGAAAAAGCTAAGTAATGTAATAGTAATACCACCTTCTATGAAAGAGTTAATGTTAAGTACTTGTCATGATGACATCTTAGCTGGTCATTTTTATTTTAACAAAACATTAACTAGAGTTGAAAAACATCCTGGTGGATAAAAATGAAAGAAGATGTACAAAAATACATTGAAACATGTGACTCTTGTCAGAAATCTAAAAGATTAACTGGGAAGAGAGCTGGGTTATTACAACAAATAGAGCAGCCAAAAGCTCCATGAAAAATAATAAACATGGATTTTGTAACTGGCTTTCCATTAGCAGGAAAATAAAGTTTCAATTCTTGCTGGGAAATAGTAGATAGATTAACAAAAATGTGTAAATTTATCCCTACCCATAATGAGGTATCTGCAAAAGACTTGGCATTACTATGGTGGACTTAGATGATGAATAATGCTGGGATCCCTAAAGCCATAATCTCTGACAGAGACCCTAAATTTACTTCAGAGTTCTGGACATCTTTGATGGAAGTATCAGGTTGTCAATTAAAATTGTCTACAGCACACCATCCACAAACTGATGGGCTGTCTGAGAGAATGATACAAACTCTAGAAGACATGATCAGAAGATATTGTGCCTTTGGATTAGAATACAAAGACAATGAGAAATTCACACATGACTGGGTAACATTAATTCCTGGCCTTGAATTTGCTTATAACAGCACAACTCATTCTGTAACAGAGAAGAAACCCTTTGAACTCTGGCTGGGATACATACCAAATACCCCAGTAAATCATTTAAATAAATTAGCAAGGTTAGATATACACCCGGGTACTAAATGCTTTATTCATATGCAACAAATGTGTAGGAAGCATGCAGAAGAATGCATCTAAAAAGCATTTGAATATGAAAAGAAAAGATGGGACAAATCTCATAAAGAATTTGAATTCAAAAAGGGAGATGAAGTCCTCTTATCAACACTAAATTTTATCTTACAAGGTAATGTTAAATTAAAGGATCCCTTTGTAGGACATTTTGTAGTAAGTAAAATGGTTGGTAATAATGCAGTGGAAGTCATATTATATGCTCCATATGATAGGAAACATCCAGTTTTCCCTATCTCATTATTGAAACCTTACCATGCAAATGATCCTGACTTATTTCCAAAAAGAAGGGGAAGGCCTAAAAAGCAACCTGAAGAAATTGTGGAAAAAAAAGAGATTGAAAAAATACTGAAGAAAAGAATCCTTACTAAAGAAAAAGGAACTGAGTATTTACTAAGATTTAAAGGGAAATCAAATGAATTTGATAAATGGATACCTGAAAAAGAAATTTCTAATTTATCCACCCTTCTTAAAAAATTTAAACAGAAATAAATTTCTGCTCAACCAGCTGAGAGGTTAAAAAACCAGTACTCATATTATTTTATTATGTTTTATTTCTTTAAAGTATAATCTTTAATGCTACAGAATTAATCTGAATACCTGAAAATTACAAATAAATAAATAAAATGTATAACTTATCATTTTTTTTATTTTTTTTTTTGGGTGGGCGAGTGTCAGTCTGTATATCCACAGGACTGAGTAAAAAATACTTATAAGTTATGTTAATCACATGAACTATACATGGGAATAATAATTAAGAGTACACAAACAGTATACATAAGTAAAATTATGATAATATACAAAATATGCCATTATAACACCTTATATACACGCATATATCCACCTTTTATAAGTCTTATGTACTTAATATTAAGTTGGAATATGTTAGGGTAATCTTAAGAACCTTAAGTATAAGGCTACATAATTTTTAAGTACACTTAAAGCTATTATTTTCACTGTTTTATGCAAAAAACAAGAAATGTGCTTTATTTCACTTAAAAGTTGACTATATGCGCTGTAAATTGGAGAATATCAAAAATGCGCTTTGACAGATCAAATTTTCTCATTTAGGACTATTGATTTGGCTATTTAAATGCATAAAAATAACACTTTTCAAATTTGGTGTTTTTTATGCCAGAAATGGCTTTTGTGTACTGGCCAGATACTGCCTGCTTTTTTCCCATGTGAATAGCTTCATTTTTAGCAAAGTTAACTTTTTCACACTATAATTACCCCACATTCTACGCCCACTATGGGTAAACACACTAAAATAGGCAACAGGCGCTTATTTAGTGTCCTAGCTTAATTAATAATGCATTGAACCTCTTTATATGCACTAATTTCATTAATAATCTCACTCTTGGCCTCTTATTTCATCACCACACTTAAATTTGCCTAATTTTAGTCAAGGATTTACCCGTTCAAGCGCCTGCCAAGGACTGCATGTAGTTACCCCACATCTCACGCTCTTTTTTGAGTTTTTGGGTAGTTTCTCAGTCAATATTGGTTATTTTTGGATGGGAATTTCACGTAGTATAATGTCAGAATTAGCCCCTCCATTTCTACAGTAAATCCCCCTTATTATTAAGCTATTATTAACCTTAAAAAGTCTCCTTTAGTCTTTTATATTATTGTTTTATACGCATATACTCTCTTTTTGTCTTTTTCTTTAATTTTTATGGATTTTCCTTATTATTACAGGATTTTGACAGTTGTTACTTGTCTAATTATGTCATGGGCTACTAGGGATGTTGATGGGCAGGTCTATTAGTTGTTTTGAGGCGTCATTAACTGTGTATTGGATGGTACATCAAGGGAATCATTGGGGAACTCAGTGTGTAT
Organism: Hemileia vastatrix; assembly: GCA_030280995.1. Lineage (NCBI taxonomy): Eukaryota > Fungi > Basidiomycota > Pucciniomycetes > Pucciniales > Zaghouaniaceae > Hemileia > Hemileia vastatrix. The sequence goes on from JASXTE010000013.1 coordinate 27,157,708, forward strand.
AAAAGAAGGAGGTTTTTGGGTCTTGTTTCTACATTCTTTATCATTTACAATTTACCAATATAACCAAATAAATTACAATACATATCAATTAGTACTTTTATAAGACTTTTGAATAGTATATGAGTTATAAAATCTATTTTTCTACCAACTACAAAGATTGTAAGCCATATATAAAAATAGTGAGAATTATATTACTGAGACCTTTAATTTTGATTATATTTTACTACTTATTGGATTAGTACTACAGTATTCATATAGGACCATAAAAATCTTCTAGACAACTGACTATTCAAGCTAGTTCACGTCTTTGTACTTGGCCACAGCCTGACAGCCTCTACCACCAATAGCCTAATAGTAAAATATTATGAATTAAAGAAAGAAAAAGATAAATATGAAGGAAAAAAAAACTAAGTTCCAACTGAAAAATAATACAAACAATGTTGAATATTCAAACCACCCAATGACTTTTTCATACAGCCTGCTTTTTGATCTCTACTAGGCACCCAAGTAAGAAGTACTTCTTTGTTAAAAATTAGCTTATTGACAAAATAGAAATCTATCTTTGAATGTCTGGTATCCTTATTTGATGAATGGTGTTTTCCTGTCCTCACTGCTGTCTTATTATCACAATAAAGATGAACTGCATCTTGATAGTTAAAAAATTCCTCAAGCAAGTTTTTGACCCATAAGTCAGTCCTGACACCTGATGAAAAAGGCATGTATTCTGCTGTTGAAGTAGATAGTTCCACTGTCCGTTGCCGTTTTGCACTCCAGCTAATAGGTACCTTGCGAAAATATATTATATGGCCTTGATAAGCTCTATCACCTTCATTCCCATTCCAGCTTGAATCAGCATATACTTCAACTTTTGCAACCAAATCTGAAGGAGAATGCAATATCTTAAATTTGAAATGAGCTGTTGCTGAAACATAAGCCGCAAGATGGTTTAAAGCTTTCCAATTATCTTCTGATGGATGTCTGGCAAAGTGTGCTAATAGGTTTACAGAATAAGCAATATCTGGCCTAGTACCTTGTTCCAGGTAGCTTAAAGTAGCAAAAATTGACAGGAAACCCAGGGGATTGATTGGAGAGGATGATGGATCTGCTGAAACAAGGTTACACTTACTTGAAGGGGAGCCTTAGTATTCAATTGAGAAGGATTATGAAGGTTTCTGATCTTCTGAGAAAGAGGAACTTGAGACAAAATAAACCCATCCTTGACTTGTTCCACATCTAAACCCACTATCCAATCCAGCTTTTCCTTCCACTTAATTTCCAAAACTCCAGCCAAATCTTTTTCAATTTCTTCTAAGTTTCTTGAGAAGCACATGCCACAATTCCATAATCCACATGAATCCAGATAACTGATGAACCCAGATTCTTCTTTAAAATATAGACAGAATTATCAAAAATACACGGTTCATAGTCCAAATTCTTCAACCTTTCCGCAATGAACTTCCACCAACATCTTGCTGCTTGCTTTGTACCATAAAGAGCTTTGTGAAACTGGCAAACTAAAGTGCCATCATTTCCTTCAAGTCCTTTAGGTGTACAGACATAAACTTCCTCTTCAATAGGACTATTCAAATAATCTTTAACCACATAGAAAGAATGAGAAAACCAGTTAAACTTTGCTGCTAGAGTAAAAATAAGTCATAGAGATGTGAAGGTAGCAGTAGGAGCAAAAGTTTCTTGAAAATCATGGCCATATTTCTGCAAAAAACCTTGAGCTACGTAACATGCCTTGAAAAGCTTAGGGTCATCAGCTGAAAGTCCTGGTTTAATAGAAAAAATCCATCGTGCTCCAAGAACTTTGATGCCAGGTGGAGGTTTAACAAGTGACCAAACTTTCTTCCTGGAAAGATTTTCAAGTTCATTTTTGCAAGCCAAAGACCACTGATAACTGTCTTCACTCTTCATAGCTTGCTTATATGTTTTTTGTGCTTCAGGGAATAATTCTAAGAAAGTATTTTAAATTTCAGTTCCAACAGCATCTTGATCCTGTAGTCTTTTATAAAGTTCAAAATCAGCAAGAGTTAAAAAATTCACAATAAATGGAAGACCATGCTTTTCTGAAGATGAAATCTCATCACTTTTATCTTTAGGCAGCTGTCCTTCTGCAATATCAGGTGATTTAAAGTTATTTTGCTTTTCAGAAACTTTTTGAGTTGGTGCACGTGAAGGGAATTAAGCAAAAGCAGATTGAATAAGCCTGTTGTTTGTTTGATCCCAGAAAATCCACCACATAACATTTCACTGCCCTCACATCAAGTTTCAACCATTGAGGTTTTGCAAGATGAACAAAAGCCACCTCTCCAAAACTCTGTAACAAATCAAGTTGAGGTTTTCTCTTGAAAATTGCTTCATAGGGAGTTTTTGAAATAGAAACTGAATTGAGAAGTCGGTTATGAAGATAAACTGCCCACAAAAATTCTGCATCCCAAAAGAACTTTGACAGACCACTTTCATAAAGCATGGTCTTACCCATATCAGAAATAGTCCTATTGTAGCGTTTGGAAACTCCATTTTGTTCAGATTGATAAGGCATAGGATTTTCCCACTGAATTCCATGTTGTGATAGATATTTTTGCATATTCTGATTAAGATATTCTTCACCATTATCTGAACGAAGAATCTTCAGTTTGAAACTAGTCAACTGCTCCATTTTTAAATGAAATCATATAAAAGCATTAAGGAATTCATTTTTTGATTGAATGATTTAAATATCAGAGTAGCTTGTCTTCACATCTCAAAAGGAAACAATATAGTGTGCTTCATTAAATGTTGCCATTTCAAAGGGACCCAAAACATCTGAGACAATAATTTACAAAGGTTCAGGATAATGTTCAGTAGGAAGTAGTGTGTGTTTTCGGACATTCTTGCAAAGACGACATTCTTCACAATCAATAATACCAGGAGGAAGAGAGGAGGGAAGACCAAGGGCAACCCCAGAAGCAAAAAGCCTTTTCATAACTCTTAAGCTGGCATGTCCAAGAATCAGATGCCACTTCATGAGTTCACTTTAAGGCTGTCAAGTTGAAATAGGTTGCCGCTGAATTGGGGGGTAAAGTGATAAAAATGGAACTGGCAGCTTGGAAGACAGAGAGGAGGAAATAGAGGTAGCATTACATTGAGGAAAAGGACCGTACCACATTCTGAGAAACCACTTGTTTTGTCAGTATTGTCTAGTATATAAGTATGATATAATAGTGTTTATTTATGGTCCTACTACTTATTGATAAATGATTTAGTGATTAAACCTCAGGGGAAGACTAATAAAATAGTTATACTCAATTCAAACTCACAATACTTGGATTTAAGTGCGTGCTAGTGGTGGAAAATAGATGAATAAAATATAGTTATAGCTTTATATAATGATGAAATCAATTTATAGTGGCTTTATAATATATTTCTTAAGGTTAATAATTGTATAGTAGTGTTTAATGGAGTTGTAGTAATTGAATGATGATAAATAACCGTCAAAATCCCTCCTTACTTATACCAAAATCCACTGGAGTGCACAGACCTTCAATCCAGATGATGTCACTGCTATCCCCGGCAATTACAGCACTGTGAGGGCCCATCACCTCCCCATGGCGTCCACTTCAAGGAGTTTCAACACCCAGACCTCCAGTAAGGATCCTCCATCACTATTAATAATAACACTGATCCATACCATAAATAGAAAACCCAGATAAAAGCGGATACCATAAAGAAACAGGTAAAATAAACAATCAAAAAGAGATTTAATAAAACTAAAAGCATATAAAGGAAACAAATAAAATGTCAAAGCCCCCAATAACATCCCCAAGCATCCATATTAACCCAGAAACATCCTTCCAACCCATAAATCTGTGAATAACCATCCAAGGAAGTAATTTTAGTTGTCCAAACTGGGTGTATGCGCCTGATATAGGTGTCTATGCTTCTGTAGGCGTTGTGAGTCCACTGATTTCGTCCATATGACCTAAAATAAGCAGAAAAACAAAGGTTATAGGCTATTAAGGGGCTAAAACCCACTTATATACCTAAATATACATAATATACTGCATATTTCACTGAATATGAGATTTATGTATACATATAAGCTTATGTATGTCAATAATTACTTCATATCACTTAAGATAAGTATATTATGACTCCATTAACACCTTAATAAATATTATTAGGCCATGGATAAGCTATTTAAACAATTATAAGTTATATAATAGAATAATAATTATATATATATATAATAAAATAATATATATTATTATTTAAACCTTATTTTTAAGATATAAGCTTAATCTACTTAAGGTTATCTTATTTTAAGCATAAGAAATACTCCGTCCTAAGGATATTTAGGCTGACATTCCCTCACCCCAAAAAAAACAATAAAAAAATGTTAAGACATTTTAATTAAAACTAAGGAGTGAAATAATAAAATAAAAAAATAATTTTTATAATACATATACTGAATGAACAGTATTATTTAGATATAAATTTTTTCAAGAGATTTTTAAGATCAGAGATTTTATTTTCTGGAATCCACTGGTCATATTCACTTGATTTATTTTTAAATCTTAATAGATACTCAACTCCCTTTTCTTTAGTAAGGTGTCTCTTTTTAAGTATCTTTTCAATTTTTTCCTTTTCAACTATTTCTTCAGGTTGCTGTTTATGCCTTCCTGATCTTCTTGGAAATAAAGCAGTATCATTAGAATTGTATGGTTTTATAAGAGAAATAGGAAATACTGGATGTTTTCTAACATATGGTGCATATAGAATAACCTCAACAGCATTATTACCAACCATCTTTTTAACTACAAATGGTCCAATGAATTGATCCTTCAATTTAACATTAACATTTAAATTGAAATGTAGTGTTGAAATAAGGACTTCATCACCCTCTTTGAACATTTGTTCTTTATGGGCTTTATCCCATCTTTTCTTTTCATACTCAAAAGCCTTATTTATACATTCTTGAGAATGTTTCTGCATAATTCCTGCATCTGAAGAAAAGATTTAGTACCTGGATGGATATCCAATCTAGGTAACTTATCAAGAGATTTAGCAGGGGTATTAGGTACATAACCCAACCATAACTCAAATGGCTTTTTGCCAGTGACAGAATGTACTGTACTACTATATGCAAATTCTAAACCTGGGTTAAGGGCTACCCAATCATGCGTGAATTTGTCATTGTCTTCAAAATTAAGACCAAAAGCACAGTATCTTCTTATCATATCTTCTAAGGTTTGTATCATTCTTTCTGCTAGCCCATCAGTTTGTGGATGGTGTGCTGTAGAAAGTTTTAATTGACACCCTGAAACATCCATAAGTGACGTCCAGAACTCAGAAGTAAATTTAGGAACTCTGTCAGAAACTATTGCTTTGGGGAAACCTGCTGTATTTAACATTTGTGTCCACCATAAAAAAGCTAAGTCCTTTGCAGAAACCTCTTTGTGGGTAGGAATAAATTTACACATTTTTGTAAATCTATCTACAATTACCCAGCAGGAGTTATAACTCTTATGCCCTGCTATTGGCAAACCTGTTACAAAGTCCATGTTAATCATTTCCCATGGAGCTTTTGGTTTCTCAATTTGTTGTAATAAACCAGCTCTTTTTCCTGTTAATCTTTTAGATTTTTGACAAGAATCACATGTTTCAACATATTTCTGAACATCCTCAGACATGTTGATCCACCAAGCTGTGTTTTTTACTCTGGTTAATGTTTTATGGTAGTCAAAATGACCTGCTAATATATCATCATGACATATACTTAACATTAACTCCTTCATTGAAGGGGGAATTACAATTACATTACTTAATTTTTTCCTGTAATATATAAGCCATCCTCAATGGAAAATTTTCCTTTCTCTAATGCCTCTTTATACTTAATTGGTAATGTTTTTATTAAAAAATTCATTGAAGCATTAGATGGATCATTTAATATTGTAGTTAATTTACTCAAGTCAGGATCTGAATTATAATTATCAAGAAATGATTGCATAAATTCATCCTCAAGATCTACAATATAAATGCCATAAATGTTAATAATCTCTGACTCAGGAACATAAGCAGGATTATCATCATTATTAGGCAGAGGTACTCTAGATAACAGATCTACATTAGAGTGCAAGGTTCCTGCTCTATGTGTAATAGTCATCCGGCCTCTGTATTCTTGTACAGCTAATTTCCATCTAAACATGTGTCTATTAGGAGTTTTCATGTTTAAGAGTGACTTAACTGCACTACAGTCAGTTATTAACTCAAATTTTTGGTCTTCAAGGTAATAATGTAGCTTTTCAAGAGCCCATACTACTGCCAAACATTCAAGTTGAGTAGCACCATATTTCAATTCACCACTTCTTAGAGTACGTGAAATATAGCAGATTACTACTTCTGACATTTTCCCTTCAATAAGTTGTTTTTGATGCAAAGCAGCACCCAGTCCAATAAAACTTGCATCTGTATATAATAAAAAAGGTAATTGGAAATCTGGTAATCCCAAGATAGGAGCTGTCATTAAACATTCTTTCATTTTATCAAAAGCTTGCTGTCTTTCATTATTCTAAATGAAAGCTTCTGATTTCTTTATCAGTGTGGTCAGTGGTTCAGCAATTGATTGGTAGTTTTTTATATATTGTCTATAATAACCACACATTCCAAGAAAAGATTGTACATCCTTCACATTTTTAGGAATGCCAATATTTTTTATTTCAGCCACTTTATTTTGGTCTACACATATTTGTAAGCCAGATACAATATTACCAAGCACTTTTAAAGATTCAAACCCAAATTTACATTTTTTTAATGCAAGGGTCATTTTTATTTCATCCATTTTTTGAAATACTTTCCTTAAATGGATTAAGTGTTCATCAAAAGATTTAGAGAACACTATGATTTCATCAATGTATACCATTAACCATCCCTCAATCATTTCATTATGGAATGTTATATCCATTAACTTCTGAAATACTGATGGAGCATTTTTTGGTCCAAATGGCATTCTGACATACTTATAAATTCCCATGTGTGTTGTTATCAACAAAAGTTCTGCGAATTCTTTTCAACAGGAATTTGATGGTACCCTTTATTTCCATCTAGGAGACTTATATATTTAGCACCTTTAAGGGTAGCATGTATAGAGGCAATCCTTGGCAAAGGATAAATATCATCTACTGTAAATGTATTTAATGCTCTATAATCACCGCACAGTCTTGCTTTATCTTGTTCATAAGAAATTGGCACTGGTGATATTACACAATATTTTGGTGTAGTTTCAACCTTCTCAAGAATGTTCATTTTTAATAACATCTTAATATTATCCTCTATGTCTTTCCTCTTCATTGGTGAAGCAGGGTATGGTTTCTTTTTAAGACTAGCAGGAATATTATCCATATCACAGGTTAAACTAATTTTCATTTCATGATCTTTTACAAGGCCAAGTTCATTTGTACCATGTGCAAAAGCCATTGGAAAAGCTTTAATTAATTCCAAAATATTATCTTTCTCAGTTTTACTTATCTGAGTGCCAACTGATGCTTTTGAAATTTCTGTTTCCAGAAGTTCCATCTCATTGGATTCTCTTCCTTTAGACGGGGAATTTGTTAATGACTCAATGTGTAAGACTGTGTTAAAAGAATTTATTTTAAATTTTCTCTTACCATTCATACCAATTGTAAAATTGTTATTAGCAGGGTCTAATTTTACACCAAATTTAGTCAGAATATCATTTCAAATGATAAAACAGTTACTACAGTTAGTATTATCCATTACTACAAAGTCACAAGTTACCCTTACATAACCATGTTGGTGTTTAAAGAAAACAGCAGCTTTGTATTTACCAATGGGGTGTAGTACTGATCCAGAACCTCTCCAATTTTTATTTTGAAGTGGTTCAAGCTTAAACTTATATTCACTATCAATTTTCTGTAATGTATTAGTGGAAACAACAGAACCAGCAGCTCCTGTGTCCAGTACTATATTAACATTTTCACCAGAAATGATAGCTGGAACCGTGATAGGTGTCATTCTAAAGTTATCAGCTTGTATATCCTTAATGATTTCAGCATCCTCAAAATTCATTAAAGATTCATTTGAGTCCATATTTAATATTGGATTTTCAAAGATGGACAAATCATCTTCCAACATACAGACTTCATTTTCATCACTATATGAGATATTGCTGTCATAATCACTTGATTCTTTACTTTTTTCAGTTTCAGTTTCAGATTCACGTTGATTTTCAACAATATTTTTGTTTTTCTCACATTTGTGACCTTTTATCCAAGGTTTGTTACACTTATAACAAGTATTTGTTTCATACTTCTTAGGTACTACAGGTGCAGTAGGTTTTTTCTGCTTCTCCTGAAGTGTTTTTGAATTCTGAGTTTTTACAGGTTCAACATTTTGTTTATAAGTGGAATACCTTGATTCATACTTATGGTTTAATAATATTTCATTGCAAATATTAATAAAGTCAGAATATTCAGTAACATTTAATGTTCTAGCTACAAGAATGTCTCTGACAGATATAGGTAATTTATATATTATCTTATCTTTCCATAAGGTAAAATCCATATGAGGCTCAATGGCTTTTAATATTTTGTTTAAATTCATTGAAAATACCATAGGTTTGTCACCATTCAACGGATTATACCTAGTCTTCTCATGAAGTCTCTGCTGAGTAAGCCTGAATTTAGAACCTCCAAATTGTTTTTCAATAAGTTGTTTCCATTCAGCACAAGAGTAGTCTCTACCCTCACTTAAGACAGCTTCAAACCATAATAAAGCAACATCCTTAAATAAAGAAATTAATTTTGATGTTATCTCTTCATCTGGTAACTTATATGAGAATTTCAAGTTGTCAATTCTTTGAATAAAATGTTGCCAATCAGAGCTGGCTTCCCCATCATAAGTTGGGTACTGATCTATCTTAGGCCAGTTTTTCTGATTGGATTTTATCTCACTAATCTTAGGTAAATTCAACAACTCATTTACTTTTGATAAATGGTCTTGTATTTCTTCCTGCACAGATTTGTGACTTACATTTTCAGATTTGACACTACCACCAGATGGTTTTAATTGTGGTGGTATAGGGAAGGAATGAGATTCACTTTTGCCAATGAAAGGATTATTATTATATTGATTATACTTATGATTATCCTGGTTCATTAGTAGATTGGCAGTTTCAATCTCAACTTTAGTTAATCTTTGTAGCAACTCAGAGACACTTTGATTTTTCTGGGAAAAAGATAACTTTGTTGTTGATTCAGTTTTCAATAAATGTGTTTCATATAATTTTTCTAACTCACAGAATTTGTTTGAAAGGTCATTATATTTATTACTCAATGAATCATATTTAAGAGTTATAGACAAATGTTCTTTCTCTAATTCTTTGTTACGTGTTGCTAATTGAGAAATGTTTAATGTCAAGGATGAAATTGTATCACTAGTGAGATTAACTGTCTGTTCCTCACAATCAGTCATTCTATTCCACAATGCTGAAACAATTCTATGGACAGTTGGATTATTGTTAAAATATTCAATGTCTTCCTTTTCAATTCTTTCACTCTCCTGTGAACTTCTCATCTCACTAGTAGGTGGTTGCAACTGAGGGTTAACTGTATTATCATTGTAAATAGTACTGTTATTGTGGACAAAAGACAAGTCAGGTGTATCTACTCTAAAACCTAAATTTCTTAAATCCTCCTCTATTTTTTGCACAGATTTAACATCAATAGAATTACCTATATTGTAATTATCAGTATTATGTTCAATCTGAGAGGGTAATCTACTTACCAAGGGATGGTTGCCAGTCCTGATTTTTGGCACTTTTTTCCTTTATAAGGGTGAGCTGAGGAAGTCAGATGAGGGGGTGGATCCCTGTTGCAACTGTGGCTTGTCCACTGTTGGTGAAACCAGTCCCATTTCCATTTGTCTACCAGGATTTTCTCCTGGGAGTGAGTTGACCGGCCTTGGTTAGGGGGTTTCTGATTTGACTTACTGGGCTGGCCTCCCTTTAATTCTGCCAATGCCTGATTCATCTGCTGAAACCCTACCTTGCAATTGTTTTGCAACTGCTCTACCTCTTTGAACAAGAGTGATTTTGATTCCTCCAATTTCAGAGCCTGTTTGGCCAGGTGGGACAGTTGATCCTGAAGAGGAGGAGACGTCTTTTTTATAGTTATCTTTTTTAAGAGGGCGTCCTTTTCTTATAAACTCATGCTTTCTGCCTAGGGGTACTGTTGACCCTCCATGGTGATGTCCTGGAAAGTTTTTGTTAGCTTTAGAACTGGTATTATAAGCAGGCTTTTAACTTAACCTGTCCTGGGGAGCACTCATATTGTTAAGAATGACAATATTTTATGTCTACAAAAGGAAAAAACTCTATGGAATTAGTAGACAAAAGATATTAGCAATTATATTACTAATAAAAAAGCAATGGAGCTTACCCTGAATTTATATCTTTATTTATTTAAATAAAATGTAAGAAAAATTCGAAAAAATCTGTTAAAAATATAATAATAAGTTTAACTAGACCTCTATAAGGGTAAATAATTAGCTTACCAAGCTTTAACCAAATACCAATTTAATTGGGTATTATATTGGTGTCCAAATACCAAGTGAAATTGGGTTTATATTGGGTACAGTTACTACTGTAAATATCTAATTTTTATAATAAAAAATTAGTACAATTATTTTAAGGGTTCTTTTCCGGAATCAATGAGTTATAATGACCCACTTATTTGCAGCAGACACAAATATTTGGTTTATTTTGAGCTTTACTAGGGTAAAAATCACGTCCCAAGGCTTATACTAAATAATAAGTAATATAAGGAAAGACCCCCAATTGTCAGTATTGTCTAGTATATAAGTATGATATAATAGTGTTTATTTATGGAACTACTACTTATTGATAAATGATTTAGTGATTAAAACTCAGGGGAAGACTAATAAAATAGTTATACTCAATTCAAACTCACAATACTTGGATTTAAGTGCGTGCTAGTGGTGGAAAATAGATGAATAAAATATAGTTATAGCTTTATATAAAGATAAAATCAATTTATAGTGGCTTTATAATATATTTCTAAATGTTAATAATTGTATAGTAGTGTTTAATGGAGTTGTATTAATTGAATGATGATAAATAACCGTCAAAATCCCTCCTTACTTATACCCAAATCCACTGGAGTGCACAGACCTTCAATCCAGATGATGTCACTGCTATCCCCGGCAATTACAGCACTGTGAGGGCCCATCACCTCCCCATGGCGTCCACTTCAAGGAGTTTCAACACTTAGACCTCCAGTAAGGATCCTCCATCACTATTAATAATAACACTGATCCATACCATAAATAGAAAACCCAGATAAAAGCGGATACCATAAAGAAACAGGTAAAATAAACAATCAAAAAGAGATTTAATAAAACTAAAAGCATATAAAGGAAACAAATAAAATGTCAAAGCCCCCAATAACATCCCCAAGCATCCATATTAACCCAGAAACATCCTTCCAACCCATAAATCTGTGAATAACCATCCAAGGAAGTAATTTTAGTTGTCCAAACTGGGTGTATGCGCCTGATATAGGTGTCTATGCTTCTGTAGGCGTTGTGAGTCCACTGATTTCGTCCATATGACCTAAAATAAGCAGAAAAACAAAGGTTATAGGCTATTAAGGGGCTAAAACCCACTTATATACCTAAATATACATAATATACTGCATATTTCACTGAATATGAGATTTATGTATACATATAAGCTTATGTATGTCAATAATTACTTCATATCACTTAAGATAAGTATATTATGACTCCATTAACACCTTAATAAATATTATTAGGCCATGGATAAGCTATTTAAACAATTATAAGTTATATAATAGAATAATAATTATATATATATATAATAAAATAATATATATTATTATTTAAACCTTATTTTTAAGATATAAGCTTAATCTACTTAAGGTTATCTTATTTTAAGCATGAGAAATACTCAGTCCTAAGGATATTTAGGCTGACATGTTTCCACCAGACCACTTTGCATTAGCTAATTCAGTATCACCTTTTTTTAGAAAAAAATGATTTGCTGCATTGGGATAGAATGAAACCCCAGACTTTAATAATTCAGCTCCAGAAATTAAGGTACCGCTAGCAGTTGGGCAGAAAAAACTCTGTTGATGGTGAAGTTAGAGTTATCAAAGCCTTTCAGAATGATGGAGCCAATGCCTGTTACAAACTGTTGAGATTGAGGATTATCCTTGACAATAAGAGGGATCTTTTGAGGTAAGTATTGCAATTCAGAAAATATAGATAAATCCCCACTCATATGATCAGTTGCATAGGGGTCAAACAAAGCTAGTTTTTGTGGAGATGGGGGAATAGTGGAATGAGAATTGTATTGATGAGAGCGGAAAGGAGTAGTCCCATAGGAGCAAAAAAATGTAACGGTAGGGCCAGATGGACGGTAACAAGACCTCCAATTTGAGTAAGAAAGATATGAAATTTTGATCTCACTTCAGATTTTATTAAAGAAGACAAAAATAGAGAAGAAGAAAAAATTAAACAGTTTTTATATATATATATTTATATATTTCTTGATTCTAATATCTATAATATCTAAACAACTTGATGACTCTTGTGAATACCATCTCCAAGTATTTGTTACTACCAATCATAAAAATGACCCCCACAAGCTATGGAAAAGACTAACCAACCACTATAAGTCATCAAGCAAGTCAAAACAGATGCACGTTATCCAAAAATTTTTCTTAGTCACCTACACAAGGGATATTTTGAAATACATAAAACTCATCAAAACTATGGAGTCAGAACTAGGTGCTGTAAAAATTAAGCTCAAGGAGCACCTTCTGGCATCTTACTTCCTTTACCGTCTCCCAAACAAATTCAATTCCCTCCAAGAATCTTTACTCCATAACGTGCAAGCAAGAAAGGAGAAAATAGCCATTGAAAACCTAATTCAAGCTCTTGAAAACTTCATTCTTGATCACACCATCATCCAAATGGAGAATTGCAAAGCCCTTAAAATCTCTGATAAGAAAACATACAAGATTTGCACTGGAGGAAAGCACAATCCAAAGACCAAACATGACGAAAACGATTGCTTCCAACTCCACCCTCACCTGCACATCAAGAAAAAGGACACTGTTAAAGTAAACCTTACTATTGACCTGTCTCAAGTTCAGCCCTCTATACCAAAATGCCTGTTAACCTTTTCTGCTCCCACTGAGGATATTTTCATAATCTATTAAGACAGAAAGCCTTTTCTAGGAGGGATCTCAAATTTCAAAGCCCGACTATGTTCCCAAAGGTTCCATCAAAAAGAAGGCATTGATTACTTTGAAAATTATGCACCCCCAGGACACCTCACAAACTTCCAAATTTTACTGGCACTTGCAGCACAATATCAGTACCAAATGGAACACATGGATGTTAAGGGAGAATTTCTTCATGGCTCACTAGAGGAAGAAGTCTATCTTAAAAATACCTCCAGGTGTAAAAATAACCAAAATCTTTCAAAAACCTGCCTTAAAACTCAAACGCTGTATTATGGTCTGAAACAATTACCATGCTGTTGGTCAAAAGAAATCAACAATTTCTTCAGTCCGTAAACCTCTCACCCTCAACAGCAGACCCTTTCTTATTCCAATCAGATGATAAAAATAATCTGCTATTTCTGTATCTTCATGTAGATGACCTAGACATGTTTGGGAAGGACTTAACTGTCTTCAAAAAACAAATCAGAACTAGGTTCAACATGGAATTCCTTGGACCCCTCAAATTTTTCCTTGGAATGAAAATAGATAGCGACCCGTGTTCTAACTCATTTCAATTATAACAACCATCCTACATCTCCAACCTCCTAAAGGAATACCACATGTCATCCTGAAAAACAGTGGCTACACCCCTTCTACCTCACAACCAATTATTACCGGCAAATCCAATTGAGATTGAACATTTCAACAACCTAAACATTAATTTCTGCAGTGCTGTTGGTTCTCTCAACTACTTGGTCCAATTTTCTCAGCCCAAACTTGCCTTCTCTGTCAGTCAATTGTCACAAAACTCAAAGAATCACGACATCACCCACTGAATTGCCTTCAAGCTGTCACCATACCAACTACGCACAAGGTCAAGGGTGTTCCTAGAAAGTGAGATGGAGGGAGGAGTTTAGAGACTTCTTTGAAGTACAGAAGAAATATTTGAGGAAGTGATTCAAAGATGAGTCAAAGGAAGAGCTGCTTCTTCAAGATATGTTCGATAAGAATCTCAATATAATTTAAAGGTAATATTAATATTCTTACAATCTCACAAAGGGTTGTAAACTCAATAATCAAAGATTTAAGTTTTAGAAATGATTACTGAGAAATTAAGGAAATGTAAAATAATAATGATTTAACCTGAAGCTTTACCACTATTAACTATATATAAATTTTATAATTTAATTCTAAAGAATTTCAAACCAAAATCCAATCCCTTTTATATCCACTACTCCTCCTTGCATTGACCTCATGCCCATCCATCATTCTGCACACCACAGACCTCCGAAAAAACACCTGTTATACCTGGACCCTCCTCACTAACATCCGTTAACCCTTTGACCCTCCACTAACCATCCCGTCCATGCTCACTACCCCTGTTAATAACCCACAGAAACAAAATAAACCTTTAGCAGAATATTGCATTGGCTGTTGCACTGTGCATTGCCTATTGAAGAAAAGACTGAACACACTATTGAGAGTTTAAATAATTTAGATTTAAAGTTTTAGATTAGCACAGTTGAATAGTGAGTCCACAAAGGAAAGTTGCAGTTGCTATGTAGAATCTCTTCTGCACTTCAAATATGGATTTAGACCTCTTTATTATTGATTTAATGAGCTGCTTTTGCCTCAAGTGTCACCTGGCCTGTGACACAAGCACATACTCCAATACCTAGCAGTCACGATTAATCTTGCACTAAAATTCTCTAAACCCGTTAATAAAAAACAACTCCTAGGTCACCACTCATGGTCTTTACCCACTGGTTATGCTGATTCTGACTGGGAAGGTTGTCCCAGCACTTACAGATCCACGACAGGGTATACTTTCTTCTTCAAAGGAGGAGCCATCTCATGAAAATTAAAGAAGCAAAACACCATTTCTCTCTCCTCTTCAGAAGCAGAATATAGATTGTTTACTTCTTCTGGACAAGAAGCTATCTGGCTTATATCACTCTTTGAAACACTATATTATCCCATGTCCCTTCCAATTACCATATATGGAGACAACCAAGGTGCTATTGCCATTTCTCAAACCCCCATCTTCCAAGCTTGCACAAAACACATTGAAGTCCAATATAATTGGATCCGAGAGCAAGTCCTAGCAAGAAAAAATAATTCCCTACACTCCTACTACCTCAATGATAGCCTATTCGCTCACCAAGTCAACTACTGGTAAAACACTCTCCACTTTCCTAAAGTCTTGTGGTCTCCACATAATTGACACACAAGACAGAAGGGTTTCAGATTGAAAGACTTGACACATACTCTGTCTCATTTACTCAACAATACCTCAGCATCACATCAGCCACCTCATTTTTTTACTCAGTCTCCTATCTCATTACAAATATGTGTATTTACATCTAGAGTAGTTCCTCAGCCTATTGTATTTACTCCTGCTTGGTTTTTAATTGTGATCCTCTTGCATATTTACCTGCAACAGAAACCTGATCAGTAACTAGATAAAAATGACAGTCTGAATTGTCCTTTTTCCTCATTTAACTGTTTTCTGCTGCAGGTAATGTCTTTTCCATTTCTTTATTGATTCCCATTTCCATTCTCTAATATCATTGTACCCTTATACCTTTAGGTGACTTGATCTGAATCTTGAGCTCGTGTTTAACTATTGCTTACTTGGATCTCTGAATCCTCCTATAAAGGTATCCTACTTTCTTACTGTTTACTTCATCATAATTGAATTCTTGTTAGTCCTATTTGAAATTTTTAGTTAACTGTTTTACGCTGCAGGTGACTTGATCTGAATCCTTGATCTCCTTGTGGCATTTCAAATCTGGTTAGGCCACTTAGGTGAAAATTAGATTGGAACTTGGTTGGAAGAAGATCATGGTGTTACCAGGTGTTGATTGGGTTGAAGGGAGTTAACTGGATTTTTTTTGGGTTGATTTTTGGTGTTTTGGAATGGTTATATGTGGTATTTCTTGTGTGATTTGATGGTTTTATGGATTTGTATTTTTGGTGAATGAGGTGTGCTCTTGGAATGGCCACTTTTTTCTAGTGTGATCAGGTGTGCTCCGGTTTGCTCCGGTGATTTTCCGGTGCAAAAGAAAAGTGTACTGGAAAAATTCTGTCATTGTGGCCAAGTTTGGTCATGGTGACAAGATTAACTCACTCTGGCCAAATTAGCTCATTATGGAAAAATTAGCTCATTATGGCAAAAAGAGCTCATTGTGGCAAAATTTTCTCACAATGGGAAAGTCTGATCACCAGTGCAAAGTTTGGTCACTGTAGAAAATTCTGATTACCAGTGAAAAGTTTGGTCACTGCAGAAAAGTTTGGCTATTGTGGCAAAATTTGGTTAGAATTTATTATGCTTGCTAGATAAATAGTTTATTGTAGATCCTATGCATGTGGGGTATGGTTGGAAAGGTCTGGAGGAGAAGAATCAGATAGAAAGGGGGGAATCTTAGTCTTCTACAGGTTTTTTTGTCTTTTAGTTTTGATACTAAGAGTCTTTTTTGATTATTAATAATTTTTAATTTATAAAAACAAATTTAAATAAATTATAATACCCATTTTAACATTTATAATTTATAACACTTTTGAAATACAACACAAAAAATATTTTTTAAACCCATATAGGGTATCATTGAAAAGGTCTCCATCTCAGGGAATTTGTTTTACTGTTAACTCATTAAAAAAATCTTGATAAAAATATATAATTCTATCTTTTGAGATCTTTCACTGGTTCACCTTAATTGTTGTCATCAGTATTTCTATTCCAACAGCTTCTATTTCTAAATCTCAATAAGCATTCATAAAATCAGAGTTTCATCTTTATTTTAAATCAATTCAAGTGGACTAGTTATCTTAGTTATTTGAGCAACCCTTTCTTTACTTAAAAGGACAGGGTTTTCTACGGTTTATCCAACTCCTTCGAATTCTGCTTACTGCAAGGCAACTGTTAAAGTCTACCTACATATTTGGCACCCAACGTGGGGTTATAAATCTCTAGCTTTTCCTATGACTTACTGGATCTAGGATTTTTTAGCCTGCAAGACGCTTATCCTTTGGAACTCTTATCGATTTATTTTATTATTCTGCAAGAGGCTTGTTTATTTTTTTAATGGTTTAAACGCTTTTCTTACTTTATTTGGATGTCTTCTGCTGCTGCTTCTGGTTCATCTCTTCCTCTTACTCCTTCTGTCAGGATTGTTTCTTGGGATGGCCCAAAGTTTAATGGGGAGGAGGTTAAATTGTTTAATAGCAGGTATGAAGCTGCTGCTGCTGTTGATGAAGCTTCTCATAAGGACATGGTGAAGCAGATTAGGTTTTTTATTGCTGATAGGGAGGTGGAAAAAGAGGTCATTTCTATGCAGGCTTTTAAGGACAAGGATTGGGTGAAGTTGTCAAATGCTATGGTTGATAGATGGGGTGTTAGATTTACTATGTTTTACCTTAATAAATTGTTGGTGATTGGAAGGCAAAGGGTGTAGTTTCATCTATGGCTTATTTTAAAACGTTATGTATTCAATTAAATGAAGTGGTTGAATATCTGATTCTAGTGGACAAATTGGCTCATGAAAACCAAGCCAAGGATCTGTTCTGGTCAGTTGCAGCAGGGATATTTGAATAAATGTTTTGAAGGATCTCTCAAGAAAAGACTTAATGAAGGAACTACATAATGGCGAAAAAAAATTGCTGGCCTTGGAGATTATTAAGGAGAATATTAAGGCTCATCTAGAATTAATAGTGTTGGACAAATATCAAGAGTTGTGCACTCAATATGTCAGCAAGGTTAGTGAAATTTTGGCTGAAAATAACAATATCATGGTCAAAGCTCAAGAGGCCAAGAAGGCTCAAATGGGACTACCGGTGGAAAAAGTTGAGGGCAATGTGGAGAACAAGATGGTCTATCATTTGGCCATTTTAACAAATCAATTAAAGATTTTTTTCCAGGAGACTCATTAGGCCACTAAGGCCCCAATTACTTCTTCATTGACATCTACTTCTTATCAATCAAGGAGATATGAACATCAAAATTTTAATGGAAATGGAAATGGTAACCGCTTCTCTGCAGATGGTAGGAATGGGAATGGTAATGGTGGAAATGGTTTTAGAGGTGGCTATGATGAGCCAAAGGTGTGCTCCTATTGTAATAGGAGGGGGCACAGAGCTGGAGTATGTTTTACTCTTGATAAAGACTTGGATGCTGGGAGAGTTTTATTTGATTGTAGAGTTTATAAATTTCCTGAGGAATTGTTCATCAAGCCTAGCAATGGACAAGCACCATCTGATTTGATTAGAAGGAATATGGCGGCTGAAAGAAGAGCCCAATTTGAAGAATTTAAGGACCATGATGATAATGCCAAGGATGGCAAAAATAGTGATGGTAAAAGTGGAGGTAAAGATGATAAAGGTAAAGAGAAAGAGGTCAGTAAGGCCACATTTTCAACTTCTTTTGGTGGTTTGGAGCTGGAACAATTGTTAGAGTGGAGGGTAACTGCATTGCTGGAAAAATGATGTAGATGCTGCTAGAAGAGCAGCTGCTACTAAATCTAAAAGTAGCATTCAGAGCCAACTAAAGGCTAAACCTGGAAAGGCAATTGAAAAATTGAGACCTTACTCTAAGTACGAAATTTATAGAATGCAGACGGGGATGGCTGATATGGGGCCTCCTAGTTATGGCAAGTTTGATTTAAATGGTGAGCCTATGCCAGAAGATGATTCGGATTCTGTGGAGGATTTACCTTTGGTGTCACTACCCAGACCAAGTTTTAGCAGTCCCATCCCAATGAAGGGAGTAAGAAGGACTACTAATGGATCAGGATTAGAGAAAGAAGCTGGTGATGGAGCTAGGGTTATCAGTAGTTAAGATGTTATTATGGGGGGTGAAGATGGTAATGTGGGTCCTCAAGAGGTTCCCAGGGCCAAGGTAATTAAATCTAAATTCCAGTACAAACAGGCAGTAGTATCCGGTCAAGAGAATGCGATGGAAAATGTTTTAAATAGGGTGAATCAACTTCAGATTCCCTTATCTTTAAGCGAGCTTTTCACAATAAGTCCGGCACTTGCAGAGAAGCAAAAGAAGAATCTCACAAGGCAATGGGTTTCCACTGGAGAGGTGGAATATATCTGTGAAAATGCTGAGAAGTTTGGGGAGGATTTTGAAACAATTTTTCGGATCCCCTGGGTTACCTGGTGGTAACTCTTAACAGTAAAGAGGTAAAGGCCTTGGTTGATTCAGGGTCTCAAATTAATTTGATTTCTTTAGAGCTAGTAACGATTATAGGCTTTCCAATTAAAACTGGTACTGGGGGAAACCTCAGAGGTATTGGAGGGCATGCAACAGAGCTGATGGGTACGGCTGAGCATGTCAAATTAGGTATTGATGGATCTATTGGTAAGGTTCACTTTTATGTGGCCAGAGGGGCAGTTATAACTGATCTTGGTGGTCCTTTTTTAATGGATTTTGAGGCCTGGATTGGTTATCAAGCTGGAATGGGTATTAGTTTGGAGATAACTGGTGAGGATATGAGGCGGCTACATATGCAGCTGGCACCTCCTGGAGATGAAGGTTGGGAGACACGACCAGGGATCACTACTCTGTGTCAGTGTTGTACTTGCATCAAGAAGTGGCGTATTAAACGGACGTCTTCTGGTGAATTATGTTTAGAGGGGAATTTTCGAGACCCTCATTTTTTGGGGTAGTTGGGGCTGATCACTCTAATATTGCAATCTCTCCCCAGGATGAGATCCTGGATTACAATAGTTCAGCACACTTGGAGATAATTCAAGTGGATTCTCAATTATTTTCTGTTAATAATACATTAAATTGGTATTATGTTTTCAAATTTTTGGTTTGTCTCACTTCTCTGTCAAGATTTTTGATCACATTCAAGAATGGATCAAGAGGGAAGATGGAAAATACTATGTTGAATAAAAATTTGAATAATTAAACTTTCTGACCTCCAGCAAAAAGGTAAACTGTAAATATTTCATCAAAATTCTATAAAAAATCTTAGTATAATTAAAACACAAAAGAATAGTTTTTTTGATAATTTTATTCCTGTCCTCCAGCAAGAGGATAAACTGCCCACTTTTTTTACGGTGTAGAAAATTCTAAAGTACTAGCTATAGGCCTTGCCCAAGGGATTTGGAGAAAACCCAGAGAGAAAAGCCCCTGTCCCTTTAGAAAAATAGGGTGAGATTTACTAGCTAAAGTAAGTTGGTTCCTGTTTGCTAAAGCCCCTTTTTCAACACACTTGACTGCTCAATGAGCCAAGAAAGTATTCCCCAGACAGACTACCAGACCAAAGAACTGATATGTAGACCAATGTCCACACCAGAGAAAGCAAAGATACTTGATGTAGGCTGCAAATCCACACCAGAGACACAGTAATACTTGATATAGCTTTCAAGACTATACCAGAGAACCTGTTGCTAAAGTTGAGTTAAATGAAGAACTAACCTTGCAAAAAACACAGCCAGTTGTGGCCAAAAACAGTGAAAACTGAGTGAGGAACAAGGATATCACCTCCAGATGCTTGTATGATAATTAAAGTTGCCCCAAACTGTCTTATTCACTATGTACACACAGACCACTATCTAAGAGCCCATGCACACCAACGAATTTGGCACCTGTACCAGCCAAATTGAATAAAAACCCTCCAGAAGTGCTCTCCAACCTTCTAAAAAGAGGTGGGCGGGCCCCCCAACATCGGAGGTGCCTCCTGAAGCCAGAAAACCAATAAAAACACCTAATATACTTAGAAAAATTAACTACAACTACTAAAACCCTTAAAACACAGAATTACACTGTAAAAACATTGATACATGAAATATAGAGCTAAATTAGCCCTATCCAATGGTACTAAGTTCTTAACCCTAAGACTTAAGGTTAGCCCGTAAAACACTAAAAACAAAATTTAACAGTTATCTTTGTAACTGAAGAATGAGGAAATGACCCCTTAAGACTTAGAATATGAAAAATATCACAAGACATGAAATATAGAAAAAACCCGGGGCTATCCAATGATAGTACTCACATACCCACAGTCCCAATATTCACGAAATAAAACCAGAAAAACACCCAATTCTCCAACAGATTCCAATTAAGACATGCACAAACAGCGCCAAACAACACAACAAAGGCCCCTGTCAATGTTGGAAGACCAAAACGGGTGATTTTATGATGGATAAGGGAATTAAAGTTGTTGGAAATTTTTTTGATAAACTAGACAAGGGAAAAGAGAAAAGGGTTAAATTTGAAAATGAAATAAAATATTTTTCTACTTATTTGCTTCTGATTCTGACAATGAAGTGAATTCCTTTGATGAAATTTCCAATGGCAATAAAAAAAATATTTTACCTCAAGTTTATGTAGATGTGGAGGCAGCATAATATAAGAAGGTAGCAAATAAAATCCAACCAATTAATGAACCGCTACCCGCTGAATTAAATCCACCTTTGAGAATACCAAGGCTATCAAGAGATCCTTATGAATGTCCCTTGGTGAAGAATCCGCCCAAATTTTCTGAAATGTCAAAAATCACTTTTGATAGATTAGGTGTTGTTAATTTTGGACCTGATGGTTGGTTGTCTGGAGAAGAGAAGAAGTTGTTGGATGTGATGGTAAAGCAAGAGAAAGCAATTGCTTTTGTAGAAGAGGAGAGGGGTGTTTTTAAGCATTCTTATGGGGAGCCTTACAAGATTCCTTTAGTATGTCATGAACCGTGGCAGAAAAAACCAATACCAATTGCGGCTGCATTAAAAGAAGCTTATATTGAAGTTGTCAGAGAAGGGATTCGCACTGGAATTTATGAGCAAACATAATCAAGTTATTATAGTCCGGTATTTTGTATCAAGAAACCAAAAGGAAAACTTAGAGTAGTTCATGATCTCAGGGAATTAAATAGGGTTACAATAAAGGATGCTGGTATACTAACTAGTGCTGAGAAGTTTGTGGAAGCGTTTTCTGGGAGATTGTGTTATGGTTTAGGAAATATTATGGGGGATATGATGAGAGAGAGTTGCATCCAGACTCTAGGCCTCTCACTACCTTTGATACACCGCTGGGACGATTACAATTGAGAAGATTACCTCAAGGAGCAACAAATTTAGTTGCTGTTTATCAAGCTCAGATGTCTTTGATTCTTCAAGATGAAATTCCTCAATATGCTGGAATCTTTATTGACAATGGAGGAATTAAAGGACCTTCAACAGATTATGATAATGAAGTGTTGGAGGAGAACCCAGGGATACGAAAATTCATCTGGGAGTATGAAATCACTTTAGAGAGGATCTTGTTTAGAATTGAAGAGGCTGGTTTAGCTGTTTCAGGTTCAAAATTTTCATGTCGTGTGCCAGCTTTAGAGATTTTAGGTCATGTGGTATGTAGAGAGGGTAGGATTATGTCCAAGAAGAAAGTTAATAAAATTAAGTCCTGGCCAAGACCCAAGAATACGACCAAGTTAAGGGGTTTTTAGGTGTATGTGTTTATGTTTGAATGTTTATCAAGGACTTTTCTTCATTGGCAGCTCTGTTGAGAAGGTTGAAAAGAAAGGATGCAGACTGGGAGTGGGATGAAGAGTGTGAAAGGGAATTTGAGAGATTGAAGAAGATTGTGGGGAAGGATTTAGTCCTGCACAAGTTAGATTATGACAAAGAAGCTTGTAGGATTTATTAAGCAGTTGACTCAAGTTAGGTTGCTGCTGGGGCATTTATGTCTCAGATGGATAAAGCTGGTTACATTAGGCCAGTTAGGTATGAATCTGTGGTATTCACTGAAGTCAAATAAAGATATTCTCAGCCAAAATCGGAACTGTGTGGAGTGGCAAAAATTTTAAAGAAACTTCAAAATTTTTTGTGGGGTTAACACTTTGAATTGCAAGTGGATGCGAAATCTTTAATTCAAATGATTAATTCCCCAAGTTTACCAAATGCACCTATGACTAGATGGGTAGCATTCATTCAACATTTTTCTTTTGACTTAGTTCATAAGCCTGGAGAAACTTTTACTATGCCAGATTGTTTGTCAAGAAGACCACCCACTGAAGATGATTCAGACTCAGAAGAGTTTAATGAAGATATACCTATGATTAAAGGCAGAACTAAAGGAGCTGAAGACTTTCCATACCTCCCCCATGAGGTTAAACTGGAAGGACTATTGTGTTTAGATGACTGTGATGATGACCTCCACCAAGAGGATAAACTAGAAAATTATTTTTATGTTGATAAAATTGATGAAATTGGTGTGAATAAATTTGGTAAAAAAGAGGTAGAAGAAGTTTTTGTGTATATAGATGAAGAGGGAATGGTAGTTGGGGATAGTAGTAGGTTAAGGAAGAGTGTATATGTTGGAGAATTAGAAAATTTGGTTAAAAAGGGTGAAGAAGAGAAAGAGGTTTTTTTGAATTTGGTTTCTAAAAGGTTAAAAGGTTCAGATAAAAAAAATTGACATATCTCGATCAAGAATCAAATTTGTGGTCAATATCTATTGGCTCATTCATGTGCAGGTGATATTGGTGATAGAGAAGTGCCCATTGATATTATATTATTCAATTTTCAAGATGAAGTCTGGGGTCAGACTGGTTTTTATTTGTTGTTGGTCAAATATTTATTGACTTTAGAAAGGATAGAAAATTGTGAAGATGATAAATGGGTGGCTATAAAAAGGAAGTCATCTACATTCTACTTATCTGGTCGACAATTAATGAAAGAAAGAGGTATCCAAATCCTCAAGTAGTTTTAACTCAAAAGAAAGTGCAAAAATTAGTTTTAAAGTCACTGCATGAAGATCTTGGGCATAGAGGTGTTGGAGAAACTTTTAGAAGAATTGCTGATCAATTTTGGTGGCCAGGCATGAAGATCACTGTTAATCAGTGGGTTCAGTCATGCCAAGAATGTCAAAGAAGAAGTTATTTAAGGCCGAAAGAACCTGGACAGGCTACCAGCAAAAATACTCTCTTTGGAAGGGTTAGCTTGGATGCTGTTTATATCAAGGAGGGAGAGTAAAAATATTTAATTGTAGCCAGAGATGATTTATCTCGTTGGGTAGAGGCAGCGCCTCATATTAATTTGACTGCCAAAAATGTGGCAGAATTTATTTTGAAAAATTGGGTGTATTGATATGGAGTTATGAAATTGGTAACAGTAGATGGAGGTCCTGAGTTTGGGACAGAGTTTAGAGAAGCTATATCAAAAGTTGGGTCAAAGGTTAGGGTAGCAACCCTTTATTATCCTGAAGCTGAAGGTATGGTTGAAACAGGGCATCAAGTTATTTACAATTCTTTAGTCAAAATGTGTGGGTCGAGTGCAGAAAAGTAGAGGCATTATTTAACATTATTTTTATTTACTGATCAAATTACTGCCAAAAGGACAAACGGATTTTCACCCTATGAACTTGTTTTTGGATAGAAATCAGTTTTACCAGTTGTTTTGGAAGCTGAATCATATCTTGGAGTTGATTGGGACATGGTCAAGACTACTGAAGAGTTATTATGTGCAAGAGTGATGCAGAAGAAAAGAAAGAAGAGTACTTAGAAAAGGCATATTTGCGGATGATAAAGATGCAAAATCAGTCAGTAAGATATTGGGATGAGCAGTTGGAACATCGATTTAGAAAACCTTTGAAAACTGGAGATATGGTTTTGGTGTATAATAGGAGTTTGGAGAGCCAATGGGGCTAGATTTTTGCAGATAGGTGGGATGGACCGTATAAAGTCAAGGAACTATTATCTGGCGGTTCATATGTTTTAGAAGAGTTGGATGGAGTAGTTTTAAAGAAGAGGGTAGCGGCTGATCAAGTCAAACGGTTCTATCCTAGGGGCATCAGGAGTGCTGAAATTTAACTCTGAAATGAGGGTAAACTATTTCTAAAATTGTTTTAAAGGGACTCCAAAATGAGGATAAACTACATAATCAATTAAATAAAACTTTGTCAAAGTTTAACTCCATAATGAGGATAAACTTCTTTCTTATTAAAAATATTACTGTTGTTTTACTATGGTATGGGAGACAAAACCGTTAACAAAATTTACAACATTTATGAAGACATTCGTTTGAAAATTCTTAAAACTCTTAAAAGCGAAAAAAATTTTGGGGAAGATAAATGTTGGATTGATAAATTTTTTTTTTTTAGAAGTGTTCAAAGGGGAGCCTTCTGAATTAAATATTGGCAAGTTTGGGTGTAATTGATGGGCTGGCTGCTCTATACACAATTACCTCACAATGTTTGTTACCAATTTTTCCCTGTTTCTAGTTGAATCCTGGCTTTGTTTTTGATCTATAGGAATTCCGCTAAGACTATAAACTGGAACGTACAAAGAGACAATGCTCCCACTGCCGGATTCAAGATTCTTTTTTTTTTTATTTTTTTATTTCTTTTATGTTAGATTTTTTATGTTTTTCTTTCATTTAAATTTTTATAATACTATAAATATTTTTAAAGGTGATGCTCACTGGTGGTCTCTAATCATTTTTACAAATTGGAGGGAGCCCACCCAGTGATCATTATCATAAAATTTTATTTTCCTAAACTTTCATTTATTAATTTTGTATTTTCAATTTCTAAAAATTGTGTAACCACATCAAGTTGCACTTGGATGTAGGTATGATGTCAAGGTTATGGCTCATCAATTGGCCGGGGGGCATCTTTTAAATTTTATTTTACATTTCATAAATTTTATTTTTCAAATTTGTCTATCATTTTTATTAAAAAATTAAATTTTAAATTTTATTTCATAATAATCTTTTATAACCTTTTATTATTTTTATCATATAAAAATAAAAAATAAAAATAAAATAAATAAATTAATTAATTAATTAATATATAAACATACAATTATTTTTTTTTTCAAATTTTGTTTTATTTAATTTTCAATTTTCTTTTGGTTTATTTCTTTTATAGTATATTTTATATAGGAAAAAGGGTTAAGAGGAGCTTGAGAAAAATAAGATCCTACTTCAAAATGTTTAGTCCTCCAAGAATTTAAACTGGCTTCTTTTCAAGACATTCTTTAAGGTATTATTTGTATTCAAGATCTGTTGGTCCACTAAGACTTTAAACTGGATTAATTTTACGATTTTATTTCAAGAATTTGATTCCTCATTGGTTCTGTTAGTCCACTAAGACTTTAAACTGGATAGTTTTTATAATTTTATTTCAAGATATGCTGTTAGTCCTCTCAGACTTTAAACTGGCTAATTTTCAAGGACATTCTAAATTTTATGGATATTTTTGGAGAAAGGTTTAGGATAGCAGTTGGAACTTGAAATCAATTAAATGTGTGATCCACCAAGACTTTAAACTGGAATGTCAATCTATTTGGTGAAATTTGTGGTTCTTTAACATGGTCTAAAATTTTAAAATTAAATATTGGAAGCCTGGCAAAAAGTATTTTGTAAAGGTTTCTGAATAGCAAATGGATGAAAATTGTGATGAAGGAATTAGAAGTCAGGGTGGTAGTTAGATTTATATTGTTTATTTTAAAGTCTCAGTGTTTGGCTGTTTGGTGAAAGCTTGGAGGACCTTATGGCAAGATTGGAATCATAGAATTCGGCTCAGTGGGGGGACCTATGAGAATGGAATCAAGAGTATTTGGCTCATTAGGGAGATCCACACTCTCATGCTGTGACATAGTGGGAAGACTGGTATATGGGAGTCTGAAGGGATTCAAACCTTGCTCTCAGAAGTGTAATCATCACAAAAATTTATTTTTATTATTATTATGATTTATATCAAGAGTCGGAGAAGAAGACAAACAGTGTAAACCTTTAGAAGACCAGCTAGAAAAATGTTCATCAAAATAAACCAATTAGAATGCATAATTGGTCAGAATGGGGACATTCCTTATTGGAGGGAGGATGTGGAATTCCGAATCTGGGTAGGCCACTTAGGTGAAAATTAGATTGGAACTTGGTTGGAAGAAGATCATGGTGTTACCAGTTGTTAATTGGGTTGAAGGGAGTTAACTGAATTATTTTTGGGTTGATTTTTGGTGTTTTGGAATGGTTATATGTGGTATTTCTTTTGTGATTTGATGATTTTATGGATTTGTATTTTTGGTGAATGAAGTGTGCTCTTGGAATGGCCTCTTTTTTCTGGTGCAATCTAGTGCACTCTGGTTCGCTCCGGTGATTTTCCTGTGCAAAAGCAAAGTGTACTTGAAAAATTCTGTCATTGTGGCCAAGTTTGTTCACGTTGACAAGATTAACTCACTGTGGAAAATATAGCTCACTCTGGCCAAATTAGCTCATTATGGAAAAAAGAGCTCATTGTGGCAAAATTTGTTCACAATGGGTAAGTCTGATCACCAGTGAAAAGTTTGGTCACTGTGGAAAAGTCTGATCACCAGTGCAAAGTTTTGTCACTGCAGAAAAGTTTGGCTATTGTGGCAAAATTTGGTTAGAATTTATTATGCTTGCTAAATCAATAGTTTATTGTAGATCCTATGCATGTAGTGTATTGTTGGAAAGGTCTGGAGGAGGAGAATCAGATAGAAAGGGGGAATCTTGGACTTCTACATGTTTTTTTGTCTTTTAGTTTTGATATTAAGAGTCTTTTTTGATTATTAATAAATTTTAATATATAACAACAAATTTAAATAAATTATAAGACCCATTTTAACATTTATAATTTATAACAATTTTGAAATACAACACAAAAAATATATTTTCATCACATATAGGGTATCATTGAAAAGGTCTCCATCTCAGTGACTTTTTTTTATTTTTAACTCATTAAAATAAAATTTTTATAAAAATATAAAAGTCTATCTTTTCAGATCTTTCACTGGTACAACTTAATTTTTGTCATCAGTATTTCTTTTCCAACAGCTGCTATTTCTAAATCTCAATAAGCATTCATAAAATCAGAGTTTCATCTATATTTTAAATCAATTCAAGTAGACTAGTAACTTAGTTATTTGAGCAACCTTTGTTTTACTTCGAAGGACAGGGTTTTCTACGGTTTATCCAACTCCTTCAGATTATGCTTACAGCAAGGCAACTGTAAGATTCTACCTACATTGTGTTGCGCTATTGCTTACTTGGATCTCTGATTCCTCCTAAAAAGGTGACTTGATATGAATTGTTGAGCTTGTGTTGCGCTATTGCTTTCTTGGATATCTGAATCCTCTTAAAAAATCTTGCTGAATTAATATATACAGTAGTGTTAATAATCAGAATATATATTCAATCCTCAAAGTAATTTACATAACTATCTAAATGACTACTAATATCAAATCAATATAAGCTTATAGTAGACAGTACACCCAAATTCAAAGTTTCAGCCTAGGTATCCCCAGGACTGAGTATTTCTTATGCTTAAAATAAGATAGACTTAATAACATTAAGCTTATAAGTAAAAATTATGGTTATAATACTTATATATATGGTTATTATGCTTATATATATATTTATTACACTAGTAAATGACTTATATAAGTTTAAATAGCTTATCCATAGCCTAATAATACTTATTAAGGTGCTAAAAGAGTCATTATATACTTATCTTAAGTGATATTGAGTAATTATAGACATAAATAAGCTTAAATGTATGCATAAACCTCATATTCAATGAAATATGTGGTTATATTATGTATATATAGGTCTATAAGCCAGTTTTAAACTCTACGTATCATATAAGCTTTATTTTTCTGCTTATTATAGGTCATATGGATGTATTCAATGGATTCAAAATGCCTACACAAGCATATACACCTTTTTCAGGCGCATATATCCAGTTTGGACAACTTAATATGCTTCCTTTGATGCATTTTCACAGATTTGTGGGTTGGGATGTGATTACTGGGTTAATATGGACACTTGGGAATGTTATTGCGGGCCTGGAAAGTTGATTTGTCTCCTTTATATGCTTTGGGATTTATTATATATTCTTTGGATGAGTTATTTTACCTGTTTCTGTATGGTATCCACTTTTATCTATTTTCTCTATTTATGGTATGGGTATATGATATCATTAATTATGATGGAGGGTACTTGCTGGAGGTCTAGGTGTTATAACTGCTTGAATTGGAGGCCATTGGGAGGTTGTGGGCCCTCACAGTGCTGAAATTTCCAGGGAGAGCAGTGACATCATCTGGATTGAAGGTCTGTGCACTCCAGTGGATTTTGGTATAAGTAAGGGAGGATTTAAAGGATTATTAGACATCAATTACTTACTAAAAATCAAATAAATACTATTAAACAATTATTATTTTATATAAATATATTATAAAGCATTTATAAATTGATATTATCTTTATATAAGCTATAAATATATTTTATTGTCCTATTTTCCACCACTAGCATGCACCAATCCAATTGTTGTGAGTTATTACTGAGCATAACTAATTTATTAGTCTTCCCCTGAGGTTTAATCAGTAAATCATTTATTAATAATTAGTTGGACTATTCATGATTACTATTAAATCATACTTAGATACTAGCATACACTGACAATTGGGGGTCTTTCCTTAATTATTACTTTTTATTTAGTATAAGCCTTAGGACGTGATTTTTACTCTAGTATAGCTCATAAAAACCAAATATTTGGGTCTGCAGAACATTAGTGGATCATGATAACTCATTTATTATGAAAAATAATTCTTATAATAATTGTACTAGTTTTTTAAATAAAAATTACCTATTTACAGTAGTAACTGTACCCAATATAGACCAAATTTCACTTGGTATTTGGTCACCAATATTACAACCAATTAAATTGGTATTTAGTTAAAGCTTTTTAAGCTAGTTATTCACCCTAATAAAGTTCTAGTTAAACTTATTATTTAATTTTTAACAGAATTTTTTGAATTTTTATTATATTTTCTTTTAATAAATAAAAATATAAATTCAGGGTAAGCTCTAGCACTTTTATTAGTATTTATATTGCTAATATTTTTTTCTACTGATAGCCATACAGGTTTTTACTTTCTTAGGCATGAAAAACAGTTATTTTAGACATAATGAGTGCTCCAATGGACAATTTAAGTGATATACCTGCTTTTAATACCTGGTCTAAAGCTAAAAACAATGTACCAGGACATCACTATGGAATGTCAGTCCTACCCACAGACAGAAAAAATGAGCATAGAGGAAAGAAAACCCTCTTAAAAAAGATAACCATAAAGTAGAAATAATCTCCTCTTCAGGATAAACTGTCACACTAGGAAAAATAAGCTCTGAAGCTGTATTAGTCAAAATCATCCAAAATCATTTATCATAAAGGAAGTGAAAAAGGTGGAAACCAACTGCAGGATAGGATTCCAGCAATTAAATTAAACTCTGGAAGAACTGAAGGGAGTACAGTTAAACCAGCCACCCCCTAACCATGGAGGATCAGGTCAGTCTCAGGAGAAGATCTTGGTAGATAAATGGAAATGGGATTGGTTTCCCCAAAAGTGGGCCAGTCACAAGTGCAACAGGGATAAATCCCCTCATTAGACCACTTTAAATCACCCCTCAAGCCAAAGAAAAAGAACAAAAAATCAGGGCTTGAACCTATCCCTTGGTAAGTAGATTGCCTTCTCAGATTACACAAAATACTAATGATTACATTTCTGGTAATATAATTGATGTGAAATCTGTTCAGAAAATTGAGGAGGACTTAAGACAATTATGTTTTGATGTAGATACACCTGATTTATCTTTTATTAAAAAAATAGTACTATTTATGATAATAATACAGTTAACCATCAGTTTCCACCACTTATTAGTAAGTTGAGAGATTCACAAAATAGTGAAGAATGTGAGAGGGAAGATTTTGAGTATTTTAAAAAAAATCCAACTGTCCATAGAATTGTTTCAGAATTATGGAAAAGAATGACTGAGTGTGAGGAACAGGCAATTAAGCTCACATGTGACACAATTTTGTCCTTAACATTGAATATTTCTCAACTGGCTACAAGAAAGAAAGAATTAGAGAAAAAACAATTGGCTCTAACTCTTAAATATGATTCATTAAGGAATAAAAAACAGACCTTTCAAAAATATTCTGTGAGTTAAAGAAATTTTATGAAGCACATTTATTGAAATATGAATCAAGAACAAAGTTATCTTTTACACAAAAAAATCAAAGTACCTCTGATTTGTTACAAATATTAACTAAGGTTAAGATTGAAACTGCCAATATACTAAGGAATCAGGATAATCATAAGTATACACAGTATATTAATAATCCATTCATTTTCAAAAATAAATCTCAATCATTCCCATTGCCACCAAAAATGAAAACATCTGGTGGAAGTGTCAAATCTGAAAGAACAAATGTAAGTCACAAATCAGTAAAAAAGGAAATGCAAGACCATTCATCTTAAGTAAATGAGTTATTGAATTTTCCCAGGATTAGTGAGATTAAATCCAATCAGAAGAATTGGCCAAAAATTGACCAGTACTCAACTTATAATGGGGAATCCAGCATATATTGGAAACATTATATTCAAATAATTGACAATTTACAATTCTCATATAAGTTACCAGATGAAGAAATAACATCAAAACTAATTTCATTATTAAAGGATATTTCTTTATTATGGGTTGAAGCTGTATTAAGTGAGGGTAAAGATTACTCTTGAGGTGAAAGGAAACACCTGATTGAAAAACAATTTGGAGTTTTTAAATTCAGACTAACTCAGAAAAGATTATATTAGAAATCAAGGTTTAATCTGTTGAATGGTGAAAAAACTATGGTATTTTTAATGAATTTAAATAAAAAATTAAAATCCATTGAGCCAAATATGTATTTTAACTAATGGAAAGATAAAATAATATAAAAATTACCTATATCTGTCAGAGACATTGTTGTAGCTAGAACAATAATGGTTAATGAATACTCAGAATTTATTAATATTTTTAATTAAATATTATTAAACCATAAGTATGAAGCAAGGTACACCACTTATAAAGAAAGTAATGGACCTGTAAAAAATCATAATTCAAAACCACTGCAAGAAAAGCAGAAAAACCTACCACACCTGTAGTACCTAAAAATTATGAGACTAATACTTGTTATAAGTGTAATAAGCCTTGGCTTAAAGGTCAAAAATGTGAGAAAAATATAAATATTGTTGAAAATCAGCAAGAATATGAAAATAAAACATAAAAAAGTAAAGATTCAAGTGATTATGACAGTAATATCTCATATAGTGATGAGAATGAGGTCTGTATGTTGGAAGATGATTTGTCCATCTTTGAAAATCCAATATTAAATATAGACTCAAATGTATCATTAATGAATTTTGAAGATTCTGAAATCATTAAGGATAAACAAGCAAATGTGGTCTTCCAACATTGGCGGAGCCCTTTGTTGGTTTATTTGGTGGTATTTTGGTATGCCTTAACTGGCGGTGTTTAAATAATTAGGTATTTTTCTGGAATTATGTGGCAAATATTGGGACTACAGGGATCTGGAGGCTACTATGGATAAGCCTGGGTTTTCTCCATATTTTTTGTCTTAAGGACATTTTTCATAGCATAAATATTTGGGGGACAAATTCTCACTTTTCATTTTAAAAAGATTGCTGTTGAATTTTGTTTTTTGTGTTTTATGGGCTAACCTTAAGTCTTAGGGTTAAGTGCTTAGTGCCATTGGAAAGAGCGGAATTTTCTCTATATTTCATGTCTCAATGTTGTTGTAGTGTAACTATGTGTTTTAAGGGTTTAAGTAGTTGTAGGTGAAGTTTCTAAGTAGTTTGGGTGTTTTTGGTGGTTTTCTGGCTTCAGGGTGGTCAGGCAGGCTTCCAAGCGCCAGGCGGACAGCCTGCCTCAATTCTAGAGGGCTGGAAGCTCTTCTAGGGAGGTTTTATGTAATTTGGTGGTCAGGAACGCCAGATTTGCAGGTGTTCATGGGCTCTTGATTAGTAGTCTGTGTGTATATAGTGATTAAGAGGGAGTTTGGGGAAACCTTAATTATCATTCACCATCTGGCGGTGATATCCTTGTTCCTCACTCAGTTTTCACTGTTGTTGGCCACAATTTGGCTGTGTTTGTTGCAAGTAAGTTCTTCATTTAACTTATCTTAGCAACTGTTTTCTCTGTTATAGTCTTGAAAGCTATAGCAAGTATCATTGCTGTCTCTGGTGTGGATTTGCAACCTACATCAAGTATCATTGCTTTCTCTGGTGTGGACATTGGTCTACATTTCAGTTCCTTGGTTTGTTAGTCTGTCTGGAGACTACTTTCTTGACTGATCAAGCAGTCAAGGGTGTTTAAAAAAGGACTTTTGTGGTAACAGGAACCAATTTACTGTAACAGGTAAATTTCACTCTGTTTTTCTAAAGGGACAGCGGTTTTTCTTCTGGTTTTACTCCAACTCCCTTGGTCAAGGCCTATAGCTAGCACTATAGGATTGTCTACATTTCTGGCGCCCAACATGGGATCCGGATCTGTTAGTTCTTTGGATTCTTTGTTGCCTGTGACCGGCTCTTTTTGGTATTTTTGTCTAGAAGAATGGCTTCTGGATCTTCTATTTCTATGGTGACTGTCAGTGGGGGGGAAGGTCAACCTGCGGTGATGGTTATGGAATGTGTAAGGATTAAAACTTGGGATTGTACCAAGTTTAACAGTGATGATTTCAAGTGGTTTCTAGAGAAGTATGAAACTGCTTCTGGCTTTGATGGTGCTTCCCATTTGGATATGGTGAAGCAAATCATCTTCTTCATTGGAGATAGGGTGGTGGAGAAGGAGGTTGTGGCCATTTCTGGCTACAAGAAGAGAGATTGGAAGCTGCTGTGTAGGGAAATTATTGATAGATGGGGCATCAGTTTCACTATGGTGGATCAGAATAAGTTTGTCAGTGAGTGGCAATCTTATGGTGGCGTTGGTAACTTACACAGTTACAGGAAGTTTCTGCTACAATTTGATCCTGTGGTGGAATACTTGGTGGAAGTGGAGGAGCTGGCGCATGATAATGCTGCCAAAGATATTTTTTGGTCCGCCCTGGCTAGAGATGGAAGGATGGATATGCTAAAAGAGTTATCAAGGAAGCACTTGATGAAGACTCTCTCCAATGGGGACCTGATGTTTCCTGCCTTGGACAAGGTGAAGGAGACAGTGGAGGCCCATCTGAAGTTATTGGCGGTGGACACCTATCATGAAGGGGGCACCAAGTATGTCAGCAAAGTCAGTGATGCTTTGGCTGAAGAGGAGAGTAAGGTGGAGAAAGTAGAGAAAAATATGGTAAAGTTTCCCAAACAGGAGCGGGACCCAGTGGTAGAGCAGTTGGCTTATCTGACCAAACAGCTCCATATTTTTGTGAAGGAGGCAAAGAAGGCCAATAAGGCTCCTCCTCAGCCCATGGAATTTGATAGGCGGGCTGGTAGGAGTGACCCTTGTGTTTTCTCTTATTGTGGAAGGAGAGGACATAAGTCCAATGATTTCTGGGCTCTGAACAGAGATATTTCAGAGGGCAAGGTAGAGTTTGATGGAAGGGTATCCAGGTTCCCTGATGGCCAGTTTGTCAAGCCCAGTGAGGGGCAGGCTCCTGTGGACATGGTCATGGGGAGGGCTACTCTCAATCAGAGGAGGCCAAGATTTGAGGAAATTCCTGATCAGAGGAATCCCTCTACAAAGCAAGATGAAGACAGCAAAGTGAAAGGGAAGGAAGTTAATAAAGTTTCCTTTTCTACTTCCTTTGGTGGACTAGAGTTGTATTCTTGCGGAGGACAGTCAAGTGGTGAGTGCTTTGCTGGTGTGTATGATGTGGAGGCAGGCAAGGTGGGAAGGCCTAAGAGCAGTTCTCAGACCTCTCCAAAGCCTAAAGCAGCAAAGGCGGATCCTAAGCTGGGTGCAGCTAGGAATAAGTACAGCAAAGAGGAGCTGTATAAAATGCAGAAGGGGATTGCAAATATGGGCCCCCCTAGTTTTGGAGCATTGGACCTTAATGGTGAGCCAATGCCTATGGATGTGGACTCTGACTCTGAGGAGGAGGTTCCTTTGGCTTCATTGCCAAGGCCTGCTGGGGTCAGAGGTTCTGGTGAGGGATCTGGGTTGATTCCTGTGGATGGAAAATCTGTTGGTGGTGCTGTTCCTCAGGAAAATTCTAGGACCGAGGTAGTGAATCCAAGGGCTCACTTTGAGAGGCCATTAGTTTCTGGCCAATCTAATGTTATGGACTCTGTTCTAGATAGAATGGATCAGGGTCAGGTTTCTCTCACTTATGGAGAGTTATAAGCTATCAGTCCTGGGTTGGCTGATAGAAAGAAAAAGTTGTTGACCAGGAGAAGGGTTTCTACTGGGGAAGTGGAATACATATGTGATTCTGCGGAGAAGTTAGGTGAGGTGTTGGAAACTCATTTTTCTACACCTCTAGGGTATGTCAATGTCACCCTGAATGGCAGGGAGGCTAGAAAATAAGTTGATTCAGGTTCACAGATTAACCTTCACCACACAATATGGGGGGCGGACTTGCTAGTGAGTCCGCAACCTTGGACCCAAACTCACAACAGATTGAACACACATTGAGCTATTGATAAAGGAACCATACAATCAGGAATGAACACCACTCAGCAGAACAGTTTTAGGTGGGTGTTCAAGTAGAGTTCAGTTTGGGTTCAGTATTAGTTCAGTCTGAGTTCCATCTGAGTTCCATCTCAGCTCAGGTTGAGGACTTGCTAGCAAGTCCACCCCCTATATTGCGTAGTGCTTATTTCTTTGTTTGAGGACACTTATTTGGGTCTCCCCATCAAAACAGAAATTGGTGGGAATTTAAGAGATATAGGGGGTCACATAACAGAGTAGATGGGGACCTCAGAGTTTTTTAAGTTCGATGTTGGTGGAGCCTTGGGATAGGCTCATTTTCACATTGCTAAAGGTAATGTAAAAGCAGTTTTAGGCGGGCCATTCTTGATGTATTTCCAGGCAAGAATTGGTTATCAGTTTGAAATGGGGATCAGTTTGGAGCTAACTGGTGAAGATGAAAGAAGGCTTCACATGAGGTTATCATCTCCTAAAGATGATGGTTGGGAAACTAGGCCTGTTTTGTCTTCCATGTGTCAATGCGTGGATTGTTGTAGGAAGAGAAAGGAAGTAGGTGCTGCCTCAAGATTTTTGGAGTGTGGCACAGGCTCTAGAGAGAGTCTGTCTTTTTAGAATGATAAGGGCTGATCACCCAAGTGCTACAACCTCTCCCCAATGTGAGGAAAACCCAGGTTGTAGTAGTTCAGCTCTCTTGGAGATATACCAAGTGGATTTTCAACTTTCTCTTTTTAATGTCTCTCTTATTTGCAAGTATTCTTCATTTTTTTATCAAGTCTTTTTTTTTTGAAATTTTCAATCAATTTTAATTCATGTTCAAAAAGGAAGATAGGCTATATATCTTTATTGAAAGATATGCAGAAAAGCTTTGGAGTGGTGAGATTGGGGAGTAAAAGTTGTTCCTTCCAATTGTGCACCGCTAGGGTTTCTTCTACACCTTTCAAAAACATTACCTTGGCCACGTCTGTGAGCATTGGGGAAACCCCTGGTTATTTTTGTAGGCAAGAAGAAAACCCAAGAAAAGAAAAGAAAGGTTTCAAGATAATTCAAGAAAATCAAAAAAAAAAATCTGAAGATGATGGAGAAAGAACACAATAATCAATTTTGTGAAGATAAGCAAGATCTAGTTTTGGGCCTCCAGCAAGAGGTTAAACTGCACAAATTTTTGGAGAACGAAGATCAGCAACATCTTGTTTTGAGCCTCCTGCATGAGGATAAACTGCACAGTTGTGGAAGATGTGATTCTGAAGATGAATCAAGATTTGAAGAATTGGTAGATGGAAGTGAAGAGGAGGATGTGGGATTGCGGAAAAGCTTTGGAGTGGTGAGATTGGGGAGTAAAAGTAAGTCCTCCCAATTGTGCACCGCTAGGGTTTCTTCTACACCTTTCAAAAACATTACCTTGGCCACACATGTGTGAAATGGGGAAAACCCTTGGTTTTTGTTTAAAATCTGGTGAAGAAGACGTCCTGAAGATCCCTCAAGTTGATGGTGTGGCATTCCAAATCTGGGTATTCCACTTAGGTTTATTAATGAAGATTAGTAGCAAATTTCTGGATTATAAGGCTGGATATTTGGAATTTTGAAAAGTGATTGTTATCATTGGATAGCCCAGATTTTACTCTATCTTTTATGAGTTGATGATTTTTATCATATTTCACTGTTTTCTTAGTGTTTTACTTGATTTAGTGACTTATAGTAATTTTGGTGGATGTGGTGTGCTGATGGAATGGCCACTTTTTTTCTGGTGCGCTCCAGTGTGCTCCGGTTTTCTCCGGTGATTTTCCGGTGCAAAAGCAAAGTGTACTGGAAAAATTCTGTCATAGTGGCAAAAATAACTCAATGTGGCAAATTTAGCTCAATCTGGTCAAATTAGCTCATTGTGGCAAAATTTGCTCACAATGGGAAATTCTGATCACCAGTGCAAAGTATGGTCACTGCAGAAAAGTCTGGGCACTGTGGTAAAGTTTGGTCACTGTAGAAAAGTCTGATAACCAGTGCAAATTTTTGTCACTGTAGAAAAGTCTGATCACCAGTGCAAAGTTTGGTCACTGCAGAAAGGTTTGGCTATTGTGGAAAAATTTAGTTATAATTTATTATGCTTGCTAAATCAATAGTTTATTGTAGATCCAATGCATGTAGAGTATTGTTGGAAAGGTCTGGAGGAGGAGAATCAGATAGAAAAGGGGGATCTTCGTCTTCTAGATGTTTTTTGTCTTTTAGTTTTGATATTAAGAGTCTTTTTGGATTATTAAAAACCATCATTCATATTTTTCTTTTGTCAAAAAAATAATTAATCATTTATAATACCCTTATAAAATAACAATTTTTCATAACACTTTAATATTTTACTCAACAACTCTTAAACATTAACATATAGGGTATCATTTGAAAGGTCTTAACTCCAGGGACTCATTTATTGTATCTGTTATCAAAATTATTAAAATATAAAAACATTAAAACTAATTTCTTTTAAAATATTGTTTTTGGTGTAACTTTATTGTTGCATTTCAGTTGTTTTGCACAGATGAACTGCTCAATCATCCTAACAAGCGTTAATTAGACAGGGTTTCATTCTTTATTATTATCAATTAGACTTTAAAGCTTATTGATCTAAAAAACTCACAAATTCATTTATAGGGACAGGGTTTTCTTTGATTATCCAACTTCTTTGGATTCTGCTTACAGCAAGGCAGCTTTAAGAGTCTATCTACATATTTGGTGCCCAACGTGGGTTTCGATTTCTCTAGATTTTAAAAGAACTTACTTGATACTTGGACTTTTAGACTGAAAGAGGCTTTTTTTATGAAGCTCTTATCAATTTATTTATCTTAGCCTGAAAGAGGCTTGTTTTTTTTAACTGTTTAAACATTTTTCTTACTTCATTGGGATGTCTTCTGCTGCTGCTTCTGGTTCTTCTCTTCCTCTTACTCCTTCTGCAGGATCGTTTCTTGGGATGGCCCAAAGTTTAATGGGGAGGAGGTTAAATGGCTTATTAGAAGGTATGAAGCTGCTGCTTCTGTTGATGGTGCTTCTCATGAGGACATGGTAAAGCAGATTAGGTTTTTATTGCTGATAGGGAGGTGGAAAAAGAGGTCATTGCTATGCAGGCTTTGAATGACAAGGATTGAGTGAAGTTGTCAAAAGCTATGGTTGATAGATGGGGTGTTAGGTTTACTATGCTGGACCTTAATAAAATTGTTGGTGATTGGCAGGCAAAGGGTGGTGTTTCTTCCATGGCTTATTTCAAGAAGCTATGTGTTCAATTTGATGAAGTGGTCAAATATCTTATTCAGGTGGACAAATTGGTGCATGAGAATCAAGCTAAGGATCTGTTCTGGTCAGCTTTTAGTAGGGATATTTGAGTGGACATCTTGAAGGATCTCTCAAGAAAAAATTTGATGAAGGAGCTACCCAATGGCGAACAAAAACTGCTGGCTTTAGAGGTCATCAAAGAAAAAATTCAAGCCCATCTTTAATTAATGGTGATGGACAAGTATCAGGAGTCTTGCACTCAGTATTTCAGCAAGTTTAGTGAAGTTTTGGCTGAAAATAACGATATCATGGTAAAAGCTCAAGAAGCCAAGAAGGCTCAAATGGAACTACTGGTGGAAAACGTTGAGGGCAATGTGGAGAACATGATGGTCTATCATTTGCCCATTTTAACAAAGCAATTAAAGATTTTTTTCCAAGAGACTCAGAAGGCCAATAAGGCCCCAATTACTTCTTCATCAACGTCTACTTCTTATCAATTAAGGAGATATGAACGTCAAAATTTTAATGGCAATGGCAATGGTAACCACTTCTCTGGCAATGGTAGGAATGGGAATGGTAATGGT
This sequence comes from Hemileia vastatrix, assembly GCA_030280995.1. Taxonomy (NCBI): domain Eukaryota; kingdom Fungi; phylum Basidiomycota; class Pucciniomycetes; order Pucciniales; family Zaghouaniaceae; genus Hemileia; species Hemileia vastatrix. The sequence goes on from JASXTE010000013.1 coordinate 27,197,255, forward strand.
GGAAATGGTTTTAGAGGTGGCTATGATGAGCCAAAGGTGTGCTCCTATTGTAATAGGAGGGGCACAGAGCTGGAGTATGTTTTACTCTTGATAAAGACTTGGATGCTGGGAGAGTGTTAATTGTTTTTAAAGTTTATAAATTTCCTGAGGAATTGTTCATCAAGCCCAGTGATGGACAAGAATCTTCTGATTTGGTTAGAAAGAATATGGCGGCTGAAAGAGGAGCCCGATTTGAAGAGTTAAACAATGATGATGATAATGCCAAGGGTGGATAAATTGGTGAAGGTAAAACTGGTGGAAATGCTGACAAGGGTAAAGAAAAAGATAACAGTAAAGACATTTTCAACTTCTTTTGGTGGTTTGGAGCTGGAAACGGTTTCTCAAGTGGAGGGTAACTGTATGGCTGGAAAATACGATGTTGATGCTGCTAGAAGAGCAGCCGCTACTAAAGCTAAAAGTAGCATTCAGAGCCAACTAAAGGCTAAACCTGGCAAGGCAATTAACAAGTCAAGACCTTACTCTAAGGACAAAACTTATAGAATGCAGAAGGGTATGTCTGATATGGGGCCTCCTAGTTATGGCAAGTTTGATTTAAATGGTGAGCCTATGCCAGAAGATGATTTGGATTCTGAGGAGGATGTACCTTTGGCATCACTACCCAGACCAAGTTTTAGCAGTCCCATCCCAATGGAGGGAGTAAAAATGACTAGTGATGGATCAGGATTATAGAAAGAAGCTGGTGATGGAGCTAGGGTTATCAGTAGTGAAGAGGTTATTATTGTGGGTGAAGATGGTAATGTGGGTCCTCAAGAGGTGCCCAGGGCCAAGGTAATTAAATCTAAAGTCCAGTACAAACGGCAAGTAGTATTGGGTCAATAGAATGCGATGGAAAATGTTTTAAATAGGGTGAATCACCTTCAGATTCCCTTATCTTTAGGCAAGCTTTTCACAATTAGTCCGGCACTTGCAGAGAAGCAAAAGAAGCATCTTACAAGGCAACGGGTTTCTGCTGGAGAGGTGGAATATATATGTGAAAATGCTAAGAATTTTGGGGAGGATGTTGAAACAATTTTTCTGCTCCCCTGGGTTACCTGGCGGTAACTCTTAACGGTAAAGAGGTAAAGGCCTTGGTCCATTCAGTGTCTCAAATTAATTTTATTTCTTTAGAGCTAGCAATGATTATAGGCTTGCCAATTAAAACTGGTACTGGGGGAAACCTCAGAGGTATTGAAGGGCATGCAACAGAGCTGATGGGTACGGCTGAGCATGTCAAATTAGGTATTGGTTGATCTATTGGTAAGGTTCACTTTTATGTGGCCAGAGGGGCAGTTAAAAATGTTCTTGGTGGTCCTTTTTTAATGGAATTTGAGGCCCGGATTGGTTATCAAGCTGGAATGTGTATTAGTTTGGAGATAACTGGTGAGGATATGAGGAGGCTACATATGCGGTTGGGAGATATGGCCAGGGATCACTACTCTGTGTCAGTGTTGTACTTGCATCAAGAAGCAGTGTATTAAATGGAGGGCTTCTGGTGAATTATATTTAGAGGGGAATTTTGGAGACCCTCATTTTTTGGGGTAGTTGGGGCTGATAACTCTAATATTTCAATCTCTCCCCAGGATGAGATCCTGGATTGCAATAGGTCAGCTCACTTGGAGATAATTCAAGTGGATTCTCAATTATTTTCTGTTAATAATACATTAAATTGGTATTATGTTTTCAAATTTTTGGTTTGTCTCACTTCTCTGTCAAGATTTTCAATCACATTCAAGAATGGATCAAGAGGGAAGATGGGAAATATTATGTTGAATAAAAATTGAAATGGTTTATTTTCTGACCTCCAGAAATAGGGTAAACTGCAAATATTTCATCAAAATTCTATAAAAAATATTAGTATAATTAAAACACAAAAATATATTTTTTTTGATAATTTGATTCCAGTTCTCCAGCAAGAGGATAAACTGCCAAATTTTTTTATGGGTGATTTTATGATGGATAAGGGAATTAAAGTTTTTGGAAAACTTGTTAATAAACTAGACAAGGAAAAAGAGAAAAGGGTTAAATTTAAAAATGAAATAAAATATTTTCCTACTTATATTGATTCTGATTCTGAAAAATAAGGGAATTCCTTTGATGAAATTTCCAATGGCGATACAAAAATTTGGTTTTCAATTGATATATTCAGACCTTAACTTTCACTTTATGAGTTAAAACATACATTTATTATCCAGTTTAAATCTCCACAGCCTTTGTATTTCCTAATATATATTCTTGATTTCTAATACAGATTTTCAGACACTTATAATGTTTATTTTTTAAACACATTGTAAGAATAGAAGTCACCCATTTGTATTTGTATTTCACTATTCATATTTGTATCATTCCAAGGTGGTTTTAAAATTGAATTCATTAGCTGTCAATAGTACTTCTTGGTAATTAATTTTTTTTGTAAAAAAGACAGAATATGAGAGAGTAAGGAGAGGGAGTTGAAAAAGGATGGAATCACTTAGTGTGTGAAAGAAATTTATTCAGAAAGTCTTCAAGCAAAAGGTTAATATGAAGTAAGGATATTGTGTGAAGATATACATGAGATAGATAGGGATTAAGGAATAAAGCTAGAAATCAAACATGAGAGGAATGGATGAAAAAAATAAGAGAAAGAGCTAACTACATCTAAAGAGGGGGCAGGAGATGGGGTGAGAGACTATGAGCAATTTTGATGAAAAAGACTGGCAAACAAAAAAAAGAAGAGCCTGTGAAAGGTCACACTTAAGGTCATTTCCTTGGCTCAACCAGGTTCATTCCATGGTATTTACTTGAAACACATCTTATTACAGAATAGGTTCAAAAAACTGAGCCAGATGTCTAGTTCACCATTTTTCCCCCCTGCTTTAGGGATCTTTTTGTCCTAAAAGACTTTAAACTGAATATTTATGAAGATTTTTGTATTTTTTTGTTTTATCTGCTAATCCATCAAGACTTTAAACTGAAAGTTAAAAAAGAAAATTTATGATCATACAATTAAATGTTTGGTCCACTATGACCTTAGACTGGTTAATAATCATTCTTTAGCTCACCATGACCAAAAACTAGCTATTCAATCATTTTTTTAAAAAATTAAGAAAAGATTTACAGAAGGCTAGTCCACCAAGACCATAAACTGGAAATGAATTAAGTGCTTGGTTCACTATGACTATAAACTAAAAATGGTAATCTTTTTGGTTTTCAATTCAATCTTTTTAATTTATTTCTGGCTCATCAGTACAAAACCTTAATATCACTCATTGAGAAAGTTCAATCATTGATGGAAAGGGTATATTCTAATCTTTTGACAATGAAGATTTGATAAAAGGTGGATGAAAGTTTATTATGTATAAAGAAAATTGGGAGATTCAGAGTATTATTTGAAAAAGACTTTTAAGGTGAATATAATTTCTCTGCACTAATGGAGAGGGAAGAGGCTTTGGAAATCATGTTTCTAAAGAAATTCAGGCTTCACTAAGCAATATAGGGGGTGGACTTGCTAGCGTGTCCCCAACCTGAGCTCAGATGGAACTCAAATGGAACTCAGACTGAGCTCATATTAAACCCATACTGAACTCAACTTGAACACTCACCTAAAACTGTTCTGTTGAGTGGTGTTAATCCCTGATTGTATGGTTCCTTTGTCAATAGCTCAATGTGTGTTTAATCTGTGGTGATTTTGTGTCCAAGTTTGCGGACTTTCTAGAAAGTCCACCTCCCATATTGTGTGGTGCTTTGTATGAAAATTTTTCAGAGTTTTAAAGTGTTTTAAAAGGTTGGAAATTTATTTGAATTTTTTAATGCTGAATCTTTTGAAAGAGGATTAGGTAGTTATTATTGTAGTATGCCTTATGTTAGGGTATATTGGAGGAAGCCTCAAGGACCTTATGGCAGGAATTGAATCAAAGTATTCAGCCTAGTAGGTGTGGAGCCTACTCTCTCACACTATTCTATATAAAGATTGGTAGAAGGGAGTCTGAAGAGATTCAAACCTTGCATTAAGTAGTGGAATAATCATAAGGAAAATATGGTTTACTTCAGTTTAATTAAGAGGAGTCAGAAAAAAAAGAGGAACCACAGGCAACATGTTTTAACAGCACTAAAGGACCAAAATTTCAAAGGAAGAGAAGAACAATCAAAATAAAGATCCTCCCCTGAAATCTTTCTACATAAGCATCAAATCATTTCATTAATAATATTCCCTTCACAATATCTTCATTATTATTGGCTTAACTTTCTTAAAAATATGCTGAAGATTTTCTTTTCATATGATCACAATAGTCTAAGAAATGGTATCTTTGAAACTTTAGATTATTATTATAAAAATTGATTTGTACCTGGATATCATCATCAGTATTGGTGACTGTGATAGCATAAAATAAAAATGTATAAAATAATAACTATTGAGGATTAATGTATATAAAATGATGGAAAATTTTAGATTCAGGAAAAAGAGTTTCATCAAAACTGAAAAGAGGAACTGGTATAATAGGATTATGATCTTGAGAAGGTTGAGGTATCTCAGGATCATGATTAGGCTTCTTGATAATGAAGCTTTTTTGGCCTTGATGTTTCTAAAGAATGCTGGAATTTTAGATAATCTATCTTTGGGGATAGTAGAATCAAGTAAAGCTTTTGTACCTGCATAGACATTGGTTTTGAAAATAATTATAGGACAGATACAATTAACTTTTTTTAGCCTACATAGATTAAAGGCAGCTCTTCTAGGGAGGCCAGGATTAGGCATTAAGCATAAGATCTGGTATCTGGCACATGATTTTCATGGAGAAGCTAAATCCATTGGAGACATGATGATAATAATGATGAGGTTAAAATGCTTATGGAAAAGAAACTTTTGTGATTGAAGAATTTGAAGATGATGGTTGAAGTTCATGAATAGAATATGGATATGTGATCAATCAAATATGCAAATTTAAGAATGGGGATATTCTTCATTGGAGGGAGGATGTGGCAGTCTAAAGTTTAGTATGGCACTAAAATTTGTTGAGAATTTATTGTGGTAAATTTATTATAAATAATTAAAGGCTTTTTTAATATTAGAATAATTTTATTATAAAGAAAATTGTTGGTTTTATTTTGAAAATTGGTCAAAATAACACATCAAAGGAAAATAATTAATTCATGGTTAAAAAAAATATTATGGGAAAAAAATGAAGGTAAATGAGACTCAGGAGGCTCAATTAAATTTATAAATTTTATGGGAATTTTGAATATTTTTATAATATTTTTAATTATTTTATAAATTATTTTTAAATATCTTTGATTTTTGTTAAATGCTCAACTTTAATGATTATTAGCTTGTTGAATAGGTAGGTGCAGGCTACAAAAATTTTTGAAAATGTTCTCCAGATGTAGATCTATCATCTCTAATTTTAAAAGATTTTAATAAAGGCTCTAAGGTTCTAATTGAGTCAGGATACCTGTACAAACTGTGGAAAATTCCAGAAAAACTCTGTATGAGCTCCAGGAATCTCAGGAAAAACTCTGAACAATCTTTGGAAGGAAAATAGAGGAACGGAATTTTCTTATACATATAATTCTGTAGACTTTAAATTATACCACATTTAGAAGAGAACAGAAGACATATAAAGTTATTATAATTCATAAAAACCATTATTTTACATAACATTTTACAATTTGTAATAGCCTTATAAATATAACATTTTTTCAAAAAACTTCAAATATTTTACATAAATATAAATTAATATACACTTATAGGGTATCATTAGAAAGTTCTCAAATCCATGGACTCATTTTTAACATCTGTTCTCAAAATCAAAAGCTTAATAAAAAACATAAAAATCCCTTTATTGAAATATCTTTTCTCTGGTGCAACATTTTGTAGTATTTCAATATATTTTCTAGGAACACAGATTACATTCCTCTCAAAGTCATTAAATATAACTTGGAAACAATTAATTTTCTTATCAATTAGAAATTTTAACCTATTTAATTGAAAACTCTTTATTTTACTTAAAGGAACAGGGTTTTCTTTTTTTTATCCAACTTCCTTGGATTCTGCATACAGAAAGGCTACTATAAGAGTCTTTATACAAAAGGGAAATTTCATTGTACAATGTTTTAAATTATTTAATCTAGGACTTCAAAATGAGAAAGACTGATTGATAGTGTTTGTAATTCATAAAACTGGTTTGAGATGATGAAGTACTGCTAGATTCCATTTGTGGGGGAAGTTTAGAATTTGAATCACTATCAGAATTAACCATTAGATCACACAGGGGGAAAAATTTCTGAACTAGATGTCTACTTCAGTTTTTGGTTGCAGGGTATGACTCTGAGTCTGTTTTGTGGAGTGACCCTCTTTGATCCCACCGTACTTTTTGCTTTTCTGACATTGGAATCTCTTTGGCTCATGTCCTCTCATCTTCATGGGTTCATCCAAAAATTCTATTTTCACCTCCTCCTCCCTTCTCTTACAAGCATACCCACACCATACCACATTAATCCACTTCCAAAGGCAAAGAATAAGGTGGTCTCAAAAAGTGACATCCAATGTTTTGTCAGAAAGATGCACCTAGGAATGAAATAGGGTCACAAAACTGAACAAGACATCTAGCTCATCAGCTCATCATTTTTTTCTGCTGTGTTAAGAGCTAGAGCTGTAGCACTGATTTTAAGTTGATGGAAATCTGAAAGTGGAATGCTATTTTAGTGAAAAGTGATGAAGATTAAGGGTAAGTGTATGATTAAGGTATTGCTTAATCGCTGCTAGGTCACATACCTTATTTTTATGAATAATCTCTTAAGGATTAGGTGAAGAGAAATCTAGGTATAGGTGCTTTTGTACCAAGTGCTGACTAATCATGATGAAGAAGGGGAGTGTTTTGATGAAATGTCTGACCCTAAGGAAGATTTGTTTGGGGAAAAATACGCTGTTGAAATACACCTGTCCAGGGCAGGTGTATTTCATTTTTTGATGGTGTGTTTGGTAACTTTTTTGAGGTGTGTTTATGTAGTGAACTTGGTAAGGTTTGAGACCCCCTATTTAGATAGGTATAGTTTGATAAAGTGAAATTAAAAATATAAATAAAAGATAAATAAGTTGAAATTATTTAAAAGAAATAAATTTATGTAATCCTGAAATTTTTCTGATCTCAGCAGGATGTTGTAATTTTCTGGTAAAAAATACATTACGGTCCGTCATATTTGCACTTGTCAGTATTAGATCTGTTTACACATAGCTAGAAATTGCTACAATAATTATAATTATCCGAAAAATAGTCAAAAAAGAAATGAGAGATACAAATATCGCAATTAATAGTTGCAGAAGCGACCTTGGTAACACAGTCTAACAAATGTACTAATGAAGCATCTATTCGTAAAATTAAAGTAGATCAAACAATTTGCACACTAACGCGGAAAGACTAAGACTAGCAAAAGTAAACATATATATATATATATTAACTCATTTTTAAACGTGATTCCATTTTATTATCTATTTGTCATCATTTATCTAGATACTTTAAAAAATCCAAGATATTGAAGAAGTACTTCTAAATGAACGATCTCGTTCTTGCTGTTTGAGCTGTTATAATTAGGTAAAAAAAATAAACCAAAATACTCTTTAGTGCAGTTTTTTGGGATTATTGAGATTAAAATATCACATACTTTGAACGCTCAGCGTATACCGGCTCAATAGGCTTGTATAGCAGCAATTGTTGCGGGGAGGAGGGTGGTAAGGGTAAATTGAAAAAAAATTGACCCGTATTACAACCTTCCTTATCGATATTGATTATCTTCTCATTATTTATTTGTTCGAATTATAGAGACAGTCAAACTGGATAAGTAAGGGTTAATACCTGCGTTGATTAAAACAAGGCAGCTCACCGATCGACTGGAAGTACCTGAAAGTATTGATCGAGTCCAAGAGGGTAAAATTAATTTTCTGAGAGAAAATAAACTGTACAGTCTGTGGTTGGGAGATGGGTCACTATATACTTCGAAAGGGATGTTAAATTGTGCTGGTTATAAAGAATAACGAAACGGTGGATCAAAATCAATGTGTGTTCAGGCTATAATTTTACAGGATAATACACCAGCAAAAAAAAGTTGACACCTGCTAGCAGGTGCCCATCTCTGACTGAACCATGGTAGTTCAATTAGAGATCTGCTAGCAGATGCCAACATTTTTATCCTTATGATATGATTTTTAAACGAAAAATTATTTACCTTTCTTCGTGTTTATCATTTTCCAATCTTCTAAGGTTATTAAAACAACCTTGATTCTTAACTTCATCAGACTGGAATGATTTGGGGATCCTACCGCGAATTTCGTTGCTAATTCTTTCAGCAAATAGATATTTTGCTCGCAATCAAAAGAAGTGAGAAAAATAGCGTTTGCAAACTGGAGTTTTTTTCGCGCAGCGTCACAAAGAAGTATGTCGACAAATTTACTGGGATTTCCCTTCCCATCTAATACAATAGTTTGGCGCGCCTCCGCCAGCTGATCGAAGGTTGCTAAATTAATGGACCAAGAATTTCGTTTTCTTTTTTGCAAAATTTCATGAGATCTTGATTCAGGCTGATTTGGGGAAGTAAGAGAAGAAGCTTCACTTGAAGCAGGACGGGTTAAATTTAAGAGTGCTCGGACAGATGAAAAACTTTGCTTTTTTCCGGATGACTCTTCATTTTCCGGAAGACCAGCAAGCGGAATCTCAAAATCCGTCCCATACTCGAAAATATTCAAGGTTTTAGATGCTTTACTTTTACTACTTGAGCTAGGATAAGAACCCCGAATATCAAAAGAAAAGCTCGGGGTGGAAAATAATCTTCGGGTTCTCCGCGGAAATTCAAAGTGAGGGGGCTGACCTTCCTCTTCTGTTTTTGGCGGTGTCACTATCTGCCAATCAGGTTCATTTGAGTTGTACCTAACCCAATGATTTGAATGGCCTTGTACATAGCTTTCAGTTCTCTCTGGTTTATGATGAGTGGAAATTGAAAAGTCTTTCTTTTCAAACTCGACCTCCTGATTCATGTTTCCAAAGCTTTTTTGCGAGACGGGGGAAACAGGAAACGTACAAGTAAAGCTAGATCCTGTAGTATCTGAGAATCTGCGAGACATTGAAGAAGAATCTGAAACCAGATCAGCGTATCTTTGGGTATCAAAAACAGTTAGTGTTGGACCTTTAGGTACTGGCGGAACAGGACTTTGGTAAATTGGATTAAGAGGCTTCCTCGGCAATAATTCAAGGGGTGTTAGTGAGCGTAAGCGCCGTGCCTCACTATCCAAAACAAGTGAATTCCGGGCTGGAGCAGCAGTAAATATTTTGATATCAGATGGTGGGGGAGAAAAGGAATCTGCTTCCTTGCACATTAAGAATGATTGTAAAGATGGGAATGATTCAACTTTGGGAAGAGTTGGCGATGAAGCAGAGCGTTTTATGTCAACCATCTCCAAACCACGCGATGGAATCGATTGAACAACATTTGGAGGGCGCATCGCATATGAAGAGTTTCTTGGGGGTGGAGTAATTTTAGCAGTAGAAATTGGGAGAAAATGAGGGAGGGGCAAATCAGAATCTGGAAGTAAAGACATCAAGAACAAGAGAATGCGAGAGAAGCTGCAAAATACAATAATAAAGCGAAAAAGTGTTACAGATAATTTCAGGATACAAATTGATAAATTAAAAAACTAGAGAAAAGTAGTCTTTTCCAGATCTTTGCTGGCACGAAGGTAAGCAAAACCTCTTTACTCAAGATGAAAATACGTGGCTTCCGTTGGATTACCAAACCTATCAAGAAAGTATTTTGACAATCAAGCGACTGGGCGTGAGAGAGCCCCTCCAGTACTTCTAGATTAATGCGCAGCCCTTTGACTTGCAGACCGTTTTGATTTTTAGGATGTTTTATTTCAGGAGCTGTACTAATAAAACAACTCTTAAAGTTCCCACTTCTCATTTTTCAACCAATTATCTACGTTTTCTAAGCTCTCTATATCTCTTTGTGAAATTATTTATCTTAGAAGAGAAAAAAAATCAACGCTAGAGCTCCTCTTGAGGTTACAGGTTGAATTGAACCAATGGCCGAATTCTAGAGTTTGGTCCCGCAAGTGGACGTGGGAAGCATATTGTTTTCGGTGGCAATTCCTTTTAAGTTTCCAAAAAAAATACTTTTATACTCTCTGGAATATTGAATTCAAGTAAATTTTACACGCAAAGATTATGTTTTTCACTTTCACTCCTAGAAACGCAATATAGTTGCGAATAAAAAAACAATCAACTTGTACTACTGTGAAACTGGATCTACACACCAGAAAAACATTGGGAGCACCTGATAACAGGTGCCATTCTCTATCCTTGATTTAATTCACTTTCAGCTTAGCTGTAATTCTTCTAAGAAGACCGCGCACTGAACACTAAACATGCTAGCTCGCGTGGAATTAAATCTGAGTTATTCTTGAATCACAAATGAATTGAGGGATTGGCACCTGCTAGCAGGTGTTGGATGTTGTTTTGTGGTGATTTGTAGGGGAAACTGTTGGAGGAAGGAGTAGAATGTAGCAAATAGTTTTATTTATTGTAGCGTTCACTCTATCTGCTTAACCCATGGATGTTGACTGTGTATACATTAAATTTCTTATCAATCTGTCAGTATGTATTTGATTAGTGTTGGCATATATATAGCCGTGCCTTAGTGTCTATATCTTTATCCAATACTTATATTTTACAACAATTAATACTGACTGATTGTTATCTTTTCTTTCTTATCATTTATTTCATAACTAACTAAACACCATCATTCCAACTTATACCTGAATTTCTATTTCATCATTCAATGGGACAGGTAGTTATATAGATCACACTAAGATTAGTATGCAGCTAATATGTAGGGTGGTTGTAGTTGATTGATAAAATGTACTTGGCTATTCAGCATGTGGTGATTTTAACTGATAGTGTTTATCTGTTATTGAATTAAGGTTATTGATAAAATGTACTTGGCTATTCAGAATGTGGTTATTTTCACTGATAGTGTTTATCTATTATTAAATAAAAATAAATATTTATCTATCAATAGATTAAAAGTCTGAAGATACTCTCTTATGACTACACCTATTAGGATTTAGTTTAGAGGTGGGGAGGAGGAGTGCTATGGGCGCTATGCATCATGAGAGGCAGAAGAGGAGATAATGCATAAGGGGGTTATATGGGGAAAGCACTGTGGAATGCTCCTCATCAGAAAGCTTATATAGTTATTCAGATACTTCTTAGTCTCACTGCTGTATCAGCATAGTCTGTCCCACCACAGTGTTTGTAAACCCCACATAGAAAGTCTAGTTAGTCTCACTGCTCAGTAGCATAGTCACTCCCATCCCAGGCTAGTGTCAGCACAAGTAGTAGTCCACCTTCTTAGGTCTTAACATTTTTTCCAATATTAATTGGCACACTAATAAAGAACATTGAAACCCTCAGGACAACCTCACGTAGCAACCCTAGCTTCAATGCAAGAATGAATAGCACACTTGCAAGAACAAAACACCAGACTCATGAAACTTCTAGTGGAGGAAAGGCTCTCATATCACAGCCCCACTGAAGCCAAGAAACTGGTACCACCTGTGACACCAGTGCCACTTGTTAAAGGCCCAAAGATTGTGGTCCTAGCAATCTTTGATGGGAAGCAAGGCCCCTGGTCCAATCAGTATGAATCGCAGGTAAATCTTAATTTCTTGCTCAACAGTCATCAGTTTCTAGATGAGCAATTGAAAATTGGATTTGCAATCTCTTACCTCACAGATGAGGTGTCACACTGGGCAAGGCCATACACAAAGGAACTCCTTAAAAATGGAAAGTTGGAAACAGTTTTCTGTCAGTTCATAGTGCCTTTTGAACTAGCCTTTGGCAGCCCTGATGTGGCCACAACCTCAGAGCTTGCTCACAACCAGTTGCAACAGAAACACTCTGTCACCAAGTATGTGTCAGATGTCCAAGGCCATTCCAGCTATGCTACAACATGGGGAGTAGGAGCATTCATGTTTCACTTCAGAAATGAGCTCTTTCAGAAAATCTGGAATGCCCTAATCACTCACTCTTTTCCAACACCCCTTCAAGCACTCATGGATCCTGCCATCCAAATCAATAACAAGTTTACACATCAGAAAATTGATGGTTGAAATGGCACAACTATGCCTCATCAAGAAAGGCCAGTGCCAGGGAACCAAAAACCATTGAAATGGGTGCAGTAAATTCACACAGAGCTAGTGGGAAAAAAAGTTTATCTGATGAGGAATATCAGAGGCATATTAGTACAGGGCTGTGCCTCTAATGCGTGAGTGACGGTCATCTGGACAGAGAGTGTAGGGGGAAAATAAGGGATAGTGAGGTGGAGGATAACACAGGAAAGGCTCAGATAAAAGACAGTGCTTGTGAGTGAAGGATCTTCCCTCCTCAAACAAATTGAAGGGAAAGGAGAAGGGGAATTTAATAGAAGAATGATATGAGTGTAAGCCACTTGAATTGGATGATAATTGTATTATACTGAACTTGCCTTAAATGACCCTTGATGCCACAAAAAATGTAGGAGCCCTACTGGAGTGTGGGGCTACAGACTGTCCAATTTCTAAAAAAATTTTACAAAGAAATAAAAAGAAAAAAAAGAAAAATTGGACCACCATAGGCATCTAATTATGTTTGACTGATCCCCAGGGGGAGGAGAAGTAAGAGAGAAGTTTTTTTGAAGGTTTTAGTGAGATGGAAGGGAGTTTCAGTGCTGGGCGTTGTAGAGAGTTCTAAAGTACTAAGCAGTAGACACAATGCCAGATTGGTTGGTTCTTCTTTTCAATTTCTAAAAAGAAGCACCTTACACTCTTATATTAAAGACAGCGCAATAATGTGTAATACTAGTATCTGACTAGATAGTTTATGAGTTGAGAGATGAGTTAAAAGATAAGGAAAAAACAAATATTACTATCTGTATATTTCTATTCTTAATAAGCACTAATATACACAGCTACTCTCTCTTGAAGTGCTCTCTTTTAATATGCCTTATTATAGCAATAAAATAACTCTAATAATAGTTTATCCTACAGAAACTATATATTCTCTCTGTGTTGCACTTTTTCACTAAGCTATATAAAATAAACACACAGACACACAAGCTTGTTATAAGATTAATCACAAAATAGACAAAAATGCTATATATCACAATATATTTTGAAATTATATAATATGAATCTCTAATGTTTGTAATCAAATGACTGATCTCAATAATAATCTTTTTTTTACCTAACAACTCCCTACTCCTATAAGATAGCCTTTCCTTCTTATATTTTTCAGTGCTCCAGACACAGTTCCCTAGTGGATCTCCAGTGATTTTTCTAGCACCACATTAGTAAAACACTAACTAATTCATTAGAAAACTAAATAAACCGCTTGTAACAACTACAGCGCATAAACATACCCTATGCTTACTAAAACTAATATTTACTTGTTTAACTCATGTTCCACATGCGCACTTATGACTGTACCTTTGCATTGTTTCAGTGCTACTTCCCACATTTTCACCTTCCAGCACTGATCCTAGTCTCTTCAACTCTTAGGTAATTTTGTGATTGAGTCCCCATTATCCTTGTTTCATTACTAAGTCCATAGTTCTGACAATCAACTTAACTAGTTAGCCTCTGCAACTTACATTACCTATTTCAGTAGGTTACCACACTAGCTGCTATGTAGTATACTATCTACTTGAGGCCTTCCTTGAGCCATAATTCATTCCTTAATGCATAACACACAATTATTGGAAGATACATATCCATAATGTTCAGTGCTTGCACTCCTAAGTTGATAATTCCTTTATGCGGCACATCCTGCTGCAAAATCCAAGCTCACAGACCCTAAATCCTCTTCCGCGCTTCTTTTTCTCTTTGTTCCTTTAAAACCATAGTTACATATTTATAATAGCACTATCTTCTGCGCTATGCTTCCCCTTTGTTCTTCCTGGGATACACAAGCTGATTGGTCCAAAAGATAAGTTACCTGCAATACGCGTACCACATCCTCCCTCTACTTGCGACTGTCCCCAGGAGCCAATAAATACCCCGTACCTCGCAGCGTATTCTTCCTCCATCTTCCATCTTCTTCTATACCATAATCTTCCTTTTCTTCTACTTTTTATACCTTTTTATACTATCTTAACTTTTTAAATAATGAATACTGAAAATACTGCCAATGTCATGGACACCATTCAGCAATTTGTGCAAATGCAGCCCCCTGCTGCTCCTCCCATGACGCCAATTACTACACTGATGGGTAGGAAAAGATGCACCCTCTGCATCAAAAATGGCAAAACCTCCTGCCACTTCTCAAAAGCCTTCTGTGGCAACACTTATTTTAACATGAGTTTTCCTTCATTTTTCTTTCTTTTCTTTCATCCTTTTAGTCATGCGATTTTTGCAAAAGTGGCAAGAAGAAGTGTAGCTACAATGGACTGCCCACCGTTGTGCATCTAAACCCAGATGCCTCCACCTTGGATATGATGAGTCAGATGACCATCAAACGTCCTGCACCCCCACAAGCTACTGCTCCAGTCAACAAAAATTCCAGGGTTGATTTCCGGGCGCCTACTCCTAGTAGTGTTGCTTCCATTCCTAGATCGCTCTTTTCAGAAGAAATTATTCACACTGTAAGGTCCTTTTTTACTTTCTTCCTCTCCTGACCTATAACTAATACTATTCTTTCTTTCTTAGGATGTGAAAGCCACTCCTTATGCTGAGAAGCCTCCTACACCAAAAAATTCACTTTTCCTCCCTGGTTTGGAAGAAGATCCCGCCTGGGATGCCGCCACTCCTCCAGAATGCACGCCTCAACCCGCAACTCCCAATTTGACTGCTATTCAGCCAACCATTAATGCGGTTGTCCTGGATGACTTTCTTACTGATTCCCCTTTGTTCTACAACAAAGAAGAGCCAGCCATGGCTCAAAACTGGGAATTCACAGACCATATTGCCTGTGCACCATTTAATGCAACCATGCGTCAAATAAAAGATATGTTCACTGCCATAAAGGAATTTCTTGAGGCAGTCCTGGTCTATACTCGTGCCGAGTATAACCAACAGACTCAGCTCATTATCACCTTGCAACAAAACATACAAGAAGCTGTTAATGACTGGGCTTTCTGCATCCCAATCTTTGATGACAAAGAATACTAAAAAAAAAACTTTTCTTTTTAATATTATTTATCATGTACATAGCCTGTAAAAGTAAAATAATTTTTTTATATTCCCATTTAAGTTCCTTGTGTGAACCCTACATGATGAGTTGCCCCCAAAAAATCCTCCTTCTTCCAAACTTGCCAGTGCACCCTTTTTACTAAGTGCCTCTGAAAGATGGAACAACAGAAAACAAAACAAGCAAAAAAAAATTAGGATCAGCACTACTCCCTATAGCAGCAAAAACATCCTCTGAGTCATATACGCATGAGTTCCCTCAAAATCTTCAGATCTTCACAATATATGACTTTCCCTTGACTGCAACAGATTCCACTTTTCCTTTGGGTTCCTTTTTCTATGACAAGAATCCTTCACATGTTCCTTAGAGACCATTCAGTGCTCAAGTCAGACATTGCGCAACTGATGCCTTTCCTATTTTTCCATTCTTAGCTTATAAATAGCCCATCTAATAATCAACATTTCCATCATCTTAGTATCATGACTCAATACTGCACCATTCCCAGAGATCAAGCGTGCTCTTTCTGCAAATGTCGCAATTACCATTGCACCTTTTCTAGACCTCAGGAGTATGCCTCCTTTAGACCTGCCTGCGATATTTGTTTCAGATATGATAAGAGTTGTAACACCTCCATAAATCAAAATACTCCTCAGCCTACTGGCTACATTTTTTCACCTCCTGGTTCCACCAGTAGCGCTCCTATAATAGCCACTACTAGTCCTAACAGCATTAATTATTCTCTCATTACTGATTTCCCTTACAAATCATTATCACTTCACACTTGTTTCAGATGCAAAATATCCATTCAGCCTAGCGCTGCACCTTCTTCCTCCCCAAGCTCCAATGCTTCTATGCATTCAGGCTCCTCTACAGCTGCTCTGGATGCGGTTACTTTCTCCTTTCCCTCAGTGTGCTCCCATAACTTACTAGTAAGTAATTTCCTTTCATTATACTTACTCCTCCATTACCTACTGACTCCTGATCTAACTTTTAGACTTCAGTGAATCCATCTCCCTGAGATGGGTTCCTATTCCACTACCTTTTGTACATTCCATGCAAATGTTTACCAGACTTTGCCTTATATACAACACTAAGTCTCTATCCTATAATCACACACCAGCCTTTTCTGATGCTGAGCTTGAGGCTCGCTATACCCACATAGAAATTATAGGTCAGCTAATGAATGAAATCAGTTCTTTGACTATTATTGGATTCCCGGCCTATCCTTCTTGCTTCATTATGCCTGAAGAATGGAAAGGATATCCTAATATTTTTAACAACAAAACTGAATAACCTACTAGCATATTCCCCAGAAGCCTTCTTTTTCCAATATCTCAGTACATAGTCTCTATTTCTGCTATACCTTTAAATAAACATCCTATACATGGCGCTATTCTTTTACACCTGTCTTCAATATTAGTTATCTTTTAAATTTTAGAGCACCTAACTTCGCTCTCTCTACTTTCTTTAAAAGACTATAGACCCTGTAAAAAAATCATATAATAAACTTTAAACATTAAAGTTTTACCGCCCTTAATGTGATACAAAAATACATGATGTAAATAATTTTTTGAACTGTAGAACGCCCCATCTATAAATCATTATTCCACTCCTGTTTGATTAACCCATTGGCTGAATTCCTAGCGTCTTTTGGGTTTATTTGGTACACATATCCTTCAATCCATTTACCTATTTTGTCATGTCTCCTTGAACAATGAAAATATAAGATTCCATTTTCTCTATGTACTCATCTGAGCGCTTATGCCAGTTGCCTGTTCAGCCATATTCCTTCTAACTTTCAGTTAGCGCCCTCTACCCCTAACAAACATGTCAAAACCTCCTGTGATTCCTCTTAGAAAAATAAATATTAAACATAAATTTTTAGTTTAACCTCATCCCGGAGTTTATTATGCTAGTTTTCCATTATTCTGGAGGTTATCCTGTACTACTGGAGCACCCCTTGGGTAGAATCTTTTGATCTGATCTGCCGCTACATGACACTTCCATTTAGCACCATCCAATTCCTCCAGTAAATAAGACCCTCCAGTTATTTCCTTCCTTATCCTACAAGGGCCATTGTATCTGTCAGCAAACATTTTGCCCCATTGGCTATCTAGACATCTATTATAGACCAAAACCAAATCTCCTGGGTTCAATGGCTTCCTCAATCTATGCACTAAGCGCTCATCCCAATATTTAACTGATTTGTCTCAGATCCGCATCATTCTATCATATGCCTTCTCCACAAACTCATCCTTCCTTTCAAGTTGTGCCATTGTCACTAAAATTAAATCTTCAGTCCAGTGCACTTGATCCCAATCACATCCTAGAAAAGATCCAGCCTGTAGATCACTAGGTAGTTTGGCCCTTTGACCAAACATAATTTCATACAGTGAAAAACCAGTTGTCTTTTTGACTGAAATCCTATCTGCAAGAAAAACTGGTGATAAACAGTTCTTCCACTTCACACCACTTGTCAGCCTAAATATCCTTAGGACTGAGTATTTCTTATGCTTAAAATAAGATAACCTTAACTAGATTAAGCTTATATCTTAAAAATAAGGTTAAAATAATAATATATATTATTTTATTATATATATATATAATTATTATTCTATTATATAATTTATAATAGTTTAAATAGCTTATCCATGGCCTAATAATAATTATTAAGGTGTTAATGGAGTCATAATATACTTATCTTAAGTTATATGAAGTAATTATTGACATACATAAGCTTATATGTATACATAAATCTCATATTCAGTGAAATATGCAGTATATTATGTATATTTAGGTATATAAGTGGGTTTTAGCCCCTTAATAGCCTATAACCTTTGTTTTTCTGCTTATTTTAGGTCATATGGACGAAATCAGTGGACTCACAACGCCTACAGAAGCATAGACACCTATATCAGGCGCATACACCCAGTTTGGACAACTAAAATTACTTCCTTGGATGGTTATTCACGGATTTATGGGTTGGAAAGATGTTTTTGGGTTAATGTGGATGCTTGGGGATGTTATTGGGGGCTTGGACATTTTATTTGTTTCCTTTATATGCTTTTAGTTTCATTAAATCTCTTTTTGATCATTTATTTTACCTGTTTCTTTATGGTATCCGCTTTTATCTGGGTTTTCTATTTATGGTATGACTCTGTGTTATTATTAATAGTGATGGAGGGTCCTTACTGGAGGTCTGGGTGTTGAAACTGCTTGAAGTGGACGCCATGGGGAGGTGATGGGCCCTCACAGTGCTGTAATTGCCGGGGATAGCAGTGACATCATCTGGATTGAAGGTCTGTGCACTCCAGTGGATTTGGGTATAAGTAAGGAGGGATTTTGACGGTTTATTATCATCATTCAGTTACTACACTTCACACAAACACTACAATACAATTATTAGAAATTAGAAATATATTATAAAGCCCTTATAAATTGATATTATCTTTATATAAAGCTATAACTATATTTTATTCTTCTATTTTCCACCACTAGCACGCATTTAAATCCAAGTATTGTGAGTTTTATTTGAGTATAACTATTCTATTAGTCTTCCCCTGAGGTTTAATCACTAAATCATTTATTAATAAGTAGTAGGAACATAAAATAACACTATTATATCATACTTATATACTAGACTATACTGACAATTGGGGGTCTTTCCTTATATTTTACTTATTATTTAGTATAAGCCTTGGGACGTGATTTTTACCTTAGTACAACTCAAAATTAACCAAATATTTGGGTCTTCTGCATATTAGTGGGTCATCATAACTCATTGATTGTGGAAAAGAACCCTTATAATAATTGTACTGATTTTTTATCATAAAAATTAGATATTTACAATAGTAACTGTACCCAATATAAACCCAATTTCACTTGGTATTTGGACACCAATATAACACCCAATAAAATTGGTATTTGGCTAAAGCTTGGTAAGCTAATTATTCACCCTTATAGAGGTCTAGTTAAACTTATTATCATACTTTTAACAGATTTTTTCGAATTTTTCTTATATTTTATTTAAATAAATAAAGATATAAATTCAGGGTAAGCTCCATTGCTTTTTTATTAGTAATATAATTGCTAATATTATTTGTCTACTAATTCCACAGAGTTTTTTCCTTTTGTAGACGTAAAATATTGTTATTCTGAACAATATGAGTGCTCCCCAGGATAGTGTAAGTGAACAGCCTGCTTATAATACCAGGTCTAAAGCTAATAAAAACTTTCCAGGACATCACCATGGAGGGACAACAGTACCCCCAGCCAGAAAGCATGAGTATAGAGGAAAAGGACGCCCTCTTAAAAAAGATAACTATCAAAAAGACGTCTCCTCCTCTTCAGGATCAACTGTCCCACCTGGCCAAACAGGTTCTGAAGCTAGAGGAATCAAAATCTCTCATGTTCAAAGAGGTAGAGCAGTTGCAAAACAATTGCAAGGTAGGATTTCAGCAGATGAATCAGGCAATGGCAGAATTAAAGGGAGGCCAGCCCAGTCAATCAAATCAGCAACCCCCTACCCAAGGAGGGTCCACTCACTCCCAGGAGAAAATCCTGGTAGACAAATGGAAATGGGACTGGTTTCACCAACAGTGGAAAAGCCACAGTTGCAACAGGGATCCGCCCCCTCATCTGACTTCCTCAGCTCACCCTTACAAGGGAAAAAAGTGCCAAAAATCAGGACTGGAAACCATCCCTTTGTAAGTAACTTACCCTCTCAGATTAGACATAATGCTGATAATTACAATATAGGTAATTCTATTGATGTTAAATCTGTACAACAAATAGAGGAGTATTTAAGAAATTTAGGTTTTAGAGTAGATACACCTGACTTGTCTTTTGTCCATAATAACAGTACTATATACAATGATAATACAGTTAATCCTCAGTTGCAACCACCTACTAGTGAGATGAGAAGTTCACAGGAGAGTGAGAGAATTGAAAAGGAGGACATGGAATATTTTAACAATAACCCAACTGTCCATAGAATTGTTTCAGCATTGTGGAATAGAATGACTGATTGTGAGGAACAGACAGTTAAGCTCACTAGTGATACAATTTCATCCTTGACATTGAACATTTCTCAATTAGCAACACGTAATAAAGAATTAGAGAAAGAACATTTGTCTCTAACTCTTAAATATGATTCATTGAGTAATAAATATAATGACCTTTCAAACAAATTTTGTGAGTTAGAAAAATTATATGAAACACACTTATTAAAAACTGAATCAAGAACAAAGTTATCTTTTGCCCAGACAAATCAATGTGTCTCTGAGTTGGTACAAAGATTAACTAAAGTTGAGATTGAAACTGCCAATCTACTAATGAACCAGGATAATCATAAGTATAATCAATATAATAATAATCCTTTCATTGGCAAAAGTGAATCTCATTCCTTCCCTGTACCACCACAATTAAAACCGTCTGGTGGTAGTGTCAAATCTGAAAATGTAAGTCACAAATCCGTGCAGGAAGAAATACAAGACCATTTATCAAAAGTGAATGAGTTGTTGAATTTACCTAAGATTAGTGAGATAAAATCCAATCAGAAGAACTGGCCTAAAATAGATCAGTACCCAACTTATGATGGGGAAGCCAGCTCTGATTGGCAACATTTTATTCAAAGAATTGACAACTTGAAATTCTCATATAAGTTACCAGATGAAGAGATAACATCAAAATTAATTTCTTTATTTAAGGATGTTGCTTTATTATGGTTTGAAGCTGTCTTAAGTGAGGGTAGAGACTACTCTTGGGCTGAATGGAAACAACTTATTGAAAAACAATTTGGAGGTTCTAAATTCAGGCTTACTCAGCAAAGACTGTATGAGAAGACTAGGTATAATCCGTTGAATGGTGACAAACCTATGGTATTTTTAATGAATTTAAACAAAATATTAAAAGCCATTGAGCCTCATATGGATTTTAACTTATGGAAAGATAAGATAATATACAAATTACCTATATCTGTCAGAGACATTCTTGTAGCTAGAACATTAAATGTTACTGAATATTCTGACTTTATTAATATTTGCAATGAAATATTGTTAAACCATAAGTATGAATCAAGGTATTCCACTTATAAGCAAAATGTTGAACCTGTAAAAACTCAGAATTCAAAAACACTTCAGGAGAAGCAGAAAAAACCTACTGCACCTGTAGTACCTAAAAAGTATGAAACAAATACTTGTTATAAGTGTAACAAACCTTGGGTCAAAGGTCACAAATGTGAGAAAAACATAAATATTGTTGAAAATCAACGTGAATCTGAAACTGAAACTGAAAAAAGTAAAGAATCAAGTGATTATGACAGCAATATCTCATATAGTGATGAAAATGAAGTCTGTATGTTGGAAGATGATTTGTCCATCTTTGAAAATCCAATATTAAATATGGACTCAAATGAATCTTTAATGAATTTTGAGGATGCTGAAACCATTAAGGATATACAAGCTGATAACTTTAGAATGACACCTATCACGGTTCCAGCTATCATTTCTGGTGAAAATGTTAGTATAGTATTGGACACAGGAGCTGCTGGTTCAGTTGTTTCCACTAATACATTACAGAAAATTGATAGTGAATATAAGTTTAAGCTTGAACCACTTCAGAATAAAAATTGGAGAGGTTTTGGATCAGTACTACACCCCATTGGTAAATACAAAGCTGCTGTTTTCTTTAAACACCAACATGGTTATGTAAGGGTAACTTGTGACTTTGTAGTAATGGATAATACAAATTGTAGTAACTGTTTTATCATTGAAAATGATATTCTGACTAAATTTGGTGTAAAATTAGACCCTGCTAATAACAATTTTACAATTGGCATGAATGGTAAAAGGAAATTTAAAATAAATTCTTTTAACACAGTCTTACACATTGAGTCAGTAACAAATTCCCCGTCTAAAGGAAGAGAATCCAATGAGATGGAACTTCTGGAAACAGAAATTTCAAAAGCATCATTTGGCACTCAGATAAGTGAAACTGAGAAAGATAATATTTTGGAATTAATTAAAGCTTTTCCAATGGCTTTTGCACATGGTACAAATGAACTTGGCCTTGTAAAAGATCATGAAATGAAAATTAGTTTAACCTGTGATATGGATAATATTCCTGCTAGTCTTAAAAAGAAACCATACCCTGCTTCACCAATGAAGAGGAAAGACATAGAGGATAATATTAAGATGTTATTAAAAATGAACATTCTTGAGAAGGTTGAAACTACACCAAAATATTGTGTAATATCACCAGTGCTGATTTCTTATGAACAAGATAAAGCAAGACTGTGTGGTGATTATAGAGCATTAAATACATTTACAGTAGATGATATTTATCCCTTTCCAAGGATTGCCTCTATACATGCTACCCTTAAAGGTGCTAAATATATAAGTTGCCTAGATGGAAATAAAGGGTACCATCAAATTCCTGTTGAAAAGAATTCACAGAACTTTTTGTTGATAACAACACACATGGGAATTTATAAATATGTCAGAATGCCATTTGGACCAAAAAATGCTCCATCAGTATTTTAAAAGTTAATGGATATAACATTCCATAATGAAATGATTGAGGGATGGTTAATGGTATACATTGATGACATCATAGTGTTCTCTAAAAATTTTGATGAACACTTAATCCATTTAAGGAAAGTATTTCAGAAAATGGATGAAATAAAAATGACCCTTGCATTGAAAAAATGTAAATTTGGGTTTGAATCTTTAAAAGTGCTTGGTCATATTGTATCTGGCTTACAAATATGTGTAGACCAAAATAAAGTGGCTGCAATAAAGAATATTGGCATTCCTCAAAATGTGAAGGATGTACAATCTTTTCTTGGAATGTGTGGTTATTATAGACAATATATAAAAAACTACCAATCAATTGCTGCACCACTGACCACACTGATAAAGAAATCAGAAGCTTTCATTTGGAATAATGAAAGACAACAAGCTTTTCATAAGTTGAAAGAATGTTTAATGACAGCTCCTATCTTGGGATTACCAGATTTCCAATTACCTTTTGTATTATATACAGATGCAAGTTTTATTGGACTGGGTGCTGCTTTGCATCAAAAACAACTTATTGAAGGTAAAATGTCAGAAGTAGTAATCTGCTATATTTCACGTACTCTGAGAAGTGGTGAATTGAAATATGGTGCTACTCAACTTGAATGTTTGGCAGTAGTATGGGCTCTTGAAAAGCTACATTATTACCTTGAAGACCAAAAATTTGAGTTAATAACTGACTGTAGTGGGGTTAAGTCACTCTTAAACATGAAAACTCCTAATAGACACATGTTTAGATGGCAATTAGCTGTACAAGAATACAGAGGACGGATGACTATTACACATAGAGCAGGAACCTTGCACTCTAATGTAGATCTGTTATCTAGAGTACCTCTGCCTAATAATGATGATAATCCTGCTTATGTTCCTGAATCAGAGATTATTAACATTTATGGCATTTATATTGTAGATCTTGAGGATGAATTTATGCAATCAATTCTTGATAATTATAATTCAGATCCTGACTTAAGTAAATTAACTACAATATTAAATGATCCATCTAATGCTTCAATGAATGTTTTAATAAAAACATTACCAAATAAGTATAAAGAGGCATTAGAGAAAGGAAAATTTTCCATTGAGGATGGTTTTATATATTACAGGAAAAAATTAAGTAATGTAATTGTAATTCCCCCTTCAATGAAGGAGTTAATGTTAAGTATATGTCATGATGATATATTAGCAGGTCATTTTGACTACCATAAAACATTAACCAGAGTAAAAAACACAGCTTGGTGGATTAACATGTCTGAGGATGTTCAGAAATATGTTGAAACATGTGATTCTTTCCAAAAATCTAAAAGATTAACAGGAAAAAGAGCTGGTTTATTACAACAAATTGAGCAACCAAAAGCTCCATGGGAAATCATTAACATGGACTTTGTAACAGGTTTGCCAATAGCAGGGCATAAGAGTTATAACTCCTGCTGGGTAATTGTAGATAGATTTACAAAGATGTGTAAATTTATTCCTACCCACAAAGAGGTTTATGCAAAGGACTTAGCTTTTTTATGGTGGACACAAATGTTAAATACAGCAGGTTTCCCCAAAGCAATAGTTTCTGACAGAGATCCTAAATTTACTTCTGAGTTCTGGACGTCACTTATGGATGTTTCAGGGTGTCAATTAAAACTTTCTACAGCACACCATCCACAAACTGATGGGCTAGCAGAAAGAATGATACAAACCTTAGAAGATATGATAAGAAGATACTGTGCTTTTGGTCTTAATTTTAAAGACAATGACAAATTCACGCATGATTGGGTAACCCTTATCCCAGGTTTAGAATTTGCATATAATAGTACAGTACATTCTGTCACTGGCAAAAAGCCATTTGAGTTATGGTTGGGTTATGTACCTAATACCCCTGCTAAAACTCTTAATAAGTTACCTAGATTGGATATTCATCCAGGTACTAAATCTTTTCTTCAGATGCAAGAATTATGCAGAAAACATGCTCAAGAATGTATAAACAAGGCTTTTGAGTATGAAAAGAAAAGATGGGATAAAGCCCATAAAGAACAAATGTTCAAAGAGGGTGATGAAGTCCTTATTTCAACGCTACATTTCAATTTAAATGGTAATGTTAAATTGAAGGATCCATTCATTGGACCATTTGTAGTTAAAAAGATGGTTGGTAATAATGCTTTTGAGGTTATTCTATATGCACCTTATGATAGAAAACATCCAGTATTTCCTATTTCTCTTATAAAACCATACCATTCTAATGATACTGCTCTCTTTCCAAGAAGATCAGGAAGGCATAAACAGCAACCTGAAGAAATAGTGGAAAAAGCAGAAATTGAAAAAATACTTAAAAAGAGACACCTTACTAAGGAAAAGGGAGTTTAGTATCTATTAAGATTTAAAAATAAATCAAGTGAATATGACCAGTGGATTCCAGAAAATGAAATCACTGATCTTAAAAATCTCTTGAAAAAATTTAGATCTAAATAATACTGTTCATTCAGTATATGTATTATAAAAATTATTTTTTTATTTTATTATTTCACTCCTTAAGTTTAATTAAAATGTCTTAACATTTTTTTTATTATTTTTTTTTGGGGTGAGGGAGTGTCAGCCTAAATATCCTTAGGACTGAGTATTTCTTATGCTTAAAATAAGATAACCTTAACTAGATTAAGCTTATATCTTAAAGATAAGGTTAAAATAATAATATATATTATTTTATTATATATATATATAATTATTATTCTATTATATAATTTATAATAGTTTAAATAGCTTATCCATGGCCTAATAATACTTATTAAGGTGTTAATGGAGTCATAATATACTTATCTTAAGTGATATGAAGTAATTATTGACATACATAAGCTTATATGTATACATAAATCTCATATTCAGTGAAATATGCAGTATATTATGTATATTTAGGTATATAAGTGGGTTTTAGCCCCTTAATAGCCTATAACCTTTGTTTTTCTGCTTATTTTAGGTCATATGGACGAAATCAGTGGACTCACAACGCCTACAGAAGCATAGACACCTATATCAGGCGCATACACCCAGTTTGGACAACTAAAATTACTTCCTTGGATGGTTATTCACGGATTTATGGGTTGGAAAGATGTTTTTGGGTTAATGTGGATGCTTGGGGATGTCATTGGGGGATTGGACATTTTATTTGTTTCCTTTATATGCTTTTAGTTTCATTAAATCTCTTTTTGATCATTTATTTTACCTGTTTCTTTATGGTATCCGCTTTTATCTGGGTTTTCTATTTATGGTATGACTCTGTGTTATTATTAATAGTGATGGAGGGTCCTTACTGGAGGTCTGGGTGTTGAAAATGCTTGAAGTGGACGCCATGGGGAGGTGATGGGCCCTCACAGTGCTGTAATTGCCGGGGATAGCAGTGACATCATCTGGATTGAAGGTCTGTGCACTCCAGTGGATTTGGGTATAAGTAAGGAGGGATTTTGACGGTTTATTATCATCATTCAGTTACTACACTTCAAAAAAACACTACAATACAATTATTAGAAATTAGAAATATATTATAAAGCCCTTATAAATTGATATTATCTTTATAAAAGCTATAACTATATTTTATTCTTCTATTTTCCACCACTAGCACGCATTTAAATCCAAGTATTGTGAGTTTTATTTGAGTATAACTATTCTATTAGTCTTCCCCTGAGGTTTAATCACTAAATCATTTATTAATAAGTAGTAGGACCATAAAATAACACTATTATATCATACTTATATACTAGACTATACTGACACCACTATTTCCACATAACTTAACCAGCATGTCCTTGATAACTTGATGCCCTCTTTCTACTAATTCTTCTGCTTCAGGATAATATGGATTTGCAATTTGTAGCTTAGAGCCTATATCTTTGACTACATCTTGTAATTCTCCAGAAAATTCAGCGCCTCCATCCATGGTTACCATTTTCATTAACCCATACCTATAAATCCATTCTCTCTTTAAGAATTCAGCTACATTAATTTCCTTAAGGTTTACCAATGGCACCACTTTGAACCATCCTTAAATATTATCCCTGGCTTTTACCAAGTATTTAAAGCACCCTTCTTTTATATGAACTGTGTCTAAGCTGATCCTACCAAAAACAGTATCTTTGCCAATCTCTCTACCTTTCTCTTTTGGCTTTCTGTAACTTCTGCGCTGACATTCTGGACAAGATTTAACCCAATCTCTTACCTCATTCTTCATATTGGGCCACCAGAATCTTTCCCTGACTCTGCGGTACATCTCATCCTGACCTCTATGACCTAAATTCTCATGCAACTCCCTAAGTATTTTCTCCTTCCTTTCCCTAGTATGAACTACTAACTGAGGAAATGAAGACTGGTTCCTCCATAACTTCTCATCTTTAATAAAATAGCTTTTACGTGCTTTTTGATATTGCGCCAAACCTTTTCATCACAAAAATCCAGTCAACTACTACCTTCCAGATATAAACTTAGAAATTATTCTTCCTCATCAGCAGGCACATTATCTTCATAATACTATCCATTCTCTGAAGGAGTATTGCTATCTTGACTTCCCCTTGAGTTGTATTCATCATCTAAATCTTCAGCTGTCTCATCTAGCACACTCCTTGTTGCTAAATTAACTTCAGAGTTCTCTAAATCCAGCTGCAGACTACCTTTGCTACAAAAATCCTTCATGTCATAATTACCTAGTTTATTGTCTTCGTGGACACCTCTATCAAATCCTTCATAACAATAATCTATCCTGTTTACCCATCTTTTATCTTCTTTGAATTCCTTGTCTTCCAAGTCTTCTTCACACAACGGCCTTCTGGATAACAAATCTGGAATTGTGAAAGACCTCCCTGGCTTATGCACTTAGTCAAAAGAAAATAAATTAATCTGCACCACCCACCTACTCAATGGGCGCATCTGGTAAGCTTAGGCTACTGATCATTTGCACCATCAATAGAGCATCAACCTGCAACTCAAAATGTTTCCCCCAAAGCATCTGCTGTAGCTTCTTAAATATTTTTGCTACTCCGCATAACTCCAGCTTAGACTGAGAGTACCTGGACTCCACTTTAGTAAAATTTGTAGATTTGTAAAGGACAGGTCTGTCATTACCTTCCTCATCCTCCTGCACCAGAACTACACCTACTTAAGAGACACTAAAATCCACGGCTAGAGTAATTTTCCCAGTGCCTGGTCCATATTTCAATCTTTTCAAATGGATATCTTTTCTTACAATCCTTTTTAATAACTCAAATGACTCTTGACATTCCTCCATCCAATCCCATACAAAATATTTCCGTTTTAAGCGCCTTAAAGTTTAAGACAGAAAAGAAAAATCTTGAATAAACATTCTTACATATGTACAGATGACTAAAAACCCTGTAACTTCTGTAGTTTTTGTTGGTATTGGCTATGTAAGCACCTTATTCTTCTGCTTTTCAGCAATGATACTCCCTTCCTTGCATACCACATGTCCCACTGTATCTAGCGCTGAAACACAAAATCAAACTTTGAACCAGAGATCGTTAATCCTGCTTCTTCTATCCTAAATAGCACTCTCTCCAAGGTAATCGCATATTCCCAAACAAACCTTCTAATATACCAATTCTCCTCTAACACTTCCCCATCATAATCACTAGCTGATCCTTTTATACTGCCATCATCAATGAAAATTCCCACATTCTCTGTAATTTTATCCTGCAGTATCAACATCATCTGTGCTTGGGATACTGCCACATAATTTTTTGTGCCATGGGGTAGCCTTGTCAACCTGAAACGTCCCAGTGGTGTTTCAAAAGTAGTCATAGGCCTTGATTATTCATCCAATTCAAGCTCATCATATCCTCCCATGATATCACCTAATCCATAACATGCGTGCCCCGCAAATAATCTACAGACTCTTCTGGTGTTGGTGGCATTCCTGCGTCTTTTACCATAACCTTGTTCATCTCCCTAAGATCATGAACAACCCTCAGTTTACCACAGTTCTTAACAACACAAAACACTGGACTTGAATAACTAGACATAGACTGTTCATACAAGACAGACCATAACCTTTCCCTAATTAATCACCACGCAATATAGGGGGAGGACTTGCTAGCAAGTCCGCAACTTGAAGTCAGATGGAAATCAGATGGAACTCAGACTGAAGTAATACTGAACTTTCACTTGAAGTATCACACAAATAACAATGGATCTATATTGAAAACATAGTGAAAGTGTGAGGATAACTGAATGGAAGCCAGAAAAAATCATTCCATGAGTCTACTCAATGCAAAGTATTTTTTGAAACAGCTTATTAAAATAATACTTTATTAAATTAATTTGATCAATAAAAATTGATTGACAATATTGCAATTCTTAAATACAATAATTTTATTAAAAAATTTCAGATTACATATAAAAAAAATCAGTGACTTTTTCTATTACTTACAACTGTTTTTACAGAATTGAAAACTATGTTTCAGCTAATATTTTATGGAAGTGAACTCTGTTCTTCGCCCGAAGAACAGAGTTCATCCTCCTATTTTCACACTCTGTTTGCACCAATCTCCATCCCTTTCAATTCTATCAACACATGCTTGTCTTCCCTTCCCATGCCTTTCGCTATCCTCCCAGCCCCATTGTATGCCATCCTCTTTTGATCCCCATTTCACCCCTCTCAACCTCTCCCAGACCCTTTTCTTCATTTAAAATGCCTCGGAACCCTTAATCTTCCCTTCCAACTCTTTCCCAACCTTTTGGCTACCCCATACATACACCCTTCCTCACCCCTCTCTCCAGCCTTTCCAGCCCTTGTAGCCCCATTTGTGTTCACATGAGCTTCAAGGTGTGTTCAAAGTAAATTAAATACTTCTTCATGATGGTTTCATCACTTCCTCAATGTGTGCTCAAAAAGATATGAATTAGGGTTCAAGGTTGCGGACTTGCTAGCAAGTCCGCCCCCCATATTGCGTGGTGAATTATGTATACTCTTCTCTTATAGCTTCTGGTATTGGAAAAGCCTTCTTCTCCCATGGCACATGAGGTATGACTGGAACAATATAAGGTTTACCATAAGAGTTTTTAGACAAACCCCTTTCCACTTTAGAAAATGCAACAGCTTTCTCCCTAGGAACCATAACATGTAACAACAACTTCTTTTGTTCCTGAGATATCCAATCCTCTGGTCCAAAATTAACCATCTGAAGCCTTTCCATTGTGATTCTACTAGTAGGCATAAATTTAGGTGGAAATTTTGTCAAAGGAGTATAATAAGGATTTCTAGACAGCTCCGCCTCTGCAAAGGAGGATTCAAATCCAGAATTGGTACATTTACTGGTTTAACCTTGAAAGCTACTGGTTTATACTTTGATGCAAAACAGCGCTTTCTGCTTCCTTCATTACTTAAAATCAAACCCTTTCTAATATAACTACGGGTTTTACCTAAATCTTGTTTTTGCCTTTTCTTTTTTAATATAAGTATAACAAAATCCATAATCAAAGAAGTCAAAAAGACTAGGTATAATACATTCTACAGTAGTATTACCAAGACACCTATGAAGTACCACTTTATGTATCACCTCTTGTTGGACTGAATGGTCACTATCCGGGTTCCTCTCATTCTGGGAGATAGTAACACCTAAAATTCCAGCCCCTAATGAAAATTTTGGTGTCTTCCTGGAGGTTTCCCCATTTCATACTCTAAGACCTCCTCATAAATCTCTCTTTCTTTCTCCAATTTTGCAGCTCCAGAGTACTTAGTTTCCCAGCCACCATCATTAGGCCCTACTAAGACTGCTGTTACTGGAATACAATCATCACCCATAATCCTTATTCCAATAGTATTATTAAAACAATGATCAATACTTGCAGAATAATCCATTAAAAATGGTGTGCCTTAAACTGGTTTAACTACACCCATTGAAACATAAAAATGAATATCTCTTGTTGCTACCACAACTCTAGTGTGTACATACTCTGCTACACCTATAAAAGGCAACCTACCTCCACCAATTACTGGGAAAGTTCCATCACCATATTTTACAGGAAGACCTAGCTCCACGGCATCATCTGCTGAAACCACATTGATTTATGAACCTGTATCCACTAACGCTGTGGTATTCCAAATCTGGGTAGGCTACTTAGGTAAAAATTTGATTGGACCTTTGTTGGAAGAAAATCATGGTGTTAGCAGTTGTTAATTTGGTTGAAGGGAGTTAACTGGATTTTTTTGGGTGGATTTATGGTGATTTTTGGAGGATTTATGGTGATTTTTTTGGAGGATTTATGGTGTTTTGGAATGGATATATAATGGTATTCCTATTGTTATTTGATGGTTTCATGGATTGGGTATGGGTTTTACTGGATTTTCTAGGGCTCTCTTGGTATTTTGGTGGATGCAGTGTACTCATAGAGTAGCCATTTTTTTCCCGTGCGCTCCGGTGCGCTCCGGTGATTTCCCGGTGCAAAAGCAAAGTCACTGTGGAAAAGTTGATCATTGTGGCAAAGTTTGGTCATTGTTGCAAAATGTCTGGGCACTGTGGTAAAGTTTGGTCTCTGCAGAAAAGTCTGGGCACTGTGGCAAAGTTTGGTCCCTGTAGAAAAGTCTGATCACCAGTGCCAAGTTTGGTCACTGCAGAAAAGTCTGGGCACTGTAGCAAAGTTTGGTCACTGTAGAAAAGTCTTATCACCAGTGCAAAGTTTGGTCACTGTGCCGAAAGTTTGGCTATTGTGGCAAAATTTGGTTAGAAAGTTATTATGCTTACTAGATCAATAGTTTATTGTAGATCATATGCATGTAGGGTATTTTTGGAAAGTTCTGGAGCAGGAGAATCATATGGGAAGGGGAGAATCTTAGTCTTCTACATGTTTTTTGTCTTTTAGTTTTGATAATAAGGGTCTTTTTTGATAATTATCAATTTTTAACATAAAACAACAATTATAATAAAAAATATCAACATATAGGGTACCATTGGATAGCTCTCATCCTTGGTGACTCAAATTTATTTCTTATCTTATAAAATTTATAAAATATAAAATATAAAAAAGAACACTCTTTAATTTTGGTGGGAAACTGGGTAAATCTGGGGCAGACCTTTAATAAGGCACCTTTGAACAGATCATCCCAAGGGTAGTTTCTGGGGTACTTTACTGTACTTTTCAGTCTCTGGGGCAAGTGTTGCAGCTTGTTCTTAGTATTTGCTGTGACTTGTATCAGTATAATCTGGTATTAGGTTTCCAAGACTTTCAAAGTCTTTCTCTCAGATTTTCAACTTATCCAACTCTTCAAGCAGATCTTCAAGCTTAGTTAATTGAATCTTACATTTACTTAGAGGGACAGGGAATTCTTTTTGTTTTTCCAACTCCCTTGGATTCTGCCTGCAGCAAGGTGAATGTAGGAGTCTACTCTACATTTTTGGCACCCAACATGGGGTTCGAATTCTCTAGCTTCTGAAGAAACTTACTTGTTGGACTTCTGGATTTTGGTTTTCTGGTTGTTGGATTTTGATTGGTTGGTTATTTGGTGATTCTGGTAACTGGCTGAACCAGTACAGGATCTGTGGTAGTAGGGATCTAGGTATAGGGCTGAACCCTTGCTAGATCTTTTGTTTTTGTTTTTGTTTGTTGTTTTATCCTAGTAAAGGGCTGAACCCTTGTAGGGTATTGTCAGTTGTCTGGTAAAGGGCTGAACCCTTGCAGATTTTATTGGTTTCTGGTGCTATTTGGGATGTCTTCTACATCTAGTGCTGGTGTTATTGCTGCTGCTGCTGATGGTGTCAGGCCTTCAGTAAGGATTCAAACTTGGGATGGGCCCAAGTTTGTTGGTGATGATGTAAAGTGGTTTTTGGGCAGATATGAGGCAGCTGCTGGAATTGATGGGGCTTCTCATTTAGATATGGTGAAGCAGGTAATCTTTTTCATTGGTGATAGGGAAGTTGAGAAGGAGATTACTGGTATGGAGGGTTATAAGACTAGGGATTGGAAAAGGCTTAGTAGGGAAATGGTGGACAGATGGGGAGTCAGATATTCAATGGTGGATTTAAATAATGTTGTTGGAGAATGGCAAGTACAAGTTGAATAACTTTTTTGGTGAGTTATAAGAAA
This sequence comes from Hemileia vastatrix, assembly GCA_030280995.1. Classification (NCBI taxonomy): domain Eukaryota; kingdom Fungi; phylum Basidiomycota; class Pucciniomycetes; order Pucciniales; family Zaghouaniaceae; genus Hemileia; species Hemileia vastatrix. Next base: position 27,230,121 of record JASXTE010000013.1, read on the forward strand.
TTTTTTGGTAGTTTTGAAACTGTGGTGGAATATCTGGTGGAGGTAGAGGAATTGGCTCATGAAAATGCAGTCAAAGATTTATTTTGGTCCGCTTTTGGGAGGGATGTTAGGATGGATGTGTTAAAGGAGTTGTCTAGGAAGGGTTTGATGAAAACCTTACCTAATGGGGAGCAGAAGTTGCCTGCTCTTAAGGTGGTTAAAGAATTGTTTGAGTCTCACCTCAGGCTTTTGGCTGTGGACAGTTATCAAGAAACCTGAACACAGTATGTCAGCAAAATTAATGAAGTTTTGGCTGATAATAATGATATTATGAAGAAGGCTCAGGAGGCAAGAAAAGCTCAGTTGGGGAAACTGGTTCCTAAGGTGGATGAGAATGTGGATAAGGAGATGGTGGATCAATTGGCTGACTTAACAAAGCAATTTTAAATTTTTGTTCAAGAAACTTAGAAGGCCAGCAGGGTTTCAGCTTCTTCTTCATCATCTTATTCAAGTAGAGGTTATGATAGGAGGAATGGTGGTACTTTTGATGTTTGGATTTGTTCCTACTGTAACTGGAAGGGACATAAGTCTAATGATTGTTGGACTTTGAATAGGGATCAGGCTGCTGGTAGAGTAAAATTTGATGGAAAGGTATTTAGGTTTCCTGATGGATCTTTTATCAGGCCCAGTGAAGGTCAGGCTCCTTTGGATTTGGTGAGGAGGAATAGTATGGGTGAAAAGAGAGCTAGGTTTGAGGAATTGCCTACTGAGGCTTCTTCTGGTACTGGAAATAATTCTGGAGATAAGGTGAAGGAAAAAGAGGTTAGTATGGCTACTTTTTCTACTTCATATGGTAATTTGGAGTTAGTAAAGGTTGTTAAGGCGGATGGTGAGTGTATGGCTGGTGTATATGATGTAGAGGCTGCTTCTAAAGCTAGAAGCAGTATTTTTAATCAGTTAAGGTCAAGAGGTGGAAAGGCGGATTCTAAGAAGGCTGAAGATCCCAAGAAGATTTATACACCTGAAGAGATTTTTCAGGTGCAGAAGGGGATAGCTGATATGGGTCCCCCTAGTTTTGGTGCTTTTGATCTTAATGGTGATCCTATGCCTTTGGATGATGGTTTAGATACAGAGGAGGATGTGCCTTGGGCTTCTATGCCTAGGCCAAGTTCTAGTGGGCCAATGGAGGGAGTTAGAACTACTGTTGATGGTTCTGGTTTGGTCTCTGTGGATGGAAAGGTTCATGGGGATAATTCTGATGTGGAGATGTGTGATGTTGTTGGTAATGTGGGACCTCAGGAGTCTTCTAGGGAAAAATTTGCTAGGAGTAAGGCTCATTATGAGAGGCCAGTGGTTTCTGGTCAAGAGAATGCTATGGATGTTGTTTTGGGAAGGGTGAATCAGCTTCAGATTCCATTATCTTTGGGTGAATTGTTCACTATTAGTCCAGCCCTTGCTGAAAAGCAGAAGAAGCATTTGACTATGAGAAGAGTGGCTACTGGTGAGGTGGAGTATATGTGTGAAAATTTGGAGAAGTTTGGTAATGAGGTGGAGACTCATTTTTCTGCTCCTTTGGGATATTTGGTGGTTTCTTTAAATGGAAAATATGTGAAGGAATTGGTTGATTCAGGCTCACAAATAAATTTAATTTTATTGAATCAAGCAACTAGTCTGGATTTGCCAATTAAAGCTGGTGTTGGAGGAAATCTCAGAGGGATAGGTGGGCATGCTACTGAGTTGATTGGTACAGCGGAGCATGTAAAGTTAGGTGTAGGTGGAGCTGTTGGAAAAGTTCATTTTTATGTGGCTAGAGGAGCTGTGAAGACAGTTTTAGGAGGGCCATTTTTAATGAATTTTGAGGGCAAGAATGGTTATCAGTCTGGTGTTGGGATTAGTTTGGAGATTACTGGGGAGGATATGAGGCGGTTACATATGAGGTTGGAACCCCCAGGTGATGAAGGTTGTGAAACTAGGCCTGGTGTTTCTGAATCTTGTCAGTGTTGCACTTGCACTAGGAAGAGAAAAGATTTGAAGTCCTCTTCTGCTGTATTTAAGGATAGTGGTGATCATTTTGTTGGTGACCCTTCTTTTTTAGGGTAGATAGGGCTGATCAGTCTAGTGCTGTAATCTCTCCTCAAGAAGAAATCCTGGATTGCAGTAGGTCAGCTCAAGTGGAATCTCAACTTTTTGTAGATAATATTACTTTATTATGTCAATTTTAGTCAAATTATTTCTCTGGTTTCAGTTTTTCTTCAAGTTTTTCTCTCAAGTTTATTTCAAGTTCTGAAGATGTTTTAGTGAAAATTTTGTTGGAGCGGAAAAGTTTTGGAGTGGTGGAAAATGGGTCTAAAAGTAAATCCTCCCAATTGTGCACCGCTAGGGTGTCTTCTACACCTTTCAAAAACATTACCATGGCCACACATGTGAGCATTGGGGACACCCATGGTTGTTTTTCTAGGAATAGCAAGAAACAATTGGACAAAAATCACAAAAAAAATCTCAAGATAAATGAAAATCAACAAAAAAATTATTTATGTAAAGATATTGTCAATAGGGCTGAGCCTACTTGGCATGCTGGTAACCTCCTGCATGAGGATAGACTGCCAACTTTTCATACTTTTGATTATTCTTTTCTTATTTCTAAAAATAAAATAAAATTAAAAATTGTCTGCATAATGAAAAACTAGATAACAATATTTTTGAAAATTCCAATAATTCTGTTTCTAAAAACTTTAAAAACTCTTTTTCAAAAAATAAAAATAAAAATAAAACTGATAAAATTTCTTTATCTGATTCTAATAATTCTTTTTGTAAAAATTCTGCTACTCTTAATTCTGATGAAGATGAAGATTCTGTTGATGAAAGGAGCTGAATTCCTCAAGCACATGTGGAAGTGGAAGCGGCAAAATATAAGAAGGTTGCTGTGAAAGTTAAACCAATCAATGAAGCGCTGCCAACTGGATTGAATCTGCAATTGAAGAGACCACTTTTGTCAAGAGATCCATATGAAACTCCTTTAAGAAAGAATCCACCTGAATTTTCTGAAACGTCAAGAATTACTTTTGATAGGATTGGTGTTGTAAATTTTGGGCCAGAGGGTTGGTTATCTGGTGAGGAGATGAATTTGTTGTTGGATGTGATGGTTTTGAGGGAGAAGGCTATTGCATTTGTGGAAGAAGAGAGGGATGTTTTACAGCATTCTTATGGTGAACCTTACAAGATTCCAGTGGTTTGTCATGAACCTTGGCAACTCAAGCCAATTCCGATTCCTGCTGCTCTTAAAGATGATTATATTGAAGTTGTTATGGAAAGGATTAGGACAGGACTTTATGAACAATAATCATCAAGTTATTCAAGTCCAGTTTTTTGTATCAAGAAGCCTAATGGAAAGCTTAGAGTGGTTCATGATCTTAGGGAATTGAATAGGGTGACTATAAAAGATGCTGGTATTCCTCCAAGTGCCGAGGAATTTGTTGATGCTTTTTCTGGAAGGGTATGTTATGGTTTGGGAAATATTATGGGGGGCTATGATGAAAGAGAATTGCATCTGGATTCAAGAACTCTGACAACTTTTTATAATCCTCTTGGACGGTTACAGCTGAGTAGATTACCTCAAGGTGCTACTAATTCTGTTGCTGTTTATCAATCACAAATGGCTTGGATTCTTCAAGATGAAATTCCACAGTATGCTTGTATATTTATTGATGATGGTGGAATTAAAGGTCCTTCAACTGATTATGATAATGAAGTGTTGGAGGAGAATCCAGGTATTAGGAGGTTTGTTTGGGAGTATGCAGTAACTTTGGAAAGGATGTTGTTTAGGATTGAAGAAGCTGGTTTAACTATTTCCGGTTCTAAATTTTCTTGTTATGTTCCAGCTTTAGAGATTCTTGGTCATGTGGTGTGTAGGGAAGGCAAAATTATGTCAAAGAAGAAAGTCAACAAAATTCAATCTTGGCTGAGACCTAGAAACACTACTGAAGTTAGAGGATTTTTGGGAGTATGTGTTTATGTTAGGATGTTTATTAGGGATTTCTCATTATTGGCTGCTCCATTGAGAAGGTTAACTAGGAAGGATGCTGATTGGGATTGGGATGAAGCTTGTGAAGAAACTTTTGTTAAGTTGAAGAAGGTGGTTGGTGAAGATATTATTCTCCATAAGTTGGATTATGGTGAAGGATCTGGTAGGATTTATTTAGCTGTTGATTCTAGTCAGCTGGCTGCTGGTGCAGTGCTTTCTCAGATGGATAAGGGTGGTTATATTAGACCAGTTAGGTATGAATCTGTAGTTTTTACTGAGGTGGAATTGAGATATTCACAACCAAAGTTGGAACTCTGTGGTGTGGCTAAAATTTTAAAGAAACTTCAAAATTTTATATGGGGTCAAAATTTTGAACTTCAAGTGGATGCTAAATCTTTAATTCAGATGATTAATTCACCTAGTTTACCTAATTCTCCAATGACTAGGTGGGTAGCTTTTATTTAAAATTTTTCATTTGATTTAGTGCACAGGCCTAGAAAATCTTTCACTATGCCTGATGGATTGTCAAGAAGACCACCTTCAGTAGATGATTCCGATTCAGAAGAGTTTGATGAACATATATCTATAATCAAGGCCAGTACCAAGGGTGCTGAGGACTTTCCATACCTCCCCCATGAGGTTAAACTGGCTGGTTCTATTTTTGTTGAATTTGATGAAGTTGATGATCTAGTTTATCATGAGGTTTTTTTAGATGAGGATGGTGTGGTTGTTTGGGATAATTGGAAGTTGGTTAATGTTGTTTATGTTTGGGATCTGAAGGAGGATAGTGGTAGCATGGAAAAATGTTTGAATGAGGTGTATTATGTGAATTTCAGCAAACAGCCAAATGCTCAGAGAATGATTGCTCATTCACAAGTGGGAGATATTGGGGACAGGGAGTTTCCTTTGGATGTTATATTATTGGATTTTTATGTAGAAATTTGGGGCAAGACTGGGTTTTATTTTTTAATGGTGAAATATTTGTTGTCTCTGGGAAAACCAGAAGAATTTGATGAAGCTGAATGGGTGGCTATCAAAAAGAAGTCACCTGGTTTTTATTTGCCTGGTAGAAGGTTGATGAAAAGAAAACATCTGAATCCTCAAGTTGTTGTATCTCAAAGAAAAGGTCAAGAATTGGTGATGAAATCTCTTCATGAAGATTTAGGGCATAGGGGCTTTGGAGAAACTTATAAGTGGATCGCTGATGGATTTTGGTGGCCTGGAATGAAGATGGCTGTTAGATCTTGGGTTCAGTCATGTAAAGAATGTCAGAGAAGAAGTTATTCAAGGCCAAAAGAACCTGGAAATGCTACTGGTGAAAATACTATCTTTGGACAGGTTAGTTTGGATGCTGTTCACATCAAGGAAGGTAAATATAAGTACTTGATTCTGGCAAGGGATGATTTGTCTGGTTGGGTTGAGGCTGTCCCTCTTATTAGTTTATCTGCTAAAAATGTAGCAAAATTTTTGATGAAGGAATGGGTGTATAGGTATGGTGTTATGAAGTTGGTAAATGTTGATGGCGGCTCCGAGTTTGGTGCAGACTTCAAGGAAACTGTTTCAAAAATTACCTCAAAGGTTAGGATGGCGACCCCATATAATTCTGAAGCAGAAGGAATGGTTGAAAGGTGGCATCAAGTGATTAAGGATGCTTTGGTTAAAATGTGTGGAAAAAGTGCTGCAAAGTGGAGGCATTATTTACCCCTTGTTTTATTTTCTGAAAGGATTACCACCAAGAGGACAACTGGTTATTCTCCTTATGAATTAGTTTTTGGTCAGAAAGCTGTTTTACCGGTTGATCTCGAAGCTGAATCTTATCTTGGTGTTGATTGGGATGTAGTCAAAACTACTGAAGATTTGCTCTGTGATAGAATGCAACAGTTAGAAAAGAAGGAGGAATATTTGGAGAAGGCATACAATAGGATGATCAAGATCAGGGATCAAAGGTTGGCTCATAGACTCAGGAAGCCTTTGAGGCCTGGTGATATGGTGTTGGTGTATAATAGGAGTTTGGAAAGTCAGAGGGGGAAAATGTTTGCTGATAGATGGAATGGACCATATAGGATTAGAGAACAGGTTTCAGGTGGTTCATATGTTTTGGAAGAACTGGATGGTGTTGTCTTAAAGAAGAGGGTAGCTGCTGATCAAGTGAAAAGTTTTACCCTAGGGACACAAAGAGTGCTGAAGTTTGACTCCAAAATGAGGATAAACTACAACTTCAATCTTTTAGGAAATATCACAGTCTTTCGAAAAATCAATCATTACTTCAATTTTAAAATTTTATTATGTGGTGAAAATATGAGGGGGAAACAAATTTTGTTAGGAGTGTTCACAGGGGAACCTTCTAGACTTTATATTGGCAAGTTTGGGGGTAATTGATGAGTTGGCAGCTCTATTCACAATTACCCCATAATGTTTGTTTCCAACCCTTCTCTGTTTCTAGTTGAATCCTCGCTTTGTTTTTTGTTATATAGGTAGTCCTCTAAGACTATAAACTGGAACCTTACATCAACACAGCACAATCTTTTGGAAGTCTGGATTCAAGAATTTTGTTTTGTTTCATTTTTTTGTTGTATTGGGGTGGATGATTGCTTGTGGTCTCCAATCATTTTTACAAATTGGAGGGAGCCCACCCAGTGATCATTAGTTTTTTTCCTTGATTTTCACTAAATTATCATTTTTCAAATCTTCAAATTTTCAAAATTTAATTTAAAAAAAAAAATTATTTTCAAAATTTAATTTTCAAAAAAAAAAAAATATTATTTTCAAAAATAATTTGTTTTCAAAAATTTCATTGTATGTTATTTTTTTTTTAATTTTTCTTTCCTGTGTATCCACAATCAAGGTGCACTTGGATGTGGGTATGATGTCAGGGGTTCAGCTCATCCAAATGGCTGGGGGACATCTTTGTTTTTTTTATCATTAATTTTATTTCTCTTTTTCTTTTATTATATATTTATTTTATTTATTCTGCTATTCCATCAAGACTTAAAACTGAAATTCTTTTCAAGATCATTTATGATTGGTCCTAAACTTCAAGACCGTGGAAAACTGAAGATGTCATAAATCTAGGAATTATAATGGTCAAGATTTGAGGAGGATTTCTTTTAGTTAGAAGTGTTAATTGGGGAACCTTCTAGATTTCATATTGGCAAGTTTGGGGGTAATTGATGAGTTGGAAACTCTATACACAATTACCCCACAAAGTTTGTTTATATGCTTTATTATTTATAGATTGATCTCTAGCATTTGTTTTGTGATGCAGGTGGAAGTCCTCTAAGACTATAAACTGGTGATTTTTGCGCTTGATGACTCAAGAAAATTCAAGTGGAGGTCGTTTTTGGGAATTGGAGGACCTCATGGCAATGTCCAGATCATTGCAGCTCTGGCTCAGTGGAGATGAAATCCCACTCTCTAAATTTTCATTTCTGTAGTTGGTGATTTTGGAAATTGGAGGACCTCATGGCGATGTCCAGATCATTGCAGTTCTGGCTCAGTGGAGATGAAAGCCCACTCTCTTAATTTTCTTTTTTTTGTTGGAAGTGAATGGTAGAAGAGTTTGGAGGACCTCATGGTGGTGTCTAGATCATTTCAGTTCTATCTCAGTAGGGTTTAAAGCCTACTCTTTCATACTCAGTGGATTGAAGCATTAAAAATCAAGTGGAGTCAACTTTAGAAGCAAAATTTTTTTTGAAATGATGGTGGAAAAGTTTTTTATGTGATTCAGAATAGAATGAGGACATTCCCTATTGGAGGGAGGATGTGGCATTCCAAATTTGGGTAGGCTACTTAGGTGAAAATTTTATTGGACCTTGGTTGGAAGAAAATCATGGTGTTAGCAGGTTTTAATTTGGTTGAAGGGAGTTAACTGGGTTTTTTTTTGGGTGGATTTATGGTGATTTTTGGAGGATTTATTATGATTTTTTGGAGGATTTAAGGTGTTTTGGAATGGATATATGTTGGTATTCCTATTGTTATTTGATGGTTTCATGGATTGGGTATTGGTTTTACTGGATTTTCTAGGGCTCTCTTGGTATTTTTGTTGGATGCTGTATGCTCATGGAGTAGCCATTTTTTTTCCGGTGCGCTCCGGTGTGCTCTGGCTTGCTCCGGTGATTTTCCGGTGCAAAAGCGAATTCACTGTGGCAAAGTTGGTCATTGTGGTAAAGTTTGGTCATTAGTGCAAAAGGTCTGGGAACTGTGGCAAAGTTTGGTCACTGCAGAAAAGTCTGGGCACTGTGGCAAAGTTTGGTCACTGTAGAAAAGTCTGATCACCAGTGCAAAGTTTGGTCACTGCAGAAAAGTCTGGGCACTGTGGCAAAGTTTGGTCACTGTAGAAAAGTCTGATCCCCAGTGCAAAGTTTGGTCACTGTGCCAAAATTTTGGCTATTGTGGCAAAATTTGGCTAGAAAGTTATTATGCTTACTAGATCAATAATTTATTGTAGATCATATGTATTTAGGGTATTGTTGGAAAGGTCTGGAGCAGGAGAATCATATGGGAATGGAAGAATCTTAGTCTTCTACATGTTTTTTGTCTTTTAGTTATGATAATAAGGGTCTTTTTTGATAATTATCAATTTTTATCATATAACAACAATTATAATAAAAAATATCAACATATAGGGTACCATTGGATATCTCTCATCCTTGGTGACTCAAATTTATTTCTTTTCTTATAAAATTTATAAAATATAAAATATAAAAAAGAACACTCTTTTATTTTGGCGGGAAACTGGGTAAATCTGGGGCAAACCTTTAATAAGGCACCTTTGAACAGATCATCCCAAGGGTAGTTTCTGGGGTACTTTACTGTACTTTTCAGTCTCTGGTGAAAGTGTTGCAGCTTGTTCTAAGTATTTTCTGTGACTTGTATCAGTGTAATTGGGTATTAGGCTTCCAACACTTTCAAGTCTTTCTCTCAGATTTTCAACTTATCCAACTCTTAAAGCAGATCTTCAAGCTTAGTTAATTGAATCTTACGTTTACTTAGAGGGACAGGGAATTCTTTTTGTTTTTCCAACTCCCTTGGATTCTGCCTGCAGTAAGGTGACTGTAGGAGTCTACTCTACAACGCTCTAATCTGCTTATTGTTTACAGTGATCCTCAAATACCCTAAGGGACCTGCATAATGTGGCACCCTAGGCAATCCAATGACTGGCTGAAATGACTGCTCCCCTACTTAAAATTCAGCACAATTATCAATCCTTTGCTTCCTGCACTTATCCAAAATTCTGTTTGCTACATCTGGTGCTACTGCTGTCAGCATCCCCAATGGAACTGAAGCCATAGTTTTTAAACACTGCACAACTAAATCCTCAGCTGCCTTAGGAAAATCAGAGTGAAATGGACGCTTAATTTTCCATATAGGTTGTGTTGCCTTCGCACCGGATTTTGCTCTTCCAGGTGGGTTCTTTGGAGTATTATGCCTCACTCCTGGAATTCATTCAGCAGGTACCGCCTTTTGCTATACTACCTCTGTCTCCTCCATTGTCACAGGTTGTTCTTCTCCCTGATTATCTACACCATACCCATCAGGTTCCACACCATCCATTTCAACATCTTCCATAGGCGCAGGTGTATTTTCTCTAGTAATATACCCTACTACCTCCATATCCTCTGGATTTGCATACCTACCACCAGCTCTTCTTGGCCTAATAATCGTTGGTGGGGCCATTTTCTTGTGTTTTGCTGCAAACATTTCTAAGCCAGCTGCAGTAAGTGGTGCAGAAACTGCTTCTTCTTTAACTTTAAAATACAACACTGCGCAAGTAACTGAAAAATTTACTGATTTTGCACCCTTGCCTTTCTCTTTAGCTTCAGGCTCCTTGCCCTTGCTCGACTTTTCCTCCATAGACTTCTTATTAATATGATTGATTACCATGGCTTGCATCCCTCAATCCTTGTCTTTAACAAGCTTAGTCCCATTTTCCAAGATAAGTGTAGTTCCATCTTTGTAAACTACCCACTCCTCTTTATTCTTTTGAAGCGCATTACACCTCATCCTAGTATCCACCTTTTTATTACAATAGTAACATACCATAGTAGCAAAATGCAAAGGTTGGGAAGAACTCTTTGACATAAACACCTCTTTTTCTTTCGCTGCTTAAATTATTTTCTTCTCCAATTTGTCAATCCTACCATAACAGAATCTGGCTCTCTAGTAAAACCTTTAGCTTTAGGAGACAACACCTGAGGAGGAAATCAAACATCAGACACATCCTCTTCCACTTCCTCATTATCCAAAGCGACTTAAGCTGTTAGCCAGAAACAAAAAAGAGCTGAAAAAATAGTAATAAAGATTGAATAAAAGTAAAAAGAATGTAGAAACAGAGATATAGGAAGATAAGGAAGCAGGAACAGCAAGCAAGTAAAATTCAGGAAGATAAGAGAGCAGGAATATGCAGGGAGATAAGGGAGCAGGGAGAGTATGCAGGCAGGTATAGATACAGGAATAAAAGCAGAAATATGCATGTAAGCAGATAAAGATGCAAAAATATGCATGCAAGCAGATAAAGATGCAGGAATAAATGCAGGGATATGCATGCAAGCTGATAAGAAGTCTGGTGTACATATAAAGTGAATGCAGGGTTGATTAAACATGGATGAGTAAACACATGTAATTAGTATGAATGAAATAAGATATGAGGAGGTGATTTCCCCTAGAAATCGCCATCTGCTTTTACCACAACTTAAACCTGATACTTTTAGTATTATTGAAGTCACTACTGTTGTAGTCTCTTGAGTCTTAATAATTAAATATCATTACAGCTATATTGAGTGAGGTCCACTGCATAGGGTAATATATTTATTATTAATTTCCCCTTATCATCTAATATAAATTCAATATTATATTGCTGATATTGTATCTTAAATAGGTAAGCTCTATTTCCCAGTAGATTATAAGTATTGATATCTTATTCCTGGTTCCCAACTTGTTGAGTAGTCCAAGCAAGAATTTCAGAAGCATAAGTACCATATTTATTAATATATTGAATTAATAACTTACTATTCCTGGTAACTTATTTATATACTTTAATTTTGAACCTGGTTTATATTGTATATAAAAAGACGTGGGAATAACTATAAATAGTATTTAAATACTGTTATAACACTTAATTGAGTGATTTATTTTATTATATAAACAGTACCTGGTTTATAACATATAATCAAAGTTATAAATAGTGTGGGATTTTATAGTATAATAATATATCTAACCTTGGTTTAGTTCTATTCAGACCTTAGTGCTGCTGATAAGACTTATTTATACCTCTTACAGTGACTCAGGCCTGACACTAGCTGTGTGAGGCTCAACTTGACGCAACTTCATTTCAACTTCCACTGCTATCTCTACTTTTTCTAATACAGGGTACTTATAATTACTGTCCCTCTTCTTGACTAACTTTCCTTCATTATTCAAGTGCCTCTTCACCCATTCTTCCACTTCTGGTGCTAACGCTTCACAAAAGCCTGATAAAGATGCATTATTATCACTAAAATCTTCATTAATGACCAAATACTCAACCATTTGATCAAACTGTTCCCTGAAACTTTTAAATTCCTAAGGGTCTCAAACACCCCCTCCAGCTTTGACCTTCTTACCAAGATATCTAGATCCTTAATTGTGTACCTAGTTTCTTAAGTAACCTTTGGCCATCTCTTAAGCATCTGTTCTTTTAGCACTGACAGATCACGCTCTTTGTGACCCTTTAGATCCTCCAGATCATCCTTGCACTTGTTTGATACAAAAAACAATACTTTGCGCACCATATCATATTTGGTTGCTCCATGAACTTTAGCTGCCTGTTCAAAACTACATAAGAAATTCTGGGTATTAATGCCGGAAAAATGCAAGCTTTCATCTTTACACCTAATAATTGTAGTTACCCTCTGTGGCAACGACACTGTCAAATTGGGTGATTTAACCCTCTCCTGACATCCCTTAGATGTAGTCGCAGTAGGTTCCATCTTTAAAATAAAAATCAAAACAGAATCCACAAAAATAAACACAAAATTGATAATTCAATCCAAATATATCCACAATACAGCCCTACACTATCATCTGATAATGGCTATTGAGCCACTTGTTTTACATCCTACCACTCTTCCACTGAAGCACCGGCTTGATTATGCCCTCTTGACGAAACCCTGAAAACCAAACAATCTAATCAAAACACTAGTTACAATTATGCCACTGTTGGGACACCAATTGTAGAAAGTACAAAAGTACTAAGTGGTAGACACAATGCGAGATGGGTAGGTTCTTCTTTTCAATTTCTAAAAAGAAGTGCCTGCCACTCTTATTTTAAAGACAGTGCAATAATGTGTAATACTAGTATCTGACTAGATAGTTTATGAGTGGAGAGAAAATTTTAAAGATAAGAAAAAACAAATATTACTATCTGGTTATTTCTATTTTTAATAAGTACTAATATCCACAGTTACTCCCTCTTGAAGAGCTCTCTTTGAATATGCCCTATTATAGCAATAAAATAACTCTAATAATAGTTTATCCTACTGAATCTATATATTCCCTCTGTGTTTCACTTTTTCACTAAACTATATGAAATACACACACAGACGCACAAACTCTAAAAGACTCAGAATATCTCCAATATTCTCTCAAACACTTTATTGCAGAAAAATCCAATCTCTTACTTTTATCGGAGTAATCACAAAATAGACAAATTGCTTTATATCACAATATATTTCAAAAGTATATAATATGAGGCTTTAATGTTTGTAATATAATGACTGATTCAAATAATAATTTTCCTATCTAAAAACTACTTCAACTCCCCCTATTAGATAGCCTTTCTTTCTTTTATTTTTCAGTGCTCCAGACACAGTTCCCTAGTGGATCTCCAGAGCTGTCTCTAGCACCACATTAGTAAAACAATAACTGATCCATTAGTAAAATAAGTACACTTCTTGTAACAACTACAGTGCCTAAACATAACCTATGCTTACTAATATTAGTATTAGCTTATTTCACTCATATTCCACATGCGCACTTATGACTGTACCTTTGCATTGTTTCAGCGCTACTTCCCTTGTTGACACCTTTCAGCGCTGATCCTTGCCTCTTCAAGTCTTGGGTAGTTTTGTGATCAAGTCCCCATCCTCCTTGCTTCATTACTAAGTCCATATTTCTGACAAATCACTTAACTAGTTAGCCTCTGCAGCTTAAATTACCTGTTTCAGTAAGTTGCCACACTAGCCGCTGTGCAGTATACTATGTACTTGAGGCCTTCCTTGAGCCATAATTCCTTCCTTAACGCATAACACACAGTTATTGGAAAATCTAAATCCATAATGTTCAGCCCTTGCATTCCTAAGTTGATAACACATAATCCCCTTTGTGTGGCACATCTTGCTGAAAAATCCGAGCTTACAGACCCTAAATCCTCTTCCGCACTTCTCTTTCCCTTTGTTCTTTAAAACACACAATTACATATTTATTATAGCACTATCTACTGCACTATGATTCCCCTTTGTTCTTCCTGGACTACACAAGCTGATTGGTCCAAAAGATAGGTTACCTGTTGGGCATGTACCACAATGGTTGATGGAGAAAACTCTCAGGAACTACTCTGGTATGTTCCCTCCACTCATGGATTATCTGCAATTTCATTGACTGAATCTGAACTATGATCATGGCATCATTGTTTAGGACATCCAAATAAGAAGTCTCTACTATTACTACTTAAAGATCAAAATATGAATGTACATATTCTTCAACTGTATATCATGCTCACTGGGAAATATTACAAAAAATACTTTCTTGTCCAGTTTTCCTATATCTGATATTCCCCTATTTTGATTTCACACCAATTTCATTGGTTCTATTAATCTGCCAACCATAGGTGATTGTCAATATATCCTAACCTTCATCAATGATTTCTCCAGATACTCAACCATATACCTAATGAAGAAAAAATCAGAAATGTTTCTTCACTTTAAAAACTACAAAAATCAGTTTGAAAATCTTCTGGAACAAAAAAAAAAATTTTAAAGTGTGACAAAGGTGGAGAATACTTGTCAAATGAGTTTAAAAAATTCCTTCTTGACAACAGTATAACCCCCAAACAAGCACTGGCTCAAACGCCAGAACACAATTCAGTAGCAGAGAGATTTAACAGGACACTTACTGAAGAAATGGTAACCCTGCTAGTTGATTCCTCCGCTCCTCCTGAATTATGGGGTGAATGCACTCATTACGCATAATACATCATCAATCTCACTCCTCACACAAAAGTTAAAAAATTCATCAATCCTTATAGTTTATGGCACAGTTTCATACCTGGCAATGCTGGCTACCATCAACTAAATTATCACTTCCTCAAACAATTTGGTTCTCTTGCAATTTTTCACATTGACAAAGAAAACCAATACTCAAAGCTTGATCCAAAAGGTGAAAAACTTGCCATAGTAGGTTATGAAAGTAATTCTCACGCCTATAAACGATATGACTCATCTAACAAAAAAATCATCTTTCAAGAAATTTTAACATACCCAAAAACAAAAACTACTTCACAACCAAAACCACCTTGCCAAAAATTCTAGACTACTACTCCCCTTTGTCACCTGAAAAACCCAACTTAAATATACCATCACCGGCGATCCTACTAATTGAACCAACCACATCAACAACCACTAACAATAATATCAAAAGGATTTGTCTTGTCATGAAATGTCACACACCCAAACCTAACTCACCAACCATTGACTCAGATAATGAGGTACAGGGGGCTGTCTCCCCCACCAGTTCCTCTGATGAATCTTAGTCTTCACATGGTCAAACCACAAGAATTTGAAGACTTCCTGACTTCTATGGTTTTAACACAACTTTTCCAGATGAATCTCTGTCATACTCAAAAGCCATGAATGGCCCTGCAGTGAAAAATGGAAACTGGCCATTCAGGAAGAATTCAAATCCTTGTGCAATCACAATTTAGGTGAACTAGTTTCACGAACTCTTGAAATGAAAGTTATTGGAAGAACATGGTGCTTGGTTAAGAAACATGATGAACTCGGAAATGTTGTCCACTACAAAGCCAGATGAGTTGTGCTTGGAAATCACCAATGACCAGGCATCAACTATGGTGAAACATATGCATCATTTGGGCGCACTGAGATGTTCATAATACTTTTCTCCATTGCAGCAGCACATAACGGGCACATCTGTCAATTTGATATCTCAACAGCATTCCTTTATGGAATTATGACAGATAATGTATATGTCACTAAGGTTAAGGGCTTTGAGATAGACAAAAATAAGGTCTGGAAACTCAACAAGTCACTTTACGGTGTAGAAAATCCTAGAGTACTAGCTATAGGCCTTGACCAAGGGAGTTGGAGTGAAACTGGAGAGAAATACCAGGTGAGATTTACTTATTACAGCAAATCAGAGACTGTTACAATACCCCTTCAAAAAATCTTCTTAACTTCTTAAAAAGTCAAGTCAGTAGCCAAAAACAGACCACTGAGAACGAAAGAACCTGAAATTCAGAAAAATCTACACCAGCAAAACTAACACTGTGCACTTGTTTCACAGGAAACAGCAGTAATACTTAATGTTGGTTGCAAAGCTACACCAGAAAAACAGTTGGCAAAGTGAATTTAAATGAAGATCTAACCTTGAAACAAACACAGCCAATTGTGGCCAAAAAACAGTGAAAACTGAGTGAGGAACAAGAATATCACCTCTGGATGGTTGTATGATAAATAAAGTTTCCCCAAACTGTCTTATTCACTATATACACACAGACCACTATCTAAGAGCCCATGCACACCAACAAATTTGGCATTCTTGGCTGCCAAATTGCATAATACCCCTCTAGAAACGCTTCCCAGCCTTCTAGCACCAAGACGTTGTAGACAATCCTATAGTACTTGCTATAGGCCTTGACCAAGGGAGTTGGAGAAAAACCAGAGAGAAAATCCCCTGTCCCTTTAGAAAAATAGAGTGAGATTTACTTGCTAAAGTAAGTTGGTTCCAGTTTTGCTAAAGCCCCTTTTAAACAAACTTGACTGCTTGATGAGCCAAGAAAGTAGTCACCAGATAGACTACCAGACCAAAGAACTGAAATGTAGAACAAAGTCCACACCAGAGACAGCAAAGATACTTGATGTAGGCTGCAAATCCACACCAGAGACAGCAATAATACTTGCTATAGCTTGCAAGACTATAACAGAGAAAACAGTTGCCAAAGTTAAGTTAAATGAAGAACTCACTTGCAACAAACACAGCCAATTGTGGCCAGAAAACAGTGAAAACTGAGTGAGGAACAATGATATCACCTCCGGATGGTTGTATGATGATTAAGGTTGCCCCAAACTGTCTTATTCACTATGTACACACAGACCACTAACTAAGAGCCCATGCGCACCCACCAATCTGGCGCCTGTACCTGCCAAATTGCATAAAAAACCCTCCTGGAGCGCTCCCCAACCTCCTAAAACAGAGGCGGGCGGGCTGCCCGACGTCGGAGATGCCGCCTGAAGCGGCCCGGCCTCCCTGAAGCCAGAAAACCAATAAAAACCACTAATCTACTTAGAAAAATTAGCTACAACTACTAAAACCTTTATAACATGGAATTTCACTATAACAACATTGAGACATGAAATATAGAGAAAAATTAGCTCTATCCAACGGTACTAAGCACTTAACCCTAAGACTTAAGGTTAGCCCGTAAAACACAAAAAACAAAATTAAACAGCAATCTTTTATAAATGAAAAATGAGGAAATGACCCCTTAAAACTCAGAATTTGAAAAATGTCTTCAAGACATAAAATATAGATAGAAACCAGGGCTATCCAATTATAGTACCCACATACCGGCAGACCCAATATCCACGGAATAAAACCAGAAAAATACCAAATTCCTTAACAGATGTCAATTAAGACATGCACAAACAGCGCCAAATCACACAACAAAGGCCCCTGCCAATGTTGGAAGACCACATCCTCCCTCCAATTGAGAATTTCCGCATTCTTTCTTCATCCAACCACCATGTTTAACCTCCTTTCCAAATCTGCCTCTGAAATAGGCCCCTGCCAATACTGCATCAACAATAATTTAATCTGCGCCATAACACCACCTGTTCATCCATACTGAACATCCTGCAATGTCTGCCACTCCAGAAAGAAGACCTGCCACAGACCTGGTCCACTTTCTTCTACAACAGATTCACCTCCGCCTCAACCTGGTCCTTCTTCTGCCAGCACCAAAAGATCTAGGCCATCCATCCTGATACCCAGATTAATCAAAAAGCTCCACCCTTCCCAGAAGAGTGCCACAACCCATAAAGCAACTAGTTCCCCCATCCCTGGTCCATCTGATGGTAAAGAACATCCATTTCTTCCTTCAACTTTAAAACTGATAACTTCTCAGTTCCTTCCTCTTCTGATAGTGATGATAACAATGTAGGATCCATTGCACCACCAACACCAACGCACTTGCCCACTATCAAGGCCAAGTTCCAACAACACACATCTCAACAGAAAAAACTTCTTCTTCACTATTTCCAATCCACTCCTGCTAGAGATCCACAGGACATTGAGAACAGAAGACACCTCATTCACCAGTTCAAGGCTAATTCTGAACATTTCATTTCATCTCTTGATTCACTCTGTAATTCCACTAGTACTTGAGTTTGATTCAGAAAAGAAAAATTGACCACACCCTCTATAGGATGTAACCACAAACAACCCTCAGTTTTAAGTCTTGGGGGACCATCCTCATTTTATAGTCTTGGGGGACTCAAAAACCCTCAGTTTAAAGTCTTGGGGGACTCAAAAACCTAAATCATAAACCCAGAACCAGAGATCAACCACATTAAGACACAGAGAAAAAACTAACATTCTGGGGTAATTGTGAATAGAGCTGCAAGCCCATCAATTACCCCCAAACTTGCCTTTGCTAAATTCGGAGGCTCCCCCTGTGGATACCCTCCACCAATCTTTCAAAACAACTCCAACACAAAAACTTTTCTCTCAGTTTATAGTCTTGGGGGACTTACAACCCTCAGTTTAAAGTCTTGGGGGACTAACACAGTGTTCAGTTTAAAGTCTTGACGGACTACTTCTTGATAAAATCTTGAAACCAGCCAGTTTAAAGTCTTGGAGGACTTATAAATTTCCCAGTTTAGAGTCATAGAGGACTGACAAAATTTCCAGTTTAGAGTCATAGAGGACTGACAGAATCTTGCATGAATCTGACCCAGCCAATTTCATGCAATACACACACAGCCAGACCCACGGAGCGTCCACCTTCACTTCATCTTCTACTCATCACTGACAAAATTTTCTCTTATCCTTTTCATCACCTTTCACACCACAAATCATGTCTGGATTCCCTGCTGTTGACTCCTCTACTCTTCCTTGCTTCACTGCTCCAAGGGACTATGCCTGCAAGCAGTGCATACACATGTGCAGACCTTGCACATTCACTCTTCCAAATCCAGAAGCCAAATTCTACAACAGGGCTTGTGACTCCTGCTATTCCAAAAAAAAGAAATGTGACAGAGATGCCCACTATCCTATTCCTCCGCCTTCTCCTTCTCACAAGTACATCTCCAGATCCCCTACAAGGTCTCCAGAACTTGGTCCATCCTCTTCCTCTCTATCTTCAGCTCCTTCCAGAAGATCCAGAAGCTCAGCTTCCCGCACTCTTCCAAAAATACCAGTCTTAGCTTCTCAAGAAACTGCTTTTATCTCTGCTAAATTAGCTCCAAAAGCTTCAAAATCAACCCCTAGGCTTCTAGACCGCGTCCAGGCGTCCCGGCCGACGTCAGGCGGCCCGCCTGCCTCACCAAACAGCAAAAGTCAGGGCCAAAACCTCCAAGAACGGCCAGAAAATAGCCAAATTCATCCAGATAACAATAACAACTCAAACCAACTACCTCCTACTGCTCCCAGAGCAATGCAATCCACCCTTCCAAAGTCCAAAAGTACCAAAATTTACCAGATTTCTAAGAGAACTTCCAGAGAACCCCAAGAAGAACCCAGAACACCACACACTGCTCCACAACAACAACTTCGTCCCCAACTAAGACAAAGAAACTACACCTCTCCTCTGTCAGCCAACTACTCTTCTGAAAGTTCCATCTCTTCAAATTCTCCATCCAGAAAAGAGCAGTCTGCTTCCAAATCCCCCTCTCCTGCTCCATCCTTTAACAACCCTGGTACTCCATCACCAGCACCTCCTCCAGCTGAATCCAACAGAAATAACAAAAACAACAACAACCACAATCTCACTGCTCCAACTAGGCCCCAGGAACCTCATCATCCCAGTTCACCTCCTCAGGATCCTTCAGAGGAAGACCATGAGAATCCATATCTTTCCCTAGTTGATCCACCCACTATGACCATTACAAAATTGTCAGAGATCCAAATCCCAGCTGCTTACAGGTTGGATGAGCCTCCAATCTTTAAGTACCAAATTAATTATTCCATTTCTTCAACAAAAATAATTACTGATCCAATTCTTCTTGTCTAGTTGGCACCCCTCCTCCTGAATCTATTATTGGAGTTGGCCAAACTCTTGAAACTTCTTTGACCCTGGATTATGGAGACATGAAGAAACACCTAAGCACCATGTGTTCCAATATGCTAAAAGCCTTTGCCCTTCATGGACCCTTGAATGACTTTGAAAAATCCCTGAGAAAGCGCCTACTGGACGACCACTGGAAAATGTCTAGGATCATTAAACACACCCTCCAGCACTCCATTCCTGCCTCTTCTTCTTCCTCCTCTGAACTTCCCTCTAATCCAATCCCTGATCATTACAATCCCTATAATCTCCCCAGCAGGATGCACTTCAAAGAACACAGTGCTTCCCACAATCCCAACAAAAAACAAAAACGTCATCACAATCCGGACCAGCCTCCAGAAGCTTCATCATCCAGACAATGAGCTCCTGAAAAAGATTAGAAACATAAAAATAATATAAAACAAGTAACAAAAAAATAATTTCAGATTTTTTTTTTTTTTTTTTTTTTATGGTCTACTGATATACTAAAATAAAAAAATTAATAATTAAAATGAAATGAAATAACATAAATGAAATAAAATAAAATATAAAAAATAATACAAATGGTATCCCCCAGCCAATTGATGAGCTGAACCCCTGATACCTTACCCACATCCAAGTGCACCTTGATGTGGATACACAATTAAATATTTTAAATGATTAATCAGAAAACAAAATTCAAAATTTGGAAATTCAGAAAATAATAAAAAATAATGAAACACAGAAACACATGAAATAAATAATAAATAAAAATAAAATAGCATTGCCCGGCCAATTGATGAGCCTTTCCCCACCAATGCTTTCCCACATCCAGGTGACCCTGATGTGGTAACACCCTATGTTTTTGACTTTATAATTTTAAACAACCCCCATAAAAAAATTAAAAGAAAAAAAGAGAAAAAAGAAAATAATCTAAAACTGCTATCTAGCAAAAACATAACTGCAAAAAAATCAAAGAAAAACCAGTTCCATAAATTGTCCAATAAGGGAAAGTCCGGTCCATAGAAATGATCACTGGGTGGGCTCCCTCCAATAAGTAAAAATGATGGGAGACACCACACAATATGGGGGGCGGACTTGCTAGAAAGTCCGCAACCTTGGACCCAAACTCACCATAGATTGAACACACATTGAGCTATTGATAAAGGAGCCATACAATCAGGAATGAACACCACTCAGAAGAAAAGTTTTAGGTGGGTGTTCAAGTAGAGTTCAGTATGGGTTCAGTATGAGTTCAGTCTGAGTTCCATCTGAGTTCCATCTGAGTTCTGGTTGAGGACTTGCTAGCAAGTCCACCCCCTATATTGCGTAGTGAGACCACCAGTGATCCACCACCAATATTAAAGAACCAAAGATAAAGAAGCCAGTCCCAAACCAGTTTAAAGTCATAGCGGACTCAAAACCTGAATAATAAACAACAGAACTAGAATTCAACTAGGAAAAACAAAAGACTTGAAACAGACATTCTGGGGTAACTGTTCTACAGAGCAGCCAGCTCATCAGTTACCCCCACACTTGCCAAAATAAAATCTAGAAGCCCCCCCTGGGTACCTTCTAACAAATCACAACATTCAACTCAAAAAAATCCAAACCAATAAGAGTTAAGAGTCCGGCACTTGAAAACCAAAGCAATTTCCAGTTTAAAGTCATAGAGGACTAAAACCTGTGAAAATAAACCAATACTAGAGTTCAACCAAATTAAGAGAAAGGGTTGGAAACAGACAATCTGGGGTAACTGTTGATAGAGCAGCCAGCCCATCAGTCACCCCTACACTTGCCAAGATCAAATCTAGAAGCCCCACCCATGGGTACCCTCTAACAAAAGTTTCCAACAAACAGATGCATAGCATCACCACAAAAAAAACCAAAATTAAAGAATGGTACGTAGTTTATCCTCATTGCGGAGTCAATCTTCTTCATGCCTAGTGCCTCTGGAATAAAACCTCTTCACTTGGTCTGCAGCCACCCTCTTTTTCAAGACTGCACCATCCAACTCTTCCAAAACATAAGAACCTCCAGACACCTGAGATCTGACTCTGTAAGGTCCATTCCATCTGTCAGCAAACATTTTTCCCCACTGACTCTCCAAACTTCTATTATACACCAAAACCAAACAACCAGGTTTTAAGGGATTCCTGAGTCTATGAGCTAACTTTTTGTCCCAGTATCTGACTGATTGATTCCTAATCTTCATCATTCTAGAGTATGCCTTCTCTTGACATTCCTCTCTACATTCCAACTGTTGCATCCTGGCACAGAGCAAATCTTCTGTTGTTTGCACGTCATGCCAATCAATTCCAAGATAAGAGACAGCTTCCAAGTCCACTGGTAGAATGGCTTTCTGACCAAACATTAACTCATAAGGAGAATAGCCAGTTTTCCTCTTCACAGTGACCCTATCAGCAAATAAAACCAAGGGTAAATAATGCCTCCAATTTTCGGAACTATCTCCACACATCTTCACCAAAGCATTCTTGATAACTTGATGGCATCTTTCAACCATTCCTTCAGCTTCAGGATAATACGGTGTAGCCACTCTAACCCTAGAACCCACACTAGCCATAGCTTCTTTAAATTCAGCACCAAACTCTGGCCCACCATCAACAGTCACCAACTTCATCAACCCATACCTATAAATCCACTCCATCTTCAAAAACTCTGCCACATTCTTGGAAGTCAAATTAACCAGCGGCACTGCCTCAACCCAACCAGACAAATCATCCCTAGCAACAATCAAGTATTTATACCTGCCCTCTTTAATATGGACAGCATCCAGACTGACCCTTCCAAAAAACGGTCCATCTCTTTAGGTTTCAAATGACTTCTTCTTTGACATTCTTCACAAGATTGAACCCAACCCTGCACAGCCAACTTCATACCCGGCCACCAAAATCTGTCTGCTACTCCTCTATAAGTCTCCCCAAAGCCTCTATGACCAAGGTCTTCATGCAAAGACTTCAAAACCAATTCTTGACCCTTCTTCTGAGTCACCACCACTTAAGGATTAGGATGTCTCCTTCTCATCAAGCGCCTTCCTGACACATAAAATCCAGGACTCTTCTTCTTGATTGCCAACCAAGTATCATCATCACAACCATCTGGCCTCTCCAAGGTCAACAGATATTCCACCAAAATAAAATAAAACCCAGATTGACCCCAGGTCTCATCTTCAAAATCCAACAAAACAACATCCAAGGGTTCAACTCTGTCATCAAAATCACCAGTGTGAACATGAGCCAATTGAGCAGCCCAACCAGGACACCAATCCTTAAATTTTGGCACGTCCTTCTCTTTCCACCGAACCTTGTGAGAATCCAGTTCACTAACAAAAACACCCTTTTCCAATTTTGAGCTGTCCCAAACAACAACTCCATCTTCATCAACAAAGATATCCTGATCACCAGAATCAAGATCAGATCCAGCCAGTTTAACCTCTTGGGGGAGGTCAGAACAATCATCCAGTTTAGCCTCATGGGGGAGGAAAGAAAAATCCTCAGCACCCTTTGTGCTGGCCCTAATCACTGGAACATCTTCGTCAAACTCTTCAGAATCAGAATCCTCATCTGTAGGTGGCCACCTTGATAATCCATCAGGCATAGTAAAAGTTTTACCTGGTTTGTGTACCAGGTCAAAAGAAAATGTTGAATAAATGCCACCCACCTAGTCATTGGAGCGTTTGGAAGACTAGGTGTATTGATCATCTGAACCAAAGATTTTGCATCCACCTGCAGCTCAAAATGCTGTCCCCACAAAACAGTCTGTAGCTTCTTTAAAATTTTAGCTACGCCACACAATTCCAACTTAGGTTGAGAATACCTAGATTCCACCTCATTAAACACCACAGACTCATACCTTACTGGCCTGACCCTCCCAGTCTTATCCTCTTGAGACAAAACAGCACCAGCAGCAATATAACTTGAGTCCACTGCCAGATAAATCTTTCCAGCACCAACACCATAATCCAACTTGTGAAGAATTATATCTCCACCAACAACCTTTTTCAGCTTCTGAAAAGCCTATTCACACTCTTCAGTCCATTCCCAATCTGCATCTTTTCTGGTCAACCTTCTTAAAGGTGAAGCCAACAAAGAAAAATCCTTAATGAAAATCCTGACATATACACATACACCCAAAAATCCTCTGACTTCAGTAGTATTTTTAGGCCTTGGCCATGCCTGAATTTTATTAATCTTCTTCTTCGCCATAATCCTTCCCTCTTTACACACCACATGACCCAGAATTTCCAAATCAGGAACACAACAACAGAATTTGACCCTGAAATGGTCAAACCAGCCTCTTCAATCCGGAACAACACTCTCTCTAGAGTTATTGCATATTCCCACACAAACCTCCTTATGCCAGGGTTCTCCGCTAACACCTCATTACCATAATCAGTGGATGGTCCTTTAATTCCACCATCATCAATAAAAATTCCAGCATGAGTAGGAACCTCATCCTGCAAAATCCAAGCCATCTGTGCTTGATAAACTGCCACTGAATTAATTGCTACTTGAGGCAACCTAGTGAGCTGAAATCTTCCCAAAGGAGTCTCAAAAGTTGTGAGAGGCCTTGAATCCGTATGGAGTTCCCTCTCATCATAACCACCCATAATATCACCCAAACCATAACACACCCTTCCAGCAAAAGCTTCAACAAAATCCTCTGCACTTGGCGGCATACCAGCGTCCTTGATAGTGACTCTATTCAAGGCTCTAAGATCATGAACCACCCTCAACTTTCCATTCTGCTTCTTTACACAGAACACCGGACTTGAGTAACTGGATGTTGATTGTTCATATAACCCATTCCTGACTCTTTCCCTAATAATCTCCACAAAATCCTCTCTGATAGCTGCTGGAATCGGAATAGGTTTGATTTTCCAAGGTTCATGACAAACAACAGGAATCAAGTAAGGTTCCCCATAAGAGTGCTTCAGAACACCCCTTTCCTACTCAACAAATGCCACCGCTTTTTCCCTTAGCACAATAATGTGCAACAACAACTTCTTTTCTTCCTCAGACAACCACCCATCAGGACCAAAATTAACAACTCTCAATCTTTCCACAGTCACCCTAGCCGTCTCTACAAATTCTGGAGGATTCTTCACCAAAGGAGTACAGTACGGATCTCTTGACAAAGGAGGTCTCTTCAAAGGCGGATTCAAACCCACAGGCATAGGCTCATTGACAGGCCTAATCTTCTGCGCTACCTTCTTATACTTTGCCGCTCCACCTTCAACTTGAGGGATCTTCAAGAATTCTTCACCACCAGACCTGGAACAAAAACCAAGGGTTTCCACATTGCTCACATGTGTGGCCAAGGTAATGTTTTTGACAGGTGTAGAAGAGACCCTAGGGGTGCACAATTGGGAGGACTTACTTTTAGACCCCAATCTCACCACTCCAAAACTTTTCTGCAATTCCAAATCTTCATCCTCACTTCCAACTTCCAAATCTTCAAATCTTGATTCGTCTTCTGAATCACATCTTCTAAAATTGTGCAGTTTATCCTCATGCTGGAGGTCCAAAAATTGATCTTGACGATCATCATGCTTCAAAATTTTCTGCAGTTTAACCTCATCCTGGAGGCCCAAAAATAGATCTTGATGATCTTCACAAAAATATTTTGCATCTTCTTTCTTCATTATCTTCAGATTTTTTTCTTGATTTTCTTGAATTATCTTGAAATTTTTATCTTCTTTTCTTGAGTTTTCTTCTGTCCTACAAAAATAACCAGGGGTTTCCCCAATGCTCACAGGTGTGGCCCAGGTAATGTTTTTGAAAGGTGTAGAAGAAACCCTAGCGGTGCACAATTGGGAGGACTTACTTTTAGACCCCAATCTCACCGCCCCAAAACTTTTCCGCATATCTTTCAATAAAGATATATAACCAATCTTCTTCTTTAAACTTGAATTAAAAATAATTAAGAATCTTGAGAGAGAACAGAGACTTGATAAAAAACTTGATGAATAATTGCAGAGAAGAGAAACATTAAAAAGAGAAAGTTGAAAATCCACTTGGTATATCTCCAAGGGAGCTGACCTACTACAACCTGGGATTTCCTCATCTCGGGGAGAGGTTGAAGCACTAGGGTGATCAGCCCTCATTACTCTAAAAAAGACAGACTCTCAATAGAGCCTGAGCCGCACTCCAAAAAACCAGAGGCAGCACCCACTTCCTTCCTTCTCCTGCAGCAGTCCATGCACTGGCACATTGAAGATAAACCAGGCCTAGTCTCCCAACCATCCTCTCCAGGGGATGATAACCTCATGTGAAGCCTCCTTTTGTCTTCACCAGTCAACTCCAAACTGATTCCCAAATCAAATTGATAACCTATTCTTGCCTGAAAATCCATCAAGAATGGCCCGCCCAAAACTGCTTTTACATTACCTTTAGCAATGTAAAAATGAACCTTCCCTGAGGCTCCTCCAACATCTAACTTCACAAACTCTGAAGTTCCGACCAATTCAGTGACATGGCCACCGATCCCTCTCAAATTCCCACCAATACCAGTTTTGATGGGGAGGCCCATATGAGTTGCCTCAAACAAAGAAATCAGGTTTATCTGAGAACCTGAATCCACCAATGCCCTTGCATCCCTACCATTCAGAGTGACATTGACATATCCCAGAGGAGCAGAAAAATGAGTTTCCAACCCCTCACCAAACTTTTCAGCAGAATCACAAATGTATTCTACCTCACCAGAAGAAACCCTTCTCCTGGTCAACAACTTCTTCTGCCTATCAGCCAACCCTGGACTGATAGCATACAATTCCCCATAAGATAGGGAAACCTGACCCTGGTTCATCCTTTCCAGGACAGAGTCCATAACATTAACTTGACCAGACACTACTGGCCTCTCAAAGTTAGCTCTTTGCTTCACCACCTTGGTCCTAGAAGCTTCTTGAGGACCAGCACCACCAACAGATTTACCATTAACAGGAACCAAACCAGATCCCTCACCAGAACCTCTGACTCCAACAGGCTTTGGCAATGAAGCCAAAGGGACATCCTCCTCAGAGTCAGAATCCACCTCCATTGGCATTGGCTCACCATTCAGGTCCAATACACCAAAACTAGGGGGGCCCATGTCAGCCATACCCTTCTGCATCTTGTACAGCTCCTCTTTGCTGTACCTTTTCCTAGCTGCACTCAGCTTAGGATCACCCTTTGAAGCATTTGGCTTTGGTTGGGCCTGAGAACTGCTCTTAGGCCTACCCACCTTTCCTGCTTCCACATCATAAACACCAGCCAAGCATTCACCACTTGAATGTCCACCACAAGAATACAACTCCAAACCACCAAAGGAAGTAGAAAAAGAGACCTTATTGACCTCCTTCCCCTTTCCCTTGACGTCCTCATCTACCTTAACAGAAGACTTTCCCTGATCAGGAATCTCCTCAAACCTTGGCCTCCTTTGATTGAGACCACCCCTTCTCCTGACCAAATCAACAGGAGCCTGCCCCTCACTGGGATTCACAAAGGAACCGTCAGGAAACTTAAAAACCCTGCCATCAAACTCCACTTTTCCTTCGGACACATCTCTGTTCAGTGCCCAACAATCATTGGACCTGTTCCCCATCCTACTGCAATAAGAGCAAACCCAAGGAACACTCCTACCAGCCCTCCTTTCAAAATCTCTTGTCTGAGAAGGTGCCTTATTAACCTTCTTGGCCTCCTGGACAAAAATGTGCAGCTGTTTTGTCAGATCAGCCAACTGCTCCACCATTGGGTCCCTCTCCTGTTTGGGAACCTGCACCAAATTCTTCTCCTCCTTCTCCTCCCTAACTTCCTCTTCAGCCAAAGCCTCACTGACTTTGCTGACATACTTGGCACACGCCTCCTGATAGGTATCCACAGCCAATAACTTCAAATGGGCTTCAACAGCCTATTTCACCTTATCCAAGTCAGGCAACTTCTGTTCCCCATTAGAAAGAGTTTTCATCAATTCCTTTCTTGACAACTCCTTCAACACATCCATCCTGACATCTCTAGCCAGGGCAGACCAAAAAACATCCTTGGCAGCATTTTCATGTGCCAGCTCCTCCACTTCCACCAAATATTCCACCACAGGATCAAACTGTAGCAGAAACTTCCTGTAACTATGTAAGTTACCAGCACCACCATAAGATTGCCATTCACTGACAACCTTTTTCAAATCCACCATAGTGAACCTGACACCCCATCTATCCACCATCTCCCTACACAGCAATTTCCAATCCCTCTTCTTGTAGCCAGACATGGCCACAATCTCCTTCTCCACTGACCTATCACCAATGAAGAAGATAATCTGCTTCACCATGTCCAGGTAGGAAGCACCGTCCACTCCAGCAGCAGTTTCATACTTCTCTAGAAACCACTTAACATCCTCCCCATTAAACTTGGTACCATTCCAAGTTTTAATCCTCACACACTCCCTAAACATCACAGAAGGAGGACCATTCCCCCCACTGACAGTCACCACAGGAATAGCAGAACCAGAAGCCATTCCTCCTGACAAAAACACCAAAAAGAGCCAACCAAAGAAAACAGAGATTCCAAAGAACTAGCAAGTTCTACCCCACGTTGGGCGCCAGAAATGTAGACAATCCTATAGTACTTGCTATAGGCCTTGACCAAGGGAGTTGGAGAAAAACCAGAGAGAAAATCCCCTGTCCCTTTAGAAAAATAGAGTGAGATTTACTTGCTAAAGTAAGTTGGTTCCTGTTTTGCTAAAGCCCCTTTTAAACACACTTGACTGCTTGATGAGCCAAGAAAGTAGTCACCAGATAGACTACCAGACCAAAGAACTGAAATGTAGAACAAAGTCCACACCAGAGACAGCAAAGATACTTGATGTAGGCTGCAAATCCACACCAGAGACAGCAATAATACTTGCTATAGCTTGCAAGACTATAACAGAGAAAACAGTTGCCAAAGTTAAGTTAAATGAAGAACTCACTTGCAACAAACACAGCCAATTGTGGCCAGAAAACAGTGAAAACTGAGTGAGGAACAATGATATCACCTCCGGATGGTTGTATGATGATTAAGGTTGCCCCAAACTGTCTTATTCACTATGTACACACAGACCACTAACTAAGAGCCCATGCGCACCCACCAATCTGGCGCCTGTACCTGCCAAATTGAATAAAAACCCTCCTGGAGCGCTCCCCAACCTCCTAAAACAGAGGCGGGCGGGCCGCCCGACGTCGGAGATGCCGCCTGAAGCGGCCCGGCTTCCCTGAAGCCAGAAAACCAATAAAAACCACTAATCTACTTAGAAAAATTAGCTACAACTACTAAAACCTTTATAACACGGAATTTCACTATAACAACATTGAGACATGAAATATAGAGAAAAATTAGCTCTATCCAACGGTACTAAGCACTTAACCCTAAGACTTAAGGTTAGCCCGTAAAACACAAAAAACAAAATTAAACAGCAATCTTTTATAAATGAAAAATGAGGAAATGACCCCTTAAAACTCAGAATATGAAAAATGTCTACAAGACATAAAATATAGATAAAAACCAGGGCTATCCAATTATAGTACCCACATACCCGCAGACCCAATATCCACGGAATAAAACCAGAAAAATACCAAATTCCTTAACAGATGTCAATTAAGACATGCACAAACAGCGCCAAATCACACAACAAAGGCCCCTGCCAATGTTGGAAGACCACAACGTGTGGTCCTCCTGACGTCAGAAAAGCACAAAAAACCACCAAAAATACCTAAACTGTTAATATTCTATAAGCATGTTATACTTTTCATCACCTAGCATATGATTTAGACGACTACCTATGTATTTAGATACCCTAACACTAGATAATCTCCTATATCACTATTTATATGCATACCCTAACTTGAATACTTTTAAGGATGCCTCCTCACTACTGAGTCGGCATCCAATCTTTTCTCTTCTCATTATTAATATTTTTGCTCACCCGTTTCTTTAGCTTTTGTTTCCTTTCTCTGTCCTGTCCTGTCCTTGCTCGTCCATTTCTCTCCTCCCTCGTCCACATCCTTTCTTTGTCCATCTGCTGTCCTTACTTCACTTACTTACTCTATTGATTCTTATCAGGTAACAAGTATGTGCTCTACGACTGCAATGCATCCAATCTTTTCTCTTCTCATTATTAATATTTTTGCTCACCCGTTTCTTTAGCTTTTGTTTCCTTTCTCTGTCCTGTCCTGTCCTTGCTCGTCCATTTCTCTCCTCCCTCGTCCACATCCTTTCTTTGTCCATCTGCTGTCCTTACTTCACTTACTTACTCTATTGATTCTTATCAGGTAACAACTTTTGTTTCCTTTCTCTGTCCTGTCCTGTCCTTGCTCGTCCATTTCTCTCCTCCCTCGTCCACATCCTTTCTTTGTCCATCTGCTGTCCTTACTTCACTTACTTACTCTATTGATTCTTATCAGGGTTATGGGCCCAGCGCCACTGCATTAAATAAACTCTGGCCACTCCTCAGTCTGTCAACACTTCATCCTCTCGCTCGAGTTCACGTTCATCCTCTACACATACCTTTACTCCTGACATGGCCTCCACCTCAGAATTGAGAGCTACGCCCAACTTCTCTTACCTTCAAGATTCCTCAAACTACTCTGAAATTAAAGGAATCGAAAAACTCACTGACAAAAATTATAGTTCTTGGAAAACGGATATTAAATATGCTCTAACTGTTCGAAATCTAGATCAATTTCTAGACGAAAAATGTCCAATTCCTACCGATCCCGATCTACTTAATATATTTAATATTCGACAAAGGCAAACTAACACAATAATCAAGATGTTCATGGACAGGCCCAATCAACACAAATTTATACTTGACGACGATGCGGTAGAACCTGCTCAATTATGGAAGCGCATCAAAGATCATTATGCTTCAAAATCAACACAAAACTGCTCATACGTTGTCAGTCAACTCTTCAAAATCAAATTTACTGAAGGGAATATTCTTGAAGCAATGAATAACTTTAGAGAGACAATGAGACTACTCAGAGAAGTTGCTCCCGACTTGTTCAAAGAAAATATCTTATCTTACATCATGGGAAACTACGTTCTCAATCTACTTCCTGAATCATATCAAACTGCCGCCACTATCATTTTAAGCAAATACGACATCACCAACCAACGACCGACTATTGAGAATATTTTCTCAGATATCGAATCAGAAGTAACTCGTCGTAAAGCACTAAACTTATCTTCTATCGGTACTGCCTTGGCAATGGACACCAAGACAAAACAACTTTGCTCAAAAGGAAAACATAATCCTCTAGCGCCACACTCTGAATCTTCTTGCTTCCAACTTCATCCTGAGAAACGTGACGAATTTCTAAAAAGGAAAAAGGAAAGGGAAAATCGCAATACTGACAACTCAAACAAAGTACTATCAGTTTTTAATGACTTATCTAATGATCACGCCATATTGGACAGTGGTGCATCATTTTCAATCTTCAACAATCGAAAATTTTTCAAAACATTTCACAACTCTGAAACTACTCTGTCAATGGCCAATGGAGACGAGCTTATTGCCCTTGGACAAGGCAATGCTATGTTTACTTCATCATCAGGCCATAACTTCAACATCAACCATGCCTTATATGCACCAAACGTTAAGGCAAATCTTATCTCACTCGTGGACATACTACTGGACGGATGGACTATATCTAACGAAAAAGGACAGTTTAAAATCAAAAATGGGAACACTACTCTCTTAGAGTGCTCCTCTAAAGGGCGAATCTTAACTTTCCCACTGGTTATGGATCCTATTTATTCCCCTATCTACAATGTCAACTCTATGGACGAAAGACTAAAATTACTACATCACAATTACGGCCACCCGAATAATCAAACTATGGAAAAATTATTCCCAGGTTTGAATTTCTCTAATTTCTCTTGTAAAACATGCGCTCTTGCTAAAGCTCATGCTTTACCCTTCTCGGGAAATTTTCCAACCCCTGAATCACCCTTGGATGTTATCCACATGGATCTATGTGGCCCAATTACTCCCGAATCAAAAGGTGGCAAATCATACTTCTTCCAAATAGTCGATGGTCACTCTCGATTCCGTCATGTGCAATTTCTCCAATTGAAATCAGAAACATTTGAAAGCTACAAAGATTTTGAAACCTTAGTTGAAAATCAGTTGGAAAGGAAAGTCAAATGCATTGTCTCAGACAACGGTGGAGAATTCGTAAACCTCCCTATGAAAAATCACCTCAAAAACAAAGGTATAGTTCACTTACGAACAGCACCCTACTCCCCGCAACAAAACCCAATAGCTGAAAGGGGAAACCGTTCCATAGTCGAAAAGGCAAAGTGTCTATTGATTGAAGCTGGCCTCGACTCAGAGTGGTGGGCTGAAGCTGTCAACACAGCGACCTTCCTGCTAAATATCCTTCCCACTTCAGCTCTTGAGAACGGCAAAACTCCTTGGGAACTCTGGCATAAAAACTCTAAACTACCATCTAAATTATATCCATTCGGCTCCGATGTCGTCTATCATCTCCAGAAGCACAAGCGTGTGGGCAAGTTTGACAAAAGTGGCGAAGAAGGTATCTTCTTAGGCTACTGTGATGGTCATGTCAACTATCGCATATACTCTCCTTCCACCGATTCAATTATTACTACCCACGATGTCAAATTCTTAAATACGTTTAATCTGTCCGGACAAATTTCTAAAGGGAAAACCATTGACTCATTGCAATTTCCCAACATAGTCATCACCAACGAGTACAGTTTCATTGACTCAAATGATAATAACGTTAGTTCCTCTGATGAAACTCCAATATCGCCACTTCCTGAAGTTCCTGGACAAGCTAACTATGATGGTGACAACGACACGTCAGTTGGTCCAAAACTCAAACACTACGATTATGTTCCCCTAAACACTAAACCGCCTAAGGAAATATCATCACAAATTGACCCTTCCAATATTCTAACCACCAAACGAAGAGCTAATGTTGCTTGTATGATTGTTACTCCATTTGATACACCTCGAAACTATTACGAAGCAGTGAATTCCCCGGAGAGTGATGAATGGATGAAGGCAATTGATGCTGAACTAAAAAGTATCAGTCACCATAACGTTTGGGAGGAATCAGCTTGTCCAAGTAATAATCATTTAATCGGGACCACTTGGACATTTAAAAAGAAAACTGACTCAGAAGGGAATATCATCAAATACAAAGCTCGACTATGTGCTCAAGGTTTCTCCCAAATAGAAGGAATTGAATACAATGAAACCTATGCTCCCACTGGTAGACTGGCCACTCTCCGTTTTCTACTTGGACTTGCAGCCTATAAGGATTGGGAGATATGTCAGATGGATGTCAAATCGGCTTTTCTACATGGAAATCTTGATGAGGACATTTATCTTCGTTATCCCCAAGGTTATACACCTAAAGATGATCAGCAATGCCTTCACCTTAAAAAGTCCTTGTATGGTTTAAAGCAAAGTCCACGATGTTGGTATAACAAACTCACTAGCTTCTTTGAAAGCATAAACTTTAAGGCCAGTGTTGCTGATCCTTGTTTATTTCTTCATAAAGACCATGAACATCCCTGTTACGTCTTCATTCATGTTGACGACCTTATCATTGGAGGTCCTTCAATTGATAATTTCAAGGAAAAGATTACTCAAGCCTTTGATATTGGTGATCAAGGGGAACTTAATTGGATTTTGGGAATGAAAGTCATTCGAAATCGACCAGAGAAAACAATCACTCTTTCACAACAACTTTACGTTCAAAAACTTCTTAATGAATTCAATCATACAGAATGTCGAACAGTCACTACCCCTCTTGTCCCCAATTCACAATTCACAAAAAACAACAATACGAAGCTAACTAATATCTTCAACTATCGAAGAGCCATTGGTCTATTGAATTATCTTGTCCTCTGTACTAGGCCAGACCTAGCTTATGCTGCAAGTTCACTAGCGCAATATCTCAACCAACCTACTGATGAGCAAATAATAGCCTTCTTCCATGTGCTACGCTATCTTCAATTAACGAAAGATTACAGTCTTACATTAGGTAATGTCTCCAATTCCGAGTTGGGCTCACTGACTGGCTTTGCCGATTCCGATTATAATAAATCAACAGATTCAAAATCAACATCTGGTTCCTTAGTTTTTCATCTAGGCCTAATCAGTTGGCGCTCATGCAAACAACAATCTGTTTCTTTATCGACCTCTGAATCAGAATATTACGCTATGACTGAGTGTGGTCAGGACTTGTTGTGGACTAAAGAATTGTTTAATGATTTCTCAATCCCTCTCAAATCAGTACTACTTAACGGAGACAACCAAGGGGCAATCAATCGAGCAATAAATCCTTTATACCAACATCGTACTCGTCACATCAACACCAAAGTTTGCTGGTTACGAGAACTAGTGAATACTCAACAACTAAAAATTAATTATGTTTCCACAAATTCTATGATAGCTGATATACTTACCAAACCCTTACCAAGAGTCAAACATCATGAGTTCTTACTTAATTTAAATTTAAAACCATTGCCGTCTTGAGCACGGGTGGGTGTTAATATTCTATAAGCATGTTATACTTTTCATCACCTAGCATATGATTTAGACGACTACCTATGTATTTAGATACCCTAACACTAGATAATCTCCTATATCACTATTTATATGCATACCCTAACTTGAATACTTTTAAGGATGCCTCCTCACTACTGAGTCGGCATCCAATCTTTTCTCTTCTCATTATTAATATTTTTGCTCACCCGTTTCTTTAGCTTTTGTTTCCTTTCTCTGTCCTGTCCTGTCCTTGCTCGTCCATTTCTCTCCTCCCTCGTCCACATCCTTTCTTTGTCCATCTGCTGTCCTTACTTCACTTACTTACTCTATTGATTCTTATCAGGTAACAAGTATGTGCTCTACGACTGCAATGCATCCAATCTTTTCTCTTCTCATTATTAATATTTTTGCTCACCCGTTTCTTTAGCTTTTGTTTCCTTTCTCTGTCCTGTCCTGTCCTTGCTCGTCCATTTCTCTCCTCCCTCGTCCACATCCTTTCTTTGTCCATCTGCTGTCCTTACTTCACTTACTTACTCTATTGATTCTTATCAGGTAACAACTTTTGTTTCCTTTCTCTGTCCTGTCCTGTCCTTGCTCGTCCATTTCTCTCCTCCCTCGTCCACATCCTTTCTTTGTCCATCTGCTGTCCTTACTTCACTTACTTACTCTATTGATTCTTATCATAAACTACTTAGAAAAATCTTTTACAACTACTAAAACCTTTAAAACACGTAATTAGGCTATCACAACATTGGGACATAAAATGTAGAGAAATTTAGCTCATGCTAACAGTAATAAGCGCTTAACTCTATGACTTAAGGTTAGTTCGTAAAACACAAAAAACAAAATTAAACAGTTATCTTTTTAAATGAAAAATGAGAAATTATCCCCTTAATACTTAAAATCTGAAAAATGTCAAGTGGACATAAAATATAGAGAAACCCTGGAGCTATCCAATGGTAGTACTCACATCCCTGTAGTCCCAATATTTGCTGAGTAAATCCAGAAAAACATCTAATTATTAAACAATGCCATTTAAGGCATATCAAAACAACGTTAAATAAACCAACAAAGGGCTCCGCCAATTTTGGGAGACCGCAACGGTACTCATTAAGCACCCAGAAAATGGAAAGAGAATTTCTCATCTACCCTCTCTGATTTAAAATTTCATGAATCAGGTGGGGACAAATCACTCTTCATCTACAAAGAAGCAGACAGTTTTATCTTTCTTCACCTCCATGTTGATGATGGTATTGTTTTCTCTGACTCTAAAAACCTACTCTTGACATTTCACAAAAATCCCAAAAAACACTACCAAGTTGAATGGAATTATTCCCACTTGTATCACCTAGAAATCTGTGTCAACATTTCCTCCTCCTCCATTTGTCTTACTCAAGAAGCATATGTGCAATCATTGGCAACTCACTTCAATATTACTGGCTGAAAACAACTATCAACCCCTCTTCCCATTGGCACAAAACTCATTGATCCCACAACAGCTGAGTCAGAAGAAGGCCAAAGCAAACTGTACCAGAAACTCATAGGCTGTCTAAACTACCTAGTAGTTGCAACACGTCCGGAAATCTGCCATGCTCTAAACTCACTGTCAAAATACAACTCCAATAATGATAAAAATCAACAGATAGTGTTAGTTGAACAATAGGACTTATAATGTGGGACAATAGTGGACGAGGGAGTAGGACAGACGAGCAAAGACAAGACAAAGAAAAGAGGACAAAAAAGATAAGTTTACCTAATAACAATCAACAGATAGTGTTAGTTGGACAATAGGACTTATAATGTGGGACAATAGTGGACGAGGGAGTAGGACAGACAAGCGAGGACAAGACAAAGAAAAGAGGACAAAAAAGAAACTAAGATAAAAGAAATGTGAGTTGAAAGAATAATGTAAGATAAAAATAAGGAGAAAGAGTGAATTCCGAATCAGAGATTAAAGGTCATTCCTAAATACATTGCTGTTAGGGTATGCATATAAATGATGATAAAGAAGTGTGCTCTACTGATAGGTTTATAGGTTCTAAAGCTAAATGTATATATCTATATATGACTGTATGTAGTAAAAGTATTATTTTTATAGATTATCGACTAATATTAACACCCACCTGTGCTCAAGACGGCAATGGGCCTAAGTTCAGACTAGATAAGAATTCATGATGTTTAATTCTTGGTAAGGGTTTTGTAAGGATGTCGGCAGTCATCATGTTAGTTGGAATGAATTTGATATTAAGTTGTTGAGTCTTGACTAGTTCTTGTAACTAGCACACTTTTGTGTTGATATAGCGAGTTCGGTGTTGATATAAAGGATTCAGGGCTCGATTGATTGCACCTTGATTGTCACCGTAGAGTTTAGTGGAGGTAAGTTGAATGGAGAAGTCATTGAATAGCTCCTTTGCCCATAGTAAGTCCTGGCCGCATTCAGTCATAGCATAGTATTCTGATTCAGAAGTTGATAGTGAGATGGACTGTTGCTTACATGAACACCAGCTTAGCAGACCCAAGTGAAAAACCAGTGAACCAGAGGTTGATTTAGAATCATGAGATTTGTTGTAGTCTGAATCAGCAAAGCCAGAAAGTGAGCCGAGTTTGCTGTTGGGAACATTTCCCAATGTTAGACCGAAGTTCTTCGTCAGTTGAAGGTATCTCAAGATATGGAAGAAGGCCACAATTTGTTCATCGGTTGGTTGGTTCAAATGTTGAGCTAAGGAACTAGCTGCAAAGGCCAGATCAGGTCTTGTGCATAATACCAAGTAGTTGAGTAGCCCAATGGCTCTTCGGTAATTGAATAGGTGTGTCATCTTTGTTTCATTGGTCTTTGAGAATTGTGAGTTGGGAACTAGGGGAGTTGTTACCATCCTACAGTTAGTATGATTAAATTTTTTAAGTTGTTGAGTGAGCGTAAGTGTCCTTGCAGGTCGATTCCGGATCACGTTCATACCAAGAACCCAGCTTAAGTTGTCTTGATCCCTGATATCAAAGGCTTTTGAGATCTTCATTTTGAAATCTTCAATGTGAGTGCCGCCAATAATGAGATCGTCAACATGTATGAACACATAACATGGACGAGAATGATTAGTATGATAAAATAGACAGGGATTGGCTATGCTAGCTTTAAATTCAATACTTTTAAAGAAATCAACTAGGGTATTGTACCAGCAGCGAGGACTCTTCTTTAGACCATAGAGTGACTTTTTTAGGTGAAGGCATTGATTTTTGTTTTTGGGAGGGTAGCCAAGAGGATATTGTAGATAGATGTCTTCATCCAGATTACCATGGAGAAAGGCTGATCATACATCCATTTGACAGAAGTCCCAGTCTTTGTATGCTGCGAGGCCAAGGGAAAATCTGAGAGTAGCTAATCAACCAGTGGGGGCATATGTTTTGTTATACTCAATGCCTTCTATTTGAGAGAAGCCTTGAGCGCAGAGTCGAGCTTTATATTTGATGATATTTCCTTCAGAATCAGTCTTCTTTTTGAAAGTCAAAGTTGATCCTATTAGGTGGTTGTTGGCTGGTGAAGGTGTTTCTTCCCATACTCCATGCTCACTGATACTTTTCAATTCATTGTTGATAGCATTCATCCATTCGTTGTGGTGATCCAAACCTGGGTAGGCCTTTGGAGTGCATATTTGGGGGTATTTGGTATGTAGGGTGTTATTGGGGTTATCGTGTTATTAGTGTTTTTTTCATCTTTAGGTGATAGTTAGTAGTGTTTATGGAGGCTTAAGCTAGGGTCACTTATTATGTATCAGCTTAATGTCCTTTCTTTTCTCTTCATTTTGGTATCCCTTATGGGTGGTTACCTTGCTTTATAGGGTAGTTATGATGTTGTTATTGGTATTTATCAGATGTTTATTGCTTAGTGGTGCTTATGTAGGCTTAATCTAGGGTCACTTATTATGTCTCAGCTTATTTTCCTTCATTTTCTTTTCATTTTGGTATGTCCTATGTGTGTTTATCTTGTTTATTAGTGAAGTTATGGGTTTTTAGGGTTTTTAGGGCTTTTATTGGTTGTATGGGTGTTTTAGGGCCTAGAAGCAGCCTGCCAGCCCCCAAGCGGCCAGCCTGCTCCTAAGAGGAGCCGCCTCCAAGCGGCCTGCCCGCTTGGGCGCTGGGGAGGCGCTAAAATGCACTTTTATGCATGAAAAAGGCTGTGAAAGCTGGATTTTGGGTGGGGAATCAGTCAGGGTGTTCTGTGCACTGGCTGTATGATGCATGTGTGGGAAGGTTTTTAGGGAATCATCTTATCTCTTTACTCATCCCCTCTCTTTTCCTCACTTTCTCATTGGCTTGTGTTTTGTTGGCATATATTACAGTTCATTTTAACTCTTTCTGGTAGTCTGTCTGGGACTATTATCTTCACTTTTAAAGGGGTCAAGTGTGTTTAATTAGAGGGTCTAGCAAACAGATCTCCAATTTTCTGCAACAGGTCAATCTCACTTATTTTTCTAAAGGGACAGGGGATTTTCTCTCTGGGTTTTCTCCAACTCCCTTGGTCAAGGCCTATAGCTAGTACTATAGGATTGTCTACATTTCTGGCGCCCAAGGTGGGGTACGAATCTGTTGGCTTTTTGGAATCTCTGTTGATCTAGGCTTCTCTCTTTGGTGGATCTATTTTGGTGGATTTTGTATTTGGTGCTATATCTCTTTGTGCCTAGTACAGGGGTCTTCTTTTCTGTTGGATTTGGTCCCTCCTAGGTCTCTAAGGCTATTGGGGGGGACATTGGCTATCTTTGGTGGAGATTGGAGGCTGTAACTGGGAGCTGCTAGGATGGTTAGGATTCAGTCTTGGGATGGTTCAAGGTTTTTGGGGGAGGATGCAAAGGGTTTTTTGGCTAGGTTTTAGGTTGCTGCTGAGATTGATGGGGCCTCATTGTTGGACATGGTTAGGCAAGTAATCTTTTTCATTGGTAATAGGGAGGTGGAGATGGAAGTTTCTGGTATGGCAGGATATAGGAGTCAGGACTGGGGAAAGTTGAAGATTGAAATGGTTAAAAGGTGGCCTACTACTTTCTCAATGGTGGACCTTAATGGGATTTCTAGGAAGTGGGAATTGAAAGGTGGTGTAACTTCTCTTTCTCAGTATGGGGAATTTATGGAGGAGTTTGGGGAGGCTCTGGATTATCTGGTATATAATGATATATTACCACATGAAGATGGGACCAAGTATGTATTTTGGAGTGCCATGGGTAGGAATGTAAAGGTGGAGGTTTTGGAGATTCTTTTCAAGGCTGACTTGATGAAGACTCTTCCAAATGGGGAAAATAGGATTCTTGGTATGGATATTCTGAAGGAGGTTATTTTGGGATATTTGGATGGTATTATGGATAGGGATGTGGAATATGGAGAGTTTCAGGAGACTGTGGTGGAAAATTCAGTTTCTGGAAAGGTTTTGGAGCCATCAATTTTGGAAGATGGGGACTCTGATGATGTTTGTGAAACTGATTTTTCTTTTCCAAAGGATGCCATAGGATCTCAGGAATGTGATTCACTGGAAGTTTTGGAAATGTAAACTCTGGAGGATCAGTGTATTTCCTTAAGTTTGGGTGAATTATGTGGGAAGGAGGACTTGTCTGGTCATGAATAAGGATTTTGGGATATTAAGAAGGAATCTGTGGTGGATGAATGGTTTCTGTGGGATGATTATTTTTCTTTCTCAAGTTCAGATAATGTCTTATTGGAGGAGCATGTATCAGTTGAATTTTTGGATGGACAGAAAGATTCTGTCTTGGATCTTTTTCTCATAGATGAAAATTATTTTCAAGTGGTTCCCTCAAGATCAAAAGTTCTCTGCTTGGAGGAGGATTTTTATTTTGATGTTATGGATGTTATTCTGGAGGATTTTTCAGATTCTAAGCAAGATTATTGTAGGGAAGGGGAAAGTTGTGATGTTTTGGATGTCACTGGTATGGAGGTTGATTTTAAAGATGTGGTGGAGGTTCCAGATGTTTCACAGGATGGAGAATTTATCAATTCTGGTTATGTGAACTATGGTAGACTCAGTGTATGGAGGAGGATGGAAGATTTGTTTGGAGGTCTGATTTTGGGATATCAGAATTGGAAGAGGAGCTTAGGGGGTTCAGGCCCTAGGGGCAAACTTATTGGTTTAAACCTTGGGATTTCAAGAATTTGATTCCTCCAAAATGAGGATAAACTACTTAATTTGTTTTGGTTTTGCTTAATTTGGCCTCTATATATTTGGTCAGGATTTTTTTTGTTTTGTCCAATTCTTATCAGTCTCTCTGGTTCAAGTCTCGATATAAAAAAAAAAGGGAGGCGGGGCTGCTTCAGGCGGCACCTCTGACGTTGGGCGGCCCGTCTGTAATAAAAAAAAATCTTAGTATAAAGAAGATGGAAGAAAAGAAAAATTCAAGTGAAGATTGATATTTTATTTAAAATAAAATGAAGATAAAAATGAAGATTATTGGTTTTATTTCACCTCCAGCATGAGGTTAAACAGAAAAATTTTATTTCTAAATTGGATTTTTTTTTTGGCTTTCAAGAATTTTAATGGTTTTTCAATGGTTTTGCTTTTTTATGGGAGAAGATTTGAGTTGGAAAATCCTTTTTGTTAGAAGGTAACCAGGGGTGGGGCTTCTAGATTTTATTTTGGTAAGTGTGGGGGTGACTGATGGGCTGGCTGCTCTATCAACAGTTACCCCAGATTGTCTGTTTCCAACCCCTTCTCTTAATTTTGTTGAATTCTAGTATCGGATTTTTTTCTTTAACAGGTTTTTAGTCCACCATGACTTTAAACTGGAAATTCTTTTGGTATTCAAGTGCTGGACCCCTCATGTTTATTGGTTTTGTTTAATTTTGTTGGATGTTGTGTTTTTGTTAGAATGTACCCAGGGGGGGCTTCTAGATTTTATTTTGGCAAGTGTGGGGGTAACTGATGAGCTGGCTGCTCTGTAGAACAGTTACCCCAGAATGTCTGTTTCAAGCCTTTGGTTTTTTTCTAGTTGAATTCTAGTGTTGTTTTTTTTGTGATTCAGGTTTTTAGTCCTCTATCACTACGCAATATAGGGGGTGGACTTGCTAGCAAGTCCTCAACCTGAACTCAGATGGAACTCAGATGGAACTCAGACTGAACTCATACTGAACCCATACTGAACTCTACTTGAACACCCACCTAAAACTGTTCTGCTGAGTGGTGTTCATCCCTGATTGAATGGTTCCTTTATCAATAGCTCAATGTGTGTTCAATCTATGGTGAGTTTGGGTCCAAGGTTGCGGACTTGCTAGCAAGTCCGCCCCCCATATTGTGTGGTGTATGACTTTAAACTGGATTGCTTTGGATGTCTTTTGGTGCTTTTGGATTGGTGGTGGATCACTGGTGGTCTCCCATCATTTTTACTCATTGGAGGGAGCCCACCCAGTGGTCTCTTCTGTTGACCTGGAGCTGGCTTTGCTATGTGGTTCTAGGGTGTTGGATGTGAAAGTGGTGGATTCAAGATTATTTTCTTTTTTTCTCTTTTTTTTCTTTTAATTTTTTTATGGAGGCTATGTTTGTTCAAAGGCTCAAGATAGGGCTCTGGCAATGTTTTTGGTAGAAGAGGAGGAGTCAAAATAAAAAATAAATTAAATTAAATTTTTTTTTTTAGGGGTGACCACATCAAGGTGCACTTGGATGTGGGTAAGGTATCAGGGGATCAGCTCATCAATTGGATGGGAGATACCATTTTTTTTGTTTTATTTGTTAAAGGAGGTTTTATGTTTTGGCTTTTATTGTTTTTGGTTTGGGGATTTATGGGATATATCTTCAAGATTTTTTTTCTGGAAGGTCCTTCAAGACTTCAAGCTGAATTTTTTTTAATTTTGGGATATATCTTCAAGATTTTTTTTCTGGAGAGTCCTTCATGACTTTAAACTGATCTTTTAATTATGGGCTCAAGATTTTTTGATGTCCATCAAGACTTTAAACTGAAAATTCTGTTAGTCCTCCAAGACTTAAAACTGGCTGGTTCTTAAAGATTTATTCAAGAATTTA
Source organism: Hemileia vastatrix (assembly GCA_030280995.1). NCBI lineage: Eukaryota > Fungi > Basidiomycota > Pucciniomycetes > Pucciniales > Zaghouaniaceae > Hemileia > Hemileia vastatrix. The sequence continues at coordinate 27,272,199 of JASXTE010000013.1, forward strand.
ATTTTACTACTGTGGATCTAGTAGTCCTCCAAGACTTTAAACTGGCTGGTTTCAAGATTTTGTCAAGAGGTAGTCTGTCAAGACTTTAAACTGAACACTGTGTTAGTCCCCCAAGACTTTAAACTGAGGATGGTTGATGGTGCAGTCCCCCAAGACTATAAACTGAGGAATGGGAGGCAGTGTGATGTGGAAGTGTAAAGACAGAAGGAACCAAGGGGGAACTTCTGAATTTTGTAAAGGCAAGTTTGGGGGTGACTGATGGGCTGGAAGCTCTATATAAAGTTACCCCAGAAAGTTAGTTACTTCTCAAAATCTTTTTCTGGTTGATCTCTGGTTCTGGGTTCTGTGATTCAGGTTTTTTCAGTCCCCCAAGACTATAAACTGAGGATTTTTGGAGTCCCCCAAGACTATAAACTGAGGGCTGTTAGTCTCCCAAGACTTTAAACTGAGGGCTTTTAGTCCCCCAAGACTTTAAACTGAGGGTTGTGAGTCCCCCAAGACTATAAAATGAGGAAATATTTTTGCCGGTAGAAGGTTATAGTCAGGAAGACTTGTCAACTGGATATCACTTTTCATTGTTGGAAGCTGGTACAGCCAGATTTGGAATTCAGGAATAAAAGAAAGAGATTCTTTTCACATAGATAGATTTAACTTAAAGGCATGGTGCAAGAGAAGTTTTAAAGAAGAAGCTTGGATTGCTGGTTCAGAAATTCACTTAGGATGGAATAGGATCTGGTGGAAGAGAGAAATGGGCTGTTTGTAAAGATTCTGGAGAGGTGTTCAAACATGGCTGTTGGCAAAGGAGGAATGGGGACATTCTTTATTGGAGGGAGGATGTGGTGATCCAAACCTGGGTAGGCCTTTGGAGTGCATATTTGGGGGTATTTGGTATGTAGGGTGTTATTGGGGTTATCGTGTTATTAGTGTTTTTTTCATCTTTAGGTGATAGTTATTAGTGTTTAAGGAGGCTTAAGCTAGGGTCACTTATTATGTCTCAGCTTAATGTACTTTCTTTTCTCTTCATTTTGGTATCCCTTATGGGTGGTTACCTTGCTTTATAGGGTATTTATGATGTTGTTATTGGTATTTATCGGATGTTTATTGCTTAGTGGTGCTTATGTAGGCTTAAGGTAGGGTCACTTATTATGTCTCAGCTTATTATCCTTCATTTTCTTTTCATTTTGGTATGTCTTATGTGTGTTTATCTTGTTTATTAGTGAAGTTATGGGTTTTTAGGGTTTTTTTAGGGCTTTTATTGGTTGTATGGGTGTTTTAGGGCCTAGAAGCGGCCCGCCTGCTCCTAAGCGGAGCCGCCTCCACGCGGCCTTCCCACCTGGGCGCTGGGGAGGCGCTAAAATGCACTTTTATGCATGAAAAAGGCTGGGAAAGCTGGATTTTGGGTTGGGAATCAGTCAGGGTGGTCTGTGCACTGGCTGTATGATGCGTGTGTGGGAAGGTTTTTAGGGAATCATCTTATCTCTTTACTCATCCCCTCTCTTTTTCTCACTGTCTCATTGGCTTGTGTTTTGTTGGCATATATTGCTGTTCATTTCAACTCTTTCTGGTAGTCTGTCTGCGACTATTATCTTCACTTTTAAAGGGTTCAAGTGTGTTTAATTAGAGGGTCTAGAAAACAGATCTCCAATTTGCTGCAACAGGTCAATCTCACTTATTTTTCTAAAGGGACAGGGGATTTTCTCTCTGGTTTTTCTCCAACTCCCTTGGTCAAGGCCTATAGCTAGTACTATAGGATTGTCTACATCGTCACTTTCAGGTGAGTTAATAGCCTTGTGGTAATTACGTGGTGTGTCAAAAGGAGTGACAATCATACATGTGACATTGGCTCTTCATTTAGAGGTTAGAATATTGGACGTGTCAATTTGAGAAGAAATTTCTTTTGAAGGTCTGGTGTCAAAAGTAACATAATCATAGTTCTTAAATTTGTTTGATGGCAGAACTTCAGTATCTGGGATAGGTGTATTGGGAAATTCTGGCATGGGAGTAGAGATTTCCTCTAGTGGGGATTGAAGGCGAGAAAGAAAATTGAGTGTCAATAGCAATTTTGGGAAATTGTAGAGAATAGACAGACATCCCTTTTGAGATTTGACTTGACAAGTTGAAGGTGTTTAGGAAGTTGACGTCATGAGTAGTGATGATTGAGTCGGAGGCTGGAGAATAGATTCCATAGTTGACATGACCGTCACAATACCCAATGAATATTCCTTCCTCACCACTCTTACTAAATTTTCCGAGACGTTTATGTTTTTGAAGATTGAAAACAACTTCAGATCCGAAGGGGTGTATTTTAGATGGCAGTTTTGAATTTTTATGCCAAAGTTCCCACGGTGATTTGTTGTTTTCAAGAGAAGCAGATTGGTGGCAGTGTTGACTGCTTCTTCCCACCAGTGTTCATCCAGTCCTGATTCAATAAGTAGGCATTTAGCCTTTTCTACAATTGAGCGATTCCTTCTTTCAGCAATTGGATTCTGTTGGGGTGAGTACGGGGCTGTGCGTAAGTGGATGATTCCTTTATTTTTGAAGTGATTCTTTGTCGATGAATTGACGAATTCACCACTGTTGTCTGAAACTATACATTTGACTTTTTGCTCTAGTTGATTCTCCACCAGAGTTTCGAATTCTTTATAGTTTTCAAAAGTTTCAGATTTGAGTTGTAAGAACTTGACATGTCGGAATCGAGAGTGTCCATCAACTATTTGGAGAAAATATGATTTTCCTCCTTTGGATTCGGGAGTAATAGGGCCACATAGATCCATGTGAATAACATCCAGAGGAGATTCAGGAGTCGGAAAAGTGCCCGAGAAAGGTAATACCTGAGCTCTAGCAAGAGCACATGTTTTACAGGAAAAGTCAGAGAAGTTCAAATCTGGTGATATCTTTTCCATCATTTGACTATTGGGGTGTCCATAGCTATGATGAAGAAGTCTCAACTTCTCGTCTGTTGCGTTGATATTGTTGATAGAGTTTAAGACTGAGTTTTTAAATAATGGAAATGTTAATATTCGTCCTTTTGAAGAACACTCCATGAGGGTAGTGTTTTTTTTTAATTTTAAATTGTCCCTTTTCATTAATTAAGCTCCGACCATCTGATAAGATGTCCACAAGAGAAATTAGATTTGCTTTGATGTCGGGTGCATAAAGAGCATTGTCAATATTGAAGTTATGCCCTAGATTTGATGAAAATAGAGCTTTGCCTTGTCCAAGGGCAGTTAACTCATCTCCATTGGCCATTGACAATGAAGTTTTCATATTGTGATAAGTGTCGAAGAGGTTTTGATTGTTGAAAATAGAGAGTGATGCGCCACTGTCCAGTATGTCATGGTCATTTGGTAATTTGTCTATAATTGACAATACTTTGTGAGAGTTTTCATTACTACGATTCTCCCTTTCCTTTTTCCTTTTGAGAAATTTGTCACGTTTCTCGGGATGAAGTTGAAAGCAGGAAGATTCCAAATGAGGTGCTAAGGGATTATGTTTGCCCTTCAAACAGAGTTGTTTGTTCTTGGTGTCCTCGGCCAAGACTGAGCCAGAGTTAGATAGATTTAGAGCTTTTCGACGGGTAACTTCAGCTTCTATGTCAGAGAAGATGTTTTCAATTGTAGGTCTTTGATTGGTAATGTCGTACCTGCTCAGGATGATTGTAGCCGAAGTTTGGTAAGACTCTGGTAAAAGATTGAGTACGTAGTTCCCCATAATGTATGAGAGTATGTTGTCCTTGAATAAGTTGGGTGCCACCTCCTGAAGTAATTTCATTGTCCCTCTAAATTCATTCATCAATTCAAGTAAATTCCCTTCTGTAAATTTGATTTTGAATAGTTGATTGACAACATAGGAGCAATTTTGAGTCAATTTGGAAGCGTAGTGGTCCCTAATTCATTTCCATAATTGTGCCGGTTCCACTATATCATCGTCAAGAATGAATTTGTGTTGATTCGGCCTATCCATGAACATCTTAATTATGGTGTTCGTTTGCCTTTTTCAAGTTTTAAAGACATTGAGGAGATCTTAATCTGTAGGTATAGGGCAGTCTTCAAGAAGAAACTGATCAATATTTCGCACAGTAAGGGCATATTTAATGTCTGTTTTCGAGGTGCTATAGTTTTTATCGTTCAATTTTTCGATGCCTTCAATCTTGGAGTAATTAGAAGAGTCTTGAAGATAAGAAAAATTTGGAGGAGGGGCAGGTGAGGTCATTCTAGGAGTTGGAGTTTGTTGTGTGGAGGCAGATGGACTCGGAGGAGGAGATGAAGTATTTATTGATTGAGGGGTTGCCAGTTTAGATTAAATGCAGGGGCTCTGGGCCCATAACCCTGATAACAATCAACAGATAGTGTTAGTTGGACAATAGGACTTATAATGTGGGACAATAGTGGACAAGGGAGTAGGACAGAGGAGCGAGGAAAAGACAAAGAAAAGAGGACAAAAAAGAAAATTTTACCTGATAACAATCAACAGATAGTGTTAGTTGGACAATAGGACTTATAATGTGGGACAATAGTGGACAAGAGAGTAGGACAGACAAGCGAGGACAAGACAAAGAAAAGAGGACAAAAAAGAAACTAAGATAAAAGAAATGTGAGTGGAAAGAATAACGTAAGATAAAAATAAGGAGAAAGAGTGAATTCATTGCAGTCGTAGAGCACATACAGTTTACCTGATAACAATCAACAGATAGTGTTAGTTGGACAATAGGACTTATAATGTGGGACAATAGTGGACAAGTGAGGACAAGACAAAGAAAAGAGGACAAAAAAGAAACTAAGATAAAAGAAATGTGAGTGGAAAGAATAACGTAAGATAAAAATAAGGAGAAAGAGTGAATGCCGAATCAGAGATTAACGGTCATTCCTAAATACATTGTTGTTAGGGTATGCATATAAATGATGATAAAGAAGCGTGCTCTACTGAAAGGTTTATAGGTTCTATAGCTAAATGTATATATCTATATATGACTGTATGTAGTAAAAGTATTATGTTTATAGATTATCGACTAATATTAACAAATAACTCCATCACTCACTGGAACATTGCCAAAAAACTCCTACAATATGTCATTACCAATGATGAAATTGGTATTGAATATCCACAATCAAATTCCAAACTTCATCTCACCAGTTACTGCGATTCAGATTATGCCAACTGTACAAATACTAGGCAATCTGTCTCAGGCTATGTGGTCCTATTCAACGGTGTCCTCATTACCTGGAGAAGTCAACGACAAAAATATTTTGCAGTATCAGTATCAGAAGCTGAATATGTCTCAGCATGTGAACTTGCAAAAACAGTACTCTGGCTTAAAATTGTATTTTAATTGCTTGGTGAATCTCCCCCAATTCCTATCATCTTCTGTGGCAACAGTGGTGCAATTTTCCTTTCAAAAGAATCGCAAATCAATGAGAGTTCAAAACACATTGATGTACAATACCGTTTTCTCAAACAGCAGGTAAAGCTATACAATATATATCTTCAGTATGTATCGACACAGGAAATGCTTGCGGATATTTTTACTAAGCCACAATCATGACCACATTTTGAAGAAAACTGTTGTCTTATTGGCCTTCATGATGCACAAAGCAGGGGGGGTGTTGGAATGACGTGACAGTACTTTCCCGCATCACCTAAAATGACCAACCACTATATCGAATTCAAATAAATTCAAATACTGTATTAATCCAAGTATATCACCATGTTCCCCTTCTAGATAGTGATTTAAAAAGATACTTGTATAATTGTATAATAGATTATGTAATATTCTGTATAGATTGAATGTATAAACACTATGTAGTACCATGCTCTATTCCCATCCAATCTTTACAATATATTTCATTACTGACTGGTTTTCTGTCAGTATAGTCTAGTATATAAGTATGATATAATAGTGTTTATTTATGGTCCTACTACTTATTGATAAATGATTTAGTGATTAAACCTCAGGGGAAGACTAATAAAATAGTTATACTCAAATAAAACTCACAATAATTGGATTTAAATGCGTGCTAGTGGTGGAAAATAGATGAATAAAATATAGTTATAGCTTATATTAAGATAATATCAATTTATAATGGCTTTGATAATATATTTGTCAGCCTAAATATCCTTAGGACTGAGTATTTCTTATGCTTAAAATAAGATAACCTTAAGTAAATTAAGCTTATATCTTAAAGATAAGGTTAAAATAATAATATATATTATTTTATTATATATATATATAATTATTATTCTATTATATAACTTATAATAGTTTAAATAGCTTATCCATGGCCTAATAATACTTATTAAGGTGTTAATGGAGTCATAATATATTATCTTAGGTGATTTTAAGTAATTATTAACATACATAAGCTTATATGTATACATAAATCTCATATTCAGTGAAATATGCAGTATATTATGTATATTTAGGTATATAGGTGGGTTTTAGCCCCTTAATAGCCTATAACCTTTGTTTTTCTGCTTATTTTAGGTCATATGGACAAAATCAGTGGACTCACAACGCCTACAGAAGCATAGACACCTATATAAGGCGCATACACCCAGTTTAGACAACTAAAATTACTTCCTTGGATGGTTATTCACGGATTTATGGGTTGAAAGGATATTTCTGGGTTAATGTGGATGCTTGGGGATGTTATTGGGAGATTGTAAATTTTATTTCTTTCCTTTATATGCTTTTGGTTTCATTAAATCTCTTTTTGATTGTTTATTTTACATGTTTCTTTATGGTATCCGCTTTTATCTGGCTTTTCTATTTATGGTATGGATCTTTGTTATTATTAATAGTGATGGAGGGTCCTTACTGGAGGTCTGGGTGTTGAAACTGCTTAAAGTGGACGCCATGGGGAGGTGATGGGCCCTCACAGTGCTGTAATTGCCGGGAATAGCAGTGACATCATCTGGATTTAAGGTCTGTGCACTCCAGTGGATTTGGGTATAAGTAAGAAGGGATTTTGACAGTTATTTATCATCATTCAATTACTACAACTCCAAAAAACACTACTATACAATTATTAACATTTAGAAATATATTATAAAGCCATTATAAATTGATATTATCTTTATATAAGCTATAACTATATTTTATTCATCTAATTTCCCCCACTAGCACGCATTTAAATCCAAGTATTGTGAGTTTTATTTGAGTATAACTATTTTATTACTCTTCCCCTGAGTTTTAATCACTAAATCACTTATCAATAAGTAGTAGGACGATAAATAAATTCTATTATATCATACTTATATACTAGACTATACTGACAATATTTCTGAATGCTAATAATTGTATAGTAGTGTTTGTTTGAATTGTAGTAATTGAATGATGATAAATAACCGTCAAAATCCCTCTTTACTTATACCCAAATCCACTGGAGTGCACAGACCTTCAATCCAGATGATGTCACTGCTATCCCCGGCAATTGCAGCACTGTGAGGGCCCATCACCTCCCCATGGCGTCCACTTCAAGCAGATTCAATACCCAGACCTCCAATAGGGACCCTCCATCACAATTAATGATAACACAGATCTATACCACAAATAGAAAATCCAGATAAAAGAGGATACCATAAAGAAAGAGGTAAAATAAACAATCAAAAAGAGATTTAATGAAACCAAAAGCATATAAAGGAAACAAATAAAATTTCCAAGCCCCCAATAACACCCCCAAGCATCCACATTAACCCAGAAATGTCCTTCCAACCCATAAATCCGTGAATAACCATCCAAGGAAGTAAATTAAGTTGTCCAAACTGAGTGTATGCACCTGATATAGATGTCTATGCTTCTGTAGGCATTGTGAGTCCATTGATTTTGTCCATATGACCTAAAACAAGCAGAAAAATAAAGGTTATAAGCTATTAAGGGGCTAAAACCCACTTATATACCTAAATATACATAATATACTGCATATTTCACTGAATATGAGATTTATGTATACATATAAGCTTATGTATGTCAATAATTACTTCATATCACTTAAGATAAGTATATTATGACTCCAATAACACCTTGATAAGTATTATTAGGCTATGGATAAGCTATTTAAACTACTATAAGTTATATAATAGAATAATAATTATATATATATATAATATAATAGTATATATTATTATTTTAACCTTATTTTTAAGATATAAGCTTAATTTACTTAAGGTTATCTTATTTTAAGCATAAGAAATACTCAGTCCTAGGGATATCTAGGCTGACACTCCCTCACCCCAAAAAAAACAATAAAAAAAATGTTAAGACATTTTAATTAAAAGAAAGGAGTGAAATAAAAAATAAAATATTTTTTATAATACATATACTGAAGAAACAGTGTTATTTATATTTAAATTTTTTCAAGAGATTTTTAAGTTCAGAGATTTCATTTTCTGGAATCCACTGGTCATATTCACTTGATTTATTTTTAAATCTTAATAGATACTCAACTCCCTTTTCTTTAGTAAGGTGTCTCTTTTTAAGTATCTTTTCAATTTCTGCCTTTTCAACTATTTCTTCATGTTGCTGTTTATGCCTTCCTGATCTTCTTGGAAATAGAGCAGTATCATTAGAATGGTATGGTTTTATAAGAGAAATAGGAAATACTGGATGTTTTCTATCATATGGTGCATATAGGATAACCTCAACAGCATTATTACCAACCATCTTTTTAACTAAAAATGGTCCAATAAATGGATCCTTCAATTTAACATTACCATTTAAATTGAAATGTAGTGTTGAAATAAGGACTTCATCAAGCTCTTTGAACATTTGTTCTTTATGGGCTTTATCCCATCTTTTCTTTTCATACTCAAACACCTTATTTATACATTCTTGAGTATGTTTTCTGCATAATTCTTTCATCTGAGGAAAAGATTTAGTCCCTGGATGGATATCCAATCTAGGTAACTTATTAAGAGCTTTAGCAGGGGTATTAGGTACATAACCCAACCATAACTCAAATGGCTTTTTGCCAGTGACAGAATGTACTGTACTATTGTATGCAAACTCTAAACCTGGGATACGGGTTACCAAATCATGTGTGAATTTGTCATTCTCTTTAAAATCAAGACCAAAAGCACAATATCTTCTTATCTTATCTTCTAAGGTTTGTATCATTCTTTCTGCTAACCCATCAGTTTGTGGATGGTGTGCGGTAGAAAGTTTCAATTGACACCCTGAAACATCCATAAGTGACGTCCAGAACTCCGAAGTAAATTTAGCATCTCTGTCAGAAACTATTGATTTGGGGAAACCTGCTAAATTTAACATTTGTGTCCACCATAAAAAAGCTAAGTCCTTTGCAGAAACCTCTTTGTGGGTAGGAATAAATTTACACATCTTTGTAAATCTATCTACAATTACCCAGAAGGAGTTATAACTCTTATGCCCTGCTATTGGCAAACCTGTTACAAAGTCCATGTTAATCATTTCCCATGGAGCTTTTGGTTTCTCAATTTGTTGTAATAAACCAGCTCTTTTGCCTGTTAATCTTTTAGATTTTTGACAAGAATCACATGTCTCAACATATTTTTGAACATCCTCAGACATGTTAATCCACCAAGCTGTGTTTTTTACTCTGTTTAATGTTTTATGGTAGTCAAAATGACCTGCCAATATATCATCATGACATATACTTAACATTAACTCCTTCATTGAAGGGGGAATCATAATTACATTACTTAATTTTTTCCTGTAATATATAAAACCATCCTCAATAGAAAATTTTCCTTTTTCTAATGCCTCTTTATACTTATTTGGTAATTTTTTTATTAAAACATTCATTGAAGCATTAGATGGATCATTTAATATTGTAGTGAGTTTACTCAAGTCAGGATCTGAATTATAATTATCAAGAATTGATTGCATAAATTCATCCTCAAGATCTACAATATAAATGCCATAAATGTTAATAATCTCTGACTCAGGAACATAAGCAGGATTATCATCATTATTAGGCAGAGGTACTCTAGATAACAGATCTACATTAGAGTGCAAGGTTCCTTCTCTATGTGTAATAGTCATCCGTCCTCTGTATTCTTGTAAAGCTAATTGCCATCTAAACATGTGTCTATTAGGAGTTTTCATGTTTTAGAGTTACTTAACTGTACTACAGTCAGTTATTAACTCAAATTTTTGGTCTTCAAGGTAATAATGTAGCTTCTCAAGAGCCCATACTACTGCCAAACATTCAAGTTGAGTAGCACCATATTTCAATTCACTACTTCTGTCAGGCTAAGGTCAAGTACAAAGACGTGAACTAGCTTGAATGGTCAGTTGTCTAGAAGATTTTAATAGTCCTATATGAATACTGTAGTACTAATCCACTAAGTTGTAAAATATAATCAAATATAAAGGTCTCAGTAATATAATTCTCACTATTTTTATATATGGCTTACAATCTTTGTAGTTGGTAGAAAAATATATTTAATAATTCAGATACTATTCAAAAGTCTTATAAAAGTACTAATTGATATGTATTGTAATTTATTTGGTTATATTGGTTAAATTGTAATGATAAAGAATGAAGAAATACAACCCAAAAACCTCCTCCTTTTATACACACTGAGTTCCCCAATGATTCCCTTGATGTACCACCCAATACACAGTTAATGACGCCTCTAAAAAATTAATAGACATGCCCATCAACATTCCCAGTAACCCATGACATAATTAGAAGAGTAACAACCGCCAAAATTCTGTAATAATAAGAGAAATCCATCAAAATTAAAGAAAAAGACAAAAAGAGAGTATATGCGTATAAAACAATAATATTAAAGACTAAAGGAGACTTTTTAAGGTTAATAATAGCTTAATAATAAGGGGGATTTACTGTAGAAATGGAGAGGCTAATCCTGACATTCTACTACGTGAAATTCGCATCCAAAAATAACCAAAATTGACTGAGAAACCACCCAAAAACTTAAAAAAGAGCGTGAGATGTTGGGTAACTACATGCAGTCCTTGGCAGGCGCTTGCACGGGTAAATCCTTGACTAAAATTAGGCGAATTTAAGCGTGGTGATGAAATAAGATGCCAAGAATGAGGTTATTAATGAAATTAGTGCATATAAATAAGGTCAATGCATTATTAATTAAGCTAGGACACTAAATAAGCGCCTGTCGCCTATTTTAGTGTGTTTCCCCACAGTGGGCGTAGAATGTGGGGTAATTATAGTGTGAAAAAGCTAACTTTGCTAAAAATGAAGCTATTCACACGGGAAAAAAGCAGGCAGTATGTGGCCAGTACACAGAAGCCATTTCTGGCATAAAAAACACCAAATTTGAAAAGTGTTATTTTTATGCATTTAAATAGCCAAATCAATAGTTCTAAATGAGCTCAATTGATCTGTCAAAGCGCAATTTTGATATTCTCAATTTTATAGCGCATATAGTCAACTTTTAAGTGAAATAAAGCGCATTTCTTGTTTTTTGCATAAAACAATGAATATAACAGCTTTAAGTGTACTTAAAAATTATGTAGCCTTATACTTAAGGTTCTTAAGATTACCCCAACATATTCCAACTTAATATTAAGTACATAAGACCTATAAAAGGTGGATATATGCGTGTATATAAGGTGTTATAATGGCATTTTTTGTGTATTATCATAATTTTACTTATGTATACTATTTGTGTACTCTTATTTATTATTCCCATGTATAGTTCATGTGTTTAACATAACTTATAATTACTTTTTACTCAGTCCTGGAGATATACAGGCTGAAAACTTCTCAGAGTACGTGAAATATAGAAAATCACTACTTCTGACATTTTCCCTTTAATAAGTTGTTTTTGATGCAAAGCAGCACCCAGACCAATAAAACTTGCATCTGTATATAATACAAAAGGTAATTGGAAATCTGGTAATCCCAAGATAGGAGCTGTCATTAAACATTCTTTCAACTTATCAAAATCCTGTTGTCTTTCATTATTCCAAATGAAAGCTTCTGATTTCTTTATCAGTGTGGTCAATGGTGCAGCAATTGATTGGTAGTTTTTTATATATTGTCTACAATAACCACAAATTCTAACAAAAGATTGTACATCCTTTACATTTTGAGGAATTCCAATATTCTTTATTGCAGCCACTTTATTTTGGTCTACACATATTTGTAAGCCAGATACAATATGACCAAGCACTTTTAAAGATTCAAACCCAAATTTACATTTTTTCAATGCAAGGGTCATTTTTATTTCATCCATTTTCTGAAATACCTTCTTTAAATGGACTAAGTGTTCATCATAAGTTTTATAGAACACTATGATGTCATCAATGTATACCATCAACCATCCTTCAATCATTTCATTATGGAATGTTACATCCATTAACTTCTGAAATACTGATGGAGCATTTTTGGTCCAAATGGCATTCTGACATATTTATAAATTCCCATGTGTGTTGTTATCAACAAAAATTTCTGTGAATTCTTTTCAACAGGAATTTGATGGTACCCTTTATTTCCATCTAGGCAGCTTATATATATAGCACCTTTAAGGGTAGCATGTATAGAGGCAATCCTTGGAAAGGGATAAATATCATCTACTGTAAATGTATTTAATGCTCTATAATCACCGCACAGTCTTGCTTTATCTTGTTCATAAGAAATTAGCACTGGTGATATTACACAATATAATGGTGTAGTTTCAACCTTCTCAAGAATGTTCATATTCAATAACATCTTAATATTATCCTCTATGTCTTTCCTCTTCATTGGTGAAGCAGGGTATGGTTTCTTTTTAAGACTAGCAGGAATATTATCCATATCACAGGTTAAACTAATCTTCATTTCATGATTTTTTACAAGTCCAAGTTCATTTGTACCATGTGCAAAAGCCATTGGAAATGCTTTAATTAATTCCAAAATATTATTTTCCTCAGCTTTACTTATCTGAGTGCCAAATGATGCTTTTGAAATTTCTGTTTCCAGAAGTTTTATCTCATTGGATTCTCTTCCTTTACGGGGAATTTGTTACTGACTCAATGTGTAAGACTGTGTTAAAAGAATTTATTTTAAATTTCCTTTTACCATTCATGCCAATTGTAAAATTGTTATTAGCAGGTTCTAATTTCACACCGAATTTAGTCAGAATATCATTTCCAATGATAAAACAGTTACTACAGTTAGTATTATCCATTACTACAAAGTCACAAGTTACCCTTACATAACCATGTTGGTGTTTAAAGAAAACAGCAGCTTTGTATTTACCAATGGGGTGTAGTACTGATCCAAAACCTCTCCAATTTTTATTCTGAAGTGGTTCAAGCTTAAACTTATATTCACTATCAATTTTCTGTAATGTATTAGTGGAAACAACTGAACCAGCAGCTCCTGTGTCCAATACTATACTAACATTTTCACCAGAAATGATAGCTGGAACCGTGATAGGTGTCATTCTAAAGTTATCAGCTTGTATATCCTTAATGGTTTCAGCATCCTCAAAATTCATTAAAGATTCATTTGAGTCCATATTTAATATTGGATTTTCAAAGATGGACAAATCATCTTCCAACATACAGACTTCATTTTCATCACTATATGAGATATTGCTGTCATAATCACTTGATTCTTTACTTTTTTCAGTTTCAGTTTCAGATTCACGTTGATTTTCAACAATATTTATGTTTTTCTCACATTTGTGACCTTTTACCCAAGGTTTGTTACACTTATAACAAGTATTTGTTTCATAATTTTTATGAACTACAGGTGCAGTAGGATTTTTCTGCTTCTCCTGAAGTGTTTTTGAATTCTGAATTTTTACAGGTTCAACATTTTGTTTATAAGTGGAATACCTTGATTCATACTTATGGTTTAATAATATTTCATTGCAAATATTAATAAAATCAGAATATTCAGTAACATTTAATGTTCTAGCTACAACAATGTCTCTGACAGATATAGGTAATTTATATATTATCTTATCTTTCCATAAGTTAAAATCCATACGAGACTCAATGGCTTTTGATATTTTATTTAAATTCATTAAAAATACCATAGGTTTGTCACCATTCAACGGATTATACCTAGTCTTCTCATAAAGTCTCTGCTGAGTTAGCCTGAATTTAGAACCTCCCAATTGTTTTTCAATAAGTTGTTTCCATTCAGCCCAAGAGTAATCTTTACCCTCACTCAATACAGCTTCATACCATAATAAAGCAACATCCTTAAATAAAGAAATTAATTTTGATGTTATTTCTTCATCTGTTAACTTATATGAGAATTTCAAGTTGTCAATTCTTTGAATAAAATGTTGCAAATCAGAGCTGGCTTCCCCATCATAAGTTGGGTACTGATCTATCTTAGGCCAGTTTTTCTGATTGGATTTTATCTCACTAATTTTAGGTAAATTCAACAACTCATTTACTCTTGATAAATGGTCTTGTATTTCCTCCTGTACGGATTTGTGACTTACATTTTCAGATTTGACACTACCACCAGATGGTTTTAATTGTGGTGGTATAGGGAAGGAATGAGATTCACTTTTGCCAATGAAAGGATTATTATTATATTGATTATACTTATGATTATCCTGGTTCATTAGTAGATTGGCAGTTTCAATCTCAACTTTAGTTAATCTTTGTAGCAACTCAGAGACACTTTGATTTGTCTGGGCAAAAGATAACTTAGTTCTTGATTCAGTTTTCAATAAATGTGTTTCATATAATTTTTCTAACTCACAGAATTTGTTTGAAAGTTCATTATATTTATTACTCAATGAATCATATTTAAGAGTTAGAGATAAATATTCTTTCTCTAATTCTTTGTTACGTGTTGCTAATTGAGAAATGTTTAATGTCAAGGATGAAATTGTATCACTAGTGAGCTTAACTGTTTGTTCCTCACAATCAGTCATTCTATTCCACAATGCTGAAACAATTCTATGGACAGTTGGATTATTGTTAAAATATTCCATGTCTTCCTTTTCAATTCTCTCACTCTCCTGTGAACTTCTCATCTCACTAGTAGGTGGTGGAAACTGAGGGTTAACTGTATTATCATTATAAATAGTACTGTTATTGTGGACAAAAGACAAGTCAGGTGTATCTACTCTAAAACCTAAATTTCTTAAATCCTCCTCTATTTTTTGCACTGATTTAACATCAATAGGATCATCTATATTGTAATTATCAGTATTGTGTTCAATCTGAGAGGGTAATCTACTTACCATGGGATAGATACCAGTCCTGATTTTTGGTGCTTTTTTCCTTTGTAAGGGTGAACTGAAGAAGTCAGATGAGGTGGTGGATCCCTGTTGCAACTGTGGCTGGTCCATTGTTGATGGAACCAGTCCCATTTCCATTTGTCTACCAGGATTTTCTTCTGGGAGTGGGTTGACCCTTCTGGGGTAGGGGGTTGCTGACTTGGCTGACTTGGCTGGCCTCCCTTTAGCTCTGCCAGTGCCTGACTCATCTGCTGAAACCCTCCCTTGCAATTGTTCTGCAATTTCTCTACCTCTTTGAACATGAGTGATTTGGATTCTTCCAACTTCAGAACCTGTTTGGCCAAGTGGGACAGTTGATCCTGAAGAGGAGGAGATGTCTTTTTTATAGTTATCTTTTTTAAGAGGGTGTCCTTTTCCTCTATACTCATGTTTTCTGCCTGGGGGTATTGTTGACCCTCCATGGTTATGTCCTGGAAAGTTTTTGTTAGCTTTAGACCTGGTATTATAAGCAGGCTTTTCACTTACACTGTCCTGAGGAGCACTCATATTGTTAAGAATGACAATATTTCACGTCTAAAGAAAGGAAATACTCTATGGAATTAGTAGACAAAAGGTATTAGCAATGTTATTACTAATAAAAAAGCACTGGAGCTTACCCTGAATTTATATCTTTATTTATTTAAATAAAATATAAGAAAAATTTGAAAAAATCTGTTAAAAATATAATAATAAGTTCAACTAGACCTTTATAAGGGTGAATTGTTAGCTTACCAAGCTTTAACCAAATACCAATTTAATTGGGTGTTATATTGGTGTCCAAATACCAAGTGAAATTGGGTTTATATTGGGTACAGTTACTACTGTAAATACCTAATTTTTATGATAAAAAAATAGTAAAATTATTATAAGGGTTCTTTCCACAATCAATGAGTTATGATGACCCACTAATTTGCAGCAGACCCAAATATTTGGTTATTTTGAGCTGTACTAAAGTAAAAATCATGTCCCAAGGCTTATACTAAATAATAAGTAAAATATAAGGAAAGACCCCCAATTGTCAGTATAGTCTAGTATATAAGTATGATATAATAGTGTTTATTTATGGTCCTACTACTTATTGATAAATGATTTAGTTATTAAACCTCAGGGGAAGACTAATAAAATAGTTATACTCAAATAAAACTCACAATACTTGGATTTAAATGTGTGCTAGTGGTGGAAAATAGATGAATAAAATATAGTTATAGCTTATATAAAGATAATATCAATTTATAATGGCTTTTATAATATAATTCTGAATGCTAATAATTGTATAGTAGTGTTTTTTTGAATTGTAGTAATTGAATGATGATAAATAACCGTCAAAATCCCTCTTTACTTTGTCCTTCCAACCCATAAATCCGTGAATAACCATCCAAGGAAGTAAATTAAGTTGTCCAAACTGAGTGTATGCGCCTGATATAGATGTCTATGCTTCTGTAGGCGTTGTGAGTCCACTTATTTTGTCCATATGACCTAAAATAAGCAGAAAAACAAAGGTTATAGGCTATTAAGGGGCTAAAACCCACTTATATACCTAAATATACATAATATACTACATATTTCACTGAATATGAGATTTATGTATACATATAAGCTTATGTATGTCAATAATTACTTCATATCACTTAAGATAAGTATATTATGACTCCAATAACACCTTGATAAGTATTATTAGGCTATGGATAAGCTATTTAAACTACTATAAGTTATATAATAGAATAATAATTATATATATATAATATAATAGTATATATTATTATTTTAACCTTATTTTTAAGATATAAGCTTAATTCACTTAAGGTTATCTTATTTTAAGCATAAGAAATACTCAGTCCTAGGGATATCTAGGCTGACATTTTCACTCTTCTTTTCTATTTCTCTACACTTGTATCTTAATCACCCTACCATACACTAAACCGTGACATATACAACTCAACTTGGATAATCACTGGGACAGGTGATTATCAATTACAAGTTGTTGTCAGTGTGTTTAGTAACTGGTACACTAATACTTTATTATATCTAAAAGGTGATTATCAATTACAAGTTGTTTTCAGCGTGTTTAGTAACTGGTACACTAACACTCTATTATATCTAAAAGGTTGGATCAATAAAGGCGGCACATAGACCACATACAAGGGCAGATCGTTTCATTGATCTAGCCACCGGAAAAAAACATAGGCAGCTGATAGCAGGTGCCAATCCCTATCTTTGACTTAACTCAAATTCTGCTCAGCTGTTATTCTTCTGGAAGGACTGCGCAGTGAACAATGAGAACATTAGCTCGCGCAAAATCAAATCAAATTTACTCTTAAATCAAAACTGAATATAGGGATTGGCACCTGCTAGCAGGTGCCAATTGATTTTTTGCGGCGAGCTCTTATTTTATTTTATAAGTCATCCTAATTCTCTCATGTAATGAGTGTGATTTAAAAGAGTTTTATGTTTCCTTTACTTGTTCCAGCATCTTGAAATGAAGCCCCGCCCTAAAACATTTTTCAAAGATTGTACAAAATATTGAAACTTGAAGCTGCGCAATAACTTTGGAAGAAAAAGTCATTCTGGATTTGGACCTTTACATTGACTTTGTAGAAATTAGAGAGTCATTCGATAAAGCCAGTTGGTCGAAGCACCATTTTTTTTCATCTATACCAAATGGCATTCATTAACTCGTTTGAATATTTCTCATTTATTTTCTTAAGCTATCTTGTTTATTATACTTACCTTGTCATTGCAACTGAAAAAGACCTGAAGAATGTGAAAGAAATTATCAACACTCAGCCGTCCCACTTTTCTCAAGAATGTGGCTCCCCAAATTCAATGCTTACGGAAAATTATAACAACTCGGAGTTGTTGGTAAACAATATAATTTACTCTAAG
Source organism: Hemileia vastatrix (assembly GCA_030280995.1). Taxonomy (NCBI): domain Eukaryota; kingdom Fungi; phylum Basidiomycota; class Pucciniomycetes; order Pucciniales; family Zaghouaniaceae; genus Hemileia; species Hemileia vastatrix. The sequence continues at coordinate 27,290,277 of JASXTE010000013.1, forward strand.
GAACCTCATAAGATATTTTTCTTAGAAAATAATAGGGAAAAAGATAAGATAGATGAGCTATGTCATCTCATCTATAACAAATTAAACTACGTTGCTCAACAAAAGATAGCATATATTTTTTTTGGTGAAGTAAAAAAAATCTTAGCGATGGATTCCAGTCATTCACAGATTCGCGACAAGGCAGAAAGGCTATTATTGTATCTAGATAGCGAGTCCTTTAGATCCATTTTAGATTGTACTTATATTGAAAAAATCTTTCCGGAATTCTACCCGACCAAACCGAAAAATGCAGCAATCGCATGGTTATCTGAGTTCAGGGGAGAACCTATGGATTGGCGTCTTTTGAAATTTGGAGTTCGTCTTCTTGAAGAATCAAACTCATTGGCCGAAAGTCATTTAGCGCAAAATGTACGAGAAACTTCAGCTGTTTTTTTTAAAATTTTATCGATGACTCATCAAGAAAGTGCAATTTACATTGAAGACGCGAAATTTGAGGAGTGGCAGAGGTTGGAATTTCGGATTTTTAATGGTACGTCAAGAGATATCAAGCGGTATCATTATTTTTTTTACTTAACACACTTTTTTAGAACAGACTATTTGAAAACATCAGGATATTCTAGTGTTGCTAAGAAAAAGATCCAGGTTCTTTTGAATCAAAGAGATGAAAGTTTGATTGTAAATTACGTTTGACCTTGTTTCAGTCTTGAACCATACATTTGATTTTCTGACTTGCCTGATTTGAAGGAACCATCGAAAATTTATGATAACATGTGCTTTTACCTGCAATCATTACGTCAAGAAAGGGGTCTAAAAAAAAAGCCAAAAAATGAACACTTATACACATACGAATTGATGATTACAATGTTGGAGAAACAATGTGTTGCTCCATATGACTTTGTTGAAACACTGAGTAACATTTATATCGAGTTGGTGAATTCGAAGAAAAATTTGAACGAGAGACTTGATGTATATTACTCCTTATTACACTTCCCCCATTGGCCAGAAATAGTAAAAAAAGACGAGATTGCTGACTACAATATTATGGGAAACATTGATCGAAAACTTAGATCTTTTGAGAGAAAACTGAATCAAGAGAATGAAGAAATACTGGAGGTAACTCAGTTTTTGGAAAACTTTGACAGAAATAAGAAACGAATCACTTCCAAAGACTTGGAAACACTCTTTAAAGGATTTGTAGAGGAAATATTGTATAGCGGAATTAAGTGGAAGCGAAAGAGATGCTACAATCTCCTCACTGGTCCTGAATTTCGCAATGAAAAATTTGGCAATTCATGGGAATTTTTAAAAGAGACTGCCATGAATCGGCCGTTGTTTGCCATTAAATTGGTCCAAATGGCAGATCCTAAGTTGTATATAGAAGGAATAGGAGGTGACGAATTTCGACTATTTTTACAGGAGGGTCCAGTTTACGGTGATAGAGGCAAGCATTTCACTTTTCTGATTCTTTTTTTTGTGGCTTATGCAGTAGTGCTTTGTAATTTTATCAAGGGTTGCGAGGGCCGGAATTCATGAAGCGAGCCATCAGAACAACAATCCTAAGAGAACGTTCATATGGATTCAATCGCTTTAATTTTCATATCTACCGCTATCTTGGAAAACTCCCCAAAGATTGGAATACTTCACAACCGGCATCTCGTGGTTTGATTAATTTAGTTAATTTGGCCATTACTATTATAAATGATGATAAGTTAAGTAATAAAAGAATGGAGGGCCTAACAAGTATTCCATTGTGCGTTAGCATACTTGCCCATCTTATAACGGAAGACACCGCTTTCGATTTTGAAAATTTAATCGTTCGAAACTTTATGGAACATAAAAACTTAAACCGTTTCTTAGACTTATGGATTGAGAGATTAAATGCCATGATGAAGTCTGAGGAAAAGAAATGGAAGAAAGTGCTACTAGTGAATTTAAAAAAAGATAGATACTTGGAGAAATGTTTAGAAAAGTTGATAGAAAGTGTAAGTTATTCATGATTAACCATTTTCTTTCACTGGGGTATGTTCTTATGGGAAAATTATAGAAATCAAAATACACAGCTGAAAAGCTAGGGAAAATGACTTTAATTTCATATTAGGGGGTATCAAATTAATTGCGGATAAAAATTCTTATGCCCCAATTATCTTCTGGAATTATTTTTGAAAATAATAGGGGGTATCAATGTTGACTGATCCGCAATTAAATTAATTGTGGATAAAAATCATTATACCCCAATTATCTTCCACAATTATTTTTGCTAATAATTGGGTTATTAGACCTTTTATGTGTCAATGTTCACCTCTTATCAATCCTGGACACTCTCCCCCCTCCAGTTCTTTTTTTTTTATCGCCCAATTACTTTTTCTTTCTCCGGGTCTTCTTTTATAAACTCTTATTTCTTAAGTAAGTTTCTATTTTATTTTTTCCTTCGTTTTTTTTTCTTTCACTAATCTTTTTATTTTCTTTTTCAGCATTCTCCCCCCTCCAGTTCTTCTTTTTTTATTGGCCGATTGTTTTTTCTTTCTCTGGGTCTTCTTTTATATATTCTTATTTTGTAAGTTTCCTTTTTCTTTTTTCCTTCGTTTTTTTCTTTCACTAATCTTTTTCTTTTCTTTTTCAGTGTTCTTTCCTCTCAACTCAACCTCCATCCATGGTGTTCATCAAGTACGGCCCCAGATTGAAGGTCAAGGCTGTAAATGCCGCTATTGATGGGGAAAGCTTATCAGTAATAAATTTAAAAAATGCCTCAAAAATTCATCAAAACTCTCTATATCGTTGGTTGAAGCTCTACCACAGCACAAGAGCTGTGGTTACTGACCCATCAACTTACCTCAAACGTGGCCAACCATTCAAGCTTGATGATGAACAATGCAAGTTCCTTCAAGAATTGCTTGAAAATGAACTGACCAAATACCAAATAGAATTGCAAAAGGCTTTGCCTGAAATTGATGATTTGGAGGTATGTCTATCAACTATACATAATGAGCTAGTTATACGCCTCCATATGAGCAATAAAACTACCAAAAAAGTTGACCCAAGGCAAGATTATGACCAGTGTATTAGGTGTATGTCAAATGTTGGCCAATATACTCCCAATATTCTGGTTTTCACTGGTAAGTAAACATAGTAAATTCATATATTAAAATTTTCTCTATTGATACTCCAATTTAAAAAACAGATGAGTCTGGAATCTCGTTTGATGAAGTTCAACAAGGAAAGGGCTGGTCTAAAGTAGGAACACAAACAAAGCGTTGTCCTCATTTTAGGGCTTCTCATCAATTTACAATCATCCCTACAATTTCACTTTCTGGTTTAGTTGCAACAACTACCCAACTAGAAACTGTTTGTCGATAGGATATAGAATATTAAGTTGAGAACATTCTGGTAAGCTCTTCTGTTTTGTATTTTTATCATGTAGAACTATAATTTTTTTTTCTTAGATTCCGATGATGAATCCTTTTCCTGAGCCTTGTAGTGTCTTTGTAACGGGCAATGCTTCAATTCACCATGGAGGACGTGTCAGTGAGATAATAGAAAAAAAAGGCTCTAAATTGCTGTATCTTCCTGCTTATTCACCAAACCTTAACCCCATAGAAAAATGCTTTGGTGTTTTGAAGAGCAGGTTATGTTTTCATCAAGTTATGAAGGGAGGAGTAGATGATGAGGAAATATTAAACATATGGGTCAAAATATTTTTCACCTCAAATTTGATGTACTCATGTTTCAAAGCTAGTGGATATTTTCAATAGATAGCTTTTGAATATATGCAATTTGATGTAGACACCATAAATTACAGATTTAATAAATTATAACCATGCAATATGGGGGGCGGACTTGCTAGCAAGTCCGCAACCTTGAACCCAAATTCATATCTTTTTGAGCCCACATTGAATTAGTGATGAAACCACCAAGAAAAAGTATTGACATTCTGGTGAACTCAATATGAATACAACTTGAACATTAAATGAAGCATAGGTAATAATACTTTGAACAAATCTTGAGATATGAAGAATGAGATTTTTTTATAGAAATTTTAATACAGTGCAGACCACACTCAAATTAATCTGAAAAATAAATATTTTAAACTATTTAAGAAGCTTCTTTGCAATTTTAAAAAAAAAGAACACCAATGTATAGATCTGGCAAGATACCATCTGACATTATTATATAAGTTTCTTTGGCCAGACATACATGGAGAAACTACAATTTGAAATATGTCAATTTTTTCATGAAAGGTTATTTTGTGCATTTATATTATTTATTGTATTTTATTCAAGAATTGAAAAAATTATATACTTATTTTATGACTAGATAATATTGAATATTATAAATCATAAAATATCTAAAGAAGGTGCAAAAATCTTTAAAATGATGTTACAAAGACTTTACTTAGACATATAATTTTCAAATTCAATTGACATACTATATTTCACTATTAAATAAAAAAAAATCAATACTAATATTTATTAAAATTTATTTCCCCTCTTCTTCAAAATTTTCAAAATATTAAAATGTAGATTTTTATTTTATTTAAGTAAATGAAAAGAATAGCAGTATAGGAGTTGTGTATTTTTAGGATTCAAGGAATTTCTGTGCCCACACTTTGTAACATATTTTATATATTTTATATTTTTTGTATATTTATTTTGTATTACTATCTTCTTTTATTGTCTTTTTTTACTCCCTATCAAGAATACCCACTCTTTTCCCTTTGAAATATTTCTTTATCCTCACCTCATCCTTCTCACCAACCTTTTCACTCCCTTCCTCATCATTTTCAACCCCTATCCACATTTTCCTCTCCTTCTCCACACCTCTCTACCCCTCTCCACTCCTCTCCTTCCAGTTTTCTTACCTCCCCATTTTTCCCTAACACTTTATTTTTATATACAGAAATAGGGACTGAGTTGAAAGGGAGGAAATTGGGGTTCAAGGATTGTGGAGGCGAGGTAAAGGGGAGGAATGGGGCTACAAGTGTTGGGGAGGCTGGAGAGAAGGGTGAGGAAGGGTATATGGGGTACCAAAAATGTTTGGAAAGAGTTAGAAGGGAAGATTTAGGGTTCCGAGGCATTTTGAATGAAGAAAAGGGTTGAGGAGAGGTTGAGAGGGGTGAAATGGGGATCAAAAGAGGATGGCATACAATGGGGCTGGAAGGATAGCGAAAGGGGTGGGGAGGGAAGACAAGCATGTGTTGATAGAATTGAAAGGGATGGGGATTCCTGCAAAAAGAGTGTGAAAATAGGAGGATGAACTCTGTTCTTCAGGCAAAGAACAGAGTTCACTTCCATAAAATATTAGCTGAAACATAGTTTTCAATTCTGTAAAAACAGTTGTAGTTAATAGAAAAAGTCACTGATTTTTTTTATATGTAATCTGAAAGTTTTAATAAAATTATTGTATTTAAGAATTGTGATATTTTCAATCAATTATTATTGATCAACTTAATTTAATAAATTATTATTTAAATTAGTTGCTTCAAAAAATCTGTGCATTGAGAAGACTCATTGAATGATTTTTTCTGGCTTCCATTCAGTTATCCTTGCATTTTCACTATGTTTTCAATATAGATACATTATTATTTGTGTGATACTTTAAGTAAAAGTTCAGTATTACTTCAGTCTGAGTTCCATCTGATTTCCATCTGACTTCAAGTTTAGGACTTTCTAGCAAGTCCCCCCCAAATATTGCGTGGTGAAATAATCTAAAATGTTGCAATAAAATGACTTGAATCTCAGTGAGGAGTGTGTGCCAAGGATTTATTGTTAGCTTTAATGCATTCTATCAAGAAATTTTTTTAAAGGAAATAAAAAAAACTAGTTATTAAAAATTTTCATTAAGCATTCAATTTTGTCAATAGATTTATTAGCTTTAACACATTCTCTCAAGAGATATTTCTTTTTTGAACCATCTTCAAGTTGATACTTGAGTTTTATTTGATCCAATAGGAAATTTTACTCAAGAGCCTTCTCCTCCAAGAAATGTGCCCTCTCATCCCTCTTTAAAAAAAGCTCAAATTTCTTCTTCTCCAAGTGTTGTACCCTCCCATCCCTTTGTAAAGAAAGCTTTAATTTCATCTCCTTCAAGTCTTGTGCCCTATCATTCCTTTGTAAAGAGAGCTTGCATTGTTTCTTTTGAAGCTGAGAGTATCTCTTTCAACTTCAACTTTACCTAGAGTAATAAGGAATATTAACAAAAGAAAAGAAAAGCTCACTTAATTATTAAGAGGTACGCTATCACTTACCGGATTCACATTTCTCCAGAAAATCATCAATGGAAGAAAAAGGGGGTTGGGAGAAACTATCTCTTTTTTTCTTTCTTTGATGTTGAAAGGTCTTTGCTTTTTTTTGAAGGTAACATTTTTCTCTTCATCATTGATGCTAGCTTCAAACTCATGTTGTAGACAATCCTATAGTACTAGCTATAGGCCTTGACCAAGAGAGTTGGAGAAAAACCAGAGAGAAAATCCCCTGTCCCTTTAGAAAAATATAAGTGAGATTTACCTGCTACAGTAAATTGGTTCCTGTTGTTAAAGCCCCTTTTCCAATACACTTGACTTCCTGATCAGCCAAGAAAGTATTCTCCAGACAGACTAATAAACCAAAGAACTGAAATTTAGACCAATTTCCACACCAGAGAAAGCAATGATACTTGATGTAGGTTGCAAATCCACACCAGTGACAGCAATAATACTTGATATAGCTTGCAAGACTACACCAGAGAAAACAGTTGCCAAAGTTGAGTTAAATGAAGAACTAACCTTGCAACAAACACAGCCAATTGTGGCCAGAAAACAGTAACAACTGGGTGAGGAACAAGGATATCACCTCCGGATGGTTGTATGATGATTATGGTTGCCCAAATTGTCTTATTCACTTTATACACACAGACCACTATCTAAGAGCCCATGCACACCAACGAATTTGTCGTTTCTGAGCGCCAATTTGCATAAAACCCCTCTAGAAACGCTTCCCAGCCTTCTAGAACCAAGGCCGGAAGTCTACCCAAAGTCAGGAGGCCTGTCTGAGGTGGCCAGACCACCCTGAAGCCAGAAATCCACCAAAAACCTCCAGAAATACCCAAAATACTTAGAAAAATAAACTACAACTACTAAAACCTTTAAAAAACATAATTAAGCTATAACAACATTGTGACATGAAACGTAGAGAAAAATTAGCCCATTCTAATGGTACTAAGCACTTAACCCTAAGACTTAAGGTTATCCCGTAAAACACAAAAAACAAAATTAAACAGCTATCTTTTAAAATGAAAAATGAGAAATAATCCCTTAAATACTTAGAATATGAAAAATGTCATCAACACATAAAATATAGAGAAAAACCGGGGCTATCCATTGGTATTACCCACATCCCTTCAGTCGAAATAATTTCAGAATAATTCCAGAAAAACACCCAATTATTAAACAATGCCATTTAAGACATATCAAAACAACACCAAATAGACCAACAAAGGGCTCCGCCAATGTTGGAAGACCACAATGTGCTTGAGGATTCTGGGTTCATTCATTAGCCATTTTAGAAATAAAAAAATAAAACAACTAGACAAGAAATAAAAGCTTACTGGAGTGGGATCATGTTGGTTTATATCACCATAAGGATCTATTGGAAAGCTATCTAGATTTGTTGAATTTAGAATAGGGGAGGCTTGAGTGGAGGAAGAGGATGGGAAAAGATTTGTTACAACATCATGTTCAGAGATAGCATCTTCACCATCCAACATGTTGGCTTGATTAGCATCAGCTTTCTCTCTGAAAAAAGCACCCATCTCTTTAAAGTATGGACATAGAGATTCAAGTTTAACATCTATGGATTTTATGCCCTTACTGATATTGATGTCGGTAATACCAAAACCAGTAAAAGATGAGAGAGTCTTTGCCTTCTTGTATTTGGATCAGTAATGATTGAAATGTTCAGACATCTGTTTAGGCAAAAGATCAATCCTTCCCTTTGTCTTATTTTGTAATTCATTGGCCATTAGAAGATAGCCATTGAATTTTGATGCAGGGGGCCATCCTATTTTAGTTTCATTCTCAGTACCAACACAAGAATAATAATTAGTTTTTATTTTCAGCCAGTTGATAAGTATGAGATGATCATCTTTTTTTATTTGAACAGTATTTGATTTCTCAGCTGAGTAGGGGAAAGAGGGAGTAATGGGATTTGAAGAACAACTAGGGAAAGGCTGTCTTTGAGAAGATCTATGATAACAAAGCATTTTGAGGTATTTGAAGATGAAAAGGAGAAGAAAAAAACATATGAGATGGGCAGGGGTGTTGAATGGAAATGAATAGACAGTATGGGAGTGTGCAGCAAGGTAGGGAGGATGGCAGATCCAGAAAGTTGTCCAAGATGTGGTTGTGAAAAATTGAGGATTTAAATATTGGATAGAGGTGAACATTGACACATAAAAGGTCTTATAACCCAATTATTATCAAAAATAATTTCAGAAGATGATTGGGGTATAATGATCTTTATCCGCTGTGGTCTTGCAACATTGGCAGAGGCCTTTGTTGGGCTGTTTGGCGTTATTTTGGTATGTCTTAATTGACATTGGTTGAATAATTGGATGTTTTTCTGGTTTTATTCAGTAAAAATTGGGACTATGTCACGCGCCACGTGGCACTCGAGGCAAAAGCAGCTCATTAAATCAATAATACAGATGTCTAAATCCATACTCGAAGCGCAGAAAGCAATTCTACATAGCAACTGTGACTTTCTTTTGTGTACTCACTATTCAACCGGGCTAGTCTAAACTCTAAATCTAAATTATTCAATCTCTCAATAGTGTGTCTTAGTCTTTTCCTCAATAAGAGACACACAGCGCAATAGTCAATGTAATAGTATGCTAAAAGGTTTATTAAGTGTCTGTGAATTATTAAAAGGTGTAGTGAGCATGGACGGAATGGTTAGTGGAGAATTAAAAGGGTTGACGGATGTTAGTGAGGAGGGTCCAGGTGTAACGGGTGTATTTTTTAATGGTCTGTGGTGTGCGGAATAGTGGATGTGTATGAGGTCAATGCAAGGAGGAGTAAAGGATATAAAAGGGGTAAGATTTTGGTTCGACTTTCTTTACAATTAAATTATAAAACATATATATAGTTAATAGTGATAAAGATTCAGGTTAAATCATTATTATTGTATCTTTCCTTATTTTCTCAGTAATCATTTCTAAATCTTATACATTTTGATTATTGAGTTTCCAACCCTTCGTGAGATCTTAAGAATATTAATATTAACTTTAAATTATATTAGAATTCTTATCAAACAAATCTCAAAGCAGTAGCTCTTCCTTCGAGTCATCTTCGAATCACTTCCTCGAACATTTCCTCTGTGCTTTGAAGAAGTTTCTAAACTCCTTCCTCCATCTCACTTCCAGGAACACCCTCGACCTTGTGCGTAGGTTGTCCGGTGACAGTATAATTTAATTCTCCGTAGTTCTCATTCTTTGCACTACTACGTCCCTTTTCAGGTGTTTTCTAAATTCATAAAATGGCACCTGTTCAACGCACTCCTCCTATGGGCGCTACTACTAGAGCTCGCGCCAGAGGCAGGCCAACAGCCACACGGCCTGTTTCCCGCACTCACTCCTTGGAACCTCTTGACCTTAGAGAACAGGGAGATTCTGTCCAATCTGTAGAAGACATCCCTCAGGATTTCGATGATTCTAGCAAGGAAGAAGAAGGAGAGGATATGATGCATGAGGCACCATCCGCCCCTGCTACTCACCCATCTGGTAAACCTTCAGAACCTGGACCATCTAATTTTCTGGAGGACATTATGAGACTTTTCATGAAAACCCTCTCCAATTCAACGTCTTTGGAGGGATCTAAATTCAAAACTCCTTCCATGAAATCTCCTGATAGATTTGATGGAGAACATCCAGACAGATTGTGGCCCTTCTTTCAAACCTGCAAGCTCCTGTTCCATAATGACCCTCGAACCTTCAATAACGACCAATCAAAGGTTGTTAAAGCTTCTTCATTCCTAGCTGGGAAAGCAGCAAGATGGTTCAAGCCTTATCTTCTCATGCTCTCTTTTACAGAAACCCACTTACTTATTAATAACTGGGAAAAGTTCGAAGACCAACTCTTAACGTTGTTTGGTGACCCTAATGAAACTGACAACGCAGAAATCGAACTTGATTTTCTTTGCATGAGTGATAATGGTAAAGCCTCTGAATATATTTCAAACTTCAGAGCACTTCAAACTTGAGTAGGTTGGAATGATTCTGCCCTCAAGTATCATTTCAAAAAAGGACTTCCTTTGAGGATTCTGGATCAATTAAATCTTCACGGTTAGAAGATGACTACTTTAACGGATTTAATGGATCAAACCCTTAAACTGGACGGTGTTTACCAAGGATGACTACAACATCGTCGATACACCAACAAATCTCAAGGTCTAAATTTTAAATTGGGACCTTCTTCACACCCATGGACAACTCAATCCAAACCCAATAAGGGAAAGGACAAACCTCGACCTAAAAGCTCGACCCCAGGCGATATCAGGAAAGTACTGGATCCTAAAGGGGAACTTAAAGAAGCTGAGAGGAAGAGACGAGCAGATAATGGGTTATGTATGTATTGTGGGGGTAAGCACAAGCTGGAAGATTGTGTAAAATTGAAGGAAAGAGAAGGTACTAGTTCGAAGTCAAAAAACTAGTATATAGTTTACTTGTGTGCAAAGTAAACTATCTTATCTCGCCCAGTGCACAGAACCTCCATGTCTTAAGGACTGGAGTTGCCTTAAACTGTTTGAGATTCATTCTTTTCAAGGAGGATACCTCCTTCAGTTGTCTTATAGACTCTGGAGCTTCAATTTCTTTTGTCAGTTTATCTTTTGCCGAGAATTTAAAGCTGACATTAAAAGATATCAATTGAACTCCAATTTATTTGGTCGAATCAGAGGAACCCAAATATTGGGTAAGTAAGAAAGTTTTATGGGTTTTCAACTTTCCGAATTTTCCCCCCCTTGAGTGGGAATTATCAGTCTTGGACGCCCCAAGAATGGACAATAGCATCCTTTGCCATGACTTTTTAATGCATTGGAATCCTGAAATTGATTGGTCACAGGGATTGATCACCCCACGTGTTAAGTATATTTCTGATTCTTCAATGCATGTCAATAGGGAGTTAAACAACCCGTCTGACAATGTCCTGCTAGAGGACAAATCTCTTCCAGATGACTTGCAAGCATCTGATCTTTCTCTAAATGAGAAATTTTCTAACCCTTCTAGCTCGATGACTTCACTCAAAGAGGATTTAAATTGCCTCAAAATAATCAAATTATGCTCTCTCAATTATGGTCTTTCCTTGACATATTCTCTCGAAGATGATGAGGACAACCAAATCAACGTTTAAGCCATTAAATCAACTCTACTGGAAATATATCATGATTTCCTCGATGTTTTCTCAATCCGCAAGGCCAATAATTTACCACCTCATCAACCCTACGACCATCAAATAGAGTTAATAGGTCCTGTCTATTCTTTGTCGAAGGACAAATCTCAAGTTCTTCAAGACTACATTGCAGAGAATGTAGCCAAAGGTTTCATCAGAGACAGTAAATCTCCAACCGGCTCCCCTGTTCTTTTTGTAAAGAAAAAAGACGGTAGCCTTAGGTTGTGTGTTGACTATAGAAAGCTCAACACAGTCACTAAGAAGAATGCATATCCTGTTCCTCCTATGTCATTTCTTCTTACCCTTTTCAATGGTGCTAATTTCTTTTCTAAAATTGATCTTAGAGGCGCTTATAATCTTATTCACATTGCGGAAGGTCATGAACCACTGACTGCAATGCACACTAGATTTGGTAGTTTTGAATATTTAGTTATGCCTTTTGGATTGTGTAACGCACCTCAACTTTTCAAACTTTTGTCAATGACATCTTTCAAGATGTTGTCAAACAATTTGTTGTTGTCTATTTAGATGATATTTTAATTTTCTCGAAGACACTAGATGAACATATTCATCATGTTTGACAGGTTCTAAATTGACTTTGAGATCACAGTCTCTATGCCAAGCACAATAAATGGAAATTCCATCTTAAATCAATCAATTTTTTGGGTTTTATGTTATCCACTGATGGTTTAGTCATGGACAAAAAAAGGTCCAAAAAGTCCTGGAATGGCCTGAGCCTAAAACTGTTAAATCCCTACAAGGATTTTTGGGTTTTGCAAATTTTTATAGAAGATTTATTAAAGATTACTCTAAAACTATTTCCAATCTTACTTCTCTTCTTAGAAAAGATATTCCTTTTGTTTTTACTTCTACAGCACAAAAGGAGTTCAAAGCATTGAAGACTGAATTTACCACAGCTCCAATTCTTCGACACTTTGATCCTTCTGCTTCGACAATAATCGAGACAGATGTGAGCGATTATGCTATTGAAGGGGTCATTTTTCAATTAAATCCTGAAACAAAGTTGTTTCATCATGTTGCTTTTGAGTCACGCAAACTCATTGCAGAAGAATTAAATTATGAAATTCATGAAAAAGAGCTTTTAGCTATTATTCATTGTCTTAAAAAATGGTGCTCTTTTCTTCTAAGCCTAGATAGTCCTTTTCGAATTCTAACAGACCATAATTCTTTGAAAAACTTTATGTCTTCAAAAGTGTTAACCAGGCATCAAGCCAGGTTGGCTGAATTTCTGTCTGAATTTTCTTTTTCTATTTCCTATTGCCCAGGTAAAAACTGCATTGTCCCAGATATCTTGTCATGTCGGGAGGACGTTTACCCACAGCAGGGGGACGCATTTTCTGACAAGAACCCAGCAAATGTGAAATAAATTTTCAACGAATCAATGTTAACAACTCAACAACTTAATTCAATGACAATTCAATCTTTTCAAAATCCACTATCCAACATCCTCAAAGCTCAGTCTAAGGACAATTATTGTTTAGGGTTAAAAGACAAAATACTCTTGAAGCAAGGGGCCAAAAGATTTAGTATTGAATCAGGTCTATTAGTTTTTGAAGGTAGAGTAGTCATACCTGACAACAATAAAATAAAATTATGTATTTTCAATATTCGACATGATTCTCCATTAGCTGGTCATTTTGGGGTTGATAAAACCTACCAGTTAATAGCGAGGGATTTCTTCTGGCCAGGAATGACCAGAGAAATCAAGGCCTATATAAAAGCTTGTTACAAATGTAATAGGAATAAGGCTCCCCGTCACTGGAAGCATGGGTTGCTTCAACCGCTTCCTATTCCCTCAAAACCTTGGGAGTCTTTATTGATGGATTTCATTTCTCAACTTCCTCTTTCTAATAATTTTGATGCTATATTAGTAATAGTAGATAGATTTTCAAAAATGTCTATTTTCATTAAAACCACTACTACTGCTACAGCAGAAGATTTGTCAAAATTGTTTCTAGAATACGTATTTTCCAAACATGGCTTACCTAATGATATTATTTCAGATAGAGGCTCATTGTTTGTATCCACATTCTGGACTCAACTGCGTCAACAACTCAATATCACAAGGAGTCTCTCCACGGCCTATCATCCTGAAACCAATGGGCAAACGGAAAGGGTCAATCAAATCCTTGAACAATACCTTCGAATGTATGTCAGTTACCAACAAGATGATTGGACCACATGGTTACCATTGGCCGAATTTGCTTATAATAACTCGACTCATTCTTCGACATGACAATCTCCTTTTGAAACTGTTTATGGAAGACATCCTTGATTCAACTCAATCCACGTAGGAACTAGTCATCCTGCTGAACATTATCTTTGAACCATATCACGACTCCAAGAGGAACTTAAATCAAATTTGGAATTAGCGATTTGAAGGTACAAGGAACAGGCCGACAAAAATCAACAATCTGCTCCTTCTTTCAAACCAGGCGACAAAGTATGGCTCAATGCACAAAACATTCGAACAACTCGGCCATCAAAGAAACTGGCTTATAAGCACTTGGGACCATTTGAAATCAACTCTGAAGTCTCTAAAACTGCATTTTGACTCAAGCTACCTCCTAAATGGCAGGCTATTAACCCTGTTTTTCACGTATCTCTCCTGGAACTGGCTCAAGAAAAATACCTGGGCAGGAACCAACCTCCTCCGGAACCGGTCAAAGTAGAAGACCATCTAAAGTGGGAAGTAAGCCTTATCCTTGATTCAAGAATGCGCAAGTGGAAACTTAAATACCTCGTGGAATGGGAAGGCTTCCTCAATGACTCAGACAAAACATCCTGGGAACCAGCCATCAATGTTTCTAACACCCCTGAAGTCCTAAAATATTTTCATCTTAAATATCCTTTAAAACCAAAACCTTAGAACTCTCTTCTATTTTTTCTCTTCTTTCTCTTTTCTTTTTCTTTTCCTTTACTTAAAATTCTAAAACATCTTCTCTTTAAAATCTAAAATATTTTTACCTCTAAAATATTCCTTATTCTTTGTTTTCTTTTCTTCTTTCTTCTTTTTTCTTTCAAAGGTTTTCAACCTTCTTTAAAATAAATAAAATTAAATTAAATTAAATTAAAAATAAAATAAAATAAAATAAACTAAACTAAAATTAAAAATTAAATTAAAAAAATAAAAAAATAAAAAAATAAAAAAAAATAAAATAATAAAATTAAAATTAAAATCTTTAAAAATCAATAAATTCCTTTAAATTTTCTTTTCTCTTTTTAAAACTTTTCTTCTTTTCCCTTATTTCTTTTTCTTTGAACTATCAAAATTTTTCATGAACTCAATACGACAATCTTTCTCAAACTTCACTTCAACCTTTAAATCTCTCTTTTAAAATTCTTTGAACAAATTACTTCTTTCTTTCAAATTCTTTTCAAAAATTATTTCTTCTCTTCTTTTTCTTCTTTCTTTTCAAATAACCAAAATTCCTCAAAACTTCAATAAATAAACTTTCACAAATAACAATTTTTTCTTTCATTAAATTTTCATTTCAAACAAAATTATTTTAATCAACTATTTCCTTTTTCTTACTTAAATTTTTTCTTTTCAAAATTTAAACTAAAATTCCTTCAATTAAATATTCTTTCTTTTCATCTTTCAAAATTTAAAACAAAATTTTATTCAAATCTTTTTCTTTCTTCTTTTTTTCTTTTTCTCTCAAAATCTTATAAAATAAATATTAAAATTTTAATTAAAGCAACAAAATAAAATAAATAAATATACAAATTGTTTCTACTTTTCTTTTCCCCTTTCTTTCTTTTCCTTTTTCCTTCCATTTTAAATTTTCTCCTTTATTTTCTCTCAAACCAATCCCTTCATCTTCTCCAAAACCACCCTTATTTCTTCCTACATTTCTCAAAAACCTCTCCCTCTCCTACTGGTACCACTTCCCTGATCTCCAGCAATTCTTCAGCCACGTCAAAGGAGGCAGCATCAATAATCTTGTCGATATTGCCACTGAACTCTTCAATCGACCATACCTGGTCAAGTGTTTCTTCATTGTCTTCCCTCAAGGCAATAACTGGTAAATGTTCTTCAGTTGGAATCAACGGCGCCACTTGCACAACGGCCACTTCCACAGCAGTGGTTTCCACAATAGGAGCTCCCACACTGGAGGTTTCCACCATAGGGGCTTCCGCGATGACATCTAAATTCTAAGACATACGGTCATCAGTAAAATTTTCTCTTTGGAAAAAAAAAATTAAAATAAAATAAAATAAAAGCAAACTTACTTTGAACATTGGATCAGCCTCTAGAAATAACTTTGATGTGACTTCCACCGCCACTTCTTTTTCTTCTTTGTCATCTTTGATGATCATCCGCCTTAAGATGGGGACTTCCTCCTCATCTTCCTCCACCAATTCCTCCACCTCCTCTTCTACCCTTTGTTTTTTACCCGTGGCTTGGTTTACCCAGGTCGCCACGGTGTCCTCTACTTCCTCCTCAACTGCTTCTGACTGATCATCCCCAATCAACACGTCCCATATATCTTCGACCACCTCTTTGGTCTTCGGTATTACCCAATATTTGGTCTTGGTAAACCTTCATTCACTGTCAGAATTTTTAGCTAAAGCATTGCATGCCACCCGTCTCCATTGGCAAAACTCGCATTTCTGCCAAGGACCTCGAGTAGCCGTGCCTTCAACACAGAAGTTTTCCATTGTTTCACAAGCCGTGCATGCTTGGGAGTACTGTTGAGTAACAAGCCCACCATCCGCTATGGTAAGGTAAACTCTTACAGTCGCCTTGCTGTAAGCAGAATCCGGAGGAGATGTGTGGATTTAGTGGAAAACCCCGTCCTTCCAATAAAAATAACAAAATGGGAATTCTAAATCACTAAGCTACCCAGTCTACTTGGATCTGTTTGATAAAAAAATAATGAAACTCTAAAATAATTAACGCTTATTGAGATTTAAATAAAAGTGGCTGTTGAGAAAAGAAATACTGATAACAACAATTAAGGTGTACCAGTGAAAGATCTGAAAAGATTGACTTTTATGTTTTTATAATAATTTAAGTTTTTATGAGACAGCAATAATCAAGTCCCAGTGGTGAAGACCTTTCTAAAGATACCCTGTATGAAGTGTTATTTAAATTGTTGAGTAGTATTTCTAAAATGTTATATATAAAATATAAAGTTATAAGGGTATTACAAATTTATTTAATTTGTTGAGTAATAAAAAATGAGACTGTGGTGGTTAATGATTAAGCTGTATGATGTATCCCCCCCCCAATTTCGAGTTTGAGAGGCGCTTAAGTATTCCTAGTCATGTGCCTAAGTTTTCACCTCCAGAGCTCTCCCAGAGTCAATCCGGAGCCCGTACGGAGTCCGTATGGAGTCGAAACGGAGTCCATCCAGACTTCCGGACTCAATTAGAACCTTAAAACCTATAATAAAAAATCTAGAAAAATTACACATAGTAGAGCTACTTCCCTTTTACATAGCAAACTAATTTTCGTAGTCTGCGCAGCTCTAATTACCCCGTGAAAATTCATCAAAGTTAAGTAATTTCTGAAAACGTAAATATTTCTATAAAACTTTAAAATTTATTTAAAAATATAAGAAAAATAGTGAAAATTCTGGGAAAATTTCCCAAGGTTCTTGAGTGACTTGACTTGATACTTATAAATTTTTCAGACCGTAAAAATAAGACTTTAGGCTACCACATCCTCCCTCCAATTGAGAATGTCCCCATTCTTATAACTTTGCATAAGTGGTTGAGCAATTCCAAAAGAATTATCTTTTCTAATAAAATAATTTGATAAATTTGTTTTAGCTGGTCTTCTTTTAAATCTTTATAATAAAAAACGTTCTTTCTTCTTCTCTGGCTTGATATAACATAAAATAATATAAATCTTGTGATGATTCCACTACTGAGAGCAAGGTTTGAATCCCTTCAGACTCCCATATACCAGTCTTCCTTCTTGTCATAGCATTGAGAGAGTGGATCTTCCTATGAGCCGAATACTCCGGATTCCAACCTCATTGGGCCCCCCACTGAGCCGAATTCTATGATTCCAATCTTGCCATAAGGTCCTCCAAGCTTCACACCAAAATTGGCCTAACATATGAGGCACTAAAAAAAATCATTCCCTAAAATCCAACTACCATCCTAACTTTTGATTCCTTCATCACAATTTTCAAACTTTGCTATGCAGTAAACCCATAAAATACTTTTGCCAGGCTTCCAATAATAATATTAACTTTAGACCATGTTAAAGCGCCACAAATTTCACCTAATTAACCATTATGCTTTCTTTAGCATCATCACCACCTAAAATTTTAACCTCCTAAAGCTTATCACCACCCAATTCCAGAAATAATTTAATAACCAGTTTAGAGTCATAGTGGACAGTGATAAATTAAAAGATTGAATTAAGTTAACCAAACAAGATTGACATTCCAGTTTAAAGTCTTGGTAGACCAAACATATAATCAATTGCCAGTTTATGGTCTTGGTGGACCAAAGATTGTTTAAGTGCATAAATAACTTTAAATATTCCTAAGTAAGGCCTAGGCTTGACCAAAGATTGAATAAATTTGATAATCCAGTTTAATTTCATAGTGGACCAAACATTTGATCGACAATTAATCCAGTATAAGGCCATAGTGGACCAATGAATTTTGAATTATCCTGCAGATATTAATTTTCTAGTTTAAAGTCATAGTGGACTAAACAATGAATGAACTACCAGTTTAAAGTCATGGTGGACCAAACATTTAATAGATAAGAAATCCAGTTTAAGGTCATGGTGGACCCAACAGCTTGATAACAGCCCAGTTTAAGGTCTTGGTGGACCTAACATTTGATTTATATAAAAGAAATACGTCTCCGAAAATATCCATAAAATCTTGATTATCCTTGAAATTCAGTTTAAAGTCTTGAAGGACTAACAGCTCCAATATAAAATCTTTAATGACAGTCTTGAAAATTAGCCAGTTTAAAGTCTTGGAGGACTAACAGCTCCAAAATTTGTATAAAAACCTTAAGGAAAGTCTTGAAAAGTAGCCAGTTTAAAGTCTTGGAGGACTAACAGCTGTCTTGAAGTAAAATCCCATAGGTATTGAGTTCCCCTAGACCCTGTTTCCTGTCTAAACTAAATGAATAAACTAAAAAGAATGAAGACTGAAAAATAAAACTAAGAAATATAATAATAATTTTGATTTAATTAATTAATTTTTTTTTTTTTTTTATATTTTTTTTATTATTATTTTTATTATTTTTTTTTTATTATTTTTTTTTATTTTAATTTAATTTTTTTTTATTATTTTTTTTATTTTATTTTAATAAAAGATTTTAGAAAAGATAGGTTTGAAATAAAAGTTAAAATTTAATTTTAAAGAAAGATAAATGAACGTGAAAAGAAAGATAAAAAAAAGGTAAAAGAATTATCAAAATTAAAAATTTAAAAGATGCCCCCCAGCCGTTTGATGAGCCGTACCCTCGACATCATACCCACATCCAAGTGCAACTTGATGTGGTTACACAATTTTGAGAAATTGAAAAGAAAAGAAATTAAATGAAAGTTTTTAGAAGATAAATTTTATAATGATGATCACTGGGTGGGCTCCCTCCAATTTATAAAAATGATTAGAGACCACCAGTGAGCATCACCTTTACAATAATTCATAATATATATTAAAGAAAAGAAATCACAATCTAACATAAAAAAATCAAAAACAAAATAAAATAAAAAGAATCTTGAATCCGGCGTTGAGAGCGGTGTCTCTTGATTCGTTCCAGTTTATAGTCTTAGTGGACTTCCTATAATTAAAAGACAAAGCCAGGATTCAACTAGAAACAGGGAAAATTTTGGAAACGAACATTATGGGGTAATTGTGTATAGAGCAGCCAGCCCATCAATTACCCCCACACTTGCCAATATTAAATTAAGAAGGTTCCCCTGTGAACACTTCTTCCAATAAATTTTTAAAATTTTCCAACACTATCTTCACCCATATTTTAAGAATTTTAAGTTTTTTTTTTTGAAAATTTCAAAGAATGGCTTCTTGAATTTCGTTAAGTTTCATCATAGTTTCTTCGCCCATATACAGTGTAACAATAGTAAAGTATTTTTGATAAAAAAGAAGATAGTTTATCCTCGTTGCGGAGGAATCCATAAAATTTCGTAGATATCATAGTTTATCCTCGTTGCGGAGGTATAAATTTAATAAAAGTCATTAAAATTGTAGTTTATCATCATTTCGGAGTTAGACTTCAGCACTCCTGGTGCCTCTAGGATAGAACCATTTCACTTGATCGGCCGCTACCCTCTTCTTCAATACTACTCCATCCAACTCTTCTAACACATATGAACCGCCGGAAACTTTCTCCTTGATTTTATACGGTCCATTCCACCTATCTGCAAACATCTTTCCCCACTGACTTTCCAAACTCCTATTATACACCAGGACCATATCACCGGGGTTCAAAGGTTTCCTTAATCGATGTGCCAACCGCTCATCCCAATATCTAACTGATTGGTTTCTGATCTTCATCATCCGCGAATATGCCTTTTCTAAATATTCTTCTTTCTTTTCTAGCTGCATCATTCTTGCACACAATAATTCTTCAGTAGTTTTGACCGTGTCCCAGTCAACTCCAAGATATGATTCAGCTTCTAAATCAACCGGTAAAACTGCTTTCTGTCCAAAAACAAGTTCATAAGGTGAAAATCCAGTCGTCCTTTTGGCAGTGATTCGATCAGCAAATAAAACTAAAGGTAAATAGTGCCTCCACTTTTCGGCACTTGTCCCACACATTTTAACTAAAGCATCCTTAATAACTTGATGCCCTCTTTCAACCATGCCTTCAGCATCAGGATAATATGGGGTTGCTACCCTAACCTTTGATCCAACTTTCAATATGGCCTCTTTAAACTCTGTCCCAAATTCAGGACCTCCATCTACTATTACCAACTTCATCACCCCATACCTATATACCCAATTATTCAAAAAAAAATTCTGCCACATTTTTGGCAGTTAAATTAATAAGAGGCGCTGCCTCTACCCAACCAGATAAATCATCTCTGGCCACAATTAAATATTTATACTGTCCCTCTTTTATATGAACGGCATCCAAACTAACTCTCCCAAAGAGCGTATATTCACCGGTCGCGCGTCCAGGTTCTTTTGGCCTTAAATAACTTTGTCTTTGACATTCTTTGCATGACTGAACCCACTGTTTAACAGCCATCTTCATGCCAGGCCACCAAAATCAATCAGAAATTCTTCTAAACGTTTCTCCAACGCCTCTATGCCCGAGATCTTCATGCAGTGATTTCAAAACTAATTCTTGCCCCTTTTCTTGAGTTATAACTACTTGAGGATTTGGATACCTTCTCCTCATTAAACGTCGACCAGATAGGTAATTCGTAGATGACTTCCTCTTGATAGCCACCCATACATCGTCTTTACAATCTTCTGGCCTCTCTAAAGTCAACAAATATTTGACTAACAAAAAATAAAAACCAGTCTGACCCCAGACTTCATCTTGAAAATCAATTAATATAACATCAATAGGGACTTCTCTATCACCAATATCACCTGCACATGAATGAGCCAATAATTGTTGACCCCTAAATAAATCTTTAATCGAGCTATGTCGACGTTTTTCTTCTGAACCTTTGGATCCTTCGTAAACCGTATTTGAAAATACCTCTTTCTCTTTATCCACCTTTTTATTTAAATTCTCTAATTCTCCAACATATACACCATTCCTTAACTTACTACTATCCCACACTACCAATCCATCTTCCTCTACATACACCACATCTTCTTCTACCTCCTCTCTGCCGAATTTATCTACACCTTTTCCAACACCTTTATTAACATAAAAACTATTTTCCAGTTTATCCTCTTGGTGGAGGTCATCATCATCATAATCTAAACACAATATTCCTGCCAGTTTAACCTCATGGGGGATGTATGGAAAGTCTTCAGCTCCTTTAGTGCTGGCTTTGATAATAGGTATATCTTCATCGAACTCTTCTGAGTCTGAATCTTCTTCAGTGGGTGGTCTCCTTGATAAACCATCTGGCATAGTAAAAGTCTTGCCAGGCTTATGAACTAAATCAAATGAAAAATGTTGAATAAAAGCTACCCATCTTGTCATGGGTGCGTTCGGTAAACTTGAGGAATTAATCATCTGGATTAACGATTTCGCATCCACTTGCAAATCAAAATGTTTCCCCCACAAAATATGCTGAAGTTTCTTCAGTATTTTTGACACACCACATAATTCCAATTTTGGTTGAGAATATCTTGATTCGACCTCAGTAAATACTACAGATTCATACCTAACTGGCCTGATGTAACCAGCTTTATCCATCTGAGACAAAACCGCCCCAGCTGCAACCTGACTTGAATCAACTGCTAAATAAATTCTGCCAGCATTTTTTCCATAATCCAACTTGTGCAGGACTAAATCCTTCCCTACAACCTCCTTCAACTTCACAAACGCCTTCTCACACTCTTTATCCCACTCCCAGTCTGCATCCTTTCTCGTTAACCGTCTCAATGGATCTGCCAATGAAGAAAAGTCCTTGATAAACATTCTAACATATACACAAACGCCTAAAAACCCTCTAAATTCGGTCGTATTCTTGGGTCTTGGCCAGGACTGAATTTTGTTAACTTTCTTCTTGGACATAATCCTACCCTCTCTACATACCACATGGCCTAATATTTCTAAGGCTGGCACACAACAGGAAAATTTTGAGCCTGAAATAGTTAACCCAGCCTCTTCAATTCGAAACAAGATTCTTTCTAATGTAATTGCAAACTCCCAAATGAATTTGTGTATCCCGGGGTTCTCTTCCAACACCTGGTTATCATAGTCGGTTGTTGGTCCCTTAATTCCTCCATCATCTATAAATATTCCAGCATATTGTGGAATTTCATCTTGAAGGATCCAAGCCATCTGAGCTTGATAAACTGCAACCAAATTTGTTGCTCCTTGAGGTAATCTTGTTAACTGTAAACGTCCTAGTGGCGTATCAAATGTAGTGAGAGGCCTTGAGTCCGGATGTAACTCTCTCTCATCATATCCACCCATAATATCTCCCAAACCATAACACACTCTCCATGCAAACGCTTCAACAAACTCCTCAGCACTAGGTGGTATCCCAGCGTCCTTTATTGTAACCCTATTTAATTCCCTAAGATCATGAACAACTCTAAGCTTGCCATTTGGTTTCTTGATACAAAATACCGGACTAGAATAACTTGACGTTGATTGCTCATACAGTCCTGTGCGTATCCGTTCTCTGACAACTTCAATATAGGCTTCTTTTAATGCAGCCGGAATAGGAATCGGTTTCTGCTGCCATGGTTCATGACATACCACAGGAATCTTGTAAGGCTCCCCATAGGAATGCTTCAACACACCCCTCTCCTCTTCTACAAAAGCAATGGCCTTCTCTCGCTTGACCATCACATCCAGCAACAACTTCTTCTCTTCTCCAGACAACCAACCATCAGGTCCAAAATTAACAACACCCAGTCTCTCAAAAGTGATTCTTGACGTCTCAGAAAATTCAGGCGGATTCTTTACCAAGGGGCTTTCATAAGGATCTCTTGATAACCTTGGTCTTCTCAAAGGTGGATTTAATTCAGCAGGTAGCGGTTCATTAATATGTCGAACTTTATTTGCTACTTTCTTATATTTGGCTGCGTCCACATCTAAATAAACTTGAGGTAAAACATTTTCTTTTGATTTGCCATTAAAAATTTCATCAAATGAATCTTCTTCATCGCCAGAATCGGAATAAGAAAAATTAGAAAAATATTTTATTTCATTTTTAAATTTTACCCTTTTCTCCTTTCCCTCGTCTAATTTATAAACAGATTTTCCAACACCTTTGCTTCCCTTATCCAATGGTAAATCGCCCGTAAAGAAATTTGGCAGTTTAACCTCTTGCTGGAGGACCGGAATTGAATTTTCACAAAAATTTTTTTTTGTGTTTTAATTATACCGAGATTTTTAATCGGGTTTTGATAAGATTTTTGCAGTTTACCCTCTTGCTGGAGGTCCAAAATAGAAGGAGATACTTGCAGTTTAACCTCTTGCTGGGGGTCCGGAATAACATTTTCACATAAGTTATTTTTTTGTGTTTTACTTATACTGAGATTTTTAATTTGGTTTTGATGAGTTTTTCGCAGTTTACCCTCTTGCTGGAGGTCAAGAATAGAAGGAGATACTTGCAGTTTAACCTCTTGCTGGAGGTCATAAAACATACCCTTCCAACCTTTATCCAACCTAATTTGCCCCATTTTGCCATTTTCACCATTTTTAAATTTAATAGAAAAACAGGGTAAATCCAACAAACATATAGAAAAGTCCAAAACGTATTTGCACTCCAAAGTAATATTAACAGAAAATAATTGAGAATCCACTTGAATTATCTCCAAGTGAGCTGACCTATTGCAATCCGGGATCTCATCCTGAGGAGAGATTACAACATTAGAGTGATCAGCCCCTGCTACCCCAAAAAATGAGGGCATCTATAATAATTTGAATCCTGAATAAATTGAAGACATAACGATAAAAAAAATTTCAGCCGAGTTTAGGTAGTTTATCCTCATTTCAGAGGAATTAAATTCTTGATATCCCCTGGAGATAATCCATAATTTTGCCCCAAGGGCTTATCCACCGATTCCATAAAACCCCAAAATAAACCCCCATAATTTGTCCTACCATTTTACATAAAAAATAAACAACCTTTTTCCAAAATATGAGTGCATCCAGTTTATTCACTCTATTATCAAATGCCACTACACTCTTTATTATTTCAGGGAAAACCATATCCTCCTTAACAATCTCTCCCTGAGATTGTAACAAATCCACCATATCCATATCTTCATTGCAGACAGTCTCTGCTTCTGAAGACAAAACCTGAGGCAAACAATCCTCTAAATCCGATTCTGAATCATTCAACACAAAATTATCCCCATCATCCAAAATTTTGTCATTAATGACAACAATATCTTCATCTTCAAAAATCTCTTCTTTCCCAACAGAATTGTTAACAAAAATAATATCTTCAGGCTGGACAAAATCTTCAGGAATGGCTGATTCCAAAAATTCAACAGAAGCTAATTCTTCTAAACCGCCCTCTTCTATCTCTTGAGCAAGAAAAACCTCTTTTCCAGAGTCCAAATCAACAGAATTATGAGTATCCAGATGTTCTAAAATAGCCTTCTTTAGCACCTCCATACCAGGAATCCTAGTTTCTCCATCTGGGAGATCCTTCATTAAATTTGCATTAATAAGCACCATCAAAACATTTTTCTTAACCTTTTCCCCCATAGCATCCCAAAAAACATACTTTGATGCATTATCATGAAATAAAATTTCATACTCCAACAAATAATCCAGAACCACCTGAAATTCAACCATAAACTGATGATACTGATGCAGAGATGTTACACCACCTTTTGATTCCCATTTCCTAGCTATATCCTTTAGATCCTCCAATGAATAAACTTTTGGCCACCTTTTTTCCATTTCCATCTTGAGCTTTCTCCAATCTTGATCTTTATAACCATCCATAGAAATAACCTCCTTTTCCACCTCTCTGTCCAAAATAAAGAACCTAATCTGCTTCACCATATTTAAAGGTAAAGCACCATCAATCGCAGCTGCAGTTTCATACCTATGTAAAAATCCTTCTAAATCATCTCCAGAAAACTTGGGCCCAACCCAAGATACAATCCTTACTGATGCCCTTACAGGTACACCAGCAGCCAACACAGCAGTTCCACTAGTAGAAGACATCCCAAAACATAAGAAAAGCGTTAACAACTGTTAAAATAACAAGCCTCTTGCAGGCCAATAACAAAAATCCAAATAGAGTTCCAGAGAATAAGCCTCTTGCAGGCTAAGAAAGTCCTAGATCCAAGTAAGTCCTAGAAAAAGCTAGAGATTTTGAGACCCCACGTTGGGCGCCAACTATGGTAAGGTAAACTCTTACAGTCGCCTTGCTGTAAGCAGAATCCGGAGGAGATGTGTGGATTTAGTGGAAAACCCCGTCCTTCCAATAAAAATAACAAAATGGGAATTCTAAATCACTAAGCTACCCAGTCTACTTGGATCTGTTTGATAAAAAAATAATGAAACTCTAAAATAATTAACGCTTATTGAGATTTAAATAAAAATGTCTGTTGAGAAAAGAAATACTGATAACAACAATTAAGGTGTACCAGTGAAAGATCTGAAAAGATTGACTTTTATGTTTTTATAATAATTTAAGTTTTTATGAGACAGCAATAATCAAGTCCCAGTGGTGAAGACCTTTCTAAAGATACCCTGTATGAAGTGTTATTTAAATTGTTGAGTAGTATTTCTAAAATGTTATATATAAAATATAAAGTTATAAGGGTATTACAAATTTATTTAATTTGTTGAGTAATAAAAAATGAGACCGTGGTGGTTAATGATTAAGCTGTATGATGTATCCCCCCCCCAATTTCGAGTTTGAGAGGCGCTTAAGTATTCCTAGTCACGTGCCTAAGTTTTCCCCTCCAGAGCTCTCCCAGAGTCAATCCGGAGCCCGTACGGAGTCCGTATGGAGTCGGAACGGAGTCCGTCCGGACTTCCGGACTCAATTAGAACCTTAAAACCTATAATAAAAAATCTAGAAAAATTACACATAGTAGAGCTACTTCCACTTTACATAGCAAACTAATTTTCGTAGTCTGCGCAGCTCTAATTACCCCGTTAAAATTCATCAAAGTTAAGTAATTTCTGAAAACGTAAATATTTCTATAAAACTTTAAAATTCATTTAAAAATATAAGAAAAATAGTAAAAATTCTGGGAAAATTTCCCAAGGTTCTTGAGTGACTTGACTTGATACTTATAAATTTTTCAGACCGTAAAAATAAGTTTTCTCCGTAAAATAAATTGTTTTTGTGTAGGCATTCGCTTGTGACCAATTTCTTCATAATTAAAACTCAAATAAATTAAATAAAACCCTTTTATATAAAAATAATAACACCAATCTTGCACGCCGTAATAACTCCATTTACGTATTTAGGTGCCGTACTAAACTTTAGGCTACCACACTGCTTTGGGGTGAGGAGGCGTGGGAGTTGGAGTCGGGCAAGTTGACATAATAATAATAAGCAAGAATTAAATAAAGGGAAAATAGTGTGGGAAGTATATGTCTCACGCTCAAAAGAGCTCGCGTTTTTATACCCGGGCATCTGTCACATGCCACGTGACACTCGAGGCAAAAGCAGCTCATTAAATCAATAATACAGAGGTCTAAATCCATACTCGAAGCGCAGAAAGCAATTCTACATAGCAACTGTGACTTTCCTTTGTGAACTCACTATTCAACCGCACTAGTCTAAACTCTAAATCTAAATTAGTCAATCTCTCAATAGTGTGTCTTAGTCTTTCCCTCAATAAGCAACGCACAGCGCAATAGTCAATGTAATAGTATGCTAAAAGGTTTATTTAGTGTCTGTGAATTATTAAAAGGGGTAGTGAGCATGGACGGAATGGTTAGTGGAGGATTAAAAGGGTTTACGGATGTTAGTGAGGAGGGTCCAGGTGTAACGGGTGTATTTTTTAATGGTCTGTGGTGTGTGGAATAGTGGATGGGTATGAGGTCAATGCGAGGAGGAGTAAAGGATATAAAAGGGGTAGGATTTTGGTTCGACTTTCTTTAGAATTAAATTATAAAATGTATATATAGTTAATAGTGGTAAAGCTTCAGGTTAAATCATTATTATTGTATCTTTCCTTATTTTCTTAGTAATCATTTCTAAATCTTAAATCTTTTGATTATTGAGTTTCCAACCCTTCGTGAGATCTTAAGAATACTAATATTACCTTTAAATTATATTAGAATTCTTATCGAACATATCTCGAAGAAGTAGCTCTTCTATTGAGTCATCTTTGAATCACTTTCTCAAACATTTCCTCTGTGCTTCAAAGAAGTTTCTAAACTCCTCCCTCCATCTCACTTCCAGGAACACCCTCGACCTTGTGCGTAGGTTGTCGGGTGACAGACTATGACAATGTGGGTACTACCATTTGATAGCACTGGTTTTTCTCTATATTTTTTGTCTTGTTGATATTTTTCATATTCCAAGTTTTAAGGGGTCATTTGCTCATTTTTCATTTCTAAAAGATAGCTGTTTAATTTTGTTTTTTGTGTTTTATGGGCTAACATTAAGTGTTAGGTTTAAGTGCTTAGTACCATTAAGTAGAGCTAATTTGGCTCTATATTTTATGTCACATTGTTTTCATAGCTTAATTTTGTATTTTAAGGGTTTTAGTAGTTGTGGTGGATTTTTCTAAGTATTTTGGGCTTTATTGGAGGTTTTTAGTGGTTTTCTGGCTTCAGGGAGGTCTGGCCGCTTCTAGGCGAGCCACCCCCCTTGGTTATAGAAGGCTGGGGAGCGCTTCTAGAGGGTTTTTATTCAATTTGGCTGCCAAAAGTGCCAAATTTGTTGCTGTGCATGGATTTTTTAGATGGTGGTCTGTGTGTACATACTGAATAAGACAGTTTGAGGCAACTTTAATTATCATACAACCATCTGGTAATTATATCATTGTTTCTCACTCAGTTTTCACTGTTTTTTTGGCCACAATTGGCTGTGTTTGTTGCAAGGTTAGTTCTTCATTTAACTAAACTTTGGCAACTGGTTTCTCTGGTGTAGCTTTGCAACCTGCATCAAGTATTATTGCTGTTTTCTGTGCAACAAGTGCACAGTGTTTTGTTTTTCTGGTGTGGATCTTTCTGCATTTCAGGTTTCTGGTTCTTTGGTTCTCAGTTGTCTGCTATTGGCTACTGTTTTAACTTGTAAAGCATCCAAGAAGTGTGTTGGAAGGGGTATAGTAACAGTCTCTAATTTGCTGTAGCAAATAAATCTCACCTGGTATTTTTCAAAGGGACAGGGGTTTTTCTCTCCAGTTTTACTCCAACTCCCTTGGTCAAGGCCTATAGCTAGTACTATAGGATTGTCTACACTGCAATTAATTTGATTGTGGATTGGTCAACATTGATATCCCCAAATAGAAGGAATAGACAGGATGAGATGAGGGTGGGAGTGCACAGCAAGGAAGGGAGGCTGGGATATCTAGAAAGTTGTCCAAGATGTGGTTATGAAAAATTGAGGATAAAAATTTCAGATAGAGGTTAACTTTGACATGTAAAATATCTAATAAACCAACTATTAGCAAAAATAATTGCAGAAAATAATTGGGGTATAAGGATTTTTATCCGCATTTAATATAATTGCGGATTGGTCAACATTGATACCCCCTATTGGGTATATTTCACCTTTGGCATAGCAAATTATTATTGATTGTTAAGGGATATAAATATTGTTATGTATTTATTATGCAAATGTTACAAAACTGTTACGCATTTGTTACGCCTTGTGCCTTAACGAATGGTATTGGTAGTGAGTGTTTGTCATTATTGTAGATATACGGTTGCAGCGGTACCTTCTGTTCTACGGTTCTTTCTGATGTCCAGTTGTCTGATACCATGCAACAGTAATATCTTAATACTCCGAACCATGTCGTGAATTCTAGTCACATGTAGTGTAATGAGTGTGATTTAAAAGAGTTTTATGTTTCCTTTACTTGTTCCAGCATTTTGAAATGAAGCCTCGGCCTAAAACATTTTTCAATGATTGTATAAAATATTGAAACTTTACGTTTCCTTTACTTGTTCCAGCATTTTGAAATGAAGCCTCGGCCTAAAGCATTTTTCAAAGATTGTACAAAATATTGAAACTTGAAGCTGCGCAATAAATTTGGAAGAAAAAGGCATTCTGGATTTTGACCTTTAAATTGACTGTGTAGAAATTAGAGAGTCATTCGATAAAGCCAGTTGGTCGAAGCACCATTTTTCTTCTTCTTCTATACCAAATGGCATTCATTAACTCGTTTGAATATTTCTCATTCATCTTCTTAAGTTATCTTGTTTCTTATACTTACCTTGTCAGTGCAACTGAAAAAGACCTGAAGAATGTGAAAGAAATTATCAACACTCAGCCGTCCTACTTTTCTCAAGAATGTAGCTCCCCTAGTTTAATGCTTACGGAAAATCATAACAATTCGGAGTTGTCGTTAAACGATAAAATTCACTCTGAAGAGCCTCACAAGATACTTTTCTTAAAAAACAATAGGAAAAAAGATGAGGTAGATGAGCTATGCCATCTCATCTATACCAAAACGGACTTCGCTGCGCAACAAGAGATAGCATATTCTGTTTTTGGTGAAGTAAAAAAAATCTTAGCAATGAATTTTAATGATGCACAGATTCGCGACAAGGCAGAAAGGTTATTGTTGTATCTAGATAACGAGTCCTTTAGTTTTATTTTAGATTGTACTTATATTGAAGAAATCCTTGCGGAATTCGACCCGACCAAACGGGAAAATGCAGCAATCGCAAGGTTATCTGAGTTCAGAGGAGAACCTATGGATTGGCGTCTTTTGAAATTTGGAGTTCGTCTTCTTGAAGAATCAAACTCATTGGCCAAAAGTCCGTTAGCGCAAAATGTACGAGAAACTTCAGCTGTTTTTTTTAAAATTTTATCGATGAATCATCAAGATAGTGCAATTGACATTGAAGACGCGAAATTTGAGAAGTGGCAGAAGTTTGAATTTCGGATTTTTAATGGTACGTCAGGAGATATCAAGCGGTATCATTATTTTTTTTACTTAACACACTTTGTTAGAACAGATTATTTGAAAACATCGGGATATTCTAGTGTTGTTAAGAGAAATATCCAGGTTCTTTTGAATCAACAAGATGATAGTCTGATTGTAAATTACGTTTGACCTTGTTTCAGTCTTGAACCATACATTTGATTTTCTGACTTGTCTGATTTGAAGGAACCATCGAAACTTTATGATAACATGTGCTTTTACCTGCAATCATTACGTCAAGCAAGGGGTCTAAAAAAGAAGCCAAAGAAGAAACACTTAGCCACATACGAATTGATGATTACAATGTTGGAAAAACAATGTGCGGCTCCATATGACTTTGTGGAAACACTGAGTAACGTTTATATCGAGTTGGTGAATTCGAAGAGAAATTCGGACGAGAAACTTGATATATATCACTCCTTATTATACTTCCCCCAGTGGCCAGAAATAGTGAAAAAAGACGGGATTGCTGACTACAATATTATGGGAAACATATTGAAGAGTGCGCCTGGCTAGGTTGTCAAGTTCCTGCATCTTCTACGCATGCTCAACACATTGCTAGATTTAGAACGAGTATTAATTTAGTTTGTGATCTGTTAGTGAGGTTGAATAGTGATAATATGAGATTATATATATATATATATATATATATATTTATTTATTTCATACAATCTCGCCCAGCTAGGGGCATGAAGAGAGGAAACATATATAAGAGCTAGTTACAGGGTAGGGAGGAAACAACCATGGTGTAAATCAGGGCATTTGAAAAAGGGGAAACAAGGTAAAGGACTACTGGGAAAGTGGCATATTGTTAGGGAATCTATTAGTATTAATGAGAAACGCAGCTACTTGGTTGGTAATTTGAGTAGGGGAGAGAAGAGCAGAAGTAGTGAAAGGGATTTTATGTTTTTTTGCGTCACCAAAGAGAACTTTACGTTCCACCTTGTGAGCGGGGCAGAAGAGAAGGACGTGTTCACGGGTATTAGGAGCGTTAAATGTACAATGTAAGCAAATAGGGGAATCTACGGCCTTGAAACAAAATAAAAACTGTTTCCAAGGAGAATGCCCTGAGCGGCATTGCTCAAAGACTGTAGCTTTGGCTCGCGGAAGGTCAACAAGCACTTTGAGGGTTCCCAGAGGGTTAAATTTCCCCCTGAGTTTCCACATCGTGTCTGGTGAGGGGGGGGGACAAAAGAAGATTTTTAGAATGTGCTTTCACGTGGGTTTTAAGTGCGAATATGGACAGTTGAGGGGGAACAAAAGAAAGAAAGGACTCAGCTGAGGATGCCAGAGGGTGAGAGCCACTAGCTAGCTTATCTGCTACTTAGTTTCCCGGGATCCCAACATGTCCGGGGCACCATCGGACATTGAGGGATATCAGGGGGTTAGAGCAAAGTATTGAGTGAACAGCAGATGTGATTGATGCAAAGGTTGTAGAGGTAAAAGTAGATGGGGATGAGGCAGAGAGGGCCCTGATGACTGACTGATTGTCTGTCATTAAGATAAGGGAGTTGTACAATGGGTGAAATGGGTTGTTAAGGAAAAGGCGCAGTCCAAGGTAGATTCCAACCTGTTCCATCTCAAAGACTGAGAAAAGGTGGGGATCACCCAGACGTGCCAGGTAAGGTAAGTTCAGTCCTGGGTCAAAGGTGGAAGCAAAGGCCCCTGCTTGAGACTTAGAACCATCAGTGTAGATGTAATAGGAGAGTGCGGGGGACACAGAAAGCAGCTTAAGAACTTTGGCCTTAGCCTCTACTCTTGAGGTTCCTATCTGTGCAGAAAACAGAGGAGGGAACCAGGGAGGAAGAGGGGCCACCTGCCTAGCGTCCAATTGAGCAAGTGGGAAGGAAGGGGAGAATACATTGGAAGTGGAGAGTATGTGAAGCTGATGTGGGTGTAATTTGGGAATGTGATTATATATAGTAGATAGTGCTTGCACTTATTCCCTATCCAATCTTGTATTTCTTTTCTTTTCACTGAAAACTGATTGATCATACCAAATCATTTCTCTCTCTCTTTTTTAATTCATTAATTGTTATTTGTCTTACGTTAATATTGCTGCCCATTTGTCAATCACTGGGGACAGGTGATTAATAAAGATTGTAGCAGTGCGTGGATATTACTAACAGTGAGATTAAAATTAATAAATTAAAAGACTCTGAGTCTTCAATAAAACATTGATCAAAAACTCAGATCTTTTGAGAGAAAACTTATTCAAGAGAATAGGGGGTATCAATGTTCAGGGATCTGCAATTAAATTAATTGCGGAAAATAATCTGCATACCCCAATTATCTTCTGCAATTATTTTTGCTAATAATTGGGTTATTAGACACTTTACGTGTCAATGTTCACCTCTTATCTGACATTTTTTTACTCAATTTTTCATAACCACATCTTGGACAGCTTTCTGTCATAACCACATCTTGACCTACATTCTGCCATAACCACATCTTGGACTACTCTCTGGATATGCCTTCTACCTTGCTGCACACTACAATTCTCATCCCATCCTGTCCATTCTATCCGCTCAGAAACTGTCGGTCAGTCGTCTAGAAGAAGGTAAGGAAAAGAGGAGAAAAGGAGGAGGACAAGGAAAAAATAAAAGAAATAAACTGTAATAGATTACTTAATTTATTTAAAAGAAAAACAACGGCGAGTAACTTGAGAGATGACAAAGATTTAGGCTTTATTAATAATAATATTATTTAAGGTAAGGGTTCTGCGCGGCAAACACTTTTAATTACTATCAGACTTAAAGCAACCTTTAAATTGTTATATAGAATTTTAATTAGAATTGTATTACTAATAAAAAGAATATAAACGTAATATAAAATTGTATTTAATTTGTTGAGTGTATAATAAGTGATGAGGCTACAGGGGATTATCCAAGGCCCTTTTATAGGCAATGGGTCCTCTGAAGCGCCACTATATTTGTAAATACAATAATTAGAATAGAATAAAACAAGTATATCAAAGAGTAAGTGAAACATAACAATGTAGAGAAAAATATGAAACAAATAATTAAAACCCCAATTAAGAATCCAATTTTCCCGCCATTAATTCCCAAATCAGTAAGTAAAAATAGTGAATAACTAAACAAGATTGGAACATAGGAACTATGAGAAAAATAATTCCAAACAGATGGTACAGTCTGATTTAAGGATATTTTAAGTGAAACAAAAAATACTTTGACGCAACAAAACATGTAATTAATCTCAATTTAGTATAAATTAATTAATTGGTTTTTCCTGACACAATTAAGGGTCAAAAGAAGCGTCATTAATTATTGTTTAGTATTATGTGAAAGGTGTTATTTAATATATAAATTTAAATAATTAATTTAAATATATTATAAGTCAATTTTACATTTATAATTATAATATATGTTTTTCAATTAATTAAATATAAATTTATAATTATTAAATACATAAAAATGCGCCATTATTTGTAGAATATATTATATTATGTTCAATTTAAATGTATATAAAAATTTATATAACCAATAAAATTAATATAACACTTGTATATAATAAAATACTTATATAATTTTATTATGCAATAAAATATTAATTTATATTCATTAAATACAATTCTTACCCACTCTTTCAGGTTTTATAAGTTACATATCATTTACTTGACTCCTGGAATAGCCTGCCTGACACTCCCTCACTCTATAAAAAAAACAATAAAAAAAATGCTAAGATTTTTTCTTTTTGTATTTTTTCAACAGAGTAGGCAGATTTGAAATTTCCTTGCCAGGTATCCATGCATCATGTTCAGATGATTTGTTCTTATATCTCAATAAATATTCAGTACCTCTTTCAGAAGTGATAATTCTATCATTGAGAATTTTATCAATTTCTGCTGTTTCTGTGACTTCCTGAGGGTTCTTCTTAGGTCTTCCTCTTCTTTTTGGAAATAAGTCACTGTTGGAAGTATAAGGCTTAAGCAAAGAAATGGGAAAGACAGGATGTTTCCTATCATATGGAGAATACAATACAACTTCTACTGCATTATCACCAACCATTCTTTTAACAACAAATGGTCCTACAAAAGGATCTTTTAATTTGTGGTTACCTTGTAAATTGAAATGGACAGTAGAGATCAACACTTCATCACCCTTGTTAAATGTGTATTCTTTATGGGATTTATCCCATCTTTTCTTTTCATATTCAAATGCTTTATTAATACAACTCTGAGCATGTTTTCTGCATAGCTGTTGCATTTGCATAAAAGATTTTACACCAGGGTGTAGTTCCAACTTAGGTAATTTATTATTGAGAATCTGAGCAGGAGTGTTTGGGACATAACCTAACCAAAGCTCAAAAGGCTTTTTCTCAGTGACAGAATGAACAGTGCTATTATATGCAAATTCAAGACCAGGCAAAAGAGTGACCCAATCATGAGTAAATCTGTCATTGTCTTTATATTCTAAACCAAAGGCACAATACCTTCTAATCATATCTTCCAGAGTTTGAATCATTCTTTCAGCTAGACCATCAGTCTGAGGATGGTGAGCTGTAGACAATTTTAACTCACAGCCACAAATATCCATCAAAGAGGTCCAAAACTCAGAAGTGAATTTTGGATCCCTATCAGAGATAATGGCTTTTGGAAAACCAATAATATTAAACATGTAAGACCACCATAAGAAAGCTAATTCTTTGGTGGATACATCTTTGTGGGTTGGAATAAATTTGCACATTTTTGTGAATCTATCTACTATTACCCAACAAGAGTTAAAGCTGTCTTTACCTGCAACAGGAAGACCAGTGACAAAATCCATATTAATGATTTGCCAGGGAGCACTAGGTGCTTCAATATGTTGTAATAACCCTGCTCTCTTGCCTGTTAACCTTTTAGATTTTTGGCAGGAATCACAAGATTCAACATATAATTTTGTGTCTTCAGACATATTAGCCCACCATGCAGTGTTTTTGATTCTAATCAATGTTTTTTCAAGATCAAAATGACCAGCTAATATGTCATCATGACAAAGTTTGAGGATAGTTTCTTTAATTGAAGGAGGAATAACAATTACATTGGTAAGCTTCCTTCTATAATATATATAACCATCTTCAATAGAGAACTTTCCTTTATTTAAAGCATTTTGGTACTTTGGAGGAAGAGTTTTTATTAATGCTTGAATTGAAGCATTCTTAGGATCATTTAAGATAGTAACCAATTTATTTAAATCAGAATCTTTATCATATGAATCCAGTATTAACTGTAATAACTCCTCTTCCATATCAACTATAAATATACCATGGATATGAACAGTATCATCTTCAGGTACATAAGCAGGATTTGAGTCATTATTTGGCAGAGGCAATCTGGAGAGCATATCAACATTAGAGTGAACATTTCCAGCTCTATGGATAATTGTCATCCTTCCTCTGTATTCTTGAACAGCAAGTTGCCACCTGAACATATGTCTGTTAGGTGTCTTTAGGTTTAAGAGAGATTTCACAGCACTACAGTCAGTTACCAACTCAAATTTTTGGTCATCCAAATAGTAATGAAGTTTCTCAAGAGCCCAAACAACTGCTAAGCACTCCAATTGAGTGGCACCATATTTCAATTCACTATTTCTTAAGGTTCTTGAAATATAACAAATTACAACCTCTGAGGATTTATCATTAATAATTTGCTTTTGGTGAAGGGCAGCACCCAGACCAATAAAGCTAGCATCTGTATAAAGGACAAATGGCTTGTTAAAATCTGGAAGAGCCAATATAGGGGCTGTCATTAAGCAACTTTTCAATGTATCAAAAGCTTTTTGACAGTCATTATTCCAGAGAAAAGCAACATCTTTTCTGGTCAGTTTTGTAAGAGGCAAGGCTATGACCTGATAATTTTTAATATATTGTCTATAATAGCCACACATACCCAAAAAACTTTGGATTTCTCTTACAGAAGTTGGTGCTTTTACATTTTGAATGGCAGCAACTTTATTATGGTCTACACAAATTTGTAAGCCTGACACAACATGGCCAAGGACTTTCAAAGATTGAAAACCAAATTTACACTTTTTTAAAGATAAGGTCATATTGATTTCATCCATTTTTTGGAAAACTCT
Source organism: Hemileia vastatrix (assembly GCA_030280995.1). Lineage (NCBI taxonomy): Eukaryota > Fungi > Basidiomycota > Pucciniomycetes > Pucciniales > Zaghouaniaceae > Hemileia > Hemileia vastatrix. The sequence continues at coordinate 27,326,474 of JASXTE010000013.1, forward strand.
ATTCAAGTGAATCATATGTTCATCAAAAGTTTTAGAAAAAACAATAATATCATCAATATAAACCATGAGCCAACCTTCAATAATTTCTTGATGGAAAGTGTTATCCATGACTTTCTGGAAAACTGAAGGAGCATTTTTAGGGCCAAATGGCATCCTAACATACTTATATATTCCCATATGATTAGCAATAAGCAAAAAATTTTGAGAATATTTCTCAACCGGAACTTGATGATAACCTTTATTACCATCCAGACAACTAATAAATTTTGCACCTTGCAAGGTAGCATGTATTGAATTAATTCTGGGTAAAGGATAAATATCATCAACAGTATAAGTATTTAAAGCTCTGTAATCTCCACATAATCTAGCTTTATCTTTTTCATAAGAAATCAACACTGGGGAGATGACACAATATTTGGGGGTGACATCCACTTTCTCAATGATATTCATTTTCAATAATGTTTCAATATTATCTTCAATATCTTTTCTTTTTGATGGAGAAGCAGGATATGGTTTTTTCTTAAGGGTAAGAGGAATATCACTCAAATTACAGGATAAGGTAATTTTCATCTCTTCCTGAACAATTCCCAAGACATGAGAACCATGAGCAAAAGCCATAGGGAAAGAGGTAATAGAGGCAACAATAGAATCCTTTTGTTCACTAGTCAACTGATCACCAAAAGAAGCGGTATTTATTTCATGTAATAAATCATCCATTTCAGTTGTTGTTCTACCTTTACACTGGATCAGTGAGTTACAAGATTTCAACAAATGCCCAGAAGTTCTAGGAGAGGAAATTTTGAATTTCCTTTTCCCATTCATTCCTAAGGTAAAGCAATTATTTGCTGGGTCCAGTTTCACACCAAACATGGTTAAAATATCATTTCCCATAATAAACCAATTGCTTAAATTATCATTTTTCATGACAACAAACTCACAAACAGCTCTGACAAAACCACCATTATATTTGAAGAATACAGAGGTTTTGTATTTGCCAATAGTAAATAAGGTAGAACCATACCCTCTCCATTTTTCAGAAGTTATAGGTAATAATTTACTCAAATATTCCTTATCCACTGAAGCCAAAGCTTTTTCAGATACTACACTTCCTCCAGCACCAGAATCAAGAACTACATCAACATTTTTACCATTAATGATAACAGGTGCCTTTAAAGGGGATATAGGAATAGAATTGTTAGTAATATCTTTAATTATCTCAGCATTTTCTACTGAAGATAAATTCAATACACAATCTTCAGATATATTATTTAAATAATGGACATCATGTTCCAACATTAAAACAACTTTAACAGATTCATTGTCATAGGAGATATTACTTTCACAGTCACTGGAAGAATTATTGACATCAAGTTCAACTTCATCAGTGTCTTCATTTTGTTCAACAAGATGAATTTTCTTGTCACAAACATGACCCTTCTGCCACGGTTTGTTACACTTATAACAAGTATTTCTTGCATATTTTTTAGGTGCAATTGGGGCAGAGGGTTTACCAGATTTTTCTGGGAGTTTTGTAGAAGGTTTATTCTGATCATTATAAGATTTACCAAGGTAATTCATTGGTTCATATCTATGGTTGAGTAGTACCTCATTACAGATATTAATGAAAGAAGAATTTTCCCTTACATGTTCAGTTCTAGCCACAATCAAATCCCTAAGAGAATTTGGTAATTTATACAAGATTTTATCTCTCCAAATATCATAATCCATCTTTGGATCAATTGCTCTAAGGATTTTAGTTATTTTCATCAGAAAAACAATGGGCTTTTCAACAGAGGAGGATACATATCTAGTATTCTCATACAGTCTCTGCTGAGCTAACCTGAATTTTGAACCACCAAACTGATTCTCAATCAAGGATTTCCAATCATTCCATGTATAATGATTGTTTTCTAAAAGAACAGATTCATACCACATCAAGGCTACATTGGAAAATAAAGAAATTAGCTTAGAAACAATTTCCTCATCAGGTAGTTTATAAGATCTCTTTAAATTATCAATTCTTTGGATAAAGTGTTGCCAATCAGAGGAAGAATCACTACCAAAGGTAGGATATTGGTCTAACTTAGGCCAATTTTTCTGACTACTGGGATGGTCCACTTTTTGGTTTGAATTATTCATTATTAATAATTCCTGAAGTTTAGCCAGGTGTTCAGAAATTTCATTATTTACAGAAACAGCTGGTGCATGACCATCACAAGATTTTTTGCTAGTAGCAAAATATTTTACAGACTCATTGTCAGTTTGTTTAATGGTTGAAATATGAGGAAGAAAGGATGAACTTTGCTCAGGTTTTTTCCCTTTATTTTTATGCAGCTTATTGACAGAAATCTCATTTAATTCATTATTGATGGTTAAGGTTGAGAACTTTTCCTGCAGTTCAGACACATAGTTTCTTATTCTTGGAATTTCAGACATCTGGTCATTTACTTTTGCAAGAGATAGAACATTTCTGTCCTCAGAAACTGAGTGTTTGGTACTTAGTGCATGGAAATCATTTTTTAGCTTTTTAAACTCATTTTGCAGAGATTTTATTTCATTCTTGAATGAATAATTTTCCTCTATAAGGGGTTTCAATTCACTCAAGGTCTTATGTAGACTGATATTTCTATCTGAGATAGCTCTATGGTCACTTCTTATTTGTTTTTGTTGACTAAGAACAATATTCAAGGTTTCTTTAATTTTTAAATAAGCTGTATCTTGTACAGAAGAACTCACTTTACATTGCAAGTGTAAATTATTTAATCTATCATTTTCATGGATTAACACATCTCTCACATGTTTGTCTTTCACAATATTAAAATCAAGGGTATCTTTCAATATTTCTTCAGAAGTTTTTTCAATTAAGGTATAGATTTCAGGGGGAACAGAATCATTTTTAATTTCCAGAGAAGGATTAATTAAAGATGTAGAAGTTAAATGTAAAGGTTCATCAAATGACAATTTGCTAATTACATCAATAGGGCTACTAGTTACAGGAAGCTGTCTTTTAACAGGTTTAACTGTTCTTTCACCATGTTCAATAATATTACCTGCAGAAGAAGATTTATTAGAAAACATACCCAAGTGACTATCAACCAAATTACTTACCATGGCAGAGGAGGAAACTTCCCCTGGGACTGGGTTTGGGATTGTGCTTGGGCCTTCTTTCTCCTGCCTTGTTGGTAGGGATGAGGAGGTTGATGGAAATTGGGTGTTCTGGATGGGCCAGGCTGATGATGAGGAGGGTGTTGCACATTCTGTTGGTAGTGACTCATTAGATAATCCCATTTCCATTGCTCTACTTCCATAGTATTTGGATTTTGGATGGTTGAGCTGGGTGGCTGTGAAGGTTGAGCCTGAAACTGAGGCTGAGTGGGAGGCAACTGAGGAGGGGCCTGGGCCTGAATCTGGTTCCTGAGTTCTTGAACCTGATCCCACAAGGTGTCTACTTTTGCTTTGTACGTCATATTTTCTGTCTTCAACTCTTTTATATGACTGGAAAGGTTGCTGATTTGTTGTGGCAGAGGAAGCTTTTTTATTTTGAAGCCTTTTGGAAGACCTTCTTGAGGTACTAGAGGCTTTACTTCCTTCTGTGGTGCTGGGGGAAGGGGGTTTGGTTTGTTTACATTTCCTGTCATTTCCACATCCTGCAGTATGTGAATTCTTTGTGTTAGCATAAGATTTTTTATGTCCAACTTTAGAAGAACTTACAGTGTCAGCATCATAGTCAATTTCAATTTCATCCACTTGCATGTTATCCATTTTGTCAGCCAAATTGTTGGACATACTAGTGGGAAGATTTTAATTTACTTCTTGTTTTTTAAAAAAAATAATAAAAGTGAGTTAATAATTGCTCCAAATAATAAAAAAAAAATTTATTAATTAAATTATAGAAAAAAAAATTTTCAATATAAAGTAATAATTATAAAAAATTAATTTTTTTAAAAAAAATGGATTGCAAGGTTAAATTGGGAATAAACAATCAAGTTAATTCAACCAATTAATTACCAATATTAAATATGGCAATATATTTGGGACTAAGCACAAAGTACTTTTAAGTCAACCAAAATTAACAATAATTAATAATAATAAAAATTAAATTAATAATTCAATTTGTATTAATAAAAAATGTCAATTCTTCTAGGACTAAGAGGATTTAACACTCTATAATGGTCAACTAGGAAAAAAAAATTTTAATAATTGAACACTTACACTCAGTGAATCAGCAATTAAGCCACAATCACTGTTATTGCAGTAAAAATATAGTAATATGAGTGAGAGGTGCAAAGGTGAACTTACTATAGTGATCGAAAAATCACTTCATAATAATATAAGAATTAATATAATATGAACCTAAGAAATCGAACCCAAGTTCGAAACACAGTCGCTGCAAAAGTTTTGTTTTTTGCTAGGTGGTCCGTGTGTTTGTCGTTCGTCGCCAGGCTTGATTGTCGTCGTCGTTTGGAAAGGTCCCCAGTTGTCGGTCAGTCGTCTAGAAGAAGGTAAGGAAAAGAGGAGAAAAGGAGGAGGACAAGGAAAAAATAAAAGAAATAAACTGTAATAGATTACTTAATTTATTTAAAAGAAAAACAACGGCGAGTAACTTGAGAGATGACAAAGATTTAGGCTTTATTAATAATAATATTATTTAAGGTAAGGGTTCTGCGCGGCAAACACTTTTAATTACTATCAGACTTAAAGCAACCTTTAAATTGTTATATAGAATTTTAATTAGAATTGTATTACTAATAAAAAGAATATAAACGTAATATAAAATTGTATTTAATTTGTTGAGTGTATAATAAGTGATGAGGCTACAGGGGATTATCCAAGGCCCTTTTATAGGCAATGGGTCCTCTGAAGCGCCACTATATTTGTAAATACAATAATTAGAATAGAATAAAACAAGTATATCAAAGAGTAAGTGAAACATAACAATGTAGAGAAAAATATGAAACAAATAATTAAAACCCCAATTAAGAATCCAATTTTCCCGCCATTAATTCCCAAATCAGTAAGTAAAAATAGTGAATAACTAAACAAGATTGGAACATAGGAACTATGAGAAAAATAATTCCAAACAGATGGTACAGTCTGATTTAAGGATATTTTAAGTGAAACAAAAAATACTTTGATGCAACAAAACATGTAATTAATCTCAATTTAGTATAAATTAATTAATTGGTTTTTCCTGACACAATTAAGGGTCAAAAGAAGCGTCATTAATTATTGTTTAGTACTATGTGAAAGGTGTTATTTAATATATAAATTTAAATAATTAATTTAAATATATTATAAGTCAATTTTACATTTATAATTATAATATATGTTTTTCAATTAATTAAATATAAATTTATAATTATTAAATACATAAAAATGTGCCATTATTTGTAGAATATATTATATTATGTTCAATTTAAATGTATATAAAAATTTATATAACCAATAAAATTAATATAACACTTGTATATAATAAAATACTTATATAATTTTATTATGCAATAAAATATTAATTTATATTCATTAAATACAATTCTTATCCACTCTTTCAGGTTTTATAAGTTACATATCATTTACTGGACTCCTGGAATAGCCTGTCTGACAGAAACCCTCACCATCTCATCTGCTTGTTTCTGCTCCTTTTCATCTTGCTATCTCATATGCTTGTTTCTGATCCTTTTCATCTCTCTATCTCATCTGCTTGTTTCTGCTCCTTTTCATCTTCATTTATATTTTAACATGCCTTGTCATCCTAGATCTTCTCAAAGGCAGCCATCACCCAGTTGTTCTTCAAATCCCACTACTCCCTCTTTCCCCCGCTCAGCCGAGAAATCCAAGACTGTTCAGTTAAAAAAAGATGATCATCTCATTCTTATCAACTGGCTGAAAACCAAATCTAACTATGATTCTTGTTTTGTTACTGAGTGTGCAACCAAAGTAGGAGGGCCCCCAGCATCAAAAGTTAATGGCTATCTTCTAATGGCAAATGAATTACGGAATAAGACCAAGGGAAGGATTGATCTTTTGCCAAAACAGATGTCTGAACGCTTCAAGCATTACCAAGCCAAATACAAGAAGGCAATGGCTCTTTCATCTTCCACTGGTTTTGGGGTTACCGACATCAATATAACTAAGGGTATCAAATCCATAGATGATAAACTTGAATCTTTATGTCCTTACTTTAAAGAGATGGATGCAATTTTTGGAGAGTGAGCTGATGTTAATCCTGTAAACATGTTGGAAGGAGATGATCCTATCTCCAAACATGATGTTGAAGGAAACCTTTTCCCATCCTCTTCCTCCACTCAAGCCTCCCCTCATTTGAATGAGACAAATCTAGATAGCTTTTCTGTAGATCCTATTGGCAATTTAACCCAACCAAATCTAACTCAGGTTTGTTTCTTTTTTCTTTTATCATATCTATTCTATTTTTTTATTTACTTATCTTTTTCTTATTTCTTAAAAGGCTGACAAACAAACCCAGGATCCTCAATCAACTGAGTCTGAAGGTAGCAACAATGATGAGGAGGAAAATATGACCTTGAACAAGAAGCGTAGGGCTTCAAGTAGTCTAAATTTACACTCCCAAAGAAGACAAAAAAGTGATACTTCATCACAAACCCCTTTTTTTTCTATGGATACCTCTTATTACTTTACTCTGCTTTTCTTCTACTTTATATTAATTTTTATTATCACTCTAGAACAAGTGGAAATTGCTAAAGAGACTCTAAGCTTTGAAAAGAAGAAATACAAGCTCTCTTTAAGGAGGTATGATAGGCTACAAGATTTGGAAGAGAGGAAGTATGAGCTCTCTTTACAGAAGGATGATCGGGCCCAATATTTGGAGGAGAAGAAGTTTGAGTTAACTCTAAGTATTGAAAAATCAAAAAAAGAGGAGAAAACACGCGAACATCAAAACCTATTAGAGCAGATGAAATATAAGTTTGATCATGAAGAAAATTCCAAAAAGAAAGATTTCTTGATAGAATGTGTTAAAGCTAATAAATCTGTGGAGGAAATTGAATGTTTAAAGAAATTGTTGGATGACTAGTTTGTTTTATTTCTCTCACACTTCAACTGTTCATATTTATATGTACATAAAATTTACAATAATTTCATGTATTTCATTACTCTATCAATCATTACTTGAATTTTTGTATTTTAATGTTAAATATTCTTTTTTTAAATAAAATTTTCATGTCTCCTTTGATAATTAGACAATCCCCCATCCCTGGATTTTTTTGAAGTAAGTGGTGGGTATCACCAAAATTCTTTCATGTTATGAATCTTGAAAGTCTTATATGAAACTTTGGCTTTACTACCCCCTGCATTTTAGCGGTATCCCCAAAATTCTTACATGTCAAGAATTTCCCAAGTCTTATAAGAAATTTTGGTGATACCCCCCCTGGATTTTATTGAAGTAAGGGATGGGTATCACCAAAATTTTTTCACCAAAATATTTACAAGTCAAAAATTTTACATGTTAAATTTGAAAATTTGGCAATACCCCCCCTAAATTTTATTGAAGCAAGAGGTGGGTATCACCAAAATTTTTACAAGTCTTCAATTTTGAATGTCAGATTTGAAAATTTGGCAATACCCTCCCCCTGCATTTTATTGAAGTAAGGAGTGGAAGTCATCTAAATTTAATATAATTGCATAAATTATTAAATAAATATCTAATATATATCAATTTCCCTAGTTTAAAGTAATGACAATTCCTTAAGCTAAAATGCAGATCAAATCTAGAAACAAAAGTTTGGCACTTTACACAGGTATAGGCTAGAGGAACCCCATGAAACAAATAAATGTTATCATAATTACCTGTTATACAACCAAAGGTTGTTGGCCCATTACTTTAGTTGAGGAAATTGATATATAAAAAATATTTATTAAAAATTTATGAAAAAATATAATTTTTTTGATGACAACTCTAATCCCCATACTTTTTGGATCTAGATAAAGTTTTTTTAAATCGATTAAATTGACCTTCTTTCTTTACCTTTGTGATTCTTTGAATCAACTTATGACTGATTTGAAATGAGCAACCAAAATGTGTGAAATCTTGACAAGATTCCAAACCAGGAGGAGCTTTGGTCTTTTGATGATTATCCTGAGAAGAATTCCAAATAGTTTCAATGATACCATTTCCCAAACCAGAATCAATGATGCACCAGTGGTCTGGAAAATATAAACCATGTCCTTTGATTTTAGCTGGAGATGGTATTGGTTGGCCAGTTATCAGATTGATATATGAGAATATACCAAAAGTAAGAAAATTGGTGTAATTCCTATTGATATGAATCCTATTGTGGAATCCAGAATGAGTGATAATAACATTAGAAAATAAAAGATATTTGTCAAGGTTCACTTTTGGTCTAGAAGCTTTGGTACGGTGTAATATGAAGATTTTAAGGATTTATTTGACTCTAAATAATTAGGTACGTATTTTCTCAATCAAGGATGATTCTTTTACTCAAATTAAGAGGTAGTTTTTAATAATTTATATAGATTATAGAATTATAATTACGTATGGTGTAAATACTAAGGATATAAAATATAATAAATAAGTTTTAATTGTTGTAGTTGTAGTAAAATGAGTTGGTAAAATAGAATGATCAAAAGACAACAAAAAGAGAGGCCTTTTATAGGCAAAGGAGAGACAAAGCACGGCAATCAAATTCTAAAAACAGTAGGAAGAGAGAGAGAAAAAGAACATTCCAGAAAGAGTATTTCAAATAATAAAGTTATTCTAAAAAGAATGCGTCAAAAAGATGTATTTACAGAGTATGTCAGAAATACATCAATATTTTTAATATTTACTGTAAAAGTCAATCCTAAATAAGAAATATGATTTTTTTGTATATATTTAATATTATTTGAATATTTAAATCTTATTTTATCTTTGTATTTATTTTTTAATATAAAATTTTATTTTTTCCCAACCTGTCAAATGAGCACGGTGTTAGAGAAAAATATAAGGGACAAAATTATAATTTTAATATTACTTATTTATTTAATTAATTAATTTAATTTTAACATTCTGTAATTAGTTAATTTATTATAACTAATTTTAATGTAACTAAATTATAATTAAATAATAATTAAAAATGATAAGGTGCGGCTTCATCCAGTAAATAATTAATTATTTCACTGGGTAAGTCTAGTAGCCTGGCTGACACTCCCTCACTCTAAAAAAAACAATAAAAAAAATGCTATGATTTTTTCTTTTTATACTTTTTTAGTAGAGTAGGAAGATTAGATATCTCCATCCCAGGTATCCAAGAATCATATTCAGATGATTTATTCTTGAATCTCAATAAGTATTCTGTACCTTTCTCAGCAGTGACTATTCTGTCATTTAAAATTTTTTCAATTTCTGCTGTCTCAGTGATTTCATTTGGGGTTTTCTTTGGTCTACCCCTCCTTTTTGGAAATAAATCACTATTGGATGTGTAAGGTTTCAAAAGAGATATTGGAAAAACAGGATGTTTTCTGTCATATGGGGAATACAGAATAACTTCAACTGCATTATCTCCAATCATTCTTCTGACAACAAAAGGACCAACAAATGGATCTTTTAATTTGTTATTACCTTGTAAGTTGAAGTGGACTGTAGAAATCAACACTTCATCACCCTTTTTAAAAGTGTATTCTTTATGGGATTTGTCCCATCTTTTCTTCTCATATTCAAATGATTTTTCAATACATTTTTGAGCATGATTTCTACATAGTTGTTGCATTTGAAGAAAAGATTTTACACCAGGATGTATATCCAATTTAGGTATTTTGTTATTGAGAATTTGGGCAGGAGTATTAGGAACATATCCAAGCCAGAGCTCAAAAGGCTTTCTTTGAGTAACAGAATGAACAGTGCTATTATAAGCAAATTCTAACCCAGGAAGTAAGGTAACCCAATCATGAGTGAATCTGTCATTATCTTTATACTCAAGGCCAAAGGCACAATATCTTCTTATCATGTCCTCTAAAGTCTGAATCATTCTTTCAGCTAAACCATCAGTCTGAGGGTGATGGGCAGTAGAAAGTTTCAGATCACAACCACAAACATCCATCAGAGACATCCAAAATTCAGAAGTAAATTTAGGGTCTCTGTCAGAGATTATGGCTTTAGGAAAACCAGCAGTATTAAACATATGAGACCACCATAAGAAAGCTAATTCTTTAGTGGAAACATCCTTGTGGGTAGGGATAAATTTACACATTTTTGTGAATCTTTCCACAATAACCCAACAAGAGTTATAACTGTCTTTACCAGCAATAGGTAATCCTGTTACAAAATCCATGTTTATTATTTGCCATGGAGCATCAGGAGGTTCAATATGTTGCATTAATCCTGCTCTTTTACCAGTTAATCTTTTTGATTTTTGGCATGAATCACAGGATTCAACATATAATTTTGTGTCCTCAGACATATTAGCCCACCAAGCAGTGTTCTTAATTCTGATCATTGTTTTGTCAAGATCAAAATGTCCAGCTAATATGTCATCATGACAAATTTTCAAGATGATTTCTTTCATAGAAGGAGGAATAACAATAACATTACTCAACTTTCTTCTATAATATAGGTTTCCTTCATCAATTGAAAATTTTCCTTTTTCCAAAGCTTTTTGGTACTTTGGTGGAAGGGTTTTAATTAATGCTTGTATTGAAGCATTCTTTGGATCATTTAATATGGTGCATAACTTTTTCAAGTCAGTGTCCTTATCATATGATTCCAGAATAAGCTGTAATAGCTCTTCCTCCATATCAACCACATATATCCCATGGATATGGATAATTTCATCCTCAGGATCATAAGCAGGATTAGAGTCATTATTTGGTAAGGGTAACCTTGATAACATATCCACATTTGAGTGACCAATACCAGCTCTTTGAATAATTGTCATTCTCCCTCTGTACTCTTGAACAGCCAGCTGCCATCTAAACATATGTCTATTAGGTGTTTTCAAGTTTAAAAGGGATTTAACTGCACTGCAGTCAGTGACAAGTTCAAATTTCTGGTCATCTAGGTAATAATGAAGCTTTTCTAGAGCCCATACTACAGCTAAACACTCTAATTGAGTAGCACCATATTTCAATTCACTATTTCTCAAGGTTCTTGAAATATAACAAATTACTACTTCTGAAACTTTATCATTTATCACTTGTTTTTGATGGAGGGCAGCACCAAGACCAATGAAACTGGCATCAGTGTACAAAACAAATGGTTGATTAAAGTCAGGTAAAGCAAGAATTGGTGCTGACATCAAACAGTGTTTCATAGTGTCAAAGGCTCTTTGTCTTTCACTATTCCAGACAAAAGCAACATCCTTTCTAGTTAATTGGGTAAGGGGTAAAGCTATGACTTGGTAATTTTTAATATACTGTCTATAGTATCCACACATTCCCAAAAAACTTTGGAGCTCTCTCACTGTTGTAGGAGCTTTCACCTGTTGTATGGCTGCCACTTTGTTCTGGTCAACACATATCTGTAAGCCTGAAACAACATGACCAAGAACTTTTAAAGAATGGAAACCAAATTTACATTTCTTCAAAGCAAGTGTCATATTTATTTCATCCATTTTCTGGAATACTTTACACAGGTGTTTAAGATGGTCCTCAAATGTTTTTGAGAATATAATGATATCATCAATATAAACCATCAGCCAACCTTCAATTATCTCTTTATGGAATTTGTTATCCATTAATTTTTGGAAAACAGAAGGGGCATTTTTAGGGCCAAATGGCATCCTAATATACTTATAAATACCCATATGAGTGGCAATCATCAGAAAGTTCTGAGAATTTTTCTCAACAGGTACCTGGTGATATCCCTTATTACCATCCAAACAGCTGATATATTTAGCACCCTGTAAAGTAGCATGTATAGAGCTGATTCTAGGTAAAGGATAGATATCATCAACAGTATAAGTATTTAGTGCTCTATAATCACCACATAACCTGGCTTTATCTTTCTCATAAGAAATTAGGACAGGTGAGATAACACAATATTTAGGTGTTTCAACTACCTTTTCAATAATATTCATTTTTAAAAGGGTAGAGATATTATCTTCAATATCTTTTCTCTTTGTGGGAGAAGCAGGATAAGGCTTCTTCTTTAAACTAGGTGGTATATCAGTAAATGGGCAAGACAATGAAAGTTTCATTTCCTCTTTAACTAATCCCAGTTCATGTGACCCATGAGCAAAGGCCATAGGAAAAGATTTTATCAAGTTAATGATGGAATCTTTATCCTCACCAGAAAGTTGTTCTCCAAAAGAGGCATTGTCAATTTCAGACATAAGGGCATGCATTTCCTTTGTAGATCTTCCTTTATATTGAACCACAGAATTACATGTGTTCAATTCTGGTTTTAATAATTTTTTAGGGGATGAAATTTTAAATTTTCTCTTCCCATTCATCCCCATTGTGAAACATTGGTTTGAAGGATCCAATTTTATGCCATACTTGGTTAAAATATCATTCCCTACAATAAACCAATTGCTCAAGTTATCATTTTTCATGACAACAAAATCACAAATAGCTCTTACAAAACCATGGTTATATTTAAAAAACACTGTGGCTTTGTATTTACCAATGGGGGACAAAACAGAGCCATACCCTCTCCAATTTTCAGAAATGATAGGCAACAGTTTAGATTTATAGTCTTGATCTACTGAAGCAAGTGCTCTTTCAGATACTACACTTCCTCCAGCTCCAGAATCCAGAACAACTTCAATGCTGGTTCCATTGATCAAGACTGGTGCCTTAAGAGGGGCAATAACAATTGAGTTATCCTCAATGTTCTTTATGATATCAGCATCCTCAACTGTAGATAAATCATTATTATCAATGTCAATAGTATTTAAATAATGAATATCTTCTTCCAGCATCAAGATTTCTTGTTGAGATTCATATGAAATATTGCTGGCACAATCACTTGATGTATCATCCAGTGCCACTGTGTCATCAGCATGCTCCTCTTTTTGTTCTACAAGATTTATCTTCCTGTCACAAACATGGCATTTCTGCCAAGGCTTGTTGCACTTGAAGCAAGTGTTTGTTGCATACTTCTTTGGTGCAACAGGGGCAGAAGGTTTACCAACCTTTTCCAGAGGTTTTTGTTGCTAAGTGGAGGGTTTCTCCAAAGGGGTCCTAGGAATGAATCTTCTTGCATCATACTTATTGTTTAGAAGTATCTCATTGCAAGTATTAATGAAAGAAGAGGGTTCTTTGGAGAACTCAGTCCTAGCCACTATCAAGTCTCTCAGAGACATTGGTAATTTATAGAGGATCCTGTCCTTCCATAAATCAAACTCCATATTTGGGTCCATTGCCCTTAAGATTTTTACAAGTTTCATTAAGAACTCAATAGGCTTATCAGTAGAAGAGCTATATCTAGTTTCCTCATACTGCCTTTGTTGAGCCATTCTGAACTTGGAGCCACCAAATTGTGCTTTAATTAATTTCTTCCAATCCTCCCATGAGTAGTCATTCCCATCCAGGAGAACAGATTCATACCACATCAGGGCAACATTAGTGAACAAAGAAATTAATTTGGACACAATTTCCTCATCTGGGAGTTTGTAAGAATTTTTAAAATTATCAATTCTGCAAATAAATTGTTGCCAATCAGAAGAAGAATCACCGTCAAATGTTGGGTACTGGTCAAGTTTTGGCCAATTCTTTTGATTTGAAGGAGTCTCCTTAGTACTAGCTTGTTTCTGAGTAAGAAGCAGCTGTAATTTCTCTAATTGTGCTGAAATCTCATTGTTTAATCCTTCTGTTGCAGATCCTGGTGCATCATCAGTTTTTGATGGAAACTCAGTGTTATCAACAGGTATTTCTGGATCAATTTTTATTTTAGATGAACTAGCCACAGGTACTGGTTGAGCATCCTGCACTATATGTTCCTTCACAGAAATGTCAGAATATTTTTGGTCATTTAACAATGAGTTCAATTTTTCTTCAATGGTTGTTAGTCTTGTTTTCATTCTTGGAAGACTAGATAAACTTTCATTGATAGTTGCAAAAGATAATTGATTTTTATGTTGAAAAGATGACAAATGGTCACTCAATCTTTTCAGATTTATCTTATTTATCTCTACCTCCTGGCAACAGGCAGATACAGTATCTTTCAGTTTAGACAAATCATTTTTTATATTTTGCCATAAAGCAATTTTCTTTTCATGGGTTGCTTTGTAATGAGACAATTCATCAGAGACTCTCTGTGCTTCACTTTTTAATGCTTGATAACCCTGATCAGTTAAGAAACTATTATATCTCTGAGTCAATTGCATATTGTTCATTATATGATTTTGCTTGGAAATAATATCTCTCAAGTGCTCATCATTAATTCTTGCTACATCTGGAGTGTTTCTCAATAAGGAAACTGAGTAACTTTCCAGACTCTCATAGAACTCAGGGTCAAGAGTTTCATCAATCACAGCCATATCAGGATTAATCATTGAGGTAGCAATTAAAAGTAATGGATTGGATACATGAGATAACTGTCTACTATTCCCAGCTTCTATAGGTCTCAAGGTTTCATCCTGCCTTCCAGATTTACCTGAAGGAACAGAGTCAGCCACAAGAAAAGGCACTTGAGAATCAATAGAGGGACGTACCAGGGTTTGCTGGGTATCACCATATTGGGCTTCCTTCTTCTTTTGCCTCCTTGATAAGGGTGGGGAGGAGTGGGGTTGACCTGGGTGGGCCTTGATGGACCTACCTGAGGTAACTGATGCTGGTTTTGAGCCAAGTAGTCCCACTGTGTGTTGAGCCAGTCCCACTGCCACTTGGACACTTCCACCATCTCTTGGGATTGGGGAGCCAATTGTTGTTGATCCCTGGGAGGAAGAGGTTTCCTTTTCTCTTGGAGAAAAGTATCTGTTCTTTTCACCCTTTCTTCCAAGGCATCTACCCTTACCTTTAGTTTCAAGCTGTCTGTCCTTAACTCCTTTATGTGGGTTGACAGATTCTTTATCTGCTGGGACAACGGCATCTTTTTTATCTTGAAGCCTTTTGGAAGCTCTTCTGGTGGGTTTTTCATGGGCTTCTGATCCTGAGTATTGTCCACTAGGATTTCTACTTCTTCCATTTCTACATCCTGTTTGGGGAAAGGATTTATTAGTTTGAGAAATTCTTCTTGTTAAAGGAGAACTTACAGAAGTAGGCTCATCATAATCAATTAAGTCTAGTTCTTCTTCACATGCAGCAAAACCACTTTGATCAGTCATTTTAAGATTCTACTGAAATGAAGAAAAGAGACAAAAATTAATTAGTCTTTATTTTTAATTTTTATTTAACAGAAATAAAATAAAAATAATAATAAAAAAATCTTTTTAGGATAAAAATCAACTTAAATAAAATTAATAAAAGAGAAATTTAAAACCAGGATAATACAATCAACTGTAGAAATAAATTAGAATTTCTATTAATTTTTATTTTCAGGATTTAAATCAACTAATTTATTACCAGGATTTATTGTCAACTGAAATAATCAAATATGAATCTTTATTAATAAAAAAAATTATTTTAACTGATCACTTAACTACCAGGACTTAATGTCAACTGAAGTAATTAAATATGAATTTTATTACTTAAAAAGATTTATTGGATTACCAGGACTCAAAGTCAACTGAAGTAATTAAATGTGAATTATTTATTAATAAATAAATAAAAATATAATTGTCAGGACAATTTGTCAACTGGAACAATTAAAATTTTTAAATTAATCAGGACAAATGTCAACTGAAAAATTATAATAATTATTTTATTTAATAAAAAATATTATTGTCAGGACAATTTGTCAACTGGAACAATTAAAATTCAAATTAATCAGGACAATTGTCAACTGAAAAATGATAATAATTAATATTAAAATATAATTATTTTATTACTTCTGGGACTAAGAACAGTTATTGCTCTATTATGGTCAACCAGGAAAAATAAAAAAAATATAATAATAAAAATAAATTCCAAATTACCAGACACCTCCCCCTGCAAAATGAGCAAATTAATGCCACTTACAGAGTGCTGAGTAAAAGGAAATACGTAGCAAATGAAGAGTGAAGAGTAACCCACAAATAGTAATAACAATAATTACCACAATATATACGATCTTTAGTCAGTATATGAACTTAAGTTTTGGAGCGCGGTTCGATTCCCGTTCGCAGCAAAACTTTTATCACGTGACGTATGACATTCGTCGTTTTCTCGCCTCCACTCGTCCTTTACAGGTACTTGTACGCCGATGGTCCCCTCGATTACGCCTCAAGTAACGTTGCGCCCTCGATATTTTGGAAAGGATCCCAATTGTCAAGGTTCACTTTTGGTCTAGAAGCTTTGGTACGGTGTAATATGAAGATTTTAAGGATTTATTTGACTCTAAATAATTAGGTACGTATTTTCTCAATCAAGGATGATTCTTTTACTCAAATTAAGAGGTAGTTTTTAATAATTTATATAGATTATAGAATTAGAATTACGTATGGTGTAAATACTAAGGATATAAAATATAATAAATAAGTTTTAATTGTTGTAGTTGTAGTAAAATGAGTTGGTAAAATAGAATGATCAAAAGACAACAAAAAGAGAGGCCTTTTATAGGCAAAGGAGAGACAAAGCACGGCAATCAAATTCTAAAAACAGTAGGAAGAGAGAGAGAAAAAGAACATTCCAGAAAGAGTATTTCAAATAATAAAGTTATTCTAAAAAGAATGCGTCAAAAAGATGTATTTACAGAGTATGTCAGAAATACATCAATATTTTTAATATTTACTGTAAAAGTCAATCCTAAATAAGAAATATGATTTTTTTGTATATATTTAATATTATTTGAATATTTAAATCTTATTTTATCTTTGTATTTATTTTTTAATATAAAATTTTATTTTTTCCCAACCTGTCAAATGAGCACGGTGTTAGAGAAAAATATAAGGGACAAAATTATAATTTTAATATTACTTATTTATTTAATTAATTAATTTAATTTTAACATTCTGTAATTAGTTAATTTATTATAACTAATTTTAATGTAACTAAATTATAATTAAATAATAATTAAAAATGATAAGGTGCGGCTTCATCCAGTAAATAATTAATTATTTCACTGGGTAAGTCTAGTAGCCTGGCTGACAATATTTGTGGGTGATATTTTCCCATTCGGAGTCACACCAATTTGGTATTATAACTTTGGTTGCAAGTTCATGATTTTTTTCAAATGCTTTATTACAGAGCTTTTTGAATCAAAGAGCAAGAAAAGAGTTAAAGGAAGGTAGAGTGTCCCATAAGCAAAAATCTTCATTGTTTTGAGCTTTAGTAATATTCTTGAGCAATGAATATATGCCTATATAATTGAAATATGTGAAATAATATTAAGAATGGAACAAAAATTATTAGACATACCAAGAGAATATCCTTTAACAAAACTAGGTCTCCAACCAAATCCAATAATGATACCACCCAAAAAAATTTTATTCCTTAAATGTAACCGAACCAAAGCCATTTGATAAAGAGTTATGATAAGATTGGATAGTTGATTAAAAGATTCATCTTTTACACCATCAAATGAATGAACTTCCAAAATGAATTGAGCCTTATAAGTATTACTGATAGCTGCAACAACTCAATCATCTCCAAACTCTGTTAGATATTTGATATCTTCTAGTAATTTTTTTATCTACTTTAGTTTTATGAAAAAAAATGTTTGGGATATGACGAAAAAAACTTTCACAGAGAATTTTTTTTTCAGATATCTTTTCTTCTGATGAGACTGATTATCTTTAATTTTTTTTGATGATTTAGAAGATGAATTTTTTTTTCAGATATTTTTTATTCTGATGAGACTGATTATCATTAATTTTTTTTGATGATTCAGAAGATGATTGTATTGAAGTTGATTTTAAAGAAGATGAAGATGATAAAGAGGATAAAGATGAAGATGATAGAGAAGTAAGGGGTGAATCTGAAGAAGAAGACATTTTTTTGATCTGAAAAAAATTTAAATGTCAAAAAAAAATTCAACACATTTAAAAAAAAAAAACTCAACTAATAATATCTTTTAAAATAAAATTTAAAGCAAAATCCTTTTTAAAAAAAATTAAAAAAAATTTTTAAAACAAAAAAAAATTATAAAAATTTTCAGTAAAAGTTATTTCAAAAAAAAAAAATTCAAATGAAAACCTGAAGTTTGGTTATAAAAAACCTTCACAGAAGATCTTGGCAAAATAATTTTTTAAAAAAATTCAGTAAAAGAAAAATCAAAACAAGTAAATTAAAAAAAAAAAAATTAAATTCAGTAAAATTATTTGGAAGAAAAATTAAAAATTAAAATCTAAACCTTTTTTATTTTTTAATTTACAGGGAAATTCCTTAACAGAATGTAAAATATTTTTTTTTCTAAAATTCTTCCAAAAAAAAAAAAATTACAAAAAACAAATTTTTAGTATGTTTTTTAGAAAGTAGGTAACCCCTCTTTAACTCCCATAAAAGTCCCCTTTCCCCACCTTTATTTCTCTGAAATCCCCTGTAAAATCCCTCCCTCCTTTCCTCAAAACCCCCCTCAAATCCCCTCCTTGCCTGCCTCAAAATCCCCCTGGAACCCCCTCCTAAATTGCCTCAAAACCCCTCAACCCCCCCCCCTTTACCCCTCTTTATATGTCCCAAACCCCCCCTTCTTTAGCCGCCTCAAAGCCCCTATTTTAGGTCCCCTCCCCTTAAACTGCCTCTAGCACCCCCCCTCCTTCTTAACAAACAATCAGTAACAATTGTTTGTTAAGAAGGAGGGGGGGGGGGTAGAGGCGGATTAAGGGGAGTGGAAGGGGGGGAAGGGGGGTTTTGAGGCGCCTAAAGAGAGGGGAAGAGGGGTCATGAGGCACCTAAAAAGGGGGGAAATGGGGGATTTGGGACAGGTAAAGAGGGTGAAATAAGGGGGACTTGAAGAAGGTAAAGAAAGGGGAAAAGGAGTGACTTGAGGTAGGTAAAGAGAGAGGAAAAGGGGTGAAATGAGGCAGCTAAAGAGGGTGAAGGAGAGAAAAAAAAAGAAAAAAAAGAGAAAAGAGAGAAAAAAAATTAGTCTAACCTTGAAAATAAAAAAAAGGACTTACAAAAAAAAAAAAAAAAAAAAAAAAAAAAAAAAAAAAAAACAAAAAAAAAGCAAAAAAAAAAATACATGATAAGCAAATAAAAAACATGAAAAAAGAAAAAAAAAAAACTTACCTGGTGAGATGAGTTGAGAAAATAAAAGTAACCAAAATATTTAAGTGATTTTTGAGTAGAGGATGAAAAGGATATGAGTGATGAATGAAAAAAAAAATCACTGACAAAATATGCAATTTCATATTGAGCTGGTGAAAGAAAACCAATGAGCCATCCAAAAAAAAGATATTTACCGTAAATTCCAAAAAAAATGAATATGCAACAAACCAAGATACCAAACCAAGTGAATAAAGTATACAAAGAGGAAATTTGGAGAGTAAAAAAAAATTAAAAGGGTGGTGAAGAGAAACATTGGAGAGTAATAGGCATAATGACAGAGTGTATGCCAGTTGAATGAATGTTTTGTGATTCAAGGGAGGGGAGAGCCGGTGCTGGTTCAGGATCCTCTTCTTCATAAAGATCATTCCACTCATCCTTTCATTCAGCTAGGATATTGTGGAGTATAATGCAAGTCATGATCCAATGATTTGCAGTTTTGATCTCCAATTTTTATTGAAATTGGATTCTGAGCTCCTGAAGACTAGAAAATTGTCCCTTTAAAATACCTATAGCATGTTCAATTTGTACTCTTGATTGGGCAAGGTGATAATTAAAGGCTGTTTTAGGGTCACTTTCTAAACTTGCACCATGGAAAGCAGGTATAATGTACTTTCCACTTGCATATGCTGAGTCTGCAAGGAGGTACTGAGATTCATCAAAGTATGAGTCAGGGGTTTGAAAAATCCTCATTCTTTGGAAGACAGAAGAGTCATGACATGAGCCAGGGCAGCCACTACGAAAAGCAATAAATTTTTTATTAAAATCGCATACAAGTTGAACGACAATAGAGTATCTAGAAAGAAGATAAAAATTTAGTTTATGAAGGATGAGAAATTGGAGAAGATTTTGAAGAAACCTTTTTTTGCAATCAAAATAATGGCTGCCATAATGAGCAGGATTTTGACTCAAATGTATTGTCAGCCTAGATATCCCTAGGACTGAGTATTTCTTATACTTAAAATAAGATAACCTTAAGTACATTAATCTTATACCTTAAAAATAAGGTTAAAACAATAATATATATGATTATATTACACATATACATAATAATTACTCTATTATACAAATTATAATAGTTTAAATAGCTTATAAAAAGCCTAATAATACTTATTAAGGTGTTAATAGATTCATAATATAATTATCTTAAGTGATATGAAGTAATTATTGACATACATAAGCTTATATGTATACATAAATCTCATATTCAGTGAAATATGCAGTATATTATGTATATTTAGGTATATAAGTGGGTTTTAGCCTCTTAATAGCCTATAAACTTTAATTTTATGCTTATTTTAGGTCATATGGACGTATCCAGTGGACTCAAAATGCCTACAGAAGCATAAAAATCTATTTCAGGCGCATACACTCAGTCTGGACAACTTAATCTGCTTCCTTGGATGGATATTCACGGATTTATGGGTTGGGAGGTCATTGCTGGGTTAATATGGATGCTTGGGGATGTTATTGGGGGCTTGGAAATTTCATTTGTTTCCTTTATATGCTTTGGGTTTCATTATATTCTCTTTGGATGAGTTATTTTACCTGTTTCTTTATGGTATCCGCTTTTGTCTGGATTTTCTATTTATGGTATGGGTCTGTGTTATCATTAATTGTGATGGAGGGTCCTTAATGGAGGTCTGGGTGTTGAATCTTCTTGAAGTGGACGCCATGGGGAGGTGGTGGGCCCTCACAGTGCTGTAATTGCAGGGGATAGCAGTGACATCATCTGGATTGAAGGTCTGTGCACTCCAGTGGATTTTGATGGTTATTAGACATCATTCACTTACTACAATTCAAATAAACATTATAACACAATTATTATTATTCAAAGATATATTATAAAGCCATTTATCTTTATATAAGCTATAACTGTATTATATTCATCTATTTTCCATTACTAGCACACATTTAAATCCAAGTATTGAGAGTTTTATTTGAGTATAACTATTTTATTAGTCTTCCCCTGAGGTTTAATCACTAAATCATTTATTAATAAGTAGTAGGACCATTAATAAAAACTATTAAATCATACTTATATACTAGATACACTGACAGTATGAGTCTGTGGTATTTAATGAGGTTTAGTCTAGATATTCTGAACCTAAGTTGGAACTTTGTGGTGTAGAAAAATTTTTGAAGAAGCTGCAAACTGTTTTGTGGGGGCAGCATTTTGAGCTGCAGATGGATGCAAAGTCTCTGGTTCAAATGATCAAGACACCTAGTCTTCAAAATGCTCCAATGACTATGTGGGTGGAATTTATTCATCATTTTTCTTTTGACCTGGTGCACAAACCTGGAAAAACTTTTACAATGCCAGATGAATTATCAAGAAGACCACCCACAGATGAATATTCAGTTTCTGAAGAATTTGATGATGATGTCCCAATGGTTAGGGCCAGCACAAAGTGTGCTGAAGATTTTTCTCACCTCCCTCATTAGGCTAAACTGGATGATTGTTCTCTCCTCCCTCAAGAGGCTAAACTTGCTGGTTGTGATATTGATTCTGGAGATCAGGATGTTTTTGTTGATGAAGATGGGGATGTTGTTTGGGATGGCTCAAAATTGGGAAATGGTGTTTTTGTTGGTGAAATGTATTATTTTAAGATTCAGTGGAATGGAAAGGATGTACCAAAGTTTAGGTATTAGTGTCCTGGATGGGCTAGTTGTGTTGCTCATGTGCACACTGGAGATTTTAATGACAGGGGTGTGCCCTTGGATGTTTTTTTGTTGTATTTTGAAGATGAAACCTGGGGTTAGACTGGGTTTTATTTTATAATGGTTGAATATCTGTTAACCTTGGAGAAGCCAGATATTTGTGATGATGATACTTGGGTGGCAATCAAGAAGAAGAGTCCTGGCTTCTATGTGTCAGAAAGAAGGTTGATTAGGATAAATCCAAATCCTCAAGTAGTGGTGACTCAGAAGAAGGGTCAAGAATTGGTTTTGAAGTCTTTGCATGAAGACCTTGGTCATAGAGGCTTTGGGGATACTTATAGAAGAGTAGCAGATAGATTTTGGTGGCCAGGTATGAAGTTGGCTGTGCAGGGTTGGGTTCAATCTTGTGAAGAATGTCAAAGGAGAAGTCACTTGAAACCTAAATAGGTTGGCTGTGCTACTGGTGAATCAACTGTGTTTGGAAGAGTCAGTTTGGATGCCTTCCATATTAAAGAGAGCAGGTATAAATACATGATTGTTGCTAAGGATGATTTGTCTGGTTGAGTTGAGGCAGTGCCTCTGGTTAATTTAACTGCCAAAAATGTGACAGAATTTTTGAAGGAAGAATGGGTGTTTAGGTATGGGTTGATGAAGTTGGTTACTGTTGATGGTGGGCCAGAGTTTGGAGCTTAATTCAAAGAAGCTGTGGCAATTATTGTTTTAAAGTAAGACTGGCTAAACCTTATTCTGAAGCTGAAGGCACGGTTGAAAGAGGCCATTAAGTTATCAAGAATGCTTTGGTGACAATGTGTGGAAATGGTGCTGAAAAGTGGAGGCATTATTTAACCTTGGTGTTATTTGCTGATAGGGTCACTGTTTAAAGGGCAACTGGCTATTCCCCTTATGAATTAATAATTGGGCAGAAAGCTGTTCTAACAGTGGATTTGGAAGCCGTCTCTTATCTTAGAATTGATTGGGATGATGTATTCTCAACAGAAGATTTGCTCTGTTTCAGGATGCAACAGTTGGAATGTAGAGAGGAATGTCAAGAGAAGGCATAATCTAGGATGATGAAGATAAGGAATCAATAAGTCAGGTACTGGGACAAGAAGTTGGATCATAGACTCAGGAATCCCTTGAAACCTGGTTGTTTGGTTTTTGGTGTATAACCAATATTTGGAGAGTCAGTGTGGAAAGATGCTTTCTGAAAGATGGAATGGACCTTAAAGAGTCATATCTCAGGTGTCTGGAGGTTCTTATGTTTTGGAGGAGTTAGATGGTGCAGTCTTAAAGAAGAGAGTGGCTGCTGATAAGGTAAAGAGATTTTACCCAAGAGTCACTAGAAGTGAAGAAGATTGACTCCAAAATGAGGATAAACTATGGACCATTCTTTAAATTTTTGACTCAGTGATGCTGTGCATCTGTTTTCTTGGAAACTTTTTTGTTGTTAGAAGTTAACCATGGGTGGGCCTTCTAGATTTTATTTTGGAAATAGTGGGTGTAATTGATGAGCTGGCTGCTCTATGAAAAGTTACCCCAGATTTTTTGTTTCCAACCCCTTCTCTTAATTTGGTTGAACACTAATATTGATTTTTCTTCACAGGTTTTAGTCCTCTATGACTTAAAACTGGAAATTATTTTGGTCTTCAAGTTCCAGACTCTTCACTCTTATTGGTTTTGATTTAATGTGTTGGATTTTGTGTTTTTGTTAGAAGGTACCCAGGGGGGGCTTCTAGATTTTATTTTGGCAAGTGTGAGGTTAACTGATAAGCTGGCTGCTCTGTAGAAAAGTTACCCCAAAATTTCTGTTTCAAGTATTTTGTTTGTCGTAGTTGAATCCTAATTCTGGTTTTTGTTATTCAGGTTTCAAGTCCACTATGACTTTAAACTGTATTACTGGCTTGGGACAGGCTTCTTTGGGTTTGGTGTTGAATCACTGGTGGTCTCCCATCATTTTTACTTATTAGATGGAGCCCACCCAGTGATCATTTCCTTGGACTGGACTTTCTATAGAGCCAGATTTTTTTCTTTTTCTTTTCCTTAAATTTTGTGTCTATGGTTGTGTTAGATATTAGTCTTAGATTACTTTCATTTCTCTCTTTCTTTCATTTAATTTTTATGGGGGTTATTAAGATATATTTTGGTTTTCAATTCCCGGTCCCTTCAGGCTTATTGGTTTTGGTTTATTATGTGGGATGTTGTGTTTTTGTTAGAAGGTACCCAGGGGGGGCTTCTAGATTTTATTTTGGAAAGTGTGGGGGTAACTGATGAGCTGGCTGCTCTATAGAACAGTTACCCATAATGTCTGTTTCAAGTATTTTGTTTTTCCTAGTTGAATCCTAGTTCTGGTTTTTGTCATTCAGGTTTCAAGTCCACTATGACTTTAAACAAGCTTGGGACTGGCTTCTTTGGTCTATTTTGATTGGTGTTGGATCACTGGTGGTCTCCCATCATTTTTACTTATTGGAGGGAGCCCACCCAGTGATCATTTGCTTGTACAGGACTTTCTATGGAGCCGCACTTTGCTTTTTATTTTCTTTGATTTTTGTGTCTATGGTTGTGTTTGATAGTAGTTTTGTATTATTTTTTCTTCTCTTTTTTTTCTTTTAATTTCTTATGGGAGTTATTAGGATATAAAAGCAGAAAAATCAAAAATTATATTTTATGGTGTCACCACATCAGGGTCACCTGGATGTGGGCAAGCATTGGTTGGGAAAGGCTCATCAATTGGCCAGGCAATGATATTTTATTTTTTATCTCTATCTCATTTTTTATTATTTTCTTTGATTTCTATTCATTTCATCTTTTCTTTATTAATATTTTTTTTCTTAAATTTTTTTATCTCAATTAATTTTTAAATTATTTAAAGGTGTATCCACATCAAGGTGCACTTGGATGTGGGTAAGGTATCAGGGGATCAGCTCATCAATTGGCTGGGGGATACCATTTGTTATTATTATTTAGCGTATCTTATTATTATTCATTTCATTTTAATTCATCAGCTCTTATATTTTTGGGTAATTTTGTTTAAATTATTTTCAAGTTTTTTTAGTATGTTAGTAGTTTAAGTATAAAAATAAAAATAAAAATAAAAATAAAAATAAAAATAAAAATAAAAATAAAAATAAAAATAAAAATAAAAATAAAAATAAAAATAAAAATAAAAATAAAAATAAAAATAAAAATAAAAATAAAAATAAAAATAAAAATAAAAATAAAAATAAAAATAAAAATAAAAATAAAAATAAAAATAAAAATAAAAATAAAAATAAAAATAAAAATAAAAATAAAAATAAAAATAAAAATAAAAATAAAAATAAAAATAAAAATAAAAATAAAAATAAAAATAAAAATAAAAATAAAAATAAAAATAAAAATAAAATTAAAATTAAAATTAAAAATAAAATTAAAATTAAAAATAAAATTAAAAATAAAAATAAAAATAAAAATAAAAATAAAAATAAAAATAAAAATAAAAATAAAAATAAAAATAAAAATAAAAATAAAAATAAAAATAAAAATAAAAATAAAAATAAAAATAAAAATAAAAATAAAAATAAAAATAAAAATAAAAATAAAAATAAAAATAAAAATAAAAATAAAAATAAAAATAAAAATAAAAATAAAAATAAAAATAAAAATAAAAATAAAAATAAAAATAAAAATAAAAATAAAAATAAAAAATAAAATAAAAATAAAAATAAAAATAAAAATAAAAATAAAAATAAAAATAAAAATAAAAATAAAAATAAAAATAAAAATAAAAATAAAAATAAAAATAAAAATAAAAATAAAAATAAAAATAAAAATAAAAATAAAAATAAAAATAAAAAATAAAATTAAATTAAAATTAAAATTAAAATTAAAATTAAAATTAAAATTAAAATTAAAATTAAAATTAAAATTAAAATTAAAATTAAAATTAAAATTAAAATTAAAATTAAAATTAAAATTAAAATTAAAATTAAAATTAATATTAAAATTAAAAATTAAAATTAAAATTAAAATTAAAAAATTAAAAATAAAAAAAAAATAAAAATAAAAATAAAAATAAAAATAAAAATAAAAATAAAAATAAAAATAAAAATAAAAATAAAAATAAAAATAAAAATAAAAATAAAAATAAAAATAAAAATAAAAATAAAAATAAAAATAAAAATAAAAATAAAAATAAAAATAAAAATAAAAATAAAAATAAAAATAAAAATAAAAATAAAAATAAAAATAAAAATAAAAATAAAAATAAAAATAAAAATAAAAATAAAAATAAAAATAAAAATAAAAATAAAAATAAAAATAAAAATAAAAATAAAAATAAAAATAAAAATAAAAATAAAAATAAAAATAAAAATAAAAATAAAAATAAAAATAAAAATAAAAATAAAAATAAAAATAAAAATAAAAATAAAAATAAAAATAAAAATAAAAATAAAAATAAAAATAAAAATAAAAATAAAAATAAAAATAAAAATAAAAATAAAAATAAAAATAAAAATAAAAATAAAAATAAAAATAAAAATAAAAATAAAAATAAAAATAAAAATAAAAATAAAAATAAAAATAAAAATAAAAATAAAAATAAAAATAAAAATAAAAATAAAAATAAAAATAAAAATAAAAATAAAAATAAAAATAAAAATAAAAATAAAAATAAAAATAAAAATAAAAATAAAAATAAAAATAAAAATAAAAATAAAAATAAAAATAAAAATAAAAATAAAAATAAAAATAAAAATAAAAATAAAAATAAAAATAAAAATAAAAATAAAAATAAAAATAAAAATAAAAATAAAAATAAAAATAAAAATAAAAATAAAAATAAAAATAAAAATAAAAATAAAAATAAAAATAAAAATAAAAATAAAAATAAAAATAAAAATAAAAATAAAAATAAAAATAAAAATAAAAATAAAAATAAAAATAAAAATAAAAATAAAAATAAAAATAAAAATAAAAATAAAAATAAAAATAAAAATAAAAATAAAAATAAAAATAAAAATAAAAATAAAAATAAAAATAAAAATAAAAATAAAAATAAAAATAAAAATAAAAATAAAAATAAAATGAAAAACAAAAATAAAAATAAAAATAAAAATAAAAATAAAATGAAAAATAAAAATAAAAATAAAAATAAAATGAAAATGAAAAACAAAAATAAAAATATAACAAATTATATATATATATCTGCTAATTATTTTTGGTCTCTCTAGTTAGTAAATTATTAATTTCTTTTTTATTTTAATGTCTGGAAGAAGAAGCCTCTGACTGTTGGTCCGGATTGTGGTGGTGTTTTTGCTTTTTGTTAGGATTGGAGGAAGAACTGTATTCTTTTTGATGTAGGTGTCTGGAAAGAGTATATGGATTGTAATGGTCAGGCACCAGATTAGAAGTTAATTTTTGTAAAGAAGTGGAAGAAGGGGGGATAGATTGTTTGAAGGTGTGCTTGATTATTCTAGACATCTTCCGGTGGTTGTCAAGGAGCTGTTTCCTCAGACTCTTTTAAAATTCATTCAACGGACCATGAAGAGCAAAGGCCTTGAGCATCTTTGAACACATCATGCTTAGGTGTTGTTTCATGTCAATGTAATCCAGTGTTAAGGTAGTTTCTAGAGTTTGGCCAATCCCCTCTGCAGTTTCAGGAGGCGGGGTTCCAACTAGACAGAAGAATTGGATCATTAATTGTTCTTTCTTGAATAAATTGGATTTATTAAATTGGTACTTAAAGATTTGGAGCTCATCAAATTTAAATGTGGCAGGAATCTGGACTGTTGAAGAATGTCGAAGGGATGTTGAAGGAAGATCAACAAGATGGAAGTATGGATTTTCATGATCATCCTCTCAATGGTGTTGAGAAAATGTTGTAGAAGAAGGATGTTCCTGTGGCCTGGTTGGAAAATCAGGGCTGCTTTTGTTGTTGCTAATATGATTGCTTGGCATAGGTTTGTGGGAAGGACCAGGAGAAGGTGACCTGGAAGCTGATTGGGATCTTCTAGATGAAGATCTGAAAGAAAGGGAACTATCAGAGGAGTAATTTGCTGCCAGAGGAGATGTGTAGTTGGTTCTTCTTGTTTTAGAAGGATATTTTTGTTTGGGAGCAGTGTTTTGCGCTCTGGTGTCTTTTTGAGGTCCTCTGGCAGGTCTTCTAGAATTTTTAAGATTTTCGGCATTTTCTGATGAAGAAATGGTTGTTCCCATGTCTCTGGGAGCACTAGAAGGTTTTTGTGTAGAGCTGTTGTTGTTTGTTGATTGAGTTTGGCTGTTATCTGGCTGAATTTGGTGGTTTTTAGCCTGATTTTTGCTTCCCACTGAGGAGCGCAGGCGGACCAACGTCGGGTGGGCTGCCTGGACGCGTTCTAGCAGCCTGGGAGCTGATTTTGAAGCTGTTTTAGCCTGATTTTCTGAGATAAAGACAGTTTCTTGGGACGAAAAAGCAGGTCTCTTAGAGAGAGTTCCGGGGATGGAGCGACGTGATCTTCTGTAAGGAGCTGAAGATAGAGAAGAGGAAGCAGGACCTAGTTCTGGGGATCTGGTATGAGATCTAGAGGTGTATTTATGTGAAGGTGAAGATGGTGTCATAGGATGATTGGGGTCTCTGTCACATTTTTTCTTTTTGGAGTTGCAAGAATCACAGGCCCTGTTGTAGAGTTTGACTTCAGGATTTGGAAGAGTGAAGGCGCAAGGTCTGCACATGTGGGTACACAGTTTGCAAGCATAGTCATTGGGAGCAGTGAAACAAGGAAGGTCTGATGGGTTAAAATCTGGGGATGCTGTGTGGAATTCCACATCTGGGTAGGCCAATTAGGTGAAAATTTTATTTAATATTGGTTGAAAGGAAATGATGATGTTACCGGGTTTTAATTTGGTCATTATGGATATTTTTGGAATGATTTGTGGCATTTTTGGAATGGTTATTTGATGGTATTTCTATTGTGATTTGATGGTTTTATGGATTTGGTAATGGTTTTACTGGATTTTGGGAAGGATACTCCAACTTTGGGTATTTTCTGGGGCTCTTTTAGGTTTATTTTTGAAGATTAGTAGCAATTTTCTGAATTATCAGGCTGGATATTTAGAATTTTGGAAGGTGATAATTATCATTGGATAGCCCAGATGTTTCTCTATCTTTTATGTTTTGATGGTTTTTTATCATATTTTACTTTTTCCTTAGTGTTTTTTAGTATTATTAGTGGATATGGTGTGCTGATGGAATGGCCACTGAGCTCTGGTGCTCTGGCGCACTCCAGTTTGCTCTGGTGATTTTCCGGTGCAAAAGCAAAGTGTACTGGAAAAATTCTGTCATGATGGCAAAATTTGCTCACAATGGGAAAGTCTGGTCACTGGGTTAAAATTTGGTTAGAAATTTATTATGCTTACTAGATCAATAGTTTATTATAGATCCTATGCATGTAGGGTGTTGTTGGAAAGGTCTGAAGCAGGAGAATCAGGAGGAGGGCAAAAGAATCTTAGTCTTCTACATGTTTTTGACTTATTAGTTTTGATAATAAGGGTCTATTTTAACATATAACAACAATTATAACAAAAAATATTAACATATAGGGTACCATTGGATAGCTCTCATCCAGGGTGACTCAAATTCATTTCTTTTCTTATAAAATTCATAAAATAAAAATATAATAAAGTACACTCCTTAATTTTGGTGGAAAACTGGATAAACCTTGGGCAGTCCTTTAATAAGGCACCTTTGAACAGGTCATTCCAAGGGTAGTTTCTGGAGTACTTTACTGTACTTTTCAGTCTCTTGGGAAAGTGTTGCGGCTTGTTCTAAGTATTTGCTGTGACTGGTATCAGTGTAATCTGGTACTAGGTATTTTGTTGGCTGGTGTAACCATTGGTTGCACTTAGATTTGTCTTTATTATAGGTTTCCAACACACTTCAAGTCTAACTCTCAGAATTTCAACTCATCCAACTCTTCAAGCAGATCTTCAAGCTTAGTTAATTGAATCTTATGTTTACTTAGAGGGACAGGGTTTTCTTGGGATTATTCAACTCCTTTGGATTCTGCTTACAGCTAGGTGACTGTAAGAGTCTTTCTACAGTGCCAATTCAGGTGTGAAATGAAGAAGAGTTTGAAGTGGGGAAAGTTGTTTCTAAGAGGGTGTACTAGGGAAAGGTTCAGTACTTGGTGCATTGGAAAGGTTATGGGGTTGGAGATAGGTCTTAAGAACTGGTGGAAAATTTGGTGAATGCAAAGGAAAAGTTGAAGGAGTTTGAGAAGGAGCGCAGGGGACAGGAGGGGTAAAAGAGGGGGTAATGTTAGGATTTGGTTAAGAGGTGGGGAGGAGGAGTGCTACAGGCACTATGCATTGTAAAGAGCTGGAAGAGTGGATATTGCATAAGGGGGTTATATGGGGCAAGTGCTGTGGAGTGCTCCTCATTGGACAACTTATCTAGTAAATCCAGTTACTCTCTAGTCTCACTGCCAATTGGTATAGTCAGTCCTGTCTTCTCTCACTGTTGGAAGTCCCAACATAGTCAGTCTTAGTTAGTCTCACTGCTGCATCCAGCATAGTAAGTCCTGTCTTAAGCTAGTGGTAGTCTGCCTTCTTAGGTCTTAACAGTGCTTGAGGTTTGGAGGGCACAACATGGGTTCCAAGGTCTGGGGCAGCTTCACTGTTATTTTTAAATTTAGGGATGAGGCCCACATAGGGGGTATAAGGGGAGTCGCCCTCTATTTGCGCGCTGAGTGATGTTCAAAGTGTATTCCAAACTCTGATCAAGCTGGGATCAAGGTTAGACCTGGTTTCAACTTCTGACAAAATGCATTTTCAATATGTTTTCATCTGATTTCCCAATGGATTCCCAACAGTTGTAAACTTGGAGTATGGCAATCAATACACCCTTAAATTTACTACGGGAATGTAAGCACCTTTTATGATCAAAGGTCATCATAAGTACGATTCTGTGAATTTACTGAGCCAATATGGTGCAAGATACAAGATAGAGGTTGAAATGAACAGTAAACGTCTTAAGGCCACTTGCGGCTGGTGCTCAAGTTATAGTCTATACTTCACCGATTAAAATTCCACATCCGTGCCGTTAGATACTTAATTTCAGCCTTAAATTATTTTCTTTGAAGCTTTAGCAACTTGATTGGCATTCGCTTATAAGTGTCTTGATGAGGATCATCATCAACTTCTTTCCAACAAAAATCTCGTTTCAGGAATGAAAAAAATCGATTATCTGCCTGCAAAGGTTTCAAAAATGTGTTAAAAAAAAAAGAAAAATTCTAAAATAATAAAATGAATTCAGAAAGCTTCTTCAAGGGAAACGTTTTCACTTTGCGACGTTTTTGGTAGCAGATCAAAATATCTTGAGGAGTTTGTGAAGAGGAGGGGACAGTTAATTGTTTAAGAGCGTCAACCAGTAGAGGAAACGCAGATTCAAGATAAATGCAGTCTGCAGCCAATATGACATCTGGCCTCTGCGGCAATGTTGATGGTAATTTTTCCCCCCTTTCCCGATGAGATGAAAACAAAGGAAAACGTAAGTATCTCATAGCGATGGTTGGAAGTGAAGCGAAAGAAAAAGGCAGTCAAACCATATAAAGGGAGTTGGGGTAACCAGATGAGAAAGATTATTGATGTTGACGTTTTGAGAAGTCAGGGCTAAGATTTCGGGGAGGTCTGTCGGGTAGAGAGATGGAGGTCGGGTCGTAGCAGGGTTGGTGCGACGGATAAGTGATGCCAAACAAAGAGTGACGATTCCTGTTCCGGTTCCAAGCCTAGCCTCCCCAAATAAATCAACAAGACATCTCAATTAGATATGAAGACACCCCATGACATCGGGATCAAAAGTACTCTAAGATGGAAGCCTGAGACCAAGCTGCAGGCGCACGAAGAAAGCGGGCAGCCAGATAATTAGAAAGCACACAAGCAGCAGGCCATGTCATTCCACCGCAACCTGAGCAAGGCATACGAAGATCAAGAGGCCGAAAATAGAGCAGAATCTATTAATACTAGTTTTCTTCATCGGGATATTTAACAAACGACAGTTTCGTCTGAGTAGAGAAACGCGCACCGGGCTCGGGATCAAGAATGAGCTTCAAGTCAGGGTCAACGCTTTCATAGCCAGGCAGAGAAGACACAGCGATCAGCTGGCGTGTTGGGGTGGGACAAGGTGGACTGTTGGCTGGTGGGCTGCTTTCTGCCTCACTGGAAAGTGCTTCGAGAATGTCCATCAGCCTGCCGTCAGCGGCGAATCTTTCCGAGGGACAATACTCACCTTTAACCCGTTTCACTATACCCCTGCTCCCTCTTTAACGGCTATAGCCTCCTCAGCATTGAGTAGGTCATTCAAGATGGATGTTCTCTCTTTAGAGTAGCCTCTCAAGAAAATGCTTCAATTGAATTTTATCCCAAACCAAAAATTACACCTTCAAGTATCACATATAGGTAGTACAGTGGGGCCAAGACGGTTTCTTCTCATTTTTCAATCAACTTCACAGTATTATTTGATTGGCATATAGAATTGTTTTTCTGGGTCGTTAAAGCATGTACATTTCAAATATAACAATGAAAATTGATAAAAAGCTGTTGTTTTTTTGACAATTTATTTCTTTGTCAAGACATTTGTTTGAGTTACATCATAAGGGTTATGTTAGGTGATAGCCCCAGCATCTACTTACGTCTTTGTAATGGAAAAACTTGATGAATATATATATATATATTTATTTAAAATCCAATTGAGCATATCAAAGTTAGAAATTAGCTATTACTTAAAAGGTATTTCTTGCCACAACAATACACCTACAAACTCAACCTGGATTATCAGAAGAAAAAAAAAGGGTTTTGGTGTAAGATATGCCTTGTATGAACAAATAATCGTAGCTAATTTAGTGAGAAAAATGGTCAATTTTTAATGTGAACTTCCTAACTTGGTTACCTCATATTGAATCCAGCTTGAGCTTGGCTGTGCACAAACGCACGCCAAGGCAAAAACCAGTTTCCAGCCATCTTCCAACCATTTTCTAATTAGCTTCAAGCTGGGCTCAAATTCGGTTCAACAAACTGCTTGCAGATCTTTTATGCTAAACGTAACTGGTAGCCTAGCTGGGGATAAACTACTTATTCCATCTCATTATCGGATAAAGATGAAAATGATTTGTTTTTCCAAGTACACAGAGAATTAAAATGTGCCAATCCTAAGGTTCTTGTCAGTAAATAACTCCGCATTTTCTTCAATTTCATGTCTTCTACACCAAATTTGTATTTACTGTCCAATATTAATTTAATATCACATGAATACCAAAATGATTTTACGGTCAGTTTAATATCGATTGACAAATAATAAATGTTATAACTCGATTGTTAGATAAAGTTATAACTCGGTTGTATTCGCAAAATACTGGCGGTTAAAAGAACGTTAGGGTGGAAGGGCCCGCAGGCAGTTCATACCTTCTATAGTAAATATTTCAAAAAAAAAAAAAAAAAAAAATTGGTTTGGAGGGTAAACGTTACCGAAAAAGAGAAGCATCTGAGTGGGCTCTCGCCACTTTTATTGACTCATTACCTGTTAGATTTGGGTCTACAAAGATAAAACTGTCACCTTACACATTTGGAAAATGCCGAGAAATTTCTTCGTTATTGTGTTGGAAAATACCAGTCAGAATAATTTTATTTTCCTTTATTTATTTTTATTTTTATTATTATTATTATTATTATTATTATTATTATTATTATTATTATTATTGTCATACAATCTCACCCAACTAGGGGCATGAAGGAAAGGACTAAATTGAGTAGGTACAAGATGGGAGAGACAGGAAAAGGGCGCAGGGCAATAAACTAAGGAACAAAAGTGAGATCATTGAGAGAGTGGGATGTTGTTCGGAAATCTACCAGATGAAACGAGAAATTTGGCAACAAGTGGAGCAATGGGGGAGGGAGAAAGAAGATGGGAAGAGGTAAAAAGGGATTTTATGTTTTTGCGCAGCCTTTAAGAGGGTGCGGCTCCATTATTTATTTATTTTGTAGGATCGCTCGCCTTAAAGGCATGAAACTACATCAATGAACAGGATAGCACAGGCTATGTATGCACATATATGTGAAAGAGAAAAAATAGGCGGTGATAGTCTGCATAAGTTAGAAGGTCGATTGTTTTAGTAAAATCAATGTAAGAATGTGATAAAAAGAAAAAGAGTTTTTGGCAATTGGAACACTTGCGTGAGGTCCAATGGAGCCAAAAAGGAAGGCATGAAAGAGGAAAGAAGTAGCTGGGGACGTGTTCCATCATCCCACAAAACGTTTCATCATCTAACAATTCAGGTGGTCAATTTTTGAAGATTTTCCGCAATGAAGGAAAATCACCTAGAAAGCACAGAATTCGTTCCCCCACCCCGTTCTCAGATTTGTGTGGTTCAGCCCTATCAATCTGATGATGAGAGGTTTGACCCCTTGTCACTGCTGTTCTTAAACAGAATAATATCGGGCTAAGTATCAAAGCTTCATCCATTCCATGAACCCATCGTTCTTCTAATAATTTCCTCTTTTCCTCCTCCTGTAAAACGAAAGCTTATTTCAGATGTAAAATGTGCAGAACTTGGTCGCATTTTATGCATGATAAGTTTTAAATTGACTTTGGCCAAAAAAATCACTAAAACATTGTAGCTGCGCTACGCAGGTATGGCGAACGGACATGATCTCGATGAAGACATCAAACTCACAATTTAAAACATTTGATGTGATCTAAATGTGCACTTTTCGCTTAGCCCTCTCAGGATCAGAAACTGCTTCTCATGAAATCCCTTCATCTTTGTGACTATTTATCCATGTGAGACAATGTAGAGGATGTCAATTTTAAAGTTAAAACTATTTTTTGTTAGAGTGTAGGGCTCAGGCGCCTCACAATCTACTGAATATATACAAGAAGAGTCTCCTTTCGTGACTAGTCAAAATAACGTATTCTATGGCAGTTTAGCTACTTGCATTTGATATGTAGGATAGTATGTACTTTTGTGGTAATGAAAAAGATGGTTAGTGCAACACAAGTTTTTTTAAATTTACCAATCAATTCAATGTTAAAAAAAATTGATTCCTTCCTAACAATATTTCACCACGCAATATGGGGGGCGGACTTGCTAGCAAGTCCACAACCTTGAACCCTAATTTATATCTAATTGAGCACACATTGAGGCAGTGATGAAACAATCATGAAGAAATAGTGAATTTACTTTGAAAACACCTTGAAACTATCACCACGTGCAAGCAGCCGACGTATCCACCGCTACGTCAGCGCAACGTAGCGGAAAGGTATTTCAAAAGCTGGCCCGCTACGTCGGCTGGTTTTTTCTCACAGTAACCAGACATTCCTCCCCCCAAAAAAGTGAGATCCCGGTTACCCGACCCAGTACATCTGATCATCGGATATGCAATATCTCTTGTTTGTGGCTGCCCTCCACTGTGGAAGTGTCAGATTACCCTTGCACTCTCCTGCTGTAAAGGCTAGTTTCAGATTGCTATCACTATTTCATTGCTTAGAGTGTAGCATTAGGCTAATAATTATTTTTCATCATGCCTTAAGTTGGCGTTATTGCTCTGTTACCTGGTTAAGGTGAAATCGGCCCAATGAAGCGAAAAATAGATAGGTGATATCAGAACAAAAAATAGATATCAAGTTTTAGTAAAATTTTACAAATAAAATTTATTTCAAAAAAAATTTCATAGGCTTTACATTCAAACACAGGTTTGGGTGCTATTTGCTAAATAAGAAGACTAGGCAGCTAAAATAACAAAAAAAAATCATAATTATAAAATGAAAAATAATATTCTATGTTAGAAGCAAAGAGGTGTGAGCTAGATAAAAAAAAAGTGCAACAGTCAGTTTTGAAGTAAACAAGATTGAGGAAAAATTTGAGGGTGAAAAAAATGAAAACTTACAGAATAAACCATGAGTGGGTAGCTAGATAAAAGAAAAGAAAAGAAAGTAAAACAAGAAACACAACAGTCAGTTTTGAGGAAAGCAACAGTGGGGCAAGAGGGCAAGAGGAGGCTGGTTGGGGCACTGATTGCATGTCCCATGTTTGGATGTACTGGGTCAGGTAACCGGAATCTCACTTTTTTGGGGGAAGGGATGTCTGGTTACTGTGAGAAAAAACCAGCCGACGTAGCGGGCCAGCTTTTGAAATACCTTTCCGCTACACCGCACTGACGTAGCGGTGGATACGTCGGTAGTTTGCACGTGGTGTATATTGAACCTTCATTGAACCACAGTTGGTTAAGAGTTCAAAAAAATATTTATACTTGAATTAGAGGATTTGTTGAAGGAATAAAAAAATAAATGAGCCCCACTATCAATCTAACCTTGCAGCTTCATAAGATTTTGAAAAATTATACAGTTTTTTCATTTTTTTGAATCTAATGAAACTCTCATATACTTGGAATTATAAGAGATTTCACAAAAATTTAAAAGATCTTCACCCTATGAATATATATATATATATATA
This sequence comes from Hemileia vastatrix, assembly GCA_030280995.1. Lineage (NCBI taxonomy): Eukaryota > Fungi > Basidiomycota > Pucciniomycetes > Pucciniales > Zaghouaniaceae > Hemileia > Hemileia vastatrix. Next base: position 27,362,854 of record JASXTE010000013.1, read on the forward strand.
TATATATATATATATATAGCATTTAATATTCTAAGAAATTATTGATTAAGAAATATTTATTGAATTTCTATGATTCATCAAATTTTTATCAGTAAAAAATCTAGAAATAAATGCCTTTTCTCATTATATCTATCAATATTATTATTTATTTATCCATTTTCAAAACATTTGTTGAAGTTGAAACACTCTTTAAAATTATTTAACATTATATTTAGCCAATAGAACAGTTTGTAAGATTGATTTACATCCCATATTTATATAAGTTAAAACAGGATATGGGCCCAATTCTATTGAAAATATAACTTGTCATGATCTCCATTATATCAAAAGAATAAAAAATCCAATTTTTATGAGAATAAAATCTATGGTTAATAAATATTGGAAAATATTTTTAAGTTTTTTTGGGGATGTTTCATGCCATTATGATTTCCAAGTCTCATAATATATTATATAATTTTTGTGCTTACATTGTTTCTAAATGGTATTTACAAGTACTTTCCTCCCTTAAATTTCACATCTCATTCTTCTCCCAACTTAAATTTTCTCCCTCTTACATCTTATATAAGTCTACCCAGAACTCTCCCATCCCAAACCCTTATTCCCCCTTCTCCACCCCTAATCATCCTATTACACCCCTCCTCACTTATTTTGCTCACCTTAACACCCTATTTGATCCCCTCTCCACCACTTTCCACCCCAACTTTCTCAATATCACTCCTTTTGCTCTCCTTCGACCCCTTTTACTTTATAGGCAGAAAAGAGGGTGATCTTGAAAGCCATAGGGATGGGATGAAAATTGAAAGGGTGGATTGGGGTGGGGTAGGGAATGTCTGGGTTGAAGATTGAAAAAAGGGGGTTTAAAGCAAAAAGCATTGTAATTAGTTGTAAAAGCAGTGGGGCCGAGTTGAGGCAAAAATAGATAGGGTGGGGTGGGGTAGGGTAGGGAGAGGCAAGAAAAGAGTAGTGAGGGATAAGGATGGTAGCAAAAGGGGTGGAGTTGTGTTAAAAGTGAAAATAGAGTGGAGGGGAGTAGTGAGGAGGGCTTAAAATTGGATTTTCTAGCTTAGAGGGTGTAGCAAATGTATCAAGAGGGCAATAAATGGGTGGGGGGTGGTAATACAATTAACAGAAATGACAAGGCAGAAAAAATTGTGTGGAGAGATTGAGAGGCTTTCCATTGAGGCAGAAAAAAATGAAGAGTGTACTCTATTCTTTGGGAAAACATCAGAGTCCACCCCCTCAATCTACAGCTCTATTCTTCCAATATGAAAAATGATTGACAGTTTTTTTATTGATATTTTTGAACTTAAACCTATAGTTTATACATATTTATTTTATATTTTTGATTTACAATGAACTTTAAGACTAAGAAAGTAATATAGTAAAATAATTGGTAATGAAATACTATTTTGCTTTTTTACACCAGAATTCACAGTATTCTTCTGATAACTATACATGATATAAATAAATAATATAATAGGAGAATTGTAGCAAAAATTTGAAAACTAAAACAAAACATTTAAAGAAATTTTAAACAATTGAACTTATGTATTTTATGAGTTTATTGTATTTATTTTTAAATGTAATAGTAAAATATGTTGTTTAGATTAAAAATAGCTTCAACTTAAACTAAATAATTCAAGTAAAGGTTTAAGAAAAGATTTATCTACATATATAACCAATTATCTTGATTTTTTGTTTCGTGATTACTATACATAAGTAGATAATTGAATGTAATAACTGAAAATTAAAGAAATTTTAATAAGTTATCTGCCTCAATATATTTAGGATAATCTATTCAGTAATAAAAAAAAAATTCCTTGAGTCTTTTCTTTTACTAATTTTTTTCATTGCAATGACTGTATACATTTTCAAAAAAAAAATTATTTATCATGTTTTTTGGTGGAACTTAGATTGAACTCTCAAGGCAATCCTTTTTCCAAGTGTGTTTCAAGCTAAGTTAAGCCATAAAAAAAACTTATACTTTTTTAGAAGTTTTATTAAGTATTTTTATTAAATACTTCAAAGTTCTGAAAATAAGTACAAATTAAGAATCATTTTGAGAAGGTATTATATTAAAAATAGTTTTAAGTTGATTATATATTATTATGATATGAGTTCTTTCCATATGACAGATTAAGAAACTAACTAAAAATGAATTTTATACAACTATATTATATAAAAAGGTATTAGCTCTTCTGCTTAGATTTGAAGTACTTCAAAAAAAATTTTTTTGCTATAGGTACACATCATATAGAGTCTTCAGAGCATCATATTATTTTTTTAGACTTATATTTGTAAGTTGAAGGGAAGCCTCACAGTATAAAATTGGTGGTTTTGTAAAAAAAAAAATTAGTAAATATCTTTTAAATCAATCACCACACACTATGGGGGGCAGACTTGCTAGCGAGTCCGCAACCTTGGACCCAAACTCACCACAGATTGAACACACATTGAGCTATTGATAAAGGAACCATACAATCAGGGATGAACACCACTCAGCAGAACAGTTTTAGGTGTTTGTTCAAGTAGAGTTCAGTATGGGTTCAGTATGAGTTCAGTCTGAGTTACATCTGAGTTCCATCTTAGTTCAGGTTGAGGACTTGCTAGCAAGTCCACCCCCTATATTGCGTAGTGAATATATATTTTTATAAAAATTCAAATTTTAATATTTATTTTCTGTTTTAAATCTGTAATGAAGATTTGAAATTTTTTCTATTTAAATTAATTTTTATAACAATATACTCATTGCAGTATTGCTTTGTGATAAGGCCAATTTCAAGAAGATGTATAAATTCTTCAGTTTAAATAAAATATCAAAGGGATTGTTTTTCATACACTTAGAAATTGAATAGAAAAATCAGATAAGATCTACCAATCAGGATGAATATCATAATTCCAATAAATCATTGATAAATCCTGAACCCATATATTTAATTTTAGAATTGTGTGTAAGTGTTCAGTTGTGAATTACTCCTAGTAAAAATTTTACTCTAAAGACTAAAAAAGTGTACCTGCAACATTTCACTTAATTTATTTTTCAACACAATAGAATTGAAATATTTTTTCTATTCATTTAAAATATGGAATAATATTATTTTTAATCAAAATATGATTGCCTTTAAAGCTGCTTTGCTATATAGGTATAGTCTAAAGTACCTATTGTGTCTTTTTTACAAAATGAATATCATATAATAGTTTTTCAATTTGAAACTGATAGAATTATAAAAAAGTACCACTTTTAACTATTTAATTCAGTTCTTGAACAATAATACAATCAAACTTTTTACCTGAAGCACATTTTTTAACATGAGAACACTTTGCGAAATATATGGTGCTTACTCCCAGGTTGAAACTGAAATCATCCCACAATACAGCATTGAAACAAAATCAAGCACTAAAATTAAAGTTTAAATAAATTTATACTACTTTGTTTTTATTATCTTTAAAGTTTTACATCTAGCTTGAATTTCAGTTTTTCATATGGAAAATTTACTGAGTAGTGATTAATTATTTCAACTCATGAGATTACTCTACCAAATAACCATATTTACATGGAATTTTGATGAAATACATCATGAAGAGTTCCAGAATATCATATATGTATTACATGGAATAAATGTATTTTGAGAAAATTCTTAGTAGTTGAATATTCAATAGAACAAAAAAAAGAGCAAAAATATATTTCCTTTTAATTTTAATCATCTTCTTGCATATAAAAATATAAAAAACTGGATTAAAATCCACTTGTATAAGAATTATACTTCTTTCTAGACATATAATTAAACAGTTTATCAATTATTAGTGCTTAGTGTAAAGAAGCTATTAGAGGACTTCATTGAAACCGAAATTAGGAAAACATATTGCTATCTTATATTTTTTTAATTATGAGTCTTTTCACAGTATTCTAGAATAAAATACTTGAGAATTTTGATGGTTCAATATGTTTCTTAAATAAATCCATTGAATTGAAAATAATTATATTGCATAATCAGAAATAATAAAAATATTAAAAAAAAATCAGGTAGTATGGTTTAAATTAAAAAATGAAAGCTTCAAATTCTTGGTTAAAAGGAGTTATCAATTAAAAGAACCACTGATCTTACTTTATATTTTTTTTTTAAAAAAAACTAATAAAATCATTAGAGAGGTTAAAAGTGATGCTTTTGAAATAAATAGTGTAATTTTCAGTCTTTTTAATGATCAAGTGAAATTCAAAATGAAAATTAAATTGTGTTTTATGCAAAAATTCTGTGAATGGATCAGATTCTTGATATGTCCTTGTTATTATTTTCATAAATTATTCATTAAACGCTCACTATTATTCCAGCATAGACTCATCCATTGTTAGTTAATAGCTCAAGATGAGTTCAAAGTAAAGTTCAGTATCAGCTCATTATAAGTTCGGTCTGAGTTCCATATGAGTTCCATCTAAGTTCAAGTTGAGGACTTGCTAGCAAGTCCCCCCCACATATTGCGTGGTGTTTTGCTGTGGATTCTGATTATTGCTATGTCTAGTTAATAAAATCCTTCTTTATATGTGGGGATTCGAAGAGAGCGTAAAGACTCAGGACACATACTTCATGGAAGTACTATTCTTGAAAGAAAGTATCCTTTACTGAGAGAAAAATAAGCAGCAGCAATCCCTGCTTACTTGGAGACTCAAAGATATCGCATGTCAGGGGGTGACTGAATTCATAGCGATTGGTGCTTTTTTATATATTTTTTTTTTATATATCTTACAATCTCAACCAACGAGGGGCATGAAGGAGACACCAACTAAATAAGAAGGTATTTACAAACTGAAGGGAGACAAAACTTAATGAGCAGAAACTAATGGCAATTTAAATGGTAACTCCTTGACAAAAGGCTATACAGTTATATCGGAAATAACTGGTGGGCTTTCGCAAAGAAGAAAAAAAAAATCTTTTAGACAGAAAGACAGTCATTTGACGGCAAAATTATAAAATTTGGAGTCACGCAAGCTAATTTTACAGGCAAATGACAACATTTCTGTCTATGTCTTTTGCAATATAGCTTGAATGGGACGATCGTCATCATCATCGCCAAGCAGCCCCATTCAACCATCAATGACAAAAAGGGGATCGTCCATCACCATCACTTTTAAAACCTAATTGCCGGATTGACGCCAAAAAACTGCCTCTTGCTCATTTCTGGTTTTTGGATGAGTTATGATAATATGATAATTTGGATTGTTGATCGCCATTGCCATTGCTGCGTTTTGATACAAGTTATGATTATTCCCTCCAGCGGCTCGAGTTAATATCTGGACTGGGCACGGGCTACCCTCTAGTGGCTTTGACAACCTCACAGACAATTACTTTTGCTACATTTCGACTTTCATTTTGTTTGTTGGAATTAACTTTTCCATTTATTATTTACACAAAATCTATGCCAAAACAATTTTGAACAGTTAATTTTTGTTTCCCTCAGTGTTGTTGTTGTTGTTGTTCCTGTTCAACAGTTTCTTACTACAGTGCCTAAGTTCTGCACTTTTTATTTTTATTTTTATTTTTATTTTTTATTTTTATTTATTGTTTTAATTTTTAGTTAGCATTGTCAGCTTCATTTGCCTTACGCCAGTCGTTCGCCACTATTGAAACCTGCCACATTGATTCTGAAACATTGCTTTTAGTCTCCTGATTGCCGTTGCCTTTTTCGCATAGGCTGCACTCACATAAGCCCACTATGGCGTATAACAACAACAACAACAATAATACAAACGGGAATGGTAATACGTACCACATTAACGCTGGTTCACCTAATCACGGCTCTTACGAGCAAGAATACTACCAGCAACCTTCTTACGGTCAACCTGCCCAATCTCCTTTTGAAACTCGCCCCTCTTCTCCGGCCACATATTACCAGCAAAGCAATCATTCTCAATTTACTAATCAGCCTGAGTACACTGAATCCGCGGAAAAAATGCCTTTTGGTTCTTATCAAGGCATTAACACGAGTAGCTCATACAATCTTCAGGATCCTGGCGTTGCAGCCTATCCTCCTCAAAGACTTCCCTCCGACGCGAGGGGTCCTGGTGGATTCTTGAGGCCTTCTCCACCAGAGCGAGCACCCTCTGCTGCTAGTGATGACGAGTGGAGAAGACGGGCCCGGCCAGTTCAAAGAGGTATTACACGAAGAGTCAAGCTAACACAGGGTAACTTTATCAATGAATACCCGTAAGTGTCAGGTGCCCTTAGATATTTGAATTCAGCTGGTAATCAATTTGTTACGTTTTATATTGATTTTTGGGGCATCAATAAACAGTGTGCCAAAGGCTATTTCTAATTCAGTTGAAGAAAAGTGGCTGCCTTATGCAGCCTCCGGACCATCCAAATCCCTTTCTGGAACTAATGAGTTTACACATTTAAGATATTCGGCAGCCACTTGCGACCCTGACGATTTTACTGCTTCAAAGGGCTGGACTTTACGCACGAGACAGTATGGCCGTGAAACAGAGCTACTCATTGCCATAACGTATTATAATGAAGACAAAATTTTGTTTGCCCGAACTATGCATGGTGTGATGATAAACGTAAATGCATATGTTTTATATTTATTTTTTCTTTAAATCACTAGCAGATTGAACGGATAAATCTACTTTTTACTCAAACAGATTAGAGATATTTGTAAATCAAACTCCAAGTTTTGGAATCGCTCTACTTATTAAGGAGGAAAAGGATAGTGTCCCCTACAGGAGTCGAACCTGTGACCACTTATGACATGTTAGTTGCTCTAACCACTGAGCTAAGGAAACCAGTGCGAGGTGTACCCACAACACCCCCCCGTGCACCGAGCTGACTAGGCAACTACCTTACCGCAGCCTGGGGATTAGCCAGATAACGCTGGGCCCATAACCTATTAAGGAGGAAAAGGATAGTGTCCCCTACAGGAGTCGAACCTGTGACCACTTATGACATGTTAGTTGCTCTAACCACTGAGCTAAGGAAACCAGTGCGAGGTGTACCCACAACACTACTGAAGATGGTAAACCAGGTTGGCAGCGTATCGTAGTGGCTTTGATTTTTGATGGCATTGGTCCTTGTGATAAAGTGAGTAAAAGTTGCCGTTAATTATATGGATAGTTGTGTGAAGTTAATTTTTTTTTCTTTCCTGTTTGACTCTTGAATATTAGAATGTGCTTGATGTCTTATCTACTATTGGTGTATATCAAGATGGAATCATGAAACGTGAAGTTGATGGTAAAGAAACTGTAGCCCATATATTTGAGGTGTGATAATATCTGGGTTGTTGAATAACTGTTACCTCACTGATGTTTTTGCTTACCATTACTAGTATACATCACAACTTTCAGTTGATTCTAAACCCTCTTTGGTGGCTCCGCATGCTCAACATGAAAAGTCTAATCTGGTGCCAGTTCAAATTATTTTTTGCTTGAAGCAAAAAAACTCGAAAAAAATTAACTCTCATAGATGGTTGTTTAACGCGATTGGTCGTCAGCTGGATCCAGAGGTCTGCATTTTAATTGATGCTGGAACAAAACCGGGGAAAAGATCATTATACTACTTGTGGCAAGCTTTTCACAACGATAAAAACCTTGGTGGCGCATGTGGTGAGGTGTGTGTTCTTCTGTAACCCGTTAAATTATATGGTTTAATTCAAAAATTTAATTATTTATCGACAGATTTATGCCATGTTAAAGAGCGGGAAGAAACTTTTGAACCCTCTTGTTGCTGCTCAAAACTTTGAGTACAAGATGTCAAACATCCTTGATAAGCCTCTGGAATCAGCTTTTGGTTATGTATCTGTACTACCTGGTGCCTTTTCCGCTTATCGCTACAAAGCTTTACAAGGTCGACCACTCCAACAATACTTTCATGGTGATCACACGTTGGCCGATCGTTTAGGTAAAAAGGGTCTGAACGGAATGGGAATTTTCACCAAAAACATGTTTTTAGCAGAAGATCGAATTCTTTGCTTTGAACTTGTGGCCAAAGCTAACTATAAGTGGAAACTAACTTATGTGAAGTCTGCAAAAGGCGAAACCGATGTTCCAGTACGTTGATTTTGTCACCAGAGTATTTAGTTTTGGCCTTTTGTATATTTTATATTTACTTACCAAATCTTTTAATTTTTAGGAAGGAGCAGCTGAACTGATTTCACAACGCCGACGGTGGTTAAACGGGTCTTTTGCAGCCTCAATTTATGCCACTATCCATTTCTTCAGATTCTACAAGTCTGGCCATAACCCATTCCGTGAGAACTTCTCGCTGAGTGATAAATTTTCTTATTGTATTAGGATTAATGAATCATTACAATATTTCCTACAGGACTTCTCATGTTTCATGTTCAAGCTTTATTCAATCTTGCACAATTAATTTTCACTTGGTTTGCGCTAGGTATGTATCTAAAGCATTGTTATAATTATTTAACTTCAAACTGACATGACAGTGAAATGCTTATATTTTCTTGAAATTTATCTGACATATTTAGCCAATTTGTGGTTGACGTAAGTGATTATTTTTGTTTTTTTTACCTAAAGCCTTTTCAAAAGATTGTATCTCACTTTTTAATTTTCAACAATAGATTTAGTATCATTATTCAACTTCTTCCTCACAACGGAATTTATCTATGGGCCAATCAATTGATTACTCATTGGGTAAACTTAGTTCTCCAATGGATATATTTAGGTGCCTTGGCGTTACAAGTATGTTCAAAAATTACATTAAATTGTATGTTTTCCGGTGTTGAAGATTATTTCAGTTTGTTTTGGCTCTAGGTAATAGGCCTAAGGGAGAGCAGACCACATACGTAATATGCTTTGTGATATTTTCGATTTTATCCTACTATCTATTGGTAATTAGTTATTGATTTTTTGTTTTATTTTTGAAAGATAATCTGATGCGGTTTGAAATAATTTTATAGGTTTGTGCTATCATCCTCACTGCTCGAGCTTTTTCAGACCTGAGCTTCAAAGATTCCCCTTTACTTACGGACAAGTTTCATGTTTTAATATCGGGAACCAATGGGGTTTTATTGGCTGCTCTAGCTTCAACGTATGGTATCTAGTATGTTGATAATTGATCTACATATCTTTTCTTTAGATAATTGATGATTACAACGACTTAGCTTTTTAGCCTCCATTCTATATGCTGATCCTTGGCACATGATAACCTCTTTTCCTCAGTATATGGGTCAGTAGCATGGTATTAATCATACTTGATATTTCAACTGTAATACTTAATTTATTTTCCTTTATGTTTATAGCCATGGCCCCATCGTTTACCAATGTTTTAAATGTAGGTCTAGTTCCTTGCAATTCTTGCAACACAAAGTTTACAGACGGCAAATTATGCACCATAGGTTTATGCATTTTGTAATTTGCATGACGTTTCGTGTATGTCATTTATTTTTTATATTGATTGCAAGGGCCGAAGGTTTCTTATTTTATTTTTATTTTTTTTCAATTAGGGGGTACCAAAGGATCAGACAAGGTTGATGCGCTTCCCACTGTTCAATCATCTAAAGAAAAGACAGAGGAGGGAACCGTTTCTGATGTTGTCAGAACAGATGAAGATCTAGATGCAAATTTCAAGGCAGTTGTTGGGAGAGCTATTTCTCCTTGGAGCTCAGAGGAAACCAAGGAAAAACCAACAGAAGATGATGGAAATAAAACCTTTCGAACTCGACTGGTCAGCATTTGGATGTTAAGTAACGCAGGATTGGCTGTTGCTATTGCTGTAAGTATTATTTTTGATCAAACTGAGAGAATTGTATATGGAAAATGAACAACCCACCATAATTTTGACCCTATTAACAGAATGTAAACGGCTTAAACACGTCTGTCACTGACGAAGAAAAGAAACAATCTACATATTTCAGTAGGTCTTGATATCTTGATTAAATTTTATTATGTCTTCGGAGCCTTTATTTTTTATTTTTTTAGATATCATACTGTGGTCTACGTTTGGGCTGTCTGCGATCCGATTTATTGGTTCAGTTTATTTTTGGACCATATCCAATTCGACGCGGTGCTGTCGACGGACATGAATGTTGAGGGCAGCAACAATTAAAGGTTTTGTCGTATGGTAGTTCGCAGAAATAACCTATTCGACCTCATCTCACTCATTTAAAAAATGATTTTTTTATATTTTCAGAATACTTTTTGATCTAATATCAAAGATAGAGGAAGAATGATAACTTTTTATATTTAATTTCAGAATACATAATATTAATAACAAAAAACTATTTTTTTATTCAACTTTCTTTGAACTCATTTTCAAAGTTTCTTTTTACTTTCACTAGACTAATAATCATTTTTGATATCATCTCATTAAAGTAGTTTTGACCTACAAATAAGCTTCAAAGCTTTTGCATTACTTTGTTATCGCTGTATCATTTTATATCTATATATATGTTTTATTAACATTAAGAAAGTCATCTTTGGAAGTGAGAGTTAAAAAAAATCATTTAAATTGATTGTTTAGCTGTGGTTGAAACAGCTCTTGAGTGAGAGACTTGACAGTTTTGGTAGCTGAATTAGAATCACAGGTTTTTGGTACTTACAGGGGAAGTCATTCTTAGAAAGAAGAGCAGAACATTAGTTTGCAAGTGATTTGAAAATAACTTAATAGTGGGTCTCAAACATTACCAAACATGCCTAGCATGTTTCATTTGAAAAAGGTCACCCAAACATGCCATGAAACATGGCTGATTTGGTACTTGGGGTCTCAAACATGAGGTCAAATATGTCCTACTTTTGTAAAATTTTCTCAACCACAATTCAGCCCACAAATACCCACATCTGTGAGAATGGCGTTTACAGGTAAGTTAGTTTAAAGGTCAGGTATATTAAGGTCAGAGAAAAGGTCTAATAGAAGTCAATATGATAAGATAATGAAAGGTGAAATCGGTCAGTTTAAAGTTAAGGAAACAAAGGTGAATGTTGACTAGAGTACATCAACACTCACCTATATACACTAATAATTAGAATACATGTGATAAAATAAGAAAGGTGTCATATTTTAATTAAGTGACAAATTAGAGAAAATTAGAGAAGTTATACGTTAAATAGTTGCGTAGGAACATTTAAAGGTTAAGTGAAGTATAATAATTATTGGAAAAAGGAAACTAATTTAGGCTAATAACGGTAAGTGAGTTTTATAATTTTTACAACATCCTCTCAATCAACTGCAAATCACCTCCCTTCCATCCTAAACCATATAGCCCATATACTCCTTGTCACATCTCTTCTCTTCCAGTTCTTTTTAAAATCAAATTTTTCTCTTTCACACAACAGTAAGTCTATTACTTTTTATTCATTTCTAGAATTTCATTTAGATCCTTTTCTTGACTCTCTTAAATTTGAAGAACTATCTGTGTATTCTAACATTGAGCTTGATGATCCCATTGTTGTAGTCTTAAACTACTTTTGTTATTATTTTTTTCTTTTGTATTGCTTATTTACTCCCCATGTATTTACCAGAACCAAGGATTATCAAATTTAGAGATTTTCAAGAAAGTAACTGGCAATAAAAAGTTAGAAGTTGAAGAATCAACCCCTCCTAGAAAAAGACTCAAGAAAATGTCTTCTTCTAGTTTTGGAACAATTCAATCTATGTAAAAAGCTGCTTTTTTTTTTTGCTTATGGGGAGATTGTTCATAAATGTGAACAATTTTTTTTTTCTGGTTTGTAATAAAGACTTTTCTTTAAAATTCATTTCTATGATTCTTAAAAGTTAAAATTGTTGTAGAACATGAACAAGATTACATTGAAATCATGAAGTTGGAGTTTAAAAAAAAAAAAAAAACTGTGGAACATCAAGAACTCTTTGAGGAGAAAACATTTCTTGATTCACAATTGAAGGAAGAAATTTTTAATGGTAATTGATGTCAGAATTTGAGGGTTATTGGGCTCTTTTTCTCACTTTGATATCTGCCTATTTCTTATATTTTTATTAATTTCTCATATTTTTACCATTTATTACAATATACTGAACATTTCATAACACTTGTTCATTTTTATTTCCCTTGGGATATAAATTTACACAAAGTTACATATTAATACATACACACACACACACACACACACATATATATATATATATATATTTCCACTCACATCTATTAAATGTTCATTGATTCACCACATCAATATTTTAGTCCATACCCTAGTTTGTTTTCATGTAACCTGGTGATAGAGATTGAGCTTATAAGGATAGTGACGTTTGTCCATTTTTGCTATCCTTGTTTGCTTCATTTCTGTTGCCAGGAAATGTCTAATTCCTCATATTTCCATACACTCATTATTAACATTAAAATTGATCCCTGTTTACTCCATCTCTGTTTCCATATTGTTAGCACTTGAGTTCCTTTGTGTCATTGTCTGTGTAATATTATAAGTTGGGCCTTTTGTTCCTGCATGAGCCAGGCCTTTTTCCCTGCTCCCCCTTGTGTTGAGATGTTTTCCTCCACCATAAGTTCTTGTTCCTGACCTTTGACTTTGGCTATTTGGCACTGGGATATTGTTCCCATTTGCCTCAAACTGATTCTTTGAGCCATTGTCCCTGCTGCATCTTGAAGTCAAGTTTTCATTCTTGCATCCTCAAGTCAGGCCATCATCCCCACATCATCAAGTTAAGCTGTTTTCCTCACATCCTCATGTTTGGGCCATTGGCCCCATCACTTAATATTATTTTACCAATTTTATATTCATAATTTTATTGGCCCTTTATCACCCAAACTTTTTACTCTTTTTAAATTCTAACTCATCCGAAATTCTTACAATTTAAAGAGAGATTGCTTAGATTTAGAAATGGATGAGTTTATAATTCAAAGAGAGGACAATGAAAAAATTTAAAAATAATCAATTTCAATTGGATTCGTTAAATTTTCAAACTTTTCAGCATTTTTTTTGTCTAACTAACCTACTGATATCTAATATTATAGATCCTGCTCCCTCAATCATACTTTCAATATTTCTATCAGTCAGGTTTATGAATATTTCTTTTGTCTTTGATTTATGACATTTTTTCATTTGTTCTCAAAACTATCTTCATTTTCAGATTCTTTTCTGGGTTCAGATCATCAAATTTTTTCTATGTCAAAAAAATGTGGATAACCTTAGAATTAAAAGAGAGGATAATGAAAAAATTAAACATAATCAATTTCAATTGGATTCCTTGATTTTCAAACTGTTCAGAATGTTTTTTGTCTAACTAAACTACTAATATCTAATAGTATAGATCCTACTCCCTCAATCATACTTTAAATCTTTCTATCAATTATTTTTTATAAATCTTTCTTTTGTCTTTCATTTATCACTTTATTTCATTTGTTCTCAAAGAATATCTTCATTGTCAGATTCTTTTCTGGGTGAAAATCACCAAATTTTTTCAAAGTCAAAAAAAATTGTCGATAAGCTTAGAGTTCAAGGAGAGGATGATGAAAAATTTAAAAAAATCAATTTAAATTGGAATCCTTAGATTTTTAAGCTGTTCAGCATTTTTTTGTCTAGCTAAGCTACTGATATTTGATAATATAGATTGTACTCCTTCAATCATACTTTTAATCTTTCTACCAATTATTTTTATGAATCTGCCTTGTTCCTTTCATTTTTTCTCAATACTATCTTCATTTAAAAATTATTTTCTGGGTTCAGATCACCAAATTTTTTCAAAGTCAAAAAAATATTTTGACAAAAAAAATGGCAATACCCTCCCCTATGTTTTATTGAAGTAGGTGCCTTGAATGCTAAATTTTAATCCCATTCCATAAATTAACATGTAAAGAAGTCATATAAGACAATTAACAAACTTATAATAATGAAAGTTCAAGTAAAAATGTGAATGGAGGTCATCTTTGATCAAATTAAATGAAGTCAAACACAAATGTATACATTAACCTCATGAAAAAAACTAATTTTGTCATGATAACTGTTATACAACACATGGCTTGATGGCTCATTGATTTAAGTAAGTAGAAAATCATATATGAATTATTAAATGTTAATTCTAGAAATAAAAATAAAACTTTAAAACCTACATTAGACCCCATAATTTTTTTGGATACCTACACCATGAAAAAACAGCCAGCACCTGCTACCAGGTGCCAAACCCTTAATCCATTTGTGATTCAGGCATAACTCAGATTTGATACCGCACAAGCTGGAATTCTCAGTGTTCAGTGCACAGTGTTATCAGAAGAATTACAGCTGAGTTGAATCTGAATAAAATCAAATATAGTGATTGGAACTTTCTATCAGGTGCCTACATTTTTTTTTCTAGTGCTAATGTTTTATTTTTTAAATTACCTTCTTTTCTTAAATTATGAATCCAGTTGACCAAATTTATATTTTCAGTCATTTTTATCTAAAAAATGTAAATAAAATAAATCTAAATGAAAAATGAAAAATAAAAAATGGATGAAACATACCTAAGAATATTTCCTCAACCTACCTAAAAAATAGTCCAAAAAGTAACCAAAAAAAGTACTAAAAATTTCAAGAAAACACCTAAAAGTTCCCAGAAATGTGGAAAAAAGTTTCAAAAAGTGTCCAAAAACCTATAAAAAAAGTCCCCAAGAGTTTCCAGAAATGTGCCAAAATGTTTCAAAAAAAAGTGTCCAAATGTTTTTAAAAAAAGTCCCTAAAGGTTTCCAGAAATGTGCTTAAAAGTTCCAAAAAGAAGTGCCAAAAAGTATTTAAAAAACTTCCCAAAAATATCCAAAAAAAAAAGTCCAAAATTCTTAAAAAAAGTTCCCAAAAGTTTCAAAAAAAAAAGTGCCCAAAGGTCTCCAGAAAAGTGTCAAATAAAGCCCAAAAAAACACACAAAAAGACTTTTAAATCATTCATAAATTTTTTCCAGATTTTTACAAATATTTTTAGTGAAAAAAAGACCCGAAATAGCCATTAAATCTAAAAATTACTGGGAAATGCTTAGAAAACATTTCCAATTTATTTTACCAAAAAAAATACCAAAATTAGTTCAAAAACACCTAAAAACAAGTGGAAAATGTGCAAAAACTTTTTCCAAATTGTTTCAAGTGATTCTGAAGCATTTTTGCTAGAAAAATTCTAAGAAAAGAAAAGAAAAGCTAAAAATGACCCAGAAAACACAAAAAAGTCAATAAAGCAAGAATAGAAAAGATTAAGAAAAAAGAAAAAAAGAAAAAAAAGGAAAAAAAATAAGAGTTCAATAAGCAGTTAAAATAAAAAAAGATGATAAAAAAAAGAAAAAAAGAGACAAAATAAAGGTCAAAAAAAGAGAAAAACCCTAAAAATGACCAAATAAACAAAAAAAAGCCAATATAACAAGAATAAAAAAGATTAAGAAAAAAGACAAAAAACAGGAAAAAAAATAAGAGTTCAATCAGTAATTAAAATAAAAAAGATGATAAAAAAAAGAAAAAAAAGAGACACAAAAAAGACATTTACATCAGAAATTAAATAACAAAAAATGAGAAAGTGGACTTCCTTGAGAGCTGAGAAGTGAAAAGTATCAGAACCAAAAATGAGTGATGCAAGTGAGAGATGAAGGGAAGATGATATATTTTAGTGAGACAGAATTTTAGAAATCACCAGGAAAATAAGGGGGGACCTGCATGCAATTGCAAAACTAGATTTTTGGCTTGCACTGCATTTATCCTGCATATGACCAGTATCTTACCATCACTAATTCAGTAACGTTTCTTTATCTTACTGTAAAATTTAACTAGTCCTTTGTTTTTTCCATAAATGAAAATCATTTTTTTTTCAAATCTAACCCTCAAAATGTGTTTAATGTATTATAGTTTAGATTCACCCTTTGGCTCAGTCTCCCCATTCTCCTCTGATCAGGTGATACCTCTTTTTCTCTGTTTTTGAGGCTGAGATTATTGGTAACCTCTTAGGTCTCTGCTTCTTCTTTTCCAACCCATTCCACAGCCTTATTCCCTCCCCTGCAAGTGTCATAGATAACCAGTTGGTGAGCTGAGGACTTTCATCCTTTCACCCCCTCTCCTCCAATGCCTCAATCATCCAAGCCTTCTCACAAAAAGCCTTACTTATTCTTAACCACAACCATATGGTGAAGATTTTTTTCCAGTGGTGACCAGGGAAAAAAGGCATCCAAGGAAATAAGCTGGTTGATGATTTAGCCAATAGCTCTCACCCCTGTATTCCTCTTCTGAGTCTTGTCTTTCTATTTCAAATCCTTTATTAAAAAACATAAAGCCTCACTCTTGTCCCCCACCTCCAGACAGAAAAATTGACATTTAAAGTCAAAAATGTAGACATTAAGACAAAAATGAAGATTTTCAAAAATTTATTGACAGCTTAAAATTTGGGCTGCAGTACTTTTTGACATCTACCATTCATTTGTGTCAATTACATTGATGTCTCTGATTTTTTACTGCTCTTCATCATCTGAGTTGAAATTGAATCCAAAATAGTTGTCATATAATGAACTGATTCTGTCAAAAAAACACTGCAGCTCAACTTTTGGCCTGTCAATAAATTTTCAAAAAATTTCACTTGTCTCAATGTTTATGGTTTTGACAAAAATAGAAAAATTAGCCTTCTTGAACCATAAATATTTCCCCTTTTCTATCACATGTCAGTCATTCTATCAAAAAAAGTCAAAAAATTTACATTTTGATGACTACCTTTCAAAAAACAGCTGTAAATACACTTTGTGCATGCACAGATAGACCAAGAAAGCTTTGTGGAAACCCAAAGAAATTTTAGAAATTTATTCTTTTCCCTGTACTACTTTTGGACACAACATGAGCATGCAATGAACCAAATAATCCTGAGAACAACCATTCATGGTATCCCATCCTTCCAATTTATCAAAACACAATATTTGGGGGGGACTTGCTAGAAAGTCCTCAACTTGAAGTCAGATTGAAGCCAGATGGAACTCTGATAGAACTCTGATATAACTCATGCTGAACTCTAATTTAACATCAGCTTTAACTTTTCCTTAATGATGGATGGATCCATACTGAAAAAAATGTGAAATTTGAATGAGCTCTTATTAAAAATCACAATAAGGAAAGTTTAAGAATCTTCTCAATATACATTTTTTTTCAATGAAATATAATTTTATCTTATTTTTCAATTCTATTTTATCAATAAAATGATAGAAGAATACTTTATTAATTCCAAATGAATCATCTTTAAATTGATTTATTAATTAAAGAAAATATTTTTTAAAACATATGAAAGCTAATTGGTGCCTTTTAAAGGTCAAAAAAATTACCATTGATAATTCAAAAGATTACTATTTGAATATAAACCATATAAACTGAAGTTCTATTGTATTTCAAATAAGAATTTTTAGATTGAAAAATATTATTTGTTGAATTTAAATAAATTATATGAGAATAACATTGAAAAATCAGGATTATTAAATTTTAAGATCATGAACTAAGTAAAAAACACATAAAACCAAAAGAAAAAAAACTGAGTCATTTTTTATTGGTTAATTTTTAACTCAATGAAGCACTTTCATATTTTCTTTTTACTAATCAATTATAAATGAAAAATAATGGATTTTGTATCTTCAAATTACTTTAATTCTTCAAGTGGTATACTCCAATCATGTTGTTGCACCTTTAAAATGTAGCAAAACTATTGATATTGCAAGGAAAATTATTTTATCCTTCTTATAGCTATAGTTATTCACAAACTACTATATAAACACATAATATATCTTAATTAAATACAATGAAATTCTGAAGTTCTGAATATTTTTTGTATTTATTTCTGATGATATTCTGTAAGATTACTTTAGGTAATAAATTTATCTCATTAAAAGAAAAAAATGAATCAATAGTCAGTAAATTTTTATTTTGAAAAAAATTAAAATTAAAAATAATCTTCATTTTTAAATGTAAATTATAGTAAACTAATAGCTATTGATTAAAAAATTAATTTTTAATTCTATTATTTTGGGAATACCATTTTTTGCAATAAAATCTTTCTTCTGTAGCCCACACAACAAATTGTACAAAGTATATTCATGTAAATATATGGGATTAAATTTTGAAATTAATGTTGTATTATTTTTCAGTGACTCTTCTGAATATTTAATAAGAGAATCCTTTGATGATTATACCAGTTTTTTCATAGAAAAATTTAATATATAATTTTGTTTAATATACAAATGATCAATATTTTTAGCTCTTCTCATAGAAAATGTAAATATTAGAAGAATTATATTGTAATTTACATAAATTTAAGATAACATTTTAAGTTTATATTTGTAATATTTGAATATTTTTCTTTTAAATTTTAAATAAAGTACAAAGTTGAAGGTGCACATGCTAGTTCTTTGGGACAAAATATTCCACAAAAGTAAATCACATCTTGAAATTTATACATCATTTTCACATAAAACAAAATGGCTATAAGATTTTTCTGATGCTTAGTAGTAATAAAATACTCAAATTATTAAGTAAAAAAGATTTTTTTTTTACAAAAAGTAAATCTATAAAATAAAATTAATTTGATATTCTTTAGACAAAAACAGACTACATATATCCTCTTAGTTATTTTCCTTATCAAATAGAAATACTTGACTATTTATATTTTTAATAGTCATTTAAACAAGAAGAATTTTAACTATTTAGAAAGAAACATTTTTTTCATGAGATTTTTTATAATAAAATTTCAGTTAATGAAAAAAAAAGAAAAATTAAGTTAAACTAGCAATTGCCTTGATTTTTAGTATAAACTATGACATATCCATCTAAAAAAATAATTTAATACTCAGAAGGGACTGTATTATTTTTAATTAAAACAAGAATGCTCTTATATCAAATTTTTTTAAATACAAGCCAATAATGGGACTTATTTTGTTACATAAAATAGATCTAAAATACTAAGTTTAGAGCTGCGTTTAATCTATCATATGTAAAAAAATAATATTATACTGTGTGAAAATAAACATGCACATTTTTTGAATTTAAAAAAATTAAAAATTTATCTATAGTTTTATTTATTTACAGACTTGTATGTAGTACTTAATATAAATCTGTTCATAAAATAATATACATTGATATACATTAAAGAATATGATATCAATTTTTTTTAAAAAAATGTCACAGTCTAACTTAGCTTCAACAACAGTTAGGACCTGGATGGAATTGGGAGTTCAATCTAAGTTCCATCAAAACTTAGATATATATTTTTTCAAAAATAGATATGTTCATTTTTGTCAAGTTTATTTAGTAATGAAGATAAATCAAAGAGTTTCTTTTCTTACTGAATAATAAATACTTTATATTTTAAGACATATTATTAATTTTAATTTTCTTAATTTTTTAATAATTACATCTATTATTCAGGTGTTTAAAAAATATAAATACAAAAAATCAAGCTAAAAGTGAGATATATCAAAAGATTTTATGTTATTTTGTTTTTTAATTAAATAATTAATGTAAAATATGTTCTCTGGTACACTAAAAGAGCTGGAAGTCATATTGAAAGAAAAGTAAGCTCACCTCATTATTCCAATATTAGTGGTTTAGATTTAAATATTGGGTTTTTTGTTCAAAATTATATCTAGAATTTTGCCAAGATTACTTATTTTATCATCATAGACATAATGTGTAACAAAATTCCATGAAATAGGTTTTTAGAAATTTTTGGTATTGTTTCACTCCTAATTTTTATATTTCAATGCTTTTAATTAAAAATCTAGTATTTATAAAAATTAAATATTACAGATGTACTATAAATGAGAAAAGGTGTATCCAAGGCCATAAACCAGAATATACCATCATTGTATGTTTAGAAGTGAATATATATTTCTATTTTCACAAGGTGAGCAGTTCATAGCTGTAAAATAGCACTCAAACTCTCTAAATACAGCTGTGTCTGTAATCAATAACTTAATTGATAGGTGGACCCTGACATTTGGCCAAACATCAGAGTAAAACATCAGATTTTCTCCACCTTTTTTACCTCCATAACCACCCCTTCCTACAATCATTGCTTCCCTGCACTTGGAAACTATTTCTCTCCCTATACATCTCTTTTCCAACCATCATTATGCCCTTTACATCTTACACCATGCCTTGCCATCCTTTTTGTGCCATCTGAACCCCTCCCCAGCCCTTGAAAAACCATTTATTACCCTCCTTACCCCTCACTATCTATTTGGATACTCCCCCAACCCCTCAATTCACCTTTTTCTACACTCCCCACCCCTCTAAACCTTTTGCTTCACTCCCCAATCTTCACAACCCCACACAAATTCACCCCTTCCTCTTCCATCCCATCCATCTCCCTTTGATTTCCATCCTTCCCTCATGTTATGAACTACCCACCCTTTTTTTATTCTATGGATTAAAAGGGGTATAGAGTAGTCGGGAAATGAGAAAAAGGGGTTTAGAGGGGTTAAGAAGGATGAAGAATGGTGTGGAGGGGAAAGAAAAGGGTGGGGATGAGAATGGGAGAGGAAATTGATGCTAAAGCTGGAGGGCAATCTGAGAGGGGATAAGTTTTAGATTCATAAGAGGGGAGAAGATATGAGCAGAGAGGAAAGGAATTCTCTTAAACAAAGTAATATGATAGAAACACAGAAGATATATGTTCAAGGGAATGGAAAGAACAATTATCTGAAATTAAAAATTACATTAGACTTATAATGAACCATTAATTTTCAATGTGCTCTTATATTCAGAAAATTTCCCCAATTCATAGTTAGATATTCTGAAGATGGATGAAAGTAGATTTTATAGAGTAATAGTACCAGTGTATTGCTTATACTTACTGGTAAAAAAACTATCTATACTTTATTTAAAAACTATATGTTTAGCTATATTATTTTTTTATTCATTTTTTGAATTATTTTACCTTCTACAGATAATTTAAAGTTTCATTAAATTTGCTGCTATGTAATCATTAAAAAAGATCAAATAATATATTTTTTAAAAGTTTCACTAAAAATAATGTGATGATTAATATCAATACACTATATAGTCTTTCCTGAATAATTTTTTATTATATTTAAGAATTTTAATATATATTTGAGCTTAAAAATATGAATGCTTATGTAAAGTGAAGTTTGATTAAATCTACAATGAGGATTTTTTTTTTTAAAGAATGAAAAAAGCACTGAATTATTTTTGACATTATGTGATTACCAGCATGGTTAAATTATGGGGTGCACTGATTTCAACTTTATATCAAACAATCATATTTTTAAGATGTAAAAATGTTTTCAAGTAATGATTTGCTTTGCCTCTATGAAAATTCAACTATGATTCAGCATGAGTTCAACAAAATTTCACCCTTGTTTCTTGGATGGTTCATTGGAAGCTCAATTAATATTCAATTGGTGATAAATTAGGGTTCAAGGTTGCAGACTTGCTAGAAAGTACGCTCCCCATATTGTGTGGTGTATGTATATATATCCAAAGTGTACAATTTAATTTTTAACTATAAGTATTATTTTTGAAGATCAACTTGGTATTGCACTCTTATTGGACCATTGTGTGCTAAGGAAAAGAGTTCTAAATTTTTCTCTTTTCTACAGCACTTTCTGGTTCCAGCTGTATCACATCCCTAAAAATCAAATAATGATTTATAGAATATACTAAAACATTAAAGTACGGTATATATCTATTGACTTCCATATTGGTACAGCTACAGCTAGATCAGAAAAATTGAGAAAAAAATGAAATTTTTTTAGAATCTATTGAAAGCCCAAAAGTTGAGCAGCTGCATTTTTTTTCAACATCTTCAATTCATTTTGTGAAAGTCTTCTTGACTTCCCTTTGAAATCAGATGATGAAGATTGACAGAACAAGAGATAAATCAAGTCAATTTCCACAAAATGAAAGGAAGATGCTTTGGGGCTTAAGGAAGGGAGAATTTTCTCAAAAATTCCTCTCACATCTCTTATTTTATATTGTGACTCAGTCTCAAATTAGTTTGAGAGGCTATTTTAGCCTGAAATAAGTCTCAAGCTATACTCAAGATAAATAGTTGATTTCAAAAAAACTGAATATTCAGTACACAAATTGGCCAAAATGTCTCAAAGAAAAGTAACTGGAAATTTTAATTAAAGGTTTTTATTACCTATGTTAATCATACCAACTGTAATTTGGTCAAGGTGAACCAGTAGAGACTAGAACTAGAGATTCTACCTCTCCCCTCCTTAGTAATTTCACTCAGGTGATGTCACAATACCAACTGTTAATAAATTCACCATCTCCTCTAATTGTTAAATCACATCAAGTGAAAAAATAAAATAAATTAGTGTGTATATAGTGTTAAGTGAGACTTTTCAGAAATAGAATACAAAATTAAAGCTTCATATGTTGAGCAGGTGTTCTGTATAATCCCATCTTTTCTATGAATAAATTGACAATCAAAGAATTGAATTCAGAACAAAATATAAGTTGATCCAAGGTAATAAAAAATAATAAACCAAACACCACACAATATGGGTGGCAGACTTGCTAGCAAGTCTCCAACCTTGGACCCAAACTCACCACAGATTGAACACACATTGAGCTATTGATAAAGGAACCATACAATCAGGAATGAACACGACTAAGCAGAACAGTTTTAGGTGGGTGTTCAAGTAGAGTTCAGTTTAGGTTCAGTATGAGTTCAGTTTGAGTTCCATCTCAGTTCAGGTTGAGGACTTGCTAGCAAGTTCACCCCCTATATTGCATAGTGAAAGTCTCTCCTCTGTCAATACTTAGATGAAAATCTAATAATGTAGTTATTTTGAGTAATTTATTATACTCTCATGTTACTAGCAGCCTGGTGGGTCAGATACAGTTGTTAATATTTCACCATCTTCATCTTCAACATGATCCAGCTCCATATTTCCATTATTTTTTTCAGCCTAGGTATCCACAGGACTGAGTATTTCTTATGTTTAAAATAAGATTTCCTTAATTGATTTAAGCTTATAAGTTAATATTATGGTTATAATACTTATATATATGGTTATTAAGCTTATATAAAAATTAATTATGCTATTATATAAATTATATGAAGTTAAATAGCTTATCCATAGCCCCATAATACTTATTAAGGGGATAATGTAGTTATAATATACTTATCTTATGTGATATCAAGTAATTATAGACATACATAAGCATATAGGTAGGCATAAACTCATATTAAGTCAAATATCAGTTATACTATGTATATATAGGTCTATATATGGGTTTAACCATCTAAATAGCCTATAAGCTTTATATTTCTGCTTATCTTAGGTCATATGGATGTATTCAATGGACTCACCATACCTACACAAAAATATAAACCATTTTCAGATGCATATATCCAGTTTGAACAACTTAATCTGCTTCCTTTAATGGATTTTCATGGATTTATGGATTGGAATATGAATACTGGGTTAATGTGAATACTTGGGGATGTTATTTGGGGGTTGGAAAGTTGATTTGGTTACTTTATATGCTTTGGTTTTCATTTTATTCTCTTTGGATGAGTTATTCTACTTATTTCCTTATGGTATCTGCTTTTACATCTAGATATCAAATGTGACCTGTCTATATTTTTTCAATTTTAATTTTATTTTAAATGTCTAACCATCTTTCAGGTAAGCACTTTTGCCACTCTATCACCACACAATATTTAGGGGGGACTTTCTAGAAAGTCCTCAACATGAACTTAGATGGAACTCATATGTAACTCAGACTGAACTTATAATGAACTGATACTGAACTTGACTTTGAGCTCATCTTGAGCTCTTAACTAACAATGTATGACTCTGTTCTGGAATAATATTGAGCATTTAATGAATAATTTATGAAAATAATAACAAGGACAGATTAAGAATCTGATCCATTCACAGAGTTTTTTCATAAAACACAATTTAATTTTCATTTTGAATTTCACTTGATCATTAAAAAGACTGAAAATTACACTATTTATTTCAAAAGCATCACTTTTATCCTCTCTAATGATTTTATTAGTTTTTTTTTTGAAAAAATATAAAATAAGATCAGGGGTTCTTTTAATTGATAACTCCTTTTAACCAAGTAGTTGAAGTTTTCATTTTTTCATTTAAACCATATTATCTGATTTTTTTATATATTTTTATTATTTCTGATTATACAAACATATTGACCCATCAAAATTCTCAAGTATTTTATTCTAGAATACTGTGAAAAGACTCATAATTAAATAAAATAAAAGATAGAAATATTTTTTCCTAACTTCTGTTTCAATGAAGTCCTCAAATAGCTTCTTTACACTAAGCACTAATAATAAATAAATTGTTTAATTATATTTCTAGAAAGAAGTATCATTACTATACAAATGGATTTTAATCCAGTTTTTTATATTTTTATATGCAAGAAGATGATTAAAATTAAAAGGAAATATATTTTAGCTCTTTTTTTTGTTCTATTGAATATACAACTTCTAAGAATTTTCTCAAAATACATTTATTCAATGTAATACATATATGATATTCTGGAACTCTTCATGATGTATTTCATCAAAATTCCATGTAAATAT
Organism: Hemileia vastatrix; assembly: GCA_030280995.1. Classification (NCBI taxonomy): domain Eukaryota; kingdom Fungi; phylum Basidiomycota; class Pucciniomycetes; order Pucciniales; family Zaghouaniaceae; genus Hemileia; species Hemileia vastatrix. The sequence goes on from JASXTE010000013.1 coordinate 27,387,330, forward strand.
GGTGATTTGGTAGAGTAATCTCATGAGTTGAAATAATTAATCACTACTCAGTAAATTTTCCATATCAAAAACTGAAATTCAAGCTAGATGTAAACTTTAAAGATAATAAAAACAAAGTAGTATAAATTTATTTAAACTTTAATTTTAGTGCTTGATTTTGCTTCAATGTTGTATTGTGGGATAATTTCAGTGTCAACCTAGGAATAAGCACCATATATTTTTTAAAGTGTTCTCATGTTAAAAAATGTGCTTCAGGTAAAAATTTTGATTTTATTATTGTTCAAGAACTGAATTATAATTGGTAGAAGTGGTACCTTTTCATAATTCTATCAGTTTCAAATTGAAGAACTATTATATGATATTCATTTTGTAAAAAAGACACAATAGGTACTTTAGACTATACCAATGTAGAAGAGCAGCTGTAAAGGCAATTATATTTTGATGAAAAATAATATTATTCCATATTTTAAATGAATAGAATAAAAAATTTTGATTCTATGGTTCTAAAAAATGAATTAAGTGAAATTTTGCAGGTACACTTTTTTAGTCTTTAGAATAAAAGTTTTGATAGGAGTAATTCACAACTGAACACTTAAACACAATTCTAAAATTAAATATATGGTTTTAGGATTTATCAATTGTTTATTGTAATTACAATATTCATGCTGATTGGTAGATCTTATCTAATTTTTCTATTCAATTTCTAAGTGTATGAAAAACAATCCCTTTGATATTTTATTTAAACTGAAGAATTTATACATCTTCTTGAAGTTGGCCTTATCACAAAGCAATACTGGAATGATTATATTGTTATAAAAATTAATTTAAATAGAAAAAATTTCAAATCTTCATTACAGATTTAAAACAGAAAGTAAATATTAAAATTTGACTTTTTATAAAAATATATATTGATTTAAAAGATATGTACCAATTTTTTTTTTACAAAACCACCAATTTTATACTGTGAGGCTTCCCTTCAGCTTAAAAATATAAGGCTTAAAATTAATATGATGCTCTGAAGACTCTATATAATGTGTAACTAAAGCAAAAATATTTTTTTGAAGTAATTCAAATCTAAGCCAAAGAGCTGATACCTTTTTTATATAATATAGTTGTATAAAATTAAGTTTTAGTTAGACTCTTAATCTGTCATATGGAAAGAAATCATATCATAATAATTTATAATCAATATTAAACTATTTTTAATATAATATTTTCTTAAAATGATTCTTAATTTGTACTTATTTTCAGAAGTTCAAAGTATTTAATAAAAATATTTGGATATAAAAAAATAATTATTTTTATATTTAAAAATACTTAATGAAACTTCTAAAAAAGTATAAACTTTTTCATAGCTTAACTTAGCTTGAACCACACTTAAAACCAGGATTTCATTGAGAGTTCAATCTAAATTTCACCAAAAACTTGATAAATAATATTTTTGAAAATGTATATAGTCATTGAAATGAAAAAATTAGTAAATGAAAGGACTCAAAAACTTTTTTCTGTTACTGAATAGATTATTGTAAATATATTGAGGCAGATAAATTATTAAAATTTCTTAAATTTGCAGTCATATATAGTAATCACAAAAAAAGAAATCAAGCTAAATGGTTATATATGTAGATAAATCTTTTCTTCAGCCTTTACTTGAATTATTTATTTTAATTCAAAGCTTTTTTTAATCTAAACAACATATTTTACTATTATATTTAAAAACAAATACAATTAGTTCATAAAATACATAATTTCAATAGTTTAAAATTTCTTTAAATGTTTTGTTTTAGTTTTCAACTTTTTGCTACAATTTTCCTATTATATTATTTATTTATATCATGTATAATTATCAGAAGCATACTGTGAATTATTTTTTAAAAGGAAAAATAATATTTCATTACCAGTTATTTTACTATATTACTTTCTTAGTCTTAAAGTGTATTGTAAATCAAAAAATATAAAATAAAGATGTATAAAATAGGGGGTGTCAGTTCTGGCAAATCTGCACTTAAAATAAGTCTGGATTTCAACCCAAATCAGCACTTAAATTTTGCAAATAAGTCACTTATTTCACAAATGAGTGTCAGTTCTGACCTCAAATCAGCACTTTTTTTGTCATTTTTTTTTTCACGACCACATGTTGTCCACATCATCCCTTCCTTGCCTATACCATTTCTGTCACATGTGACACACTGATCTCCATTGCCTCCTCCATCCTCACTGAGATTTGAAACATTTTATTGCAACATTTTAACTAGGCATGTTTTTTCCCTTGTTTTTTTCAACCTCTTTCTTAATCTCTTTTCTTGTAAAATACCAGTTTCATAATGCCTCCCCAAAAATACAACACTCAAAAGACATCTCAAAATAGTTATTCATCACAAAAATTCTGGACAGCTAAAAAAGGAAGATTATCTTGTCATCATCAACTTCTTCAAAATAAAATCAAATTATGATGCATCTTTTGGATGTGAGAATTCCACCCACATTGGATGTCCACCTTCATCAAAGGTAAATGGCTTCTTGTTGATGGTAAATGAAGTAAAGAAAAAAACAAAAGGGAGAATTGACATCACTCCTAAACAAATGAAGGAGAGGTTTAAAATTTATCAATCAAAATATAAAAAGGCTCATTTTTCTTCCACTTCCACTGGCTTTGGTGTCAATGATGTGGATTTAGATATTGGTATTACTTCTGTTTCCAAAAATCTCAATGTCATTCATCCTTACTATGAGGAAATGGATATTCTTTTTGGCTCCCAAGTTGATGTCAACCTTTTGTTTCTACATGATACTACTAAGGATATACCCTCTGGACCCAAAACTTCCTATAATTCTCCAAACACACCTTTACTTGAAGGAGATCAATCCCCCGAAGCATCTCACCATAGTTCAGCAAAAGATGATCATGACTATCAAGAAGAAAAATTAGTTTGGAGCAGATCTGAGTCCTCAGAGCCCCAATTATTTGATGTATGTTTACTTTTTCTTTTTTCTTAAATTCTTCTCTAAATGTCTCTTTCTTTTCTAGTCTCCTCCTACTCCTACTTAAACTCAAATTTCAAAAAAAAATTATCAATCCCACAAATGAGAATCATGCTTTAGAAGCTGCTTTAGATGAACTTTCTGAACCCTCTAGCTCAAATTCAAAAATAAAGTGTCAAGACTCAACATCAATAAACTTGAACCATCTTTTAAAATTTGGTAATACTTCAACCAGCTCTTTGGCTTCCCTTGATGGTTAATTTGAGAAAAATGATATAATTAAGAATAAGTCACTATATATCTTATTCAATAACTTATTTTTTTCCATTTCTCTTTTTTTTAGCAAAATCCTGTATTGCAAAAAATGCCCTTGACTTTGAGAAGATGAAGCTTGATCATATTCTAATGAAAGATCAAAGGGCTTTAGATTTTGGAGGAATTTTTTTTTTGCTTCAATGAAGTTTTGAAAAAGCCTGATTTGAGGCATAGGAGATGGAAAGAGTTCATCTTTTCTCAGAGAAATAAAAAAACCATGAGTTTCAAAGAGAAATGGCAAGTTGTGAATTGGAAAAGCAAGAAAAAAATTTTTTAAAAAAAAAGAATTTATTATGGAATGTATAAAAAATGGCCAAACGTATGAGGACATTAAAAAATTACTTGACTTTTTTAATTGATTAATTGTTATTTCAGGTATTATTTACTTTTAATCTTATAAAAAATAGTTATATCATCTGATTCTGAGTTTCTTGAAAAGTGGTACAGTTGCAATGGACGGTGTACATTGTAAGAGCAAGAGGAACCCATAAAGTGGCATACACCACACAATATGGGGGGTGGACTTGCTAGCGAGTCCGCAACCTTGGACCCAAACTCACCACAGATTGAACAAACATTGAGCTATTGATAAAGGAACTATACAATCAGGGATGAAAACCACTCATCAGAAAAGTTTTAGGTGGGTGTTCAAGTAGAGTTCAGTATGGGTTCAGTCTGAGTTCCATCTGAGTTCAGGTTGGGGACTTGCTAGCAAATCCACCCCCTATATTGTGTAGTGATAGTTGTAAGGCAAGGGGCGTACTTGTTAAATGTATAAAAGTAGTTTTATTTCATGACTCTGAGTAATAATATCTCCTGTGGGAAAAACTCAATGGTGTAGTTCAATTTATTACTGAGTAACTGAATTATTTTTACTATGCTTTTTTTTGTGGGAAAATCAGGATAAGTCTTTCTAGCTCAATTGGATAGAGCATATTTCTTGTAAAAATAAGGTTAGTGGTTTGATTCTGCTGAAGGACAGATATAAAATATACATGAGACCCTATCCTATTCTTTATTTGATGTGATATTATAAATAATAACCTATATTCCACCTTGTGCTATTTCTGAAATTAAAAAAAAATTAATTATATAGAAAAGAAAAGAAAAACCCAAAAAGAAAACAAAAAAAAAACTGCAAATTTTTATGATGGCATAAGGTCTACCACCTAATTAAACCAACATGCTCAGTATCTCAACAAAATGTTGTATTTAAAATCAATAAAAATTTGTCCTGGTTGGGTTTAATATAATTCTGAAATAAAAAAAAATAAATAAAAGAAAAAGAAAAATGAAATAAAAGAAAAGAAAAAACCAAAAAAAATTGTCAGCAACTTTTTATGATAGCATAAGCTCTAAAACTAATTAAACCAACATGCAGAGTATCTTTAGGGCACAAGTTTCTGTGTTTGCAAGTGACTTTCACCAAGTTGTTGCCCCAGCAGAAGCAAGTCTTCTGGTGCAAAAAAAAAAAAATTCCATGGTTGCCCCAGAAGACTTGCTTCTGCTGGGGCAAGCTTAAATAGTGCTAATTGGCGCAAGTTGCTGTGTTTGCAAGCAACTTGCACCAAGTTGTTGCCCCAGCAGAAGCAAGTCTTCTGGTGCAAAAAAAAAAATTACATGGTTGCCCCAGCAGATTTGCTTCTGCTGGGGCAAGCTTAAATAGTGCTAATTGGCGCAAGTTGCTGTGTTTGCAAGCAACTTGCACCAAGTTTTTTCCCCAGCAGAAGCAAGTCTTCTGGTGCAAAAAAAAAAAAATAAATAAATTACATGGTTGCCCCAGCAGACTTGCTTCTGCTAGGGAAAGCTTAAATGGTGCTAATTGGTGCAAGTCACTTGCAAACTCAGAGACTTACACCCTTAAAATACTCTGCATGTTGGTTTCATTAGTTGTGGACCTTATGCTATCATAAAAAGTTGCTGACAATTTTTTTTTTTTTTTTTTTTCATTTATTTAATTTTTTAATTTTTTTTGTTTCAGAATTATATTAAACCCAACCAGGACGCATTTGTATTGATTTTAAATACAACATTTTGTTGAGATACTGAGCATGTTGGTTTATAATTAGTTGGTAGACCTTATGTCAGCATAAACATTTGCTGTTTTTTTTTTTTTTTTTTTTTTTTTTTTTTTTTTTAATAAAAAAAAATATATATTTTCAGAACTAGATTATCAAAATGTTTGGATTGAAAGGCACAATGGTTGAGCAAAAAAAAAAAAAAAAAAAAGCTTCTCAAATGCAAATGGCTAGTGAAAGTTGGAAGGATGATGTTGGTTCTGACTTTGAAAAGGTTTGGTATAAGGAGGATTGACGTCTGCAGGGATTTGAAACAAAATGAGCTGATACCCTTATCATGTCCTGGATCACATAACACAGGCACCTACCAAAATTGCACATGTCTCAGAAAGGCCCTTCAGTTCTTCAACTTAAAAATCAAAATATTCATCCTGTTATAGTGGAGTCATTTGAACTAAAGGAATTGGCTGAACTTTGTAAACTGGAGGATGCTAAGAAATGCTACAGGTACATGAAATTATTAAGACACTGGATCAAGACCAATGGTGCTCATCTGGAATCAGGGGGAGAGGGGAATATGTTTGCTGCTGGAGAATGGCTAGGGAGTCAACATGTATTTGATATAAGTAAGTTAAAAAAATTTAAATTTCCAAATTCAAAAAGCTGAATCATGCTTCAGGTCTCTACCAAAATTTGAAAATAGATGATAGGGAAGTGAGGGAGGCACTTGGATTTAAATTTTCATTTTATTCTTATCTATTTAAACTATTAGCAAAGAAGTACTAAAAAGGAATCTTTGAAGCTTGGAGCTGAAATAGACCTTCCTTGTTATGATGAGGGTGTAGGCTTTTGGAGGAAATCTAACATGGACTTCAGATGGGTTTGTTTAGATTCTCCCCATAAGGATTTGGACAACAGTGAACTTAGTTTAGGTGTCTGGTCTCCAACAACTTTAGATAAACATTTTGATGAATGTTCATGGGACAGAAATAGGCCAAGGCAGAAGGGAGGTCATTTTGTATTTCCTGAATTGAAATACATGGTTGAGTTTGAAAAGTGTGATGGAATATGGGTTGTTATATGGCAAGCTAATATGCTATACCATCAAACAACACCTGTCAAAGAGTTTTAGAATTTTTTTCAAGGCTTGGGTCATCCCATCCAGATAAGTAAAAAATTATCCAATTCTGTTAAAACTTTGAGAAATGTTAATTCCAAATCTAGTAATATGTCACACTATATTTCTATGAAAGAAAATAAAAAGTTGAAATTTTTTTCATGATAACTTTCTTTTGTCAATTTTAGATGATAATACTAAAAATATGGAACAAGTGTATTATTATTACCAAAAAGCATGTAAATCATTAGATAAGTATACTTAGTAAATGATTTTTAGAAATTATAATGTGATTAAAAAGTCTAAAGAGAAGAAAAAAAAGTTTAAGAATAAAACATAGATAATACTCCCAATGTGCTAGTGTGATTGGAAGAATTTTTTGCCCTTATGCTAGTGGTTTGAGAAGTTGTAGTGTTGGATATAGTTGGAGGTGTTTCACCTTTTTCATCTTCAAACAACTTTAACCATTGATCTTTGAGGTCAGCAAGTAGGTTATGAAGTATGGTGCAACACAGAATCCAGTTGATGACAGTCTTCATTTGAGAACTATTTCTAAGAGGACTTCTTCATTCCCTTAAACTGGAAAAACAATCTTTCAAGATTCCAATAGAATGTTCAATAAGGACTCTTGACTTTGCCAAATGATGGTTGAACTTGGCATGTTGACTGTCTTCTGAAGCTGCTCCATGAAATGCAGCAAGTACATATTTTCCATTCACATAATCTGAATCAGCCAGAAGATACTGATCTTCATCAAAAAAAATTTTTTAGGCTCTTTTGAGATTTGCATTCTTTGAAAGACATAGGAATCATAACATGATCCAGAATAGCCAGCAAAGAAAGATATATATAAATTTTTTTTGACATCATAAAAAAGCTGAACAGAAATTGAATATCTATAGAGAAGATATAGTTGCTTGTGTTAGTATGAAAAAGAATGTAAAGAAATAAACATAAGCTACCTCTTTTTAAGGTCAAAGTAATTGTTTCCACCATGAGCAAGTTTCTGACTCAAAAGAATACTAGTACCATCAATGGAACCAATACATCCTGGGAAGCCCTCTGCTTGCATAAACTGAGATGATTCATATCAATCTTCTTTTGTTAGCCAGGAGAGAAGTTGAGATTCCAACGAGTTGATATCAGGGATGCAATGTTTTGTATAAGTGTTAACAGAACCATAGCCTAAATCAAAGACATTTTCCAAATGGTTCAAGGTAATTCCATTATCATTGGAACCCAAACAACATAGTGTAGTGTGATGGCCAATTGAATTGATGGATCATGTTGTGGCTTTTGAGAATTATTGTGAAAGATGGGGTGATCCTCAATAAGATGAAGCAATTTAAAGAAAAACATTCATGAGACTGGGTACAGATAGGTTTAGAAGTATTTGGATAGTATCCTTGGGGGGTATGAAGTACTTGAGGCTTTCTAGGAAGAAGGTAACATTTTGTGGTCATGTTAGATAAAAAATAGAAAATCTTCTTCAAGGTCAGAATCTGATTCACAATCAGAGTGCAAGAGCAGATCAAGAGCTTTTAAGACAGTCATTGCTTGATGTAGCTAGCTTATCATGATTTGAGAGTGAGGAAGACATGACTCTTATATGGTAGAAAAATGAAGATGATGCACAATGTTAAGAGATAGGAAGTGTTATGCTTCAGAGTGCTGCGTTGTAGACAATCCTATAGTACTAGCTATAGGCCTTGACCAAGGGAGTTGGAGAAAAACCAGAGAGAAAATCCCCTGTCCCTTTAGAAAAATAGAGTGAGATTTACTTGCTAAAGTAAGTTGGTTCCTGTTTTGCTAAAGCTCCTGTTTAACACACTTGACTGCTTGATGATCCAAGAAAGTAGTCCCCAGACAGACTACCAGACCAAAGAACTGAAATGTAGAACAAAGTCCACACCAGAGACAGCAAAGATACTTGATGTAGGCTGCAAATCCACACCAGAGACAGCAATAATACTTGCTATAGCTTGCAAGACTATAACAGAGAAAACAGTTGCCAAAGTTAAGTTAAATGAAGAACTCACTTGCAACTAACACAGCCAATTGTGGCCAGAAAACAGTGAAAACTGAGTGAGGAACAATGATATCACCTCCGGATGGTTGTATGATGATTAAGGTTGCCCCAAACTGTCTTATTCACTATGTACACACAGACCACTAACTAAGAGCCCATGCGCACCCACCAATCTGGCGCCTGTACCTGCCAAATTGCATAAAAAACCCTCCTGGAGCGCTCCCCAACCTCCTAAAACAGAGGCGGGCGGGCCGCCCAATGTCGGAGATGCCGCCTGAAGCGGCCCGGCCTCCCCAAAGCCAGAAAACCAATAAAAACCACTAATCTACTTAGAAAAATTAGCTACAACTACTAAAACCTTTAAAACACGGAATTTCACTATAACAACATTGAGACATGAAATATAGAGAAAAATTAGCTCTATCAAATGGTACTAAGCACTTAACCCTAAGACTTAAGGTTAGCCCGTAAAACACAAAAAACAAAATTCAACAGCAATCTTTTATAAACAAAAAATGAGGAAATGACCCCTTAAAACTCAGAATATGAAAAATGTCTTCAAGACATAAAATATAGAGAAAAACCAGGGCTATCCAATGATAGCACCCACATACCCGCAGACCCAATATCCACGGAATAAAACCAGAAAAATACCCAATTCTTTAACAAATGTCAATTAAGACATGCACAAACCGCGCCAAATCACACAACAAAGGCCCCTGCCAATGTTGGAAGACCACAGCGTATGAATGAGATGTGTGGAACGGTGAAACCAGCACGTTTTTGGTTGAGAAAGTGCAGATTTGAGTGAAATAAGTGACTTATTTCACTTTTGAAATCCACCAGTGTTGGGGCTAGTGTGTTTCATAAATTTGCACTTAGATAAGTGCAGATTTGGTTAAATTGAAGTGTGGATTTTTTAAGTGCAGATTTGCCAGAACTGACACCCTCCCCCCCCCACACACACACACACACCACCCAAATATAGGTTGAAGTTCAAAAATATCAATGAAAAAAAAATAATTATCAATCATTTTTCATATTGGCAGAATAGAGCTGTAGATTGAGGGAGATGGACTCAGATGATTGTCCAAAGAATGGAGTGGTTGACCATACTCAAGATGAAGAAATAAACTTTTATACAAGATTGCTTGAAGAGTAGTTTGATGAGTTTGATGATGTTTTGGTTATGTTAGAGAGAATAAACTTCTTACTTACTTGATGAGAATTAAATAGTTTATGTCCAATAATAATGGGCTTTAAAGCCTTTATTTTCTTTCTGAGTTTTTGTAGTTGGCTGTTTATTTCTTCTTTTTCTTCTTCTTTTCGTTGACTGTATTTTCCTTCTTCTTCTTCTTCTTCATTGAGACAACCCACCAACACTCTCCCTCTCACATTACCCTGTTAAGAGTTGCTTTTCTTGTCCAATCTAGTCGATTCCCAAACAATTCCCCTCCCCCCCCCCCTCCCCACACACACACACACCCCACCCTAATATAGGTTGAAGTTCAAAAATATCAATGAAAAAAAAATAATTATCAATCATTTTTCATATTGGCAGAATAGAGCTGTAGATTGAGGGAGATGGACTCAGATGATTGTCCAAAGAATGGAGTGGTTGACCATACTCAAGATGAAGAAATAAACTTTTATACAAGATTGCTTGAAGAGTAGTTTGATGAGTTTGATGATGTTTTGGTTATGTTAGAGAGAATAAACTTCTTACTTACTTGATGAAAATTAAATAGTTTATGTCCAATAATAATGGGCTTTAAAGCCTTTATTTTCTTTCTGAGTTTTTGTAGTTGGCTGTTTATGTCTTCTTTTTCATCTTCTTTTCTTTGACTGTATTTTCCTTCTTCTTCTTCTTCTTCTTCTTCATTGAGACAACCCACCAACACTCTCCCTCTCACATTACCCTGTTAAGAGTTGCTTTTCTTGTCCAATCTAGTCAATTCCCACACAATTCCCCTACCCCCCCCCCCCTCCCCACACACACACACACCCCACCCTAATATAGGTTGAAGTTCAAAAATATCAATGAAAAAAAATAATTATCAATCATTTTTCATATTGGCAGAATAGAGCTGTAGATTGAGGGAGATGGACTCAGATGATTGTCCAAAGAATGGAGTGGTTGACCATACTCAAGATGAAGAAATAAACTTTTATACAAGATTGCTTGAAGAGTAGTTTGATGAGTTTGATGATGTTTTGGTTATGTTAGAGAGAATAAACTTCTTACTTACTTGATGAGAATTAAATAGTTTATGTCCAATAATAATGGGTTTTAAAGCCTTTATTTTCTTTCTGAGTTTTTGTAGTTGGCTGTTTATGTCTTCTTTTTCTTCTTCTTTTCGTTGACTGTATTTTCCTTCTTCTTCTTCTTCATTGAGACAACCCACCAACACTCTCCCTCTCACATTACCCTGTTAAGAGTTGATTTTCTTGTCCAATCTAGTCGATTCCCAAACAATTCCCCTCCCCCTTGTCCATTAAACTCCATAACTTTCTTTTATTGTCCATCTACCCCTAAAATATTCCACTCATCTTAGTCCTTACTATCTGATTGTTCTCAATTCCTTCATTCTTAACTCACTGAGTGAGATTGTATGAAATTAAAAAAAAAAAAAAAAAAAAAAAAAAAAACATGAAAAAAAAACATGAAAAAAAAAAAGCATGAAAAAAACATGAAAAAAACTCACATTCTTTAAGATATCATTTACATTGTTTTTTTTTTTTTTTTTTTTTTTTTTTTCAAAGTGAGTTAGATGATTGAATATATATATATATATATATAAAAAGAAAAGTTGAGAACTTTTAGTTTCAGTTATTTGATGATTGTCAAGGAGAGATATAGATAGAGAAGCATTGAAATATAGTGATATATATATATATATATTATGTTTTGTAGGGGTAGGTGGGGGAAGATTGTTGTTCCATCTAACATGATCTTTTGTTCCTTCACATCTTTTTATTACTTCATAAACATCAAGAAGGATGATCTATATAATTCTTATCAGATATCCAAAGAAAAAAAAACATGCTCTCGTGGTAAATGTTTTATTTAGGAGTTTGGATATCATAAGACTAAAGATTTATAGTGACTAGACATTTATTGCAACGTGTAATGAATGAATATATATATAGATATAGATCCATACACTACAACTTATCATGATTGAAATGATGAAGAGGGATTAACGACGTTTATAAAGACAAGGAGATAGGATTTGTTGTGATTGAGTTAAGAGTTGGGGAGAAGGCTCCATAGGAAGAGGCAAGTCGAACGTTTTAGAGATTTTTTGAAAGACAAAGATAGTGAAATGAGAATTAGAGGTATCCTAAAAGAAATCAATAGAATGATGAATGAGTAGTGATGAAAGAGAAGAAGAAGAAGGAAAGAAACCAACTTGAGAGAGAGAAGAGAAACCTAGAGAAGTGATGAGTTGACTGAACTGATCGACGGTGGAGATACGACTTGTGACTTCGGCGATGATGAGATGGCCACTAAAAACATAAGTCAATAAGTAAAATAAAGAAAAGAAAAGAAAAGAAAAGAAAAGAAGGGAAAGAGACTTTAATTTTAAGATTCGCCTAGCTTGAAGGATGATTTTAATCCAATCAGTAGGCATGAGAGAAAGAGAACAAACGACGGCATTGATGATTTGATTTTGGTGATTGATGAAAGAGCCGGGTAAAGGGATATTGAGAGCGCAATCAGCTTGGATGATCCAATGATGTGGATGATCGTTAATGAGATCGAAGCTGAAGACGTGAGCGTTGGGAAGGATTGGAAGAATAGATTTAGCAAGAGTAGCGTCACCAGCGCCTAGATCGGCGATGAGAAGATGGTGGAGAGGTTGATAGAGATGGATGAGATGATGATGGAGGATTCGATGGATAGGATTGGAAGGCCAACGAGCAGCTTGAAGACGAAAAGCATGGTGATAAGCTTTGAATTGAAGGGGATCGGACTGGAAGAGATGGGCAGCATGGGAGGAAGGATTAGTGTAGAGCGACTGGTTGAGAAGTCTGAGTCTTGAGGAAGAGAGAGTGTTGTTTTGGGAGAGTTGAGCATGGAGGATGTTGTTGTTGTTGTTGTTGATGTTGTTATTATTGTTGTTATTATTATTTTTATTATTATTATTATTTTTATTATTATTTTTATTTTTATTATTATCATTCCCATTGTGATTCCCATTGTGATTCCCATTGCCCCCGTGAGCGCTCGGAGTGCACTGCCAGCCTGGCGTCGGAAAGAGCATGCCAACGCCAGCCATGAATATTATGTCTTCCTATTTATCAGGTGCTCAGTTACTATTAAGTACATAGTGTAAGTGTCACCCACCACATCACACTCAAAGCAAAAATCCCTCAATCACACCACTATTAATATGGTTCCTATTTATTGACACATCATTTTAGTATCTCTTTTTTATGTTCACTTACTCTCTTTTCACTATGTTTTTTCTCTCACACTCTCTTATTGGATGTTGTTAACTCTGTGTGTTATCTCTCACCTTTTGCCTATAAAAGGCCCTCTCCTTTGTTGAAAAAGTGAATAAAAAGATTATTAAAATATTAAAATCTAAAAAAATTCACATTTCTTTATTATAAAAATTTAAAATTCAGTTAAAATAACATTTTATATCAAATGTTCTATACTAAGTGTGACAATATTAAGAAAACTCAATATTTATATCAAATCAATATGATACCTTTTATTGACACTGTAGACAATTCTAAAGTACTAGCTATAGGCCTTGACCAAGGGAGTTGGAGAAAAACCAGAAAGAAAAACCCTTTTCCCTTTAGAAATACAAGTAAGATTTACCTGCTACAGTAAATTGGTTCCTGTTTACCAAAAGCTACTTTTCCAAACACTAGACTGCTTGATCAGCCAAGAAAGTAGTCCCCAGACAGACTACCAGACCAAAGAACTGAAATGTAGCCCAATGTCCTCACCAGATAAAGCAAAGATACTTGATGTAGGCTAAAAATCCACACCAGAGACAGCAATAATACTTGCTATAGCTTGCAAGACTATAACAGAGAAAACAGTTGCCAAAGTTAAGTTAAATGAAGAACTTACTTGCAACAAACACAGCCAAATTGTGGCCAACAACAGAGAAAAACTGAGTGAAGAACAAGGATACCACCTCTGGATGGTTGTATGATAAATAGATATTCCCCAAACTGTCCTATATTGTAAATACACACAGACTACCCCTCTAAAATCCATGCACAGCAACACATTTGGCGCCTGTACCAGCCAAATTGCATAAAAAACCCTTCAGAAGCACTCCCCAACCTCCTAAAACAGAGGCAGCCGGGCCATCTGAAGCGGCCCCGCCTCCCTGAAGCCAGAAATCCACTAAAAACATCAAATCTACTTAGAAAAATGCACTACCACTACTAAAACCATTAAAACACGAAATTAAACTATGAAAACATTGTGACATAAAACATAGAGCCAAATTAGCCCTATCTAATGGTACTAAAGACTTAACCCTAAGACTTAAGGTTAGCCCGTAAAACACGAAAAACAAAATTAAACAGCTATCTTTTATAATGAAATATGAGGAAATGACCCCTTAAAACTTAGAATATGAAAAATGTCCTCAAGACATGAAATATGGAGAAAAATCGGGGCTATCCAATGGTAGTGCCGACATACCTGCAGTCCAAATATTCACGGAATAAAACCAGAAAAATACCCAATTCTTCAACAGATGTCAATTAAGACATGCACAAACAGGGCCAAACCACACAACAAAGGCCCCTGCCAATGTTGGAGACCACATCCTCCCTCCAATTCAGAATGTCCACATTCTTTCTTCATCAAACCACCATGTTCAACCTTCTTCCCAAATCTGCCTCTGAAATGGGTCCTTGCCAATACTTCATTGACAATAATCTAATCTGCACCATCACACCCCCTGTCCATCCATACAGAACATCCTGCAATGTCTGCCACTCCAGAAAGAAGACCTGCCACAGACCTGGTCCACTTTCTTCTACAACAGATTCACCTCCGCCTCAACCTGGTCCATCTTCTACCAGCACCAAAAGATCTAGGCCATCCATCCTGATACCCAGAATCATCAAAAAGCTACACCCTTCCCAGAAGAGTGCCACAACCCTTAAAACCACAAGTTCCACCTTCCCTGGTTCATCTGATGGTAAGGAACTTTCATTTCTTCCTTCAACTTTAAAACTGATGACTTCTCAGTTCCTCAATCTTCTGACAGTGATGATAACAATGTAGGATCCATTGCACCACCAACACCAAACCACTTGCCCACTATCAAGGCCAAGTTCCAACAACACACATCTCAACAGAAGCAACTTCTGCTTCACTACTTCCAATCCACTCCTGCTAGAGATCCACAGGAAATTGATAAAAGAAGGCACCTCATCCATCAGTTCAAGGCTAATTCTGAACACTTCATTTCCTCTCTTGATTCCCTCTGTAATTCCACGAGTACTTGATCCTGATTTAGAAAAGAAAAATTGACCACACCCTCTATAGGATGTAACCATAAACAACCCTCAGTTTTAAGTCTTGGGGGACCATCCTCATTTTATAGTCTTGGGGGACTCAAAAACCCTCAGTTTAAAGTCTTGGGGGACTCAAAAACCTAAATCATAAACCCAGAACCAGAGATCAACCACATTAAGACACAGAGAAAGAAACTAACATTCTGAGGTAATTGTGAATAGAGCTGCCAGCCCATCAATTACCCCCAAACTTGCATTTTCTAAATTCGGAGGCTCCCCCTGTGAATACCCTCTGCCAATCTCTCAAACCAACTCCAGCAACAAAACCCATTCCTCAGTTTATAGTCTTGGAGGACTAAAGCATCAACAATCCTCAGTTTAAAGTCTTGGGGGACTAACACAGTGTTCAGTTTAAAGTCTTGAAGGACTTAAAATTTGCATAGAAAGGAGCCAGTCAATTCCATGCAAAATACAGCCACCACCGGACCGCTGAACTTCCACCTTTCACTTCATCATCTACCCAACCACTGACAAAACCTTCATCTTATCTCTTCACCACACATCATGGCTAAATCTCCTATTGTTGACCCTTCTAACCTTCCTTGCTTCACTGCTCCCAAGGACTATTCCTTCCAGAAGTGCATCCACATGTGCAGACCTTGCACATTCACTCTTCCAACCCCTGAAGCCAAATTCTACAACAGGGCCTGTGATTCTTGCTACTCCAAAAAGAAGAGATGTGACAGAGATTCCAACTACCCTATTCCTCCTCCTTCACCTTCTCATAAATAACTCTCCAGATCCCCTACCAGATCCCCAGAGCTTGGCCCAGCCTCTTCATCTTTATCCTCAGCACCATCCAGAAGATCCCAGAGCTCAGTTTCCAGAACTCTCCCCAAAAGGCCTGCTTTAACTCCCCAAGAAACAGCTTTTATCTCTGCTAATTTAGCTCCAAAAGCTTCAAAATCAGCTCCTAGGCTGCTAGACCGCGTCCAGGCAGCCCAGCCGACGTTGAGTGGCCCGCCCTCCTCACTAGACAGTGAAAATCAGGCTCAAAACTTCCAAAAACAACCAGAAATCAACCAAATTCCTCCAACCAACAAAAACAGCTCTAAGCAACCTCCTCCCACTGCTCCCAGAGCAATGCAGCCAACCTTACCAAGGTCAAAAAATACCAAAATTTCCCAAAATTCTAAGAGACCTGCCAGAGGACTTCAGGAAGGCACCAGAGCCCCCAACACAGCACCCAAACAAAATCTTCACCCACAGTCAAGGAAAAGAAACTACACCTCTCCTCTGTCAGCCAACTATTCTTCTGACAGTTCCATTCCCTCAAGAGCTCCATCCAGAAGAGATCAATCCGCTTCCAGATCACCCTCTCCTGCCCCATCTTATAACAACCCTGGTACTCTATCACCAGCACCTCATCCAACTGAATCAAGCAGAAATATTAACAACAGCAACCACAGGCCTGCTGCTCCAACTAGGCCCCAGGAACATCAGCCTCCTAGTTCACCTTCTCAAAAGATTTCAGAGGAAGACCAAGAGAATCCATATCTTTCCCTGATTGATCCACCTACTATCACCATTCCAAAATCTTCAGAAGTCCAAATTCCGGCCGCTTAAAAATTTGATGAACTTCCAATCTGTAAGTACCACATTAATTCATCAAATTTCTTCAACAAAAATAATTACTGATCCAATTCTTCTTGTCTAGTTGGCACCCCTCCTCCTGAATCTACTATTGGAGTTGGACAACCTCTTGAAACTTCCTTAACCTTGTATTATGGAGACATGAAGCAACACCTCAGCACAATGCGCTCTAACATTCTGAAAGCCTTTGCCCTCCATGGACCTTTGAATGACTTTGAGAAATCCCTGAAAAGCGTCTGTTGGACAACCACTGGAAGATTTCTAGGATCACTAAGCACACCTTCCAGCACTCTATTCCTGCCTCTTCTTCTTCCTCCTCTGAACTTCCTTCTAATCCAACTCCTGCCCATTACAACCTGTACCATATTTCCAGCAGGCTTCCCACAATCCCAACACAACACAGACGAGCCTCCAGAAGCTTCATCATCCAGGCAATGAGCTCCCGCAACACAATGACAAATTAAGAAAAACAATTAATAATAATAATAAAAAAGCAATAATAAAAAAAATAATTTCAGAATTTTTTTTTTGATTGAACTTATCTTTACTAAACTACTAATCATAAGAAAATTTGAAAATAAAAAAAAAATAAAAATAAAAATAAGATAATATGAACTGACTAATTATAATAAATGGTATCCCCCAGCCAATTGATGAGCTGATCCCCTGATTCCTTACCCACATCCAAGTGCACCTTGATGTGGATACACAATTAAATATTTTAAATGATAACAATAAAAAATTTAGAAATTAAAGAAAATAACAACAATAAAAAAAGAAATGAAACGCAGAAATAAATAAAAAAAATTAAAAAATAAAATAGAATTGCCCGGCCAATTGATGAGCCTTTCCCCACCAATTCTTGCCCACATCCAGGTGCACCTGATGTGGTAGCACCCTATATTTTTGATTTTATAATTTTAAACAACCCCCATAAAAATTAAAAGAAAAAAAGAGAAAAAAAAGAAAATAATCTAAAACTACTATCTAGCAAACACATAACTACAATTTCAAAGGCAGTCCAGCTCCATAGATGGTCCAGATTCAGAGAAGGTCCAGCAAGAGAAAGTCCCGTCCATATAAATGATCACTGGGTGGGCTCCCTCCAATAAGTAAAAATGATGGGAGACCACCAGTGATCCACCACCAATCCAACATCACCAAAAGACATCCAAGGCAGTCCAGTTAAAAGTCATAGTGGACTAGAAACCTGAATAATAATAACAGAACTAGAATTCAACTAGAAAAAGACCAAAGGCTTGAAACAGACATTCTGGGGTAACTTTTTTACAGAGCAGCCAGCTCATCAGTAACCCCCACACTTGCCAAAATAAAATCTAGAAGCCCCCACTGGGTACCTTCTAACAAACAAAACACACCATCCAACACAATAAACCATAACCAATAACAAAGAAGAGTCCGGCACTTGAAGACCAAAAGAATTTCCAGTTTAAAGTCATAGAGGACTAAAACCTGTGAAAAGAAACCAATACTAGGGTTCAACCAAATTAAGAGAAGGGGCTGGAAACAGACAATCTGGGGTAACTGTTGATAGAGCAGCCAGCCTATCAGTCACCCCCACACTTTCCAAGGCAAAATCTAGAGGCCCCGCCCATGGGTACCCTCTAACAAAAGTTTCCAACAAACAGATGCATAGCATCACCACAAAAAAACCAAAATTAAAGAATTGTCTGCAGTTTATCCTCATTGCGGAGTCAATCCTCTTCATGTCTTGTGCCTCTGGGATAAAACCTCTTCACCTGATCTGCAGCCACTCTCTTCTTTAAGACTGCACCATTCAACTCTTCCAAAACATAAGAACCTCCAGATACCTGAGATCTGACTCTGTAAGGTCAATTCCATCTGTCAGCAAACATTTTTCCCCACTGACTCTCCAAACTTCTATTATAAACCAAAACCAAACAACAAGGTTTCAAAGGATTCCTGAGTCTGTGAGCCAACTTCTTGTCCCAGTATCTGACTGATTGATTCCTAATCTTCATCATTCTAGAGTATGCCTTCTCTTGACATTCCTCTCTACATTCCGACTGTTGCATCCTGGCACAGAGCAATTCTTCTGTTGAGTGCACATCATCCCAATCAATTCCAAGATAAGAGACAGCTTCCAAGTCCACTGGTAGAGCAGCTTTCTGACCAAACATTAACTCATAAGTAGAATAGCCAGTTGTCCTCTTCACAGTGACCCTATCAGCAAATAACACCAAGGGTAAATAATGCCTCCACTTTTCAGCACTATCCCCACACATCTTTACCAAAGCATTCTTGATAGCTTGATGGCCTCTTTCAACCATGCCTTCAGCTTCAGGATAATAAGGTGTAGCCACTCTAACTTTAGAACCAACACTAGCCACAGATTCTTTAAATTTGGCACAAAACTCTGGCCCACCATCAACAGTCACCAACTTCATCAACCCATACCTATAAATCCACTCCTTCTTCAAAAACTCTGCCACATTCTTGGCAGTCAAATTAACCAGAGGCACTGCCTCAACACAACCAGACAAATCATCCCTGGCAACAATTAAGTATTTATACCTGCCCTCTTTAATATGGACAGCATCCAGACTGACTCTTCCAAAAACAGTTGATTCACCAGTAGCATGGCCCACCTCTTTAGGTTTCAAGTGACTTCTTCTTTGACATTCTTCACAAGATTGAACCCAACCCTGCACAGCCAACTTCATACCTGGCCACCAAAATCTGTCAGCTACTCTTCTATAAGTCTCTCCAAAGCCTCTATGACCAAGGTCTTCATGCAAAGACTTCAACACAACTTCTTGACCCTTCCTCTGAGTCACCAAAACTTGAGGATTAGGATGTCTCCTCCTCATCAGCCTTCTTCCTGACACATAAAAGCCAGGACTCTTCTTCTTGATTGCCAGCCAAGTATCATCATCACAACTATCTGGCCTCTCCAAAGTCAACAGATATTCCACCATAGTAAAATAAAACCCAGACCGACCCCAGGTCTCATCTTCAAAATACAACAAAAAAACATCCAAGGGTACAACCCTGTCATCAAAATCACCAGTGTAAACATGAGCCAATTGACCAGCCCAACCAGGGCACCAATCTTTAAATTTTGGAACATCCTCCTTCTTCCACTGAATCTTATGAGAACCCAGTTCACCAACAAAGACACCATTCTCCAACTTTGAGCTGTCCCAAACAATAACTCCATCTTCATCAACAAAAACATTCTGATCACCAGAATAAATAACAGATCCAGCCAGTTTAACCTCTTGGGGGAGGTCAAAACAATCATCCAGTTTAGCCTCATGGGGGAGGAAAGAAAAATATTCAGCACCCTTTGTGCTGGCCCTAACCACTGGAACATCTTCATCAAACTCTTCCGAATCGGAATCCTCATCTGTCGACAGCCTCCTTGATAATCCATCAGGAATCGTAAAAGTTTTTCCCGGTTTGTGTACCAGGTCAAAAGAAAAATGTTGAATAAATGCCACCCACCTAGTCATTGGAGCATTAGGAAGACTAGGTGTGTTGATCATCTGAACCAGAGATTTTGCATCCACCTGAAGCTCAAAATGCTGCCCCCACAAAACAGTTTGTAGCTTCTTCAAGATTTTTGCTACACCACACAATTCCAGCTTAGGCTGAGAATACCTAGATTCCACCTTGTTAAACACCACAGACTCATACTTTACTGGTCTGACCCTCCCAGTTCTATCTTCCTGAGACAAAACAGCTCCAGCAGCAATATAGCTTGAGTCCACTGCCAGATAAATTTTTCCAGCATCAACACCATAATCCAACTTGTGAAGAACAATATCTTCACCAACCACCTTCTTCAATTTCTGAAAAGCCTCTTTGCACTCTTCAGTCCATTCCCAATCTGCATCTTTCCTGGTCAGCCTCCTTAACGGTGAATCCAACAAAGAAAAATCCTTAATAAACATCCTGACATAAACACACACACCCAAAAATACCCTGACTTCAGTAGTATTTTTAGGCCTTGGCCATGACTGAATTTTATTAATCTTTTTCTTTGCCATAATCCTTCCTTCTTTACATACCACATGACCCAGAATTTCCAAAGCAGGAACACAACAACAGAATTTTGACCCAGAAATGGTCAAATCAGCCTCTTCAATCCTAAACAACACTCTCTCTAGAGTAATTGCATATTCCCAAACAAACCTCCTTATACCAGGATTCTCTTTCACCACCTCATTACCATAATCAGTGGATGGTCCTTTAATTCCACCATCATCAATAAAAATACCAGCATGAGTAGGAACCTCATCCTGCAAAATCCAAGCCATCTGTGCTTGATAAACCGCCACTGAATTAGTTGCTCCTTGAGGCAACCTAGTGAGCTGAAATCTTCCCAAAGGAGTCTCAAAAGTTGTGAGAGGCCTTGAATCCGTATGGAGTTCCCTCTCATCATAAACACCCATAATATCACCCAATCCATAACACACTATTCCAGAAAAAGCTTCAAATAAATCCTCTGCACTTGGTGGCATACCAGCGTCCTTGATAGTGACTCTATTCAAGGCTCTAAGATCATGAACCACCCTCAAATTTCCATTCTGCTTCCTTACACAGAAAACCGGTGTGGTCTTCCAACATTGGCAGGGGCCTTTGTTGTGTGGTTTGGCGCTGTTTGTGCATGTCTTAATTGGCATCTGTTGAAGAATTGGTTGTTTTTCTGGTTTTATTCCGTGTATATTGGGACTACAGGTATGTGGGTACTATCATTGGATAGCCCCGGCTTTTCTATACATTTCATGTCTTGATGATATTTTTCATATTCTAAGTTTTAAGGGGTCATTTCCTCATTTTTCAGTTACAAAAGATAGCTGTTTAATTTTGTTTTTCGTGTTTTACCGGCTAACCTTAAGTCTTAGGTTTAAGTGCTTAGTACCATTAGATAGGGCTTATTTAACTCTATATTTCATGTCTCAATGTTGTTATAGCATAATTTGGTGTTTTAAGGGTTTTAGTAGTTGTAGTGAATTTATTGAGTAGATTAGGTGTTTTTATTGGTTTTCTGGCTTTAGGGAGGCTGGGCCGCTTCAGGCGGCCTGCCCGCCTCTGTTTTAGAAGGTTGGGGAGTGCTTCTGGAGGGTTTTTTATTCAATTTGGCTGGTACAGGCGCCAAATTTGTTGGTGTGCATGGGCTCTTAGATAGTGGTCTATGTATACATAGTGAATAAGACAGTTTGGGGCAACTTTAATTATCATACAACCATCCGGAGGTGATATCCTTGTTCCTCACTCAGTTTTCACTGTTTTTGGCCACAATTGGCTGTGTTTGTTTCAAGGTTAGTTCTTTATTTAACTCAACTTTAGCAATAGGTTCTCTGATATAGTCTTGAAAGCTATATTAAGTATTATTGCTGTCTCTGGTGTGGATTTTCAGCCTACAACAAGTATTTTTGCTTTCTCTGGTGTGGAAATTGGTCTACATTTCAGTTCTTTGGTCTGGTAGTCTGTCTGGGGACTACTTTCTTGGCTCATCAAGTAGTCAAGTGTGTTGAAAAAGGGGCTTTATCAAACAGGAACCAACTTACTTTAGCAAGTAAATCTCACTCTATTTTTCTAAAGGGACAGGGGATTTTCTCTCTGGTTGTTCTCCAACTCCCTTGGTCAAGGCTTATAGCTAGTACTATAGGATTGTCTACACCAGATTTGAGTAACTGGATGTCGATTGTTTGTATAACCCAGTCCTGACTCTTTCCCTAACAATCTCCACAAAATCCTCTCTGATAGCAGCTAAAATCGGAATAGGTTTGATTTGCCAAGTTTCATGACAAACCACAGGAGTCAAGTAAGGTTCCCCATAAGAGTGCTTCAACACACCCCTTTCCTCCTCAACAAAAGCCACAGCTTTTTCCCTTAGCACAATAACGTGCAACACAACTTCTTTTCTTCTTCAGACAACCACCCATCAGGACCAAAATTAACAACTTTCAACCTTTCCACAGTCACCCTAGCCATCTCTAAAAATTCTGGAGGATTCTTCACCAAAGGAGTACAGTACAGATCTCTTGACAAAGGAGGTCTCTTCAAGGGCGGATTCAAACCCACAGGCATAGGCTCATTGACAGGCCTAGTCTTCTGCGCTACCTTCTTATTCTTTGCCGCTCCACCTTCAACTTGAGGGATCTTCAGGAAATCTTCACCACCAGACCTGGAACAAAAACCAAGGGTTTCCCCATTGCTCACATGCATGGCCAAGGTAATGTTTTTGAAAGGTGTAGAAGAAACCCTAGTGGTGCACAATTGGGAGGACATACTTTTAGACCCCAATCTCACCACTCCAACACTTTTCCGCAATTCCAAATCTTCATCTTCACTTCCGTCTTCTAAATCTTCAAATCTTGATTCATCTTCAGAATCAACTCTTTTAAAATTGTGCAGTTTATCCTCATGCTGGAGGCCCAATAATTGATCTTGATGATCTTCTTTCTTCATAATTTTCTGCAGTTTAACCTCATGCTGGAGGCCCAAAAATTGATCTTGACGATCTTCACAAAATTATTTTGAATCTTCTTTCTTCATTATCTTCAGATTTTTTTTTTGATTTTCTTGAATTATCTTGAAATTTTTATCTTCTTTTCTTGAGTTTTCTTCTGACCTACAAAAATAACCAGGGGTTTCCCCAATGCTCACAGGTGTGGCCCAGGTAATTTTTTTGAAAGGTGTAGAAGAAACCCTAGTGGTGCAAAATTGGGATGCCTTACTTTTAGACCCCAATCTCACCGCTCCAAAACTTTTCCGCATATCTTTCACTAAAGATATATAAACAATCTTCTTCCTTGAGCTTGAATTAAAAATAATTGAGAATCTTGAGAGAGAACAGAGACTTGATAAAAAACTTGATGAATACTTGCAGAGAAGAGAAACATTAAAAAGAGAAAGTTGAAAATCCACATGGTATATCTGCAAGGGACCTGACCTACTACAACCTGGGATTTCCTCATCTTGGGGAGAGGCTGTAGCACTAGGGTGATTAGCCCTCCTCATTCTAAAAAAGACAGACCCTCACTAGAGCCTGAGCCACACTCCAAAAAACCAGAGGCAGCACCCACTTCTCTTCTTCTCCTACAACAATCCATGCACTGGCACATTGAAGATAAACCAGGCCTGGTCTCCCAACCATCCTCTCCAGGGGATGATAACCTCATGTGAAGTCTCCTTTTGTCTTCACCAGTCAACTCCAAACTGATTCCCAAATCAAATTGATAACCAATTCTTGCCTGAAAATCCATCAAGAATGGCCCACCCAAAACAGCTTTAACTTTTCCCTTAGAAATATAAAAATGAACCTGCCCTTAGGCTCCACCAACATCTAACTTCAAAAACTCAGAAGTTCCAACAAATTCAGTGACATGGCCACCAATCCCTCTCAAATTTCCACTAATACCAGTTTTGATGGGGAGTCCCAAATGAGTAGCCTCAAACAATGAAATCAGATTTATCTGAGAACCTGAATCCACCAATGCCCTTGCCTCCCTGCCATTCAGAGTGACATTGACATAACCCAGAGGAGCAGAAAAATGAGTTTCCAACCCCTAAACAAACTTTTCAGCAGAATCACAAATGTATTCCACCTCCCCAGAAGAAACTCTTCTCCTGGTCAACAACTTTTTCTGTCTATCAGCCAACCCTGGACTGATAGCATACAATTCCCCATAAGAAAGGGAAACCTGACCCTGATTCATCCTTTCAAGAACAGAGTCCATAACATTAGATTGACCAGAAACCACTGGCCTCTCAAAGTGAGTCCTTGGCTTCACTACCTTGGTCCTAGAAGCTTCTTGAGGACCAGCACCACCAACAGATTTACCATCAACAGGAACCAAACCAGATCCCTCACCAGAACCTCTAACTCCAGCAGGATTTGGCAATGAAGCCAAAGGGACATCCTCCTCAGAGTCAGAATCAACCTCCATTGGCATTGTCTCACCATTCATGTCCAATGCACCAAAACTAGGGGGTCCATGTCAGCCATACCCTTCTGCATCTTGTACAGCTCCTCTTTGCTGTACCTCTTCCTAACTGCACTCAGCTTGTGATTCACCTTTGAAGCCTTTGGCTTTGGTTGGGCCTGAGAACTTCTCTTAGGCCTTCCCACCTTCCCTGCTTCCACATCATAAACACCAGCCAAGAATTCTCCACTTGACTGTCCAACACAGGAATACAACTCCAAACCACCAAAAGAAGTAGAAAAAGAGACCTTATTGACCTCATTCCCCTTTCCCTGGACATCATCATCTTCCTTACCAGAAGACTTCCCCTGATCAGGAATCTCCTCAAACCTTGGCCTCCTTTGATTGAGACCTCCCCTTCTCCTGACAAAATCAACAGGAGCCTGCCCCTCACAGGGCTTCACAAATGAACCATCAGGGAACTTGAAAACCCTGCCATCAAATTCCACCTTTCCTTCAGACACATCCCTGTTCAATGCCCAAAATCATTGTACTTGTGCCCTCTCCTGCTGCAATAAGAGCAGACCCAAGGATCACTCCTACCAGCCCTCCTATTGAAATCTCTAGGCTGAGAAGGTGCCTTGTTGACCTTCTTAGCCTCCTGAAAAAAAATATTCAGCTGCTATTTGAGATCAGCCAACTGCTCCACCCATGGGTCCCTCTCCTGTTTGGGAACCTGCACCATATTCTTCTCCTCCTTCTTCACCCTAACTTCCTCTTCAGCCAAAGCCTCACTGACTTTGCTGACATATTTGGCACACCCTTCCTGATAGGTGTCCACAGCCAATAACTTAAAATGGGCCTCAACAGCCTCCTTCACCTTATCCCAGGCAGGCTACTTCTGGTCACCATTAGAAAGAGTCTTCATCAAGTCTTTCCTTGACAGCTCCTTCAACACATCCATCCTGACATCTCTAGCCAGGGCAGACCAAAACACATCCTTGGCAGCATTTTCATGTGCCAGCTCCTCCACTTCCACCAAGTATTCCACCACAGGATCAAACTGTAGCAGAAACTTTCTGTAACTATGCAATTTAACAACACCACCATAAAATTGCCATTCACTGACAACCTTGTTCAGATCCACCATAGTGAACCTGACACCCCATCTATCTACCATCTCCCTACACAATAACTTCCAATCCCTCTTCTTGCAGCCAGGCATGGCCAAAACCTCCTTCTCCACTGCCCTATCACCAATGAAGAAGATAATCAGCTTCACCATGTCCAGGTAAGAAGCACCATCCACTCCAGAAGCAGTTTCATACTTCTCCAGAAACCACTTGACATCCTCCCCATTAAACTTGGTACCATTCCAAGTTTTAATCCTTACACACTCCCTGACCATCACAGCAGGAGGACCATCTCCCCCACTGACAGTCAACACAGGAATAGAGGAACCAGAAGCCATTCCTCCAGACCAAAACACCAAAAAGAGACAACCAAAGAAAACAGAGATTCCAAAGAACTAGCAACTTCTACCCCATGTTGGGCGCCAGAAATGTAGACAATCCTATAGTACTAGCTATAGGCCTTGACCAAGGGAGTTGGAGAAAAACCAGAGAGAAAATCCCCTGTCCCTTTAGAAAAATAGAGTGAGATTTACTTGCTAAAGTAAGTTGGTTCCTGTTTGCTAAAGCCCCTTTTTCAACACACTTGACTGCTTGATGAGCCAAGAAAGTAGTCCCCAGACAGACTACCAGACCAAAGAACTGAAATGTAGACCAATTTCCACACCAGAGAAAGCAAAGATACTTGATGTAGGCTGAAAATCCACACCAGAGACAGCAATAATACTTGATATAGCTTGCAAGACTATACAAGAGAACCTTTTGCTAAAGTTGAGTTAAATGAAGAACTAACTTGCAAACAACACAGCCAATTGTGGCCAAAAACAGTGAAACCTGAGTGAGAAACAAGGATATCACCTCCGGATGGTTGTATGATAATTAAAGTTACCCCAAACTGTCTTATTTAGTATGTACACACAGACCACCCATCTAAGATCCATGCACAGCAACAAATTTGGCACCTGTACCAGCCAAATTGAATAAAAACCCTCCAGAAGCGCTCCCCAACCTTCTAAAACAGAGGCGGGTGGGCCGTCAAACGTCAGAGGTGCCGCCTGAAGCGGCCCAGCCTCCCTGAAGCCAGAAAACCAATAAAAACATCTAATCTACTTAGAAAAATTCACTACAACTACTGAAACCCTTAAAGCACCAAATTATGCTATAACAACATTGAGACATGAAATATAGAGCTAAATTAGCCCTATCTAATGGTACTAAGCACTTAACCCTAAGACTTAAAGTTAGCCCGTAAAATGCAAAAAACAAAATTAAACAGCTATCTTTTGTAACTGAAAAATGAGGAAATGACCCCTTAAAACTTAGAATATGAAAAATATCATATAGACATGAAATATAGAGAAAGCCCAGGGCTATCCAACAATAGTACCCACATACCCGCAATCCCAGTATTCATGGAATAAATCCGGAAAACACCCAATTCTTCAACAGATGTCAATTAAGACATGCACAAACAGCGCCAAACAACACAACAAAGGCCCCTGCCAATGTTGGAAGAGCACAGCATCTCAATTGTATTTACAAAGAATATAGTAATGTGAAAAGAAAAGGTAATTTAATTTAATAGAAAGATACAGAATAAGAAGAAAAATTGATCCAATAAAGTGAACCCATGAATAAGAAATAAAACTTTTCCCACCATACAGTCCTAAAACAAATATTTAATATAATAAATAGCTACATAAGTATGAAGCCTGAGAACTGTGAGAAAGAAAATCTAAAACAGATAATACAAAGAACTGAAAAAGTTTTAATTAAAACAAAAGGAATCATTTTCACACTTTTAATATATATAATAAATATTAATTCAGTATAAAGAAAATTAAATTAATTATTTTAACTATTTCAAGTAATTTAATTATTAATTTAATTGAAACGACTAATTAAATTAATAAAATAACTTGTTTAGAATGAGATTTTAAATTTATCATATTAAATAAGTATTTTAATTGATTTAGTAATTTTAGTGACACAAGTAAGGGTCAAGGAAGCGCCCAATATTTATGGATATTATTATATGATAAGTTGTATTTAGTTTATATGAATTTTATTATTTAAATTGTAATTACAATATAAGTTAAATTTACACTTATAATATAATTTTAATTAATTAATTTATTGATTTAGGAAAATTAAATACAAACAAAGTGCACCATGATGTTATAGAATATAATATCTTTATATGTAATATAAAGTTTCTTAATAATGAATATAATAATTATTTTACTTATAAAATATTTATATAATTTTATTCAATAAGATTTTTTATTGTAACTACATAAAATGTATAGCATTATTCCCTTAAATGATTACAGTAATTTATTATATAATTTACCGGGCTCCTGAGA
The DNA here is from genome assembly GCA_030280995.1 of Hemileia vastatrix. Lineage (NCBI taxonomy): Eukaryota > Fungi > Basidiomycota > Pucciniomycetes > Pucciniales > Zaghouaniaceae > Hemileia > Hemileia vastatrix. The sequence continues at coordinate 27,415,363 of JASXTE010000013.1, forward strand.
TAGCCTGGCTGACTCTCCCTCACTCTAAAAAAAACAATAAAAAAATGCTGAGATTTTTTCTTTTTATACTTTTTTAACAGAGTGGAAAGATTTGAAATTTCTTCTCCAGGTATCCATGCATCATGTTCAGATCAGTTGTTTTTATATCTCAATAAATATTCAATACCTCTTTCAGAAGTGATAATTCTATCATTGAGAAATTTATCAATCTCTGCAGTTTCTGTGACTTCCTGAGGGTTTTTCTTAGGTCTTCCTCTTCTTTTGGGAAATAAGTCACTTTTGGAAGTATAAGGTTTAAGAAAGGAAATGGAAAAAACAGGGTGTTTTCTATCATAAGGAGAATACAATACAACTTCTACTGCAATATCTCCAACCATTCTTTTAACAACAAATAGTCCCACAAAAGGATCTATTAATTTGTTGTTTTCTTGTAGATTGAAATGGACAGTAGATATCAACACTTCATCACCCTTGTTAAATGTGTATTCTTTATGGGATTTATCCCATCTTTTCTTTCTATATTCAAATGCTTTATCAATACAGCTTTGAGCATGTTTTCCGCATGGCTGTTGCATTTGCATAAAAGATTTTACACCAGGGTGTAGCTCCAACTTAGGTAATTTATTATTGAGAATTTGAGCAGGAGTATTTGGGACATAAACTAGCCAAAGCTCAAAAGGCTTTTTCTCTGTGACAGAATGAACAGTGCTATTATATGCAAATTCAAGACCAGGAAATAGAGTGATCCAGTCATGAGTAATTCTGTCATTTTCTTTATATTCTAATTCAAAGGCACAATACCTTCTAATCATATCTTCCAGAGTTTGAATCATTCTTTCAGCTAGACCATCAGTCTGAGGATGGTGAGCTGTAGACAATTTTAACTCACAGCCACAAATATCCATCAAAGAGGTCAAAACTCAGATGTAAATTTTGAATCTTCACAAGATTCAACATATAATTTAGTGTCTTCAGACATATTAGCCCACTAAGCGGTGTTTTTAAATCTGATAATGGTTTTCTCAAGATCAAAATGTCCTGCTAATATGTCATCATGACATAGTTTTAAGATGGTTTCTTTCATGGAAGGAGGAATAACAATGACATTGTTCAGTTTTCTCCTGTAGTAAATATAACCATCTTCAATTGAAAACTTTCCTTTACTCAAAGCACTCTGGTACTTTGGAGGAGAAGTTTTTATTAATTCTTGGATAGAAGAATTCTTTGGATCATTCAAGATTGTAACCAACTTATTCAAATCAGAATCTTGATCATATGAATCCAGAATTAATTGTAACAGTTCCTCTTCCATATCCACAATGTATATACCATGTATATGTACTGTATCATCTTCAGGTACATAGGCTGGATTGGATACATCATTTGGAAGAGTTAATCTGGATGACATATCAACATTTGATTGAACATTTCCAGCCCTGTGAATAATAGTCATTCTACCTCTGTATTCTTGAACAGCTAGTTGGCATCTAAACATATGTTTATTAGGTGTTTTCAAGTTTAAGAGGGATTTCACAGAACTGCAATCAGTAACTAATTCAAAAGTTTGATCATCTAAATATTAATGAAGCTTTTCTAAAGCCCATACAACTGTTAAGCACTCTAATTTATTGGCAACATATTTCAATTCACTTTTTCTTAAGGTTCTTGAAATATAACAAATTACTACTTCTGAAACTTTTTCATTAATAATTTGTTTTTGATGAAGAGCAGCTCCAAGTCCAATAAAACTTGCATCTGTATAAAGAAAAAAAGGCTTATTAAAATCTGGAAGGGAAAGGATTGGTGCTTTAATTAAACACTTCTTTAAGGTATCAAAAGCTTTTTGAGCCTCCTCATTCCATATATAAGCCACATCTTCTCTTGTTAGTTTTGTAAGTGGTAAGTCTATGACTTGATAATTTTTTATATATTGTCTATAGTAGCCACACATTTCCAAGAAACTCTGTATTTATTTTACAGATTTTGGTGCTGATACATTTTGGATAGCAGCAACATTTCCTTGGTCTACACAGATCTGTAAGCCAGACACAACATGACCCAGGACTTTTAAGGATTGAAACCCAAATTTACACTGTTTTAAGGATAAAATCACGTTAATTTCATCCATTTTCTTGAAGACTTTATTTAAGTGTTGCAAATGTTCATCAAAATTTTTAGAAAAAACTATGATGTCATCAATATAAACCATTAACCAACCTTCAATTATTTTCTGGTTAAATGTATTATCAATTACTTTTTGGAATACTGAAGGGGCATTTCTAAGGCCAAAAGGCATCCTAACATATTTTTGAATTCCCATATGGGTAGCAATTAGCAAAAAGTTTTGGGAAGACTTCTCAACAGGTATTTGATGATAACCCTTATTCCCATCCAGACAGCATATGAATTTTGCACCTTGCAAGGTAGCATGTATAGAGCTAATTCTGGGTAAGGGGTAAATATCATCCACAGTATAAGTATTCAAAGCTCTATAATCTCCACAAATTCTAGCTTTATCTTTCTCATAAGATATTAGAACTGGAGAGATGACACAATATTTGGGTGTAAAATCCACTTTTTCAATAATATTCATACTTAGTAAAGTTGAGATATTATCTTCTATATCTTTTCTCTTTGTGGGAGAAGAAGGGTAAGGTTTTTTTCTTTAGGCTTATAGGTATTTCATCCAAATTTCAAGATAAAGAAATTTTCATTTTATCTTTAACCAATCCTAACACATGGGAACCATGAGCAAAAGCCATTGGGAAAGATGTAATTAAGGCTACTATTGAATCTTTTTAGTTATCAGTTAATTGATCACCAAATGAAGCTGTTTCAATTTCAGACAATAATACATTCCTTTTCTCTGTTTGTCTACCTTTAAATTGGATCAAAGAATGGTAAGATTTTAATAAGGGTGCAGAATGCTTTTTAGAAGAAGAAATTTTAAATTTTCTTTTCCCATTCATTCCCAAAGTAAAGAAATTGTTTGCAGGATCCAATTTAATGCCAAACATGGTCAAAATATCATTTCCCATGATAAACCAATTGCTTAAATTGTCATTTTTCATCACAACAAATTCACAAATAGCTCTGACAAAACCACCATTATATTTAAAGAATACAGTGGTTTTGTACTTGCCAATGGGACATAAAACAGAACAATAACCTTTCCATTTTTCAGATGTTATAGGTAATAATTTGCATTGATAAGCCTTATCTACAGAAGCCAGTGCTTATTCAGACACTACGCTTCCTCCAGCACCAGAGTCAAGAATAACCTCAACATTTTTACCATTAATGATAACTAATGCTCTCAAAGATGATATTAAAATATAACTGTCAGTAATATCTCTAATTACTTCAGAATTTTCTACACAAGATAAATCAATATCACAATTATCAGACCAATTATCTAAAAATTGGATATATTTTTCTAAAACCAGAACTTCCTGAGAAGACTCATAGTCATAAGAGATATTTCTATTACATTCACTGGAGGAATCATCAAGATCAGCTTGAGTATTTTCAGATTCCTCATTTTTTTCAACAAGATGAATTTTGTCAGTATAGTCTAGTATATAAGTATGATATAATAGTATTATTTTATGGTCCTACTACTTATTGATAAATGATTTAGTGATTAAACCTCAGGGGAAGACTAATAGAATAGTTATACTCAAATAAAACTCACAATACTTGGATTTAAATGTGTGCTAGTGGTGGAAAATAGAAGAATAAAATATAGTTATAGCTTATATAAAGATAATATCAATCTATAATGGCTTTATAATATATTTCTGAATGCTAATAATTGTATTGTAGTGGTTGTTTGAATTTTAGTAATTGAATGATGATAATAAACTGTCAAAATCCCTCCTTACTTATACCCAAATCCACTGGAGTGCACAGACCTTCAATCCAGATGATGTCACTGCTATCCCCAGCAATTACAGCACTTTGAGGGCCCATCACCTCCCCATGGAGTCCACTTCAAGCAGTTTCAACACCCAGACCTCCAGTAAGGACCCTCCATCACTATTAATAATAACACTGATCCAAACCATAAATAGAAAACCCAGATAAAAGCGGATACCATAAAGAAACAGGTAAAATAAATAATCAAAAAGAGATTTAATGAAACTAAAAGCATATAAAGGAAACAAATAAAATGTCCAAGCCCCCAATAACATCCCCAAGCATCCATATTAACCCAGAAACATCCTTCCAACCCATAAATCCGTGAATAACCATCCAAGGAAGTAATTTTAGTTGTCCAAACTGGGTGTATGCGCCTGATATAGGTGTCTATGCTTCTGTAGGCGTTGTGAGTCCACTGATTTTGTCCATATGACCTAAAATAAGCAGAAAAACAAAAGTTATAGGCTATTAAGGGGCTAAAACCCACTTATATACCTAAATATACATAATATACTGCATATTTCACTGAATATGAGATTTATGTATACATATAATCTTATGTATGTCAATAATTACTTCATATCACTTAAGATAAGTATATTATGACTCCATTACCACCTTAATAAGTATTATTAGGCCATGGATAAGCTATTTAAACTATTATAAATTATATAATAGAATAATAATTATATATATATATAATAAAATAATATATATTATTATTTTAACCTTATTTTTAAGATATAAGCTTAATCTACTTAAGGTTATCTTATTTTAAGCATAAGAAATACTCAGTCCTAAGGATATTTAGGCTGACAAATTTTCTTGTCACAAATATGTCCTTTTTGCCATGGCTTGTTACATTTAAAACAAGTATTAGTTGCATATTTTTTTGGAGCAACTGGGGCAGAGGGTCTACCAGTTTTGTCTGGAAGTTATGTGGAGGGCTTTTTTTGGTCATGATAAGATTTAACAGGATAATTCCTTGGTTCATATCTATGATTTAGTAGGACTTCATTACAGATAACAATAAAGGAAGAATTCTCTCTCACATGCTCAGTCCTTGCCACAATCAAATCTCTCAGAGAATTTGGTAATCTATAGAGAATTTTATCTCTCCAAATATCATAATCCATTTTAGGATCCATGGCTCTAAGAATTTTTGTAATTTTCATAATGAAAACAATAGGTTTTTCAGGAGAGGAGGAGGCATATTTAGCATTCTCATATAATCTCTGCTGGGAAAGCCTGAATTTGGAACCACCAAATTGATTTTCAATCAAGGTTTTCCACTCTTTCCAAGTATAATGTTGATTGTCCAGTAAAACAGATTCATACCCCATTAATGCTACATTGGAAAATAAAGAAATTAATTTAGAGACAATTTCTTCATCTGGAAATTTATAAGAGTTTTTCAGATTATCAATTCTCTGAACAAAGTGTTGCCAGTAAGATGAAGAGTCACCATCAAAAGTGGGATATTGATCTAATTTGGGCCAATTCTTTTGATTTGAAGGAGCCTCCTTAGTATTAGATCGTTTCTGAGTAAGAAGCAGCTGTAACTTCTCCAATTGTGCAGTAATCCCATTGTTTAATACTTCTGTTATCACAGTCACTTGAGGAATCATCAAGATCAACTTGAGTATTTTCAGATTCCTCATTATGTTCAACAAGATGAATTTTCTTGTCACAAATATGTTCTTTTTGCCATGGTTTGTTACATTTAAAACAAGTATTAGTTGCATATTTTTTTGGAGCAACTGGGGCAGTAGGTCTACCAGTTTTGTCTGGAAGTTTTGTAGAGGGCTTTTGTTGGTCATAATAAGATTTAACAGGATAATTCCTTTTTTTATATCTATGATTCAGTAGGACTTCATTACAGATATTAATAAAGGAAGAATTCTCTCTCACATGCTCATTCCTTGCCACAATCAAATCCCTCAGAGAATTTTATCTCTCCAAATATCATAATCCATTTTAGGATCCATGGCTCTAAGAATTTTTGTAATTTTCATAAGGAAAACAAAAATTTTTTCAGGAGAGGAGGACACATATTTAGCGTTTTCCTATAATCTCTTCTGAGCAAGCCTGAATTTGGAACCACCGAATTGATTTTCAACAAGGTTTTCCACTCTTTCCAAGTATAATGTTGATTGTCCAGTAAAACAGATTCATACCACATTAAAGCTACATTGGAAAATAAAGAAATTAATTTAGAGACAATTTCTTCATCTGGAAATTTATAAGAGTTTTTCAGATTATCAATTCTCTGAACAAAATGTTGCCAGTCAGATGAAGAGTCACCATCAAAAGTGGGATATTGATCCAGTTTGGGCCAATTTTTCTGGCTACTGGGATGGTCCATCTTTTGATTTGAATTATTTAACATTAATAATTCCTGAAGTTTTTCAGGTGTTCAGAAATTTCATTATTCACAGAAACAGCTGGTTCATGACCATTAAAAGATTTTTTGCTAGTAGCAAAAGATTAAACAGACTCATTGTCAGTTTGTTTAATGGTTGAAATATGGGAAAAAAAAGAGCTGTTTTGTTCAGGCCCCTTTCCTTTATTTTTATGCAATTTATTGGCCGCATATTCATGTACACCATAATGATTGGCAGCTAAAGCTGAGAATTTTTCCTGTAGGTCAGACACAGAAAATCTTATCCTTGGAGTTTCAGACATCTTGTCATTTATTTTTGCAAGGAATAAAACATATCTGTCCTCAAAAACTGTGTATTTGGTACTCAGAGCTTGAAAATCATTTTTCAGCTTTTTCATCTCATTGTGTAGAGACTTAATTTCACTTTTCAATGAATAATTCTCTTTAATAAGGGGTTTTAACTCATTCATAGTTTTATGCAGATGAATATTTTTATCTGAGATAGCTCTATGATCACTTCTTATTTGTTTTTGTTGGCTAAGAATAATATTCAAAGTTTCTTTGATTTTAAAATAGGCTGTATCTTGCACAGAAGAGCTCACTTTACAATGTAAGTGCAAATTATTCAATCTATCACTCTCATGTACTAATACATCTCTTTAAGTTTTGTCATTTACAACATTAAAATCAAGTGTATCTTTTAATATATCCTCAGAATTTTTCTCAAGCAAGGTATAGACTTCAGGGGAAACAGAATCATTTTTAATCACAAGAGAAGGATTAATTAAAGAAGTAAAGGTTAAATGTAAAGGTTCATCAAATGATAATTTACTAATTACATCATTAGGGCTACTCATTAAAGGAAGTTGTCTCTTTTTGGGTTCAACTGTTCTTTCACCATTATCCACAATATTACCTGTGGGAGAAGATCTGTTATTATACATACCAACATGTTTATCAAACAAATTACTTACCATGGCAAGAGAGGAAATTTCCCCTGTGCCTTCTTTCTTCTGCCTCCCTGATAAGGATGGGCCTGTGGAGGTAGATGGTAGGTTTGTGTCCTGTATGGGCCAGGGTGTTGAGCTACTGGCTTCTGAACATTCTGTTGGTAATGGCTCATCAGGTAGTCCCATTTCCACTATTCCACTTGTAGAGTGTTTTGACTTTGAGTGAAAGAGCTAGGTGCCTGATTGGGCTGAGGCTGAGACTGAGAGGCTTGGAAAGGAGGAGGTTGAACCTGCTTGTGATTTAAGAGCTCCTGCATCTGTTTCCATAGTGTGTCTACTCTTGCCTTGTAATTCATTCTTTCTGCCTTCAGTTCTTTTATATGGCTGGAAAGATTTTTTATTTGTTGCTTCAGAGGGATCTTTTTTATTTTTATACCCTTTAGAGGATTTTCCTGATTGATCTGAGGCTTTAATTCTTTCAGAGTATTTTTGTGAGGGGGGTTTGCCACTTCTCCTGACATTTCTATGTCCTGAAGGGTATGAAGATTTTTTGTTAACTGAAGAATTCTTGTAAGTTCATTTTAAAGAACCTACAGATTCATTATCTACATCCACATCAATTTCATCCACATAAAGGTTATCCATGCTGTTTTCCAGACTACCGGACATGGAATTGTGAATAAAAAAAATTATTTCTTGAAAAAATTAAATTCAAAAAAGAAAATCAAATAATTAACAATAAAAATGTAATAAAAAAATATGTAATTACAATTGATATTATTAAGAATAACAATTATTATTAAGGGACCAACGAAAAGGTTTGATAAGTCAACCAAAATAATTAATACCAAAAAAAATATTTTGGTAATATTGGGACTAAGTAATGAGTACTAATATGGTCTACCAATTGAATCAAAAAAAAAATTAATAAAATCAAATTAATAATTTATTTAAATTTTTTTTAATGATCTGCTAGGACTAAGAGTCTAACTCTATTATGGTCAACTAGGAAAAATTAAAAAAATAATTTTGAACACTTACACTTAGTGAATCAGCAATTAAGGCACAATCACTTTTATTGCAATAAAAGTTTAATAATATAAGTGAGAGGTGCAAAGGTTAACTTACTCTACTGATCAAGAAATCACTTCAAAAGTATATATTATTTTTTATATTATAAACCTAAAAGTTCGAACCCAAGTTCGAAACACAGTTGCAACAAAAATTTGCTTTTTTGCTTAGGTGATCTGTGCGCAGTGTCATTTGTCGCAAGTAGGCATATTGTCATTGTTGTTTGGAAAGGCTCCCAAAAATCAGCAGATTGTCTAGAAGAAGGAGAAGAAGATGGGAAAAATGAAAAGGAAGAAGAGGTAAAATAAAGAAAAAGGCTTACAAGAGTAATAAGAAATAAAAAATAATTGAGTTTATTGAAAATGAATACAACAACACTTTCTGAGAAATGACACAACAGTAGATTTAACTGATATTTAATATATTTATGTTAATAGTTATATTTCAATGTGGGGAAATCAATTATTATTATTAATAGACTTACTGAAACCTTAGTATTATATAAAATTTAGATTATAATTGTAGTACTAATAAAAAAAGAATAATTGTATTATATTTAAAAATATGATAAAGTTGTGAGTGCAATAAGTGATGATTACTAGAGAGGTTTCCAAGGCCCATTTTATAGGCAAGAAGACTATCTCAAGTGTCTCAATTGTATTTACAAAGAATATAGTAATGTGAAAAGAACAGGTAATTTAATTTAATGGAAACATACAGAATAAGAAGAAAAATTGATCCAATAAAGTGAACCTGTGAATAAGAAATAAAACTTTTCCCACCATACAGTCCTAAAACAAATATGTAATATAATAAATAGCTACATAAGTATGAAGCCTGAGAACTGTGAGAAAGAAAATCTAAAACAGATAATACAAAGAACTGAAAAAGGTTTAATTAAAACAAAGGAATCATTTTCACACTTTTAATATATATAATAAATATTAATTCAGTATAAAGAAAATTAAATTAATTATTTTAACTATTTCAAGTAATTTAATTATTAATTTAATTGAAACGACTAATTAAATTAATAAAATAACTTATTTAGAATGAGAATTTAAATTTATCATATTAAATAAGTATTTTAATTGATTTAGTAATTTTAGTGACACAAGTAAGGGTCAAGGAAGTGCCCAATATTTATGGATATTATTATATGATAAGTTGTATTTAGTTTATATAAATTTTATTATTTAAATTGTAATTACAATATAAGTTAAATTTAAACTTATAATATAATTTTAAATAATTAATTTATTGATTTAGAAATATTAAATACATACAAAGTGTGCCATGATGTTATAGAATATAATATCTTTTTATGTAATAAAAAGTTTCTTAATAATGAATATAATAATTATTTTACTTATAAAATATTTATATAATTTTATTCAATAAGATTTTTTATTGTAACTACAAAAAAAAATGTATAGTATTGTAACCTTAAATGATTACAGTAATTTATTATATAATTTACTGGGCTCCTGAGATAGCCTGGCTGACACAAAAAAAATGCAGGATAAAAAACAGGAGGAATTGGATGGCAAGGAGAAAAAGAAATGGATTTTTGGGTTTGTGGTAGGGGACTGAGCTTGCTTGGAAGGTCTGAAAGGCTGTCAGACAAGGAGTTTCACATTTGATAGATCCAGATTTGACACTTTTGCAAAAGTGTAACAAGCATTCTTGGTATAGCTGTGAGTGGAAATGTCACAATAATTGAGTGAAGGTTTATTCATGGTGTGTTTAAATTTTTTATTTATATATATATATATTATTAAATTCTTTTTTTAAAATTTTCTTTAAATTTTTTTTTTTAAAAAAAAAAATTAATTGTTTTTAAAATTAAAAAAAAAAAAAAATTTAAATTTTAAATTTAAATTTTTTTATTTAATTTTTTAAAAAAAAAGTTTTTTTTTTTAATTTTTTTATTAAATTTTGTTTATTATTTATTTTTTTATAATTTTTTTAGAAATTTTTTAAGAAATTTTTTTTTTTTATTTTTTATTAAATTTTTTTACAAAATTTTTTTATTTTTTATTTTTTATTTAACTTTTTTATTAAATTTTTTTTTAAAAAAATTTTTACTTAATTTTTCTGTAAATTTTATAAAAAATATTTTTTCAAAATATTTTTTTTAAAATTGTTTTTATTTAATTTTTTTAAAATTAAAAAAAAAAATTTTTTTAATTATAATTTTTCTGTAAATTTTATAAAAAATATTTTTTCAAAATATTTTTTTTAAAATTGTTTTTATTTAATTTTTTTAAAATTAAAAAAAAATTTTTTTTAATTATAATTTTTTTAATTTTTATAAAAATTAATTTTTTTTTAATTTTATTTTTTTTACTTTTTTCAAAATTCTTTTTAAAAATAATATCTAAATTTATTTTTTTATAATATTTTTTTGAAATTTTTTTTAAAAAATTTTTTTAAAAATAAAAAAAAAATTATTTTTAAATTTTTTATAATTTTTTTTTTAAATTTTATTAAAAAATTTTTTTTTAAAAATTTTTCTTAATATTTATTTTAAAATTTGTTTTCTTCTATTTTTTTTTAATTTTTAAATTTTTCAAAAAAGATTTTCTAAATTTTTTTAAAAATTTCTTTTAAAATTTTATTAAAAATTTATAAAAATAAAAATAAGAATTTTTTTTAAAAATTTTATTAAACATTAAAAAAATTTGATTTTTTTTCTTAAATTTAAAAAAAAAAAAAATTATTTGTTTTTAATTTTTTTTAAATACAAAAAAAAAAAATTAATTTTTTAAAAAAAATTTTTGGATAAATTTTTATTTTTATATTTATTTTCCTTTTTTTTTTTTTTTTTTTATAAATTTTTTTATTTAATATTTTATAATATTTTATTTTATTTTTAATTTAATTTTTTTTAATTTTTTTTTAAAATTAAAATATTTTTTAAATTCTTTTTAAATTTTTATTAAAATTTTTTTATATTTAATTTTTACATTCAATTTATTTTTTATGAATTATTATTTTTTAATTTTATTTATAAATTTTTTTATAATTTTTTTTATAATTTTTTTTTTAAATTTTATAAAAAAAAATTTTTAATTTTTTTTCATAAATTTTCTTTTATAATTTTTTTTATAAATTTTTTTTTAAAATTTATTTTTTAATTTATATAATTTTTTTTATAAAAAATTTTTAATATTTTTTTAAAATTTATTTTAAAATTTATAAAAAAAATGTTTTTGAATATTTTTTTTAAAGATTTTTTAATAAAGATTATTTAATTTTATTTAATTATTTTTTTTTGAAATTTCTTTTTATAATTTTTTTTAAAATTTTTTTAAAATTTATATATATATATAAATTTTGTAATTTTTAAAATATTTTTATTTTAATTTTTTATATGAATTTTGTTTTATAATTTTTTTTACAAATTTTTTCAAATTTAATTTTTTTTTTTTTTAAAAATAATTTTTTAAAATATAATTAAATTTTTTTACTTTTAATTTTTTTTTAAATTTGTTTAAAATTTATTAAAAAAAAATTTTTATTCTTTTTTAAAAAAAAATTTTTAAATTTTTTTTAAATTTAAAAAAAAAATATATATATATTTGATTTTTTTATTAATTTTTTAAATTTTTTTAAATTTTTTTTTTAATTTAAAAAATTTTTTTTTAATCTTTTAAAAAAAAATTAATTTTTAATTTTTTTTTTAAATTTCTAAATTTATTAAAAAATTTTAAAATTTTAAAATTTTAAATTTTTAAACTTTTACATTTTTAAATTTTTAAATTTTTAAATTTTTAAATTTTTAAATTTTTAAATTTTTAAATTTTTAAATTTTTAAATTTTTAAATTTTTAAATTTTTAAATTTTTAAATTTTTAAATTTTTAAATTTTTAAATTTTTAAATTTTTAAATTTTTAAATTTTTAAATTTTTAAATTTTTAAATTTTTAAATTTTTAAATTTTTAAATTTTTAAATTTTTAAATTTTTAAATTTTTAAATTTTTAAATTTTTAAATTTTTAAATTTTTAAATTTTTAAATTTTTAAATTTTTAAATTTTTAAATTTTTAAATTTTTAAATTTTTAAATTTTTAAATTTTTAAATTTTTAAATTTTTAAATTTTTAAATTTTTAAATTTTTAAATTTTTAAATTTTTAAATTTTTAAATTTTTAAATTTTTAAATTTTTAAATTTTTAAATTTTTAAATTTTTAAATTTTTAAATTTTTAAATTTTTAAATTTTTAAATTTTTAAATTTTTAAATTTTTAAATTTTTAAATTTTTAAATTTTTAAATTTTTAAATTTTCAAATTTTTAAATTTTTAAATTTTTAAATTTTTAAATTTTTAAATTTTAATATGAACAAATTAATCTGATGGTTTAAAAATATTTTCTTTACTATTATTTTTCTCACAATTTTTTTTGGGCAGTGATCCTGCGACAATATCCCAATCGGGGATATCTTAATTGGTGCATAGTGTTTTCGGGGCTGCATGAAGCAAATGAGAATATGAAATGTTGTCTTGTATTTGTAAGTTACTTCAAGTTATGATAGCAGTTCTACGTACATCATGCATGCTCTGAGATATGAATCACAAATAAAATGAGTGTGAATACTGGATTTGAGAATTCAAGTTAGAATGTGATGCTCTTTTTTTATTACACATTTGTGTATCAAACCCTCATTCGCAAATATACCTATTGTGAATATTGCACCATCAATGTAGTGTATGGTTCTTCACTCTTTCCACCAACATATCACAGCTTTTTTTATTTTACCTTAGGCGAAATCGCGCGCTCTTAGCCGGAGAACTCAGCTAACTGATTTCTCCAAAGGAAAAAATTGTATATAACCCTGTAATTTTCAAATCCCCAAGGAACCAAGAATCAGCTTATTTATTTGTGGAACCCGATAGTTAAACTAACCAGTGGCAACATCGATTGTCCAGTTATCTGCTTTGATGATTTGCACTTGATTATTTTGAATTTCCATTGGATACCAAATATATTTTGACTGCCATAGAGCTTGTTTTTGCCACCTATCTCCCGTGTCTAACAAATAAAATAAATAAAAAATGGAAATTTAAAAAATGAAATAATTTTTAGGATCCCACATTGAACAATAATAAACTATGAGAGAACCAGAAAAGTTACATATAAAAGTATTGCGTTGAGATCCCCTTATAGTTATGTCATACGCGTTTTGTGAAGAGTAGGTTTTGGTTTGTGGAGGAGCAATGAAGTTTGGCTGCGCAGACCATCCTTGATCCAATCTAGAGCTGAAAACAGCTCGATTTGGGTTCGGATCCCATCCGCTCTATAATAAAAAAAAATGTCAATGACATGAACATATTTTGGGGTATTCAAGTTCAAATCTGTCATCGAAAAGCGGAATTTCATTCCACTAAATCAAACGTGGTTCATTCTCATATATAGGATATCTTTCATTGAATACCAATTTTTTATAAATATTAAAGATGAGTGTATACTCTTATTTTTGTGGTAAGAAATACCAATCAATTAATGGCAGATTTTAACTTTGATACCCCATATCACCAGAAAAAAAAAATGTTGACACCTGGTAGTAGGTGCCTCCCCCCAATTGAACTACCATAGTTCAGTTAGGGATGGGCACCTGCAAGCAGGTGCCTGGTTTTTTTTTTCTGGTGTATCATACGAAAATCGACAATACCTGAGCTGACACAATCAAGTAATACACTGAGTCGTGTTTGATGATGCCTCCGGCTTCCCATCGAACACCTGGAAACATGTAAACTAAAGAAGCGGTACCTAGCTGGTAAGATAAGAAGGTTATCAGTTTGAAAATGGTTTTAACTAACACCACAAGAAAGTGGACGAAGTTTTATATTACACGTCACCCGAACGTTTCACCTGTCGGTTGCGATTTCCTTCATTTTTCACCAAAAAAAAATGAAAAATGACCAAAATATCAACCGACATATGAAACTTTTGGGTGGCGTTTAGCATAAAACGTCGTCGATTTTCTTGTGGTGTAATGAATGGTTGATTATCTTGCTTATGCAATTGAGCAAGAAACATGAAAAGAAAATTGTGAATTTACATAGTCATCAGTAAGTCTTGCTATTTTGAAATTTGCATTTCCATCTACGTGTTAAAATGATTGTGAAAAGATTTCATGTGAATAACTCTTAGATTAGAATTTAAGGAACAAAGAAAGAAAGCCTGCCTGAAGAGAAAAGCAAGTAGGCAGTTCCATCATCATCTTGAAACAGCGACATATCTCGACTATCAGAATTCAGTGGCCGATAGGTAGATAAGAAATTATAAGGTCCATCTGGCTAGTGATGCGAAGAATTTTGATATTAGCTTTCAAAAATTTGTACCGGAGAATGAAAAAATGCCTACTGTTTTACTAGTCGCTACGCCAACGCGAGCCAATCCATATCTGATAAAGCGAAGGTGTACTCAGAATACACAATTGGTACTGGTTGCTTAATCTCCTGTCACTTACCCTGAATTCTAGATAAAAAATCATCTTTTCAGAGGCATGCCTTCTATTTTGTTTCTATTATTTTTTCTTAATAAAACTCGTGAACTCACGTCATAGTGAACATACATCACAAATAGCTGCGTTCTTCTATTGTAAATGACTTTTGGTCTTTCTATCACATTGCTGTTCGTGAGCAAAGGTGAGGAGCCAGGTGACAATGCATTTGGCCTGCGGGTCCAATTTATTAAATCTTTGGAAACGTAGCAGCCTAGAATATTAAGAAATCATCAGCATGTTGATCCGGTCTTATTAAAAAAATATTCATATGTGATTCAGCAAATGGATCCGGAAAAATTCGCTTACTAATCCCAACAAAACCCCAAGGTGTTTCTTGTACTCGATCTTCGCCAAACCAGTAGTAAAGGCCTTTAAACTATTCAATCAAAAAATAAATATTATTTTATTTCAATTAATTAAAAAGAAATCAGAGACACGAAAAATAAGGTGTCGTAAAAGAACCAGTTCTAGTTTTCTTTCATAAAGAGAAGAACCAACATGTAAAAATCCACCTCCATGGGCAGAAATGCGGTTGCCATTCGTATCAAGCCAATCAGTGCCAGACACAATCGTGGCATGTGTCGATAAAGAAAGAGTGTGGATAATATTGAAAATGATAAAAGACCAATAAAATTTCATTGGTATAAAATGAGTAGGCGCTAAAAAAAATTTTACACAAAAATGAACCAGCGATGGCAGTGTACAAAAATGAAAATGAGAGAAAATGAGCAAGATGATATTGGAAAAAAAAAAATCTAGATTATAGAAGCAATAAAGTGATATTTATATAGCTGAAACTATTGATCAACAGCCGACGGAAATAGCGCTCACGTTCCACTGAAGTGGGGGCAGGATGCGACGTCGGCTATGATTCAATGGGCACTACCTTCGTCTAAACTTTCTTAGTGGCGGACATTTTCTCTCCATTGATTAGGGCAGTTTTCAAAGGACAATGGATCTCGTGCTTCTCAAATTTCTGAATGAGGGGCAATAATTAAAGTTGCCTTGCAATCAATATTACAGCCAAGTCATAAAAGCTTGCGGAATTTTGGTCAAAAAAATTATAGCTTCACTCGCCAAAAATTGATTTTCCTATTCAAAAGGGGGTACCCCCGACCCTTTTGAATAGTCAAATCATTTTTTGGTCAGAGCAACTTTGATTTCCTCTTCAAAAGCTTGCGGAATTTTCGACGAAAAAATCAAAGTTGTTCTCACCAAAAAATGATTTGCCTATTCAAAAGTGTTAGGGATAGGGCAGGGGTACTTCTTTTTGAATAAGCAAATCATTTTCTTATTGGCGAAACTTTTATTTTTTCGTCAAAAATTCCGCAAGCTTTTGTGACTTGGCTGTATTACTATTTACAATAAAGCAAACAGCTCGGTTCCTATGATCAGCAACTTTGGCTATAGATAAAACATGTGCGCCGGATATAAGTGCCCCAGTTGCAGTCGAGCAATACATTCATAGAACACATGTCGAACAATGATACTTTTACCATCAACAACTTCGAGTAGGATTGCGATCACCCCGGTGGGAGATTATGATAATTTAGTCCCTGTTGCAACAATTAAAGGAATAGCACTCTTCATTTCTGTATATAGGATAAAAAAGGATTGATTCTTATTAACATGGTCGGTCGCGCATGTGTTGAGGATGGCCGAAGAGCCCTTGAATAAACAGGTAGTTGAATTTACTTGTAGCTCTTCCAGGAAAGAAGTGATGCCAGAAGGAAATTCATCAGAAAGTTAGGTAGACTTGCCTTGGAAATATTTCGCAGTGGGTTGGTGGGGCAATTTAAGTCATAAGCTGTTTGTCTGCAAGGATTGGATTAAACTATTTATGGTTATGTATTTCTGATTAAGATAACAAACACAAGATTAAATCGCTAAAGTATAATACAAGAAAGATACCCACTTTATAAGTTTAAAGTTTAATAAATTATATATTTTGTTTAATAGAATATCTATCTTGTAACTTATGGTAGCAGCGTCAGCGCTTCGTCCGGAGTGAACCGGAGTTAGACGCGTCAGCTGCACCATAGGTTATATACTCTAGACTATGTACATAAACATAATCACTAAGAACCTTAACCTTATGTACATAACATAACTAAAAGAGTGTGTGAAATAATAGATGTTTTATGGAAATGCGGTATTAACTACTGTGTCAATTTGTGTAGAATATTAGATATTACATTGTCCGTCTAGTGGAGGTGGTGAGTGTTGACGGCTGTAACACCACAGACAAATCGCCGACTTTCCCAGTGAGAGCGTCACCCTGGCGTTCTAATGAAATCAGAATACTTTAATAAATAAAATAGCCTCCCTATTAGTAAACAGCCCCGTGTCTCCCTTGATGAGTGATCTCTGTAATATACCTATAAAGGTAACAAATATCTTTTAGAGAAAACAACCTAGATGAAGAAAATGGAGCAAGACATCATCTCTCCATTTATGTAAACAGATGTGCTCATGTTATGTACTTAGAACTTATGTACTTAGAAAGTTACTATATAAATCTGTAGAGACACATACACTTAACTCCGGTTCTTCTCGGAGTAGTGTATCTGATCCTGTCTCAATAGGTTATGGGCTTTCCCACTTACAGCTACATTGAAAAAGGTTGGTGCAGAAATCAAAAATTCACCCCAACTTACCCAGCATTTTTTTAGTTTTTTTCATCCCAACTGCTTGTCATTCATCTGTCACCAGCTTGTCACAAGTGTCACTAGATGAGGATCTAGTTGACACTTGGTTTGCTCACATTGTGGTCTTCCAACATTGGCAGGGGGCCTTTGTTGTGCTGTTTGGTACTGTTTGTGCATGTCTTAATTGACATTGGTTGAAGAATTAGGTGTTTTTCTGGATTTATTCTGTGAATATTTTGACAGCGGGTATGTGGGTACTATTATTGGATAGCCCCGGTTTTTCTCTATATTTCATGTCTTGTGGACATTTTTCATATTCTAAGTTTTAAGGGGTCATTTCCTCATTTTTCATTATAAAAGATAGCTGTTTAATTTTGTTTTTTGCATTTTACAGGCTAACCTTAAGTCTTAGGGTTAAGTGCTTAGTACCATTAGATAGGGCTAATTTGGCTCTACGTTTCATGTCACAATGTTGTCATAGCTTAATTTTGTGTTTTAAGGGTTTTAGTAGTTGTAGTGAATTTTTCAAAGTAGATTAGATGTTTTTATTGGTTTTCTGGCTTTAGGGGAGCGGGGCCACTTTGGGCGGCCTGCCTGCCTCTGTTTTAGAAGGTTGGGGAGCGCTTCTGGAGGGTTTTTTATTCAATTTGGCTGGTACAGGTGCCAAATGCGTTGCTGTGCATGGATCTTAGATGGGTGGTCTGTGTGTACATACTGAATAAAACAGTTTGGGGCAACTTTGATTATCATACAACCATCTGGTAATTATATACTAATTCTCACTCAGTTTTCACTGTTTTTGGGCCACAATTGGCTGTGTTGGTTGCAAGGTTAGTTCTTCATTTAACTCAACTTTAGCAACAGGATCTCTGGTATAGTCTTGCAAGCTATATCAAGTATTATTGCTGTCTCTGGTGTGGATTTGCAGCCTACATCAAGTATCTTTGCTTTCTCTGGTATGGACATTGGTCTACATTTCAGTTCTTTGGTCTGGTAGTCTGTCTGGGGACTACTTTCTTGGCTGATCAAGCAGTCAAGTGTGTGGAAAAAAGGGGCTTTAGCAAACAGGACCCAAATTTACTGTAGCAGGTAAATCTCACTCTATTTTTCTAAAGGGACAGGGGTTTTTCTTTCTGGTTTTTCTCCAACTCCCTTGGTCAAGGCCTATAGCTAGTACTATAGGATTGTCTACAACATATATTCTATTACTTGATCAATCAGCCCCATAGCTGGGTCGGTGGGGTGGGGGGGGGGCTCTCAGGAAATTGGCCTGCCCATATTTACATCCATTTTGTCTTCCCTCCTCCCTCCTCAAAAGTAAGTCTTCTCCTGGTTTTATTTTTTATATTTCATTATTTTTTTCTTTTCTTTTTTCTTTATTTATTTTCTCTTCTCTTTATTTTATTTATGGGTTTTTTTCTCAATTGCTATATTAAAGTTATGAATGTCATTTTTTATTTCTCTTTTTATTTTATTTTTTTATTTTTATTTGTTTTTTTTCATTTCATTATTTTTTTCATTTCTTTTTTCATTATTTATTTTCTCTTCTCTTTATTTTATTTATGGGTTTTTTTCTCAATTGCTATATTAAAGTAATGTATGTTGTTTTTTATTTCTCTTTTATTTTATTTTTTTATTTTTATTTGTTTTTTTTTTCTCCTCAGATGCCTAATCTCAATCTGATTCTCAATCCGCCACTTTTTCCACCACCTTTCTGCAATGACAACAACAGATATGATGAAGTCATTATTAGTCAGATCCCCCCCACCCATTTTGCACTTTCTCGCCCCTATTTACATCCATTTTGTCTTCCCCCCTCCCTCCTCAAAAGAAAGTCTTCTCCCGGTTTTCTTTTTTCTTTTCTTTTCTCTTTATTTTCTTTATGGTTTTTTGACTCAATTGTTTTTTATTTTATTTCACCACGCAATATGGGGGGCGGACTTGCTAGCAATTCCGCAACCTTGAACCCTAATTCATATCTTTTTGAGCCCACATTGAATTAGTGATGAAACCACCAAGAAAAAATATGGACATTCTGGTGAACTCAATATGAATACAACTTGAACATTTAATGAAGCATAGGTAATAATACTTTGAACAAATCTTGAGATATGAAGAATGAGATTTTTTTATAGAAATTTTAATACAGTGCAGACCACACTCAAATTAATCTGAAAAATACATATTTTAAACTATTTGAGCAGTTTCTTTGCAATTTCAAAAAAAAGAACACCAATGAATAGATCCAGCAAGATACCATCTGACATTATTATATAAGTTTCTTTGGCTAGAAATACATGGAGAAACTACAATTTAAAATATGTCAATTTGTTCATGAAAGGTTATTTTGTGCATTTATATTATTTATTGTATTATTTTCAAGAATTGAAAAAATTATATAGTTATTTTATGACTAGATAATATTGAATATTATAAATCATAAAATATCTAAAGAAGGCGCAAAAATCTTAAAAATGATGTTACAAAGAATTTACTTAGACATATAATTTTCAAATTCAATTGACATACTATATTTCACTATTAAATAAAAAAATTTCATACTAATATTTATTAAAATTTATTTCCCCTCTTCTTCAAAATTTTCAAAATATTAAAATGTAGATTTTTATTTGATTTAAGTAAATGAAGAGAATAACAGTATAGGAGTTGTGGATTTTTAGGATTCAAGGAATTTCTGTGCCCACTCTTTTTAACATCTTTATATATTTTATATTTTTTGTATATTTATTTTGTATTACTATCTTATTTTATTGTATTTTTTTACTCCCTCTCAAAAATACCCCACTCTTTTCCCTTTGAAATATTTATTTATCCTCACCTCATATTTCTCCCCAACCTTTTCACTCCCTTTGTCATCATTTTCAAGCCCTATCCACATTTGCCTCTCCCTCTCCACGCCTCTCTACCCCTCTCCACTCCTCTCCTTCCAGTTTGCTTACCTCCCCATTTCTCCCTAACACTTTATTTTTATATACAGAAAAAGGGACTTAGTTGAAAGGGAGGAAATTGGGGTTCAAGGATTGTGGAGGCGAGGTAAAGGGGAGGAATGGGGCTACAAGGGCTGGGGAGGCTGGAGAGAGGGGTGAGAAAGGGTATATGGGGTACCAAAAAGGTTGGGAAAGAGTTGGAAGGGAAGATTAAGGGTTCCGAGGCATTTTGAATGAAGAAAAGCGTTGGGGAGAGGTTGAGAGGGGTGAAATGGGGATCAAAAGAGGATGGCATACAATGGGGCTGGGAGGATAGAGAAAGGGGTGGGGAGGGAAGACAAGCATGTGTTGATAGAATTTAAAGGGATGGGGATTGGTGCAAACAGAGTGTGAAAATAGGAGGATGAACTCTGTTCTCTGGGCAAAGGACAGAGTTCACTTCCATAAAATGTTAGCTGAAAAATAGTTTTCAATTCTTTAAAAACAGTTGTAGGTAATAGAAAAAGTCACTGATTTTTTTTATACGTAATCTGAAAGTTTTTAAAAAAATTATTGTATTTAAGAATTGTGATATTTTCAATCAATTTTTATTGATCAACTGAATTTAATAAAGTATTATTTAAATAAGTTGCTTCAAAAAATATGTGCATTGATTAGACTCATGGAATGATTTTTTATCTGGCTTCCATTCAGTTATCCTCACACTTTCACTATGTTTTCAATATAGATCCATTTTTCTTTGTGTGATACTTCAAGTGAAAGTTCAGTATTACTTCAGTCTGAGTTCCATCTGATTTCCATCTGAATTCAAGTTTAGGCCCCCCAAATATTGCGTGGTGTTTTATTTATTTATTTATTTTTCCTCCTCAGATGCCTAATCTTGATCAGATTCTCTATCCGCCCCTTTCTCAAGGATGGTGAAATTATTGAGAATTTTGCTAGAAATGTTTTTACTAGCTCTCTTACTCAGAATTTATTTTGAGCAAGTGGTTTATTTTAAATATAAATTGTGTGATTCCCCAAATATATTTTTTTCATGTCAAAGATTAAAATATTACAAAATTATTTGAGATCTGAATTTTGGTTTTGACAGTTCATTTTTTTTTCTTTTCACAAGTAAATATTACTTTTATTTACTTTTTGAAACCTTCACATTATTCTCCTCTTCTCCTCTTGACTCTTGACATCCTCTTTACTTCTCTTCTCTGTTGTTTTGAAATGGTTTATTTGAAATATGACCCTCATTTTAAAGTAGATGTGGTAATGAGCACATTAGATGGTAATTCCTTGGATGATATCAATGAAAAATATGGCTCACAAATTCATAGGAATTCTTTATCTTGCTGGATGGGATTATATCAAGAGACAAAGTCTGTCATTACAAATCCTGATACATATATGAGACAAGGAGGCCCCTTTACTTTGGATGAGGAACAACACGAATTTATTCTGGAGATGATAAATAAAAATCCTACTGTGTACCAATAGGAGCTGCAAAACTCTTTGTTTGAAAATCACACACCACGCAATATGGGGGGCGGACTTGCTAGCGAGTCCGCAACCTTGGACCCAAACTCACCACAGATTGAGCACACATTGAGCTATTGATAAAGGAACCATACAATCAGGGATGAACACCACTCAGCAGAACAGTTTTAGGTGGGTGTCCAAGTAGAGTTCAGCATGAGTTCCATCTGAGTTCAGGTTGAGGACTTGCTAGCAAGTCCACCCCCTATATTGCGTAGTGACAATATTAGAGTCTCTCTGTCAGGCTAAGATCAAGTACAAGGACGTGAATTAGCTTGAATAGTCAGTTGTCTAGAAGATTTAAATGGTCCTTTATGAATACTGTAGTATAAATCCAATAAGCAGTAAAATATAATCAAAATTCAAAGGTCTCAGTAATATAATTCTCACTAGTTTTATATATGGCTTACAATTTTTATAGTTGGTAGAAAAATAGATTTTATAATTCAGATACTATTCAAAAGTCTTATAAAAGTACTAATTGATATGTATTGTAATTGGTCTGGTTATATTGGTTTAAATTGTAATGATAAAGAATGAAGAAATACAACCCAAAAACCTCCTCCTTTTATACACACTGAGTTCCCCAATGATTCCCTTGATGTACCACCCAATACACAGTTAATCACGCCTCTAAACAACTAATAGACATTCCCATCAACATTCCCAGTGACCCATGACATAATTAGAAGAGTAATAACCGCCAAAATCCTGAAATAATAAGGGAAATCCATCAAAATTAAAGAAAAAGACAAAAAGAGAGTATATGCGTATAAAACAATAATATTAAGGATTAAAGGAGACTTTTTAAGGTTAATAATAGCTTAATAATAAGGGGGATTGACTGTAGAAATAATGGGGCTAATCCTGACATTATACTACGTGAAATTCCCATTCAAAAATAACCAAAATTGACTGAGAAACCACCCAAAAACTTAAAAAAGAGCGTGAGATGTGGGGTAACTACATGCAGTTCTTGGCAGGCGCTTGCACGGGTAAATCCTTGACTAAAATTAGGCGAATTTAAGCGTGGTGATGAAATAAAGTGCCAAGAGTGAGGTTATTAATGAAATTAGTGCATATAAACAGGGTCAATGCATTATTAATTAAGCTAGGACACTAAATAAGCGCCTGTCGCCTATTTTAGTGTGTTTCCCCACAGTGGGCGTAGAATGTGGGGTAATTATAGTGTGAAAAAGCTAACTTTGCTAAAAATGAAGCTATTCACACGGGAAAAAAGCAGGCAGTATGTGGCCAGTACACAGAAGCCATTTCTGGCATAAAAAACACCAAATTTGAAAAGTGTTATTTTTATGCATTTAAATAGCCAAATCAATAGTTCTAAATGAGCCCAATTGATCTGTCAAAGCGCAATTTTGATATTCTCAATTTTATAGCGCATATAGTCAACTTTTAAGTGAAATAAAGCGCATTTCTTGTTTTTTGCATAAAACAATGAATATAACAGCTTTAAGTGTACTTAAAAATTATGCAGCCTTATACTTAAGGTTCTTAAGATTACCCTAACATATCCCAACTTAATATTAAGTACATAAGACCTATAAAAGGTGGATATATGCGTGTATATAAGGTGTTATAATGGCATTTTTTGTGTATTATCATAATTTTACTTATGTATACTATTTGTGTACTCTTATTTATTATTCCCATGTATAGTTCATGTGTTTAACATAACTTATAAGTACTTTTTACTCAGTCCTGGAGATATACAGGCTGACACTCGCCCACCCAAAAAAACAATAAAAAAAATGATAAGTTATACATTTTATTTTATTTAATCTGTAATTTTCAGGTATTCAGAATAAATCTGTAGCATTAAAGATTCAACTTTAAAGAAATAAAACATAATAAAATATTATGAGTACTGGTTTTTTAACCCCTCAGCTGGTTGAACAGAAATTTATTTCTGTTTAAATTTTTTAAGAAGGGTGGATAAATTAGAAATTTCTTTTTCAGGTATCCATTTATCAAATTCATTTGATTTCCCTTTAAATCTTAGTAAATACTCAGTTCCTTTTTCTTTAGTAAGGATTCTTTTCTTGAGTATTTTTTCAATCTCTGCTTTTTCCACAATTTCTTCAGGTTGCTTTTTAGGCCTTCCCCTTCTTTTTGGAAATAAGTCAGGATCATTTGCATGGTAAGGTTTCAATAATGAGATAGGGAAAACTGGATGTTTCCTATCATATGGAGCATATAATATGACTTCCACTGCATTATTCCCAACCATTTTATTTACTACAAAAGGTCCTACAAAGGGATCCTTTAATTTAACATTACCTTGTAAGTTAAAATGTAGTGTTGATATGAGGACCTCATCTCCTTTTTTAAATTCAAATTCTTTATGAGATTTGTCCCACCTTTTCTTTTCATATTCAAATGCTTTTTGGATGCATTCCTCTGCATGCTTCCTACACATTTGTTGCATATGAATAAAGGATTTAGTGCCAGGGTGTATATCCAACCTTGGTAGCTTATTTAAAAGATTTACTGGGGTATTTGGTACATATCCCAGCCAGAGTTCAAATGGTTTCTTCTCTGTTACAGAATGAGTTGTGCTGTTATAAGCAAATTCAAGGCCAGGAATTAATGTTACCCAGTCATGTGTGAATTTCTCATTGTCTTTGTATTCTAATCCAAAGGCACAATATCTTCTGATCATGTCTTCAAGAGTTTGTATCATCCTCTCAGCCAGCCCATCAGTTTGTGGATGGTGTGCTGTAGACAATTTTAATTGACAACCTGATACTTCCATCAAAGATGTCCAGAACTCTGAAGTAAATTTAGGGTCTCTGTCAGAGA
The DNA here is from genome assembly GCA_030280995.1 of Hemileia vastatrix. Taxonomy (NCBI): domain Eukaryota; kingdom Fungi; phylum Basidiomycota; class Pucciniomycetes; order Pucciniales; family Zaghouaniaceae; genus Hemileia; species Hemileia vastatrix. The sequence continues at coordinate 27,440,142 of JASXTE010000013.1, forward strand.
TTATGGCTTTGGGGAACCCAGCAGTATTCATCATCTGAGTCCACCATAGTAATGCCAAGTCTTTTGCAGATACCTCTTTATGGGTAGGGATAAACTTACACATTTTTGTTAATCTATCTACTATTACCCAGCAAGAATTGAAACTTTCTTTTCCTGCTAATGGCAAGCCAGTTACAAAATCCATGTTTATAATTTCCCATGGAGCTTTTGGCTGCTCTATTTGTTGTAACAACCCAGCTCTCTTCCCAGTTAATCTTTTAGATTTCTGACAAGAGTCACATGTTTCAATGTATTTTTGTACATCCTCTTTCATGTTTATCCACCAGGCTGTATTTTTAACCCTTGTTAATGTTTTGTTAAAGTCAAAATGGCCAGCTAAAATGTCATCATGACAAGTACTCAACATTAACTCTTTCATAGAAGGTGGTATTACTATTACATTGCTTAACTTTTTCCTGTAATATATATATCCATCTTCAATTGATAGTTTACCTTTTTCCAACGCATTTTTATACTTTGGAGGCAAGGTTTTAATTAATGCACTCATGGAGGCATTTGTTGGATCATTAAGAATGGTAGATAGTTTAGACAAATCTTTATCAGATGAATAATTTTCCAATATAGTTTGCATAAACTCTTCTTCTAAATCCACTATATAAATCCCAAATATATGTATAACCTCATTTTCAGGTACATAAGCTGGGTTGTCAGCATCATTTGGCAAAGGACTTCTTGATAATAAATCCACATTTGAATGCAATGTTCCTGCTCTGTGAGTGATTGTCATTCTTCCTCTGTACTCTTGTACAGCTAGTTGCCATCTAAACATGTGCCTATTAGGTGTTTTCATGTTTAGTAATGATTTTACTGCACTGCAATCTGTTATAAGTTCAAACTTCTGGTCTTCCAGATAGTAATGAAGTTTCTCCAAAGCCCACACCACGGCTAAACATTCTAGCTGTGTGGCACCATACCTTAGTTTTGTCTTTCTTAAGGTTCTGGTTATATAACAGATAACTACTTCAGATAATTTTCCATTTATTATCTGTTTTTGCTGTAAAGCAGCACCCAAACCTATGAAACTTGCATCAGTGTACAAGATAAAAGGTAGGGTGAAATCTGGCAGTCCCAATATTGGAGCTGACATTAAACATTCCTTTAATTTGTTAAAGGCGTGCTGTCTTTCATTATTCCAAATGAAAGCTTCATTCTTCCTGATTAATGTTGTTAAAGGGGCTGCAATGGATTGGTAATTTTTAATATATTGTCTATAATATCCACACATACCCAAAAAACTTTGAACCTCTTTTACATTTTTAGGTATCCCAATGTTTTTAATTGCTGCCACTTTATTCTGGTCAACACAAATTTGTAATCCAGATACAACATGTCCAAGTACTTTCAAGGATTGAAATCCAAACTTACATTTCTTTAATGCAATAGTCATATTAATTTCATCCATTTTTTGAAAGACTCTTTTCAGGTGATTTAAATGTTCATCATATGTTTTTGAAAACACTATGATGTCATCAATATAGACCAATAGCCATCCTTCAACCATTTCCTGATGAAAAACACTATCCATCAATTTTTGGAAGACTGAAGGGGCATTCTTTGGGCCAAATGGCATTCTCACATACTTATATATACCCATATGTGTGGTTATTAATAAGTAATTTTGAGAATCTCTTTCCACAGGAATCTGGTGGTAACCCTTGTTCCCATCCAGACAGGAAATATATTTTGCTCCTTGTAAGGTAGCATGGATAGAAGCTATCCTTGGTAGAGGGTAAATATCATCTACTGTATATGTATTCAGAGCTCTATAATCACCACATAATCTTGCCTTATCTTTTTCATAAGAGATTAATACTGGTGAAATGACACAATACTTAGGTGTTGTGTCCACTTTTTCAACAATACCCATTTCCAACAACAATTTTATATTGTCTTCAATATCTTTCCTTTTTGCAGGAGATGCTGGGTAAGGTTTCTTTTTTAAGCTGCCAGGAATATTATCCAAATCACAGCTTAAAGAGATTTTCATCTCATGGCTTTGACCAATCCTAGTTCATTTGAGCCATGAGCAAATGCCATAGGATATGATTTAATCAATCTCAAAATATCTTCTTGTTCAATATTTGAGAGTTGAGGACTGAAAGAGGCCTTTTGGATTTCATTTTCCAATTCACCCACTTCATTGGTGGTTCTTCCACCTTGCAGTTGTTCTTCTCTAGGAGAAATGGCATATACTGAATTTTCAGAACATATTTTGAATTTCCTTTTACCATTTACCCCTATGGTGAAACAACTGTTTGCAGGATCTAGTTTAATGCCAAATTTTGTCAATAAATCATTGCCAATAATAAACCAATCACTACAATTATTATTATCCATTATTACAAATTCACAAACTGCTCTAACATATCCATTATTATATTTAAAGAATACAGCAGTTTTGTATTTGCCAATTGGATTTAATACTGAACCAAAACCCCTCCAGTTCTTTGTCTGAACAGGTTCTAGTTTTTCCTGGTACTTACTATCAAGTTTCATTAATGCATTAAGTGAAACTACACTACCTGCAGCCCCAGTGTCAAGAATGGCATTCATTTCTTTTCCACATATGATAACAGGTGCTCTGATAGGTGTTATTTTGTAAGTATCATGAGATACATCTTTAATTATTTCAGCTTCCTCTATGGAAGTTAAAGATGTTTCTGTATGAGGTATAGCATCATTCAGGAACATTATATCCTGTTCTAATACAAATATCTCATTTTCATCATCACTGTAAGATATGTTACTCTTGCAATCCTCACTGGATTCCACATTCTCATCTTCATGATTACTAGGTTCAGAATTCTGTGAGGTTTCAATAACATTTATTCTTTTCTTACACGTGTGACCTTTAACCCAAGGTTCATTACATTTGTAACAAGTGTTATTTTCTTGTCTCTTAGGGACAAGGGGAGCTGAAGGTTTTTTCTTTTCCACTGGTAACTTACTTGTAGTAGGTTTTACCACTTCAACACTTTGTCTGTAATTACTATACTTGGTTTCATATTTGTGGTTTAATAATATCTCATTGCATATATTAATGAATCCAGAGGTGTCTCTGACAGTTTCAGTTCTAGCTACAATAATGTCTCTAACTGATATAGGCAACTTGTATATTATTTTTTCTTTCCACTCTTCATAATCCATTTTTGGATCCATAGCTTTCATGATTTTTATTAAATGCATTAAGAAGACCATGGGTTTATCTCCAGCATTTGGATTATATCTGGCCCTTTCATACAGTCTTTGTTGAGTGATTCTAAATTTTGGGCCACCAAATTGCCTTTCAATTAGTGCCTTCCATTCATTCCAGGAGTAATTAATTCCCTCACTCAATACAGATTCAAACCATAATAAGGCCACATCTGTAAATAAAGATATTAACTTTGAAGTAATTTCTTCATCAGGTAATTTGTATGAAAATTTTAGGTTATCAATTCTTTGTATGAATTGTTGCCAATCAGATTTTGAATCCCCGTCAAAAGAAGGGTACTGATCTAACTTAGGCCAGTTCTTTTGGCTAGTTTTTGCTTCCCTAACCTGAGGAATATTGAGTAATTCACTTACTTTAGAAAGATGATCATTTATTTCATCTTTTACTGATTTTATATTCTCAGAGCCCATGACACTATGTTCATGTTCCATCATTGGTTTATCCTCAGAGTGTTTCATAAAAACTGGTACTCTTTCTACATAAGAGGTATTATCCTTTATTGTTTCAGTATTTTTCAAAATGTTAGCTACTTCAATTTCTACCCTTTGTAACCTATCTTTTATTACAGGTACTTGAGTCAAAGTATCATTTACATTTGAAAAAGACAATTTTACACGTCCCTCTATGGTAGCCATAATATTCTGAGAGTGTTCTAATTTACTTTCTAAATTTCTAATCTCAGATTTTAATCTTTTATTCTCATTGATTAATTCATTATTTGAATTTTCAATAATTTTTAATCTATTGGCTGTGGTACTCAATGATTGTGTTAGCTGTAATAATACATTTTCTGTATTAATGTTTGACTCTTTTGAAAACTCTTCCAATTTTTCAATTCTCAATAATAATTTACTTATTATTTTTGATTCCATTGGATTCTCTTTTAAAAAATATTCTATTTTTTCCGTGTCCAATTCAGAAGACTCATTTTCAGGGTCAAGATTTAATTCATTTGATTCCATTTTTATATTAATAGTATTTTCCTGGTGATCCATAAAACTATTTACATTGTCCTCATGTAAAGACAAGTTTAACATATTCTGTTCAAATGAATAATCCTTTAAATCCTTATCAATAATATCCAATATTTCCTTATCAATCTCATTACCTATAAGTAATTTATTGTCAGGTTGATATAATTGATCATAAGAAGTTGGATGACTTACCAAGGTCTTATCCCACTTCCTCTGCCTCTCCTTGCCTTTCCCCTGTAAGGGTGACTGCTGGAGCCCTGCTGTTGAGGATTGTTGTAGTTTTGGGCATACCAATCCCATTTCCATTTGCTTACTGTAATTTTTTGGTCCTCCTCTTGGGCTGGAGGTGTTGCTATGGAATTGTTGGTTGCTACTGTTGGTGGTTGAGTCTTTATGTCCACTAGAGCTTGGTTGACTTCTATGAAACCTTGAGCTGCTCTCTTTTCCAGATTGTTGATCTGGTCCACTATATTGTTGACTCTTACTGTCAAGGTGTTCATTAGGGTGGATAGGGAGTGAACTTGTTCTTGTAATGTATTTTTTGATTTCTTTATTGAAACCTGCTTTAGAAGCTTTTCCCTTTCCTCCAGAGACATTGACGGAGTGTTGTTTATTATGGGAGAGTCCTGGCCCTCCATTTGAATGTCCTGTAACAGGTCTTTCAGCTCTAGGTCTTAAGTTATAAGGTTTTGCCTTATTACTTACAATGTCATTGTTGTCACACATTTCACGTGGAATTTAAAGAATTTTGAGAATTTAGATATAAAACTTCAAGAAGGAGTTTTATCAGTATTTATCAATACCACTGAAGACAATCTTATTGCTTACTTATTGGTATTAAGTGAATATTTAAGTGCCAAAAGTCAAATATGCTTTTATGTGGTCACTTGATTTAACTGGTCTACAATATGTAGCTGTGTTTTTATATTTAAAAGAAAACAACTGTCAGTATGATTCTTTCTAAATATTTAAAGAATTCTACAAACCAATAAAAGAAAAGATTAAGAGTCCTGTTAAAAGAAAACAATTAATCAGTTTAATTGGTTTATTATCTGCAAAGATCACAAATTTAATTGGTCTATTGACAGACTCCCACTAAGAACAATTATATGTTAAATTAGTGGTAAAAATTTTATCTGCAAAGATCTCAAATTTAATTGGTCTATTAACAGACCCACTAATAACAATTATAAGTTAAATTAGTGGTAAAATTGTTGATTCAATATCACAATTTTATAATATAACAGGGCTTCTTTTTCTAAAATCACTATATAAGTGACCCCAACCTGTTGTAATTATCCAAATATTTTTATAGGGATATTATTTACGTGCACCTTCTCTTGAAAATTTCACTTACCAGGATTATAACAGAATTCTTGAGGAAAGGCCCCCAATTGTCAGGCTAAGATCAAGTACAAGGACGTGAATTAGCTTGAATAGTCAGTTGTCTAGAAGATTTAAATGGTCCTTTATGAATACTGTAGTATAAATCCAATAAGCAGTAAAATATAATCAAAATTCAAAGGTCTCAGTAATATAATTCTCACTAGTTTTATATATGGCTTACAATTTTTATAGTTGGTAGAAAAATAGATTTTATAATTCAGATACTATTCAAAAGTCTTATAAAAGTACTAATTGATATGTATTGTAATTGGTCTGGTTATATTGGTTTAAATTGTAATGATAAAGAATGAAGAAATACAACCCAAAAACCTCCTCCTTTTATACACACTGAGTTCCCCAATGATTCCCTTGATGTACCACCCAATACACAGTTAATCACGCCTCTAAACAACTAATAGACATTCCCATCAACATTCCCAGTGACCCATGACATAATTAGAAGAGTAATAACTGCCAAAATCCTGAAATAATAAGGGAAATCCATCAAAATTAAAGAAAAAGACAAAAAGAGAGTATATGCGTATAAAACAATAATATTAAGGATTAAAGGAGACTTTTTAAGGTTAATAATAGCTTAATAATAAGGGGGATTGACTGTAGAAATAATGGGGCTAATCCTGACATTATACTACGTGAAATTCCCATTCAAAAATAACCAAAATTGACTGAGAAACCACCCAAAAACTTAAAAAAGAGCGTGAGATGTGGGGTAACTACATGCAGTTCTTGGCAGGCGCTTGCACGGGTAAATCCTTGACTAAAATTAGGCGAATTTAAGCGTGGTGATGAAATAAAGTGCCAAGAGTGAGGTTATTAATGAAATTAGTGCATATAAACAGGGTCAATGCATTATTAATTAAGCTAGGACACTAAATAAGCGCCTGTCGCCTATTTTAGTGTGTTTCCCCACAGTGGGCGTAGAATGTGGGGTAATTATAGTGTGAAAAAGCTAACTTTGCTAAAAATGAAGCTATTCACACGGGAAAAAAACAGGCAGTATGTGGCCAGTACACAGAAGCCATTTCTGGCATAAAAAACACCAAATTTGAAAAGTGTTATTTTTATGCATTTAAATAGCCAAATCAATAGTTCTAAATGAGCCCAATTGATCTGTCAAAGCGCAATTTTGATATTCTCAATTTTATAGCGCATATAGTCAACTTTTAAGTGAAATAAAGCGCATTTCTTGTTTTTTGCATAAAACAATGAATATAACAGCTTTAAGTGTACTTAAAAATTATGCAGCCTTATACTTAAGGTTCTTAAGATTACCCTAACATATCCCAACTTAATATTAAGTACATAAGACCTATAAAAGGTGGATATATGCGTGTATATAAGGTGTTATAATGGCATTTTTTGTGTATTATCATAATTTTACTTATGTATACTATTTGTGTACTCTTATTTATTATTCCCATGTATAGTTCATGTGTTTAACATAACTTATAAGTACTTTTTACTCAGTCCTGGAGATATACAGGCTGACACTCTCAGTCCACAATTCACCAAGAGTTAATATTACGCTTGAAAATGTCTAAAAAAACATGTAGAAAATTCCACCCCAATCAAAATAAACATTCCCGAATCAGATACATCACTTTGGTGGCTGATTTTGACCCAAAATTTTTGGTCTTTACTGGTGAGACAATTTTTAAGTATATTTGTTGGTAGATTTAAAGTGTTTGTTTCCATTCAAGATGAGTTTGGAGTCTTCTCAGAAGGTGTTGCTCGCACAACAGCATGGGCACCTGTAGGTCAAAGTACTCCACGAATCCCACAGGGGCAAGCTACACACTGCTTCAATATTATACCAGCTGTTTCATTGTCTGGTTTAGTGGCAACAGCTATCCTAGAGACAATGGTTTGTCACGCTCATTTTGAGTATTATTTGCAAAATATTTTGGTAAGTTGTTAAAAAATAATATTAATATTTGGTAATATACTAAAAATTAGCTTTTATTTCATTCACACAAGCTTCCAATGATGAACCTGTATCCTGGACCTAACAGTGTCTTGATAATGGATAATGCTGCATTCCACCATGGTGGATGTATTGCAGAAATTGTTGAAGAAAGGGGATTTAAGCTTCTGTATCTACCTGCTTACTCTCCTGACTTTAATCCTATTGAAAAGTGATTTAGTGTTTTAAAAAGTGCTTTATGCCGTTGTGGTAGCCTAAAGTTTAGTATGGCACCTAAGTACGTAAATGGAGTTATTACGGCGTGCAAGATTGGCGTTATTATTTTATAAAAGGGTTTTATTAAATTTATTTGAGTCTTAAATATAAAGAAATTTTGTTAAAAACAAATGCCTACGCGAAAACAATTTATTTTACGGAGAAAACTTATTTTTACGGTCTGAAGAACTTATAAGTATCAAGTCAAGTCACTCAAGAACCTTTGGAAATTTTCCCAGAATTTTTACTATTTTTCTTATATTTTTAAATGAATTTTAAAGTTTTATAGAAATATTTACGTTTTCAGAAATTACTTAACTTTGATGAATTTTCACGGGGTAATTAGAGCTGCGCAGACTACGAAAATTAGTTTGGAATATAAAGGGGAAGTAGCTCTATCATGTGTAGTTTTTCTAGATTTTTTATTATAGTTTTTAAGGTTCTAATTGAGTACGGAAGTCCGGACAGACTCCGCTTTGACTCCGTACAGACTCCGTACAGACTCCGTTTCGACTCCGTACGGGCTCCGGATTGACTCTGGGAGAGCTCTGGAGGGGAAAACTTAGGCACGTGACTAGGAATACTTAAGCGCCTCTCAAACTCGAAATTGAGGGGGGGATACAACATACAGCTTAATCATTAACCACCACGGTCTCATTTTTTATTACTCAACAAATTAAAATAAATTTGTAATACCCTTATAACTTAATATTTATATATAACATTTTAAAAATACTACTCAACAATTTAAAACACACTTCATACAGGGTATCTTTAGAAAGGTCTTCATTGCTGAGACTTGATTATTGCTGTCTCATAAAAATTCAAATTATTATAAAAACATAAAAGTCAATCTTTTCAGATCTTTCACTGGTACACCTTAATTGTTGTTATCAGTATTTCTTTTCTCAAAAGCCACTTTTATTTAAATCTCAATAAGCGTTAAATATTTTAGAGTTTCATTATTTTTATCAATCAGATCCAAGTAGACTGGTTAGCTTAGTGATTTAGAATTCTCATTTTGTTATTTTTATTGGAAGGACGGGGTTTTCAGCTAAATCCACATATCTCCTCCGGATTCTGCTTACAGCAAGGCGACTGTAAGAGTTTACCTTACCATACCGTGATGGAAAATTGACTGGTGGAAAAGAGGAAATGGCAATTATTGATCAATTTGTTCATTTGGTATTCACACCTTCATTGATGAAGAAGCTGTTTAGGGCTAGTGGCTGCATAAATCAGATATACTAGTAAAATTATATTTCACTCGTGTTCATGGAAATATAGATATTTGATTTTTTAACATCTTTAAATTCTATGCAGTAGAAGTTACACATTATAAACCCTTTAAGTCCCCCCTCTATTAAGATGTCTTATTCCGCTTCCTTTGCAAATATAAAGGATATGTTTTGACTGCCCTGACACATGCAAAAGAATATGCTTCAGGAATACCTACCTGAATAAGAAATTTTGAAGTGAAGTCTTGAAATAAAGACCAGTGAGTAATTCAAAGTTCAGACAACCCTTCCTGAAAATCAGAATCTGATACTTTGACTTGTGCATGATGTAGAAACTCCTCCAAGGTTGATTCATCTTCAAAGGCATCATATTCAGGTGAGGATCTGATTGAAGGTGGAAGAGTGGAGGCTTCTGCTTCAGAAGTATTGACTTGGGCACAAGATTTTATTGGATGCCACTAAAAAGGGGTGTCTTTGGTGGCACAAGGTATGTCACCCCTTTAGGATTCGTAACCTGGAAATGAAAAGGAAAAAGATTAATAGATTAAGCTTTTGAGAAGCAAAAAAAAACTGACCATTGCACGTGCCCAATTTTGTGCCATTGAAAAGGTTAGCTCAAAATACTCTTGAGGATTTGCTGGATTGATGCAACAGTGGGCTTCTTGCTGATGCCTGATCTTTGGACGCGGATAGTGACAATCAAGCAGCAGAAAGACCTTCTCTATGTGGGAAGCTTGTCCATGCAAAAACTCAGCTTGATTGTCTTCTACTTCCTTTTCAGATGAAGAGTTTTCAAGGTCCTGGTAGGCAGACTCTCTCTGCAGAAAAGCAAAATAAGATATTAATAAAATAAAGAGAAAAAAAAATACTCACCTGCTGAGATTGTCGGGGGTCAATTTGCTCCATGCATAAATAAATTTTGCAATCATGAATTTTCACTTCAGCCAATTCAAAAAATTGGAAAAAAACATCATTTGAATCAAGCATCTTCTTTTGATTTGCCAAAAAACCTGAGACATGTGGTATAATAGCAAACCATAAAACAGTACCTTTTTTAACTTCCTTCTTGACATAAATTCCCATTTTTTCCAGTTCACATTCAAATATTACATTGACAGCCTGCTTCTTGAAGTCTTCTAGATTATGATTTGAAGGATCCCAAGAAAATTGTAATTTATCTGGCTGAGACAAAACCCTATTGACTTTGATAGATACCTTGTAATTTTTCTTCCTCTTCCACATGTTTTCCTTCTCTTTATTCTTCTTTTTTTTATCATTTTTATTTTCTTTTTTGGGTAAAAAAAAGACAAACTCAAGATTTATTGCAATTGAGGATTGAGGGATATGACTAATAACAACTTCATCATATCTGTTGTTGTCATTGTAGAAAGGTGGTGGAGAAAGGGGCGGATTGAGAATCTGATCGAGATTAGGCATCTGAGGAGAAAAAAAAAGAATCAAAATAAAAAAATAAAATAAAAAGAGAAATAAAAAACGACATACATTAATTTAATATAGCAATTGAGAAAAAAACCCATAAATAAAATAAAGAGAAGAGAAAATAAATAAAGAAAAAAGAAATGAAAAAAAAACAAATAAAAATCAAAAATAAAATAAAAAGAGAAATAAAAAACGACATACATTACTTTAATATAGCAATTGAGAAAAAAACCCATAAATAAAACAAAGAGAAGAAAAAATAAATAAAGAAAAAAGAAAAGAAAAAATTAATGAAATATAAAAAATAAAACCTGGAGAAGACTTACTTTTGAGGAGGGAGGGGGGAAGACAAAATGGATGTAAATATGGGTGGGGCAATTTCCTGAGAGCCCCCCCCACCCCACCGACCCAGCTCATGTGCTGATCAATCAAGTAATAGAATATACGCAAGCAAACCAAGTGTCAACTAGATCCTCATCTAGTGACACTTGCGACAAGCTTGCAACAGACAAATGACAAGCAGTTGGGACAAAAAAAACTAAAAAAATGCTGGGTATGTTGGGGTGAATTTTTGATTTCTGCACCAACCTTTTTTGATGTAGCTGTATTAGATGCAGATCCCTTTCTGTACTGTGCTAGTCACACACAAAATAATTGTAATTCTTTGTCCGAGATTCTCCCCTCTGAACCCCGCTTACATAGCATAAAACTCACAATGACTTCATTTTGACCATTCTAATTGAATGACCCCTCCTCTGCGTACTGATACTCCTGATCCCTTCAAGAAAAAACCATAAATTCAACAAGATTATCCTTTCCTTCATTGTACATCAAAATCATCATTGTCTCTGTCCAGTTCTCTCCAAACATCACCCTCCACTTATACTCCTGACCCCACTCCAGAACTACAAATACAACCATCCTCTTTGCAATTTTTTTCCATGGAATCTTCCTCTACCCCACAGGCCAATTCTCCCGAGTCATATACATCCCTGTCCAAGTCAAGCTTTCATTTTTACCACAAAATGGATACTGCCCATCTTCACCCACCAGACAACTACTGTGATTCATTGAGTCATATCTACATGGGTAGAGTTTTCAATGTTGCAAATAAGTTAGAAAAACTCAATGTTGAAGGTTCTAATTGGCAAAAGTGGCAAAAACTAGTCTTGGTTACCATGCATCAATGGGTCGGTACAACCCAATACACCACAAACAGTGTTGTTTTGAACACGTCGATTACCAAGTTTGAGGACCAACTTGGATGGACTATCATTTTCAATGCAATCCCTGGTAAACTTCAAAAAATTATTGACAAGGATTCTTCCTGCTTCTCAGCCTTCCAAATCCCTTCAAATAAATTTGAAGCTTCTAACCACCCCTTGCATGCATCACTTTTCAGAGACCTTATTGCAATTTGATACCAATCATTCACCAACATGTCTTCACATCTTTCAAAAGTCAATTCTATTCTCCAAAAGATTAAACACTCTAACTTCCCTTTTTTGGATGATACGGCAAAATCTGTTTGGTCACATGAACTTCTACCAGAAAATGAAAATGAGATATTTCATGCTGTGAATATACATTTTGAAATGCAATTGGTGGTCACCCAACCAATGAATGAATCCATGATTAAGGCTTTGAAAAATGCTGCCTCTGAAATCACCGTCTCTACTTATCTTTCTAATTCTACAGCCCTTAACATAAATGTTCAAGTACTTGCCTTCCAAAAAGGAAAGATGGACTCATATTGTCCTCCATACACAAGGCCCAAAGAAAGTTCTTGTTTCACTTGTTCTAGTACTGAGAATTTCTTGACTTCCTGTCCTTACAATCCCAACTGCCCTGCTTTCAATGTAGAAGTCTGGACACTCAGGGAAGCTAAGTTGAAGTTATCCAAACCACTTTTTGAAAAGCTAATCAAGGATGGATGATTTAGAAACAAGTTACCAGCCTCATATTCTACTTGATTCCCTGAATTGGATTCTACAACAATTGAGGCGCTAGCTACCACTTTAGATGGTATTGATCTTGGTGCTGAGGAATGGTTAGCTGACCATTTACTAGAGCTGGATGTTGGCATACTTGATTCAGGTGCCACTCACCATGTTACAGGAAATGTAGGTCTCCTGATCAACTTTAGAGATATTTCCCTGATCAAAGTTAATGTGGCAACTGATGTTTCACCTGCTGTTATTACTGGCAATGGTGATATGCTTATATCCAGTTTAAAAGGAGAAGTAGTAATATTTCACAATGTATTCTACTGTGATAAAGCTTGTCATACACTAATTTCACTATATGATCTTATCCAGAAGGGTTTCTCAATATGTTTTGATTCCAATCACAATGCCATCATTTCTAAAGATTCTAATCCTATTTTCATAGCTGTCATACATCATTAACAAAGAAAATGGTCAATAAAAATTTGAAGCATGGTAAATGGAGATATTAATAATATAAAAAATAAAAACAAAAAAATATTATTTCTTCTTCTAATTAAAGCAATTTAGATTGTCTTTTATCATCTTCAGGTCATTTCTTGAGTGTTCCTTTTGTTCCTTTACCCAATCATTTCAATATACCTTACCCTCCAGCTAAACCCAACTCACTTTTGTACTGGCACTGATGATTGAAACATGCAAGAATTCATACTTTAAAAAGAATCTTTAAAGTTCAATTTTGTGATGATATTCCCAATCATCTGCCTGAAGGGAAGTTCTTCTGCAAAGTTTGTGCTGTTGCAAAAGAAACCATATACCAAACAAGTATAATTTCAAACTGTGATTTTAAATTTATGGAACTGGTTGTATCAGATGTGATTGGACCCCTCCCAGATATTACATCAAATGGAAGAATTTAGGCTGTCTTATTCAGAGAACAATTTTCAAACTATGGTGAAGTGCAAATACTTAAATCCAAATCTGATGTTCTATATGCTTTCATTGCTTTCAAGAACAGGTTAGAAAATATAACTGAAAAGAAAATAAAATTCCTTTGTACTGACAATGGCAGTGAATAGTACAACAAACATTTCAGTAATTTTTTGAACTCTGCCGGAATCATTCATGAACACTCCATGCCATATAACCACAAAAAAACAGAATGGCTGAAAGTGTCAGTGTGTGCTAGTATCTAAGTATGATTTAATAGTAAAAATTAATGGTCCTACTACTTATTGATAAATGATTTAGTGATTAAACCTTAGGGGAAGACTAATAAAATATTTATTGTCAATATAAACTCACAATACTTAGATTTTTATGCATGCTAGTGGTGGAAAATAGATAAATAAAATATAGTTATAGCTTATATATAGATAATATCAATTTATAAATGCTTTATAATATATTTATATATGATAATAATTGTGTTATAGTGTTTATTTTGATGTGTAGTAAGTAAGTGATGTCTAATAACCTGTCAAATCCTCCCTTACTTATACCAAAATCCACTGGAGTGCACAGACCTTCAATCCAGATGATGTCACTGCTATCACTGGAAATTAAAGCACTGTGAGGGCCCATCACCTCCCCATGGTGTCCACTTCAAGCAGTTTCAACACCCAGACCTCCAGTAAGGACCCTCCATCACAATTAATGATACCACAGACCCATACTGTCAGCCTGTATATCCCCAGAACTGAGTAATAAGTACTTATATGTCATCTTAAACAAATGTACTACACATGGGAGCAATAAATTAGAGTACACAAATAGTATACATAAGTAAATTTATAATAAAATACAAAATATGCCATTATACCACTTTATATACATGCGCATATCCACCTTTTATAAGTCTTATGTACTTAATATTAAGTTGGAATATGTTAGGGTAATATTAATAACCTTAAATATAAGGCTACATAATTTTTAAGTAGACTTAAAGCTTTTGTTTTCATTGTTTTATGTGAAAAACAAGAAATGCACTTTAAATCACTTAAAGTTGACTATATGCACTATAAATTTAATAATATTAAAAATGCGCTTTGACAGATCAATTTGTCTTAATTAGGGCTATTGATTTGGCTACTAAAATGCATAAAAATAACACTTTTCAAATTTGGTGTTTTTTATGCCAGAAATGGCTTCTGTGTACTGGCCACGTACTGCCTGCATTTTTCCTGTGTGAATAGCTTCATTTTTAGCAAAGTTAGCTTTTTCACACTATAATTACCCCACATTCTATGCCCATTGTGGGGAAACATGCTAAAATAGGTGACAGGTGCTTATTTAGTGTCCTAGTTTAATTACAAATGCATTGACCCTTATTATATGCACTAATTCAATTAATAACCTCAAGCTTGGCACTTTAATTCACTACCACGCTTAAATTCACCTCAATCAGTCAAGGATTTACCCATGCAAGCTCCTGCCAAGGACTGCATGTAGCTACCCCACATCTCATGCCCTTTTTTGGGGTTTTAAGTGGTTTATCAGTCAATTTTGGTTATTTTTGAATGGGGATTTCACGTAGTATAATGTCATGATTAGACCCATAATTTCTACTGTTAATACACCTTAATATGGAGTAATAATTAGTTTTAATTTTTCCTTTTAGTCTTTTATTTTAAATGTATTACACACATATACTCTCTTTTTTGCTAATTCTTTATTTTTGATGAATTATCCCTATTACTACAGGATTTTGGCAGGTGATATCATTATAATTATTTTTACTGGTCAATTTTTATGTTGTTGGAAATGTCTATTAGTTGGAATGAGGCTTCATTAATCATCTATAGAGCTGGTAAATCAAGGGGTTCATTGGGGAAGTTATTGTGTATAAAAGGAGGGGGGTTTTTGGTCTTGTTTTCTACATTCTTTGTCATTAAAATTCAAATATATAAACAACACAATTACAATACATATCAATAGCACTTATAAAGTCTTTGAATAGTATCTGAATTATTACATCTATTTTTCCACCAACTATAAGATTGTAACCCATTTATATTTAGTGAGATTAAAATTACTGAGACACTTATATTGAGTTTTATTTTAATACTTATTGGATCTATACTACAGTATTCATATAGGACCATTAAGATATACTAGAAAAATTACCATTCAAGCTAGTTCACATCTTTGTACTTGACCTCAGCCTGACACATATCATAAATAGAATAAACAGATAAATGTGGATACCATAAAGAAACAGGTAAAATAACTCATCCAAAGAGTATATAATGAAACACAAAGCATATAAAGGAACCAAATTAACTGTCCAAGCCCCCAATAACATCCCCAAGCATCCATATTAACCCATTAATCATCTTGCAAACCATAAATCCATGAAAATCTATCCAAGGAAGCAGATTAAGTTGTCCAAACTGGATATATGCACCTGAAAAAGGTGTATATGCTTGTATAGGCATTATGAGTCCACTAAATAAATCCATATTATCTAAAAGAAGAAGAAAAGTAAAGCTTATAGGCTATTAAGATTTTAAAACCCACTTATAGATCTAAATGTACATAATATAACCACATATTTCACTGAATATGAGGTTTATGTATACATATAAGCTTATGTATGTCTATAATTACTTAATATCACTTAAGATAAGTATATTATGACTCCATTAACACCTTAATAAGTATTATTAGGCTATGGATAAGCTATTTAAACTACTATAAGTCATACAATAGTGTAATAATTATATATATATGTATTATAACAATATATATAAGGATTTTAACCTTATTTTTCAGTTATAAGCTTAATGTAATTAAGGTTATCTTATTTTAAACATAAGAATTAATCAGTCCTGGGGATACCTAGGCTGAAATAAAGATTCAACAGAACCATTGGTGACATGGCACATTCAATTCTGGTAGGTAGCGGTTTGAATTCCAACATGTGGGGATTTGCCTACTTATGGGAATCATACATCCATAATTGTTTGCCTAACACCAACACCAATTATAAAACTCCTAATGAGCTAATATTCAATAAGAAACCATCTATTGGTAACTTCAGAGTTTTTGGTGAGTGGGTATACATACACATTCTGAAAGAAAAATGGAACAAATTAGACCATAGAAGTTGACGGTGTTGAATTGTGGGTTTTGCCAATGGAGGAAATGGCTAGATTTTTTGGCACCCGGAAACCGGAAGAGTCATTGCCTCTGCCATGGCTGAATTTTCTACAGAATTCCAAGGGAATTTCAACATTTCTAATGATAACAATGTCAACAAGGGCTCTTTAACACATATACTGAATAGACTTGTTCTTGGTGATTTCTCTGCTGAAGAAACAATTAATGCGCAAGATGTAATAGTCAATCACATTGAGGCCAATGCTAAATATTTAGCTGAAAGACTACCAAAATCTTATTCTCAAGCATGAAAAATTCAGGATTCTGAAAACTTGAAATCAGCTTGTGAAGAGGAATTAAAAAACTTAACCACAATGTAGGTCTGGGACATTGTAGATCTACCTAACAGTGCAATGATCCTTGGTTCCTGTTAGGTGTTCACAAAAAAAGAAATCAGGATGACAGCATAGCTGAATTCAAAGCACATTATGTGTGAGAAGTCAAGGAGCATAGCAGCTTTTTATAAAAGACAAGAAGTCTTATTATAACATTTCACATGTCTAAAAGATGTAAACCCCAAATACCTGTAGCATTGAGTGAGAGAGTGAGACAAACTACACTGAGCAAAATTAAGGAAAAGGAAACAGAAAAGCAAAAGAAATAAGATGAGAGATAAAATCTTAGATAAGTCAATTGCATGAAGTTATAAAAGTAAATGAAAATATTAGTATAACTTTTTATAAAAGACAAGAAGTCTTATTAGAACACTTTGCACATCTAACAGATGTAAACCCCAAATACCTAGATCACACACCACAAAATAAGGGAGGCGGACTTTCTAGCAAGTCTGAAACCTTGAACCCAAATTCATATCTAATTGAGCACACATTGAGGTGGTGTTGAAACAATCATGAGGAAATATTGATTTTAATTTGAACACAACTTGAAATTAATTCAAAAATTTATTGAAGCAAATTTGATCATTAGCAAAAAAATCCTGATGCTTAACTTACTAGACTTTTTGTAGGAATATTGAAGTAAGTGAACCCCACTACCAAAAAAAAGTGGGAACATCCATAAGATTGTGAAAAATCATGTTTTTTTTCTTTAAAAATATAAAAATTGTTGTGTCAATTGAAATAAATCCCTTTTGCATGATTTTACAAGATTTTTCACTTATCAATTTATAAAGGAGTCTCCCAATACTATGAAAAGTTATTCAAGAAAAAAAATTTATTAAAAAGATACTTTTTATCAGCTGGTTTGTCTAGAAGGAGGAGAAATAAAGAGGAAGAAGAAGAAGAAGGAGAAGAAGGAAAGCTTAAAGATTAAAGAGGAGAGAAGAGAAAGGATTAAAAGGTAAAGGGATGATGAAATAGACGACTTGATAGAACTAATAACATTGGGTAAAGACCTTATAAAAGTAAGTATTGTATTTTCTCTCTGCTTAATTATCAATCTCTAATAATTAAAAAGCTCTTAAAGCAACCTGTATAAATTTATTTAGTATATAATAGAACAGACATGCTACTAATTATAAAATATAATATGGTATTTAAAAAAATTTGATAAGTAATGTAAGTGATGGCTGAAGGGGATTACCCAAGACCTTTTTATAGGTAAGGGGTCCTCTGAAGCACCAAAAATTTGTATATAAAAAGTAGTAATAAAGTGAAACAAGGAGATTAAAGAACATAAGTGAAACTTGGATATTGAGAGAAAAACATGAAAAAAATAATTAAATTCTCAAATAAGAAATAATTTTCCCATACTAATTTCCCAACCCAGTTAACTAAAATAGTGAGTAACTATGTAAATTTGTAAAATGGGAAAATGTGAGTAATTTATCAAAAAAAAGTCATTATAATGAGCCTTAAAATAGTTTTAATTGAACCAATACAATCATATCATTTTCACTCAATTATTTATATAATCAATTTAAGCCCAAAACAGAAATTAGTAATTGTTTTAACTATTCCATTTAAGTAATAACTAAATTAAGTGAAACAAGTAATTAATTTAATGAACAAGAATTAAAATTTAGTATTTTAATTTATTTTATTAAGTAAGTATTTTAACTTATTTAATAAATTTTTTTAACACATTTAAGGGTCAAAAAAGCGCCCAATATTTATGGATTATATCATTTGAGAAGATTGATTTAATATATAATTTTAATTAAATAAATTTTAATTACATTATAATTTTAATTTTTCAATTGTAATTACAATACAGATTTAAAATTAATTAATTATTAATTTATTAATATTAAATAAATAAAAAATATTCCATGATTTATAGAATATGATATATATTATGTTTGATGTAAGTGTATAAATAATTTATTTAATAATAAAATTAATATGATAATTATTTTAATTATTTTAATAAAATGTTTATATAATTTTATTATGTATTAAAATATTATTTTAAATGCATAAAATACATCACTTTATTCCCTCCAATAAAATATTATACATTTTACTGGGCTTCTGAGACAGCCTGGCTGACACTCCCTCACTCTAAAAAATACAAAAAAAAAGCTAAGACTTTTTTTATACCTTTTAAACAGAGTAGGAAGGTTAGAAATTTCCATTCCAGGTATCCATGTATCATGTTCAGATGATTTATTTTAATATCTCAATAAATATTCACTACCCTTTTCAGCAGTGATAATTCTATCATTTGGAATTTTATCAATTTCTGCAGTTTCTGTGACTTCCTGAGGATTTTTCTTTGGTCTAACTCTTCTCTTGAGAAATAATTTACTGTTGGAAGTATAAGGTTTAAGTGAGGAAATGGGGAAAATAGGATGTTTTCTATCATATGGAGAATACAGTTCTACTTCTACTGCATTATCACCAACCATTCTTTTAACAACAAATGAACCTCCAAATGGATCTTTTAATTTGTTATTGCCTTGTAAATTAAAATGGAAATTATATATCAACACTTCATCACCCTTGTTAAATGTGTATTCTTTATGGGATTTATCCCATCTTTTTTTAACACATTCAAATGCTTTATCAATACAGCTCTGAGAATGTTTTCTGCATAGCTGCTGCATTTGCACAAAAAATTTCACACCAGGGCGTAATTCCAACTTAAATAATATATTATTGAGAATATTAGAAGGAGTACTTGGATCATAGCCTAGCCAAAGGTCAAAAGGCTTTTTCTCAGTGACAGAGTGAACAGTGCTAGTATAAGCAAATTCAAGACCTGGAAATAGAGTAACCCAGTCATGAATGAACCTTTCATGATCTTTATAATCCAAACCAAAGGCACAATACCTTCTAATCATATCCTCTAGAGTTTGAATCATCCTTTCAGCTAGACCATTAGTCTGGGGATGGTGAGCAGTAGATAATTTTAACTCACAGCCACATATATCTATCAATGACATCCAAAATTCAGAGGTGAATTTAGGGTCTCTGTCAGAGATGATTGCTTTTTGAAATCCAAAAATATTAAACATATGATACCACCACAAGAAGGCTAATTCCTTAGTAGAAACATCTTTGTGAGTTGGAATAAATTTACACATTTTTCTAAATCTATCCACAATAACCCAGCAAGAGTTATAACTGTCTATCCCAGAAATGGGTAATCCTGTGACAAAATCCATGTTAATTCTTTGCCATGGTGCATCAGAAGTTTCAATATGCTGCATTAATCCAGCTCTTTTCCCAGTTAATCTCTTTGATTTCTGGCAAGAATCACATGATTCAACATATAATCTTGTGTCCTCAGACATATAAGCCCACCAAGAAGTGTTTTTTATTCTGATTATGGTTTTCTCAAGATCAAAATGACCTGCCAATATGTCATCATGACAAAGATTTAAGACGGTTTCTTTCATGGAAGGAGGAATAACAATGACATTAGTAAGTTTTCTCATGTAGTAAATATAACCATCTTCAATGGAAAACTTTCCTTTATTCAAAGCATTTTGGTACTTTGGAGTAAGAGTTTTTATTAATGCTTAAATAGAAGCATTCTTTGGATCATTCAAGATTGTAACCAATTTATTTGAATCAGAATCTTTTTCATATGAATTCAGAATCAATTTTAATAGTTACTCTTCCAAATCAACAATATATATACCATGTATATGAAATGTATCATCTTCAGGTAAATAAGCTGGATTGGACATATCATTTGGAAGAGTTAATCTAGACAAAATATCTAAATTGGAATGACCATATCCAGCCCTGTGAATAATAGTCATTCTACCTCTGTATTCTTGAACAGCAAGTTGCCACCTAAACATATGTCTATTTGGTGTTTTCAAATTTAAGAGTGATTTAACAGCACTGCAATCAGTAAAAAATTCAAAGTTTTGATCATCCAGGTAATAATGAAGCATTTCCAAAGCCCATACAACTGCTAAGCACTCTAATTGAGTGGCACCATACTTCAATTCACTATTTCTCAAGGTTCATGAAATATAACAAATTACTAATTCTGAACATTTATCATTTATAATTTGTTTCTGGTGGAGGGCAGCTCCTAGTCCAAAAAAACTTGCATCTGTGTAGAGAACAAAAGGTTTATTGAAATCTGGAAGATCCAGGATTGGGGCAGTCATTAAAAAGTTCTTCAATGTTTCAAAAGCTTTTTGAGTATCCTCATTCCATATATAAGCTACATCCTTTCTGGTCAATTTGGTTAGGGGTAGGGCTATGACTTGATAATTTTTAATTTACTGTCTATAGTAACCACACATTCCCAAAAAACTTTGTATTTCTCTTACAGAAGTTGGTGCTTCACATTTTTTATAGCAGCAACTTTACCCTGAATACACATATTTGTAAGCCAGAAACAACATGACCCATGACTTTTAGGGATTGAAAACCAAATCTACACTTTTTTAAGGATAGAGTCATGTTAATGTCATCCATTTTTTGGAAGACATTCCCTAAGTTTTGTAT
Source organism: Hemileia vastatrix (assembly GCA_030280995.1). Classification (NCBI taxonomy): domain Eukaryota; kingdom Fungi; phylum Basidiomycota; class Pucciniomycetes; order Pucciniales; family Zaghouaniaceae; genus Hemileia; species Hemileia vastatrix. The sequence goes on from JASXTE010000013.1 coordinate 27,461,635, forward strand.
ATGTTCATCAAAAGTTTTATAAAAAACTATGATATCATCAATATAAACCATTAACCATCCTTAAATTATCTCCTGATGAAATGTATTATCCATTACCTTTTGGAACACTGAAGGGGCATTCTTAGGGCCAAAAGGCATACTAAAATATTTATAAATTCCCATATGAGTTGCAATTAGCAAAAAATTTTGGGAGGATTTTTCAACAGGTATTTGATGATAACCCTTAATACCATCTAGGCAACTAATAAAATTTGAACCCTGTAAGGTTGCATGTATGGAGTTTATCTTTGGTAAAGGGTAAATATCATCTACAGTGTAAGTATTTAAGGCTCTATAATCTCCAAAAAATCTAGCTTTATCCTTCTCATAAGAGATAAAGACTGGAGTGATGACACAATATTTTGGGGTAACATCCATATTTTCAATAATATTCATTTTAAATAAAGTAGAAATATTATCCTCAATGTCTTTACTTTTAGTGGGGGAAGAGGATAAGGTTTTTTCTTCAGACTAGGAGGAATATCACTCAAATTAAATGATAAAGAAATTTTCATTTCATCTTTTACAACTCCCAATTCATGAGATCCATGAGCAAAAGCCATAGGAAAAGAAGTAACTAAAGAAATTATAGAATTCTTCTGGTCACCAGTTAAATGATCACCAAATGAAGCATTATTTATTTCAGACAATAAATCTTCCATTCACTCTATTGGTCCCCCTTTACACTGAATCAATGAATTACAAGATTTTAACAGGTGTGCAGAATGTTTTTTAGGAGGAGAAATTTTAAATTTTATTTTTCCATTCAAGACCAATGTGAAACAATTGTTTACTGGATCCAATTTGATGCCAAAATTTTTTAAAATGTCATTATCCATAATAAACCAATTGCTTAAGTTATCATTTTTCATTACAACAAATTCACAAACGGCTCTGACAAAGACACCATTATATTTAAAAAGACAGTGGTTTTGTACTTTCCAATGGGACATAAGACAGAGCCATAACCTCTCCATTTTTCAGATGTTATATGTAACAATTTACTATGATAATTATTATCTACTAAAGCAAGTGCCTTTTCAGACACCAAACTACCACCAGGACCAGAGTCAAGAACAACCTCAACATTTTTACCATTAATGATAACTGGTGCTCTCAAAGGGGAGATTAATATGGACCTGTAAAAAATATCTTTAATAATTTCAGCATTTTACACTGAAGATAAATTCACGTTACATGTCTCAGATAAAGTGTCAGTGTGTGCTAGTATCTAAGTATGATTAAATAATAAATATTAATGGTCATACAACTTATCGTTAAATTTTTTAGTGATTAAACCTTAGGGGAAGACTAATAAAATAGTTATTCTCAATATAAACTCACAATACTTGGATTTTTATGCATGCTAGTGGTGGAAAATAGATAAATAAAATATAGTTATAGCTTATATAAAGATAATATCACTTTATAAATGCTTTATAATATATTTATATATGATAATAATTGTTTTATGGTGTTTATTTAAAGTTTAGTAAGTAAGTGATGTGTAATAACCCATCAAACCCTCCCTTACTTATACCAAAATACACTGAAGTGCACAGACCTTCAATCCAGATGATGTCACTGCTATCCCCGGCAATTACAGCACTGTGAGGGCCCATCACCTCCCCATGGTGTCTACTTCAAGAAGTTTCAACACCCAGACCTCCAGTAAGGACCCTCCATCGCAATTAATAATACCACAGACCCTAACCATAAATAGAATAAACAGACAAAAGTGGATAACATAAAGAAACAGGTAAAATAACTCATCCAAAGAGTATATAATGAAACACAAAGCATATAAAGGAACCAAATTAACTTTCCAAGCCCCCAATAACATCCCCAAGCATCCATATTAACCCAGTAATGATATCCCAACCCATAAATCCCTGAAATTCCATCAAAGGAAGCAGATTAAATTGTCCAAACTGGATATATACACCTGAAAAGTGTGTATATGCTTTTGTAGCCATTGTGAGTCCACTGAATATGTCCATATGACCTAAAATAAGCAGAAAAAAAGGTGATAGGCTATAAAGAGGTTAAAACCCCCTATAGTCCTAAATATACATAATATAACTACATATTTCACTGAATATGAGGTTTATGTATACATATAAGCAGATGTATGTCTACAATTACTTAATATCACTTAAGATAAGTATATCATGACTCCATTCACACCTTAATAAGTATTATTAGGCTATGGATAAGCTATTTAAAATATTATAAGTCATATAATAGTTTAAAAATTATATATATATATGTATTATAACCATATATAAGTATTTTCGCCTTATTTTTAAGTTATAATCTTAATGTAATTAACTTTATCTTATTTTAAACATAAGAATTACTCAGTCCTTGGGATACCTAGGCTGACACTTTCTCACCCAAAAAACAATTGAAAAAATGTTAAGACATTTTTATTAATAAGTAAGGAATGAATAGAAAAACAATTTTTAAACTTTCTATTATACATATGCTGAATTAAACAGTATTATTTGGATTTAAATTTTTAAAAGACACCACACAATATGGGGGGTGGACTTGCTAGCGAGTCCGCAACCTTGGACCCAAACTCACCGCAGATTGAACACACATTGAGCTATTGATAAAGGAACCATACAATCAGGGATGAACACCACTCACCAGAACAGTTTTAGGTGGGTGTTCAAGTAGAGTTCAGTATGGGTTCAGTATGAGTTCAGTCTGAGTTCCATCTGAGTTCAGGTTGAGGACTTGCTAGCAAGTCCACCCCCTATTTTGTGTAGTGAGAGATTTTTTAGATCAGAGATTTCATTTTCTGGAATCCACTGGTCATATTCACTTGATTTATTTTTAAATCTTAATAGATAATCAAATCCCTTTTCTTTAGTAAGGTGTCTCTTTTTAAGTATCTTTTCAATTTCTGCCTTTTCAAATATTTCTTCAGGTTGCTGATATTGCCTTCCTGATCTTCTTGGAAAAAGAGCTGTATCATTAGAATGGTATGGCTTTATAATAGAAATAGGAAACACTGTATTTTTTCTATCATATGGTGCATATAGAATAACTTCAACAGCATTTGTTACCAACCATCTTTTTTACTTCAAATGGCCCAATGAATGGATCCTTCAATTTAAAGTTACCATTTAAATTGAAATTTAGTGTAGAAATAAGGACTTCATCACCCACTTTAAAGATTTGCTCTATATGGGCTTTAGCCCATTTTTTCTTCTCATACCAAAATGCCTTATTTATACATTCTTCAGCATGCTTTCTGCATAATTCTTTCATCTGAAGAAAAGATTGTGTACCTGGATGGATATCCAATCTAGGTAATTTATTAAGAGTTTTAGCAGGGGTATTAGGTACATAACCCAATTATAACTCAAATGGATTTTTTCCAGTGACAGAATGTAGTGTACTATTTTATGAAAATTATAAACCTGGGATAAGGTTTACCCAATCATGTGTGAATTTGTCATTGTCTTTAAATTCAAGACAAAAAGCAAAATATCTTCTTATCATATCTTCTAAATTTTGTATCATTCTTTCTGCTATCCTATGAGTTTGTTGATGGTGTGCTGTAGAAAATTTTAATTGACACCCAGAAACATTGATAAGTGATTCCCAGAGCTCAGAAAATTATTTTGGATCTCTGTCTGAAACTATTGCTTTGGGGAATCCTGCTATATTTAACATTTGTGTGCACCATAAGAAAGCCAATTCCTTTACAGGAACCTCTTTGTGGGTAGGAATAAATTTACAAATTTTTGTAAATCTATCTACAATTACCCAGCAGGAGTTATAACTTTTATGCCCTGCTATTGGTGAACCTGTTACAAAGTCCATGTTAACTATTTCCCATGAAGTTTTTGGTTGCTCAAGTTGTTGTAATAAACAAGCTCTTTTGCCTGTTAATCTCTTAGATTTTTGACAAGAATCACATGTTTCAACATATTTTTGAACATCATCAGACATGTTAATCCACCAAGCTGTATTTTTTACTCTGGTTAATGTTTTATGGAAGTCAAAATGACCTGCTAATATATCATCATGACATATGCTTAACATTAATTCCTTCATTGAAGGGGGAATTTCAATTACATTGCTTAATTTCTTCCTGTAATATATAAAACCATCCTTAATGGAAAATTTTCCTTTTTCTAATGCTTCCTTATACTTTTGTAGTAATGTATTTATTAAAACACTAATTGAAGCATTAGATGGATCATTTAATATTGTAGTAAGTTTACTAAAGTCAGGATCTGAAGAATAATTATCAAGAATTAATTGCATAAATTCATCCTCAAGATCTACAATATAAATGTCATAAACTTTAATAATCTCTGTTTCAGGAACATAAGCAGGATTATCATCATTATTAGGTAGAGGTACTCTAGATAACAGATCTACATTAGAGTGTAAGGTTCCTGCTATATGTGTAATAGTTATCCGTCCTCTGTACTCTTGTACAGCTCATTGCCATCTAAACATATGCTTGTTAGAAGTTTTCATGTTTAAGAGTGACTTAACTGAACTACAGTCAGTTATTAACTCAAATTTTTGATCTTCAAGGTAATAATGTAGCTTCTCAAGAGCCCATACTACTGCCAAACATTCAAGTTGAGAAGAACCATATTTCAATTCACTACTTCTTAGAGTATGTGAAATATAGCAAATTACTACTTCTGACATTTTCCCTTCAATAAGTTGTTTTTGATGCAAAGCAGCACCCAAACCAATAAAACTTGCAACAGTATACAATACAAAAGGTAATTGTAAATCTTTTAATCCCAAGATAGGAGCTGTAATCCAACATTCTTACAACTTATCAAAAGCCTTTTTTCTTTGATTGTTCCAAATGAAAGCTTCTGATTTCTTTATCAGTGTGGTCAATGGTGCAGCAATTAATTGGTGGTTCTTTAAATATTGTCTATTATAATAACACATACCAAGAAAAGATTGTACATCCATTACATTTTGTGGAATTCCAGTATTCTTGATTGCAGCCACCTTATTTTGGTCTACACATATTTGTAAGCCAGATAAAATATGACCAAGAAATTTTAAAGACTCAAACCCAAATTTACATTTTTTCAATGCAAGGGTCATTTTTATTTCATTCATCTTCTGAAATACCTTCTTTAAATGGATTAAGTGTTCATCATATGTCTTAGAGAACACTATGCTGTCATCAATGCATACCATTAACCATCCCTCAATTATTTCATTATGGAATGTTATATCCATTAACTTCTGAAATACTGAAAGAGCATTTTTTGGTCCAAATGGCATCCTGACATATTTATATATTCCCATATGTGTTGTTATCAACAAACAGCTCTGTGAATTCTTTTCAACAGAAATTTGATGGTACCCTTTATTTCCATCTAGGAAACTTATGTATTTAGCACCTTTAAGGGTAGCATGTATAGAGGAAATCCTTGGCAAGGGGTAAATATCATCTACTGTAAATGTATTTAATGCTCTATAATCACCGCACAATCTTGCTTTATCTTGTTCATAAGAAATCAGCACTGGTGATATTACACAATATTTTGGAGTAGTTTCAACCTTCTCAAGAATTTTCATTTTTAATAACATCTTAATTTTATCCTCTATGCCTTTCCTCTTCATTAATGAAGCAGGGTATGGTTTATTTTTAAGTCTAGCATGAATATTATCCATATCACAGGTTAAATTAATCTTCATCTCATGATCTTTTACAAGGCCAAGTTCATTGCTCCCCCATGCATAAGCCATTGGAAATACTTTAATTAAGTCCAAAATATTTGTCTTCTCAGCTTCACTTATCTGAGTGCCAAATGATGCTTTAGAAATTTCTGTTTCTAGAAGTTCTATCTCATTGGATTCTCTTCCTTTGCAAGGAGTATCTGTAACTGACTCAATGTGTAAGACAGTGTTAAAATAATTTATTTTAAATTTTCTTTTACCATTCATGCCAACTGTAAAATTATTTTTAGCAGGGTCTAATTTCACACCAAACTTAGTCAGAATGTCTTTTCCAATGATAAAACAGCTACTACAACTAGTATTATTCATTACTACAAAGTCACAAGTTACTCTAAAATAACCATGTTGTTGTTTAAGGAGAACAGCAGCTTTGTATCCACCAATGGGGCGTAGTACTGATCCAAAACCTCTCCAATTTTTACTTTGAAGGGGCTCAAGCTTTGACTTATGATCACTATCAATTTTCTGTAATGTATTTGTAGAAACAACAGAACCAGAAGCTCCTGTTTCCAATACTATATTTACATTTTCTACAGAAATGATAGCTGGAACTGTGATAGGTGTCATTTTTAAGTTAGCAGCTTGTATATACTTAATGATTTCAGCATCCTCAAAATTCATTAAAGATTCATTTGAGTCCATATCTAATATTGGATTTTCAAGGATGGACAAATCATCTTCCAACATACAGACTTCAGTTTCATCACTATATGATATATTACTGTCATAATCACTTGAATCTTTACTTTTTTCTGTTTCAATTTCAGATTCATGTTGATTTCAACAATATTTATATTTTTCTCACATTTGTGACCTTTAACCCAAGGCTTATTCCACATATACTAAGTATTAGTCTCATAGTATTTAGGTACTACAGGCGCAGTAGGTTTTTCTGTTTTTCCTGCAGTGTTTTTGAATTCAGATTTTTCACAGGTTCATTATTTTGTTTATAAGTGGTATAACTTGCTCCATACTTATGGTTCAATAATATTTCATTACAAATATTAATAAATTCAGAGTATTCATTAACCATTATTGTTCTAGCTACAACAATGTCTCTGACAGATATAGGTAATTTATATATTATTTTATCTTTCCATAAGTTAAATTCCATTTTTGGCTCAATGGCTTTCAATATTTTATTTAAATTCATTAGAAATACCATAGGTTTGTCACCATTCAACGGATTATACCTAGTTTTCTCATATAATCTCTGCTGAGTTAGTCTGAATTTAGAACCTCCAAATTGTTTTTCAATCAGGTGTTTCCATTCAGCCCAAGAGTAATCCTTACACTCACTTAAAACATCTTCAAACCATAATAAAGCAACATCCTTAAATAAAGAAATCAATTTTGATGTTATTTCTTCATCTGGTAATTTATATGAGAATTTTAAATTGTCAATTCTTTGTATAAAATGCTGCCAATAAGAGCTGGCTTTCCCATCATAAGTTGGGTACTGATCAATCTTTGGCCAGTTCTTTTGATTGGATTTAGTCTCACTAATCCTAGGTAAATTAAATAACTCATTCACTCTGGATAAATGGTCTTGTATTTCCTCTTGCACGGATTTGTGACTTACATTTGTCTTCACAGACTTGACAATTCCACCAGATGGTTTTACTTGTGGTGGCATTGGAAATGATTGAGATTCATTTTTGAAAACGAAAGGATTATTATTATACTGTGTATACTTATGATGATCTTGATTCATTAGTAGAATAGCAGTTTCAATCTCAACCTTAGTTAATCTTTGTAACAGATCAGAGACATTCTGATTTGTTTGAGCAAAATATAAATTTGTTCTTGATTCATATTTTAATAAATGTGCTCCATACAATTTTTCTAACTCACAGAATTTGTTTGAAAGTTCACTATATTTATTACTTAAAGAATCATATTTAAGAGTTTGAGCCAAGTGTTCATTCCCTAGCTCTTTATTTCTTGTTTCCAATTGAGAAATATTCAATTTCAAGGATGAAATTTTTTCACTTGTGAGATTAATTGTCTGTTCCTCAAACTCAGTCATTCTATTCCATAATGCTGAAACATTTCTATGGACAGCTGGGTTATTATTAAAATAATCCATGTCTTCCTTCTCACATTCTTCACTCTTTTGTGAAGTTCTCATTTCACTAATAAGTGGTGGAAACTGAGGTTTAACTGTATTATTATTTTAAATAGTACTATTGTTATTAACAAAAGATAAATCAGGTGTGTCTACATAAAAGCCTAATTGTCTTAAGTCCTCCTCAATTTTCTGGACATATTTCACATCAATAACATTACCTATACTGTAATCATTAGTATTGTTTTCAATCTGAGAGGTTAATCAACTTACCACGGGATAGGAGCAAGCCCTGACTATTGGTGCTTTTGCTTTCCTCTGTCACCACAAAATATGGAGGGTGGACTTGCTAGCCAGTCCCCAACCTTGGAGCCAAACTCACCACAGATTGAGCACGCATTGAGCTATTGATAAAAGAGCCATACAATCAGGGATGAACACCACTCAGCAGAACAGTTTTAGGTGGGTTTTCAAGTAGATTTAAGTATGGGTTCAGTATGAGTTCAGTATGAGTTCCATCTGAGTTCAGGTTGAGGACTTGCTAGTAAGTCCACCATCTATAATGCATAGTGTGTAGGGGTGAGTTGAGGTTGTCTGGTGAGGGAGTGGATCCCTATTGCAATTGTGGCTTGACCACTGCTGATGGAACCAATCCCACTTCCATTTCTCTACCAGAATCTTGGCCTGTGACTGACTTGATCCTTCTTAGGTATGGAGTTGCTGATTTGGCTGTACTCCCTTTAAATCCACCAAAGTTTGGTTCATTTGCTTAAATCCCACCTTGCAGTTATTTTGCAGCTGTTCTACTTCCTTTAGTATGTAAGATCTTGACTCCTCTAGCTTCAGAACCTGTTTAGCCATATGGGAGTTGATCCTGAAGAGGAGGTGAAGTCTTTTTTATAGTTATATTTTTTAATAAGGCATCCTTTTCCTCTATGCTCCTTGCTTCTGGCTGTGGGTAGGATTGGCCCTCTATAGTGATGTCCTGGAACAGTGGTTTTAGCTTTAGACCTGGTTTTAAAAGCAGGTTTATCACTTACATTGTCTTGTGGAGCACTCATTATGACTTTGGATAACTATTCTTCATGTCTACAAAAGTAAAAAACTATATGGTAATTAGTAGACAGAAATTACTAGCAATATAATTACTAATAAAAGCACTGGAGCTTACCCTGAATTTATATCTTTATTTATTTAAATAAAATACAAGAAAAATTCAAAAAAATCTGTTAAAAATTAAATAATAAGTTTAACTAGAATTTTATAAGGGTGAATAATTAGATTACCAAGCTTTAACCAAATACCAATTTAATTGAATGTTATATTGGTGTCCAAATACCAATTGAAATTGGGTTTATATTGGGTACAGTTACTACTGTAAATACCTAATTTTTATTATAAAAATTAGTAAAATTATTATAAGGGTTCTTTTCCGCAATCACTGAGTTATGATGACCCACTAATGTGCTTCATACCCAAATATTTGGTTTGTTTGAGATATACTAGAGTAAAATCACATCCTAAGGCTTATACTAAATAATAAGTAATAATTAAGGAAAGACCCCCAATTGTCAGTGTGTGCTAGTATCTAAGTATGATTAAATAGTAAATATTAATTGTCCTACTACTTATTTTTAAATGATTTAGTTATTAAACCTCATGGGAAGAGTAATAAAATAGTTATTCTCAATATAAACTCACAATACTTGGATTTTTATGCGTGCTAGTGGTGGAAAATAGATAAATAAAGTATAGTTATAGCTTATATAAAGATAATATCAATTTATAAATGCTTTATAATATATTTATATATGATAATAATTGTTTTATAGTGTTTATTTGAAGTTTAGTAAGTAAGTGATGTCTAATAACCCATCAAATCCTCCCTTACTTATACCAAAATCCACTGGAGTGCACAGACCTTCAATCCAGATGATGTCACTGCTATCACTGGCAATTACAGCACTGTGAGGGCCCATCACCTCCCCATGGAGTCCAATTCAAGCAGTTTCAACACCCAGACCTCCAGTAAGGACCCTCCATCACAATTAATGATACCACAGACCCATACCATAAATAGAATAAATGTCAGCCAGGCTACTAGACTTATCCAGTAAAATAATTAATTATCTTACTGAGATGAAGCCACGCCTTTTAAATCCTTATAAATAATTAGTTAATTATTAATTACTTATGTATTACTTACAACTATCTAGCTAAGTACATTAAGTAATGTTAATAAATAATAAAAATAAGTAATTGTCCCATACATTTTTACTCCCTAACACCATGCTCAATAATACAGATGAGAGGGAATAAAAATAGTATTAAAAATATAATAAAAATCTAAAAAAATTAAAATTCCTTTATTAAGAAATTTAAATTTCTGTTGAGAAAACATTTTAAATCAAATGTTTTATACTAAGTGTGACAATCTAAGGGAACTCAAGTTTTATTTCAAATAAAAATGATACCTTTTATTGATGCACCATTTAGTATATCTTTTTATATTTTACATACTCTCTTTATATTTAGTTTTTTCCTCTCACACCTTTTTATCAGGTGGTGTTAACTCTGTGTTTTTATCTCTCACATTTTGCCTATAAAAGGCCCTCTCATTTTGTACTTTTTGAATAATTCCTTACTTATTTACCAATCTTACAATACATAAATTACATCCTTTATTAATATACTTTATAACACTAGTACATACATCAACGTAATTCTAAGGTATAATTTATAATAATCTTTGAATCCATCTCTTATAACTTGAGTAAAACAATCAAAAGGATTAAGAAATAAGTACATTGCTTTTTAAAGTCCAATAACTCCACTTAAACCCTCGTAGAACCTCCAGATTAATCTTCTAGACAAAGAGACCCATTGACAGTTGGGGGCCTTTCCAAATTGTCAACAGCGCATTGTTATCTTGAGGCCGGAGACCATGGGACCATCGCCATCAAGGTACCTATAAGGACGGGTGGACGAAAAAAAGCACAAAATTCATCAATCACGTGACTTATTTTTTTGCTGCAAATGGGAATCAAACTGCGCTCCAAAACTTAAGTTTATATATTGACTATAGTCATATATATTTGTGGTAATTATATTGATTACTATTTGTGGGCCACTTTGCACTCTTCATACTCTATGTATTTCTTTTTACTCAGCACTCTGTAAGTGGCATTAATTTGCTCATTTTACAGGGGGAGGTCTCTGGTAAAATTGGAATTTTTTTTTCCTAGTTGACAAAGATAGAACAATAGTGTTCTTAGTCATAGAAGTAATAAATATATTTATTTAATTATATTATATTTTTTTTTCAGTTGACTTTGTCCTGATAAATTAAATATTATTGTTCCAGTTGACAAATTTTCCTGAAAATAAAATATTAAAAATTCACCACACAATATTTGGGGGGGACTTGCTAGCAAGTCCTCAACTTGAAGTCTAATGGAACTCAGATTGAACTTAGACTGAACTCATACTGAAATCTTACTGAGCTTTACTTTGAACTCATCTTGAGCTCTTTATCAAGTATGGATGATTCTTTACTGAAAGGATAGTGAGATTTGAATGAAAAATCAATATGAAGATGGTAAGGAGAACTTAATATTCTGATTAATTCATAGTATTTTTAATGAAACATAATTCAATGTTATTTTTGAGTTGAAAATGATCAATAAAAGGATTAAGAATTATATTATTCATTTCAAAAATATCACTTTTAAACTTTTTAATTAATTTTTTTTTTTTGGAAAACATATAAAATTCATACAGTGACTCTTTTTATTGGAAATTCCTGTTAACTCAGAGCTTGAAACTTTAATTTTCAAGTTTTAACTGTATAAACTGATGATATCTTTGATATATATTAATAAGTTTTAATTATTCAAGTTGTTTGTTTGAAGTTCCATTGATTTATCTAAAAAAACCCATTGAACCATAAAAAATCTTAATTTTTATATCCTAGAGTACAGTTGAAAACACACATAACTAAAGAAATCAAATATAAGAATTTGTTCTGTCCTAATTTATGACTCAATGAATGAATCTTAAACCAATTTTATAATAAATATTAATTGAGACATCATTTGATTATATTTCTTAATGGAAGTCTAATTCTTGTGATAGTAGAGTTTAATCCAGTTTTTGAGATTTTTAAATATAAAAAGATGATTAAAAGTGACATAAAATTGATTCCTGCCTTTTTTAGGTTCTATTTATTGCTCAAATAATAAGTGGTTCATACTATCAATTTATTAAAAAAATGAATAGCTGATAATGGAGCTATGTGTGATATATTCTGTCACCATTTCATAAGCATAATATGAGCTGTTAGAGTTATCTCATGGTTGGAAAAAATTAATCACTACTCAGTAAATTTTTAATGTGACAAAAAGACATTTAAACTAAATCAAAATTTTAAAAATAAAATAAATATAAATATATCAATATCTTCAAACTGCATTTTAAATCTAAAGTGTGCATCAGTATTATTTTTTAGGATAATAAAATTGTTTGCCTGGAAACATGAACATCATATTTTTAAAATTATTTCTCATGTGAAAAGAGGTTTTTAAAATTTAATTTTTAATTGTTATTTATTTTCAAGGACTCACTCAATAATGTGGAAGTAGTTCTTTTTTATAATTTTATCAGTTTCCCATTGAAGGTCTACTATATGATGTCTAAGTTGTAGAAAAGATACAATATGCATTTTTAGTCATTCACATGGGAAAAAACTAGCATTAAAAAGATTAGTTTTTGTTTAATATAAAACTTACTACGTATTTTAAATTAAAGTACATAATAATTTAACTTCATGTTGCTCAAAAAAAACTAAATACAATGGTTCAGGTATACACCTTTAGTTTTTAGAAAAAAGTTTTCACAGGAGTAATTCATTACTAAAAATTAAAAAATAACTTTTAAGTAAGAAAAATGTGGCTTAAGTATTTATCAATTGTTGATTAGAAATATAATAATCACAATTATAGGTAAACATTGTATTATGGTGCTATCCAATGTGAAAGTCTATGAATGAAAAAAAAATGGTATTATATTGGAAAAGAGACTATATAAATCTTTACAGTAATTTACCTTATCAAAAATACATAATGGTATTAATTTATTTTTATGAAAATTCATTTAAAAAAAGTAATTTTTAATCTCTTCATCAAATATTCTAACAACTAATTAGGTATATAACTTTCTTTTATAAAAATATAAAATGATGAAATGATGACTATTCCCTTTTCTAAAAAAATATCAAGGTTATTATCCTTTTGGCTTCAATTTAGCTTATATATATCAATCAAAGAAATATAATGATACTAAGAAGTATCTGAATAATCTTTATTTAAAACAAAAAACTTCTTTCTTAAATTATTTTAAAATTAAGCAGTATATCTGCTACCTTTTATAAATATTATAAATCATTACTATTGGATTTATTAATTTTCTTAACCTATCATACAGAGAAAAAGTCATATCATAATTATAGCAAATATAATTACAATAAGTTTTTATATATAATATTTTATCAAAATGATACATAACCTCTATTTATTTTTAGAACTTGAAAATATTTAATTTATATTTTTTTGAAATAAAAATACACTTATTTTTAAATTAGAAAATCTTACATATAATTTTTAAAAAAATGAAAATCTTCTCAAAGTTGAACTCAGCTTGAACCACAATGGTAAACAGGATCTCATTGGTAGTTCAATCTAAGTTCCATAAAAAATAAGCTATATATTGATATAAAAACTTATATATTCATTGGAATGAAAATATTGTAGTAGGATAAAGGACACAAGTGTTTTCATTTTTTACTGAATGTATAATAGTATAAATATTAATAAAGCTTACTTATTTAATTTTCTCAAAATCTTATTTATTACATGTCATTTTTTATGTATGTATAGTAATCATAAAAAAAGAGATCAAGAAAAAAATTTTAAATATATAAATTTATTGTGTGTGAAATCTTTATTTGAATACAATAGTTTAATTCAAAGCTACTTGGAATCTCATCAACAGAATTAAAAATTATACTAAAATATAAATACACTCATCTCATAAAATAAATAAGGGCATCAATTTAAAATTTTAACATAGGTTGTGTTCATTTTTTTGATTTTTTTTTTTTGGAAATTTTCCCTATTTTTTTTCTTTTTCTATCCAATGTGTAGTTAACAGAAGCATTTTGTAAAATAGTTTGTAAAAAAGTGAAATAGTACTTTAAAACTAATATTTATATACTAATAAATATTCTATCATTTATTGAAGCCTATAATACCAACAGCTAATAAATCTGTATATTTTGTGGATAAATTTGTACATATGACAATACAGTAGAGGTATTGATTATTTTAAGAGACCAAAAAAAATTACTGAAAACTGAAAGGGTGAACTCTATTCTTTGGCCAATGAATAGAGTCCACCTTCAGTTTATTGCTGCCTCTTTTGACACACTTTTCACATCCACTCACCTTTTGCTGATTTTTCACCCTTTTCAGTTTGATTCACACCCCTCCCCTTTCAAAAGCTATCCTTATAATCTTTCTGCACTTTCCAGCCCTCTCCAGCCTATTTTACAATGCTTCTCACTCCTGTCCTCCCCTCTCCATTCACTTTTCACCCCACCCAAGATCTTTTTCTTTTATCCTCATCCTTCCTCACCCCTTTTACATGCCTCCATACACCAAGCCATCCCTCTTTAATTGTTTTTAAGCCTTCTGTTTTTCTCTCAATCCCATAACTCCCCTTTTGTACCCCATCACATCCCTCTTGCTTGTATATGTACTTTTCTTCTCTACACCTCAACTATTTCTTCCCCAACTCAATCCAGCGCTTTATCTTTTCACTCCACCCCTTTCGCTTACTAAATCACCACTTTCACTCCCTATGGAGTAAAAACAGTGGCAACAATAGTGAAAAAAGTGGGGTTCAGTGAGCTGAGGTGTAGGGGTGTTTAGAGGGGAGTATAGGGGATAGAATGGGTGTCAAACAAGTAAGGTGGGGTGGATAATGAGGGAGAGGGGTGAAGAAAGGGGGTACAAGTGTAGAGGAGGGGAGAGGAATGAGGATATTAAATCAAAATCTAAGAGAGGGAGAGGGTGCTAGAGTGTAGGAGATTGGTATGCACAAGAGTAGGGAACAAAGTAGTGAGAAGAATAATCTTAAAAAACATAAAATAATATAAATACACAATAAAATATAAGGAATGGAAAGTGAAACGGTATGAAACCAAAGAAGAAGCTTATAATTATTGGGCCCTTTTTAATAGAAATATTTTTGTTCTCATAAAAATTGGACACTTAATTGTTTGATATAGTGAAGATAATTGTAATTTAATTTTTTTAAAGTAGCACCCATATATTTTTTAAACATTTGAAATGTGTATGAACATAAATTTTAAAAATTATAACCTAAAATAAATCTGTTATAAATGAGTTTTAAATAGTTCTGAACCCTGCAAAAATATTTCTAAGCTAAAAGATTTTTCAAGATTATATATTCAAACAATAAGAACAAAAAAATATTTTTCAAAATTTTTACTGATAAAAATTTGATTGACATCAATGATTCAATGAATTTTTTTTCTTGAATAATTTATTATAATATTGGATGATTTATCTATATATTTAGAGCTAAAAAATAATATAAAAATATTTAAAATGTCTCTAAGCTCAATTAACATGAGAAATTCATAATTTTATAAGATTACAAAAAAATTTATAATATCTTGCATGTGCCAACCTGGTTGGGTGGTTGGGTTCAATTTTTTCAATATTACTTCAAAAATTTATGTAGTTCAAGCCCCAAGATTATTCACTACGCAATATAGGGGGTGGACTTGCTAGCAAGTCCTCAACCTGAACTCAGATGGAACTCAGATGGAACTCAGACTGAACCCATACTGAACCCATACTGAACTCTACTTGAACACCCACCTAAAACTGTTCTGCTGAGTGGTGTTCATCCCTGATTGAATGGTTCCTTTATCAATAGCTCAATGTGTGTTCAATCTATGGTGAGTTTGGGTCCAAGGTTGCGGACTTGCTAGCAAGTCCGCCCCCCATATTGTGTGGTGATTGTTTCTAATAATTGCCCATGCTAAAAAAAATTTTCAACTTATCTTCAAAGTGTATTCAAATTAAATTCAGTACTTCTTCATGATGGTTTCATCACTTCCTCAATGTGTGTCAAAGAAGATATGAATTAGGGTTCAAGGTTGCGGACTTGCTAGCAAGTCCCCCCCCATATTGCGTGGTGATTTTATCTGGCTTAAAAATATGTGTAGACCAAAATAAGGTGGGTGCAATCAAGAATATTGGCATTCCTCAAAATGTAAAGGATGTACAATCTTTTCTTGGTATGTGTGGTTATTATAGACAATATATAAAAAACTACCAATTAATTGCTGCACCATTGACCACACTGAGAAAGAAATCAGAAGCTTTCATTTGGAATAATGTAAGACAATAGGCTTTTGATAAGTTGTAAGAATTTTTGATGAAAGCTCCTATCTTAAGATTACCTGATTTCCAATTACCTTTTTTCTTGTATACTGATGCACCTTTTTTTGGTTTGGGTTCTGCTTTGCATCAAAAACAACTTGTTGAAGGGAAAATGTCAGAAGTAGTAATTTGCTATATTTCATGTACTCTAAGAAGTAGTGAATTAAAAAATGGTGCTACTCAACTTGAGTGTTTGGAAGTAGTATGGGCTCTTGTGAAGCTACATGATTAACTTGAAGACCAAAAATTTGAGTTATTAACTGACTGTAGTGCTGTTAAGTCATTCTTAAACATGAAAACTCCTAATAGACACATGTTTAGATGGCAATTAGCTGTACAAGAATACAGAGGACGGATGACTATTACACATAGAGCAGGAACTTTACACTCTAATGTAGATCTGTTATCTTGAGTACCTCTATCTAATAATGATGATAATCCAGCTTCTGATCCTGAAACAGAGATTATAAACATTTATTGAATTTATATTGTAGATCTTGAGGATGAATTCATGCAATCAATTCTTGATAATTATGCTTCAGATCCTGACTTGAGTAAACTTACTACAATATTAAATGGTCCATCTAATGCTTCAATGAGTGTTTTAATAAAAACATTGACACATAAGTATAAGGAAGAATTAGAAAAAAGGAAAATTTTCCATTGAGGATGGCTTTATATATTACAGGAAGAAATTAAGCAATGTAATTGTAATCCCCCTTCAATGAAGGAGTTAATGTTAGGCATATGTCATGATGATATATTAGCAGGTCATTTTGACTTCCATAAAACATTAACCAGAGTAAAAAATACAGCTTGGTGGATTAACATGTCTGATGATGTTCAAAAATATGTTGAAACATGTGATTCTTGTCAAAAATCTAAAATATTAACAGGCAAAAGAGCTGGTTTATTACAACAACTTGAGAAACCAAAAGCTCCATGGGAAATAGTCAACATGGACTTTGTAACAGGTTCACCAATAGCATGGCATAAGAGTTATAACTCCTGCTGGGTAATTGTAGATAGATTTACAAAAATGTGTAAATTTATTCCTACCCACAAAGAGGTTCCTGTAAAGGACTTGGCTTTTTTATGGTGCACACAAATGTTAAATATAGCAGGATTCCCCAAAGCAATAGTTTCAGACAGAGATCCAAAATAATTTTCTGAGTTCTGGAGATCACTTATGGATGTTTCAGGGTGTCAATTAAAACTTTCTACAGCACACCATGAACAAACTGATGGACTAGCAGAAAAAATGATACAAACCTTAGAAGATATGATAAGAGGATATTGTGCTTTTGGTCTTGACTTTAAAGACAATGACAAATTCACTCATGATTGGGTAACCCTTATCCCAGGTTTAAAATCTTCATACAATAGTACAGTACATTCTGTCACTGGCAAAAAGCCATTTGATTTACAGTTGGGTTATGTACCTAATACCCCTGCTAAAACTCTTAATAATTTACCTAGATTGGATATCCATAGAGGTACAAAATATTTTTTCAGATGCAAGAATTATGCAGAAAACATGCTCAAGAATGTATAAAAAAGGCATTTGAGTATGAGAAGAAAAGATGGGATAAAGCCCATAAAGAAAAAATGTTCAGAGAGGGTGATGAATCCTTATTTCTACACTAAAATTCAATTTAAATGGTAATGTTAAATTGAAGGATCCATTCATTGGACCATTTGTAGTAAAAAAGATGGTTGGTAAAAATGCTGTTGAAGTTATTCTATATGCACCGTTGTGGTACGCGCCTCACAGGTAGTTTGATTTTGGACCAATCAGCTCGCATAGTCCAGGAAGAACAAAGGGGATTCATAGCGCAGTAGGAAGTGCTAAACTGTAATGTGTGTTTGTGTGTTTCAAGGACAAAGGGAAATAGAAGTGCGGAACAGGATTCAGGGTCTGTGCGCTTCGATTTTGCAGAAGGATGCGCCGCATAGTGGGGAATTGTGTGTTATTGATTTAGGACTGCAAGCGCTGAACAATATGGACTTGCATTTTCCAATAATCTTGTATTACGCACTAAGGAAGGCATTATTACTTAAGGAAAGACTCAAGTGCAAAGTATACTGCACCGCGGCTAGTGTGGTAACTTACCAAAACGGGTGATAAGAGAGATTAACTAGTTGAAAATCAAAGCGACTAAGATCAGCGTTAGAAGGAGTCAAACTTTGAAGTAGCGCTGAAACAAAAAAGGTACACTCAGGGGAGCGCATGTCAAGCTGTCAAGCATGAGTAAAACAAGTTAATAATAGTGTTAGTAAGGATAGGGTATGATTTAGTTGCTGTAGTTGTTACAAGCGGTGTACGTGGTCTACTAATAAATTAGTTACTGTTTTACTAATTTAGCGCTAGAGTCAGCGCTGGAGATCCACTAGGGAACTGTGTTTAGGGCGCTGGAAAAATATAAAGTGGGTATTGCATCTAGTAATAAAAGGGAGAACAAATTGACAAATAGTTAGTTAACATACAAGTAGTTAATAATTGGGGAGTCAAAGATATTAGATTTTCTGAAATCAATTATTTGAGAATATATAGATTCAGTAGGGTTAACTATTATTAGAGTTATTTTATTGCTATAATAAAGCATATTCAAAGAAAGCGCTTCAAGAGGGAGTAGCTGTGGATATTAGCGCTTGTTAAGAATAGAAATATCCAGATAGTAATACTTTTTTTTCAGATCTTTTAAACTCAGTTCTCAACTTATTAACTTTCTAATCACAAATTAGTGTTACACATTATTGCGCTGTCTTTAAAAAAAAGAGTGGCAGGCACTTCTTTTTAGGAATTGAAAAGGAGAACCAACCCATCTCGCATTGTGTCTACTGCTTAGTACTTTAGAGCTCTCTACACCATATGATAGAAAACATCCAGTATTTCCTATTTCTCTTATAAAACCATACCATTCTAATGATACTGCTCTATTTCCAAGAAGATCAGGAAGGCATAAACAGAAACCTGAAGAAATAGTTGAAAAAGCAGAAATTGAAAAGATACTTAAAAAGAGACACCTTACAAAAGTAAAGGGAGTTGAGTATTTATTAAGATTTAAAAATAAATCATGTGATATGACCAGTGGATTCCAGAAAATGAAATCTCTGATCTTAAAAATCTCTTGAAAGAATTTTAATCCAAATAATACTGTTGATTCAGTATATGTATCATAGAAAATTTAAAAATTATTTTTTTACTCATATCTTACTTATTAATTAAAATGTCTTAAAATTTTTTTATTGTTTTTTTTGGGTGAGGGAGTGTAAGCCTAGGTATCCCCAGGACTGAGTAATTCTTATGTTTAAAATAAGATAACCTTAATCAAATTAAACTAATAACTTAAAGACAAGGTTAAAACACTTATATATATAGTTATAATACATATATATATTATTATTACACTATTATATGACTTATAGTAGTTTAAATAGCTTATCCATAGCCTAATAATACTTATTAAGGTGTTAATAGAGTCACAATATACTTGTCTTAAGTGATATTAAGTCATTATTGACATACATAAGCTTATATATATTCATAAACCTCATATTCAGTGAAATATGTAGTTATATTATGTATATTTAGGACTATAAGGGGGTTTTAACCTCTTGATAGCCTATAAACTTTGTTTTTTTGCTTATTATAGGTCATATGGAGGTATTAAGTGGACTCAAAACGCCTACACAAGCATATACACCTATTTCAGGCACATATACCCAGTTTGGTCAACTTAATCAGCTTCCTTGGTTGGATTTTCACGGATTTATGGGTTGGGATATGATTACTGGGTTAATATGGATGCTTGGGGATGTTATTGGGGGCTTGGACAGTTAATTTGGTTCCCTTATATGCTTTGGGGCTCATTATATACTCTTTGGATGAGTAATTTTACATGTTTCTTTATGGTATCTGCTTTTATCTGTTTATTCTATTTATGGTATGGTTTGAGGTATCATTAATTGTGATGGAAGGTCCTTAATAGAGGTCTGGGTGTTGAATCTTCTTGAAGTGGAAGCCATGGGGAGGTTACGGGCCCTCACAGTGCTGTAATTGCAGGGGATAGCAGTGACATCATCTGGATTGAAGGTCTGTGCACTCCAGTAGATTTTGGTATAAGTAAGGGAGGTTTTGATAGGTTATTAGACATCACTTACTTACTACACTTCAATAAAACATTATAACACAATTATTATCATATAGAAATATATTATAAAGCATCTATAAATTGGTATTATCTTTATACAAGCTATAACTATATTTTATTGATCTATTTTCCACCACTAGCACACATAAAAATCCAGGTATTGTGAGTTTTTATTGAGAATAACTATTTTATTAGTCTTCCCCTGAGGTTTAATCACTAAATAATTTATCAATAAGTAGTTGGACCATTAATATTTACTATTAAATCATACTTAGATACTAGCATACACTGACATGACTTGTCTCTGCTAGGGCAAGCTTAAATGGGGCTAAAAAATTTTTTTTCCAAAAATAAATAGTGGCCCGAGAAGAAGCAAGTCTGCTGGGGCCAAAAAAAATAAAAAAAATTCTAAAGAAATTGAAGCACCAGCAGAAGCAAGTCTTTTGGGACAAAATAAGCAAAAAAAATTGACTAAAAAAAACTGCTGGGGCAACAAAAAAATTTTAAAAATGGGGCTTTACCAAAATCTGAAGTCATAAAAGGTGGGCCATTTCCAGGCACTGTGAAGAATCTTTCTTAAAACCCAACTAGGACCAAATTTTTTTGAATTCCTTTTCAAAATTTTCTTAAGATACTCTGCATGTTGGTTTAGTTAGTTGTAGACCTTATTCTATCATAAAAAGTTGCTGAATTTTTTTTCTTTTATTTTATTTCATTTTTCTTTTTCTTTTATTTAATTTCTTTTTATTTCAGAATTATATTAAACCCAACCAGGAAAAATTTGAATTGGTTTTAAATAAAAAAAAAATTTGAGATACTGAGAATGTTGGTTTAATTAGTTGTAAACCTTATGCCATCATAAACATTTGCTGTTTTTTTTGTTTTTTTTATGGTTTTTTCTTTTCTTTTCTATATAATTGATTTTTTTTTAAATTCCAGAACTATATTATCTAAATGGTTGGATGAAGGCACAATGGTTGACTAAAAAAAGCTTCTCAAATGCAAATGGCTGGTGAAATTTGGAAGGATGATGTTGGTTCTGACTTTGAAAAGGTTTGGTATAAGGAGTATCCACTTCTGGAGCAATTTGAAACAAATGAGCTGATACCCTCATCTTGTCCTGGATCACACAACAGAGGTACCTACAGAGTTGCACATGTCTGAGAAAGGCCTTCAGTTATTCAGCCTAAAAAACAAAATATTCATCCTGTTATAGTGAAGTCATTTGAACTAAAGGAATTGGCTGAACTTGGTAAACTGGAGGATGCTAAGAAATGCTGCAGGTACATAAAATTATTAAGACACCAGATCAAGACCAATGGTGATCATCTGGAAGCAGGGGGAGAGGGGAATATGTTTGCTTCTGGAGAATGGTTAGGGAGTAAACATGTATATGATATAAGTAAGTTACAAATTTTAAATTTCAAAATTCAAAAAGCTGAATCATGCTTCAGGTATCTACCAAAATTTGAAAGCAGATGATGGGTAAGTGAGGGAGGCACTTGGATTTATATTTTCATTTTATTCTTATCTATTTAAACTATTAGCAAAGAAGTACTATGAGGAGTCTTTGAAGCTTGGAGCTGAAATAGACCTTCCTTGTTATGATGGGGTGTAGGCTTTTGGGGGAAATCTAACATCTACTTCAGATAGGTTTTTGAATTCTCCCCATAAGGATTTGGACAACAGTGAACTTAGTCTAAGTGTCTGGTTTTCAAAAACTTTAGATGGACTTTTTGATGAATTCTCATGGGACAGAAGTAGGCCAAGGCAGAATGGAGTTCATTTTGTATTTCCTTAATTGAAATACATGGTTGAGTTTGAAAAGTGTGATGGAATATGGGTTGTTATATGGCCAGCTAATATGCTATACCATCAAACAACACCTGTCAAAGAGTTTGGAAATTTTTCAAGGCTTGGGTCATCCATCCAGATAAGTAAAAAATTAGCCAATTCTGTTAAAACTTTAAAAATGTTAATTCCAAATATAGATATGTTGGACTATATTTCTATGAAAGAAAAAGAAAAGTTGGAATTTTTGCATGATAACGTTCTTTCATCAATCTTAGATGATAATACTAAAAACATGGAACAAGTGTATTATTATTACATAAAAGCATGTAAATCATTAGAAAAGTATATTTAGTAAATGATTTTTAGAAATTATAATGTGATTACAAAGTCCAAAGAGAAGAAAAGAGTTTAAGAATAAATCATAGCTAATACTTTCAATGTGCTAGTTTGATTGGAAGATTTTTTGTCCTTATGCTAGTGGTTTGAGATGTTGTAGTGTTTGATATAGTTGGAGGTGTTTCAACTTCTTCATCTTCTTACAACTCTAACCATGGATCTTTGAGGTCAGCAAGTAGGTTATGAAGTATGGTGCAACAGAGAATCCAGTTGATGACAGCCTTCATTTTGGAACTATTTCTAAGAGGACTTCTTAATTCCCTTAAACTGGAAAAATGACCTTTCAAGATTTGAATATAATTTTCAATATGGACTCTTGACTTTTCCAAATGATTGTTGAACTTGGCATTTTGACTGTCTTCTGAAGCTGCTCCATGAAACGCAGGAAGTACATATTTTCCAATCAAATAAGCTGAATCAGCCAGAAGATACTGATCTTCATCAAAAAAATTTCAGACTCTTTTGAGATTTTCATTCTTTGAAAAACATAGGAATCATGACATGATACAGGATAGCCAGTGAAGAAAGATATAAATTTTTTGTTGAAATCATACATCACACAATATGGGGGGCAGACTTGCTAGTGAGTCCGCAACCTTGGACCCAAACTCACCCCAGATTGAACACACATTGAGCTATTGATAAAGGAACCATACAATCAGGAATGAAAACCACTCAGAAGAACAGTTTTAGGTGGGTCTTCAAGTAGAGTTCAGTATGGGTTCAGTCTGAGTTCAGTCTGAGTTCCATCTGAGTTCTATCTGAGTTCAGGTTGAGGACTTGATAGCAAGTCCACCCCCTATATTGCGTAGTGATAAATAAGCTGAACAGAAATTGAATATCTATAGAGAAGATATAGTTGCTTGTGTTAGTATGAAAAAGAATGTAAAGAATTAAAAATAAGCTACCTCTTTTTAAGGTCAAAGTAATTGTTTCCACCATGAGAAGGTTTCTGACTCAAAGGAATAGTAGTACCATCAACAAAACCAATACATCCTGGGAAGCCCTCTTCTTGTATAAATTGAAATGATTCAAGTTGCTCTTCTTTTGTTTTCCAGGAGAGAAGTTGAGATTCCAAAAAGTTGATAGCAGTGATGCAACATTTTGTATAAGTGTTATCAGAACCATAGCCTAAATCAAAGACATTTTCCAAACATTTTAAGGCAGCTCCATTACCATTGGAACCCAAACAACATTGTGTGATGGCCAATTGAATTGATGGATCACATTGTTGCTTTTGAGAATTATTGTGAAAGATGGGGTGATCCTCAATAAGATGAAGCAATTTAAGGAAAAATTCCTGATAATTCATGAATAGCTGTCTAAAACTTGGTAAAGATAGGTTTAGAATTATTTGGATAGTGTACTTGGGGGTATGAAGTACTTGAGGATTTCTAGGAAGAAGGTAACATTTCTTGGTCATTTTAGATAGAAAAAGAAAATCTTCTTCAAGGTCAGAATCAGATTTTCAATCAGAGTCCAAGAGCAGATCAAGAGCTTTTAAGACAGTCATTGCTTGATGTAGCTTATCATGATTTGAGAGTGAGGAAGGCATGACTCTTATATGGTAGAAAAATGAAGATGATGCACAATGTTAAGAGATATGAAGTGTTATGCTGCATAGTGCTGTGTGTGAATGAGAATTGTTATGCTGAAGAGTGCTATGTATGAATGAGATGATGCTGAAAAATAAGTGAGATGTGCGGAATGGTGAAACCAGCACTTTTGGTTGAGAAAATGCAGATTTGAGTGAAATAAGTGACTTATTTCACTTTTGAAATCCACCAGTGTTGGGGCTTGTGTGTTTCATAAATCCGCACTTAACTTAAGTGCGGATTTCAAACCAAATCAGCACTTAAATTTTGCAAAAAAGTCACTTATTTCAAAAATGGGTGTCAGTTATGACCTCAAATCAGCACTTTTTTCCCGTTTTTTTTCACAACCACATGTTGGCCACAAAACATCCCTTCCTTTCTTACCCCATCCCTGTCACATGTGACACACTGACCTTACTCGCTACCTACCCATCAATCCTCAGCACACACCCCTTCCTAAAATTTTCATCATTTTATTACAGTTCACAATTTAGATAAATAGATATGTGTTTGTATATAACTAGAGTTGAGTGTTGATTAGTTGCTTGATTATTTATTTACTTTTAATTTAGACCAGAGTGTTTTGTTATTTACGTGATATAAGTATTTGTCTGTTTGACCAGCTACAACGACTTTGCCCCCTTTTACTTTTCTCGTTACTTTGTATATTCTTCCACCTTTTAATTTTTTTTATTTGATTTTATTTTATTGGTTCATTCATCATCATAAAATCAGTTCAAGGTATATATAAGAAGAGAAGGAAAAATTCTCTTTTTTTTTAAAAAAAAGAAGAAGAAGAAGAAGATAACTTTACAATTATTATCTGCCCCAGCCTCTCTCCGTCCCAATATATAACTAAATATATATATATATATATACTTTTCTCAACGTCAAGAATTCCAAACCTCAATTATGAAGATATATATTGAAAAAAATATAAAAAATATAAAAAAAATATAAATTAAACAAAAAAACAAAACATATATATAAGATAAATGATCAAAGACTTGATATGAATATTGTCAAGTTATTTTTTATTTTTCTTTGTGATCTAACGTTTAATAAAACAAGAATAGAATCTTGCGTTATTTCAAAGAGGTAGGAGGGTAGTTAGTTTAGTTAGTCAGTTAATGTTATGTAACACCATATAGATTTTGAAATGTTTGTTTGTTTGTTTGAGCAAAAAAAAAGAGAAGAAAAGAAAAGAAAAGGAATTGGGATGGATATGAAGGAAAACAATGGATCAATCTGTCAATTGTCGATATATAAGAGGAGAAAAAAAAAAGGTGCATCATTTATATGAAGATATATAGTGTGATTAAAAGATCCTATTTGATGAATCTATGTATATGGGAGGGTTATGACGGTATGGAAAGAAGAATTAGAGGTGTTCATTTTGTGTATATTTTAAATCTCAGGATCAACTAAGGTACACAATCATGATCACTTCCCAATTCAGGGTTTAAATCCGTCACGAATGGTTTGTCTTTCATTCCATCTCCCACTCCCCTCACTCTCATCACTCATCTCATTTCTTCCCTCCAGTGCTAATCTTCTCTATCCCAAAGCCAACAAAGTTCACAAAGTCCTTCTCTATGCTTGTTGAAATTGTCCCTACTTTGAAGAAGCTGCTTCAAACACTACTGAACGTGTTCAAAATTGGCTGGTTTATAGACATGATCTTATGGCCGCACTTAAAGAAAGCGCTGGCGTAACTCAAGATCTTCATACTGATCCCACTCTTCCTTGTGCAACTGTCAATGTTTTAGGATATTTGAAGGGAGATTCTTGTGTATGAGGGATAAGTGAGAATTCTAGAGAGGAAGAGAAGAGATGAGATAAGATAAGATAAGATAAGAGAGAGGGAGAGGGAGAGGGAGGGGGGGTAAATTACAAATTGAGGGAATGATAAGAAAGGATTGATGAGATTAAGATGAAGAAGAGGATTGGGAAGATGGAAGAGAGGAGAGGGAGGAAGATAGAGATGATGATGAGAGTGACAATTATCAGTGAAATAGGACTTTATGGTGAAATCAGCACTTTTGGTTAAGAAAGTGTGGATTTGGGTGAAATAAGTTACTTATTTCATTTTTAAATCCACCAGTATTGGGGCTAGTGTGTTTTGGAAATCCGCACTTATTTAAGTTCAGATTTGGTCAAATTTAAGTGCGGATTTGTAAGTGCGATTTGCCAGAACTGACACCCCCTAATATCTTATTCTTTCTATAAAACTTTCTCACTTTAATATATGTAGGACACATATCCAGATAACAGTTAACTTATTCAACTCTTCATGTTGTAATATTTATTATCAATTTTCAAGTTTTTATAGAATTTTGAAAATCAAAATTGGAATTAGGGTTAGTTTTATTCAAATATAATGTCCTTTTCACTGAAGATTCTCCTGAAAGATATCTTTTATTTCCCATAAATAGATTTGAATTTGGTTCAGTGGTTGCTGACATATTGACTTTTAATGTTGAGCCTTTTTTCCCAATTTGAATTTATTTTAATTCATTTTTATATAAAAAATTAGGATTAGGTTTGTTTAAATCACATATCATTTAACTAATGCTTCTCCTGAAGCCTATCTTTTATTTCCCACAAACAGGTTTGAATTAGGTTAAATGGTTGCTGAGATTTTGACCTTTGAAGTTGAGCCTTTTTTTTCCAAATTTCACTTATCTTATTTCATGTTTTTATATTGCATAATTATTGAATAAGGATTTTGAAACTCATATCTGATGATTATCTAGGCTTTTATCTCCCTCTTTTTAGAATTTTCATCATCTCTTTTTAATTTTTTGTGCAATTTTGAAAAGCAGAGTCAGAATTAGGGTTAGGTTTATTTTAATCAACTGTCCTTTTAGCTGAAGATACTTCTAAAGACTATCTATCATGTCCAGTATACTGCTTCAAATTTGGTTCAGTGGTAGCTGATATATTGACCTTTAAAATTGAGCCTTTTCTTCAAAGTTTCACTTTTATTTATTTCATAATTCATATCATAACGTTTACATCATGCATTTATCCTTCCATATTCCTAGGATTATCTAGGCTTTTATCTCCCTCTTGTTTGAATTTTCATCATCAGTTTTCAAGTTTCTGTGAAATTTTGAAAATCAAAGTCAGTATTAGGGTTAGATTTATTTGAATCTACTTTCCTGTTAGCTAATTCCAATGGATTTTGTAAATGGTACTAATGAACTTGGCCTTGTGAAAGATCATGAAATGAAAATTAGTTTAACCTGTGAATTGGATAATATTCCTGATAGCCTTAAAAAGAAACCATCACCTGCTTCACCAATGAAGAGGAAAGACATATAGTAAAATATTCAGATTTTGTTGAACATGAATATTATTAAAAAGGTAGAAACTACACCAAAATATTGTGTGATATCACCAGTGCTAATTTCTTATGAACAAAATAAAGCAAGACTGTGTGGTGATTATTGTCATGCGCCACATGACACTCGAGGCAAAAGCAGCTCATTAAATCAATAATATCGAGTTCTAAATCTATACTCAAAGCGCAGAAAGCAATTCTCCATAGCAACTGCGATTCCCCTTTTTGTACTTACTATTCAACTGCGCTAGCCTAAACTCTAAATCTAAATTAGTCAATCTCTCAATAGTGTGTCTTAGTCTTAATTTCAATAAGCGACGCACAGCGCTATGATCAACGTAATAGTACATTAGTAGTTTTCATTAAAAGGTTTGTTAATTAATTAAAAGGGATAAATTGAACATGGACGGATATTAGCGAAGAGGGTCTAAGTGTATGTTATTAATAGTCTGTGGTATGGGAATGGTGCGATGAGAGGGAGGTCAATGCGAGGAGGGATAAAGGATATAAAAGGGTTGGGTTTTTGGTTCGACATTCCTTAGAATTAAATTATAAAACGTATTTACATTTAATAGTGGTAAAATTACAAAATTGAATCATTGTTATTGTATTTTTTCTTTAAACTTTCTCAGTAATCATTTCTAAAATCCTAAATCCTTGATTGTTGAGTTTCCAACCCTTTGTGAGATCTTAAGAATTCCTATTACCTTTGAAACTATATTATAATTCTTCTCGAACATACCTCGAACCCGTAGCTCTTACTTCGAGTGACCTTCCAATCACTTCCTCAAATCATTCCGCTGTGCTTCGAAGAATTTTCTAAATCCCTCATCTCATTTTCAGGAACATCCTCGACCTTGTGCGTAGGTCGTCCAGTGACAGTATAATTTAATTCTCTGTAGTTATCATTCTTTGCACTACTAAGTCCTTTTTCACGTTTCTCTAAATTCTTTAAAAATGGCACCTGTTCAACGCACTCCTCCTACCATTCTTTTTAAGGAGGATATCCCCTTCAGTTGTCTTATAGACTCTGGAGCTTCAATTTCTTTTGTCAGTTTATCTTTTTCCGAGAAGTTACAGCTGACATTTACAGATATCGATCGAACTCCAATTTATTTGGTCGAATCAGAGGAACCCAAATATTGGGTCAGTAAGAAAGTTTTATGGGTTTTCAACTTTCCGAATTTTCCCCCCTTCAAGTGGGAATTATCAGTCTTGGATGCCCCAAGGATGGACAATACCATTCTTGGCCATGACTTTTTAATGCATTGGAATCCTGAAATTGATTGGAATAGGGGATTGATCACCCCACGCTCTAAGTATATTTCTGATTCTTCAATGCAGGTCAATAGGGAGTTAAACAACCCGCCTGACAAAGTCCTGCTAGAGGACGAATCTCTGCCAGATGACTTGCAAGCATCTGATCTTTTTCTAAATGAGCAATTGGCTAACCCTTCTAGCTCAATGACTTCACTTGAAGAGGATTTAAATTGCCTCGAAGTAATCGAATTCTGCTCTCTCAATTCAGGTATCCCCTCGACAGATTCTCTCGAAGATGAAGAGGACAACCAAATCAACGTTGAAGCCATTAAATCAACTCTACCAGAAATCTACCACGATTTCGTGGATGTTTTCTCAATCCGCAAGGCCGATAAGTTACCACCTCATCGACCCTACGACCATCAAATAGTGTTAATAGGCCCAGTACCTCCCGCAGGTCCTGTCTATTCTTTGTCAAAGGACAAATCTCAAGTTCTTCGAGACTACATTGCAGAGAATGTAGCCAAAGGTTTCATCAGAGCCAGTAAATCTCCAACCGGCTCCCCTGTCCTCTTTGTAAAAAAGAAGGACGGTAGTCTTAGGTTGTGTGTTGACTATAGAAAGCTCAACACAGTCACTAAGAAGAATGCATATCCTGTTCCTCCTATGTCATTACTTCTTACCCTTTTCAATGGTGCTAATTTCTTTTCTAAAATTGATCTTAGAGGCACTTACAATCTGATTCGCATTGCAGAAGGTCATGAACCACTGACTGCAATGCGCACTAGATTTGGTAGTTTTGAATATTTAGTTATGCCTTTTAGATTGTGTAACGCACCTTCAACTTTTCTAACTTTTGTTAATGACATCTTTCAAGATGTTGTTGAACAATTTGTAGTCGTCTATTTAGATGATATTTTAATATTCTCGAAAACACTAGATGAACATATTCATCATGTTCGACAGGTTTTAAATCGACTTCGAGATCATGGTCTCTACGCCAAGCATAATAAATGCGAATTCCACCTCAAATCAATTGATTTTTTGGGTTTTACGTTGTCCACTGACGTTTTAGTCATGGATGACAAAAAAGTCCAGAAAATCCTGGAATGGCCTGAGCCCAAAACCATTAAATCATTCCAAGGATTTTTGGGTTTTGCAAACTTCTATAGAAGATTTATTAAAGATTACTCTAAAACTATTTCCAATCTTACTTCTCTTCTTAGAAAAGACATTTCTTTTGTTTTTACTTCTACAGCACGAAAGGAATTTGAAGCACTAAAAACGGCGTTCACCACAGCCCCAATTCTTCGACATTTTGATCCTTCTGCTTCAAAAATAGTTGAGACAGATGCGAGTGATTATGCTATTGCAGGGGTCATCTCTCAATTAAATCCTGAAACAAATTTGTTTCATCCTGTTGCTTTTGAGTCACGCAAACTCATAGCCGCAGAATTAAATTATGAAATTCATGACAAAGAGCTTTTAGATATTATCCATTGTCTTAAAAAATGGCGTTCTTTTCTTCTCAGCCTAGATAGTCATTTTCAAATTTTAACAGATCATAATGCTTTAAAATACTTCATGTCTTCCAAAGTGTTAACCAGGCGTCAAGCCAGGTGGGCTGAATTTTTGTCTGAATTTCCCTTCTCTATTTCCTATCGCCCAGGTAAGAACTGCATTGTCCCAGATATCTTGTCACGTCGGGACGACGTTTACCCACAGCGGGGGGACACATTTGCTGACAAGAACCCAGAAAATGTGCAATCAATTTTCAACGAATTAATGTTAACGACTCATCAACTTAATTTGATGACAATTCAATCTTTTCAAAATTCACTATCCAACATCCTCGAAGCTCAGTCAAAGGACGATTATTGTTTAGGGTTAAAAGACAAAATACTCTCGAAGCAAGGGGCCAAAAGATTTAGTATTGAATCAGGTAGAGTAGTCATACCCGACAACAATGAGATAAAATTATGGAATTTCAACAGTCGACATGATTCTCCATTAGCTGGTCATTTTGGTGTTGATAAAACCTACCAGTTAATAGAGAGGGATTTCTTCTGGCCAGGTATGACCAGAGAAATCAAGGCCTATATAAAAGCTTGTTACGAATGTAATAGGAATAAGGCTCCCCGTCACCAGAAGCATGGGTTGCTTCAACCACTTCCTATTCCCTCTAAACCTTGGGAATCTTTATTGATGGATTTCATTTCTCAACTTCCTTTTTCTAATGATTTTGATGCTATATTAGTAATAGTAGATAGATTTTCAAAAATGTCTATTTTCATTAAAACCACTACTACTGCTACAGCAGAAGATTTGTCAAAATTGTTTCTAGAATATGTATTTTCCAAACACGGCTTACCAAATGATATTATTTCAGATAGAGGCTCATTGTTTGTATCCACATTCTGGACCCAACTGTGTCGACAACTCAATATCACGAGGAACCTCTCCACGGCCTATCATTCTGAAACCGATGGTCAAACAGAAAGAGTTAACCAAATCCTCAAACAACATCTTTGAATGTATGTCAGTTACCAACAAGACAATTGGACCACATGGTTACCACTGGCCGAATTTGCTTATAATAACTTGACTCATTCTTTGACACGACAATCTCCCTTCAAAACCATTTATGGATGACATCCTCGATTCAACTCAATCCATGTAGGAACTAATCATCCTGCGGAACATTATCTTCGAACTATATCACGACTCCAAGAAGAACTTAAAACAAATTTGGAATTAGCGATTCAAAGATACAAGGAACAGGCTGACAAACATCGACAATCTGCTCCTTCCATTAAACCAGGTGACAAAGTATGGCTTGACGCACGAAACATTTGAACAACACGACCATCAAAGAAACTGGCTGAAAAGCGCTTGGGACCATTCGAAATTGACTCTGAAGTCTCTAAAACTGCATTTCGACTCAAGTTACCTCCTAAATGGCAGGAGATTCACCCTGTTTTCCATGTATCTCTCCTGGAACTGGCTCGAGAAATATACCCAGGCAAGAACCAACCCCCTCCGGAACCGGTCGAATTAGAAGATCATCTAGAGTGGGAAGTAAGTCGTATCCTTGATTCAAGAATGCCCAAGGGGAAACTTCAATACCTCATGGAATGGGAAGGCTTCCTCGATGACTCAGACAAAACATCCTGGGAACCAGCCATCAATGTTTCTAATGCCCCTGAACTTCTAAAATCTTTTCATTTGAAATATCCTTTAAAACCAAAACCTTAAAATTTCTTTTATTTTAAATTTTCTTTTCTTTTTTTTCTTTTCTTTCTTTTTTCTGTTTCTCTTACAATCTAAAACACCTCTTAAATTTCTTATCCTTGTTTTCTTTTTTTTCTTTTTCTTTCTTCTCCTTCTATAAAATTTTCTCCAAAACCAACTAAAATTAAAATTAAAATTTAAAATTTAAAATTAAAAATAAAATAAAATTTTTAAAAAAAAACAAATAAATAAATAGAATAAACATAAATAATAAAATAAAATAAAAAACTTTTAAATCTCTCTAAATGTTTTTTTTTCTCTTCTCTTTTTCAATTCTCTAAATACATTCTTTTCTTAAATTTAAAATTCTCTTTAAAATTTTCTTTTCTAAAATTTATTCTCTCTTTAAACTTTCTTTCCTTCGAACCATCAAAATCTTGTACGAATAACGACACGACCATTTCCTCGAACTTAACTTCAACCTCTAAATCTCTTTATAAAATTCTTTGAACAAATGATTCTTCTTTTTCAAATTCTATTTAAATTCTAATTCTTTTTTTTCTCTCTTTTCAACTATCTAAAATTCCTAAAACATCAATAAACAACTTTTCGCAAATAACAAATTCTTCTTTCATTAAATTTTCATTTCAACAAACTCATCTCAATCACCAACCATTTTTTTTCTTCTTTCTCTCTTCTCTTACATAAATTTTTCTTTTAAACTTAAACTTCCTTCAATTAATAACTTCTTTCTTTTTCTTTCTTTATTTAAATTTCTTCTTTCAAATTCTAAAGCAAAATTTTATTTAAAACTTTTTTTTCTCTCTCTCCCAAATCTTATAAAAAATAATATTCACCTTAAATACAATAAAATAATACAAAAATAAAACGAAAGACAATTCTACTTTTCTACTTCTTTACATCTCTCCCTTTCATTTCAAATTTTCTCTTTTAATTTTTCTCAAACAAATCCTTTCATCTTCTCCAAAATTACCCTTATATCCTTCCTGCATTTCTCAAATACCTCCTCCTCTCCTACCGGAACCACCTCTCCAATCTCCAACAGTTCCTCTGCCACGTCGAAGGAAGCAGCATCAATAATTGTATCGACCTCCCCACACAACTCTTCTGCGAACCTAACTCGTCGACCCTGACAAGGCTTCTTCGACCACACCTGGTCCAGCGTTTCCTCAGGTTCTTCGATTCCACCCGTGACCGGAGGGTTTGCCTCAGTTGTCAAAAGCAACGCAGGTTCCCCAATTGGGTCTTCAACAATGGCATTCGATGTCTAAACAAGAACTCATCAGTAACCTCATCCCTAAAAAAGCAACAGATAAAACTTACTTCGAAGATGGGGTCAGGTTCTAAGAACAACCTTGGAGCCACCTCTACCTCTGCTTCTTTCTCCTCCTCGTCACCTTCCTCCACCAATTTGTCGATCTCTTCTTCGACACCCCGTTTTGAACCTGTGGCCTGGGTTACCCAGGTTGTGATCTTGTTATCTAGTTCCTTATTGTTCTCCCCCACCGATTGATTGTCTCCAACCAAGACATCCCAAATGTCTTCGACCACCTCTTTTGTTTTAGGGATCACCCAAAACTTAGTCTTGGTGAATTGTCGTCCAATCTCTGCGTTCTTTGTCAACGCATCGCACGCCACTCGTCGCCAACGGCAAAACTCGCACTTCTGGAGAGGGCCTTGAGTCGCCGTACTTTCGACACAAAAGTACTCCATCACTTCACAAGCCGTGCAAGCCTGGGAAAACTGTCGCGTAACCATTCCCCCATCCGCTTTAGTGTGTGGAGGCGTAGGCGTTGGGGTAGGACAGTTCATTATATAATGAGGAAAGTAATAAACAAGAAAAGATATATATAGAGGAAAGGGAAACTAGTGTGAGAAGATGGCTCAAGCTCAACGGAGCTCGCGATTCTTATACCCGGGCATCTGTCACACGCCACGTGACACTCGAGGCAAAAGCAGCTCATTAAATCAATAATATCGAGTTCTAAATCTATACTCGAAGCTCAGAAAGCAATTCTCCATAGCAACTGCGATTCCCCTTTGTGTACTTACTATTCAACTGCGCTAGCCTAAACTCTAAGTCTAAATTAGTCAATCTCTCAATAGTGTGTCTTAGTCTTAATTTCAATAAGCGACGCACAGCGCTATGATCAACGTAATAGTACATTAGTAGTTTTCATTAAAAAGCTTGTTAATTAATTAAAAGGGATAAATTGAACATGGACGGATATTAGCGAAGAGGGTCTAAGTGTATGTTATTAATAGTCTGTGGTATGGGAATGGTGCGATGAGAGGGAGGTCAATGCGAGGAGGGATAAAGGATATAAAAGGGTTGGGTTTTTGGTTTGACATTCCTTAGAATTAAATTATAAAACGTATTTACATTTAATAGTGGTAAAATTACAAAATTGAATCATTGTTATTGTATTTTTTCTTTAAACTTTCTCAGTAATCATTTCTAAAATCCTAAATCCTTGATTGTTGAGTTTCCAACCCTTTGTGAGATCTTAAGAATTCCTATTACCTTTGAAACTATATTATAATTCTTCTCGAACATACCTCGAACCCGTAGCTCTTACTTAGAGTGACCTTTGAATCACTTCCTAGAATCATTCCTCTGTGCTTTGAAGAAGTTTCTAAATCCCTCATCTCATTTTCAGGAACATCCTCGACCTTGTGCGTAGGTCGTCCGGTGACAATTATAACACATTTAATACATTTACTGTCAGTGTATGCTAGTATCTAAGTATGGTTTAATATTAAATATTTTTGGTCCTACTACTTATTTTTAAATTATTTAGTGATTTAATCTCAGGGGAAGACTAATAAAATAGTTATTCTCAATATAAACTCACAATACTTGGATTTTTA
This sequence comes from Hemileia vastatrix, assembly GCA_030280995.1. Taxonomy (NCBI): domain Eukaryota; kingdom Fungi; phylum Basidiomycota; class Pucciniomycetes; order Pucciniales; family Zaghouaniaceae; genus Hemileia; species Hemileia vastatrix. The sequence continues at coordinate 27,496,686 of JASXTE010000013.1, forward strand.
TGTGTGCTAGTGGTGGAAAATAGATAAATAAGATATAGTTATAGTTTATATAAAGAAAATATCAATTTATCAATGCTTTATAATATATTTATATATGATAATAATTTTTAATAGGGTTTATTTGATGTGTAGTAAGTAAGTGATATATAATAACCCCTCAAATCCTCCCTTACTTATACCAAAATCCACTGGAGTGCACAGACCTTCAATCCAGATGATGTCACTGCTATCCCTAGCAATTACAGAGCTGTGAGGGCCCATCACATCCCCATGGCGTCCACTTCAAGCAGTTCCAACACCCAGACCTCCAGTAAGGACCCTCCATCACAATTAATGATACCACAGACCCATACCATAAATAGAATAAACAGAAAAAAGTGGATACCATAAAGAAACAGGTAAAATCACTCATCCAAAGAGTATATAATGAAACCCAAAGCATATAAAGGAACCAAATTAACTTTCTAAGCCCCCAATAACATTCCCAAGCATCCATATTAACCCAGTAATCATATCCCAACCCATAAATCTGTGAAAATCCATCAAAAGAAGCAGATCAAGTTGTCCAAACTGGATAGATGCACCTGAAAAAAGTGTATATGCTTGTGTAGGTGTTGTGAGTCGACTGAATACGTCCATATGACCTAAAATAAGCAGAAAAATAAAGGTTATAGGCTATTAAGAGGTTAAAACCCACTTATAGACCTAAATATACACAATATAACTACATATTTTACTGAATATGAAGTTTATGTAAACATATAAGCTTATGTATGTCTATAATTCCTTAATATCACTTAATATAAGTATAATATGACTCCATCAACACTTTAATAAATATTATTAGGCTATGGATAAGCTATTTAAACTACTATAAGTCATATAATAGTTTAATAATTATATATATATATATATGTATGTATTATAACCTTAATTTTAACTTATAAGCTTAATGTAGTTAAGGTTATATTATTTTAAACATAAGAATTACTCAGTCCTGGGGATACCTAGGCTGACCTCTACAGTAGATGATATTTACCCCTTGCCAAGGATTGCCTCTATATATGCTACCCTTAAGGGTGCTAATTATTACTTAAGTTGCCTAGATGGAAATAAAGGGTACCATCAGATTCCTGTTGAAATGAACTGACAGAATTTTTTTTTGATAACAAAATATATGGGAATTTATAAATATGTAAGGATGCCATTCAGAACAAAAAAAAAAGCTCCTTCAGTATTTCAAAAATGAATGGATATGACATTCCATCATGAAATGATTGTAGGGTGGTTAAAGGTATATGTTGATGCCATCATAATGTTCTCTAAAACATATGATGAACATGTTATTCATTTGAAGAAGGTATTTAAATAAAATAAAAATGTCCCTTGCATTGAAAAAAGTGTAAGTTTGGATTTTAGTTATTAAAGGTGCTTTGTCATATTCTATCTGGCTTACAAATATGTGTTGACCAAAATAAGGTGGCTGCAATCAAGAATTGCTGGAATTCCACAAAATGTAATGGATGTACAATTTTTTCTTGGTATGAGTAGTTATTATAGACAATATATAAAGAACTACCAATTAATTGCAGCACCCTTGACCTCACTGATAAAGAAATTAGAAGCTTTCATTTGGAATAATGAAAGAGAACAAACTTTTGGTAAGTTGAAAGATTGTTTGATGACAGCTCCTATCTTGGGATTATCAGATTTCCAATTACCTTGTGTCTTGTATACTGATGCATGTTTTCTTGGTTTGGGTGCTTCTTTGCATCAAAAACAACTTATTGAAGGGAAAATGACAGAAGTAGTAATTTGCTATATTTCATGTACTCTAAGAAGTAGTGAATTAAAAAATGGTGCTACTCAACTTGAGTGTTTGGAAGTAGTATGGGCTCTTGAGAAGCTACATGATTACCTTGAAGACCAAAAATTTGAGTTATTAACTGACTGTAGTGCTGTTAAGTCACTCTTAAACATGAAAACTCCTAATAGGCATATGTTTAGATGGCAATTGGCTGTACAAGAATACAGAGGACGGATGACTATTACACATAGAGCAGGAACTTTACACTCTAATGTAGATCTGTTATCTAGAGTACCTCTATCTAATAATGATGATAATCCTGCTTATGATCCTGAAACAGAGATTATAAACATTAATGGCATTTAAATTGTAGATCTTGAGGATGAATTCATGCAATCAATTCTTGATAATTATGCTTCAGATCCTGACTTGAGTAAACTTACTACAATATTAAATGATCCATCTAATGCTTCAATGAGTGTTTTAATAAAAACATTGACACATAAGTACAAGGAAGAATTAGAAAAAAGAAAAATTTTCTATTGAGGATGGTTTTATATATTACAGGAAGAAATTAAGCAATGTAATTGTAATCCCCCTTCAATGAAGGAGTTAATGTTAAGCATATGTCATGATGATATATTAGCAGGTCATTTTGACTTCCATAAAACATTAACCAGAGTAAAAAATACAGCTTGGTGGATTAACATGTCTGATGATGTTCAAAAATATGTTGAAACATGTGATTCTTGTCAAAAATCTAAAAGATTAACAGGAAAAAAAGCTGGTTTATTACAACAACTTGAGCAACCAAAAGCTCCATGGGAAATAGTTAACATGGACTTTGTAACAGGTTCACCAATAGCATGGAATAAGAGTTATAACTCCTGCTGGGTAATTGTAGATAGATTTACAAAAATGTGTAAATTTATTCCTACCCACAAAGAGGTTCCTGTAAAGGACTTGGCTTTTTTATGGTGCACACAAATGTTTAATATAGCAGGATTCCCCAAAGCAATAGTTTCAGACAGAGATCCAAAATAATTTTCTGAGTTCTGGCAATCACTTATGGATGTTTCAGGGTGTCAATTAAAACTTTCTACAGCACACCATGAACAAACTGATGGACTAGCAGAAAGAATGATACAAACCTTAGAAGATAAGATAAGAGGATATTGTGCTTTTGGTCTTGACTTTAAAGACAATGACAAATTCACTCATGATTGGGTAACAGGAGTTCCTGGCCTTGAATTCGCTTATAATAGCTTAACTCATTCTGTAACAGAGAAAAAACCATTTGAACTCTGGCTGGGATATGTACCCAATACCCTAGTGAATCATTTAAACAAATTACCAAGGTTAGATCTTCACCCTGGTACTAAATCCTTTATTCATATGCAACAAATGTATAGAAAGCATGCAGAAGAGTGCTTTCAAAAAGCATTTGAATATGAAAAGAAAAGGTGGGATAAATCTCAGAAAGAATTTAAATTCAAAAAAGGAGATGAAGTCCTAATTTCAACACTACATTTTAACTTACAAAGTAATGTTAAATTGAAGGATTCCTTTGTAGGAGCTTGTGTAGTCAACAAAATGGTTGGTAATAATTTTGTGGAAGTCATATTATATGCCCCAAATGATAGGAAACATCCAGTTTTCCCTATCTCATTATTAAAACCTTACCAAGCAAATGATCCTGATTTATTTCCAAGAAGATCAGGAAGGCATAAACAGTAACCTGAAGAAATAGTTGAAAAAGCAGAAATTGAAAAGATACTTAAAAAGAGACACCTTACAAAAGAAAAGGGAGTTGAGTATCTATTAAGGTTTAAAGAGAAATCAAGTGAATTTGACCAGTGGATTCCTGAAAAAAGAAATCTCTGATCTTTAAAAAAACTCTTGAAATTTTTTTTTTTTTAAAACCTAATAATACTGTTTAAAAACACAGGATAAGTAATATAGAAATGTTTAAAATAATTTATTATCCAATTCTTCCTTAAAAATTAAATAAAAATGTCTTAGCATTTTTTTTTTCTTGTTTTTTCTTGTTTTTTTTTGTTTGTTTTTTTTTTTTTTTTTTTTTTTTTTTAATTTTTTTTTTTGGAATGGGGGAGTGTGAGCTTAGGTATCCCTAGGACTGAGTATCTCTTATGTTTAAAATAAGATAACCTTAATATCACATCACATTTTATTTGTAGGACATTGACATCTGAAAGGCAAATGTGACACCCATTTTTTTCCCCTGTCAATTGTTCAATTACAAAATAAAATAAAATAAAAAATAAGAAAAAAAAAAAAAAACTTTTTAAAAAAATTGTAAAGGAATGATTTATTTTTGGTAGTGACCAAGAATTGTAGGTTTGATTAAGTCAAAGTCTACCCATCATCTCCAAATCTGATTTTTTGTTGGAATTTCGGCATTGAATAAATAATACTTTTAAACAACTCCAGTATTCGTTCAGGTAGTAGATATAGTTAATCCGAAATTTGATGTCGGATTAAGAAAGATATCTCCTATTATCAAAAGAGTAGGGGAGTTGATGATACGTTTTCGAGTTGAGTTATTTGGTGTACCTTACTACACCACACAACTCTACTCAACATCCAATTCAACCACTTCATGATAGATGTGTATATACATAATAAATGAGAATTTTTTTCATCTTCTTTTAATTGTTACCAGTGCGGCCCTTGTATACAAATTGTAAGATAATACTGGACAGATTTATATTTATATTTATATTTATATTGTAATTTAATAAATATATGATAGCCAATATAAGTTGAGAGAGAGAGAGAAAGAGTAGAAGATTACTTGATCCACTTGAGTGCATATCGAATAGACATTGCGAGAGAGATAAGCTGTGACAAGTGAGCAGAATGAGTGTCTCAGAGAAGGTCTTGGTTGAGAGAGAGATGAGACGAACAGCGGTGAGACCAGCGGGCATGAATTTAGCCGAGGCAACATAACGCTTTCCCATGAGCAGAGTGAGGGCGATAGAAGAAACAAGGATGAGGTCGAGTTTCTGGTGGGATTGTGCTCTGTAGACACCGAGTGCAATGCAAGATGCTGGAGAAAGAGTGAGTGAGTTTGATGGGTGTTGTGGGTGATGAATGGACAGACACACCCGAGAGCGAGCCAGCCACGAGAGAAGCAAGTGAGCCAGCCTTGATGTAGCCCAGCAGCCCACCAGTGGCCACTAAGCCAGCGTACGAGAATCCAACCCAGTCAGTGTGAGCCATTGGTGGCAGGGAGTGTCAAACAGATGGAGGTGTGTTTCTTGAATTTAGGCTGCAGTTTGAAGACAGTCTTCCGAGCCACTTTTGTTGGGGAAGCTCGATAATGAGTTTATATGATATGCTTTTTGTTTTTATATGGCACACTTTATACCATACCGTCTTCTCGTCGAGTGTCTCATTCACAGATCTCATGTTCTCACTCTGCCTTGTACAACTTAGACGGACCAGTGTGAGAGAACACCACCCCCACTTGGACGCAGGATGCCTCGAACAGGCTTCAACACTGTTCGTCGGCCGGTGATTGACCCTCCAAACGAGATAGATATCAGACGGCAAGTCGGGGTGAGTCTGGAATGAGCAGGATGCATATGAGTGGGTTGCATTGCATAGTGGACAGGGCCTGACGTTGCGCTCTCAGCGCGCGGTTACGATCGGCCATGAACCTCACTCGCCTCTGTCTCCTCGGCCTTGCCCTCGTGCCTTTGATTGCGCGCCCCTCCGCAGCTGTCAAGCGCGGAGACTTTAAGACATGTGAGCAGGCCTCGTTTTGTGCACGTCATCGCGCACGTGCCGATCGGGCCGCAAACTCTAAATCATGGAAGTCTCCGTTCTCGATCGATGGCAAACCTTCGTTGTCGCACGGCAAGCTTCAAGCTGTCGTCCGCAATGCGCTTTATCCCCATGTGTCGTTTTCACTCGTCATTTGGTTTGCCGAAGATGCGACTATCCGTCTCCAAGTTGACGAAATCAACGGCCTCAGGCAGCGCTACAACGAGGCCCACCACTGGACGTTGATTCGCGAACTCGTCCTTGACCACTCAGTCTCTCTGTCGCATTCCTCCTCGCCTCCCGCATCACACGTCACATCCACCCGCAATCCGTCCTTCACCCTTTCCCTCGTCCACAGTCCACTCTCCATCGTCATCTACAGAGATGGCGTTCCCCATCTCACCCTCAATGAGCGTGGACTCTTTGACGTCGAGCACTTTCGCACCAAAGAATCCCTCCCCTCCCATCCTCTCCCCTCTGGCTACGACGGTTTCGCTCACCAGTCTGAGGATGGGATGTGGGAAGAGTCTTTTGGCAACAGGGAAGACTCCAAGCCCAAAGGTTTCGTTCATGTCACCCCTTCCATCCACTCTTGTGTTCATCTCGTTCTAATCTTCCTCTTGTTCTTTTGTTCGTGTAGGCCCAGAAGCGTTGGCTTTGGATATCACCTTTCCTGGCTACTCGCATGTCTTTGGCATTCCTGAACATGCCTCTCCCCTCTCTCTCAAACCCACCAAGCCAACCCCGCTTGCTGACTCAGTCTACTCAGATCCTTATCGGCTATTCAACTTGGACGTTTTCGAGTATGAGGCCGATTCGGAAATGGCTCTTTATGGTGCAATCCCTTTTCTTCAAGCTCATCGAAAATCTTCATCAGTGGCTGTTTTTTGGCTCAATGCTGCTGAAACTTGGATCGACGTTGAAAAGTTCGCCACAAAGCCTGAAGTCAAGAAATCTTTCAAAGATCGAAAGATCAAGACAGCCGATGGCGGTCCAACCGATGTGACGACGTCTACTTTTTGGATCAGTGAATCCGGTATACTGGACTTGTTCATCTTCTTAGGCCCTTCACCAGAATCGATTGCCGCGGCTTTTGCCTATTTAGTAGGCACAACTGCCTTGCCCCCCTATTTCTCTATTGCTTATCATCAATGTAGATGGAATTATGTATCTCAAACTGATCTTTTGACGGTTGTCAAAGAATTCGACAAGAATGATATCCCATTGGATGTCATTTGGCTTGATATTGAGTATGCAGAAGAACACAAATACTTCATTTGGGACCAACGTTACTTTCCTGACCCTGACTCCATGGTCAAGGAATTAGAGTCTACTGGAAGAAAGGTTGAGATTGATTTGATTTTTTATTATGGTTCATTTCATGCTGACAGAAATTCACTTTCAACTCTTTGGGGGTCCACCTTTTTTTTTTTTTTTTTTTTTTTTTTTTAATTGTTCTTGGTAGCTTGTTACCATTGTGGACCCTCATATCAAGCGCACAGATAATCTATACGTCTACAAAGAGGCTGTAGATTTGGATGTGTTGACTAAGCTTCCTGATGGAAAAACCGATTTTGAAGGATGGTGTTGGACTGGATCCTCCAGTTGGGTGGACTATTTCCATCCGCGTAGTTGGGATTGGTGGGCCGGCCTTTTCAAATTGGATAAGTTCAAAGGTTCCTCATTAAGCGTCCACAATTGGCTTGGTGAGTGATTTATCGTTCTTGATGGTTATTGTCCCGGTTTTGACTATCAATTTACCACAATCTGTGCCGTGGCAGACATGAACGAAGTATGTATCTTGTCAATTTTTTGAAAAAAAAAAAAGAAAACTCTTGATTTCTTTATCCTTTTTTTTTTTTTTTTTTTTTTTTTTCTAATGTTAATTTTCTTCCTCCTCTTTGGTCGCTTCCTTTTTCTTTAGCCTTCAGTCTTCAATGGACCCGAAATCACTATGCCTCGCGATGTTCTTCATTATGGGGGCTGGGAGCATCGTGATGTACATAATCTGAATGGAATGGCCACTGTCTGTTTATTTAACTTAGCTTTGATGTATTCGAGTTTTGTACTCACCCCTTTGACTTATGGTGTTTGGTTTGATTTTTCAGCATAACCAATCACATCGAGGACTTAGAGAGCGAACTGACCCCCCTATGCGAGGATTTGTACTCTCTCGCTCTTTTTTTGCAGGAACTCAAAGATATGGTGCCATTTGGCAGGGTGATAATATGGGAACTTGGGAACATCTAGCCGTTTCCGTTCCTATGCTACTTAGTAACGGGATTGCTGGAATGGCTTTCAACGGCGGTGAGGAATTTTCCTATTTTGTTCATTACTAACTATTTTTTTCATCCAATCACCGTCTGATTTTCACTAATGTTACAAACAATCGATCCCAGCCGATGTGGGTGGATTCTTTGGGAATCCTGATCCTGACATGCTTGTGCGGTGGTACCAATCTGGAGTTTTTGCGCCTTTTTTCAGAGCTCACGCCCATATTGACACTAAAAGACGTGAACCATACCTATACAAAGAGCCTTATCGCACGTTAATCAAAGACATAATCAAATTAAGATACACCATGCTGCCAGCCTGGTATACTGCTTTCTTTGAGAACACTCTAACCGGGTTACCAATGGCACGGTAAGAAAGCAGCAATATATATCTTTATGTCATCTATATATTTTCAATCAACATATCACATACTCTGCTAAGTCTTATAATTTATTTCACACGTTTATCCTCGCATTTTTGTTTTGGTTAGTCCACAGTATATGGTTTTCCCTGATGATGAGGAAGGTTTCGCGATTGATGATCAATACTACATTGGTTCTTTTGGTTTACTCGTCAAACCTATTGTGAAGCAAGGGCAAACTAAAACTGATATTTATTTGGCTGATGATGAGGTGTGCTCTCGTTTTTCATCAACTTTTATCTTTTTCTGTTTATTTTATGGCTGCCATTTCTCCTTCCCAACTGATCCGTTGTTCTTTTATCCTCTTTTAAACCATTAATACAAAAGCCTTACTACAATTATTTTACTGCGCACCTTTACAAAGGCACTGGTTCTAAAGGTGGAAAGAGATTCTCATTTCATGCTCCTTTAGACACTATTCCACTTTTCCTGAAAGGTGGTCATATATTTCCTCGTCGAGATTTGGTTCGTCGTGCTGCTCCGTTGATGTGGAAAGATCCTGTCACTCTTTTGGTTGCTCTTGACAGTAAGGGGAATGCAAAAGGTTCTTTATATATGGACGATGGAGAATCTTACGAACATGAACGAGGTCACTTTGTCTATCGTTCTTTTACTCTATCCCGAAGTCGTAGTGGCACGTTCACATTCTCAAGTGCTGATTTGGTTGGTTCTAGTATGGAAACGACACCTCTTGCTTTTCGATCTTCACTTGAACAATATAAGCCTCAAAATCGGTGGTCTCAAAAAATTTCGGATGTATCGATTGCTACCATCAAATTTATGGGTTTACCAAGCAAGCCCAGTTGTATCAGAGCTCCTGGTGCAGCTCGTGGAATTAAATTTAATTGGCAAGACGGTGTAGGCATAGATCGTATCAGTAATGGCCTTAAAGGTCAAAAAGCCAGCATCTTAACTGTCGTCAATTCCGAATTCAAAGTAATTAAGGATTTTTCATTCGAAATCCAGCTTGAAGGAGCTTCTTGTGAAACAGAGGCAGCTCATATTCCAAATCTTCTTGGTTCTCTCACAACAACTGGCTGCCCTGTAAACCATGTTAAATGTCTTAACGCTGGATACCGTCCAGCTTGCCTCCTTGCTTCTCGTGTCAATGATGGTCTTTGTGACGATGAATGCTGTGATGGGACCGATGAATTTGATGGTAAAGTCAGTTGTCCCAATCGATGTAAGGAAGTTAAAGAGAAGCATGCTGCGGCCTTCCAACTTAAAGTACAGAACTTCAAAGTGGGCGCTCAAGAAAGAAACAATAACATTATATTTGGCCAAAAAGAAAAATTGCGCTTGGAAAAGCAGAAGACCAAGTTAGAAGGTGATTTGATAGGCCTAAAGCAGAAGGAAAAGAAAGCGAAAGCAGAATTGGAAAGACTTGAAAAAATTTCTAGTGCGGACATAGAAAAGAAAAAAAACACTACACTATACCGAAGAGTAGCTGAGTTTCAAGAGGCTATCAAAGTCTTGCATGACCAAAAAAAGAAACTTGAGGCCGATCTGCAGGAATTGACTGCCATATTAACTGATCTTAAGGTATGTCATATGGCTGATGGAAAATTTATTATTTTCTTAATTTTATGTATCTGGTATGCAATATATCTTGGTTAATTTCTGCCTTTATTATGTCACCGGTTTTAAAACACAGGCCGGATACAATCCAAATTATCAAGGTAAAAATTCAGTTTATTAGGATCACAACACTATTTCGGTGGAAAAATTTCAATCGAGAGCAAGTCTTTACTTATCGTGCGTGCATTTTTGATTTATATAGATATGGTTGTGAAAGGTGCTGTCAAAGGTTTCGAAGAGTGGCAGCAAAGTCAAAACTCTCGGTTAGGAACAGATGATTCAAGTCAAGCTCCAGATTCATCCACCACCGACGAGACCTTTAAGTTTGATGAGGCTAACATTCTCACAATGCAAAATGATGATATTATTTCATTGATGTCTTCACTAGACAACATGTCAAGCTCAGGTAGCTATTTCGCTGCGCCCACAATACTAGAGGTTCCAAATAAGTTGAAATTTCTAATCTTCATTTTCTTGGGTTTCTTTCATTCTTTTTTTTTTTTTTTTTTTTTTTTTTTTTTTTTTATAGCTGATGAGAGTGTAGGAAATGAAGGGCTCTTGAAAACATCAATTACTTCCTTAAAAACCTGGGCTAGCAAATCACTTGGACTCAAGGATGAGACCTCTGTCTCTCATTCATCGTCAACTTCATCTGAACGTCCTGATATAACCAATGCTAAGGCGATATGGCAAGAAGCAGAGTCATTGCTAAAAAAAACTTCTGATGAAATTGATGCAATCAGCCACAAACTTAGCATCGACTGGGGTAAAGAATGGGAGTTTAAAAGATTGGATGAATCTTGCTTCACCCATCAATTGGGAGAGTGAGTATTTAGCTTCTAAATATCTTCTTATTTTTATGAGGAGAACTAATGGGCTATTTTGTTGCCTTTTATGTGTTATCACTTCAAGATATACATACGAATTGTGCATGTTTGGAAATGCTTATCAAAAATCTAATGGTGGTGGCACCGTTCATCTAGGGTAGGCTTCTCAAAATTTAATTTCCTCACCAATCAAATACATCATACCAAACTCATTTTCTTCTTCTTCCATTCTTTCCTATCATCTTTTCTTCTCAGTCAATTTTCGGGTTGGAATCCAGAAGCGAAAGTTGGAAGTGATGAGTATTATTCTAAGCAAATTTATGCCCATGGAAATAAATGCTGGGTCAGTCTTTTTTCCATTTCCCTACTCATTGGATAAATCTTTAAGAACATATTCAACTAATATGGAGACTTTTATGTTTTATTTATTTGCGATTATGTGGCATGGAAAATAGAACGGACCTGAACGGAGTGTCAAGGTAAGTTTTCTTAGGTAATTTTATTGACTATCGAATGCGTCCTGATTGATTTTTCATATTCTTTTTTTTTTTTTTTTTTTCAAAAAATAAATAAACACAAACTTAAAGGTTGACCTAGCTTGTGGAAAAAAGACTTCGTTGGACTCTGTGTCAGAGCCTGAAAAATGTGAATACTGGTTTCAAATGACTACTCCGGCAGTGTGCTTTCCGAGTGTGGATCCTTCAAAGGAGGAGCAACCCACAGAGCAGAGTGAGGGAAGAGATGAGCTTTGAAAAGTATCGCATATTGAAAATACAAGTCACAATAGTTGCAGAAGTATGTTTGAAAAATGAGGGAATAGTTACAGATTTTTCATTTTTTTTTTATATAAAAATTTTACGGGTGGTTAATGATTTTTCAGAAATATAGATAAACAAGAACAATAATTTCTTTTCTTTTTTGAAAATTTTGATAATGATGGGTGATGGCAAAGAAACATTCAGTATGTCCTAACCAATTTGAAAATTAAAAAAAAGAAAAGAATTTGGGTTGGGTTGGGTTAGCTTTACTTAGGCTAGGTAAGCCAGATAGATAAAATAACTAATAGGGGGTATCAATGTTCAGGGATCTGCAATTAGGGATCTGGATTTTTTTTTGCCGGGATCAGACATTATTAATTGCAGATAATTCTTATCCACTAGCATTATCATGCAATCCTTATCCACTAGCCCTGGGGCTAGTGGATAAGGATTGCATGATAATGCATTATCCCACCTCTTATACCCCAATTTCCATTCCTAATTCCTGATCCCAAACTCATCACATCCATGATTGATTTGTAAGCAAGTCACATGACATATAATTGTGGATACCATCTTTATGTGTCTCTTCACTCTATGCTACTTAATTTTGGTGGTGAACACATAACATTTTGTCTCATCCTTATGTGTCTCTTCACTCTATGCTACTTAATTTTGGTGGCAAACACATACCGTTTTTTTTTCTATCTACACACCCCACCTGCCTCTTTTGGTGGCAAATTCCCACTTCCCACTTCCCACTCATCACCTAAACTTTCTAATGACAATAATAAAGCATCTCTCTACTAGGGAGCAGCTTCACTCGGCTATGAATTTCTGACTTGGGTTTGGAAGATGCTTTAGCTTATATGTCTTTTCAATGATCTTTATGAAGAAGAGGATCCCCCCCCCCTCACAGACTTTACACCAGCTCTATCCTCCCTTGAATCATAAAACATTCATTTCTATTAGCATATGCTCTGTCATGATGCTAACCACCCCCTCCCTCCAACATTTTTTTTTTTTTTTGAAACACAACCCTTTTAATTTTTAATTTTTTTTAATTTTAATTTTTTTAATTTTTTTTTTTTTTTTCATACTCTCCATTAAATGTTCAACTTGTGTTGATTTATTTATTCACTTGGTTTTTGGTGTTTTTGGTTTTTGGTGTTTTTTTTTGTTTTTTTTGAATTTTTTTATTATTTTTTTTTCACATTCACCAGCTTAATATGTGATGTTGCATAGTTTCTGCCATTGTATCATTTTTCACTGTTTTTTTTTTTTCATTCATTCATTTGTTCATTCATTCATTCCTTATTATTGTGGCTAGGACAGTGTGACGATTAGGTGTGAAGGATAATTAGGATCAATTACTGATACTTTTCTGTTACATATATCTCAGGCTATATACATGTTGGGTTAGGTTACTGTGGCTTAGTTGTGAGTAGGTTACAACACCTGCCCCCTCAACTAGTCGCTATGGTCTATTTAGTATTAGATTTGGTCAGAAAGAAAAAAAAAAAAAGAAAAAGAAGGAGGAGAAAAAAAAAGATGGAAATTTGATAAGCATAAGATTAATAGAGAGAGGAATGAGATGTGTTAATAAGAGGGATTAAAAAAAAAAAAAAAACTAGATGGTAATTTAAAAGGAAAAAAATTGTCCTTGTTATGTTGATGCCGAGAATTGAGTCCAAGGATTCCTCCCACTTGATTGTTAAACTTTGTCTAAGAACATGTTTGAGCTTTTTTAAGGTTTTGGTGGAGTTTCAAGTTACCAATCTGTCATCAACATGGATCTATATGAAGGTGGTGTGGGTCCTTTACTAGTTGAGAGGTGGTAGACACTGTTGTTGTAGTTAGAGACTTGGTACCCTGCATTTTTTAAGGTTTTGCTTAGGTGTTTCCACCGGTGTTGTGCCACTTGACAGGTTCCATACAAGGCTTTTTTTAGTTTCCAAGCACAGCCATCATTTATTTCAAAACCAGGGGGCAGGGGGGTGGTCTTCCACCCATATGTCTTCTTCTATAGAGCTGTGTAGGTAAGCGGCAATCACACCAAAGGTGTGTACTGGCCATGTTGTTCATTGCTGCAATAGTGAGGATTAGATGTTGAGACATGAAGGTGGCTGTTGGTGCAAACGTATTAGTCAAGTCCACAACTGGAGTCTGTTTGAAACCTTTGGCCACTTACCAAGCTTTGTAACGTGTTGTTCTATTTTTAGAATGACACTTTTTGGTGAATACCCATTTTGTGTCAAGAATCCTTGCATCTATTGGAGGTTTCAGACGTTGCCATAAATCCATCCTTTTCAGATTGTCCATTTCAGTTGTGCATTCTGTGGTCTTCCAACATTGGCAGAGCCCTTTGTTGGTCTGTTTGGCATTTTTTTGGTATGTCTTAATTGGAATTGGTTAAATAATTGTGTGTTTTTCTGGTTTTATTCAGTGAATATTGGGACTACGGGTATGTGGGTTCTATCATTGGATAGCCCCCATTTTTCTCTATATTTTATGTCTTGATAACATTTTTCATATTCTAAGTTTTAAGGGGTCATTTCCTCATTTTTCATTTCCAAAAGATAGCTGTTTAATTTTGTTTTTTGTGTTTTATGGGCTAAAATTAAGTCTTAGGGTTAAGTTCTTAGTACCATTGGATAGAGCTAAGTTGGCTCTATATTTTATGTCTCAATGTTGTTATAGCTTAATTTTGTGTTTTAAGGGTTTTAGTAGTCGTGGTTGATTTTTCTAAGTATTTTGGGCTTTTTTGGAGGTTTTTGGAGGTTTTCTGGCTTTAGGGTGGTCCAGCCACCTCTAGGCGGGCCTCCCAACATTGGGAAGACCGCCCGCCTTGGTGCTAGAAGGCTGGGAAGTGTTTCTAGAGGGTTTTTATGCAATTTGGCTGTCAAAAGTGCCAACCTTGTTGGTGTGCATGGGCTTTTTAGATAGTGGTCTGTGTGTACATACTGAATAAGACAGTTTGGAGCAACTTTATTTATCATACAACCATCCAGAGGTGATATTCTTGTTCCTCACTCAGTTTTCACTGGTTTTTGGCCACAATTTGGCTGTGTTTGTTGCAAGGTTAGTTCTTCATTTAACTCAACTTTTTAAACTGGTTTCTCTGGTGTAGCTTTGCAACCTGCATCAAGTATTATTGATGTTTTCTGTGCAACAAGTGCACAGTGTTTTGTTTTTCTGCTGTGGATCTTTCTGAATTTCAGGTTTCTTGTTCTTTGGTTCTCAGTGGTCTGCTATTGACTACTGTCTTGACTTGTTAAGCAGTCAAGAAGTGTGTTGGAAGGGGTATAGTAATAGTCTCTAATTTTCTGTAGCAAATAAATCTCACCTGGTATTTCTCAAAGGGACAGGGGGTTTTTCTCTCCAGTTTTACTCCAACTTCCTTGGTCAAGGCCTATAGCTAGTACTATAGGATGGTCTACAATGCATTTTTCCATTCTTGGGAGTTTTCAGATTTGATAGCTTCTTTGTAGCTCCTCAGGCTAGATAGGGAAAAAACTGGTGAGTATTTTAGTATCATTTCACACAGCTTTTCCTGTCCTTCAAATTGGCGTTCATGTGTGAAATCACCCAGGGTTAGGTTTTTTTCATTGTTGTCTGCTGTGGGGTTGCATGAGTTAAGGAAGATGAGATATTTTCATTTTTTTTGTGTTGTTAGGTTCTGAAAAGTCTTCCCATGACAATTTTAGTAGTTTGTGCTGTTCAGCGTCCCAGAAGAGCCACCCCTTAGATCCTTGAGGGTAACCAACTATGACACATTTCCTTTCCTTGACATCTAGTTTCTTTTGATTCTCCTTTGGTATGTGAACATATGCTGTTTTTCCAAATTTGTGTAGAAGATCAAGTTGAGGTTTTATACCAAACATCAATTTGTATGGGGTTATTTCTCTGCTGGTGACATTCAGAAGTCGGTTTTGGATGAAGGAAGCCCACTGATATGCAAAACCCCAGAATAATTTTGGTAGTTTGATGTCATAAAGAACTGTTCTGCCCATTTCCTCTATTGACTGATTGTATTGTTCAACTCTTCCATTTTGTGAATGAAAGAAGGGTAAAGTTAATTCATGTATTATGCTTTTTTCTTCAAATTATTGGGCTATCCATTTGTTTTTGAATTCACCCCCATTTTCAGTGTGGTAGACTTTCATGTTTCCATTGGTTTGATTTTCCAGCCTAGTGATCATTTTAATGATGCAGTTGCCTGTGTCTGACTTGTTTGATAGAATATGGCACTTGCCATATCCTGTGGCAATGTCTTTGATTGCTAGTTCATATAAACCATTTTGGAATGTGGGTTCCTCAAGGGGCCCTATTAAATCAGCTGTGAATATTTCTAGTCTGTTTGGTGATTGGCCAGTTGAGTTGAGTAGAAATGGCCTTTTGCTTTTGCACAATTAAAATATCTCGCATATAATTTGTCCTGGGGGTAGTTTTTTGGGTAGTCCCAGTGCCATTTTGTTGGCTATTAATTGTTGTAGTTGTCTCAGACTGGCATGGCCAAATTTTCAGTGCCAGTTGTATAGTAGTTCTTTGTCAGCAGTTTGAGGTTTTGTTTGAGAAGTTTGGGCTGGGAGGTATACGGTAATTGCTGTCATAGCAGAATTTTCTTCTTTTTTGATATTTTGATTTACATTATCATATTTTTTATTGATTAATTCATTGGTGATTATTGGAGGTATCATGTTATTCACATAATTAAAATAATTTTGAAAAATTGATATATTTTTGTTGTTTTTTATTGGGTTTAGCCATATCCACTGTCTGTTTTCCAGTTTTGCAACAATGTAGCTTGTGTTATCTTTACTGAAGACAAAATTGGAGTCAGAGACAGTCATTAGCATACCACTCTGTAAAAGTGTTTCAGGGGAAATCAAGGTACCATTAGCTTTGTTGCAAAAGTAAACTGGACTAATACTGATAGTTGTCCCATTCTTCCAAGCAAATAAAAGACTCCTCATCCCTGTAATAAATGTTTGAGTTGTGTTAGTTTCTACTTGTAAAGGCACAGGAGGGTCAATTTTAATAAAATTTACTAACAAGTCTTGATCTCCTATGAAGTGATGGGTTGCTCCTGTGTCTAGAATGGGCACTGTTCCGGGACCCTGAGTTAGTGGTTCTTTTTGAAGTGAGATTTTAGCAGAAAGTGGTTGACTGTCTTTGATTTCAATTAGCTTGGCTTGAGCCAGATTTGGTTTCTGGGATTGAGGAACTTTTTTGTAGACTTTGGATGGATATGTGGGGTGTTAGCTGTCCATTCTTTTGTAGATTCACTGTTGTGGCTGATGTTGGGTTTTGTTGTATTCTTATTTGTTGGGGATAGGCGCCAGTACGGGGGTAAAATGCACAATACATCTGATTTCTATCCATTGGTTGGTTGCCAAAAGATGGCAGTTGTTGTCAGTTAGCTTGCAGGTGTTCTGGAGAATTGCAGTTCCAGAAGAGAGGAGGTCTTATTGCCATTTCCTGTTGTTGTTCATTAGTATTAGTTGTTGCATTGTTGATGGAAAGGTAAGCTAATTGTGCAGTTAGAGTTTTATTAGATTGTGTATTTGGTGAGCTAGTGAGTTGTTGCGTGATGTTCATCCTTTCCCAGGAGGTAGTTGCATAGCATTGTATGTCTGAAAGCTTAGGATATTCACCTGAAATCTTTAAGTGGTATTCTGTTTCCTCCAAAACTTTTTCATAGAATGGTTTGTTGTCAATTAAGGCTTGTATGGGGAACATACCATAAAAGGTGTCTTTTTTCAGTTCCTGGCCTTGGTTTTCAAGGTTTGCAATAATTTCTTTAAATTTGCTAATTAAGAGGGTGGGGTCTGTATATTTCTTTGATCACAGTTCATTGAGTTGTTCAAAACATGTGAGCTGTACTACTTGAGAGGCAACATTGGACATGTTGGTCAGTTCAAGGAATGCATCCTGGCTTGAAGGTGTGTTTAGAAGTTGAGTCTTGATTTTGGGGGCTACAGAGTTTAATAGGATAGTTTGAGTTACTTTTTCCTTGAGTACTGTTGTGTTTGATAGATTAGGTAGGGTTAGATAATCTTCACTGTCTATAGTTTCATCAAGTAGGAGCCAAACGTCTTTGTACCAGGTTTTGAAGCTGCTTCTGTCATTTTTTAATTTGTTAGTCCAAGTTTGTAGCTCTGTTTTTACATTTGTCACTAATTGATTCATGTGTCGCAATTGGTCCTTTGATACTCAGTCTACTAAATTTTGAATTCCATCTTCTGAGTTCAATTGGAATGCTGGGAGAGGTGTGGTAGTACTTGTGGAAGTGGACATTAAAGGGTTGATTGGTGCATGTGGAGGTGGGTCCCTTGTATTTGGTGTTGGAGTTGCTGCTTGGTTTGATTCACTGGGATTAGGGGTTGGAATGGTTGGTCTTCTTGATGAGGACATTTTATTTATAATATATATATATATATATATTTGAATTTAATGAAAGAGAGAGAAAAAAATAAAAGGAAAAACAGGAGAAAGAGAAAGGAAGGAGAAGAAAAAAAACAAGTAAAAGGAAGGAGAATAAAAGGAAAAGGAAATTTTTTTTGGTATGAAACGTGCATCTGCAATCACTCTTTGTTATCCAGCCAAGATTACGACCTAATCTGTTGTAGACAATCCTATAGTGCTAGCTATAGGCCTTGACCAAGGGAGTTGGAGAAAAACCAGAAAGAATAACCCCTGTCCCTTTAGAAAAACAAGTGAGATTTACCTGTTGCAGAAAATTGGAGATCTGCTTGCTAGACCCTCTAATTAAACACTCTTGACCCCTTTAAAAGTGAAGATAATAGTCCCAGACAGACTACCAGAAAGAGTTGAAATGAACAGTAATATATGCCAACAAAACACAAGCCAATGAGACAGTGAGGAACAGAGAGGCAATGAGATAAAGATATAAGATGATCCCCTAAAAATCATCCCACACACGCATCATACAGCCAGTGCACAGACCACCCTGACCAATTCCCCACCCAAAATCCAGCTTTTCCAGCCTTTTTCATGCATAAAAGTGCATTTTAGAGCCTCCCCAGCGCCCAGGCGGGCACACCGCTTCAAGGCAGGATGCCGCTTAGGGGCGGGCGGGCCGCTTCTAGGCCCTAAAACACCCATACAACCCATAAAACCCCTAAAAACCCACAACTTCACTAATAAACAAGATAAACACACATAAGACATACCAAAATGAAAAGAAAATAAAGTAAAATAAGCTGAGACATAATAAGTTACCCTAGCTTAAGCCTACATAAGCACCATTAAACAATAAACTTCTGATAAATACCAATAACAACACCATAACTACCCTATAAAACAAGGTAACCACCCATAAGGGATACCAAAATGAAGAGAAAAGAAAGGACCTTAAGCTGAGAAATAATAGGTGACCCTAGCTTAAGCCTCCATAAACACTACTAACTATCTCCTAAAGATGAAAAAATCCACTAATAACACCATAACCCCAATAACACCCTACATACCAAATACCCCCAAATATGCACTCCAAAGGCCTACCCAGGTTTGGATCACCACACTTTCAGCCTAGATATCCCCAAGACTGAGTAATTATTATGTTTAAAATAAGATAACCTAAATTAAATTAAACCTATAACTTAAAATTAAGGTTAAATACTTATATATATGGTTATAATACATATTTATAAAATTATTACACTATTATATGATTTATAGTAGTTTAAATAGCTTATCCATAGCCTAATAATACTTATTAAGGTGTTAATAGAGTCCTAATATACTTATATTAAGTGATATTAAGTAATTATAGACATACATAAGCTTATATGTATACATAAACCTCATATTCAGTGAAATATGTAGTTATATCATGTATATTTAGGTCTAAAAGTGGGGTTTAACCTCTTAATAGCCTATAAAATTTATTGTTCTACTTATTTTAGGCCATATGGACGTATTCAGTGGACTAACAATGCCTACAAAAGCATATAAACTTTTTTCAGGTGCATATATCCAGTTTGGACAACTTAATCTGCTTCCTTGGATGGATTATCACAGATTTATGGGTTGGGAGATGATTATTGGGTTAGTATGGATGCTTGGGGATTTTATTAAGGGCTTGGAAAGTTAATTTGGTTCTTTTATATGCTTTGGTTTTAATTATATACTCTTTGGATAAGTTATTTTACCTGTTTCTTTATGGTATTGGCATTTATCTGTTTATTCTATTTATGGTATGGGTCTGTGGTGTCATTAATTGTGATAGAGGGTCCTTACTGGAGGTCTGGGTGTTGAAAATGCTTGAAGTAGACACTATGGGGACATGATGGGCCCTCAAAGTGCTGTAATTTCTGGGTATAGCAGTGACATCATCTGGATTGAAGGTCCGCCCACTCCAGTGGATTTTGGTATAAGTAAGGGAGGATTTGACGGGTTATTAGACATCACTTACTTACTACACTTCAAATAAAAATTGTTAAACAGTTATTATAATATATAAATATATCATAAAGCATTTATAAACTGATATTATCTTTATATAAGCTATAGCTATATTATATTTATCTATTTTCCACCACTAGCATGCATAAAACTCCAAGTATTGTGAGTTTATATTGAGAATAAGAATTTTATTAGTCTTCCCCTGAGGTTTAATCACTAAATAATTTATAAAGAAGTAGTAGGAACATTAATCTTTACAATTAAATTATACTTATATACTACCATACACTGACAATTGGGGGTCTTTCCTTAATTATTACTTATTATTTAGTATAAGCCTTAGGATGTGATTATTACTCTAGTATATCTCATACAAACCAAATATTTGGGTCTGAAGCATATTAGTGGTTCATGATAACTCATTGATTGCAGAAAAGAACTCTTATAATAATTTTACTAATTTTTTATAATAAAAATTAGGTATTTACAGTAGTAACTGTACCCAATATAAACCCAATTTCACTTGGTATTTGGTGACCAATATAAAACCCAATTAAATTGGTATTTGGTTAGAGATTGGTAAGCTAACTATTCACCCTTATAGAGGTCTAGTTAAACTTATTATTTAATTTTTAACAGATTTTTTCAAATTTTTCTTATATTTTATTTAAATAAATAAATATATAAATTCAGGGTAAGCTCCAGTGCTTTTATTAGTATTTTAATTACTAATATATTTTGTCTACTAATTAACATAAGGGTTTTCTATTTTTTAGATGTGAAGAATAGTTATCCTAAGTCATAATGAGCTCTCCAAAAGACAATGTAAGTGATAAACCTGCTTTTAACACCAGGTATATAGCTAAAAAGACTGTACCAGGACATCACTATGGAGGGCCAATCCTACCCACATCCAGAAAAAATGAGAATAGAGGAAAAGGACACCTTATTAAAAAAGATAATTATAAAAAAGACTTAACCTCCTATTCAGGATCAACTTTCCCATCTGGAAAAACAGGTTCTGAAGCTGGAGGAGTCCAGATCTTCCATACTAAAGGAGGTAGAACAGCTGCAAAATAATTTCAAGGTGGGATTTAAACATATGAATTAAACTTTGGTAGATTTAAAGGGAGGGCAGCTAAACCAACAACCCCCTACACAAGGAGGATCAACTCAGTCCCAGGATAAGATCTTGGTAGAGAAATGGAAGTGGGATTGGTTCCATCAGCAGTGGTCCAGCAACAATTGCAACAGGGATCCACCCCCTCACCAGACAACCTCAGCTCACCCTTACAAAGGAAAACAAAAGTGCCAAAAGTCAGGGCTTGCTCCAATCCCTTGGTAAGTAGATTACCCTCTCAGATTGAACACAATACTAATGATTACAATGTAGGTAATGTTATTGATGTGAAATCTGTCCAGAAAATTGAGAAGGACTTAAGAAAATTAGGTTTTGATGTAGATATACCTGATTTATCTTTTGTTAATAAAAATAGTACTATTTATAATAGTAATACAGTTAACCCTCAGATGCCACCACTTATTAGTGAGTTGAGAGCTTCACAAAATAGTGAAGAATGTTAGAAGGAAGATGTGGAGTATTTTAATAATAACCCAACTGTCCATAGAATTGTTTCAGCATTATAGAATAGAATGACTGAGTTTGAGGAACAGACAATTAAGCTCACAAGTGAAACAATTCTGTCCTTGAAAATAAATATTTCTCAATTGGAAATAAGAAATAAAGAATTAGAGAAAGAACACTTGGCTCTAACTCTTAAATATGATTCATTAAGTAATAAATATAGTGACCTTTCAAACAAATTCTGTGAGTTAGAAAAATTGTATGAAGCACATTTTTTAATGATTGAATAAAGAACAAAGTTATCTTTTTCACAGAAAAATCAGAGTGTCTCTGATCTGTTACAAAGATTAACTAAGGTTGAGATTGAAAAATCTAATCTTCTAATGAATCAGGATCATCATAAGTATACATAGTATAGTAATAATCCTTTTATGTGCAAAAATGAATCTCAATCATTTCAAATACCACCACAAGTAAAACCATCTGGTGGAAGTGTCAAGTCTGAGAAGACAAATGTAAGTCACAAATTTGTGCAAGAGGAAATACAAGACCATTTATCCAGAGTAAACGAGTTATTGAATTTACCTAAGATTAGTGAGACTAAATCCAATCAGAAGAACTGGGCAAAGATTGATCAGTCCCCAACTTATGATGGGGAAGCCAGCTCTGATTGGCAGAATTTTATTCAAAGAATTGACAATTTAAAATTCTCATATAAGTTACCAGATGAAGAAATAAAATCAAAACTGATTTCTTTATTTAAAGATGTTGGGGTAAATATTACTCTTGGACTGAATGGAAACAACCAATTGAAAAACAATTTGGAGGTTCTAAATTCAGACTAACTCAGCAAAGATTATATGAGAAAACTAGGTATACTCTGTTAAATGGTGAAAAACCTATGTTATTTTTAATCAATTTAAATAAAATATTGAAAGCCATTGAGCCAAATATGGAATTTAACTTATGGAAAGATAAAATAATATATAAATTACCTATATATGTCAGAGACATTGTTGTAGCTAGAACAATAATGTTTAATGAATACTCTGAATTTATTAATATTTGTAGTGAAATATTATTAAACCATAAGTATGAAGCTAGGTACACCACTTATAAACAAAATAATGAACCTGTGAAAAATCAGAATTCAAAAACACTGCAGAAAAAGAAGAAAAAACCTACTGCACCTGTAGTACCTAATAATTATGAGACTAATACTTGTTATAAGCGTAATAAGCCTTGGGTTAAAGATCACAAATGTGAGAAAAACATAAATATTGTTGAAAATGAGCAAGAATCTGAAAATAAAACAAAAAAAAGTAAAGATTCAAGTGATTATGACATTAATATCTCATATAGTGATGAAAATGAAGTCTGTATATTGGAAGATGATTTTTCCATATTTGGAAATCCAATATTAAGTATGGACTCAAATGAATCTTTAATGAATTTTGAAGATGTAGAAATCATTAAGGATATACAAGCTGATAACTTAAAAATGGCACCTATCATGGTTCCAGCTATCATTTCTGGAGTGAATGTAAATAAAGTATTGGATGTTAGATTTCAAAACCATTATCATAATCCATCACTTCTCCATATAACACCACTCCTGTTTCCTGTTATAATTCCCACACCATATCACAATCAAACTTCTTTTTGGCTTTACATATTAGTACTGTATATGTCACATGCAACAAGTAGTGATAATAGATGTTAGAGTTTAGTAGAGTCTACTTGAGATAAATGGAGCTCATAAGTATATAAGACATTAGGTTGCCACTGTTTTCTCCATTGATCTCATAAATTTTGTTATTTTGATCATCTACTATTTTGTTACTTGCCATTAATATTATTTCATTTCTCATATTTTTGTTACCTCTTTCATTGGATATACAGTTACCATTATTTTATTCACTACTGTTTAAAACTTTTTTTAATCTTCTCTACTGTTAGGTTGGCTGAATCCTTTGACGTTGCCACTGTGTTCTTTCTTGCAATACTTACTGGAACCCATTGGCTCCTAAAATAAGGTTCAATTAGTCAATCCATCAATCTCATTACTTTTTTCATTTTTATCATCTACTATTTTGTTACTTACCAGTAATATTATTTCATTTATCTTATTTTTGTTACCTCTTGCATTGGATATACAGGTTGGCTAAATCCTTTGACATCACCACTGTGATCCTTCTTGCAATACTTACTGGAACCCATTGGCTCCTAAAATAAGACCTTATCTGACATTGGACACAGGAGCTGCTGGTTCTGTTGTTTCTACAAATACATTACAGAAAATTGATAAAGATTACAAGTCATAGCTTGAACCACTTCAAAGTAAAAATTGTAGAGGTTTTGGATCAGTACAACACCTCATCGTTAGATACAAAGCTGCTGTTTTCTTTGAACATCAACATGGTTATGTTAGAGTAACTTGTGAATTTGTAGTAATGGATAATACTAATTGTATTAGCTGTTTTATCATTTGAAATGACATTCTGACTAATTTTGGTGTGAAATTAGACCCTGATAATAATAATTTTACAATTGGCATGAATTTTAAAAGGAAATTTAAAATAAATTCTTTCAACAAAGTCTTAAACATTGAGTCAGTTTTAGATATTCCTTGCAAAGTAAGAGAATCCAATGAGATGGAGCTTCTGGAAACAGAAATTTTAAAAGCGTCATTTGGCACTCAGATAAGTGAAGCTGAGAGAATAAATATTTTGGACTTAATTAAAGCATTTTCAATGGCCTTTCAAAATGGGACCAATGAACTTGGCCTTGAAAAAGATCATGAAATGAAGATTAGTTTAATTTGTGATATGGATAATATTCCTCATTACGCAATATAGGGGGTGGACTTGCTAGTAAGTCCTCAACCTGAACTCCGATGGAACTCATACTGAACTCATACTGAACCCATACTGAAATCTACTTGAACACCCACCTAAAACTGTTCTGCTGAGTGGTGTTAATCCCTGATTGTATGGTTTCTTTATCAATAGCTCAATGTTTGTTCAATCTGTGGTGAGTTTGGGTCCAAGGTTGCTGACTTGCAGGCAAGTCTGCCTCCCATATTGTGTGGTGCCTTCAAGTCTTAAAAAGAAACCATACCCTGCTTCACCAATGAAGAGAAAAGACATAAAGGATAATATTAAGATGTTGTTTAAGATGAACATTATTAAAAAGGTTGAAACTACACCAAAATATTTTGTAATATCACCAGTGCTAATAACTTATGAACAAGATAAAGCAAGACTGTGCAGTGACTATAGAGCTTTAAATACATTTAAAGTAAATGGTATTTACCCCTTGCCAAGAATTTCCTCTATATATGCTACCCTTAAAGGTGCTAATTATTACATAAGTTGACTAGATGGAAATAAAGGGTACCATCAGATTCCTGTTGAAAAGAACTCACAGAACTTTTTTTTAATAAAACCACATATGGGAATTTATAAATATGTAAGGATGCCATTCAGAAAAAAAAAGCTCCTTCAGTATTTCAGAAATGAATGGATATGACATTCCATAATGAAATGATTGAAGGGTGGTAAAAGGTATACATTGATGACATCATAATGTTCTCTAAAACATATGATGAACATGTTATTCATTTGAAGAAGGTATTTAAAGAAAATAAATAAAATACAGATTTCGCTTGCATTGAAAAAAGGGTAAGTTTGGGTTTTAGTCTTTCAAGATGCTTGGTCATATTGTATCTGGCTTATAAATATGTGC
The DNA here is from genome assembly GCA_030280995.1 of Hemileia vastatrix. NCBI lineage: Eukaryota > Fungi > Basidiomycota > Pucciniomycetes > Pucciniales > Zaghouaniaceae > Hemileia > Hemileia vastatrix. The sequence goes on from JASXTE010000013.1 coordinate 27,521,902, forward strand.
AGACCAAAATAAGGTGGCTGAAATCAAGAATATTGGGATTCATCAAAATGTAAGGGATGTACAATCTTTTCTTGGTATGTGTGGTTATTATAGAAAATATATAAAAAACTACCAATTAATTGCTGCACCATTGACCACACTGATAAAGAAATCAGAAGTTTTTATTTTGAATAATGAAAGACAAAAGGCTTTTGATAAGTTCAAAGAATTTTTGATGACAGCTCCTATCTTGGGATTACTATATTTCCAATTACCTTTTTTCTTGTATACTGATGCAAGTTTTATTGGTTTGGGTGCAGCTTTGCACCAAAAACAACTTATTGAAGGGAAAATGTCAGAAGTAGTAAATTGCTATTTTCATGTACTCTAAGAAGTAGTGAATTAAAATATGGTGCTACTCAACTTGAGTGTTTGGAAGTAGTATGGGCTCTTGAGAAGCTACATGATTACCTTGAAGACCAAAAGTTTGAGTTATTAAATGACTGTAGTGCAGTTAAGTCACTCTTAAACATGAAAACTCCTAATAGAAATATGTATAGATGGCAATTAGCTGTACAAGAATACAGAGGATGGATGACTATTACGCATAGAGCAGGAAATTTACACTCTAATGTAGATCTGTTATCTAGAGTACCTCTACCTAATAATGATGATAATCCTGCTTATGATCCTGAAACAGAGATTTTTAACATTTATGGCATTTATATTGTAGATCTGGAGGATGAATTTATGCAATCAATTCTTGATAATTATGCTTCAGATCCTGATTTGAGTAAACTTATTACTATATTAAATGATCCATCTAATGCTTCAATGAGTTTTTTAATAAAAAAATTGCCACAAAAGTATAGGGCAGCATTAGAAAAAGGAAAATTTTCCATTGAGGATGGTTTTATATATTACAGGAAGAAATTAAGAAATGTAATAGTAATTCCTCCTTAAATGAAGGAGTTAATGTTAAGTATATGTCATGATGATATATTAGCAGGTCATTTTGACTATCCTAAAACATTTACCAGAGTAAAAAAACAGCTTGGTGCATTAACATGTCTGATGATGTTCAAAAATATGTTAAGAGATGCAATTCTTGTCAAAAATCTAGAACATTAACAGGCAAAAGATCTGGTTTATTACAAAAAATTGAGAAACCAAAAGCTCTATGGGAAATAGTTAACATGGAATTTGTAACAGGTTTGTCAATAGCAGGGCATAAGAGTTTTAACTCCTGTTGGGTAATTATAGATAGATTTACAAAAATGTGTAAATTTATTCCTACCCACAAAGAGGTTTCTGCAAAGGACTTAGCTTTTTTATGATGGACACAAATTTTAAATACAGCAGGATTCCTCAAATCAATAGTTTCAGACAGAGATCCAGAATTTAATTCTGAGTTCTGGACATCACTTACAGATGTTTCAGGGTGTCAATTAAAACTTTCTACAGCACACCATCCACAAACTGATGGGCTAGCAGAAAGAATGATACAAACCTTAGAAAATAGAATAAGAAGATATTGTGCTTTTGGTCTTGAATTTTAAAACAATGACAAGCTCACTCATGATTGGGTAACCCTTATCCCAGGTTTAGAATTTGCATACAATAGTACAGTACATTCTGTCACTGGCAAAAAGCCATTTGAGTTATGGTTGAGTTATGTACCTAATACCCCTGCTAAAACTCTTAATAAACTACCTATATTGGATATCCATCCAGGTACAAAATATTTTCTCAGATGCAACAATTATGCAGAAAACATGCTCAAGAATGTATAAATAAGGTGTTTGAGTATGAGAAGAAAAGATGGGATAAAGCCCATAAAGAGCAAAGGTTCAAAGAGGGTGATGAATTCCTTATTTCTACACTACATTTCAATTTAAATGGTAATGTTGAATTGAAAGATCTATTCATTTGACCATTTTTAGTAAAAAAGATGGTTGGTAAAAATTCTGTTGAAGTTATTCTATATGCACCAAATGATAGAAAACATCCAGTATTTTCTATTTCTCTTATAAAACTACACCATCCTAATGATACTGCTCTATTTCCAAGAAGATCAGGAAGGCATAAACAGAAACCTGAAGAAATAGTTGAAAAAGCAGAAATTGAAAAGATACTTAAAATGAGATACCTTGCAAAAGAAAAGGGAGTTGAGTATCTATTAAGGTTTGGAAAAAAATCAAGTGGAAATGACCAGTGGATTCCAGAAAAAAAAATCACTGATCTGAAAAATCACTTGAAAAAATTTAAATCCAAATAATACTGTTAAATTCAGTATATGTATAATAGAAAATTTAAAAATTATTTTTCTATTCACTCCTTACTTATTAATTAAAATGTCTTATTATTTTTTTATTGTTCTTTTTGGGTGAGGGAGTGTCAGCCTAGGTATCCCCAGGACTGTGTAATTCTTATTTTTAAAATAAGATAAACTTAATTACATTAAGCTTTATGAGTTAAAATTAAGGTTATAATACTTATATTTATGGTTATAATACATATATATATATAATTATTACACTATTATATGACTTATAGTAGTTTAAATAGCTTATCCATAGCCTTATAATACTTATCAAGGTGTTAATGGAGTCATAATATACTTATCTTAAGTGATATTAAGTAGCTATAGACATACATAATCTTATATGTGTACATTAACCTAATATTCAGTGAAATATGTAGTTATATTATGTATATTTAGGTCTATAAGTGGGTTTTAACCTCTAGATAGCCTATAACCTTTATTTTTCTGCTTATTTTAGGTCATATGGACGTATTCAGTGGACTAACAATCCCTACACAAGCATATACACTTTTTTCAGGCGCATATATCCAGTTTGGACAACTTAATCTGATTCCTTTGATGGATTTTCACAGATTTATGGGTTGGGGTATCATTACTGGGTTAATATGGATGCTTAAGGATTTTGTTGGGGGCTTGGACAGTTAATTTGGTTCCTTTATATGCTTTGGTTTTCATTATATACTCTTTGGATGAGTTATTTTACCTGTTTATTTATGTTATCTGCTTTTATCTGTTTATTCTATTTATGGTATGGGTCTGTGATATCATTAATTGTAATGGAGGGTCCTTTCTGGAGGTTTGGGTGTTTAAAATGCTTGAAGTTGACACCATGGGGAGGTGATGGGCCCTCACAGTGCTTTAATTGCTGGGGATAGCAGTGACATCATCTGGATTGAATGTCTGCGCACTCCAGTAGATTTTGGTATAAGTAAGGGAGGATTTGATGAGCTATTGGACATCACTTACTTACTACAATTCAAATAAACATTATAAAACAATTATTATCATATATAAATATATTATAAAGCATTTATAAATTGATATCACTACGCAATATAGGGGGTGGACTTGCTAGCAAGTCCTCTTCTTGAACTCATACTGAACTCATACTGAACCCATACTGAACTCTACTTGAACACCCACCTAAAACTGTTCTGCTGAGTGGTTGATGAGTGTTTTTCATCCCTGATTTTATGGTTCCTTTATCAATAGCTCAATGTGTGTTCAATCTGTGGTGAATTTGGGTCCAAGGTTGCGGACTCACTAGCAAGTCCACCCCCCATATTGTGTGGTGTATTATCTTTATATAAGCTATAACTATATTTTATTTATTTATTTTCCACCACTAGCATGCATAAAAATCCAAGTATTGTGAGTTTATATTGAGAATAAGAATTTTATTAGTCTTCCCCTTAGGTTTAATTACTAAATCATTTATCAATAGGTAGTAGGACCATTAATATTTACTATTAAATCATACTTAGATACTAGCATACACTGACATAGATCTTGCTATTGTTAGAAGATTTATACCCTAGCACAAACTTAGTTTCTTGTCATTATCATGTGATGTATTCTCTCAGTTATTTTTCTATACACATATCCTATGGTTAGACTGTTTTTTTCTATCTGAATATAAGAACAAAAACAGTTCAACATTGATACATGTGTCTAAAAATATAGAAGATTTTTAAGATCCTATGCTGGATTTATAATCAATAATTTCTTGTAAATGAAACATGTGGTTTTAAAAAAAACTCAGCTTGGATATCCCCTCATATAAATGAGTTAACATAAAGCTATTTGAAAAATAAGATCGGTTAACCTGAATATTATATTTCTGTCAGAGGAGATAGTATCGCAAGTGGCACGTGTATTGCCTTAACCCCCATCCAATCACATATTTATCAATAAAAAATATTTATTAACAACTTGTTTTTTAATCACATTCTTTCCGATTATTTTATTTGTAAGACCCTGACTAAATATGTCAATCATCCAAACTGTGGACAGAAGACTCAGCAAAATGCTCATCATTGTTCAAATCAGGTAGCTCTGATAAACGAAGAAGGCAGTTTGAGTGTTTGTTAGTAAAGGAAAAAAGAGTTTTCAATATCAAAATGAGAAATTGATGGAGATAAGTTCAATAAAAAAATGTGCTCACCCTCAGCGAGCATTTCTAAAAACCCTACCATTTCTTTATAATCATCTACCTTGTGAGTTGCGGTAGTTTTGGATGTTCCATCATTACCAACAAAAATTGAGTGAAAATCAGTCCCCATCTTTTTCATCTCCATGTGCATCCATTCATCCATCAAGTCATTTCCAACTGATATACCACCATCAAATTGCTCCTGAGCCAGAATCTTTCTGACGAATTCCCCTTTCCCCGTGCCTTTTGGTAGTATGGTGCCACTCCCGGTTGTAGGACTCAAATATCCTACATGATCTTGGTTTTCATTCATTAAATTTTGGAAGATCTCCTTCACTGTAATTCACAAAATTAAACCAATGATGTAATCTGTGAGTGTTTATCCCCATCTAATTTGGCTAAATTTACCTCTTTCTCTATCATTTTCTTTTACAGAAAAGCTGATGGTTTGTGTCTTATGATTTTTCCAGAGAGTGACTCCCCAGTTTTTAATCGCTAAAATAAGCAGCCGAAAAAAAAGTCTTCAATTCATTATCTCGATACATAAAATTTAAAGATATACTAATTATTAGGTCAAGAAAGGAGAACTCTACAGTGGCTATCAAATTTTTAAAGCTTTGAGATTATGCAAACCTGCTATTTGTTTTTTAAACTCTTTCTTCCATTTTGTCTGGTAACTGAGCTTTTTGTTTAAAACTTGGTTGGCATCAATAACAGTCAACCCACAATCACTAGCAACGTTTACGCGCTGAGCATTCGTCAGCCGCCCATTCCAAACAGATGGTGAGGGTAAGCCTGTGACAATCCATGCAGTGGACTTCTTAGCAATTGCGGTGAGAGCTCTATTCATGCGCTCTATGTGGTTTACATCATCCTTTTTGTCCATTAGAGTGCCCTGCAAGAAATGATGTCTCAATGGTTTGGGCTTACAAGATAACGGTTACAATTAATTTTGACACATACGCTCAAGTCCATAAAAAGCACTAGTTTGGAACCAGGAGAAAACTTAATTTTTTTAGCCGCTGGGAGCTCACTAGCGAATTTTACAAGGTTTGGATTACCAGCGATATCATCAACCGAAGTGAAGAAATTACGTGAGTGCGTTGTACTCTGAAAAAAAAAAAATAAAAACATAAAAAAAGGATTTAAGTGCTTTGTAAAATAATCATTAGGTACAAATAATACTTGGAAAAATATACCTCAATGGATGTATGCGCTCCAATAGCAACTGCCCAGTGCATAAAAAAGCTGGTAGCCAAAAAAAATGATAATCGCACGTTTAAAAGCATGATGAATTATTTTGTATGTTAAGATTGAAAAATTGATGAAAACAGGACTAGACCCCAGGACAATTCTTTAAATTGTGAAGGGGATTTACGAGATGAGGACAATCCAACATGAGCTACCTTTTATCATTGGGATGACGGAGAAAACAGCCTCCGCTCGTAATATTTTGCGATGAAATCACTGCAATTCAAACTGCTTTCGACACAAAGACCGTGGTTTGGCATACTGGTAATGTCACAACTGTAGCCACTGTTTTCGCTGAGACCGAACGAGTATGCCTATCAGAAAAGTAATTCAAATTCATAGTGTCAGTACATCGTCCGCGTAAAGTTTTTAAACATTTCGGTAAGTGTAAAAAATATACTAAAGATCAAACGTTCAAGCAAAGCAAATGAGTTTCACTTTTGGTAAAAGCAGACTGTATAGATGATAGGTCTACGCTTAACATTAAAAAAATGGGGTTTAAAAACGATATGGACCGACAAAGATACCCCTAAACAGATAATCAAAAGTTGTACAAATGATTGGTAATTAGGAGTTCTCACAAGTAGCGCCAGAATCACAAATAGAAACATAAATTTGGGGTAGTAATTAGTCTTGTACCGTAATGATGAATGGATTAAAAAAACCGTATCATGCCAAACGAAACACTTCTCAGTCCTCTGAACCTCACTTTATCCTGATGATGCCACTTGAAAGTTCTGTATCTCCCACCTCTGACTTCCTATCTACCTGTATTTTTAGTCATAGTTTGTAAAAATGATTGATGAAGAGGAGTTCCTACAGGTAACACCCCAAAACAGATTGAAATGGAACCTTGGGGTGATAGTTGGACCTGTCCCGCAATGAGAAATAAATTTAAAAAAAAATTACTCCAAACGACAGACGTGAAAGTCCTCTGAACCTAACACAAGCAATTCATTTTTGTCCTTCTATCATTTTCCCTATCTATATATTAGATATTCCTAAATTTGTCATCACAAGCTGTATGTACAAATGATTTGTAAAAAGCAGTTCTCACAGGTGACACCACAATCATAGATAGAAATGGAAACTTGGGGTGGAAGTTGGTATTGTGCCGTAATAGTCAATAGATTGTAACACGGTATTGTTCCAGGAAAAACACCTCAGGCATCTGAACCTGTCCATCATCACCGCGGGAGAAGCCGTGTCGCATTTGCCTGTCGTGTTGCAAGCTCCCGTAACACCGCAACAATGGCGCAACGATTCCGCAACAGATATATAAGAGGATGTACAAGCTTTCGTTAAATATGCAAATATTAGTTCAGTATAGCCTCAGTTCGTGTTAACACCGAACTAATAAATACATATTTAACAGACGATGGTCCAATTGTTTTTAGCACTTAAAGGTCTTAAGTGGGTCTTAAGCGCAAAAAAACGATTGTTTGGCTGTTGCACAATGGTTTTGTGATTGTTGCGCCTCATGTCAAAGTAAAAAAGTGCTCTAGACCAAATACAATTGTTACATAACTGTTGCGCAACCGTTGCGCCATTGTTGCACCCTAAGACAGGGCAGACATTTGTTGTAGTGTGTTTTCTTGTAGTGTAATGAGTATAAATGTAATGAAGGTAATGTTAAAAATTAATGATTTCCGTAGTAAATTAATATTGCCCGTAGTAAAAGATGGGAACACAATAATTATTTTAACACCCGCCCATGCTCAATGCTGTGTGATTCCTTAGTGTTCTCAGATGTGTTTGAGTTGCTAAGGGAAGTTGAACTTGTCTTCATTACACAAATTGGGCGCGGTTTTATAGGCGCGAAAAGATACAAGAAGGCGGAGAGAACAAATCCGCATTAACGAATTAATTAAGTGCTTTTTAGAGAAAGGCTAACATTAAGTGCTTTTTAGAGAAAAGCTAGCTGATTACAATTATCGTGTTTTTAAAAGCACAACTGAAAAAGGTAATTAGTTTATTAGTTAAGGTAAGGCTAAAAAAAGAAATAGTCAGTAAAGAACAACAATAGGACACAATGGAATGACACCATCCCCTCCTTAATCTGTTGCACGGCGTTGACGAGGGTGCCATGCCATATCTTTGGCTGTGAAATTGATGTTTCTTTCAAGAAGATTTTCATCAACTTCACAGATCAAGTTATAGGCAGCAGCTAACATTACTTCCAGACCATGAAAAATTTTGGTAACATGAAATATATCCCAATGTTGTTCATTTTGAAATAAATACCTAAGCCACATACTAAGATAAAAATTAAAGGTGATTCTGAAATGTCTGTCTAGTCATCCGTTGGGAGTTCTACAAGTCTGTCCTTCCATTTGAAAAATTCCCATTGGAAGTATAGTGGCGTCATGATATCTGGGGTTGGGAAATCGGAACTCGTCTGTTTCTTGCTGTAGATGTTCTGTTGTAAGCTCTGTAGCCTGTATTGGTTCTTGCCTGTTTGTCCCAGTATCTGAGTTGACTACTGGCAAAATAGAGTTTATCTGAGTCTCCTAAGAAAAGTTTTAATCGGGATCCATTAGTGTTAGACCTCAAGATGTGCCCATTGGATGTCATAAGTTGATACACACCATTTGGGAGACATTCTTTAATAAGAAATGGGCCGTCCAATTTTGGGTGTAATTTCGAAGGTCGGTCCTCGAATTTTAGAAGAACCATGTCTCCAACCTGTAATCCTCTTTCAACATAATCCTCATCTGTTTTTGCATAACATTCTTCGGCTTTTTTATTAAGCTCGTCAATCCTCTGTTGTCTTTCTGAGCGTAGCTGAGTATTTGCTAGATTGCAGAGGAAATAAATTTTATCTTGATTAGTATCAGTTAATTCAGGGAGTTCACCAATTAGGGCTGGATCAGATGGCAATCTTACTTGAATGCCATAAGTCATAACGAATGGAGTTGTTTTTAGAGATTGTGAAGGAGAATTTCTGTAAGCAAATAAGGCCTTATCTAAAAACTTATCCCAATTGTTTTGGTCTTGTGGTGAGACAAATTTCCTAATGGCGTTTTCAAGAGTACCATGGAATCTTTCTATGAGGCCATTTGATTGTGGATGATGTGGGGTGGTTTTGATGTGTTTTATCTTGGCGTTCTTTAAGAAAACTCAAACTGATAAGAGTCAAATTCAGATCCATTATCTGTAAGAATTTATACCTGAAGCCCGTGATTTAGGGTAATTTGACTTACCATGTTAATGGCTGATTGGGTAAAAGTTTGTTTTAGAGGTGTAGCATAAGCCCATCCTGTTCTGTAATTGATTGTGGTGATGAAGAAGCGGTTTTGCTGTTGTGTTTGTGGCAAGGGTCCCACAAAATCTAATGACCATCTTACAAATGGTCCTCCTCGAATAATGGGAAGAATCGGTAGCTGTAATTGAGATGATCCTACTTTATTGAACTGACAATCCAGACAGCAGTCAATGACTTTTTGAGTCAGCTTTAACATTTCTGGAAAGAGAAACCTTTTTTAAGAGTGCTGACCACGTCTTTTTAATTTCTATGTTCTAATTCATTATGCATTTCATAGATGACTCCTTCTGCCTCTCGTTCTTTAGTGATGACCTTCAGGTATTCTTCTGATTTTGTGATGTCAGGATAGCAATAGAGTTGATTTTTGTTCAAGAAATAGTTTTTGAGATGTTCAGGGTGATTTTGTTGTGAAGAAAAAATTCATATTATCTTTTTTAACTGTTCCCACATGTTTTTTTGGTTGATGTTGAAAAGAGGAGTGGCAATTTCAAGTGGATCTCCATCTGTTTTTGTATTAGGTTTTCTTGAAAGTGCATCTGCAGAAAGTTGTTTGTTATCTGGTCTGTAAATTATGTGGATATTAAAAAATTAAATCTTGTTAATGAATCTTGATAATCGTTGGGTTACATATTTTTGGGTTTTAAAATACCTGAGGGATTGATGGTCCGTTCTAATGATAACTGGTGATCCCTCAATGTAACATCTGAAATGTTTGAGTGAGTGTACTATTGCAAGTAACTCTCGTTCTTGTGCTGAGTAATTTTGTTTAGTTTTGGATAATTTTCTTGACTCATAAGCAATGGGTTGGATGTTTTTTTCTTTGATGGTTTTAATGTAGAGGGTAGGGTTGAAATTATCAGCATTATATTTTTTCTCTGTTTCTTGTTGGAGTACTGCACCTATGTTTGTTCCTGAGGCATATGTGTCAAGAATAAAGGGGTGAAAGGCTTGAGGGTGTTTCAAAAGGATAGTCTTTGTGAGCGCTTCCTTTAATAGGAGGAAGGACTCGTCCTGCTTTTCCCCCCAGTTTATCTTGGCTCCCTTTTTAGGTGAGTTTTTGGTGAGTTTATATAAAGGTGTTGTGAGAGAAGAGAATTTACGTATAAATCTTTTGTAATATGTGCAAAGATTCAGGAATACTCTTACCTGCAAAATATTTTCTGGAATAGGCCATTCAGTAATTTTGTTTATTTTATCTGGTTAGTTTTTATTCCATCTCCATTTAATATGTGCCCAAGAAATAAAATTTCTTGTTTTGTCCATTCACACTTGTTGACTGATAAAATGAGCTTTTCTGTTTCGAGTGTTGTTAAAATATCTTTTATATCTTTAATGTGAGTTTTAAGATCCTTAGAATATATTATTATGCTGTCCAAGTATACTAAAGCACATTTGTCAATAAAACTTTTTAGTATTTTATGCATGGTTGACTGAAACGTACTTGGTGCATTACATAGGCCAAAAGGCATCACTTTCCATTGGAAGTGTCCCATCTGGCAAGTGAAAGCTGTTTTTTCCTTTGATTTTTTATCCATAGGGATTTGCCAAAATCCTGATTTTAAATCCAAGGTTGAAAAAAATTTAGCATCCTTCAAGTAGAGGTAAGTATCATTGATACGTGGTAGAGGGTAATCATTTTTTATAGTAACATTATTGAGAGGTTGGTAGTCAACACATACTCTCACCATGGGAAATCTAGGGGTGAATTGCTAGCAATCCCCTCTCTTGAAATTTAGAGTGTCCCTTAAATATGCCAGGTTTGTGAATACTTTATAAACATAAGTAAATTAGAGTTAGATTTACATTTATTCTCAGATTGATTATAGACAGAATATCAACTGATTCCAAATTATGCACATATTGATCCTCCAGAACTTGATTTTGGTCCTCTGATGAGCACAAATTGATCTAACCTAAGCTTATGCATATATAATAATTCAGGATACTTGCTCTATTAAATTTGATAATAAAATAAAATATTGATGAATTTATATAAAAAAAATTATTATGTAAGATATTAAATTATAAATTTAGGCATCATAGGAGGGCACTTAATAGAACTTAATTATATTATGTGACACCTTAATACTGTATCACACAGTTTGAAACATTTAAAACAAAATGTGTCATGATGGGCAATGAAATTGCTTGGACAGACACTTTCAAAATTAATACTGACCATAATACACAAGTATGAAACCTTGGCATCTATCCAATAAAAGATTTTCCTTCTGATAAATGGATTTTTCTCAGTTAATCCCTGCTAAAAAGTGTCCTTCTGAGGTTTTTCTGACCTTCAGGGGGGTAATTTGGCCACATCACACTACTTCTATTTCCATGATTGACCAAAACATCATCCTCATTCCCATCTAAAGAGTTGATCTCATCTGACTGTGGCTGATCAAAGGGGTCCACCACAAGTTTAGCCAAAATTTTGGTGAACACTTTTTTGATGGATAGTGACTAACTTGTGCTTTCCGAAATTGTCCACCTCAAGTTAGGCTAAAATTCAGGAGGATAAATTTATTATGAATACCAAATTAACTGAAGAATACTTTTGCCCTAGCTACTCTGCATCATAAAACTGTCCAACTGAGGATTAGCCATAATTCAGGTAGACACTTTTGGAAAGGCACAGTCTGATGGGTTTAATATCTATATATGGCAATAAGTATCAGTTTTTTATCAACATGGAACTAGAATTAATTTAATATGGCCAAAGTGCCCACCTGAAGTTTGGCCAAAATACAGGTGGAAATTTTTATGAGGATTACTTGATGAGATGAAGAAGACTTGCAATTACTTTCCATCATAAAATTTTCAAACTTAAGTTTATCAAAAATTGTGGTGACACTTTTGCCAGATCCAGTCATATTGGATCAACTCTCTATATGGCAATGAGAATCAATTTTTAGTCAATCATGGCATTAGAAGTAATTTTATATGGAAAAACTTTCCACCTGATTTTTGGCTAAAAATAAGTTGGAAATGTTTATGAGGAATACTAGATTAACTAAAGAAGACTTGCACCCTTCTACTGTCCATCATAAAAGTGTCCACCAGAAGAATTCTCAAACTTGTGGTTGACACCTTTGGCCTGGTCCAGCCATATGGGATCAATTCTGCATATGGAAATGAGGATTTAATTTGGTCAATCATGGTACTAGAAGTAATTTGATATAGATAAAGTTTCCAACTAAATATTGGAAAAAAATCAGTTGAAAACTTCATTTAGTTTTTCAAAAAATCAAATTAAGTAAAATTTTATTCCTGATGATGCCCATTTTATCCAACACCTCTTCTGAGCCTTGAAAGTAGGCATTTAGCTTGAATTTTGAATTTCATATAAAATCCCTCTTATTCAACCTATTTCTTTTTATCCCTTTTTTTCTTTTAGATATCATTTAATTTTATGTAAAACAAATCATTTTCATAATTTTTTACCTGTATTTAACAAAATTATTAAAGGTTTAACATCACCCTGTAAGCATTTGGCACATGTTTTTTTGCTATACTAATAAAAATAATAATATACTGTTACCAAAAAATTGATCAAATGATAAAATATTAATAAAACAGAAAGATCAAATACCAGTGGATATGTTTTAAAAAAATACCAGTTGCACTGAAGAAGAGCTGCACCCTAGATACTCACCATCAAAAAAGTGTCCAGCACAAGTTTGGCCAAACTTGTGCTGGACACTTTTGGTCAGTTGCAGTCATATGAGATCAATTCTTGCTATGGCAATGAAAAAAATTTTTTGGATAAAAAACTTCACTAGAAGTAGTTTTACATAGCCAAATTTTCTACCTACATTTCATCCAAACCACAGGTGCACAATTTTTTATCTTTGAAAAAAAGTCAATTTAGTACAATTTATCCCTGATGGCTCTCATTCGCTTCAACACCTCTACTGGCCTTTGATAGTAGGAATATTACTTGGATTTCTTTTTTCATATTTGATCCCTTTAACTAAATTTTTTATTCCTAATATTGCTTTTGGATATCAATTAATAATTTTTAAAATAAACTATTTTCATATTTTTATACATTTATTTAATAATATTATAAATGACATAAAATCACCTGGTATGCATTTGGCACATGAGTTTTTTCTATACTTATAAAATTAATAATATAATGGCGACCAAAAATTAATCAAATGATATTAATGAGTGAGGAACAAATATAAAATACCAGTAGACATGTTTGTAAAAAATACTAGATGAACTGAAGAAAAATTCTACCCTAGCTACTCTCAATCATAAAAGTGTCCAGCACAAGTTTGGCCAAACTTGTGCTGGACACTTATGGTCAGGTGCAGTCAGATGGGAGAAATTCTCTCTATGGAAATGAAGATAAATTTTTGATATAAAATTACACTAGAAGTAGTTTGATATGGCAAAATTTCATGCTGAAGTTTTGGTAAAGCTCAAGTGGATTTTTTTTTATTTTTACAAAAAAGAAAATTTAGTGCAAGTTTAACCCTGATTGTGCTAATTTAATTCAACATCTCTTTTTTCTGTTTATGGCAGGAATTTAACTTGGATTTTAATTTTCATCTTTGATTTCTTTTATTTTACTTTATTCCTCTCATATTGCTTTTGGATAGAAGTTTATTTTTTGTAAAATAAATCATTTTCATATTTTTTTACCTTTATTTAATAATATTATAAAAGGTGTAACATCATCCAGTATTCATTTGGCACACAAGTTTTTGCTATACTGATAATATTAATAATATAATGGTGACAAAAAATTAATCAATTGATAAATATGAGTGAGGCACAAAGATTTAATAACAGTGGAAATGATTATAAGAAATTTCAGATGATTAAAAATGACTTGCACCCTGGCTACTCTTCATGATAAAAGTGTCCAGCACAAGTTTGGCCAAACTTGTGCTGGACACTTTTGGTTGCATGCTGTCAGACGCAATCAATTCTTTTTATTGAAATGAGACTGAATTATCACTCCATAATTGCACTGAAAGTAGTTTTATATAGACAAATTGTCCCCTGGAAGTTTGTCCAAACCTAAGGTAGACAATTTTTTCCTTTGGTAAAAAGTAAATTTGATCCATGTTAATCTATGATGGTGCCCATTTTTTCTGAAGCCTCTACTGGCTCATGATAGCAGAAATTATACTTAATATCTTTATTTCATGTTTGATCTCTTTAATTTTAATCTTACCCTTTTATTTATCCTTTAGCTTTTAAATATCAATTATATTTTGGTAAAAACTGATAACTTTCACATTTTTTTACATTTATTATATTATATTATTAAAGTTGTAAAATCATCCAGTGTACATTCATTACACATGTTTTTCCTATACTAAAAACATTATTAATATAATGGTGACTAAAAAATTATCAAATAATAAATATGGATGACACAGAAAGATCAAATACCCATAGACATTTTTAAAATGAATATAAGATTAACTGAAGAAGACTTGCACCCTAGCTACTCTCCATCATAAAGGTGTCCAGCCCAATTTCAGCTGAGCTTGTGCTGGACACTTTTGGTTGCATGCAGTCAGATGGGATAAATTTACTCAATGGAAGTTAAAATGAATTTTTGCTCAATCATTGCACAAGAAGTAGCTTTATACTGCTATACTATCCTCCTGATTTTTTTGAAAACCTCAGGTGGACACTTTTATTAATTTTTAAAAAAAGAAAACATATTCCAAATCTAGAACTGGTGGTGCAAATTTGGTCTGAAAACTCAAATTATCTTTGATGGCAGAAATTTTATTTGAATGTTTAATTTCATATTTAATCACTTTTATTTTACTTTTTTATTCCTGTTTTTGCTTTCAAATATCAATTTATTTATTGTAAAACTAATACTTTTCATTTTTTTTTTTACTTTTATTTAATAAGATTATGAAAGATGTAGCATCTCCCAGTATGCATTTGGCTTACAAGTTTTTTCAATACTAATAACATTAATATTATAATGGTGAAAAACAATGAATCAAATGATAAATATGAATGACACAGAAAGATCATATACAAGTGGATTTGTTAATAAGGAATACCTGATGAACTGAAGAAGACCTGCACCCTAGATACTCACCATCATAAAAGTGTCCAGCATAAGTTTGGCCGAACTTGTGCTGGACACTTTTGGTTGCATGCAGTCAGATGGGATAAATTTACTCTATGGAAATGAAAATGAAATTTTGCTCAATCATTGCACAATAAGTAGTTTGATATTGCCAAAATGTCCTCCTGATGATTTTTCAAAACTCATCAGGACACTTTCTTTGGTTTAAAAAAATGAAAATATAGTGCAAGTTTAGCCCTGGTGGTGCACATTTGATCTAACACCTCTACTTGTTATTGATAGTGGGAATTTTCCTTTGATTTTTTTTTCTTATTTTATCCCTTTTATTTTACTTTTTTATTGCTCATATCACCACACAATATGGGGGGTGGACTTGCTAGCGAGTCCGCAACCTTGGACCCAAACTCACCACAGATTGAACACACATTGAGCTATTAATAAAGGAACCATACAATCAGGGATGAACACCACTCAGCAGAACAGTTTTAGGTGGGTGTTCAAGTAGAGTTCAGTATGGGTTCAGTATGAGTTCAGTCTGAGTTACATCTGAGTTCCATCTGAGTTCAGGTTGAGGAGTTGCTAGCAAGTCCACCCCCTATATTGCGTAGTGTATTGCTTTGGATATAAATTTTTAATTTTTAAAATAAATAATTTTCATACTCTTATACCTTTATTTAATAATATATGATTAAAGGTGGAACACCACCTGGTATTCATTTTTCACACAAGTTATTACTATAGTAATAACATTAATAATATACTGATGACAAAAAATTAATCAAATGATAAATTTAAATGACACAGAAAGATCAAATACCAGTGGAAAAGTTTATAAGAAATCCCTTTTGAGTTTAAGAAGATTTGCTGTATGCCTACTCTCAATTATAAAAGTGTCCAGCACAAGTTTGGCCGAACTTGTGCTGGACACTTTTGGTTGCATGAAGTCATATGAGATAAATTCTCTCTATGGCAATAAAAATGATATTTCACTCAATTATTGAAGTAAAGGATGTTTAATATTGTAAAATTGTCCCCTGGAAGTCTGTCCAAACCTCAGCTCAAAATTTGTTAGCTATTCATAAAAGTAAGTTTAGACCAAGTCTTGACCTAGGGGTCCCCAACTGTCCCAACACCACTTCTGGCTCTTGATAGTAAAAATTTTACTTGTATTTTTTATTTCGTATTTGATCCCATTTATTTTCATTTTACTTTTCTATTACTCTTTTTAATTTTAAATATCAATTTATTTTTTTAAAAACTAAACATATTTATATTTTTTTAACTTTATATAATAATATTATTAAAGTTGTAACATCACCAATTTTGCATTTGGCATGCAGGTTTTTGCTATACTAGAAACATTAATAATATATATGGTGACAAAAAATTAATTATAAGATAAATATGTATGATAAAAAAAAGTTAAAAACCCAATTGAAATGTGAAAAACAAAAAACTGATGTACTGAGAAACACTTCCACCCTAGCTACTCTCCATCATAAAAGTGTTCAGCACAAGTTTGGCCGAACTTGTGCTGGACACTTTTGTTCAGGTGCAGTCAGATGGGATCAATTCTCTCTGTGGAAATTAAATTAAAAAAAATTCTAAATAATTACATTAGAAGTAGTTTGGTATGGCTGAATTATCCACCTTGAGTTTTTCCAAACCTCAGGTGAAAAATTTTTTATCTTTAAAAAAAATTAAATTTTATCAAATTTAGCCGTGATGGCACCCATTTGTTTTAACACCTCTACTGGCTCTTGAAGGCAAGAATTTTTCTTTTTCATATTTGATCTCTTTTACTTTACTTTTTTATCACTCATGTTACATTTGGATATTAATTTAAAATTTTGGAAAAAAAATCATTTTTATATTTTTTTAACATTTTTTAATAATATTATAAAAGGTGTAATATAACATGACATGCATTTGGCACACAAGTTTTTTCTATACTAATAAAATTAATAATATTCTAATGACAAAAAATTAATTAGATAATAAAATATGAATAACACAGAAAGATCAAATACTATTTGACATGTTTTAAAAAAATAAGAGTTGCACTGAAGAAGACCTGCACCCTAGCTACTCTCCATCATAAAAGTGTCCAGCACAAGTTTGGCCAAACTTGTGCTGGACACTTTTGGGCAGGTGAAGTCAGATGGGATCAATTCTCTCTATGGCAATGAAAAAATTTATTTGATAAGAAACTTCACTAGATGTAGTTTGATATAGCTGAATTATCCACCAAGAGTTCATCCAAACCACAGGTACACAATTTTTTATCTTTAAAAAACAATCAATTTAGTACAATTTATCCCTGATGGCTCTCATTTGCTTAAACATCTCTACTGGCCTTTGATATTAGCAATAATACTTGGAGTTCATTTTTCATATTTGATTCCTTTAACTTAATTTTTTATTCCTCATATTGCTTTTGGATATCAATTAATAATTTTTAAAATAAATTATTTTAATATTTTTATACATTTTTTTAATAATATTATAGAAGGTGTAACATCACTCAGTATGCATTTGGCACACAATTTTTTGCTATACTTATATAATTAATAATATAATTAAGACAAAAAATTAATCAAACAATATGTATGAGTGAGGCACAAAGATAAAATACCAGTAGACATGTTTGTAAGAAATACCAGATGAACTGAAGAAAAATTCTACCCCAGCCGCTCTCCATTATAGAAGTTTCCAGCACAAGTTTGGCCGAACTTGTGCTGGACACTTTTGGTCATGTGCAGTCAGATGGGATCAATTCTCTGTATGGCAACAAAAAAATTTTTTTATCAAATTTCACTAGAAGTAGTTTGGTTTAGCTGAATCATCCACCTGCTGTTCTGCCCAATATCAGGTGTATAATTTTTTATCTTTAAAGAAAAGGTCACTTATTACAATTAAACCCTGATGGCTCCCATTTGCTTTAACACCTCTACTGGCTCTTGATAGCAGGAATTTTACCAGTATTTTTTTCATATTTGAACTCTTTGACTTTTATTTTACTCTTTTATTCCTCTTTTTACTTTTAAATTTCTATTTAATTTTTGTAAAACTAATCCTTTCCATATTTATTTACGTCTATTTTAAAAAATTATTGAGATATAACTTCACATGGTATGCATTTGGCACACAAGTTTTTGCTATACTAATAACATTAATAATATAATGGTGATAAAATATTAATCGGATGATAAATATGAGAGATACAGACTGATCAAATACCAGTAGACATTTTTATGAGAAATACAAGATGAAGGAACTAAAGAAAATTTCCACCCAAGCTACTCTCCATCATAAAAGTGTCCAGCACAAGTTCGGCCGAACTTGTGCTGGACACTTTTAGTCACATGCAGTCAGATGGGATCAATTCTCTATATGGCAACAAAAAACATTTTTTATTAAACTTCACTACAAGTAGTTTTGTTTAGCTGAATCATCCACCTGTTGTTCTTCCCAACCTCAGGTGTATAATTTTTTATCTTTAAAAAAAAGGTCACTTATTACAATTTAGCCCTGATGGCTCCAATTTGTTTCAACACTTCTACTGGCTCTTGAGAGCAAGAATTTTACTAGTATTTTGTTTTTCATAATTGATCTCTTTGAGATTAATTTTACCTTTTTATCCCTCATATTGCATTCGTATATCAATTTATTTTTTGTAAAACAAATCATTTTCATATTTTTTTACCTTTATTTAATAATATCATAAAAGGTGTAACATCACCCGGTATGCGTTGGGCACACGAGTATTTGCTATACTTATAATATTAATAATATAATGGTGACAATAAATGTCAGCCAGGCTACTAGACTTACCCAGTGAAATAAGTAATTATTTACTGGATGAAGCCGCACCTTATCATCTTTAATTATTATTTAATTATCATTTAGTTACATTAAAATTAGTTATAAATTAACTAGTTACAGAATGTTAAAATTAAATTAATTAATTAAATAAATAAGTAAAATTAAAATTATAATTTTGTCCCTTATATTTTTCTCTAACACCGTGCTCAATTGACAGGTTGGGAAAAATAAAACTTTATATTTAAAAAAAAATAAATAAAATACAAAGATAAAATAAGATTTAAATATTCAAATAATATTAAATATATACAAAAAAATCAAATTTCTTATTTGGGATTGACATTTACAGTAAATATTAAAAATATTGATGTATTTCTGACATACTCTGTAAATACATCTTTTTGACGCCTTCTTTTTGGAATAACTTTATTATTTGAAATACTCTTTCTGGAATGTTCTTTTTCTCTCTCTTTTCCTACTGTTTTTAGAATTTGTTTTCCGTGCTTTGTCTCTCCTTTGCCTATAAAAGGCCTCTCTTTTTGTTGTCTTTTGATCATTCTATCTTACCAAACCATTTTATTACAACTATTAACCAAATAAACACTTATTCTTATATTCTATATCATTAGTATTTACAATAGCGTAATTCTAATTTATAAGTTATATTAATATTTTAATCCTACCTCTTTTATTGAGTAAAAACATTCATCTTTGAATTAAGAAAGACGTACAAAATTTTTGAGAATCCATTTAAGCCTTTTAAATCCTCGTAGAACTATGTACCAAATCTTCTAGACTAAAAGTGTACCTTGACAATTGGGAACCTTTCCGAAATATCGATGGCGCAACGTTACTTGAGGCGTAATCGAGAGGACCATCGGCGTAGAAGCACCTGTAAAGGACGAGTGGAGGCAAGAAAAACGACGAACGTCATACTTCACGTGATAAAAGTTTTTGCTGCGAACAGGAATCGAACCGCGCTCCAAAACTTAAGTTCATATACTGACTAAAGATCGTATATATCGTGGTAATTATTGTGATTACTATTTGTGGTTACTCTTCACTCTTCATTTGCTACGTATTTCCTTTTACTCAGAACTCTGTAAGTGGCATTAATTTGCTCATTTTGCAGGGGGAGGTGTCAGGTAATTGGAATTTAATTTTATTATTATATTTTTTTTTTATTTTTCCTGGTTGACCATAATAGAGCAATAACTGTTCTTAGTCCCAGAGGTAATAAAATAATTATATATTAATATTAATTATTATCATTTTTCAGTTGACAATTGTCCTGATTAATTTGAATTTTAATTGTTCCAGTTGACAAACTGTCCTGACAATAATATATTTTATTAAATAAAATAATTATTATAATTTTTCAGTTGACATTTGTCCTGATTAATTAATTGTTCCAGTTGACAAATTGTCCTGACAATTATATTTTTTTTAAATAAATAATTAACATTTCATTACTTCAGTTGACTTTGAGTCCTGGTAATCCAATAAATCTTTTTAAGTAATAAAATTCATATTTAAATTACTTCAGTTGACATTAAGTCCTGGTAGTTAATTAATCAGTTAAAATAATTTTTATTAATAAAGATTCATATTTGATTATTTCAGTTGACAATAAATCCTGGTAATAAATTAGTTGATTTAAATCCTGAAAATAAAAATTAATAGATATTCTAATTTATTTCTACAGTTGATTGCATTATCCTGGTTTTAAATTTTTTTTTTATTAATTTTATTTAAGTTGATTTTTATCCTAAAAAGATTTTTTTTTATTTATTTTTATTTTATTTCTGTTAAATAAAAATTAAAAATAAAAGACTAATTAATTTTGTCTCTTTTCCTTCATTTCAGTAGAATCTTAAAATGACTGATCAAAGTGGTTTTACTGCACGTGAAGAAGAACTAGACTTAATTGATTATGATGAGCCTACTTCTGTAAGTTCTCCTTTAACAAGAAGAATTTCTCAAACTAATAAATCCTTGCCCCAAACAGGATGTGGAAATGGAAGAAGTAGAAATCCTAGTGGACAATACTCAGGATCAGAAACCCAGGACAAACCCACCAGAAGAGCTTCCAAGAGGCTTCAAAATAAAAAAGATGCCGTTGTCCCAGCAGATTAAGAATCTGTCAACCCACATAAAGGAGTTAAGGACAGACAGCTTGAAACTAAAGGTAAGGGTAGATGCCTTGGAAGAAAGGGTGAAAAGAACAGATACTTTTCTCCAAGAGAAAAGGAAACCTCTTCCTCCCAGGGATCAACAACAATTGGCTCCCCAATCCCAAGAGATGGTGGAAGTGTCCAAGTGGCAGTGGGACTGGCTCAACACACAGTGGGACTACTTGGCTCAAAACCAGCATCAGTTACCTCAGGTAGGTCCATCAAGGCCCACCCAGGTCAACCCCACTCCTCCCCACCCTTATCAAGGAGGCAAAAGAAGAAGGAAGCCCAATATGGTGATACCCAGCAAACCCTGGTACGTCCCTCTATTGATTCTCAAGTGCCTTTTCTTGTGGCTGACTCTGTTCCTTCAGGTAAATCTGGAAGGCAGGATGAAACCTTGAGACCTATAGAAGCTGGGAATAGTAGACAGTTATCTCATGTATCCAATCCATTACTTTTAATTGCTACCTCAATGATTAATTCTGATATGGCTGTGATTGATGAAACTCTTGACCCTGAGTTCTATGAGAGTCTGGAAAGTTACTCAGTTTCCTTATTGAGAAACACTCCGGATGTAGCAAGAATTAATGATGAGCACTTGAGAGATATTATTGCCAAGCAAAATCATATAATGAACAATATGCAATTGACTCAGAGATATAATAGTTTGTTAACTGATCAGGGTTATCAAGAATTAAAAAGTGAAGCACAGAGAGTCTCTGATGAATTGTCTCATTACAAAGCAACCCATGAAAAGAAAGTTGCTTTATGGCAAAATATAAAAAATGATTTGTCTAAACTAAAAGATACTGTATCTGCCTGTTGCCAGGAGGTAGAGATAGATAAGATAAATCTGAAAAGATTGAGTGACCAGTTGTCATCTTTTCAACATAAAAATCAATTATCTTTTGCAACTGTCAATGAAAGTTTATCTAGTCTTCCAAGAATGAAAACAAGACTAACAACCATTGAAGAAACATTGAACTCATTGTTAAATGACCAAAAATATTCTGACAATTCTGTGAAGGAACATATAGTGCAGGATTCTCAACCAGTACCTGTGGCTAGTTCATCTAAAATAAAAATTGATCCAGAAATACCTGTTGATAACACTGAGTTTCCATCAAAAACTGATGATGCACCAGGATCTGCAACAGAAGGATTAAACAATGAGATTTCAGCACAATTAGAGAAATTACAGCTTCTTCTTACTCAGAAACAAGCTAGTACTAAGGAGACTCCTTCAAATCAAAAGAATTGGCCAAAACTTGACCAGTACCCAACATTTGATGGTGATTCTTCCTCTGATTGGCAACAATTTATTTGCAGAATTGATAATTTAAAAAATTCTTACAAACTCCCAGATGAGGAAATTGTGTCCAAATTAATTTCTTTGTTCACTAATGTTGCCCTGATGTGGTATGAATCTGTTCTCCTGGATGGGAATGACTATTCATGGGAGGATTGGAAGAAATTAATTAAAGCACAATTTGGTGGCTCCAAGTTCAGAATGGCTCAATAAAGGCAGTATGAGGAAACTAGATATAGCTCTTCTACTGATAAACCTATTGAGTTTTTAATGAAACTTGTAAAAATCTTAAGGGCAATGGACCCAAATATGGAGTTTGATTTATGGAAGGACAGGATCCTCTATAAATTACCAATGTCTCTGAGAGACTTGATTGTGGCTAGGACTGAGTTCTCCAAAGAACCCTCTTCTTTCATTAATACTTGCAATGAGATACTTCTAAACAATAAGTATGATGCAAGAAGATTCATTCCTAGGACCCCTTTGGAGAAACCCTCCACTTACCAACAAAAACCTCTGGAAAAGGTTGGTAAACCTTCTGCCCCTATTGCACCAAAGAAGTATGCAACGAACACTTGCTTCAAGTGCAACAAGCCTTGGCAGAAAGGCCATGTTTGTGACAAGAAGATAAATCTTGTGGAACAAACAGAGGAGCATGCTGATGACACAGTGGCACTGGATGATACATCAAGTGATTGTGCCAGCAATATTTCATATGAATCTCAACAAGAAATCTTGATGCTGGAAGAAGATATTCATTATTTAAATACTATTGACATTGATAATAATGATTTATCTACAGTTGAGGATGCTGAGATCATAAAGAACATTGAGGATAACTCAATTGTTATTGCCCCTCTTAAGGCACCAGTCTTGATTAATGGAACCAGCATTGAAGTTGTTCTGGATTCTGGAGCTGGAGGAAGTGTAGTATCTGAATGAGCACTTGCCTCAGTAGATCAAGACTATAAATCTAAACTGTTGCCTATCATTTCTGAAAATTGGAGAGGGTATGGCTCTGTTTTGTCCCCCATTGGTAAATACAAAGCCACAGTGTTTTTTAAATATAACCATGGTTTTGTAAGAGCTATTTGTGATTTTGTTGTCATGAAAAATGATAACTTGAGCAATTGGTTTATTGTAGGGAATGATATTTTAACCAAGTATGGCATAAAATTGGATCCTTCAAACCAATGTTTCACAATGGGGTTGAATGGGAAGAGAAAATTTAAAATTTCCTCCCCTAAAAAATTATTAAAACCAGAATTGAACACATGTAATTCTGTGGTTCAATATAAAGGAAGATCTACAAAGGAAATGCATGCCCTTATGTCTGAAATTGACAATGCCTCTTTTGGAGAACAACTTTCTGGTGAGGATAAAGATTCCATCATTAACTTGATAAAATCTTTTCCTATGGCCTTTGCTCATGGGTCACATGAACTGGGATTAGTTAAAGAGGAAATGAAACTTTCATTGTCTTGCCCATTAACTGATATACCACCTAGTTTAAAGAAGAAGCCTTATCCTGCTTCTCCCACAAAGAGAAAAGATATTGAAGATAATATCTCTACCCTTTTAAAAATGAATATTATCGAAAAGGTATTTGAAACACCTAAATATTGTGTTATCTCACCTGTCCTAATTTCTTATGAGAAAGATAAAGCCAGGTTATGTGGTGATTATAGAGCACTAAATACTTATACTGTTGATGATATCTATCCTTTACCTAGAATCAGCTCTATACATGCTACTTTACAGGGTGCTAAATATATCAGCTGTTTGGATGATAATAAGGGATATCACCAGGTACCTGTTGAGAAAAACTCTCAGAACTTTCTGATGATTGCCACTCATATGGGTACTTATAAGTATATTAGGATGCCATTTGGCCCTAAAAATGCCCCTTCTGTTTTCCAAAAAGTAATGGATAACACATTCCATCAAGAGATAATTGAAGGTTGGCTGATGGTTTATATTGATGATATCATTATATTCTCAAAAACATTTGAGGACCATCTTAAACACCTGTGTAAAGTATTCCAGAAAATGGACGAAATAAATATGACACTTGCTTTGAAGAAATGTAAATTTGGTTTCCATTCTTTAAAAGTTCTTGGCCATGTTGTTTCAGGCTTACAGATATGTGTTGACCAGAACAAAGTGGCAGCCATACAACAGGTGAAAGCTCCTACAACAGTAAGAGAGCTCCAAAGTTTTTTGGGAATGTGTGGATACTATAGACAGTATATTAAAAATTACCAAGTCATAGCTTTACCCCTTACCCAATTAACTAGAAAGGATGTTGCTTTTGTCTGGAATAGTGAAAGACAAAGAGCCTTTGACACTATGAAACACTGTTTGATGTCAGCACCAATTCTTGCTTTACCTGACTTTGATCAACCATTTGTTTTGTACACTGATGCCAGTTTCATTGGTCTTGGTGCTGCCCTCCATCAAAAACAAGTGATAAATGATAAAGTTTCAGAAGTAGTAATTTGTTATATTTCAAGAACCTTGAGAAATAGTGAATTGAAATATGGTGCTACTCAATTAGAGTGTTTAGCTGTAGTATGGGCTCTAGAAAAGCTTCATTATTACCTAGATGACCAGAAATTTGAACTTTTCACTGACTGCAGTGCAGTTAAATCCCTTTTAAACTTGAAAACACCTAATAGACATATGTTTAGATGGCAGCTGGCTGTTCAAGAGTACAGAGGGAGAATGACAATTATTCACAGAGCTGGTATTGGTCACTCAAATGTGGATATGTTATCAAGGTTACCCTTACCAAATGATGACTCAAATCCTGCATATGATCCTGAGGATGAAATTATCCATATCCATGGGATATATGTGGTTGATATGGAGGAAGAGCTATTACAGCTTATTCTGGAATCATATGATAAGGACACTGACTTGAAAAAGTTATGCACCATATTAAATGATCCAAAGAATGCTTCAATACAAGCATTAATTAAAACCCTTCCACCAAAGTACCAAAAAGGTTTGGAAAAAGGAAAATTTTCAATTGATGAAGGATATCTATATTATAGAAGAAAGTTGAGTAATGTTATTGTTATTCCTCCTTCTATGAAAGAAATCATCTTGAAAATTTGTCATGATGACATATTAGCTGGACATTTTGATCTTGACAAAACAATGATCAGAATTAAGAACACTGCTTGGTGGGCTAATATGTCTGAAGACACAAAATTATATGTTGAATCCTGTGATTCATGCCAAAAATCAAAAAGATTAACTGGTAAAAGAGCAGGATTAATGCAACATATTGAACCTCCTGATGCCCCATGGCAAATAATAAACATGGATTTTGTAACAGGATTACCTATTGCTGGTAAAGACAGTTATAACTCTTGTTGGGTTATTGTGGACAGATTCACAAAAATGTGTAAATTTATCCCTACCCACAAGGATGTTTCCACTAAAGAATTAGCTTTCTTATGGTGGTCTCATATGTTTAATACTGCTGGTTTTCCTAAAGCCATAATCTCTGACAGAGACCCTAAATTTACTTCTGAATTTTGGATGTCTCTGATGGATGTTTGTGGTTGTGATCTGAAACTTTCTACTGCCCATCACCCTCAGACTGATGGTTTAGCTGAAAGAATGATTCAGACTTTAGAGGACATGATAAGAAGATATTGTGCCTTTGGCCTTGAGTATAAAGATAATGACAGATTCACTCATGATTGGGTTACCTTACTTCCTGGGTTAGAATTTGCTTATAATAGCACTGTTCATTCTGTTACTCAAAGGAAGCCTTTTGAGCTCTGGCTTGGATATGTTTCTAATACTCCTGCCCAAATTCTCAATAACAAAATAACTAAATTGGATATACATCCTGGTGTAAAATCTTTTCTTCAAATGCAACAACTATGCAAAAATCATGCTCAAAAATGTATTGAAAAATCATTTGAATATGAGAAGAAAAGATGGGACAAATCCCATAAAGAATACACTTTTAAAAAGGGTGATGAAGTGTTGATTTCTACAGTCCACTTCAACTTACAAGGTAATAACAAATTAAAAGATCCATTTGTTGGTCCTTTTGTTGTCAAAAGAATGATTGGAGATAATGCAGTTGAAGTCATTCTGTATTCCCCATATGACAGAAAACATCCTGTTTTTCCAATATCTCTTTTGAAACCTTACACATCCAATAGTGATTTATTTCCAAGAAGGAGGGGTAGACCAAAGAAAACCCCAAATGAAATCACTGAGACAGCAGAAATTGAAAAAATATTAAATGACAGAATAGTCACTGCTGAGAAAGGTACAGAATACTTATTGAGATTCAAGAATAAATCATCTGAATATGATTCTTGGATACCTGGGAAGGAGATATCTAATCTTCCTACTCTACTAAAAAAGTATAAGAAGAAAAAATCATAGCATTTTTTTATTATTATTTTTTTTAGAGTAAGGGAGTGTCAGCCAGGCTACTAGACTTACCCAGTGAAATAAGTAATTATTTACTGGATGAAGCCGCACCTTATCATCTTTAATTATTATTTAATTATCATTTAGTTACATTAAAATTAGTTATAAATTAACTAGTTACAGAATGTTAAAATTAAATTAATTAATTAAATAAATAAGTAAAATTAAAATTATAATTTTGTCCCTTATATTTTTCTCTAACACCGTGCTCAATTGACAGGTTGGGAAAAATAAAACTTTATATTTAAAAAAAAAAAAAAAAATACAAAGATAAAATAAGATTTAAATATTCAAATAATATTAAATATATACAAAAAAATCAAATTTCTTATTTGGGATTGACATTTACAGTAAATATTAAAAATATTGATGTATTTCTGACATACTCTGTAAATACATCTTTTTGACGCCTTCTTTTTGGAATAACTTTATTATTTGAAATACTCTTTCTGGAATGTTCTTTTTCTCTCTCTTTTCCTACTGTTTTTAGAATTTGTTTTACCTGCTTTGTCTCTCCTTTGCCTATAAAAGGCCTCTCTTTTTGTTGTCTTTTGATCATTCTATCTTACCAAACCATTTTATTACAACTATTAACCAAAAAAACACTTATTCTTATATTCTATATAATTAGTATTTACAATAGCGTAATTCTAATTTATAAGTTATATTAATATTTTAATCCTACCTCTTTTATTGAGTAAAAACATTCATCTTTGAATTAAGAAATACGTACAAAATTGTTGAGAATCCATTTAAGCCTTTTAAATCCTTGTAGAACTACGTACCAAATCTTCTAGACTAAAAGTGTACCTTGACAATAAATTAATCAAATGATATATATGAGTGAGGCACAAAGATCAAGTACCAATGGACATGTTTATAAGAAATACCAGATTAACTGAAGAAAAATTCTACCATAGCTACTGTCCGTCACAAATGTGTCCAGCACAAGTTCGGCCAAACTTGTGCTGGACACTTTTTGTCACATGCAGTCTGGTGTGATCAATTCTCTCTCAATCATTGAACTAGAAGTTGTTTGATATGGCTAAATGGTTCTGCTGAAGTTTTTTTAAACCTCAGATTGGCACTTTTTTGTTTTTCAAAAAAGCAATTATAGTGCAAGTTTAGCCTCACAGGTGGACATTTGCCCCAACATGTCTACTTGCTCTTGATGGCAGTAATTTTATTTTAATTTTAATTTCATATTTGATTCCTTTAATTTTACCTTTTTATCCCTCATATTGCTTTTGTATATCAATTTATTTTTTGTAAAACAAATCATTTTCATATTTTTTTACCTTTATTTAATAATATTATAAAAGGTGTAACATCACCCGGTATGCGTTGGGCACACAAGTTTTTGCTATACTTATAATATTAAAACATAATGGTGACAAAAAATCAATCAAATGATAAATATGAGTGAGGCACAAAAATCAAATACCAGTGGACATGTTTATAAGAAATACCAGATGAACTGAAGAAAAATTCCACCCTAGCTAACCTCCATCATAAAAGTGTCCAGCACAAGTTTGGCCGAACTTGTGCTGGACACTTTTGGTCACATGCAGTCTGATGTGATCAATTCTCTCTATTGCAATGAAAATGAATTTTTCTTCAATAATTGCACTAGAAGTTGTTTGATATGGCAAAATTGTCATCCTGAAGTTTTGGTAAAGCTTCAGTGGATTTTTTTTTATTTTTACAAAAAAGAAATTATAGTCCAAGTTTAGTGCCACTGGTGGGCGTTCACCCCATCATGTCTACTTGCTCTTGATGGGAGGAATTTCACTTTAATTTTTTATTTCATATTTGATCCCTTTAATTTTACCTTTTTATCCCTCATATTGCTTTTGGATATCAATTTATTTTTTGTAAAACAAATCATTTTCATATTTTTTTACCTTTATTTAATAATATTATAAAAGGTGTAACATCTCCCGGTATGCGTTGGGCACACAAGTTTTTGCTATACTTATAATATTAATAACATAATGGTGACAAAAATCAATCAAATGATAAATATGAGTGAGGCACAAAGGTCAAATACCAATTAATCAATAGTTCTTTTTAATATTATAAATTTTTTGATTAAATAAAATGGTAATAATGAATTATATTTTTCATCCACAATTCCACTCTAATGATTCCCACTGCACAAAAAGGGTTCACTTGGTCCTTTCTTTACTGCTTGTGCATATATTTTATTGCCCACAGTACTACAATTTTTTGTAGTGATTATCCCACATCTGATTCAGGAATATTTTTAAACAATATAAGTTTTTTTTACAAAAGACCTTATCATATCCAATATCCCACAAAAAATACAACCTGTTTTTGTATTAAAGCCCATTAATTATTAAGAAATTGTTAAAATAATTAGATTAGACCCTGGCACAGCTAGATCCATACCAACCGACCTAAAGTCTTTTCAATATTGAAAACAATTAAATAAAATTATGATATCATACTAAATTATGGGCACCAACCATAATTCAGCACTTCTCATTTGCTCTGCTACAAAATGAGTGCATGTAGCATTTTTCTAACGTCGGACTGTTTTTCTTCCTTCCCTCACACCTTTAGACCAGAATGAAAATTTAGTATGAGTTTAGGTCAAAATGGTTTGCCATTGTTATCTGTATGCAATATGAATTCATATTGCATATTTCTATTTATGCATAAAATATACTCATTAAGCATCATTTTTTTTGCATTTTTCAATCATTATGCATATTTATGCATATTCATATGCATATTCATTATAAAGATTTATATGCATATTAATATATTTTATTCATATACATATATGCACCTTTTTTTTGCATATTCAATATGCATATTTTTAATGCATATTCAATATGCATATTTTTAATGCATATTCAATATGCATATTTTTATGCATATTTTATATGCATATTTATTCTTCATAGTCATTATACATACACTTTGGATAGGCATTTCACATCAATTTTTAGCATGCAATAAGTATCCACCATGCAAATTCAAATGCATATGCATCTATATCATACACGCAACATATATTCAAGTTTAATATTTGAATATTAAGGTATGCTAAGTGATGTTGTTCAACCTTTTGCCAAACCTGAGATTAACTGATGTTCAATGTGGTTCTTAAGCTCTGCTCAAGGAGGGATTGTTCTGGATTCAATCTGTGACAGTTTATTTTTTCAATGTTTTTTCATCAGATTTAAAAACATCTTTCTGAAAGTTTCAGGATGGTTTCCCAACAGTTTCCTGACAAATTCCTGATAGTTTCAAATAGAGGGAACTGCTAGCAGTTCACCCCCAGATTTCCCGTGGTGATTGCATGTAGCTATGCCTGGAAAGTGTAACTGGCATAGTGTGTATTCATTATGTATTGGTCAACATTATTTTTGATCAAATTTAATATTAACATTTGCATATTGAACCCAAGCCAGGAAATGACCCAAAAGATTCTTCATAAAACTGCCCATAAATTTTGATTGAAATTAAGACTGACCATATACATATTGAATGGTAGTTATATCTGGTCTGAGTAAGTGGAGATAGCTTATATTCAATATGTATTGGTCAAAATTAATTTTGATCAAAATTAATGAGCATTTTGATCATGAACTTTTTCAGCCAGTTAGTTGTTTCAATGCATAATGGCATGCCAACATTAATTTTGATCAAAATTAATGTTGAAATGATATAATTCTTTTTTGCATGACATGTAAAGAACAGCAAGTATTCTTATGTATTGAAATTTACTATACATGTTAAGGGTAAATATAATATTTACATATCCATATTAATTTCTATTAAAATTAATGTTGACCAATACATAATAAATAGTAAATATGCCTGGCCAGTGTAAGTGGCATAGCTTTTATTCAATCTGCATTTGGAAACATTAATTTCAATAAAAATTAAGGTTCATGATTATCATCAATTTATGCAGTCAGTTGCTTACTTTTATGCATGGTAACATGTCAACATTAATTTTAATTAAAATTGAATTTGACATGCCACCAAGCATTTTTCTGTAAGATGAAAAGTAGGGCCCTCTATTCTTAAGTAAACATGTTACAATGCATATTGAGCATATATATATCATTTACACATTAATATTAATTTCAATCAAAATTAATGTTGACCAATACACATTGAACTCAAGCTATACAAGCTACACACACCAGATATAACTACCATTCAATATTTTTATGGTCAACCCTAATTTTGATCAAAATTAATGAGCAGTTTTATGAAGAATTTTTCGTGTTTTTTGCTGGTTTGGGCTCAATATGCAAATGTCAATATTAAATTCGATCAAAATTAATGTTGACTAATACATAATGAATACACACAATGTCACTTACACTTTCCAGGAATAACCACCATTCAATATGCCAATATCAAAAATTAATTTGATCGAAATTAATGTTGGAACGGCACCATGCATAAAAATATGCAGTTGACTCCAGAAATTCATGATTAACATGCTCATTGATTTTGATCAAAATTAATTTTAATACTGGCATATTTCATGGTAGCTATGCCTGGAAAGTGTAAGTGGCATAGCCTGTATTCACTATGTATTGGTCAACATTAATTTCAATAGAAATTAATATGGATACATAAATGTGACATAAAGAGGTATGGACCATCAATTTGTTGAAAATACATTTTTATATCTCATACATTATTTGTTTTTCTTAAATAAAATGTTAATCTATCTAAATATCACCTTATAAAATTTACCAAGCTGCTTTGAAAAATAACAGAATACATAAAATTCAATATAAGATAGCTATATTACACAGAAGATCACCGATATACCCAATTTATGATGATGTCGATGCTGTATTAATTGATTCCTGAATCTTTACCAGATCAATATCAGCTCCAACCCCAAGTGACTCACGTTCACTCACAGATAATCCTGCCAAAAATGTTGCTGAATAGCAATTCTTGGGGAGGTATTTGGGAACATTGAATATACCATCTTGTGCAACTGTCCTTTCTGATGAACGTGAATATGTTTTTGATGCAGATTTTCTTTGAGCTGGTGTATGGGCTAATTCCTTTGTCATCCTATCCATTTCTTTAAACAAATCATTGAGTTCAGAATTTCACTATCCAGGAATAGCTCAGATGGGTGCAGTTGGGGCTGGTGGTGGGCCTTCCTGAATATCAGAGATGCACATAGTATCATGAAAAATCACAACAAAACCTGGCACATCACTGCAGAGATCTCTTGCTAAGTTGTAGCGTGCACTAGCAATCTGAATTCCAACTAAATCAGCTTCATAATAACAAAAATAAAAGTGAAATAAAAAACTTACCTTGGTCCAATAACATTTTACTTGTGCCTTTGCCCTCTTTTCCATCTTTTCTCTTTCCACCCTTTCCTGTTCTTGCCCAAACAACCTTATCATCTCCTTCCCCTTATTAACTACCCAATTCTCAATAACACATTGATTGAACTGAAGCTTTGACTGATTGATTATATTCAAGGTGGTGAGCCACCTGGTACAGCTGTCACATACTATGCTTCCCATGACTTGATTCCAAAAATTCACCGCAAGTCCAATCAAAGGCAAATTTCCAAAAACCTTTTTCTTGAAATTCACGCTCTAAGTTTCTTTTGACAGAAAGTGGGATAGGTGCTCCTCCTTTTAGTCCTCAAGGCTCAGGTTCTGGAAAAAATTCGGGTAGTCAAATTTTCGATCGCAAGAAGGCTATAGAATTGGTTATCAGAAATTGTTGATCAGCTGCTGAATTTGCACGGTTAGAAGATTGGACTTGGGTTAAGAAAGTTTGAAAGGTTTTCAGTTTGAATTGGTTTCAAGCTTTCCAATTTTCAATCTCCAAAGGTGTTGGGCTTTCAGGATATTTTTCTATTTGTGTTTTCCCCCCAATACAATACTTCAGAAAGTGGTAAATATTTCTACTTAGACTGGCAGAGCTCCTGGAAACATCATTCCTTCTAACTAAGCCTCTTACAGCCCTTAACCCCCATTCTTGTTTATGAGACTCTGCTGAATTGAGTCTGTGGTAATCACTGATACCCATAATGATTGAGGAATTCACTAACAATTCAAATAATTTAATTAGTTTTGTCATTTTTAAATAAAAGAATACACTAAAAATTTGACTTACCAGCTCCACTTGTGCTTGCTCCTTGGTTAGGCTGAGCAGATGATGGTCAGTCTTCAAAAAATTCCTTCAATACTTCACTAGCCCAATCTCTTCCTAGCTGATCCGCATGATGATCAGCACTTTCAGGAGCAGAAGGATGATTGTGATTAAAATTTCTTGGTTCTGCATGAGACTCTTGGCCTGGATTGGGATTAGGTGGTACAGATTGAGATGCATCTGGAGGTGGATCAGCAGCAGGTGGTGGTGGAGTAATTCCAGTATTAGTATGTTGAGGTGGAAAAAAATAGGAATCAGTTGGGTCAACAGACATCCCTTCAAAATTATCATCCATAATGAACTGTAATAAAATAAAATAAAATAAAAATAATCAGTCTTTAAAACTTATACCTATCAAAGTTAAAGTAAAAAAAGATATTATGTTTATAGTCTTGTTGACGTGTATGTTCTCTTGGGGAAAAATAAAGTGAATAATATATAGCTATCAGCTAAAGTGGGAAGCTCAAACTATTTATAGTAGATTAATGAGCAAAAAGATTATTCATTAAGTAACAATTTTATCATATATCTCATTATCATAATTTTCTTTCTTTCATTCTTAAATTTAAGATAAAAATGACTCATTGAAAGCATGGGTCCTCTCGCATTAAGAGAAAACAATGTAATTGTTCACTGATTTAAGATAAGGTAAGCTGAATGCATTGCATATTTAATCAAACATTGAAATATTTCTTTTAGCATTTACAAACATCACCAATCCTATAAATTT
This sequence comes from Hemileia vastatrix, assembly GCA_030280995.1. Lineage (NCBI taxonomy): Eukaryota > Fungi > Basidiomycota > Pucciniomycetes > Pucciniales > Zaghouaniaceae > Hemileia > Hemileia vastatrix. The sequence continues at coordinate 27,555,645 of JASXTE010000013.1, forward strand.
CCCCAATCTCAAATTAACACAAAGATGTTAGTCAACAGAAAACAAATTTGATTAATTTTTTCACTCAATACTGTCTGCAGTCCAATGGCAGTGACAACCTTGTCTTTGATTCCAAACATTCCTTTTTTGTGCTTGACAGTAGCTACATGTCCAATTATTGCATCTTTCTTAATCAAAATTTGAGTTGCTTTGGCTACTCTTACTAACCAACAATGCACTTGTGGGAAAAGCTCATAGGGATCCTTTGATGTTTCTTCTGGACGGAGCTCCTTGAAAGGACTTACTATTAAATAGATTTGATCATTCTCTTCCTTTGACCTGAAAAGATCATCAATTTGCCCAAACTGGCTATCTTTTCCATAGTAGAATTCAATTGTTGAATTAGAAATGTGTCAATGGTAACTAGTAAACCTCTTTCCATGTATCAATATGCTTGCTACGTTTTCAACTACCCAATCCCCACTTCTCTCTGATAGTGTCAAAGCTTGTCTTGAAGTTTTTTTTCCCATTCTTTCCCTTACCCATTTACTAAATAATGACATACTTAGATGGATCCATTTGTTTTGTTTATTGAGATCAATATGGATTTTTTTAGTCTCACATTGATCATTATCTTCAGCTTCACCAAGATCTAATACCCTAGAATTCTGATACCAACTTTTGAGCATTGTTAGTGGTATCTCTCCTGTGATCAATATTAAAGAATTAGCACAGCTGAGTTTTTAAATCATTGATTGCAAAAATTACATACATGGATGATGATTGTTTGGAATTTCAGATAATATATTATTCACCTGCTCTCCAGACCCAGTAGCTGTACCTGATGGTGGACCAAGATGCTTTATCATTTCAGGATAATGTTGAGTGATATGCAGATTTGGCTTTGCATTAATATTCTTCCAACCCTCTTCCAGGCACTCACAATACTCTAACAGAAATTGAACTAGATCTTTAAGCTCATTAGTCTGTATATTTTTTAATGTCAAAAAATTGGTGATCGAGCATAATGTTACAAGTGACTTGAGAAGATAATATTCTCTTATTTTTTCAGCTGAGGAAGCTGAAGATTCAGATTCTTTAAATTTTTCAAACCAAAGGGGTATAAGCGACAAAGGGAAGTAGAGAGTATACAGCATGTGCCATTCTTCTGCCTTGAGGGATCCTGCCTTTTTAAATCCTACTGATTTTGGAACTCGTGTTAGACAGGAAGGCCTTCTTACTTGATAAATCATCTTCCATAAAACCTGTAGCTCTGCTGCTGTGATTTGTGGATTACTACTACCTTCATTTTCTTTCTCCTTACCTTTCCTTTTATTTTCTTCATCTCTAGCTGTCTTATTTGATGAGTGAGATCCTTCACTCTGTGATATGCTAATGCTCTGTTGCCTTAAGTTATACAATGAATTCCTACTGCCACTGCTGTGAGACTGTAATGAGGCCAAATTGCTATGTGGAGGGATAAATTTGGAGCTGGATGACCTTTTCTGGATTCTTGATCAATTTTTTCCCAATCCTTCACTATCTAGTCCATGATGACTTGATGACTGTCTTGAACTTGTAAGTCTTTGCCGCTTATGCTGTCTTGTGTGTCCTGTATCATTATCATTGTTATTCGTGGTGCTTAAGCTACTTCTACAGTTTTTAGAATGTTTGTGCAGTGAAGTATCAGAAAAGAAATCATCATCTTCTTCTCTTACATGCCAATTTATATCCTTTTCTAGCTTTCTTTCTAGATCTTTTGCTGCATTTTGGAATTAAAAATAGCTTAGACTGTGATCTTTTAGGTTGCCAAGCATATGTGGATGCATAACATCAATTGAGCAATATTCAGTTGGACGCCAATATTCAAGGTTATTCAGCTCACTTCATCTTACCCCATGATTCTGAACAATTGATACACGCTCCCAATGTGACTTAGAATTTTTCCACCTTGCTGCCCAGCACATATGATCCTCATGATTCTGTAATGAAAAATTTTCCACATTTTTTTCACTAATTTCATCTTTAGAGATATTACCAAAAGAGAAGAACATTCTTTCAGAGTGACTCAAAAAGCCATCCAATTTTTGTATTGCAGGAATTTCACCTATCAACGAGAACAATGCAACTCTTAATTTCCGGCCTCGTGGATAAAGATGTGTCTTTTCAATCAATATACCATACCATAGAGTTTGTAGATCATTAACCAGTGGTTTTAGAAGGTGATTAAGCTTTTTACTTGTGGGTTCTGTTGGTCCAGGTATAATAGCATACAAAAAAGATTTTCCATTTTGTATCTATCTTCTTGAGGTAGGTTCATACACACCATCATAATATTTCCTACAGACTTCTGCTGACCTCCAATCCTATTACCACCAGGCCTAAAGCAGTCAACATATAAAGTAAAAATTAAGTTGCCTGAAGTTATTGTATATTCATCATCATTGCCACCCAGAGATGGAGTGGTAATGGCAATGTTTTTCAAAATTGAACCATCACAAACATCCTTCATCAAATCACACTGTACATCATCTGCCACAGGGGTTTTCTTCTCAATCAGAAGCTCAAATTTTAACAGTTTGATCTTTTCCTTAATCCAGTTGATAAAAGAATGATGATGAAATGTTTTAAGAGATAAGCATTTTACATGTTCTTGACGTTCCTTCATCAAATACAGCCTTTCATCACATTTAACTACCATTTGTCCTGCTGAAAATATTTTTAAATAGCGCTTTGATGATGAAAAAAATGGTTGATTGAAACATAGTATAGATGGTTGAGATTCAGAGTTATACTCATAAAGAGCAAAGCATTTAGGACAGCATGTTTTAGTGAAAAATTATTGATTGAGCTTTAATCGACTAAAAACCGTATCTATTGAGTGTGGGATCAGGCGGACAATTCTATCAGAATCCAGTATTCCACTATCACCTAGAAGTTTGAGCTTCTTAATTTCTTCATCCAAAAATTGATTAAAACTTTCTTTGCTCAAATGATGAATCAGAGAAAGCTTTTCTGCCTGCCACATAATTATTTGGCTATACTGTTCCACAAGATTTGAGTTTCTAGAGACTGTTGAAGATACTTCTTCCCCCAATAGCGACTGCCCCTATATAATAAATCATCAAAAAATCATAAAGGCTTTTATTCTCACTTTGAACTATAGATATACAGCTTACTGCTTCTGTGGAGCTGGAACTTCCAATGTTAAGATGATTGTTGGAAGAAAAAACCATCTGGGCCTTCCTATTTCTTTCCTCTTGATGTTTTGCATAAGAATTAGAGCTTTTGAACGCCATACCAACTTCAAAGGACCCAGAAGAAGTTTGATACTTTCTATTGACACATCCAAGCTCTTGAAATTGAAATACGTGAAAAAATGTAGGCATTGTAATTGTGATAAATGTAGGAATAAGTTTGCTGTTGGAAGTTACCGATTGAAGGTATTCCCTTTTTTTCAAGGCACTAGCTAATATAAGCTATATTTTTTTATCAAAAGAATATGATGGAATATTTGTTGAAATTATTTAAGCTTAAATGTTTACCTTTTAATCAGATAAATTATATATTAATTAAAAGCTATGCAGTCTATTTTATTTGTATTCTGTATACTCTCTGCATTTTTACAACAATGCATGCATGTTTATCAGAATATTTTCTATCATAGAAAAAATTCTATTGTACACACAAGCATCTTAATTATTTTTCTATCAAATTCCTTCTTAGTTATATCTAACTACCCAATAATTATTCTATTTTAGTAAAAAAAATTAGTTATGAACTATAAGAAAAGTAATCCATATTTTTAACATAATTATTTAAAAAATTACCCCAAAAATCAAAGTTAAGCCCAAAAATAAAGTTAATTTTTTGTAAAAAAAACAATCACAAACATGTTTCCTTCACTTTGAAAATTGGTCTGTACTAGGTAGAATTTTCCATAAAGAAAAAATCAAAAATACTCAAATAATAGATGCTAAAAAAGTGTAATCCTTAAAGCATTACAAAAAATCTGAAACCTTGTATAAATTTTTATACATAAATTTGATGAAGTGACACTCTAGTATATTTATTCAGGTTGAAAAAAATTACTCAATTGAATATGTATTACTATCATATTGGACCATAAATAATTTTTTGGTAATCAAAAAATGTACATAGCCTCACATTTATCAAATTATTTTTGTGGAAACATTTTTTGAAAAGAAAAAAAATCCTTTTCTCAAATGAGTCTGCTTTTATCACATAATCATTCTCTTCCTTTTGTACCATTCCCTTTGAGTTCAAATTGCATATAAAAATATAATTTATGCATATTATAATGCCATAAAGTTGAGATATTTCTTATTCTTAATTTTTGTGATACTTCTCATTATATCAACTTTGATCATAAAGTTTTGAAGCTCCACAATTTATCCTTCCTCTTTGTTTAATGTTATTAAAGACTTTCTTAATCTAATTGTTTATGAACCCTAGTAGCGCTTACTTTCCTCATGGAAACCTGCTCAAAAACACATGAACACTTAATAGAATTTTTAATGAGACTTTGCCTCCATTCAATTCTCACTTTTGTAGATCTATACACAATTTTTGTCGTTCACTTTTGGATATCTCACCAGAATCAAATGGATGGAAACAAAACCCTACTGAAGAGCAATTAGACAGATTTTCATCATTTGAAATGAATTCTTGCAACATCACCTTTGAACTACCTCATCCAGAATCAAATTCAGCTGTTTTGGAAAAGTTTCCACCAATTTTCCGTGAATCTTTTATTGACCACCTTGGCATGTGCGGTTTCCCAGGGTCAAATTTTGCTTGGAACCTAGATATGTTTGACAAATGGAACCAGGTCTTGGCAAATATTCTCATTAAAAACTGGGACAACGCCTTAAAAACCAATGATTTGATTGCATATCCAATTGAATCAACTCAAATTAGCTTCTCAAATCAAATGGGAGTTCTTCACTGTTGGTTTTTAGGTCATTCTTATAAATTAAGACTTGGGAAGGATTCTGATAGCTCTCAAGAAATAATCAAAGTGAGAAAGCATAAATATAGAAGATAAAAAATAAGTATGAAAATCCCCTTTTTTTCAACAATTTTTATTTATGACCTTTATTTCAAATAACAGTGATTCTTAGAGTTCAGTTAACCGAACTAAACTTCTTAAAAAACCTCCACATTGTGAAACTTATCACAACCTTTTCACAAACATCAAGTGTTGTTCAGACACCAAAATTGATAATGATGGATCTTTAAGACGTATCTTAATGCATTGGAGGTCTGAAGATTTTTCTAAAGTTGCAAAATATCTTGACCAACAACACTTTGATATACAAGATTCTTTGACCTACTGTGGAAGTGTGCTAAAGGACTTGGCCTTGTACAAAAGAATCAGTTTGGTTTCAACATTATCATCTAACCTTAATCCTTCTCATCTCCCCCCGGGTTTGCCGAATGACTGTTATTCTCCCTTATATCTTGCATCTCTAATCCTCAACAACTCAGACTTTTAAATCCTCAAAATCCCATAAATTTACCTGCTATCCTTGAAATTCTTGCTTCCTCTAATGTGAGTGATTGACAAACTCCCTTAATAATAGGTTTGCACACTCATACTCCTCATTTCCACTGTTTGGGACACTTATCCTTGAAAACAAAAACATAATTTTAACAATTACTATTATCATTAAAATTTATAGAATTATAATTAGGCTTACAATGTTAGCTCCATTTTTTTCCTTTGAATATTATACATGCTGAATTCTATACTTTCATGCACAAAATAATTCAAAACATTTACTTCATTTTGCTGCCCCATTATATACAGCCTATCAAAAGCCTGCTGCTCAACTGCTGGATTCCAATTTGGCTCCTATTTCAACATTGAACATATAAAAAATTTAATATTTTTGTTCTTAATATGAAATATAAGACATTGAGCTCACCATTATATATACATTTTGAGCACACTTGAGATCTATAACCACTCCTGCAGCCTGAATTTTTCCAACCAAAACTTGGCAATTTTTATTAAAATGGAATTCATGCATATTTTTGTCTTGCTTTGTCCTGCTGAGTTCACCCATAAGCTGGGTATACCTAATATTGTGGTCATCTAGAGCCATTTTTATTCTATTTTAAAATATTAGAAAATTGTTTTTAATATGCCAACACAGTTTTGTAAAACAATTCATTATGGAATCACTAACATCTGCAAAAAGTCTGAAAAGTTGGAGAATATAACAGCTTTCAGAAAATTTATGCCCCTTTCACCAGACAAAAAGTTTTTCAAGTGGCCTATAAGATGAAAACTCTTTGCTGAATGCTGCCAGGTGAAATCAAAAGTTGGAGTTTCATCTAGATTTTTGTAGATTGGATGGTTGCAGAATTTTCTTAACATCATCAGCTCTCTAAGAAACTCAGATGAGTCCCAAGGGAGGTCAGTGCTTCTGAAGGGCCCATATCGCTCAGTGAATCCTTCTTGAAGCACATCAATTTTAGACCTCCATGGATCTGCTAATTGAACTGATATCCCCCTTTAAATATTTTTTGAGAGACACAAAATTGCATCTTTTGTTCTACGTAGGCTTATGACTTTCATTAAGTGATTGATTGATTTAATAGAATTAGCCTTTCCTTTTTGAAAACCTGTAAAAAGAAATTCTTCCATAACCAATCTTCTTGCCACTTTTAAATTCTAAGAAAATATATGAGACTTTGAAGGTCAGTGGGCCTGTTCTGAAGTGGAGTTCCAGTCAAGATAGTCGGTGTTGGGATTCCAACTCAAATATTGTTTGAGCCCTTTTCAAGTAAGGATTTTTAATGTAACTAAAAGAATATTTATAAAAATTGATTATAAAAATTAAGTTTTAAGTTTTAGATAAAAAAATGGGTACTAACTGAGCTTCATCTAAAACAACTCTATACCAAAAGAGCTTTTGAGTCACCGGTATCTTTTTTTGGATTTGATTTTTTGACATTGTTGGGCTAGCTGTTTCATAGGTTTTTAAAACAATAGAAGTGTCCTGTAGCCCATTGATGTTAGTATTTTGACAATCCTTCCCATAAAGAACCTTGAAAGGAAGCTCATTATCTTCAAAGTTCACACTTATTTCATTGATCCAATTCAATAGTGTTGCCAGTGGGCATATAATCAATGTGGCTGAAGTCAAATTAATACCTTCTTGATTTTCCGATACCTGGAATTGTCTTGCTTCACTTTGAGTTTCACTTATAAGTGAAAGAGTTGAAAGCATCTTTCCCAAACCCATATCATCAGCAAGCATTGACCTTTTTCCTTCAGGGGTTAATTGATTGTTAGGAAACTGATCTTTATAGTCATCAAATCCAGTTCTAAGCCAATGGTTGTCCTGGTTCCTCCACATGATATCCAACTTTTCCTTTAACATTTTTTCATTTTCAATCATAAAATTTATTGCTTGAAGTTGATGTATTTTGAAAACTGTTTTGATTCCTTGGATAAGTTAATCAGCTTTCCAATCTTGAGTACTCTGAGATGTTTGGAAAGAGCCTTCTAAAATCACATGCCGGATATTAAAAAAGGTAGTTGAGTCGTAGTTCAATATCGGACATTAATTGAGTTGAGCAGAAGAAAATGCTTCTTTAGCAAGACTGATTAGTGTACTTGAAGAAAAGAGGCATCCCCAAAGTTGATACTGATTACCAAAAACTGGAACCAAGTAAGCATGAAAATAGAATGACTTCATAGGATTCAAGGCACTTCTTTGGTTTAAATGGTGAGATCCAGACCCATTGTCACCCAATAGTGGTCTAATGTGCTGACTCTGCACTTGAGAAAGATTACCGACAAGGGTTGGTTTTCTTTCTTCAAATAGTCCAAAAATATGAACATTCAAATGGCCTCGCTGTAAAATTGTGGGGGTTGGTGAGTTTTGAAATATTGAAATTACATTCATATAAATTTGATCAATCTTTATTGAGAACTGTCCAGCACATCTGAGACTTGACATATTAAGAATATTATCTGAAGATATTGGTTGTTAAAAGATGAATTGAACCAAAAAATGAATAATCAGTTTTGAATAAAACAAGAAAATAAATTTTTAACATACACTACACTAAGATCATAATTCTTTCACATGTATTATTATTATCTTTTTAAAAAATATTGGAAGTAGATGAATGATAACTGAAATAAATAATATGGCTTAAAATAAATCTTGAGCCTATAGAGTAAGTTTGGGTTTGTGGAAGAAGAAAAATTTTCTTTATAAAAATGTGCTTTATTGTTACATTATAATCACAAAGTAGAATAATTTCACTCTTATTACACTTATTTATGTTTCTGTCTAATAGTAAAATGCTTTAGATGGCAGTTCAAAATCCAAATTAAAACTACTACATAGAACAATGTCTTGATACTAACATACTTTTTGTAAGTCTTTGGACAGACACTTTTATTGATCTCAATAATATTAAAATTGATTTGAATTGTATGTTTTATCAAATATCTACGTGGTCTGTTGTAATAATTGAGATACTACAGTTTAACCTTCTGTTACCAACTTGGCAAGAAAATATCTGTAGATTTTTTAAGACCGAGTATCAAATTTTGCTTTCCACCAAATGGGAAAGTTAATATTATGATATGTTAAGTGATATGTTCAAGCTTTTCTCAATCTGTGCTCAGCTGAAGATCAAAGTAATCACCAAGCTCCAAGTGATCTGTGATTGAGTTGGGTTAAATCTAGGTCTAACTGATTACCAAATCTTTGTCCAATTGATTTAAATGTGGTTTCACAATGAGTTCCCAACAGCGTTCAAAAAGCTTTCCAACCACTTCCCAACATTTTTAAATGAGGGGTATTTCTAGCAATACCCCCCCAAATTTTCTGTGGTGAGTGTTGAAAGGTGTGCTTGATTATTCTAGAAATCTTCCAGTGTTCATCAAGGAGTTGTTTTTTCAGATTCCTTTCAAACTGATTTAATGGACCATGGAGAGCAAAGGCCTTAAGCATGTTTGAACACATCATGCTTAGGTGTTGTTTCATGTCAACATAATCCAGAGTTAAGGTAGTTTCTAGAGGTTTACCAATCCCAATTGTAGTTTCAGGAGGCAGGGTTACAACTATACAGAAGAATTAGATAAGTTAATTTTCTATGTTAAAGAAATTGGATTTATTAATTTAGTACTTACAGATTTGGAGCTCTTCAAATTTTTATGCAGCTAGAATCTGGACTGTTGAAGAAAGTTGAATGGATGTTGAAGGAGGATCAACCAGATAGAGGTATGGATTCTCATGATCATTCTCTAAATGGTGTTGGGAAGATGTACTAGAAAAAGGGAATTCCTGTGGCCTGGTTGGATCAGAAGGGCTGCTGTTGTTGTTGTGGATATTATTATTTCTTGGCTCAGTTGGGTTTGACACTAGTGGTGGAGTACCAGAGTTGTTGAAGGAAAGACCAAGAGAAGGTGACCTGGAAGCTGATTGTGATTTTCTGGATGAAGATCTGGAAGAAATGGAACTTTCAGAGGAATAATTGGAGGTCAGAGGAGAGATGTAGCTACTTCCTCTTGGTGAAACAGGAGATTTTAGTTTGGTAGCAGTGTTGCATTCTCTAATGTTTTCAGAAGGTCCCTGTGGCAGGCCTTCTAGAGATGTTAGAATTTTTGGGGCTTTCAGGAGAAGAATTTTTGTGTGTGTGCATTTCTCTGGGAGCACTAGGAGGTTTTTACGTAGAGTTGTTGGTGTTTAATGGTGGATTTTGGCTGTTATCTGGCTGAATTTGGGAGTTTTGAGCCTGATTTTGGCTTTCTGGCAAGGCGGGCAGGCCACCTGGACGCAGTCTAGAAGCCTGGGAGCTGATTTTGAAGCTGATTTGGCTAAATTTTCTGAGTTAAAAGTAGATTCTTGAGAAGATAAAGCAGGTCTTTTAGGGAGTTTTTTGGGAATAGAACGGTGTGGTCTTCTGTAAGGAGCGGAAGATAAAGAAGAGGAAGCAGGTACAAGTTTTGGTGAACTGGTAGGAGATCTGGAAATATATTTATGAAAAGGTGAAGGCAGAGGTATTGGATAGTTGGTATCTCTGTCACATCTTTTCTTTTTAGAGTTGCAAGAATCACAGGCTCTGTTATAGAATTTAGCCTGAGGAGTAGGAAGAGTGAAAGTACAAGGCCTGCACATGTGGATGCACTGTTTACAAGCATAGTCCTTTGGAGCAGTGAAACAGGGAAGGTCCAATGGGTCAAAATCTGGGGATCCAGCCATGATCTTTGAAGGAACAATAAGGAAGAGAAAAGAGATGAATGAAAATTTTATCAGTGATGTGTAGACAATGAAGAAAGAGTGGAAGTTCAGCAGGTTGGCTGCAGAGCATTGTGAATGGAGGTGGCTCAGCCCTTATATTAAAAATGGGTTTTTTATTCCGTCAAGACGTTAAACTGAACACTAGGTAGTCCGTCAAGACTTTAAACGGAACACTGGGTTAGTCTTTCAAGACTTTAAACTGAACACTGAGTAGTCTGTCAAGACTTTAAACTGAAAACTGAGTAGTCTGTCAAGACTTTAAACTGAACACTGGGTAAGTCCGTCAAGATTTAAACTGAACAATGTGGTCAGTCCATCAAGACTTTAAACTGAAAAATGGTATTGTCCCCCAAGACTATAAACTGAGGATGGTTTAATGGTTGAGTCCTTCAGGACTATAAAATGATAATATGAGTTGGTGTGATTCAGGCAAAGGGCATGCAAAGGAGGAGTCTCTGAATTTTTTTAAGGAAAGTGTGGGGGTAACTGATGAGCTGGCTTCTCTTTAGAAAATTCACCCCAGAATTATAGTTTGTTTCTTTGGTCTTTAATGTTTTGATCTCTGGTTCTGTCTTTTTGATTCAGGTTTTTGAGTCCCCCAAGACTATAAAATAAGGGCTGTTAGTCCCACAAGACTTAATACTGAGGATTAGTCCCCCAATACTTTAAACTGAGGAAAATATTTTATTTTCTTGATTTCTAAATCAAGATTTTCAGGCAAGAAGCAATTACAGAAAAGAATCAAGAGATTTAAAAAAATGTTTGGCATTGGCTTTGAACTGGTGAATGAGGTTCTTCCTTTTCACAACGTCCTGTGGATTCCTGTCAGGAGTGGATTGGAAGTAATTTAATATCAAGATGCTTCTTTTGTGAAGAATGTTGTTGGAATTTGTCTTTGATGGTGGTCAATGGATTAGGTGGGGGTTCTTCAATGGTTCCCACATTGTCATCATCACTTTCAGGATGGAAATGAACTGGATATTTTTCAGATTGAATTTCAGTATGAAGAAGTATTGGCTTACCATAAGAAGGACCAGGGATGGTAGAGCTAGTGTTTGTAGCGGGGTTGGCACTCTTTTTTGAAGGATGTAATTTGTTGACCAGTCTGGGGATCACAATGGATGGTCAGGATCTTTTGGTGCTTGTAGAAGGTGGATCATGTTGTGGTGGAAGCGAAAATGTTGAAGAGGACAATGGACCAGGTCTGAAATAAGTCTTCTTCCTAGAGTTACAGGCATCACAGGAGGTTCTGTAGATATGAGCCAGTGGTGTGATGGTACAGATGAAATTGTTTTCAATGCAGTATTGGCAAGGACTCTTGTCAGTAGCAGATTTGGAAAGAAAGCTGAACATGGTGGTTGTGATGAAGGAGAATGTGGAAATTTTCTATTGGAGGGAAGATGTGGTCTTCCAACATTTGAGGAGCCCTTTGTTGGTCTATTTGGTGTTGTTTTGATATGTCTTAAATTGCATTGTTTAATAATTGGGTGTTTTTCTGAATTTATTCAGCAAATATAGGGACTGCAAGGATGTGGATACTACCATTTGATAGCCCCAGTATTTCTCTATATTTTATTTCTTGTTGACATTTTTCAAATTTTAAGTATTTAAGGGATTATTTCTCATTTTTCATTTAAAAAGATAGCTGTTTAATTTTATTTTTTGTGTTTTAAGGGCTAACCTTAAGTCTTAGGGTTAAGTGCTTAGTGCCATTAGAATGAGCTAATTTTTCTCTACATTTTATTTGACAATGTTGTTATAGCCTAATTATGTGTTTTAAAGGTTTTAGTAGTTGGAGTAGATTTTTCTATGTATTTTGGGTATTTTTGAAAGTTTTTGGTTGTTTCCTGGCTTCAGGGTAGTCCAGCCACCTCAAGCGGGCCTCCAGACGTTGGGCTGACCGCCCGACTCAGTGCTAGAAGGCTGGGAAGCGTTTTTAGAGGGGTTTTATTCAATTTGGCGCTCAAGAAAGCCAAATTCATTGGTGTGAGTTGGCTTTAAGATAGTTTTCTGTGTGTATATAGTGAATAAGAAAGTTTGGGGCAACTTTAATTATCATACAAACATCCAGAGGTGATATCTTGTTCCTCACTCAGTTTTCACCGTTTTTTAGCCACAATTGGCTGTGTTTTTTGCAAGGTGAGTTCTTCATTTAACTTAACTTGGCAACTGGTTTCTCTGGTGTAGTCTTTCAAGCTATATCAAGTATTATAGCTGTCTCTGGTGTAGATTTTCAACCTACATGAAGTATCATTGCTTTCTCTGGTGTGGACATTGGTCTACATTTCAGTCCTTTGGTTTGGTAGTCTGTCTGGAGACTACTTTCTTGGCTGATCAGGCAGTCAAGTGTGTTGGGAAAGAGGATTTAGAAACACAAACCAATTTACTGTAGCAGGTAAATCTCACTTTATTTTTCTAAAGGGACAGGGGATTTTCTCTTTGGGTTTTCTCCAACTCCCTTGGTCAAGGCCTATAGCTAGTAATATAGGATTGTCTACAGCATGGCTTCATCCCAGCAAATAATTAATTATTTTACTGGGTGAGTCTAGCAGCCTGGCTGAAATAGTCAGATATTAGTGTTACACATTATTGCACTTCCTTTAAAATAAGAGTGGCAGGTGCTTATTTTTAAAAATTTAAAAGAAGAAACAACCCATCTTGTATTTTGTCTACTGCTTAGTACTTTAGAAATCTCTGAAACTGTTGTCCCAACAGTGGAATAATTGTAACTAATGTTTTGATTGGATTATTTGGTTTTCAGGTGTTTTCAAAGGGCATAATCAAGCTGGAGATTCAGTAGAAGAGCTTTAGGGTCTACAAATAGTCGATTAATAGCCGGTTTCAGAGGATAGCATAGGGCTGTATTGTGGATATAGTTGGATTGAACTATTAAGTTTGTGTTTATTGTTTTGTGGGGATTCTGTTTTGATTTTTTTTATTTTGAAGATGGAACCTACTGTGACTACATTAAGGGAATTACAGGAGAGGGTTAAATAACCCAATATGACAACGTCGCTGCTACAGAGGGTAACTACAATTATTAGGTGTAAAGATGAAAGCTTACGTTTTGCAGGAATTAATACCAAGAAGTGCTTACATGGTTTTTAACAGGAATATAAAGTTCATGGAGAGACTGAATACAATATGGTGCACCAAGTATTGTTCTTTGTATCAAAAAGTGAAAAGAAAATCTGGAGGATCTAAATAGTCACAAAGAGCAGGATTTGCCAGCTTTAAAGGAACAGATGCTTAAGAGATAGTCAAAGATTACTGAGGAAACTAGGTACACAATTCAGGATCTAGATTTCTTGGTAAAGAAGGCCAAAGCTGTAGGGGATGTTTGAGACCCTAAAGAATTTTAAAGTTTCAGGGAGGAGTTTGATAAAATGGTCAATTATTTAGTCAGTATTGTAGATTTCAGTGATAATAATGCATCTTTACCTTGGTTTTGTGAAGCGTTATCACCAGAAGTGGAAGATTGGGCAAAGAGGCACTTGGATAACAAAGGAAAGTTAGTAAAGAAGAGGGACAGTATTTATAAGGACCCTGGGTTAGAGGAAGTAGAGAAAGCAGTGGAAGATGAAATGAATTTGCGCCAAGTTGAGTGTCATGCATTTAGAGTCGCTTTGGATAACAAGGATGTGGATGAGGATGTGTCTGATTTTCAATTTCTCCTCAGGTGTTGTCTCCCAAAGCTAAATTTTAAACTAAAGAGCAGCCAGATTCTGCCATGGCTAGGATTGAGGAATTGGAGAAGAAAATAATTAAAGCAGCAAAAGAGAAGGAGGTGTTTAGGCCCAAAAGTTCTTCCCAACCATCACGCTTTGCTACTATGGTATGTTACTATTGTAATAAAGAAGGGAATACTAGGATGAGGTGTAATGCGCTTCAAAAGGATAAAGAGGAGAGGGTAGTGTAAGAAGATGGAACTACAATTACGTTGGAAAATGGGACTAAGCTTGTTACAGACAAGGATCAAGGGATGCAAGCCATGGTCATCAATTATATTAATAAAAATTCTATGGAGGGAAAGTTGAGTTAGGGTTAGGAGCCTGAAGCTAAAGAGAAAGGAAAGGATGCGAAATCAGTTTATTATTCAGTTACTTGCGCAGTTTTGGATTTTAAAGTAAAAGAAGGAGCGGTTCCAGGGCCACTTACTGAAGCACATTTGGATATCTTTGCAGAAAAGCACAAGAAAATGGCCCCACCAACAATTAGTAGGCCAAGAGGAGCTGATGCTAAGTATTAGAATCCAGAGGATATGGATGAAGTAGGTTATACTACTAGAGAAAATACACCTGCTCCTATGGAAGATGTTGAAATGGAGGGTATGGAACCTGGCGGGTATGTTGTAGATCATCAGGTAGAAGAACAACCTGTGACAATGGAGGATCCAGAGGTAGTACAACAAAGGGCAGTACCTGCTGAAGGAATTCCAGGAGCAAGGCATAATAATCCAAAGAACCCACCTGGAAGAGAAAAAGCTGATGCAAAGGCAAAACAGCTTAAATGCAAAATGCAGCACCCAGTTAAATCTGATTTTCTTAAGGCAGCTGAGGATTTAGTTGTGCAATGTTTAAAAACTATGGTTTCAGTTCCATTGGGGGTGCTGACAGCAGTAGCTCCAGATGTAGCCAATGGAATTGTGGATAAGTGCAGGAAGCAAAGGATTTTTAATTGCGCTGAATTTGATGTAAGAGTGCAGTCATTTGAGCCATTTGGTAGATTTCCTAGGGTGCCACATTATGCAAGTCCCTTAGGGTATTTGACAATTACTGTAAATGGTAAGAAGATTAGAGCTTTAGTGGATAAAGGTTCACAAATCAATGTGGTTTCAGTGGATGTTCCTCTGGAGCTAGTTCTTCCTTTAAAAGATGGTGATGGCACTGTCAAAGGAATTGTTGGTTGTAGGTTACCTGTTTTAGGTGTAGCAGAGTATGTACGCACTAGAGTTGCAGGAGAAGCAAGAGATATTCATTTTTATTTTCCAATGGGTGTAGTTAAACCAGTTTTAGGCAAGCCATTCTTAATGGATTATTATTCAACTATTGATTATTTTTTGAATAAGACTATTGGAATAAAGATTATGGGTGATGATGGTATTCCAGTGACAGCAGTCTTAGTAGCGCCTAAGAATGGTGGCTGGGAAACTAAAAACTTGGTGTCTTGTTAATACTACAGTAGAATGTATTATACCTAGGCTTTTTGTTTTCTTTGATTATGTATTTTGTTATACTTATATTAAAAAGAAAATTCAAAAACAGGGTTTAGGTAAAACCCGTAGTCATATTAGAAAGGGGTTGAATTTAAGTAAAGAAGGAAGCAGAAAGCACTATTTTGCATCAAAATATAAACCAGTGACTGTCAAGGTTAAACCAGTAAATGTACCAATTCAAAATTTGAATCCTCCTTTTCAGAGGCCGGCTCTGTCTAGGAATCCTTATGATACTCCTTTAACAAAGTCTCTGCCTGAATTTATGCCTACTAGTAGAATCACGGTGGATGTTTGAAACTCCACTGGGATGTTCCAGGTTAACATGGTTACTGCAAGGCGCAACAAATTCTGTGGTGGTATACCCAGCGCAGATGATGTGGATACTGCAGGAAATAATTCCAGAGCATGTGAGAATTTTCATTGATGATGGTGGTATAAAAGGACCAGTTAGTGACTATAATGTGGAACTGTTAGAGGAGAATCTGTATATTAGAAGGTTTTTTTGGGAATATGTAATTACCTTGGAGAGAGTGCTATTTAGGATAGAGGAGGCAGGATTAACAATCTCTTGATACAAGTTTTCTTGTTGTGTACCAGGGCTAGATATTGTGGGACATGTGTTATGCAAAGAAGGGAGGATTATTGCTGAAAAGCAAAAGAATAAGGTGCTTAAATGGCCAAGACCAAGAAATACTACAGAAATTAGAGGGTTTTAGAAATTTGTACATATGTAAGAATGTTTATTTGAGATTTCGCTTTGCTGTATTCACTTTAAGGTGCTTAACAAGGAAAGATGTTGTATGGGATTGGACAGAGGAATGCAAAGAGTCATTCGAGTTATTAAAAGGGATTTAAGAAAAGATATCCTTTTGAAAGTATTGGAATATGGACCAGGAGCTGGGAAAATTACTCTAGCGGTGGATTCTAGTCTGTGTGCTGGAGGATGAGGAAGGTAATGACAGACCTGTCCTTTACAAATCTAAGAATTTTACTAAAGTGGAGTCTTAATACTCTCAGTCTAAGCTGGAGTTGTGCAGAGTAGAAAAAATGCTTAAGAAGCTACAGTCACAACACAATATGGGGGGCAGACTTTCTAGCAAGTCCGCAACCTTGGAACCAAACTCACCACAGATTGAACAAACATTGAGCTATTGACAAAGGAACCATACAATCAGGGATGAACACCACTCAGCAGAACAGTTTTAGGTGGGTGTTCAAGTAGAGCTCAGAATGGGTTCAGTATGAGTTCAGTCTGAGTTCCATCTGAGTTCCATCTGAGTTCAGGTTGAGGACTTGCTAGCAAGTCCACCCCCTATATTGCATAGTGAGTGTATGCTTTGGGGGCAACATTTTGAGTTTCAGTTTGATGTTCTATAATTGGTGCAAATGATTAGTAGCCCAAGTTTTACAGATGCACCCATGACAAGTTGGGTGTTGCAGATAAATTCATTTTCTTTTGACTTAGTGCATAAGCTGGGTAAGTCTTTCACAATTCCAGATTTGTTATCCAGAAGGCTGTTGTGTGAAAAAGACTCGGAAGCCAAGGAATTCAAAGAAGATAAAAGATGGGTTAATGGGATAGATTATTTTTATGAATGATTTGATAGAGACATCTGCAAAGACAATTAACTAGTAACATTACAGGCTTCTGCAAAAATAATAAACTAGATTATTATGATACAAAAGATTTTTGTAGCAAAGGTAGTCTGCAACTGGGTTTAGGGAAGGCTGAAGTTAATGTAGCAGCAAGTAGTGTGCTGAACAAGACAGCGGAGGAAATAGATGATGAATATAGCTCAAGTGAAGTCAAGATAGTAATACTCATCCAGAGAATGGGGAGTATTCTGAAGATGATGCACCTGCTTATGAGGAAGAAGAATTGTTAAGGTTATATCTGGAAGGTAGTGGTCAACCAGATATTTGTGATGAAAAGGTTTGCCTCAATATCAAGAAGCATGCTAAAAGCTATTTCATTAAAGATGGGAATTTATGGAGGTACCAGTCTTTGTTTTTTCAGTTAGTCATTCAAACTAGGGAAAGGAAAGAGAAAATATTCAGGGAGTTGCTAGAGAATTTAGGTCATAGAGGTCAAGATAAGACGTATCTCAGAGTAAAGGAAAGATTCTGGTAGCCCAATATGAAGAACAAGGTAAGGGATTGTGTTAAATATTGTCCAGAATGTCAGCGCAGGAGTTACAGAAAGCCAAAAGAGAAAGATAGAGCAACAGGAAAAGATACTGTTTTTGGTTGGATCAGTTTAGACGCAGTTCATATATAAGAAGGGCGCTTTAAAAACATGGTAGTAGCCAGGGATGATCTATCAGGATGGGTCAAAGCGGCACTGTTGGAAAACCTTAAGGTGAGTAATGTAGCTGAATTCTTAAAGAAAGAATGGATTTATAGGTATGGGTTAATGAAAATGGTAACTGTGGATGGAGGTGCTGGATTTTTTGGAGAGTTCCAAGATGTAGTCAAAGATATAAGCACTAAGCTACAAGTTGCAACACCATATTATCCTGAAGCAGAAGGAATGGTAGAAAGAGGGCATCAAGTTATAAAGAATGTGTTGGTTAAGTTATGTGGAAATAATGACACAAAGTGGAAGAACTGATTGCCATTAGTTTTGTTTGCAGATAGGATTTCAGTTAAAAGAAAAACTGGGTTCTCACTATATGAACTTATGTTTGGTCAAAGAGTGGTACTACCTATTGATCTAGTGGCTGGATCTTTTCTAGGGTGCAATTGGGATCAAGTGCGCTCAACTGAAGATTTAATATTAGTGAGGTTAGCGCAACTTAAGAGGAAAGATAAGTTTGTGGAGAAGGCATATGATAGAATGATCCAGATTCAGGACAAATCAGTTAAATATTGGGATGAGTGTTTAGTAAATAGATTGAGGAAGCCATTGAGCCCAGGATATTTGGTTTTGGTCTATAATAGAAGTCTAGAAAGCTAATGGTGTAAAATGTTTGCTGATAGATGGAATGGTCCTTAAAGGATAAGGAAGCAAATAACTGGAGGAATTGGATGGTGCTTAATAAAAGCTGCCTGTAGCAGCAGATGAGATCAAAATATTCTATCCAAGGGGTGCTCCAGTAGTACAGGATAACCTCTGGAATGAGAGAAAACTACCAGAATAACCTCAGGGAAGAGGCTAAACTATCAATGTTCTTTTTATGATTTTTTTTCCTCCTGGAAGAGGTTAAATTAACAAGTTATGTTTAAGTTTTACTTTTCTAAGAGGACTCACAGGAGGCTTTGAAACAGTTGTGATGGGTATAGGGGCTAACTGGAAGTTAGAAGGACTATGGCTGAACAAGCAACTGGTATAAGCACTCAGATGAGAGCATAGAGAAAAATGGAATCTTATATTTTCATTGTTCAAGGAGACATGAGGAAATAGGTAAATGGATTGAAGGAAATGTGTACCAATTAAATGCAAAAGATGCTGGGAATTTAGCCAATGGGTTAATCCACCAGGAGTGGAATAACAATTTATAGATGGGGCACTCTACAGTTCAATAACTTATTTTTATCATGTATTTTTTTATTGCAGTGAAGGCAGTAAAATTTTTAATGTTTAAAGTTTATTTTATGATTTTTTTACAGGGTCTATAGTCTTTTAAAGAAAGTTGAGGGATCAAAGTTAAGTGCTCTAAAATTTAAAGACAACTAATATTGAAGACAGTTGGAAAAGAATGGTTCCATCTCTAAGATGTTTATTTAAAGGCATAGCAAAGATGGAGACTATTTACAGAGATATTGGAAAAAAAGGGTATGGGGAAAGCGCTAGTGGATTATTCAGTTTTGTAGTTAAAGCTATTAGGATATCCTTTCCATTCTTCAGGCATGATTAACCAACAAGGATTGGCGGGGAATCCAAGAATAGTCAAAGAGCTGATCTCATTCATTAGCTGACCTATCATTTCTATATGGGTATAACAAGCTTTTAGCTCAGTGAAAGAAAATTCTGGTGCATGATTATAGGATAGAGACATGGCGTTGTATATAAGGTGAATTCTGGTAAACATTTGCATGGAATGTTCAAAAGGTAGTGGAATAGGAACCCATCCCAGAGAGATGGATTTGCTGAAGCCTAAAAGTTATATCAGGAGTCAGTAGGTAATGGAGGCATAAGTATAATGAGAGGAACTTACTTGCTAATAAGTTATGGGGGCGTGTTGACGCGAGGAGACAGTAACCCCTTCCGGAGCAGCTGTAGAGGAGCCTGAATGCATAGAAGCATTATAGCTTGGGATGGAAGAAGGTGCGGTGCTAGGCTGAATGGATATTTTGCATGTGAAAGAAGCAGGAATTGATGATAATTTGTAAGGGACATCAGTAATGGGAGAATAATTAATGCTGTTAAGACTAGTAGTGGTTATGACAGAAGCGCTACTGGTGGAACTAGGTGGGAAACAAATGTAGCCAGTAGGCTGAGGACTATTTTGATTTAGTGAGGTGTTACAAGTCTTATGATATCTGAAACAATTATTGCAGGAAGGTCTAAAGGAGGTATACCCACAACGTCTAGAAAAGGTGCTATAAAAATTGCAACGTTATGGTAAGGTAAACTCTTACAGTCGCCTTGCTGTAAGCAGAATCCGGAGGAGATATGTGGATTTAGCTGAAAACCCCATTCTTCCAATAAAATGACAAAATGGAAATTCTAAATCACTAAGCTAACCAGTCTACTTGGATCTGATTGATAAAAAATAATGAAACTCTAAAATATTTAACACTTATTGAGATTAAATGATCGTGGCTGTTGAGAAAGAAATACTGATAACAACAATTAAGGTGTACCAGTGAAAGATCTGAAAAGATTGACTTTTATGTTTTTATAATAATTTGAATTTTTATGAGACAGCAATAATCAAGTCCCAGCAATGAAGACCTTTCTAAAGATACCCTTTAAGAAGTGTGATCTAAATTGTTGAGTAGTATTTCTAAAATGTTATATATAAAATATAAAGTTATAAGGGTATTACAAATTTATATAATTTGTTGAGTAAAAAAATGAGACCGTGGTGGTTAATGATTAAGCTGTATGTTGTGTCCCCCCTCTCAATTTCGAGTTTGAGAAGCGCTTAAGTATTCCTAGTCACGTGCCTAAGTTTTCCCCTCCTGAGCTCTTCCAGAGTCAATCCGGAGCCTGTACGGAGTCCGTACGGAGTCAAAGCGGAGTCGAAACGGAGTCCGTCCGGACTTCCGGACTCAATTAGAAGCTTAAAAACTATAATAAAAAATCTAGAAAAATTACACATAATAGTGCTACTTCCCCTTTATATTCCAAACTAATTTTCGTAGCTTGCGCAGCTCTAATTACCCCGTGAAAATTCATCAAAGTTAAGTGATTTCTGAAAACGTAAATATTTCTATAAAACTTTAAAATTCATTTAAAAATATAAGAAAATTAGTAAAAATTCTGAGAAAATTTCCCAAGGTTTTTAAGTAACTCTATATAATACTTATAAATTTTTCAGACCGTAAAAATAAGTTTTCTCCGTAAAATAAATTGTTTTTGTGTAGGCATTCGCTCGTGACCAATTTCTTCATATTTAAAACTCAAATAAATTAAATAAAACCCTTTTATATATAAAAAAATAATAACGCCAATCTTGCACGCCGTAATAACTCCATTTACGTACTTAGGTGCCATACTAAACTTTAGGCTACCACATCCTTACTCCAATTGAGAATGTCCCCATTCTTATAACTTTGCATAAGTGGTTGAGCAATTCCAAAAGAATTATCTTTTCCAATAAAGTAATTTGATAAATTTGTTTTAGCTGGTCTTCTTTTAATTCTTTATAATAAAAACGTTGTTTCTTCTTCTCTGGCTCGATATAACATAAAATAAAATAATATAAATCTTGTGATGATTCCACTACTGAGAGCAAGGTTCGAATCCCTTCAGACTCCCATATACCAGTCTTCCTTCTTGTCACAGCATTGAGAGAGTGGATCTTCCTATGAGCCGAATACTCCTGATTCCAACCTCATAGGGCCCCCCACTGAGCTGAATTCTATGATTCCAATCTCGCCATAAGGTCCTCCAAGCTTCACACCAAAAAAATGGCCTAACTATGAGGCACTAAAAAAAATCATTCCCTAAAATCCAACTACCATCCTAACTTCTGATTCCTTCATCACAATTTTCAAACTTTGCTATACAGCAAACCCATAAAATACTTTTTCCAGGCTTCCAATAATAATTTTAACTTTAGACCATGTTAAAGCGCCACAAATTTCACCTAATTAACCATTATGCTTTCTTTAGCATCATCACCACCTAAAATTTTAACCTCCTAAAGCTTATCAGCACCCAATTCCAGAAATAATTGAATAACCAGTTTAGAGTCTTAGTGGACAGTGATAAATTAAAAGATTGAATTGAGTTATCCAAACAAGATTGACATTCCAATTTAAAGTCTTGGTAGACCAAACATATAATCGATTGCCAGTTTATGGTCTTGGTGGACCAAAGATTGTTTAGGTGCATAAATAACTTGATAAATTCCTAAGTAAGGCCTAGGCTTGACCAAAGATTGAATAAATTTGATAATCCAGTTTAATGTCATAGTGGACCAAACATTTGATAGACAAGTAATCCAGTATAAGGCCATAGTGGACCAATGAATGTTGAATTATCCTGCAGATATTAATTTTCCAGTTTAAAGTCATAGTGGACTAAACAATGAATGAACTACCAGTTTAAAGTCATGGTGGACCAAACATTTGATCGATAAGAAATCCAGTTTAAGGTCATGGTGGACCCAACAGCTTGATAACAGTCCAGTTTAAGGTCTTGGTGGACCTAACATTTGATAACACTCCAGTTTAAGGTCTTGGTGGACCTAACATTTGATTGATAAAAAAAATAAAAAAAAGTCTGTCTCCAAAAAATATCCATAAAATCTTGAACATTCTGGAAATTCAGTTTAAAGTCTTGAAGGACTAATAGCTCCAATATAAAATCTTTAATGAAAGTCTTGAAAATTAGCCAGTTTAAAGTCTTGGAGGACTAAACAGCTCCAAAATTTGTATAAAACCCTTAAGGAAAGTCTTGAACAGTAGCCAGTTTAAAGTCTTAGAGGACTAACAGATCCAAAATATGTATAAAAAACCTTAAAGAATGTCTTGAACAGTAGCCAGTTTAAAGTCTTGGAGGACTAACAGATGTCTTGAAGTAAAATCCCATAGGTATTGAGTTCCCCTAGACGCTGTTTCCTGTCTAAACTAAATGAATATAACTAAAAAGAATGAAAACTAAAAAAATAAAACTGAGAAATATAATAATTATGATTTAATTAATTAATTTTTTTTATTTTATTATTTTATTTTTATTTTTTATTTTTTTTTATAATTATTTTATTTTTATTTAATTTTAATTTTTAATTTTTAATTTTTAATTTTAATTTTTATTTTTTTATTTATTTTATTTATTTATTTTTTTTTAAATTTGTTTTTAGTTTAAAATAAAAGATTTAGAAAAGATAGTTTTGAAATAAAAGTTAAAATTTAATTTTTAAGGAAAGATAAAAAAAGTAATAATAAAAAAAATTTCAAAAAGAAAAAATTTTAAAAGATGCCCCCCAGCCATTTGATGAGCCGTACCCTCGACATCATACCCACATCCAAGTGCAACTTGATGTGGTTACACAATTTTGAGAAATTGAAAAGAAAAGAAAATAAATGAAAGTTTTTAGAAGATAATTTTTATAATGATGATCACTGGGTGGGCTCCCTCCAATTTATAAAAATGATTAGAGACCACCAGTGAGCATCACTTTTACAATAACTCATAATATATATTAAAGAAAAGAAATCACAATCTATTATAAAAAAAAATTAAAAACAAAAATAAAATAAAAAGAATCTTGAATCCGGCGTTGATAGCGGTGTCTCTTGATTCGTTCCAGTTTATAGTCTTAGTGGACTTCCTAAAATTAAAAGACAAAGCCAGGATTCAACTAGAAACAGGGAAAATTTTAGAAACGAACATTATGGGGTAATTGTGTATAGAGCAGCCAGCCCATCAATTACCCCCACACTTGCCAATATTAAATTAAGAAGGTTCCCCTGTGAACACTTCTTCCAATAAATTTTTAAAATTTTCCAACACTATCTTCACCCATATTATAAGAATTTTAAATTTTGAAAATTTCAAAGAAGGTTTTCTTGAATTTCGTAAAGTTTCATCACAGTTTTGTTGCCCATATGCAGTGTAACGATAGTAAAGTATTTTGATAAAAAGAAGATAGTTTATCCTCATTGCGGAGGAATCCATAAAATTTCGTTGATATCATAGTTTATCCTCATTGCGGAGGAATCCATAAAATTCATCGATATCATAGTTTATCCTCATTGCGGAGGAATCCATAAATTCTTTTTTTAAAATTTCATAGTTTATCGTCATTGCGGAGGTAGACTTCGGCACTCCTGGTACCTCTATGATAGAACCGTTTCACTTGATCGGCCGCTAATCTCTTCTTCAATACTACACCATCCAACTCTTCTAACACATATGAACCGCCGGAAACTTGCTCCTTGATTTTATACGGTCCATTCCACCTATCTGCAAACATCTTTCCCCACTGACTTTCCAAACTCCTATTATACACCAAGACCATATCACCTGGGTTCAAAGGTTTCCTTAATCGATGTGCCAACCGCTCATCCCAATATCTAACTGATTGATTTCGGATCTTCATCATCCGCAAATATGCCTTTTCTAAATATTCTTCTTTCTTTTCTAGCTGCATCATTCTTGCACACAATAATTCTTCAGTAGTTTTGACCGTGTCCCAGTCAACTCCAAGATATGATTCAGCTTCTAAATCAACCGGTAAAACTGCTTTCTGTCCAAAAACAAGTTCATAAGGTGAAAATCCGGTCGTCCTTTTGGCAGTGATTCAATCAGCAAATAAAACTAAAGGTAAATAGTGCCTCCAATTTTTGGCACTTGTCCCACACATTTTAACAAAAGCATCCTTGATAACTTGATTCCCTCTTTCAACCATGCCTTCAGCTTCAGGATAATATGGGGTTGCTACCCTAACCTTTGATCCAACTTTCAATACGGCCTCTTTAAACTCTGTCCCAAATTCAGGACCTCCATCTACTGTCACCAACTTCATAACCCCATACCTATATACCCAATTATTCAAAAAAAATTCTGCCACATTTTTGGAAGTTAAATTAATTAGAGGCGCTGCCTCTACCCAACCAGATAAATCATCTCTGGCCACAATTAAATATTTATACCATCCCTCTTTTATATGAACGGCATCTAAACTAACTCTCCCAAAGAGTGTATATTCACCGGTTGCGCATCCAGGTTCTTTTGGCCTTATATAACTTCATCTTTGACATTCTTTGCATGACTGAACCCACTGTTTAACAGCCATCTTCATGCCAGGCCACCAAAATTGATCATAAATTCTTCTAAACGTTTCTCCAACGCCTCTATGCCCAAGATCTTCATGCAGTGATTTCAAAACTAATTCTTGCCCCTTCTGTTGAGTTATAACTACTTGAGGATTTGGATACCTTCTCCTCATTAAAAGTCGACCAGATAGGTAAAACGTAGATGACTTCCTCTTGATAGCCACCCATTCATCGTCTTCACAATCTTCTGGCCTCTCTAAAGTCAACAAATATTTGACTAACAAAAAATAAAAACCAGTCTGACCCCAGACTTCATCTTGAAAATCGATTAATATAACATCAATAGGGACTTCTCTATCACCAATATCACCTGCACATGAATGAGCCAATAATCGTTGACCCCTAAATAAATCTTTAATCAAGCTATGTTGACGTTTTTCTTCTGAACCTTTGGATCCTTCGTAAACCATATTTGAAAATACCTCTTTCTCTTTATCCACCCTTTTATTTAAATTCTCTAATTCTCCAACATATACACCATTACTTAATTTACTACTATCCCACACTACCAATCCATCTTCCTCTACATACACCACATCTTCTTCTACCTCCTTTCTACCAAATTTATCTACACCTTTTCCAACACCTTTATTAACATAAAAACTATTTTCCAGTTTATCCTCTTGGTGGAGGTCATCATCACCATAATCTAAACACAATAATCCTGCCATTTTAACCTCATGGGGGAGGTATGGAAAGTCTTCAGCTCCTTTAGTGCTGGCTTTGATAATAGGTATATCTTCATCAAACTCTTCTGAGTCTGAATCTTCTTCAGTGGGTGGTCTCCTTGATAAACCATCTGGCATAGTAAAAGTTTTGCCAGGCTTATGAACTAAATCGAACGAAAAATGTTGAATAAAAGCTACCCATCTTGTCATGGGTGCATTTGGTAAACTTGGGGAATTAATCATCTGGATTAACGATTTTGCATCCACTTGCAACTCAAAATGTTGCCCCCACAAAATATGCTGAAGTTTCTTCAGTATTTTTGCCACACCACATAATTCCAGTTTTGGTTGAGAATATCTTGATTTGACCTCAGTAAATACTACAGATTCATACCTAACTGGCCTGATGTAACCAGCTTTATCCATCTGAGACAAAACCGCCCCAGCTGCAACCTGACTTGAATCTACTGCTAAATAAATTCTGCCAGCATCTTTTCCATAATCCAACTTGTGCAGGACTAAATCCTTCCCTACAACCTCCTTCAACTTCACAAACGCCTTCTCACACTCTTCATCCCACTCCCAGTCTGCATCCTTTCTCGTTAACCGTCTCAATGGAGCTGCCAATGAAGAAAAGTCCTTAATAAACATTCTAACATATACGCAAACGCCTAAAAACCCTCTAACTTCGGTCATATTCTTGGGTCTTGGCCAGGACTGAATTTTGTTAACTTTCTTCTTGGACATAATCCTACCCTCTCTACATACCACATGGCCTAATATTTCTAAGGCTGGCACACAACATGAAAATTTTGAACCTGAAATAGTTAAACCAGCCTCTTCAATTCGAAACAAGATTCTTTCTAAAGTAATTGCAAACTCCCAAATGAGTTTGCATACCCCGGGATTCTCTTCCAACACCTGGTTATCATAGTGGGTTGTTGGTCCCTTAATTCCTCCATCATCTATAAAGATTCCAGCATAATGTGGAATTTCGTCTTGAAGGATCCAAGCCATCTGAGCTTGATAAACTGCAACCGAATTTGTTGCTCCTTGAGGTAATCTTGTTAACTGTAAACGTCCAAGTGGTGTATTGAATGTAATGAGAGGCCTTGAGTCCAGATGTAACTCTCTCTCATCATATCCACCCATAATATCTCCCAATCCATAACACACTCTCCCTGCAAACGCTTCAACAAACTCCTCAGCACTAGGCGGTATCCCAGCATCCTTTATTGTAACCCTATTTAATTCCCTAAGATCATGAACAACTCTAAGCTTGCCATTCGGTTTCTTGATACAAAATACCGGACTAGAATAACTTGACGTTGATTGCTCATACAGTCCAGTGCTTATCTGTTCTCTGACAACTTCAATATAGGCTTCTTTTAATGCAGCTGGAATAGGAATTGGTTTCTGCTGCCACGGTTCATGACATACCACAGGAATCTTGTAAGGCTCCCCATAGGAATGCTTCAACACACCCCTCTCCTCTTCTACAAAAGCAATGGCCTTCTCTTGCTTGACCATTACATCCAACAACAACTTCTTCTCTTCTCCAGACAACCAACCATCAGGTCCAAAATTAACAACACCCAGTCTCTCAAAAGTGATTCTTGAAGTCTCAGAAAATTCAGGCGGATTCTTTACCAAGGGACTTTCATAAGGATCTCTTGATAACCTTGGTCTTCTCAAAGGTGGATTTAATTCAGAAGGTAGCGGTTCATTAATAGGTCGAACTTTATTTGCTACTTTCTTATATTTGGCTGTGTCCACATCTAAATAAACTTGAGGTAAAACATTTACTTTTGTATCGCCATTAAAAATTTCATCAAATGAATCTTCTTCGTCGCCAGAATAGGAATAAGAAAAATTAGAAAAATATTTTATTTCATTTTTAAATTTTACCCTTTTCTCCTTTCCCTCGTCTAATTTATAAACAGATTTTCCAACACCTTTGCTTCCCTTATCCAACAGTAAATCACCCGTAAAGAAAGTTGGCAGTTTAACCTCTTGCTGGAGGACCGGAATTGAATTTTCACAAAAATTATTTTTTTGTGTTTTAATTATACTGAGATTTTTAATTGGGTTTTGATAAGATTTTCGCAGTTTACCCTCTTGCTGGAGGTCCAAAATAGAAGGAGATAATTGCAGTTTAGCCTCTTGCTGGAGGTTATAAAACATACCCTTCCAATTTTTATCCAACCTAATTTGGCCCATTTTGCCTTTTTCACCATTTTTAAATTTAATAGAAAAACAGGGTAAATCCAATAAACATATAGAAAAGTCCATAACGTATTTGCACTCCAAAGTAATATTAACAGAAAATAATTGAGAATCCACTTGAATTATCTCCAAGTGAGCTGACCTATTGCAATCCGGGATCTCATCCTGAGGAGAGATTACAACATTAGAGTGATCAGCCCCTGCTACCCCAAAAAATGAGGGCATTCATCCCTTTCCAACAAACATAATTCACCAGAAGCCGTCCGTTTTATATGCCGCTTCTTTGTGCAAACACAACACTGGCACAGAGTAGTAATCCCTGGCCGTGTTTCGCAACCTTCATCTCCAGGAGGCGCTAACCGCATATGTAACCTCCGCATATCTTCACCAGTGATCTCCAAACTAATCCCCATGCCAGCTTGATACCCTATCCTGGCCTCAAAATCCATCAAAAAAGGACCACCAAGAACAGTTTTGACTGCTCCTCTGGCCACATAAAAGTGAACCTTACCAACAGATCCACCAATGCCTAACCTGACATGCTCAGCTGTACCCATCAGCTCGGTTGCATGCCCTCCAATGCCTCTGAGGTTTCCCCCAGTTCCACTTTTAATTGGCAAGCCTATACTTGTTGCTTTCTCCAATGAAATTAAATTAATTTGAGACCCTGAATCGACCAAGGCCTTTACTTCTTTACCATTAAGAGTTACCACCAGGTAACCCAGGGGAGCGGAAAAATGTGTATCTACATCTTCCCCAAATTTTTCAGCATTTTCACAAATATATTCCACCTCTCCAGTGGAAACCCGACGCCTCGTCAAATGCTTCTTTTGCTTTTCAGCAAGCGCCGGACAAATCTTAAATAACTCCCCCAAAGATAAGGGAATCTGCAGTTGATTCACCCTATTCAAAACTGCGTCCATCGCATTAGCTTGACCAGAAACTACTGGCCGCTCATACTGGACCTTTGATTTAACAACCTTGGCCCTGGGTACCTCTTGAGGTCCAACCGAGCCATCTTCACCTCCCATAATAACATCTTCACTTTCTATAACCCTAACTCCGTCACCAGCTTCTTGCACTAATCCTGATCCATCGCTAGTCCTTCTTACACCCTCCATTGGGATGGGACCGCTAAAACTTGGTCTGGGTAGAGACGCCAACGGTACGTCCTCCTCAGAATCCGAATCATCCTCTGGCATAGGCTCACCATTTAAATCAAACTTGCCATAACTAGGGGGCCCCATATCAGCAATCCCCTTCTGCATTTTATATAATTCGTCCTTAGAGTAAGGGTTCAATTTGTTGGCAGCAGTTTGAGCCCTAGAATTCTTGTCCTTAGAGTAAGGGTTCACTTTGTTATTGGCCTTGCCAGGATTAGCCCTCAATTGGCTCTGAATGCTACTCTTCGCCTTAGTAGCAGCTGCTCTTCTAGCAGCATTAACATCGTATTCGCCAGCCATACAGCTACCCTCCACCTGGGCAACCGTCGCCAGCTCTAAACCACCAAAAGAAGTAGAAAATGTGGCTTTACTGACCTCTTTCTCCTTGCCCTTGTCAGCTTTACCACCATTACCATTACCATTTTTGCCACTCTTGGCATTAACATCTTCATCCGTCACCTCTTCAAATCTGGCTCTCCTTTCAGCCATTAAACTTCTTCTGACCAAATCAGAAGGAGACTGTCCATCACTGGGCTTGATGAACGAACCATCAGGAAATTTATAAACTTTACCATCAAATAAAACTTGTCCAGCATCCATATCCTTATCAAGAGCAAAACAAACTGTTGCTCTATGCCCCCTCCTATTACAATAGGAGCACACCTTTGGCTCATCGTAGCCACCTCTATATCCATTACCACCATTCCCACCATTTCTCCCATTGCCTGGGAAGTGATTACCGTTGTTATTGCCATTATAATTTCGACATTCATAACCTCTGGACTGATAAGAAGTTGACGTCGACGAAGAAGCAATTGGGGCCTTATTGGACTTCTGGGTTTCTTGAACAAATATTTTTAATTGTTTCGTTAAATCGGCAAGGTGATTGACCATCTTATTATCCACATTGCCCTCAACTTTAGCAGCAGGTAATCCCATTTGTGCCTTCTTGGCCTCCTGGGCTTTGACCATAATATCGTTGTTTTCGGCCAAAACTTCGCTAACCTTGCTAACATATTGAGTGCATGACTCTTGATATTTGTCCAACGCCAATAACTTTAGATGGGCTTGAATGTTGTCCTTGATAACCTCCAGAGCCGGCAGTTTCTGCTCACCATTAGGCAGTTCCTTCATCAAATCTTTTCTTGAAAGATCCTTCAAAACGTCCATACGAATATCCCTGCTGCATGCTGTCCAAAACAAATCTTTTGCTTGATTCTCATGCACTAACTCATCCACCAATATGAGATATTCCACCACTTCATCAAACTGAACACAGAGATTTTTGAAGTCAGCCATAGAAGAAACTCCACCTTTTGCTTGCCAGTCTCCAACAATTTTATTGAGGTCCATCATAGTAAACCTAACACCCCATCTATCAACCATAGCTTTAGAAAGCTTAACCCAATCCTTGTCCTTAAATGCCTGCATAGCAATAACCTCTTTTTCCACCTCCCTATCAGCAATAAAAAACCTAACTTGCTTCACCATATCCACATGAGAAGCACCATCAACAGCAGCAGCAGCTTCATACCTGCTAATGAACCATTTAACCTCCTCCCCATCAAACTTTGGGCCATCCCAAGAAACAATTCTAACTGAGGGAGTAAGAGGGTTAGAAGATCCAGAAGCAACAGCAGAAAAAGACATCCCAATAAGTAATGAAAAGCGTTAACAATCAATAAAATAACAAGCCTCTTGCAGGCCAATAACAAAAATCCTATTAGAGTTCCAGAAAATAAGCCTCTTGCAGGCTAATAACGTTCTTGATCCAAGTAAGTCTTTAAAGTAAGCTAGAGAAATCAAAACCCCACGTTGGGCGCCAACTATGGTAAGGTAAACTCTTACAGTTGCCTTGCTGTAAGCAGAATACGGAGGAGATATGTGGATTTAGCTGAAAACCCCGTCCTTCCAATAAAATAACAAAATGGGAATTCTAAATCACTAAGCTAACCAGTCTACTTGGATCTGATTGATAAAAAATAATGAAACTCTAAAATATTTAACGCTTATTGAGATTAAATGATCGTGGCTGTTGAGAAAGAAATACTGATAACAACAATTAAGGTGTACCAGTGAAAGATCTGAAAAGATTGACTTTTATGTTTTTATAATAATTTGAATTTTTATGAGACAGCAATAATCAAGTCCCAGCGATGAAGACCTTTCTAAAGATACCCTTTAAGAAGTGTGATTTAAATTGTTGAGTAGTATTTCTAAAATGTTATATATAAAATATAAAGTTATAAGGGTATTACAAATTTATATAATTTGTTGAGTAAAAAAATGAGACCGTGGTGGTTAATGATTAAGCTGTATGTTGTGTCCCCCCTCTCAATTTCGAGTTTGAGAAGCGCTTAAGTATTCCTATTCACGTGCCTAAGTTTCCCCTCCTGAGCTCTTCCAGAGTCAATCCGGACTCCGTACGGAGCCCGTACGGAGTCTGTACGGAGTCGAAACGGAGTCCGTCCGGACTTCCGGACTAAATTAGAACCTTAAAAACTATAATAAAAAATGTAGAAAAATTACACATAATAGAGCTACTTCCCTTTTATATTCCAAACTAATTTTCGTAGTCTGCGCAGCTCTAATTACCCCGTGAAAATTCATCGAAGTTAAGTAATTTCTGAAAACGTAAATATTTCTATAAAACTTTAAAATTCATTTAAAAATATAAGAAAATTAGTAAAAATTCTGGAAAAATTTCCCAAGGTTCATGAGTTACTTGACTTGATACTAATAAACCTTTCAGACCGTAAAAATAAGTTTTCTCCGTAAAATAAATTGTTTTTGTGTAGGCATTTGCTCGTGACCAATTTCTTCATATTTAAAACTCAAATAAATTAAATAAAACCCTTTTATATAAAAATAATAACACCAATCTTGCACGCCGTAATAGCTCCATTTACGTACTTAGGTGCCATACTAAACTTTAGGCTACCACAACGTTTGCAGAAAGAGCACAATTTATCTCTTGGAACAGTGCTGTATTGAGTCATGATACTAAAATGATGGAAATGTCAATTATTAGATGGGCTATTTATAGACTAAGAATGGCATTATTAAAAAGGAATTAGTTGCACAATATCTGACTTGAGCTCTAAATGGTCTCTAAGGAAGATGTGAAGGATTTTCATCATAGAAAAAGGGACCCAAGGAAAAGTGGAGTCTGTCGCAGTGATGGAAAAGTCATATGGCAAAGATCTGAAGATTTCAAGGGAAGTCATGCATATATGACGCAGAGTATGTATTTGCTGCTATAAGGAGTAGCACTGATCTTATATTTTTTTTATTTTTTATTTTTTCATCTTTCAAAAGCACTAAGTAAAAGGGTTTGCTGGCAAGTTTGGAAGAAGGACAATTTTGTTGGTTTTGGAAACTCATCTTGTCAGTATAGTCTAGTATATAAGTATGATATAATAGTGTTTATTTATGGTCTTACTACTTATTGATAAATGATTTAGTGATTAAACCTCAGGGGAAGACTAATAGAATAGTTATACTCAAATAAAACTCACAATACTTGGATTTTAATGTGTGCTAGTGGTGGAAAATAGATGAATAAAATATAGTTATAGCTTATATAAAGATAAAATCAATTTATAGTGGCTTTATAATATATTTCTAAATGTTAATAATTGTATAGTTGTGTTTATTGGAGTTGTAGTAATTGAATGATTGATAAATAACCGTCAAAATCCCTCCTTACTTATACCCAAATCCACTGGAGTGCACAGACCTTCAATCCAGATGATGTCACTGCTATCCCCGGAAATTACAGCACTGTGAGGGCCCATCACCTCCCCATGGCGTCCACTTCAAGCAGTTTCAACATCCAGACCTCCAGTAAGGACCCTCCATCACTATTAATAATAACACTGATCCATACCATAAATAGAAAATCCAGATAAAAGTGGATACCATAAAGAAACAGGTAAAATAAATAATCAAAAAGAGATTTAATGAAACTAAAAGCATATAAAGAAACAAATAAAATGTCCAAGCATCCACATTAACCCAGAAACATCCTTCCAACCCATAAATCTGTGAATAACCATCCAAGGAAGTAATTTGAGTTGTCCAAACTGGGTGTATGTGCCTGATATAGGTGTCTATGCTTCTTTAGGCATTGTGAGTCCACTGATTTCGTCCATATGACCTAAAATAAGCAGAAAAACAAAGGTTATAGGCTATTAAGGGGCTAAAACCCACTTATATACCTAAATATACATAATATACTGCATATTTCACTGAATATGAGATTTATGTATACATATATGCTTATGTATGTCAATAATTACTTCATATAACTTAAGATAAGTATGTTATGACTCCATTATCACCTTAATAAATATTATTAGGCCATGGATAAGCTATTTAAGCTATTATAAGTTATATAATAGAATAATAATTATAAATATATATAATAAAATAATATATATTATTATTTTAACCTTATTTTAAAGATATAAGCTTAATTTACTTAAGGTTATCTTATTTTAAGCATAAGAAATACTCAGTCCTAAGGATATTTAGGCTGACACATCTTGTATTTGAAGGACTCTCACAAAGAATTTAAGATGAGAATATATGATATTTTATTACTTTTAAGGGATATGTACACGTTATAAGATGAGGAATGCAAGTAAATGAAGAAAAGAAGATTTTTTTTAGTATTCTGCGTCATCAAAGATTGGGACGCCAAAATCCCAGTCATTAACAGCCTCTTGCATGTTTTTCTCAAAGGTAGTGATAATCTGTGTACATTAGTTATAATCGGTGCGAGCATAGACTGGTACTGCCTCAAGGAATTCTTAAATGGTAGAAAAGATGTTGTTCATTTGACAAATGGCTGCATTGAATGGTGCACAGGCGATATGCTCTGAAAATTTGCAGTTTTGAGCCGTGGAGGGCTCTTCCTTGTTTTCAAGAGAAGGGGTATTGTCAACAGGCCAATTGTCCGGGATAATGGTATCACCAGCTGGCTAAATGGCAGTCCTGTCAGGAGTAAGTGAGCAAGGTGCGTACTCTGGGAGAGAAGAGGCATCCTTGAGGAGATAATCTTCCAGATCAGAAAGGAACAGCAAATCTTTTGGCCGAGGAGGTGTCACAGCGTAAGGAGTGGCTGGCACATCCTAGAAAAGAAAGGAAGGGTACAAGTGTTAGGTCAGAAGGGGAAAAAGAAGAGATAGTATCTTACAGTGTGGATACTCTTTTCAGAAAAGAGTGATCTAGGAATTTAAGCGTCACTACTGGGAGTAGGCGCTTGGAAACCAACCTTGACATGTTTGTTGTTAAGTGGTGAAGTTGGAGGAGGTGCAGGGCGCTTGATGGTCACATGACTCATCATTTCTGTAGTGGAAGCATTGGGGTCTAGATGTGCAATGGTGCGTGTCCCATTGTAGCTACATTTCTTTTTGCAACTTTTGAAAAAATCACATGACTAGGAAAATAAGGAAATGGAAGTTAGTAATGATAGTATGAAAAGAAAGGAATAAAAATGAAGGAAAACTTACATTAAAATAAGTGTTGCCACAGCGGGCTTTTGAAAAATGGAAGGGGGCTATGTCATCTTCAATGAAACAGGTGCATCTTGTCCTACCCAACAGAGTAGTGACTGGAGTCATTGGAGGAGCAGCAGGGGGCTGCATGCGTACGAAATGTCAGATAGAGTTCACAACTTTGGCAGTATTCTTGGTATTAATGGTAGCATTTTCTGTGTTCATTATTTAGAAGTTACAAATAAAAAAGAATACAAGAATATAAGAGGATATGACTATGTAGTAGAAGAAGATGAAAGATAATGATGATGATTTATTGAAAATGAAGAAGAAGTTGGAAGATGTAGGATGGAAACACTACAAGCAACAGGGTATTTATAGGCTCCTGGGGACAGTCACAAGTAGAGGGAGGATGTGGTACACACATTGCAGGTAACTTATATTTTGGACCAATCAACTTGTGTAGCCCAGGAAGAACAAAGGGTAATCACAGTGCAGTAGATAGCACTATTATAAATATGTAATTATGGTTTTAAAAGAACAAAGGGAAAGAGAAACCCAGAAGAGGATTTAGGGTCTGTGCACTCAGATTTTGCAGCAAGATGTGCCACACAAAGGAATTATGTGTTATCAACTTAGGAGTGCAAGCCCTGAACATTATGGATTTGGGTTTTCCAATAACTGTTTGTTATGCGTTAAGGAAGGAATTATGGATCAAGGAAGGCCTCAAGTACATAGTATACTGCACCGCAGCTAGTGTGGTAACTTACTGAAACAGGGAATGTAAGTTTTAGAGACTAACTAGTTAAGTGAATTGTCAGAACTATGGACTTAGTAATGAAGCAAGGAGGATGGGGACTCGATCAAGAAAAAAACCACCCAAGAGTCAAAGAGACAAGTATCATCACTGAAAGGTGTCGACACGGGAAGTAGCGCTGAAACAATGCAAAGGTAAAGTCATAAGCGCACATGTGGAACATGAGTGAAAAAAGTTAATACTAGTTGTAGTAAGCATAGGTGAGGTGCTAGAAACAGCGCTGGAGATCCACTAGGGAATTGTGTCTGGAGTGCTGAAAAATATAAGAAGGAAAGGCTATCTAATAGGGGAGTAGTTAGATAGGAAAAATTATTATTCAAATCATTCATTAGATTACAAATATAAGAGCCTCATATTATATACTTTCAAAATATATTGTGATATATAGTGATTTTTCTATTTTGTGATTACTCTAATAACAGTAAGAGATTGGATTTTTCTGCAATTAAGTGTTTAAGAGCATATTAGAGATATTCTGAGTCTTTTAGAGTTTGTGCATCTGTGTGTGTATTTCATATAGTATAGTGAAAAAGTGAAACACAGAGAGAATATATAGATTCAGTAGGATAAACTATTATTAGAGTTATTTTATTGCTATAATAAGGCATATTCAAAGAGAGTGCTTCAAGAGGGAGTAGATGTGGATACTAGCGCTTATTAAGAATAGAAATATTCAGATATTAATATTTTTTTCCTTATCTTTTTACTTCTCTCTCAACTCATAAACTATCTAGTCAGATATTAGTGTTACACATTATTGCACTGTCTTTAAAATAAGAGTGGAAGGCGCTTCTTTTTGGAAATTGAAAAGAAGAACCAACCCATCTCACATTGTGTCTACTGCTTAGTGCTTTAGAACTCTCTACACTTCTTGCAGGCCACTGGGAGTAAATTAAGGTGAGGGACATTGGAAATATCCAAAAGCAGGAGGATGAGGGCATTGGGCTTGAAGATGGTCTGGTGAATTACAGTTCCAACACATGGGAGGAAAGACAGGTCTTGCTGCCACCGCAAGGGGGAGATCAGAATTCAGAGCACTTGTTGTTTGGTTGTGGACTGTTGTAGGTGTTGGTGGGGATTCCGTGTTGATGGTGGGATCTTCAAGTTCTGTGAATCGGTTGGAAGCTGGTAATGAAGAGACATCATTTCTGAGATTAATGGCATCATCATTTTTTAAACAGTCCCAGACTTCTGTGATTGCCTGTTGAATTGAGACAGTAGTAGGGTTTTCACATTAAATTTTTACCATTAATTTGATTTCCCTCATCAGTTCTGCACTGTATTGGCAGTCATCTTTTGTCACATGTTGAAAGAAGGTGGCTAGCATGTCATCATGAAAATGTAGGTTTTGCACTTTCATGTCTGCATAGCAGTCTTTCATGTATGCTAGCATTGCTATAGGATTAGGGAAATCTTTGGATTGAATATCAAGGAATTGTTCAAGGGCATTCATCTGGCCAGATCAAGAGAGGAAATTGTACTGGTTTCTAAGGTATGCAAAAGCAGTGGTGCAGGGTGTGATAGACAATATTTGATATTTGACATTGGTATCTACGGAATGAATTAGTATGGTATGCCCAATCCGTTCCCAAGCCAAGCTATTTGAGGGATTTTCAGGTGTTAGAAAGTTAGATTCACCAAAGTAATCATTAATGATAATTTGAAGTTCACAATACCAGAGGTGGAAGTTTGAGCCATTGTCCTTTAGCTTGTTGGGCCAGTTAGACATGTCCTTTTGCAAATCATGTATGGTATCCATGACATGTTTTCTGGCTGCATTCTTAGATGTGACATGTGGGTCTCAGTATTCCTCATTGTCGGACAGGATAGCTTGTCTTTCGCTTCTGTGCAGGTCAAAGTCTTTGTCATCAGCTAGTCCTTCATCTGGGTATTCAGGGGGATTGGTGGGAGCTCTGGATGTTGATCAGTGGCAATTGGTTGTGGTGGTGCTGGACAAGGGTTGTTCATTTTTCGGGTTCAGATTAGGAGTAGGGGTTGATAGCAGGTGTCAAGTTCAATTGTTGTTGTTCATGGTTTTTTTATTTTTTATTTATTTATTATTATTATTTGATGCTAAGATTAAGAAAGAAGGAGTAAATAAAGAGAGAAAAAGAAACTAAGGAGAAAAGAAAAATGAACAAGGGAAGAAAGAGAAAGGAAGTATAAAAGAAAAGAAAGAAAGAAAAAAAAGGCTTTCAGGTGGAAGTCCACCCACTCCACTTATCTCAGGATCTTGCAAGGATCCTTACCTAATTGCCATGAAGAAGAAAGAGAAAGAGAAAAATATAAAATAAAATAAAATAAAGATACACTACATAATATAGGGGGTGAACTTGCTAGCAAGTCCTCAACCTGAACTCTACTTGAACATCCACCTAAAACTGTTCTGCTGAGTGGTGTTCATCCCTGATTGTATGGTTCCTTTATCAATAGCTCAATGTGTTTTCAATCTGTGGTGAGTTTGAGTCCAAGGTTGCAGACTTGCTAGCAAGTCTGCCCACCACATTGTGTGGTGATAGGAAACAGAGAAAGACTGGAGAAGGAAATGAAAATGAGGGAGAAGGAGAAAAGGAAATTTGAAGATAAGAGAGAAAAAAAAGGAGACTGACACCACATAATATAGGGGGTGGACTTGCTAGCAAGTCCGCAACCTTGGACCCAAACTCACCACAGATTGAACACACATTGAGCTATTGATAAAGAAACCATACAATCAGGGATGAACACCACTCAGCAGAACAGTTTTAGGTGGGTCTTCAAGTAGAGTTCAGTATGAGTTCAGTATGAGTTCAGTCTGAGTTCCATCTGAGTTGTATCTGAGTTCAGGTTGGGGACTTGCTAGCAAGTCCACCCCCTATATTGCGTAGTGTGATTGGTTGCTGAAAAGGCAGTTTATTTGAAGTCGGTTGGTTTATTTGATAGGAGAGAAAAGAGAAAAAAAAATTTTTTTTTAAAAAGGCAGAGAATAGTGGCACTAGAGGCCCATAACCTATTAGCTACTGTTTTGGGGAACTCGTGGTTTTGTCTCAGAAAAGGTTATGTTTTATATTGCAAATGTGCTAGTTAATATATACTCCCCACACCATTCAAGACCGACCATCGTCTCGGCACCATCATTAAGACCAGCCAGTAGTCCCGGCACCATCACATCAAGTTGGACGTTTTCCTCTGCATCATCATCAAGACCGGCTGTCGTCTCGGCACCACATTTAGACCGGCCATTGTTCCCGGCATCACCATCAACTCCGGCCGTTGTCCCCGGATCATCATCAAGTCAGGCGTTATCCCCTGCACCACCAATTCAGTCTCGCCGCCGGACCATTGCCTCCGGCTCATCATCATTATATTTCATTGGGCCTTTTTCCCCTCACTAATTATATTATTACATTATTTTTATTAATTCACATCAAACATTAAACTCAAATTCTCACATACTTCACTTGGTTATGTTCCCTTTAAAATGATCTCTCTGCCTCTTTCAATTGCCTTAGCCTTGAAACTTTTACAGTGAATAAATTTAAATTTTTAACAAATATTCCTTAATATGGATACAATACCATGTTAAATTTGCATGAAACAATCTTCCAAAACAATATTATGGAAATAAAAGACCTTATTCTGGACATCATATCTTGATATTCCAGGGCATGTCGTGAATTCAGGTCACATGCAGTATAATGAGTGTGATTTAAAATTGTTTAATGTTTCTCTTACTTGTTCCAGGATTTTGAAATGAAGCCTTGGACTAAAACATTTTTCAAAGCTTGTACAAAATATTGAAACTTGAAGCTGCGCAATAATGTTGGGAGAAAAAGGCATACTGGATTTTGACCTTCACATCGACGAGTCAGAAATTTAAGTATCATTCGATAAAGCTAGTTGGCCGAAGCACCATTTTTCCTTTTCTCCTGCACCGAATGGCATTCATTAAATCGTTTGAATATTTCTCAATCCTTTTATTAAGTTATCTTTGTTATTATACTCATCTTTTTAGTGCAACTGAAAAGGACTTGACGAATGTGAAAGAAATTCTCAACACTCAGCCGTCCACTTTTTCTCAAGAATTTTGCCCCCCAAATTTAATGCTTGGGGAAAATCATAACCATTCGGAGTTATTGGTGAAAAATAAATTTCACTCTAAAGAACTTCACAAGATATTTTTCTTAGAAAATAATAGAAAAAAAGATAAGATAGATGAGCTATGCCATCTCATCTATGAAAAATTAAACTGCGTTACGAAAAAAAAGATAGCGTATATTTTTTTTGGTGAAGTAAAAAAAATCTTAGCAATGGATTTTAGTGATTCACAGATTCGCGGCCAGGCAGAAAGTTTGTTGTTGTATCTAGAAAACGAGTCTTTTAGTTCCATTTTAGATTGTATTTATATTGAAAAAATCTTTCCGAAATTCGACCCGACCAAGCGGAAAAATGCAGCAATCGCATGGTTATCTCAGTTCAGGGGAGAACCTACAGATTTGACTCTCTTGAAAACGGAAAATCAACTTTTTGAACAATCAGAGTTCTTGGCCAAAAAATCTTTAGCCCAAAATGCATGGGAAGCTTCGGCTGGTTTTTTTAAAATTTTATCCATGAATCATCAAGATAGTGCAGTTAACATTGAAGACGCGAAATTTAAGGAGTGGCAGAGGTTTGAATTTCGGATTTTTAATGGTACGTCAAGAGATATCAAGCGGTAGCATTTTATTTTTTATTTTTACTTAACACGGTTCGTTAGAACAGATTATTTGAAAACATCGGGATATTCTAGTGTTGTTAAGAGAAATATCCAGGTTCTTTTGAATCAACAAGATGATAGTTTGATTGTAAATTACGTTTGACCTTGTTTCAGTCTTGAACCATACATTTGATTTTCTGACTTGACTGATTTGAAGGACCCATCGAAACTTTATGATAACATGTGCTTTTATCTGCAATCATTGCGTCAAGCAAAGGGTCAAAACATGAAGCTAGATGAGGAACCCTCAAACGCATACAAAGAGATGATTCTAAAGTTGGAGGAACAATGTACTGCTCCATACGACTTTGTGGAAACACTGAGTAACGTTTATATCAAGTTGGTGAATTCAAAGAAAAAATTGAACGAGAGACTTGATGTATATTACTCCTTATTACACTTTCCCCATTGGCCTGAAATAGTGAAGAAAGACGAGGCTGCCGATGACTATCTTCTGGAAAACATTAGTCAAAAAGTTAGATCATTTGAGAGTGAAATTAATCAAAAGACTGATGGAATGCCGGAGGTCACTAAGTTTTTGAAAATCTTTGACAGCAAGAAGGAACGGATCACTTCCAAAGACTTGGAAGCACTCTTCAATGGATTGGTACTGGAAGTGTTGCATAGTGCTGATGACTTGAAGCGAGAGGGTTCCTACAATCTTCTCATTGGCCCTGCATTTCGCAATGAAAAATATGGCAACTCATGGGAGTTTTTAAAAAAGACTGCCATGAATCAGCCATTGCTTGCCATCAGATTAGTCCAAATGGCAGATCCTAAGTTGTATAGAGAAGGGATAGGAGATGACGAATTTCGACTATTTTTACAGGAGGGTCCAGTTTACGGTGATAGAGGCAAGAATTTCACTACTCTGATACTTTTTCTTGTGACTTATGCAGTAGTGCTTTGTAATTTTATCAAGGGTTGCAAGGGCCGGAATTCATGAAGCGAGCCATCAGAACATCAATCCTACAAACATATTCAAAAAACACTGATCTCTTTATGCTTTCAATCTACAATCGTCTTGAAGAACTTCCCAGCGATCTGAATACTTCCAGGCTGAAATTTTCTTATTTGAGCAAGTTAACTGATTTCGACATAACTATTTTTAATCAAAGGGATGAGTCCAAAGTAATAAATATTTCACTGTGGGTTAGCGTACTTGCCCATCTTATGGAGAAAGGCAACATCTACGGTGTTAAAGATTTCCTTGCTACAAAAATAAAGCAATATGCCTACCCGTACGATTTTTTAGATGATTGGATTGTGAAATTAAATGCGGTGATGAAGCCTAAGGAAAATAATTGGGTGGAAGTGTTACTAGTGAATACAAAAAAAGATAGATACTTGGAGAAATGTTTGAAGGCGGTGAAGGAAATTGTAAGTTATTCATGATTGAACCATTTCCTTTCACTGGGGTATGTTC
Source organism: Hemileia vastatrix (assembly GCA_030280995.1). Taxonomy (NCBI): domain Eukaryota; kingdom Fungi; phylum Basidiomycota; class Pucciniomycetes; order Pucciniales; family Zaghouaniaceae; genus Hemileia; species Hemileia vastatrix. Next base: position 27,597,123 of record JASXTE010000013.1, read on the forward strand.
TTATGGGAAGATTATAGAAATCGCAATTATTCAGCCGTAAGGCTTGGAAAAATGATTTTTTAATATTGGGTTATCGTAAAGAAGTAGAGAAAGATAAACAAGAAGGGAAAGGTATACAAAAAGTTAAAGGGAGCGTCTAACTGGACAGTACAACCGCCTATTTTACAGCTGGTGAAGTAATTCTTGCTTTTCTTTTCAATTGAGTACTCACGCTTTCTTTTTTTTCATAGTTTTTTTTTTAGGTGTTTCTCTTATTTTAGCTCACGATGTTGCATGCAAAACATTTGCAAACGTTTGCTCAGCCTCAACGCAAGACTACAGCACAGGTCACGTGCTGCAAACGTTTGCCAATTCAAAACCTCCCCTCGCAAGTCTACAGTACAACCCGCAACCTGCAAAAAATTGCGAGAAGAAGGCACTTGAGTAGCTAATGACTGCAAAAACATAATTTTAATGACTAAATTTAAATTAAATTGAAAAAAGTGAAAATTATATTATTATCCTATGTTAACATATATGAAAATAAAAAAATAAAGTGAGATGATGTGTAAGCAAATAAATTAAAGTAAAGTAAAATAAAATAAAAGTTAGTGTTATCACTGCTCAAATTATTTAACTTGATTCAAAGAGTTAGTATTATCTGATCCTTCAAAGAATTAGGATTATACCTTCTGTCAGGCTAAGTTCAAGTACAGAGACATTAATAGCTTGATTAGTGAGTTGCTAAGAAGATTTTAATGGTCCAGTAAGAATAAAGTTTTCCAAATCCATTTAAGTATTAAAATATAATTCAATAAAATGGTCTCAGTAATTTTATCAGTGGGTCGTCTAGAAGAAGAAGAAGAAGAGGGACAAAAGAAGAGGAAGAAGAGGAGAAATAAAAAAAAGATTGCAATAGTAATGAAGAAATAAAATATAATTGAGTTAATGGAGAGGAATACAACGACACTTTCTGAGAAATGACACAATAATAGATTTAATTGATATTTAATATATTTATATTAATAAGTTATACTTCAATGCGCGGAAATCAATTATTATTGTTAATAGACTTATGAAAACCTTAATATTATATAAAATTTAGACTAGAACTGTAGAACTAATAAAAATAATAATAATTGTATTATATTTAAAATATGATAAAGTATGAGTGTAATAAGTGATGCCCTACCAGAGAGGTTTCCAAAGCCTTTTTATAGGCAACAGGACCTTCTGGAGAGGTTCAATAGTAGTTACAAAAAGTAAGGTAATGTGAAAATGATAAAAGAATTTTAATTAAAAACATACAAAATAAGAGCAATGAATTAAACCTGTGAATAAGCAATTACTTTCCCACCATAAAGTTCAAAAAAAATTAGTATTAATATAATGAATAACTAAGTGAGTATGAAAACTAGGAACTGTGAGAAAGTAAATCTAAAACAGGTAATACAAATAGCTGAAAAGTTTTTTTTAAAACAAAAGGAATTATTTTCACGCTTATATAATAAATCTTAATTCAGTATAAAGAAAATTAAATTAATCATTTTAAATATTTTAAGTAATTTAATTATTAATTTAATTTAAACAACTAATTAATTTAATAGAATAACCTATTTAGAATGAGAAATTAAATTTATCATATTAAATAAGTATTTTAATTAATTTAGTAATTTTAGTGACACAATTAAGGGTCAAGGAAGTGCCCTGTCAAGCGCCACGTGACACTCAAGGCAAAAGCAGCTCATTAAATCAATAAAACAGAGGTCTAAATCCATACTCAAAGCGCAGAAAGCAATTCTACATAGCAACTGCGACTTTCCTTTGTGTACTTACTATTCAACCGCACTAGTCTAAACTCTAAATCTAAATTAGTCAATCTCTCAATAGTGTGTCTTAATCTTTTCCTCAATAAGTGACGCACAGCACAATAGTCAATGTAATAGTCTGCTAAAAAGGTTTATTAAAATATCTGTGGGTTATTAAAAAGGGGTAGTGAGCATGGACGGAATGGTTAGTGGAGGATTAAAGGGTTAACAGATGTTAGTGAGGAGGGTCCAGGTGTAACAGGTGTAATTTTGGTGGTCTGTGGTGTGCGGAATGAGGGATGGGTATGAGGTCAATGCAAGGAGGAGTAAAGGATATAAAAGGGGTTGGATTTTGGTTTGACATTCTTTAGAATTTAATTATAAAACATATATATAGTTAATAGTGGTAGAAACTTCAGGTTAAATCATCATTATTGTATCCTTCCTTATTTTTCTCAGTAATCATTTCTAAATCCTAAATCTTTGATTATTGAGTTTTCAACCCTTTGTGAGATCTTAAGAATATTAATATTACCTTTAAATTATATAAGAATTCTTATTGAACATATCTCCAAGCAGTAGCTCTTCCTTTGAGTCATCTTCAAATCACTTCTTCAAACATTTCCTCTGTGCTTCAAAGAAGTTTCTAAACTATTCTCCTCATCTCACTTCCTGGAACACCCTTGACCTTGTGTGTAGGTCGTCCGGTGACACTATAATATAATTCTCCATATTTCTTATTCTTTGCACTACTACAGCCCTTTTCAGGTGTTTTAAATTCTTCAAATGGCACCTTTTCAACACACTCCTCCTAAGGGCACTACTACTAGGGCTCACGCCAGAGGCAGGCCAACAGCTACATGGCCTGTTTCCTGCACTCACTCCTTTGAACCTCTCAACCTTAGGGAATGGCAACATTCAGTCCAATCTGTAGAAGACATCCCCCAGGATTTTGATGATTCTAGTGAGAAAGATGAAGGAGAGGATACGATGCATGAGGCACCATCCGCCCCTGCTACTCACCCTTCTGGTCAACCTTTGGAACCTGGACCATCTAATTCGCTGGAAGACTTCATGAGAATTTTCATGAAAACCATTTCCAATTTAACGTCTTTGGAGGGATCTAAATTTAAAACTCCTTCCATGAAATCTCCTGATAAATTCAATGGAGAACACCCAGACAGATTGTGCCCTTTGTTGCAAACCTGCAAGCTCCAGTTCCATAACAACCCTCAAACCTTCAATAACGACCAATCAAAGGTTGTTTATGCTTCTTCATTCCTATCCAGAAAAGCAGAAAGATGGTTCAAACCTTATATTCTCATGCTCTCTTTGACAGAAACACATTTACTTATTAATAACTGGGAAAAGTTCAAAGACCAACTCTTTACGTTGTTTGGTGACCCTAATGAAACTGACAATGCAGAAATCGAATTGGATTTCCTTTGCATGAGTGATAATGGTAAAGCCTCTGAATATATCTCAAACTTCAGAGCACTTCAAACTTGAGTAGGTTGGAATGATGCTGCCCTCAAGTATCATTTCAAAAAGGGACTTCCTTCAAGGATTCTGGATCAATTAAATCTTCATGGTCAGAAAATGACTACTTTAACGGATTTAATGGATTGAACCCTCAAACTCGACGGCGTTTACCAAGGATGACTACAACATCTTCAATACACCAACAAATCTCAAGGCCTAAATTTTAAATTGGGACCTTCTTCACACCCACGGACAACTCAATCTTCCTCGACTCAATCCAAACCCAATAAAGGAAAAGACAAACCTTGACCAAAAGGCTCAACCCCAGGAAATATCAGCAAAGTACTGGATCCAAGAGGGGAACTTAAAGAAGCTGAGAGGAAGAGGCAAGCAGATTATGGGTTATGTATGTATTGTGGGGGTAAGCACAAGCTAGAAGATTGTGTAAAATTGAAGGAAAGAGAAGGTACTAGTTCAAGGTCAAAAAAACTAGTAAATAGTTTACTTGTGTACAAAGCAAACTATCTTATCTCTCCCAGTGCACAGAACCTCCATGTCTTAAGGACTGGAGTTTCCTTAAACCACTTGAGATTCATTCTTTTCAAGGAGGATAACCCCTTCAGTTGTATTATAGACTCTGGAGCTTCAATTTCTTTTGTCAGTTTATCTTTTGCTGAGAAGTTAAAACTGACATTCACAGATATCAATTGTACTCCAATATATTTGGTCGAATCAGAGGAAACCAAATATTGGGTAAGTAAGAAAGTTTTATGGGTTTTCAACTTTCCAAATTTCCCCCCCTTTGAGTGGGAATTATCAGTCTTGGACACCCCAAGAATGGACAATACCATCCTTGGCCATGACTTTTTAACGCATTGGAATCCTGAAATTGATTGGTCACAGGGATTGATCACCCCACGCACTAAGTATATTTCTAATTCTTCAATGCAGGTCAATAGGGAGTTAATTAACCTGCCTGAAAATTTCCTGCTAGAGGACAAATCTCTGCCAGATGACTTGCAAGAATCTTATTTTTCTTTAAATGAGCAATTGGCTAACTCTTCTAGCTCAATCACTTCACTCAAAGAGGATTTAAATTGCCTCAAAGTAGTCAAAATATGCTCTCTCAATTCTGGTCTCCCTCAACAGACTCTCTCAAAGATGATGAGGACAACCAAATCAATGTTGAAGCCATTAAATCAACTGTACCGGAAATCTATCATGATTTCCTCAATGTTTTCTCAATCCGCAAGGCCGATAAGTTACCACCTAATCGACCCTACAACCATCAAATAGAGTTAATAGGTCCAGTACCTCCCGCAGGTCCTGTCTATTCTTTGTCAAAGGACAAATCTCAAGTTCTTCAAGACTACATTGCAGAGAATGTAGCCAAAGGTTTCATCAGAGCCAGTAAATCTCCAAACGGCTCCCCTGTTCTTTTTGTAAAGAAAAAAGACAGTAGCCTTAGGTTGTGTGTTGACTATAGAAAGCTCAACACAGTTACAAAGAAGAATGCATATCCAGTTCCTCCTATGTCATTTCTTCTTACCCTTTTTAATGGTGCTAATTTTTTTTCTAAAATTAATCTTAGAGGCGCTTATAATCTTATTTGCATTGCGGAAGGACATGAACCACTAACTGCAATGCACACTAGATTTGGTAATGCCTTTTGGATTATGTAACGCACCATATACTTTTCAAACTTTTGTTAATGACATCTTTCAAGATGTTTTCAAACAATTTGTTGTCGTCTACTTAGACAATATTTTAATTTTCTCAAAGACACTGGATGAATATATTCATCATGTTTGACAGGTTCTAAATCGCCTTCGAGATCAGGGTCTCTACACCAAGCACAATAAATGAGAATTCCATCTTAAATCTATTGATTTTTTAGGTTTTACATTATCCACTTATGGTTTAGTCATTGTCAACAAAAAGGTCCAAAAAGTCCTGGAATGGCCTGAGCCCAAAACCGTTAAATCCCTCCAAGGATTTTAGGGTTTTGCAAATTTCTATAGAAGATTTATTAAAGATTATTCTAAAACTATTTCCAATCTTACTTCTCTTCTTAAAAAAGATATTCCTTTTGTTTTTACTTCTACAGCACAAAAGGAATTTGAAGCATTGAAAACTGCATTTACCACAGCTCCACTTCTTTGACACTTTGATCCTTCTGCTTCGACAATAGTCAAAACGGACGCTAGCGATTATGCTATCGCTGGGGTCATTTCTCAATTCAATCCAGAAACAAAATTGTTTCATCCTGTTGCTTTCAAGTCACGCAAACTCATTGCAGCAGAATTAAATTACGAAATTCATGACAAGGAGCTTTTAGCTATTATCCATTGTCTTAAAAAATGGTGCTCTTTTCTTCTCAGCCTAGATAGTCCTATTCAAATCTTGACTGACAATAATGCTTTGAAATACTTTATGTCTTCCAAAGTGTTAACCAGGCATCAAGCCAGGTGGGCTGAATTTTTGTCTGAATTTCCTTTTTCTATTTCCTATCGCCCAGGTAAAACCTGCATTGTCCCAGATATCCTGTCATGTCAGGACAACGTTGTGGTAGCCTAAAGTTTAGTATGGAACCTAAGTACGTAAATGGAGTTATTACGGCGTCAAGATTGGCGCTATTATTTTTTATAAAAGGGTTTTATTTAATTTATTTGAGTTTTAAATATGAAGAAATTGGTCAAAAGCGAATGCCTACGCAAAAACATTATATTTTATGCAGAAAACTTATTATTACGGTCTGAAAAGTTTATAAGTATCAAGTCGAGTCACTCAAGAACCTTGGGAAATTTTTCCAGAATTTTTACTATTTTTTTTTATATTTTTAAATGAATTTTAAAGTTTTATAGAAATATTTACGTTTTTTAGAAAATACTTAACTTTGTTGAATTTTCACGGGGTAATTAGAGCTGCGCAGGCTACGAAATATAATTGGGAATGTATAGGGGAAGTGGCTCTATCATGTGTAATTTTTCTAGATCTTTTATTTTAGTTTTAAAGGTTCTAATTGAGTCTGGAGGTCCGGACGGACTCCAGATAGACTCTGGGTGAGCTCTGGAGGGGAAACTTAGGCACGTGACTAGGTATACTTAAGAGCCTCTCAGACTCGAAATTGGGCATCATCTTACAAACAACAGACATCATAGAGCTTAATCTTTAACCACCACGGTCTCATTTTTTATTACTCAACAAATTAAATAAAATTGTAATACCCTTATAACTTTATATTTTATATATAACATTTTAGAAATACTACTTAACAATTTAAATCACACTTCATACAGGGTATCTTTAGAAAGGTCTTCATCACTGGGACTTGATTATTGCTGTCTCATAAAAATTCAAATTATTGTAAAAACATAAAAGTCAATCTTTTCAGATCTTTCACTGGTACACCTTAATTGTTGTTATCAGTATTTCTTTCTCAACAGCCACTTTTATTTAAATCTCGATAAGCGTTAAATATTTTAGAGTTTCATTATTTTTATCAATCAGATCCAAGTAGACTGGTTAGCTTAGTGATTTAGAATTCCCATTTTGTTATTTTTATTGGAAGGATGGGGTTTTCCACTAAATCCACTCATCTCCTCCGGATTCTGCTTACAGCAAGGCAACTGTAAGAGTTTACCTTACCATAACGTTTACCCACAGCGGGGGGACGCATTTGCTGACAAGAGCCCAGCAAATGTGAAATTAATCTTCAAGGAATCAATGTTAATGACTCATCAACTTAATTTGATGACAATTCAATCTTTTGAAAACCCACTATCCAACATCCTTGAAGCTCATTTGAAGACAATAATTGTTTAGGGTTAAAAGACAAAATACTCTCAAAGCAAGGGGCCAAAAGATTTATTATTGAATCAGGTCTATTAGTTATCGAAGGTAGAGTAGTCATACTTAACAACAATGAAATAAAATTATGGATTTTCAATAGCCAACATGATTCTCCATTAGCTGGTCATTTTGGAGTTGATAAAACCTACCAGTTAATTGTGAGGGATTTCTTCTGGCCAGGAATGACCAGAGAAATCAAGGCCTATATAATATCTTGTTATGAATGTAATAGGAATAAGGCTCCCCATCACCGGAAGCATAATGCTTCATATTCCCTCTAAACCTTGGGAATCCTTATCTAAACCTTGGGAATCCTTATCAATGGATTTTATCTCTCAACTTCCTCTTTCTAATATTTTTTATGCTATATTAGTAATAGTAGATAGATTTTCAAAGATGTCTATTTTCATTAAAACCACTACTACTGCTACAGAAGAAGATTTGTCAAAATTGTTTCTAGAATATGTATTTTCCAAACATGGCTTACCAAATGATATTATCTCAGATAGGGGCTCATTTTTTGTATCCACATTCTGGACTCAATTATGTTGACAACTAAATATCACAAGGAATCTCTCCACGGCCTATCATCCTGAAACCGATGGGCAAACAGAAAGGGTCAACCAAATCCTCAAACAATACCTTTGAATGTATGTCAGTTACCAACAAGACGATTGGACCACATGGTTACTATTGGCTGAATTCGCTTATAATAACTCTACTCATTCTTCGACACAACAATCTCCCTTTGAAACTGTTTATGGAAGACATCCTCGATTCAACTCAATACATGTTGTAGACAATCCTATAGTACTAGCTATAGGCCTTGACCAAGGGAGTTGGAGAAAAACCAGAGAAGAAATCCCCTGTCCCTTTAGAAAAATAAAGTGAGATTTACTTGATAAAGTAAGTTGGTTCCTGTTTTGCTAAAGCTCCTGTTTAACACACTTGACTGCTTGATGAGCCATGAAAGTAGTCCCCAGATAGACTACCAGACCAAGGAACTGAAATGTAGAACAAAGTCCACACCAGAGACAGCAAAGATACTTGATGTAGGCTGCAAATCCACACCAGAGACAGCAATAATACTTGCTATAGCTTGCAAGACAATAAAAGAGAAAACAGTTGCCAAAGTTAAGTTAAATGAAAAACTCACTTGCAACAAACACAGCCAATTGTGGCCAGAAAACAGTGAAAACTGAGTAAGGAACAATGAGATCACCTCCGGATGGTTGTATGATGATTAAGGTTGCCCCAAACTGTCTTATTCACTATGTACACACAGACCACTAACTAAGAGCCCATGCGCACCCACCAATCTGGCACCTGTACCTGCCAAATTGCATAAAAAACCCTCCTGGAGCGCTCCCCAACCTCCTAAAACAGAGGCGGGCGGGCCGCCCGACGTCGAAGATGCCGCCTGAAGCGGCCCGGCCTCCCTGAAGCCAGAAAACCAATAAAAACCACTAATCTACTTAGAAAAATTAGCTACAACTACTAAAACCTTTAAAACACGGAATTTCACTATAACAACATTGGGACATGAAATATAGAGAAAAATTAGCTCTATCAAATGGTACTAAGCACTTAACCCTAAGACTTAAGGTTAGCCCATAAAACACAAAAAACAAAATTAAACAGCAATCTTTTATAAATGAAAAATGAGGAAATGACCCCTTAAAACTCAAAATATGAAAAATGTCTACAAGACATAAAATATAGAGAAAAACCAGGGCTATCCAATGATAGTACCCACATACCCGCAGACCCAATATCCACAGAATAAAACCAGAAAAATACCAAATTCTTTAACAGATGTCAATTAAGACATGCACAAACAGCGCCAAATCACACAACAAAGGCCCCTGCCAATGTTGGAAGACCACATCCTCCCTCCAATTGAGAATTTCCGCATTCTTTCTTCATCCAACCACCATGTTTAACCTCCTTCCCAAATCTGCCTCTTAAATGGGCCCCTGCCAATACTGCATCAACAATAATTTATTCTGCGCCATGACACCACCTGTCCATCCATACAGAACGTCCTGCGATGTCTGCCTCTCCAGAAAGAAGACCTGCCACAGACCTGGTCCACTTTCTTCCACAACAGATTCACCTCCACCTCAACCTGGTCCTTCTTCTGCCAGCACCAAAAGATCTAGGCCATCCATCCTGATACCTAGATTAATCAAAAAGCTCCACCCTTCCCAGAAGAGTGCCACAACCCATAAAACAACTAGTTCCCCCATCCCTGGTCCATCTGATGGTAAAGAACATTCATTCATTCCTTCAACTTAAAAACTGATAACTTCTCAGTTCCTTCCTCTTCTGATAGTGATGATAACAATGTAGGATCCATTGCACCATCAACACCAACGCACTTGCCCACTATCAAGGCCAAGTTCCAACAACACACATCTCAACAGAAACAACTTCTGCTTCACTACTTCCAATCCACTCCTGCTAGAGATTCACAGGACATTGAGAACAGAAGACACCTCATTCACCAGTTCAAGGCTAATTCTGAACACTTCATTTCATCTCTTGATTCCCTCTGTAATTCCACTAGTACTTGAGTTTGATTCAGAAAAGAAAAATTGACCACACCCTCTATAGGATGTAACCACAAACAACCCTCAGTTTTAAGTCTTGGGGGACCATCCTCATTTTATAGTCTTGGGGGACTCAAAAACCCTCAGTTTAAAGTCTTGGGAGACTCAAAAACCTAAATCATAAACCCAGAACCAGAGATCAACCACATTAAGACACAGAGAAAAAACTAACATTCTGGGGTAATTGTGAATAGAGCAGACAGCCCATCAATTACCCCCAAAATTGCCTTTGCTAAATTTGGAGGCTCCCCCTGTGGATACCCTCCACCAATCTTTCAAAACCAACTCCAACAACAAAAACTTTTTCCTCAGTTTATAGTCTTGGGGGACTTATAACCCTCAGTTTAAAGTCTTGGGGGACTTACACAGTGTTCAGTTTAAAGTCTTGACGGACTACTTCTTGATAAAATCTTGAAACCAGCCAGTTTAAAGTCTTGGAGGACTAACAGAAACCTGATTTAAGTTTAAAGTCTTGATGGACTGACTTGATAATATAGCTTTTTCAGTTTAGAGTCTTGATGGACTGATGGAATTCTGCATAAAATGGACGCACCCAATTTCATGCAGCACACCTCTACAGCCAACCTGCTGAACTTCCACCTTCACTTCATCATCTACCCATCACTGACAACAATCTCCTCCTATCTCTTTTCATCATCCTTTCTCACCACAGATCATGGCTGGATCTCCTGATGTTAACCCTTCAACTCTCCCTTGCTTCACTGCTCCCAAGGACTATGCCTGCAAACAGTGCATCCACATGTGCAGACCTTGCACCTTCACTCTTCCAAATCCTGAATCCAAATTCTACAACAGGGCTTGTGACTCTTGTTATTCCAAAAAGAAAAGATGTGACAGAGACGTCAACTACCCTATTCCTCTGCCTTCACCATCTCATAAATTCATCTCCAGATCCCCTACCAGATCCCCAGAGCTTGGTCCTTCCTCTTCCTCTCTATCTTCTTCTCCTTCCAGAAGATCCAGAAGCTCAGCTTCCTGCACTCTTCCCAAAAGACCAGCCTTAGCCTCACAAGAAACTGCCTTTATCTCTGCCAAATTGGCTCCAAAAGCTTCAAAATCAACTCCCAGGCTTCTAGACCGGGTCCAGGCGACCCGGCCGACATCGGGAGGCCCGCCCGCCTCACCAAACAGTGTAAATCAGGGCCAAAACCTCCAAAAACGGCCAGAAAATAGCCAAATTCATCCAGACAACAACAACAACTCAACCCGACTCCCTCCTACTGCTCCCAGAGCAATGCAATCCACCCTTCCGAAATCCAAAAACACCAAAATTTCCCAGATTTCTAAGAGAACTGCCAGAGAACCCCAAGAAGAAACCAGAACACCACACACTGCTCCACAACAACAACTTTGTCCCCAACTAAGACAAAGAAACTACACCTCTCCTCTGTCAGCCAACTACTCTTCTGACAGTTCCATCTCTTCAAATTCTCCCTCCAGAAGAGAGCAGTCTGCTTCCAAATCCCCCTCTCCTGCTCCATCCTTTAACAACCCTGGTACTCCATCACCAGCACCTCCTCCAGCTGAATCCAATAGAAATAACAACCACAACAACAACAATATCACTGCTCCAACTAGGCCCCAGGAACATCAGCATCCCAGTTCACCTTCTCAGGATCCTACAGAGGAAGACCATGAGAATCCATATATTTCCCTAGTTGATCCACCCACTATGACCATTACAAAATCGTCAGAGATCCAAATCCCAGCTGCTTACAGATTTGATGAGCTTCCAATCTGTAAGTACCAAATTAATTATTCCATTCCTTCAACAAAAATAATTACTGATCCAATTCTTCTTGTCTAGTTGGCACCCCTCCTCCTGAATCTATTATTGGAGTTGGCCAAACTCTTGAAACTTCTTTGACCCTGGATTATGGAGACATGAAGAAACACCTAAGCACCATGTGTTCCAACATGCTAAAAGCCTTTGCCCTCCATGGACCCTTGAATGACTTTGAAAAATCCCTGAGAAAGCGCCTACTGGACGACCACTGGAAAATGTCTAGGATCATTAAACACACCCTCCAGCACTCCATTCCTGCCTCTTCTTCTTCCTCCTCTGAACTTCCCTCTAATCCAATCCCTATAATCTCTCCAGCTGGATGCACTTCAAAGAACACAGTGCTTCCCACAATCCCAACAAAAAACAAAAACGTCATCACAATCCGGACCAGCCTCCAGAAGCTTCCTCATCCAGACAATGAGCTCCTGCAAAAGATTAGAAACATAAAATATAATATAAAACAAATAATAAAAAATAATTTCAGAATTTTTTTTTTTTTTTTTTTTTTTTTTTTTTTTTTATGGTCTACTGATATACTAAAATAAAAAATTAATAATTAAAATGAAATGAATTAACATACATGAAATAAAATAAAATATAAAAAAAATAATACAAATGGATTCCCCAGCCAATTGATGAGCTGATCCCCTGATACCTTACCCACATCCAAGTGCACCTTGATGTGGATACACAATTAAATATTTTAAATGATTAACAAAAAAAACAAAAATTTAGAAATTCAGAAGATAATAAAAATAATGAAACACAGAAACACATGAAATAAATAATAATTAAAAATAAAATAGCATTTCCCGGCCAATAGATGAGCCTTTCCCCACCAATGCTTGCCCACATCCAGGTGACCCTGATGTGGTAACACCCTATATTTTTGATTTTATAATTTTAAACAACCCCCATAAAAAATTAAAAGAAAAAAAGAGAAAAAAAGAAAATAATCTAAAACTTCTATCTAGCAAAAACATAACTGCAAAATCAAAGAAAGTCCAGCTCCATAGATGGCCCAGTAAGAGAAAGTCCAGTCCATAGAAATGATCACTGGGTGGGCTCCCTCCAATAAGTAAAAATGATGGGAGACCCCCAGTGGTCCACCACCAGTCTGAAAGAACCAAAGATAAAGAAGCCAGTCCCAAACCAGTTTAAAGTCATAGCGGACTTAAAACCTGAATAATAAACAACAGAACTAGAATTCAACTAGGAAAAAAAAAAAGACTTGAGACAGACATTCTGGGGTAACTGTTCTACAGAGCAGCCAGCTCATCAGTTACCCCCACACTTGCCAAAATAAAATCTAGAAGCCCCCCCTGGGTACCTTCTAACAAAAACACAAAATTCATCATAATAAACCAAAACCAATAAGAGTGAAGAGTCCGGCACTTGAAAACCAAAGCCATTTCCAGTTTAAAGTAATAGAAGACTAAAAACTGTGAAAAGAAACCAATACTAGGGTTCAACCAAATTAAGAGAAAGGGTTGGAAACAGACAATCTGGGGTAACTGTTGATAGAGCAGCCAGCCCATCAGTCACCCCCTCACTTGCCAAGATCAAATCTAGAAGCCCCACCCATGGGTACCCTCTAACAAAAATTTCCAACAAACAGATGCATAGCATCACCACAAAAAAAACCAAAATTAAAGAATGGTCCGTAGTTTATCCTCATTGCGGAGTCAATCTTCTTCATGCCTAGTGCCTCTGGGATAAAACCTCTTCACTTGGTCTGCAGCCACCCTCTTTTTCAAGACTGCACCATCCAACTCTTCCAAAACATAAGAACCTCCAGACGCCTGAGACCTGACTCTGTAAGGTCCATTCCATCTGTCAGCAAACATTTTGCCCCACTGACTCTCCAAACTTCTATTATACACCAAAACCAAACAACCAGGTTTCAAGGGATTCCTGAGTCTATGAGCTAACTTCTTGTCCCAGTATCTGACTGATTGATTCCTAATCTTCATCATCCTAGAGTATGCCTTCTCTTGACATTCCTCTCTACATTCCAACTGTTGAATCCTGGCACAGAGCAAATCTTCTGTTGAGTGCACGTCATCCCAATCAATTCCAAGATAAGAGACAGCTTCCAAGTCCACTGGTAGAACGGCTTTCTGACCAAACATTAACTCATAAGGAGAATAGCCAGTTGTCCTCTTCACAGTGACCCTATCAGCAAATAAAACCAAGGGTAAATAATGCCTCCACTTTTCGGAACTATCTCCACACATCTTCACCAAAGCATTCTTGATAACTTGATGGCCTCTTTCAACCATGCCTTCAGCTTCAGGATAATACGGTGTAGCCACTCTAACCCTAGAACCAACACTAGCCACAGCTTCTTTAAATTTGGCACCAAACTCTGGCCCCCCATCAACAGTTACCAACTTCATCAACCCATACCTATAAATCCACTCCTTCTTCAAAAACTCTTCCACATTCTTGGAAGTCAAATTAACCAGAGGCACTGCCTCAACCCAACCAGACAAATCATCCCTAGCAACAATCAAGTATTTATACCTGCCCTCTTTAATATGGACAGCATCCAGACTGACTCTTCCAAAAACAGTTGATTCACCAGTAGCACGGCCCACCTCTTTAGGTTTCAAGTGACTTCTTCTTTGACATTCTTCACAAGATTGAACCCAACCCTGCACAGCCAGCTTCATATCCGGCCAGCAAAATCTGTCTGCTACTCTTCTATAAGTCTCCCCAAAGCCTCTATGACCAAGGTCTTCATGCAAAGACTTCAAAACCAATTCTTGACCCTTCTTCTGAGTCAGCACCACTTGAGGATTAGGATGTCTCCTTCTCATCAACCGCCTTCCTGACACATAAAATCCAGGACTCTTCTTCTTGATTTCCAACTAAGTATCATCATCACAACTATCTGGCCTCTCCAAGGTCAACAGATATTCCACCAGGATAAAATAAAACCCAGACTGACCCCAGGTCTCATCTTCAAAATCCAACAAAACAACATCCAAGGGTACAACTCTTTCATCAAAATCACCAGTGTGAACATGAGCCAATTGAGCAGCCCAACCAGGACACCAATCCTCAAATTTTGGCACGTCCTTCTCTTTCCACTGAACCTTGTGAGAATCCAGTTCACTAACAAAAACACCCTTTTCCAATTTTGAGCTGTCCCAAACAACAACTCCATCTTCATCAACAAAATCATCCTGATCACCAGAATCAAGATCAGATCCAGCCAGTTTAGCCTCTTGGGGGAGGTCAGAACAATCATCCAATTTAGCCTCATGGGGGAGGACAGAACAATCATCCAGTTTAGCCTCTTGGGGGAGGTCAGAAAAATCTTCAGCACCCTTTGTGCTGGCCCTAACCACTGGAACATCTTCATCAAACTCTTCAGCCTCAGAATCTTCATCTGTAGGTGGCCTCCTTGATAATACATCAGGCATAGTAAAAGTTTTACCTGGTTTGTGTACCAGGTCAAAAGAAAAATGTTGAATAAATGCCACCCACCTAGTCATTGGAGCATTTGGAAGACTAGGTGAATTGATCATCTGAACCAAGGATTTTGCATCCACCTGCAGCTCAAAATGCTGCCCCCACAAAACCGTCTGTAGCTTCTTTAAAATTTTATCTACGCCACACAATTCCAACTTAGAGTGAGAATACCTAGATTCCACCTCATTAAATACCACAGACTCATACCTTACTGGCCTGACCCTCCCAGTCTTATCCTCCTGAGACAAAACAGCACCAGCAGCAATATAACTTGAGTCCACTGCCAGATAAATCTTTCCAGCACCAGCACCATAATCCAACTTGTGAAGAATTATATCTTCACCAACAACCCTTTTCAGCTTCTGAAAAGCCTCTTCACACTCGTCAGTCCATTCCCAATCTGCATCTTTTCTATTCAACCTCCTTAAAGGTGAAGCCAACAAAGAAAAATCCTTAATAAAAATCCTGACATATACACATACACCCAAAAATCCTCTGACTTCAGTAGTATTTTTAGGCCTTGGCCATGACTGAATTTTATTAATCTTCTTCTTCGCCATAATCCTTCCCTCTTTACATACCACATGACCCAGAATTTCCAAAGCAGGAACACAACAACAGAATTTTGACCCTCAAATGGTCAAACCAGCCTCTTCAATCCTAAACAACACTCTCTCTAGAGTTATTGCATATTCCCACACAAACCTACTTATTCCAGGGTTCTCCAATAACACCTCATAACCATAATCAGTGGATGGTCCTTTAATTCCACCATCATCAATAAAAATACCAGCATGAGTAGGAACCTCATCCTGTAATATCCAAGCCATCAGTGCTTGATAAACTGCCACTGAATTAGTTGCTCCTTGAGGCAACCTAGTGAGCTGAAATCTTCCCAAAGGAGTCTCAAAAGTTGTGAGAGGCCTTGAATCCGTATGTAGTTCCCTCTAATCATAACCACCCATAATATCACCCAAACCATAACACAACCTTCCGGCAAAAGCTTCAACAAAATCCTCTGCACTTGGCGGCATACCAGCGTCCTTGATAGTGACTCTATTCAAGGCTCTAAGATCATGAACCACCTTCAACTTCCCATTCTGCTTCTTTACACAGAACACCGGACTTAAGTAACTGGATGTTGATTGTTCATATAACCCAGTCCTGACTCTTTCCCTAACAATCTCTACAAAATCCTCATGAATAGCATTTAAAATTGGAATAGGTTTGATTTGCCAAGGTTCATGACAAACAACAGGAATCAAGTAAGGTTCCCCATAAGAGTGCTTCAATACACCCCTTTCCTCCTCAACAAACGTCACCAATTTTTCCCTTAGCACAATAATGTGCAACAACAACTTCTTTTCTTCCTCAGACAACCACCCATCAGGACCAAAATTAACAACTTTCAATCTTTCCACAGTCACCCTAGCCATCTCTACAAATTCTGGAGGATTCTTCACCAAAGGAGTACAGTACGGATCTCTTGACAAAGGAGGTCTCTTCAAAGGCGGATTCAAACCCACAGGCATAGGCTCATTGACAGGCCTAATCTTCTGCGCTACCTTCTTATACTTTGCCGCTCCACCTTCAACTTGAGGGATCTTCAGGAAATCTTCACCACCAGACCTAGAACAAAAACCAAGGGTTTCCCCATTGCTCACATGCGTGGCCAAGGTAATGTTTTTGAAAGGTGTAGAAGAAACCCTAGCGGTGCACAATTGGGAGGACTTACTTTTACACCCAAATCTCACCACTCCAAAACTTTTCCGCAATTCCACATCTTCATCCTCACTTCCAACTTCCAAATTTTCAAATCTTGATTCATCTTCTGAATCACATCTTCTAAAATTGTGCAGTTTATCCTCATGCTGGAGGTCCAAAAATAGATCTTGATGATCTTCTCTCTTCAAAATTTTCTGCAGTTTAACCTCATTCTGGAGGCCCAAAAATAGATCTTGACGATCTTCACAAAAATATTTTTCATCTTCTTTGTTCATTATCTTCAGATTTTTTTCTTGATTTTCATGAATTATCTTAAAATTTTTATCTTCTTTTCTTGAGTTTTCTTCTGTCTTTTAGACCCCAATCTCACCCCCAAAACTTTTCCGCATATCTTTCAATAAAGATATATAACCAGTCTTCTTCTTTGAACTTGAATTAAAAAAATTAAGAATCTTGAGAGAGAACAGAGACTTGATAAAAAACTTGATGAATACTTGCAGAGAAGAGAAACATTAAAAAGAGAAAGTTGAAAATCCACTTGGTATATCTCCAAGGGAGCTGACCTACTACAACCTGGGATTTCCTCATCTTGGGGAGAGGTTGTAGCACTAGGGTGATCAGCCCTCATTACTCTATAAAAGACAGACTCTCAATAGAGCCTGAGCCGCACTCCAAAAAACCAGAGGCAGCACCCACTTCCTTCCTTCTCCTGAAGCAGTCCATGCACTGGCACATTGAAGATAAACCAGGCCTAGTCTCCCAACCATCCTCTCCAGGGGATGACAACCTCATGTGACGCCTCCTTTCGTCTTCACCAGTCAACTCCAAAATGATTCCCAAATCAAATTGATAACATATTCTTGCCTGAAAATCCATCAAGAATGGCCCACCAAAAACTGCTTTTACATTACCTTTAGAAATGTAAAAATGAACCTTCCCTGAGGCTCCTCCAACATCTAACTTCACAAACTCTGAAGTTCCAACCAATTCAGTGACATGGCCACCGATTCCTCTCAAATTCCCACCAATACCAGTTTTGATGGGGAGGCCCATATGAGTTGCCTCAAACAAAGAAATAAGGTTTATCTGAGAACCTGAATCCACCAATGCCCTTGCCTCCCTGCCATTCAGAGTGACATTGAAATATCCCAGAGGAGCAGAAAAATGAGTTTCCAACCCCTCACCAAACTTTTCAGATGAATCACAAATGTATTCTACCTCACCAGAAGACACCCTTCTCCTGGTCAACAACTTCTTCTGCCTATCAGCCAACCCTGGACTGATAGCATACAATTCCCCATAAGATAGGGAAACCTGACCCTGTTTCATCCTTTCCAGGACAGAGTCCATAACATTAGCTTGACCAGACACTACTGGCCTCTCAAAGTGAGCTCTTTGCTTCACCACCTTGGTCCTAGAAGATTCTTGAGGACCAGCACCACCATCAGATTTACCATTAACAGGAACCAAACCAGATCCCTCACCAGAACCTCTGACTCCAACAGGCTTTGGCAATGAAGCCAAAGGGACATCCTCCTCAGAGTCAGAATCCACCTCCATTGGCATTGGCTCACCATTCAGGTCCAATGCACCAAAACTAGGGGGGCCCATGTCAGCCATACCCTTCTGCATCTTGTACAGCTCCTCTTTGCTGTACCTTTTCCTAGCTGCACTCAGCTTAGGATCACCCTTTGAAGCATTTGGCTTTGGTTGGGCCTGAGAACTGCTCTTAGGCCTACCCACCTTCCCTGCTTCCACATCATAAACACCAGCCAAGCATTCACCACTTGACTGTCCACCACAAGAATACAACTCCAAACCACCAAAGGAAGTAGAAAAAGAGACCTTCTTGACCTCCTTCCCCTTTCCCTTGACGTCCTCATCTACCTTAACAGAAGACTTCCCCTGATCAGGAATCTCCTCAAACCTTGGCCTCCTTTGATTGAGACCACCCCTTCTCCTGACCAAATCAACAGGAGCCTGCCCCTCACTGGGCTTCACAAAAGAACCGTCAGGGAACTTGAAAACCCTGCCATCAAACTCCACTTTTCCTTCAGACACATCACTGTTCAGTGCCCAACAATCATTGGACCTGTGCCCCCTCCTACTGCAATAAGAACAAACCCAAGTATAACTCCTACCAGCCCTCCTTTCAAAATCTCTTGGCTGAGAAGGTGCCTTATTAACCTTCTTGGCCTCCTGGACAAAAATGTGCAGCTGTTTTGTCAGATCAGCCAACTGCTCCACCATTGGGTCCCTCTCCTGTTTAGGAACCTGCACCAAATTCTTCTCCTCCTTCTTCTCCCTAACTTCCTCTTCAGCCAAAGCCTCACTGACTTTGCTGACATACTTGGCACACCCCTCCTGATAGGTGTCCACAGCCAATAACTTCAAATGGGCCTCAACAGCCTCCTTCACCTTATCCAAGGCAGGCAACTTCTGATCCCCATTAGAAAGAGTTTTCATCAATTCCTTTCTTGACAACTCCTTTAACACATCCATCCTGACATCTCTACCAGGGCAGACCAAAAAACATCCTTTGCAGCATTTTCATGTGCCAGCTCCTCCACTTCCACCAAGTATTCCACCACAGGATCAAACTGTAGCAGAAACTTCCTGCAACTATGTAAGTTACCAACACCACCATAAGATTGCCATTCACTGACAACCTTGTTCAGATCCACCATAGTGAACCTGACACCCCATCTATCCACCATTTCCCTACACAACAATTTCCAATCCCTCTTCTTGTAGCCAGACATGGCCAAAATCTCCTTCTCCACTGACCTATCACCAATGAAGAAGATAATCTGCTTCACCATGTCCAGGTAGGAAGCACCATACACTCCAGAAGCAGTTTCATACTTCTCTAGAAACCACTTGAAATCCTTCCCATTAAACTTGGTACCATCCCAAGTTTTAATTCTCACACACTCCCTAACCATCACAGAAGGAGGACCATCCCCCCCACTGACGGTCACCACAGGAATAGCAGAACCAGAAGCCATTCCTCCTGACCAAAACACCAAAAAGAGCCAACCAAAGAAAAAAGAGATTCCAAAGAACTAGCAAGTTCACCCCCACGTTGGGTGCCAGAAATGTAGAAAATCCTATAGTACTAGCTATAGGCCTTGACCAAGGGAGTTGGAGAAAAACCAGAGAGGAAATCCCCTTTCCCTTTAGAAAAATAGAGTGAGATTTACTTGCTAAAGTAAGTTGGTTCCTGTTTTGCTAAAGCTCCTGTTTAACACACTTGACTTCTTGATGAGCCATGAAAGTAGTCCCCAGATAGACTACCAGACCAAAGAACTGAAATGTAGAGCAAAGTCCACACCAGAGACAGCAAAGATACTTGATGTAGGCTTCAAATCCACACCAGAGACAGCAATAATACTTGCTATAGCTTGCAAGACTATAACAGAGAAAACAGTTGCCAAAGTTAAGTTAAATGAAGAACTCACTTGCAACAAACACAGCCAATTGTGGCCAGAAAACAGTGAAAACTGAGTGAGGAACAATGAGATCACCTCCGGATGGTTGTATGATGATTAAGGTTGCCCCAAACCGTCTTATTCACTATATACACACAGACCATTAACTAAGAGCCCATGCCCACCCACCAATCTGGCGCCTGTACCCGCCAAATTGCATAAAAAACCCTCCTGGAGCGCTCCCCAACCTCCTAAAACAGAGGCGGGTGGGCCACCCGACGTCAGAGATGCCTCCTGAAGCGGCCCGGCCTCCCTGAAGCCAGAAAACCAATAAAAACCACTAATCTACTTAGAAAAATTAGCTACAACTACTAAAACCTTTAAAACACGGAATTTCACTATGACAACATTGAGACATGAAATATAGAGAAAAATTAGCTCTATCAAATGGTACTAAGCACATAACCCTAAGACTTAAGGTTAGCCCGTAAAACACGAAAAACAAAATTAAACAGCAATCTTTTATAAATGAAAAATGAGGAAATGACCCCTTAAAACTCAGAATATGAAAAATGTCTACAAGACATAAAATATAGAGAAAAACCAGGGCTATCCAATGATAGTACCCACATACCCGCAGACCCAATATCCACGGAATAAAACCAGAAAAATACCAAATTCTTTAACAGATGTCAATTAAGACATGCACAAACAGCGCCAAATCACACAACAAAGGCCCCTGCCAATGTTGAAAGACCACAATGTAGGAACTAGTCATCCTGCAGAACATTATCTTTGAACCATATCACAAATCCAAGAAGAACTTAAATCAAATTTGGAATTAGCAATTCAAAGGTACAAGGAACAGGCTGACAAACATCGACAATCTTCTCCTTCTTTTAAACCAGGCGACTAATTATGGCTTGACACCCAAAACATACAAAAAACTAGACCATCAAAGAAACTGGCTGAAAAAAGCTTGGGACCATTTGAAATTGACTCGGAAATCTCTAAAACTGCATTTTGACTCAAGCTACCTCCTAAATGGCAGGCTATTCACCCTTTGTTCCACGTATCTCTCCTGGAACTGGCTTGAGAAACATACCCGGGCAGGAACCAACCTCCTGCGGAACCAGTTGAAGTAGAAAACCATCTAGAGTGGGAAGTAAGCCGTATCCTTGATTCAAGAATGCGCAAGGGGAAACTTCAATACCTTGTCAAATGGGAAGGCTTCCTTGATGACTCAGACAAAACATCCTGGGAACCGGGCATCAATGTTTCTAACACCCCTGAAATCCTAAAATCTTTTCATCTTAAATATCCTTTTAAACCAAAACCTTAGAACTCTCTTTTATTTTTTCTCTTCTTTCTCTCATCTTTTCTTTTCTTGAAATTCTAAAACTTCTTCTCTTCTATAATCCTTACTCTGTTTTTTCTGTTCTTCTTTCTTCTTCTCAAAAGTTTTTTTTTCAACCTTCTTTAAAAAATAAATAAAATAAAATAAAATAAAATAAATTAAATTAAATTTAAAAGGTAAAAAGTTAAAAAAAATAATAAAATTAAAATCTTAAAATTCATTCAAATAAAATCTTAAAAATCAACAATTCCTTTAATTTCCTTTCTTTTCTCTTTTTAAACTTTTCTTCTTTTCCCTAATTTTTTTTTTCTTTGAACTATCAAAATTTTTTCACAAACTCAATACGACAATCTTTTGAAAACTTCAATTCAACCTTTAAATCTCTCTTTTAAAAATTCTTTGAACAAATTACTTCTTTCTTTTAAATTCTTTCTTTTCAAAAACCAAAATTCCTCAAAAACTTCAATAAATAAACTTTTATGAATAACAATTTTTTCTCTCATTGAATTCTCATTTCAAACAAAATTGTTTCAATCAGCTATTTCTTTTTTCTTACTTAAATTTTTTCAGTCAAACATTTTTTCTTCTTTCAAAATTTAAAACAAAAATTTTATTCAAATCTTTTCTTTCTTCTTTTTTCTTTTCTTTTCTCAAAATCTTATAAAATATATATCAACATTTTCAATTAAAACAACAAAAAAAAAAAAAAAAAATACATAAATTGCTTTCTACTTTTTTCTTCCCTCCTTCTTTTTTTATTTTCCCTTCCATTTTAAATTTTCTCCTGTATTTTCTCCCAAACCAACTTCTTCATTTTTTCCAAAACCACTCTTATTTCTTTCCTTCATTTCTCAAATATCTCCTCTCCCCCTATTTGTACCACTTCCCCAATTTCTAGTAATTCTTTGGCCACGTTGAAGGAGGCAGCATTGAAAATCTTATCAATCTCACCCCTTAGATCTTTGATGAATTGAGTTTGTCGACCTTGCCGAGGTTTCTTCGACCATACCTGGTCAAAAGTCTCTTTGTTGTCCTCCTTCAAATCAACCACTGGTTGATTTTCCTCAACTGGCAGCGATGGCGCAGCTTTCATAATCGGAAACTCCGCAATGACATCTGAATTCTAAAACATAGGTCATCAGTAACAAACTTTTTTAAAATAAAAGAAGAACAGACATACTTCAAACAATGGGTCAGCTTCTAAGAATAACTTCAGGGTGACTTCCTCCATCACTTCCTTCTCCCCTTTGTAATACTCGATGACCATCCGCCGCTTCTTCGGCGTCCATCTCAAAATAGGGATATCATCCTCATCCTCTTCAACTAATTCATCTATCTCTTCTTTGACCCCTTGTTTCTTACTTGTGGCCTGGGTTACCCAGGTTGCCACGGTAGCTTCAACCTCCTCCTATATCTCTCCCACCCACTGACCGTCCCCAACCGATACATCCCAGATATCTTTAACCACTTCTTTGGTCTATGGTTTTACCCAATATTTGATTTTTGTAAATTGATGCTTGATGTCCACATTTTTCAACAAGGTATCACACGCCACCCATCTCCAATGGCGAAATTCACATTTCTGGAAAGGACCTCGTGTTGCCCTGCTTTCAACGCAGAAGTATTCCATTGATTCGCAGGCTGTGCAGGCTTAAGAATACCGCTGGGTAACGATTCCACCATCCGCTTTGGGGTGTGGAGGCATGGGAGTTGGGGTAGGACAAGTTGACATAATAAAGTATAAAGTAATTAAAGCAAGAAGGGAGATAAAGTAGTGTGGGAAAGTATGTCTCACGCTCAACGGAGCTTGTGTTTTTATACCTGGCATCTGTCACGTGCCATGTGACATTCAAGGCAAAAGCAGCTCATTAAATTAATAAAACAGAGGTCTAAATCTATACTCAAAGCGCAGAAAGCAATTATACATAGCAACTGTGACTTTCCTTTGTGTACTAACTATTCAACCACACTAGTCTAAACTCTAAATCTAAATTAGTCAATCTCTCAATAGTGTGTCTTAATCTTTTCCTCAATAAGCGACGCACAGCGCAATAGTTAATGTAATATTCATCAAAAGGTTTATTAAGTATCTGTGGGTTATTAACAGGGATAGTGAGCATGGACGGGATGGTTAGTGGAGGATTAAAAGGTTAACCAATGTTAGTGAGGAGGGTCCAGGTGTAACGGGTGTAATTTTGGTGGTCTGTGGTGTGCGGAATGAGGGATGGGTATGAGGTCAATGCAAGGAGGAGTAAAGGATATAAAAGGGGCTGGATTTTGGTTTGAAATTCTTTAGAATTAAATTATAAAACGTATATATAGTCAATAGTGGTAGAAACTTCAGGTTAAATCATTATTATTGTATCTTTCCTTATTTTTCTCAGTAATCATTTCTAAATACTAAATCTTTGATTATTGAGTTTTCAACCCTTTGTGAGATCTTAAGAATATTAACATTACCTTTAAATTATATAAGAATTCTTATCAAACATATCTATAAGCAGTAGCTCTTCCTTTGAGTCATCTTAAAATCACTTCCTCAAACATTTCCTCTGTGCTTCAAAGAAGTTTCTAAACTACTCTCCTCATCTCACTTCCAGGAACACCCTCAACCTTGTGCATAGGTCGTCTGGTGACACGCCCAATATTTGTGGATAGTATTATATGATAATTTGTATTTGGTTTATATAAATTTTATTATTCAAATTGTAATTACATTATGAGTTGAGTTTTACACTTATATATAATTTTAAATAATTAATTTATTAATTTAGAAATATTAAATACATACAAAATGCACCATGATGTTATAGAATATAATATCCTTTTATGTAATAAAAAGTGTCTTAATAATAAATATAAAAATTATTTTACTTATAAAATATTTATATAATTTAATTCAATAATATTTTTTATCGTAACTACATAAAAATGTATAGCATTATTCACCACAGGAAATCTAGGGGTGATTTGCTAGCAATCCCCTCTCTTGAGATTTAGAGTGTCCCTTAATTATGCCAGGTTTATGAATACTTTATAAACATAAGTAAATTAGAGTTAGATTTACATTTATTCTCAGATTGATTATAGACAGAATATCAACTGATTCCAAATTATGCACAAGTTGATCCTCCAGAGCTTGATTTTGGTCCTCTGATGAGAACAAATTGAGCACAAATTGATCTAACCTAAGCTTATGCATATATAATAATTCAGGATACTTGCTCTATTAAATTTGATAATAAAAAAATATTGATGAATTTATATAAAAAAAATTATTATGTAAGATATTAAATTATAAATTTAGGCATCATAGGAGGGCACTTAATAGAACTTAATTATACTATGTGACACCTTAATAATGTATCACGCAGTTTGAAACATTTAAAACAAAATGTGTCATAATGGGCAATGAAATTGCTTGGACAGACTCTTTCAAAATTAATGCTGACCATAATACACAAGTATGAAACCTTTGCATATATCCAATAAAAGTTTTTCCTTCTGATAAATGGATTTTTCTCAGTTACTATCTGCTAAAAAGTGTCCTTCTGTGGTTTTTCTGACCTTCAGGGGGGTAATTTGGCCACATCACACTACTTCTATTTCCATGATTGACCAAAACATCATTCTCATTCCCATCTAAAGAGTTGATCTCATCTGACTGTGGCTGATCAAAGGGGTCCACCACAAGTTTAGCCAAAATTTTGGTGAACACTTTTTTGATGTATAGTGACTAACTGGTGCTTTCCGAAATTGTCCACCTCAAGTTAGGATAGACCTCAGGAGGATAAATTTATTATGAATACCAAATTAACTGAAGAATACTTTTTCCCTAACTACTCTGCATCATAAAAGTGTCCAACTTAGGTTTAGCCATAATTGAGGTAGACACTTTTGGAAAGGCACAGTCTGATGGGTTTAATATCAATATATGGCAATAAGTATCAGTTTTTTATCAACATGGAGCTAGAATTAATTTAATATGGCCAAAGTGTCCACCTGAAGTTTGGCCAAAATACAGGTGGAAATTTTTATGAGGATTACTTGATGAAATGAAGAAGACCTGAAATTACTTTCCATCATAAAATTTTCAAACTTAAGTTTATCAAAAATTGTGGTGAAACTTTTTCAAGATCCAGTCATATGGGATCAACTCTCTATATGGCAATGAGAATTAATTTTTAGTCAATCATGGCATTAGAAGTAATTTTATATGGAGAAACTTTCCACCTGATTTTTGGCCAAAAATAAGTTGGAAATGTTTATGAGGAATACTAGATTAACTAAAGAAGACTTGCACCCTACTACTGTCCATCATAAAAGTGTCCACCAGAAGAATTCTCAAACTTGTGGTTGACACCTTTGGCCTGGTCCAGCCATATGGGATCAATTCTGCATATGTAAATGAGGATTTAATTTGGTCAATCATGGTACTAGAAGTAATTTGATATAGATAAAGTGTCCAACTAAATATTGGAAAAAAATCAGTTGAAAACTTCATTTAGTTTTTCAAAAAATCAAATTAAGTAAAATTTTATTCCTGATGATGCCCATTTTATCCAACACCTCTTCTGAGCCTTGAAAGTAGGCATTTAGCTTGAATTTTGAATTTCATATAAAATCCCTATTATTCAACCTATTTCTTTTTATCCCTTTTTTTCTTTTAGATATCAATTAATTTTATGTAAAACAAATCATTTTCATAATTTTTTACCTGTATTTAATAGAATTATTAAAGGTTTAACATCACCCTGTAAGCATTTGGCACATGTTTTTTTGCTATACTAATAAAAATAATAATATACTGGTAACAAAAAATTGATCAAATGATAAAATATTAATAAAACAGAAAGATCAAATACCAGTGGATATGTTTTAAAAAAATACCAGTTGCACTGAAGAAGAGCTGCACCCTAGATACTCACCATCAAAAAAGTGTCCAGCACAAGTTTGGCCGAACTTGTGCTGGACACTTTTGGTCAGTTGCAGTCATATGAGATCAATTCTCGCTATGGCAATGAAAAAGAAATTTTGGATAAAAAACTCCACTAGAAGTAGTTTTACATAGCCAAATTTTCTACCTAGATTTCATCCAAACCACAGGTGCACAATTTTTTATCTTTGAAAAAAAGTCAATTTAGTACAATTTATCCCTGATGGCTCTCATTCCCTTCAACACCTCTACTGGCCTTTGATAGTAGGAATATTACTTGGATTTCTTTTTTCATATCTGATCCCTTTAACTTAATTTTTTATTCCTAATATTGCTTTTGGATATCAATTAATACATTTTACAATAAATTATTTTCATATTTTTATACATTTATTTAATAATATTATAAATGGCATAAAATCACCTGGTATGCATTTGGCACATGAGATTTTTCTATACTTTTAAAATTAATAATATAATGGCAACCAAAAATTAATCAAATGATATTAATGAGTGAGGAACAAATATAAAATACCAATAGACATGTTTGTAAGAAATACTAGGTGAACTGAAGAAAAATTCTACCCTAGCAACTCTACATTAAAAAAGTGTCCAGCACAAGTTCGGCCGAACTTGTGCTGGACACTTATGGTCAGGTGCAGTCAGATGGGAGCAATTCTCTCTATGGAAATGAAGATAAATTTTTGATAAAAAATTACACTAGAAGTAGTTTGATATGGCAAAATTTTCATGCTGAAGTTTTGGTAAAGCTCAAGTGGATTTTTTTTTTATTTTTACAAAAAAGAAAATTTAGTGCAAGTTTAGCCCTGATTGTTCTAATTTAATTCAACATCTCTTTTTTCTGTTTATGGCAGGAATTTAACTTGGATTTTAATTCTTATCTTTGATTTCTTTTATTTTACTTTATTGCTCTCATATTGCTTTTGGATAGAAGTTTATTTTTTGTAAAATAAATCATTTTCATATTTTTTTACCTTTATTTAATAATATTATAAAAGGTGTAACATCACCCAGTATTCATTTGGCACACAATTTTTTTCTATACTGATAATATTAATAATATAATGGTGACAAAAAATTAATCAATTGATAAATATGAGTGAGGCACAAAGATTTAATAACAGTGGAAATGTTTATAAGAAATTTCAGATGATTAAAAATGACTTGCACCCTGGATACTCTTCATGATAAAAGTGTCCAGCACAAGTTTTGCCAAACTTGTGATGGACACTTTTGGTTGCATGCCGTCAGACGCAATAAATTCTTTTTATGGAAATGAGACTGAATTATCACTCCATCATTGCACTGAAATTAGTTTTACATAGAAAAATTGTCCCCTGGAAGTTTTTCCAAACCTAAGGTAGACAATTTTTTCCTTTGGTAAAAAGTAAATTTTATCCATGTTAATCTATGATGGTGCCCATTTTTTCTGAAGCCTCTACCAGCTCATGATAGCAGAAATTATACTTAATATCTTTATTTCATGTTTGATCTCTTTAATTTTAATCTTACCCTTTTATTTATCCTTTAGCTTTTAAATATCAATTTTATTTTGGTAAAACTGATAACTTTCACATTTTTTTATATTTATTATATTATATTATTAAAGTTGTAAAATCATCCAGTGTACATTCATTACACATTTTTTTGCTATACTAAAGACATTAATAATATAATGGTGACTAAAAAATAATCAAATAATAAATATTGATGACACAGAAAGATCAAATACCCATAGACATTTTTAAAATGAATATAAGATTAACTGAAGAAGACTTTCACCCTAGATACTCTCCATCATAAATGTGTCCAGCACAAGTTCAGCTGAGCTTGTGCTGGACACTTTTGGTTGCATGCAGTCAGATGGGATAAATTTACTCAATGGAAGTTAAAATGAATTTTAGCTCAATCATTGCACAAGAAGTAGCTTTATACTGCTATACTATCCTCCTGATTTTTTTGGAAAACATCAGGTGGACACTTTTATTAATTTTAAAGAAAAGAAAAAATATTCCAAATCTAGAACTGGTGGTGCAAATTTGGTCCGAGAACTCAAATTATCTTTGATAGCAGAAATTTTATTTGAATGTTTAATTTCATTTTAATCACTTTTATTTTACTTTTTTATTCCTGTTTTCGCTTTCAAATATCAATTTATTTATTGTAAAACTAATAATTTTCATATTTTTTTTACTTTTATTTAATAAGATTATGAAAGATGTAGCATCTCCCAGTATGCATTTGGCTTACAAATTTTTTCAATACTAATAACAATAATATTATAATGGTGAAAAACAATGAATCAAATGATAAATATGAATGACACAGAAAGATCATATACAAGTGGATTTGTTTATAAGGAATACCTGATGAACTGAAGAAGATCTGCACCCTAGATACTCACCATCATAAAAGTGTCCAGCATAAGTTCGGCCGAACTTGTGCTGGACACTTTTGGTTGCATGCAGTCAGATGGGATAAATTACTCTATGGAAATGAAAATGACATTTTGCTCAATCATTGCACAATTAGTAGTTTGATATTGCCAAAATGTCCTCCTGATGAATTTTCAAAACTCATCAGGACACTTTCTTTGGTTTAACAAAAAAGAAAATATAGTTCAAGTTTAGCCCTGGTGGTGCACATTTAATCTAACACCTCTACTTGTTATTGATAGTTGGAATTTTCCTTTGATTTTTTTTTCTTATTTTATCCCTTTTATTTTACTTTTTTATTTCTCATATTGCTTTGGACATCAATTTTTAATTTTTAAAATAAATAATTTTCATACTCTTATACCTTTATTTAATAATATATGATTAAAGGTGGAACACCACCTGGTATGCATTTTTCACACAAATTATTACTATAGTAATAACGTTAACAATATAATGATGACAAAAAATTAATCAAATGGTAAATTTAAATGACACAGAAAGATCAAATTCCAGTGGAAATGTTTATAAGAAATCCCTTTTGAGTTTAAGAAGATATGCTGTATGCCTACTCTCAATTATAAAAGTGTCCAGCACACGTTTGGCCGAACTTGTGCTGGACACTTTTTGTTGCATGAAGTCATATGAGATAAATTCTCTCTATGGTAATAAAAAATGATATTTCACTCAATTATTGAAGTAAAGAATGTTTAATATTGTAAAATTGTCCCCTGGATGTCTTTCCAAACCTCAGTTCAAAATTTGTTAGCTATACATAAAAGTAAGTTTAGACCAAGTCTTGACCTAGGGGTCCCCAACTGTCCCAACACCACTTCTGGCTCTTGATAGTAAAAATTTTACTTGTATTTTTTATTTCGTATTTGATCCCATTTATTTTCATTTTACTTTTCTATTACTCTTTTTAATTTTAAATATCAATTTATTTTTTTAAAAACTAAACATATTCATATTTTTTTAACTTTATATAATAATATTATTAAAGTTGTAACATCACCTATTTTGCATTTGGCATGCAGGTTTTTGCTATACTAGAAACATTAATAATATATATGGTGACAAAAAATTAATTATAAGATAAATATGAATGATAAAAAAAGTTAAAAAACCAATAGAAATGTGAAAAACAAAAAACTGATGTACTGAGAAACACTTCCACCCTAGCTACTCTCCATCATAAAAGTGTCCTGCACAAGTTCGGCCAAACTTGTGCTGGACACTTTTGTTCAGGTGCAGTCAGATGGGATCAATTCTCTCTGTGGAAATTAAATTAAAAAAAATTCTAAATAAATACATTAGAAGTAGTTTGGTATGGCTGAATTATCCACCTTGAGTTTTTCCAAACCTCAGGTGAAAAATTTTTTATCTTTAAAAAAATTAAATTTTATCAAATTTAGCCCTGATGGCACCCAAATGTTTCAACACCTCTACTGGCTCTTGAAGGCAGGAATTTTTCTTGAATTTTTCTTTTTCATATTTGATCTCTTTTACTTTACTTTTTTATCACTCATGTTACATTTGGATATTAATTTATAATTTTGGAAAAGAAATCATTTTCATATTTTATTATCATTTTCTAATAATATTATAAAAGGTGTAATATAACATGGCATGCATTTGGCGCAAAAGTTTTTTCTGTACTAATAAAATTAATAAAATTCTAATGAAAAAAAATTAATCAGATAATAAAATATGAATAACACAGAAAGATCAAATACCATTTGAAATGTTTTAAAAAAATAACAGTTGCACTGAAGAAGACCTGCACCCTAGCTACTCTCCATCATAAAAGTGTCCAGCACAAGTTCGGCCGAACTTGTGCTGGACACTTTTGGTCAGGTGCAGTCAGATGGGATCAATTCTCTCTATGGAAATGAAAAAAATTATTTGATAAGAAAATTCACTAGATGTAGTTTGATATAGCTGAATTATCCACCTAGAGTTCATCCAAACCACAGGTACACAATTTTTTATCTTTAAAAAACAATCAATTAAGTACAAATTATCCCTGACGGCTCTCATTTGCTTCAACATCTCTACTGGCCTTTGATATTAGCAATAATACTTGGATTTCTTTTTTCATATTTGATCGCTTTAAATTAATTTTTTATTCCTCATATTGCTCTTGGATATCAATTAATAAATTTTAAAATAAATTATTTTAATGTTTTTATACATATTTTTAATAATATTATGAAATGTGTAACATCACTCAGTATGCATTTGGCACACGATTTTTTGCTATACTTATATAATTAATAATATAATTAAGACAAAAAATTAATCAAACAATATGTATGAGTGAGGCACAAAGATAAAATACCAGTAGACATGTTTGTAAGAAATACCAGATGAACTGAAGAAAAATTCTACCCCAGCCGCTCTCCATCATAGAAGTGTCCAGCAAAATTTCGGCCGACCTTGTGCTGGACACTTTTGGTCATGTGCAGTCAGATGGGATCAATTCTCTGTATGGCAACAAAAAAAATTTTTTATCAAATTTCACTAGAAGTAGTTTGGTTTAGCTGAATCATCCACCTGCTGTTCTGCCCAATATCAGGTGTATAATTTTTTATCTTTAAAGAAAAGGTCACTTATTACAATTAAGCCCTGATGGCTCCCATTTGCTTTAACACCTCTACTGCCTCTTGATAGCAGGAATTTTACCAGTATTTTTTTCATATTTTAACTCTTTGACTTTTATTTTACTCTTTTATTCCTCTTTTTACTTTTAAATTTCAATTTAATTTTTCTAAAACTATTCCTTTCCATATTTATTTACATCTATTTTAAAAAATTATTGAAGGTATAACTTCACATGGTATGCATTTGGCACACAAGTTTTTGCTATACTAATAACATTAATAATATAATGGTGATAAAATATTAATCGGATGATAAATATGAAAGAAAAAGACTGATCAAATACCAGTAGACATGTTTATGAGAAATACAAGATGAAGGAACTAAAGAAAATTTCCACCCAAGCTACTCTCCATAATAAAAGTGTCCAGCACAAGTTCGGCCGAACTTGTGCTGGACACTTTTAGTCACGTGCAGTCAGATGGGATCGATTCTCTATATGGCAACAAAAAAATTTTTTTTTATTATAATTAACTACAAGCAGTTTTGTTTAGCTGAATCATCCACCTGTTGTTCTTCCCAACCTCAGGTGTATAATTTTTTATCTTTAAAAAAAAGGTCACTTATTACAATTTAGCCCTGATGGCTCCCATTTTTTTCAACCCTTCTACTGGCTCTTGAGAGCAAGAATTTTACTAGTATTTTGTTTTTCATAATTGATCTCTTTGAGATTAATTTTACCTTTTTATCCCTCATATTGCTTTTGTATATCAATTTATTTTTTGTAAAACAAATCATTTTCATATTTTTTTTACCTTTATTTAATAATATTATAAAAGGTGTAACATCACCCGGTATGCATTTGGCACACGAGTTTTTGCTATACTTATAATATTAATAATATAATGGTGACAATAAATTAATCAAATGATATATATGAGTGAGGCATAAAGATCAAGTACCAATGGACATGTTTATAAGAAATACCAGATTAACTGAAGAAAAATTCTACCCTAGCTACTCTCCGTCATAAATGTGTCCAGAACAAGTTCGGCCGAACTTGTGCTGGACACTTTTTGTCACATGCAGTCTGGTGTGATCAGATTTCTCTGAATCATTGAACTAGAAGTTGTTCGGTATGGCTAAATGGTTATGCTGAAGTTTATTTAAACCTCAGATTGGGACTTTTTTGTTTTTCAAAAAAGCAATTATAGTCCAAGTTTAGCCTCACTGGTGGGCATTTGCCCCAACATGTCTACTTGCTCTTGATGGCAGTATATTTATTTTAATTTTTTATTTCATATTGGATTCCTTTAATTTTACCTTTTTATCCCTCATATTGCTTTTGTATATCAATTTATTTTTTGTAAAACAAATCATTTTCATATTTTTTCACCTTAATTTAATAATATTATAAAAGGTGTAACATCACCTGGTATGCATTTGGCACACGAGTTTTTGCTATACTTATAATATTAAAACATAATGGTGACAAAAAATCAATCAAATGATAAATATGAGTGAGGCACAAAGATCAAATACCAGTGGAAATGTTTATAAGAAATACCAGATGAACTGAAGAAAAATTCCACCCTAGCTAACCTCCATCATTAAAGTGTCCAGCACAAGTTCTGCCGAACTTGTGCTGGACAGTTTTGGTCACATGCATTCTGATGTGATCAATTCTCTCTATTGCAATGAAGATGAATTTTTCTTCAATAATTGCACTAGAAGTTGTTTGATATGGCAAAATTGTCATCCTGAAGTTTTGGTAAAGCTCCAGTGGATTTTTTTTTATTTTTACAAAAAAGAAATTATAGTCCAAGTTTAGTGCCACTGGTGGGCATTCACCCCATCATGTCTACTTGCTCTTGATGGGAGGAATTTCACTTTAATTTTTTATTTCATATTTGATCCCTTTAATTTTACCTTTTTATCCCTCATATTGCTTTTGGATATCAATTTATTTTTTGTAAAACAAATCATTTTCATATTTTTTTACCTTTATTTAATAATATTATAAAAGGTGTAACATCACCCGGTATGCATTTGGCACACGAGTTTTTGCTTTACTTATAATGTTAATAACATAATGGTGACAAAAATCAATCAAATGATAAATATGAGTGAGGCACAAAGGTCAAATACCAATTAATCAATAGTTCTTTTTAATATTATAAATTTTTTGATTAAATAAAATGGTAATAATGAATTATATTTTTCATCCACAATTCCACTCTAATGATTCCCACTGCACAAAAAGGGTTCACTTGGTCCTTTCTTTACTGCTTGTGCATATATTTTATTGCCCACAGTACTACAATTTTTTGTAGTGATTATCCCACATCTGATTCAGGAATATTTTTAAACAATATAAGTTTTTTTTTAAAAAAGACCTTATCATATCCAATATCCCACAAAAAATACAACCTGTTTTTGTATTAAAGCCCGTTAATTATTAAGAAATTGTTAAAATAATTAGATTAGACCCTGGCACAGCTAGAACCATACCAACCGGCCTAAAGTCTTTTCAATATTGAAAACAATTAAATAAAATTATGATATCATACTAAATTATGGGCACCAACCATAATTCAGCACTTCTCATTTGCTCTGCTACAAAATGAGTGCATGTAGCCTTTTTCTAACGTTGGACTGTTTTTCTTCCTTCCCTCACACCTTTAGTCCAGAATGAAAATTTAGTATGAGTTTTGGTCAAAATGGTTTGCCAGTGTTATCTGTATGCAATATGAATTCATATTGCATATTTCTATTTATGCATAAAATATACTCGTTAAGCATCATTTTTTTGCATTTTTAATCATTATGCATATTTATGCATATTCATATGCATATTCATTATAAAGATTTATATGCATATTAATATATTTTATTCATATACATATATGCACCTTTTTTTTGCATATTCAAAATGCATATTTTTAATGCAGATTCAATATGCATATTTTTATGCATATTCAATATGCATATTTTTATGCATATTCAATATGCATATTTTTTATGCATAATCACTATGCATATTTTTTATGCATATTTATTCTTCATAGTCATTATGCATACACTTTGGATAGGCAATTCACATCAATTTTTAGCATGCAATAAGTATCCACCATGCAAATTCAAATGCATATGCATCTATATCATACACGCAACATATATTCAAGTTTAATATTTGAATATTAAGGTATGCTAAGTGATGTAGTTCAACCTTTTGCAAAACCTGAGATTAACTGATGTTCAATGTGGTTCTTAAGCTCTGCTCAAGGAGGGATTGTTCTGGATTCAATCTGTGACAGTTTATTTTTTCAATGTTTTTTCATCAGATTTAAAAACATCTTTCTGACAGTTTCAGGATGATTTCCCAACAGTTTCCTGAGAAATTCCTAATAGTTTCAAAAAGAGGGAACTGCTAGCAGCTCACCCCCAGATTTCCCGTGGTGTTTCCCTTAAATGATTTCAGTAATTTATCATATAATTTACTGGGATCCTGAGATAGCCTGTATGACACTCCCTCACTCTAAAAAAACAATAAAAAAATGCTAAGTGTCACCAGACGACCTACGCACAAGGTTGAGGATGTTCCTCCAAGTGTAATGAGGGATTTAGAAACTTCTTCGAAGAACAGAGGAATGATTCGAGGAAGTGATTCAAAGGTCACTCGAAGTAAGATCTACAGGTTCGAGGTATGTTCGAGAAGAATTATAGGATAGTTTCAAAAGTAATAGGAATTCTTAAGATCTCACGAAGGGTTGGAAACTCAATAATCAAAGATTTAGGATTTAGAAATGATTATTGAGAAAATAAAAGAAAGATACAATAACAATGATTTAACTTAAAGATTTTACCACTATTAAATGTAAATACGTTTTATAATTTAATTATTAGGAATATCAAACCAAATACCCCACCCTTTTATATCCTTTCTTCCTCCTCGCATTGACCTCCCTCTCATTGCACCATTCCCATACCACAGACCATTACTAACATACACTTAGTCCCTCTTCGCTAATATCCGTCCATGCTCAATTTACCCCTTTTTAATTAATTAACAAACTTTCAATGAAGACTACTAATGTACTATTACGTTGATCCTAGCGCTGTGCGTCGCTTATTGAAAATGAGACTAAGGCACCCTATTGAGAGATTGACTAATTTAGATTTAGCGTTTAGGCTAGCACAGTTGAATAGTAAGTACACAAAGGGGAATCGCAGTTGCTATGGAGAATTGCTTTCTGCGCTTCGAGTATTGATTTGGAACTCGATATTATTGATTTAATGAGCTGCTTTTGCCTCGAGTGTCACGTGGCGCGTGACACTAAGATTTTTTATTTTTATACTTTTTTAGCAGAGTCGGAAGATTCTAAATTTCTTTTCCATGTATCCATGCATCATGCTCAGATGACTTGTTTTTATATCTCAATAAATATTCAATACCTCTTTCAGAAGTGATAATTCTATCATTGAGAATTTTATCAATTTCTGCAGTTTCTGTGACTTTTTGAGGGTTTTTCTTAGGTCTTCCCCTTCTTTTGGGAAATATATCACTGTTGGAAGTATAAGGTTTAAGCAAGGAAATGGGGAAAACAGGGTGTTTCTTATCATAAGGAGAATACAATACAAATCCTACTGCATTATCTCCAACCATTCTTTCAACATCAAATGGTCCCACAAAAGGATCTTTTAATTTGTTATTACCTTGTGAATTGAAATGGAAAGTAGATATCAAGACTTCATCACCCTTGTTTAATGTGTATTCTTTATGGGATTTATCCCATCTTTTCTTTCCATATTCAAATGCTTTATCAATACAGCTTTGAGCATGTTTTCTGCATAGCTGTTGCATTTGCATAAAGGATTTTACAACAGGGTGTAGTTCAAACTTAGGTAATCTATTATTGAGAATTTGAGCAGGAGTATTTGAGATATAACCTAACCAAAGCTCAAAAGGCTTTTTCTCTGTGACAGAATGGACAGTGCTATTATATGAAAATTCACGACCAGGCAATAGAGTGAACCAGTCATGAGTAAATCTTTCATTGTCTTTATATTCTAATCCAATGGCACAATACCTTCTAATCATATCTTCCAGAGTTTGAATCATTTTTTCAGCTAAACCATCAGTCTGAGGATGGTGAGCTGTAGACAATTTCAATTCACAGCCACAAATATCCATCAAAGAGGTCCAAAACTCAGATGTAAATTTTTGGATCTCTATCATAGATAATGGCATTTGGAAATCCAACAATATTAAACATGTAAGAACAGCAAAATAAAGCTAATTGTTTTGTGGATACATCCACCACAGAAAAAATGGGGGGGTATTGCTAGCAATACCCCTCATTTAAAAATGTTGAGAAGTGGTTGGAAAGCTGTTGGAAGGCTGTTGGGAGTTCATTGTGAAACCAGATTTAAATTAATTGGACAAAGATTTGGTAATCAGTTAGACCTAGGTTCAACAGAAATCAATCACGGGTTTCTTGGAGCTTTGTGATTACTTTGATTTTGAGCTGAGAACCGATTGAGCAAAGCTTGAAAATATCACTTAAAATATCATAATATTCACTTTCCCATCTTGTGGAAAGCAAAATTTGATATTCGTTCTAAGATTATCTACATATATTTTATTGCCAAGTTGGTAACAGAAGGTTAAACTGTAGTATCTCAATTATTACACTAGACTACATAGATATTTGATAAAACATACAATTCAAATCAATTTTAATATTATTGAGATCACCATAAGTGTCTGTCCAAAGACTTACAAAAAGTATGTTAGTATCAAGACATTGTTCTAGGTAGTAGTTTCTATTTGGATTTTGAACTGACATCTAAAGCATTTTACTATTAGACAGAAACATAAATAAGTGTAATAAGAGTGAAATTATTCTATTTTGTGATTATAATGTAACAATAAAGCACATTTTTATTGAGAAAATTTTTCTTCCTCCACAAACAAAGATTTACTCTATAAGCTCAAGATTTATTTTTAAGCCATATTATTCATTTCAGTTATCATTGATTTACTTCCAATATTTATTAAATAGATAATAATAATACATGTGAAAGAATTATGAGCTTAGCATAGCATATGCTAAAAAGTTATTTTGTCGTTTTATTCAAAACTGATTATTAATTTTTTGCTTCAATTCATCTTTTAACAACCACTATCTTCAGATACTATTCTTACTAAATATGTCAAGTCTCAGATGTGTTGGACAGTTCTAAATAACAATTGATCAAATTTATATGAATGTAATTTCAAGATTTCAAAACTCACCAACCCCCACGATTTTACAGCAAGGCCATTTGAATGTTCATATTTTTGGACTATTTGAAGAAAGAAAACCAACCCTTGTTGGTAATCTTTTTCAAGTGCAGATTCAGCACATTGGACCACTATTGGGTGACATTGGGTCTGGATCTCACCATTTAAACCAAAGAAGTGCCTTGAATCCTATGAAGCCTTTCTATTTTCATGCTTACTTGGTTCCAGTTTTTGGTAATCATTATCAACTTTGGGGATGCCTCTTTTCTTCAAGTACACTAATCAGTATTGCTAAAGAAGCATTTTCTTCTGCTCAAATTGATTTAAGTCAGATCCTGAACTACGACTCCACTATCTTTTTTAATATCCCGCATGTAATTTTTGAAGGCTCTTTCCGAATATCTCAGAGTACCCAAGATTGGAAAGCTGATCAACTTTTCCAAGGAAACAAAACAGTTCTCAAAACACATCAACTTCAAGCAATAAATTTTATGATTGACAATGAACAAATGTTAAAGGAAAAGTTGGATATCATGTGGAGGCACCAGGACAACCATTGGCTTAGAACTGGATTCGATGACTATAAAGATCAGTTTCCTAACAATAAATTAACCCCTGAAGGAAACAGGTCAATACTTGCTGATGATATGGGTTTGGGAAAGACGCTTTCAACTCTTTCTCTTATAAGTGCAACTCAAAGTGAAGCAAGACAATTCCAGGTATCAGAAAATCAAGAAGGTATTAATCGGAGTTCAGCCACACTGATTATATGCCCCCTGGCAACACTATCAAATTGGATCAATGAAATAAGTGTGCACTTTGAAGATAATGCGCTTCCTTTCAAGGTTCTTTATGGGAAGGATTGTCAAAATACTAACGTCAATGAGCTAAAGGACACTGCTATTGTTTTAATGACCTATGAAACAGCTAGCCCAACAATGTCAAAAAATCAAAGCCAAAAAAAGATACCAGTGACTCAAAAGCTCTTTTGGTATAGAGTTGTTTTAGATGAAACTCAGTTAGTGCCCATTTATATATCTAAAACTTAAAACTTAATTTTTATAATCAATTTTTATAAATATTCTTTTAGTTACATTAAAAATCCTTACTTGCAGAGGGCTCAAACAATATTTGACTTGGAATCCCAACACCAACTATGCTTGACTGGAACTCCACTTCAGAACAGGCCCACTGACCTTCAAAGTCTCATATTTTTTCTTAGAATCGAAAAGTGGCAAGAAGACTGGTTATGGAAGAATTTCCTTTTTCCAGGTTTGCAAAAAGGAAATGCTAATTCTATTAAATCAATCAATCACTTAATGAAAGTCATAAGCATACATAGAAAAAAGGATGCAATTTTGTCTCTTCCAAAAAAGATTCAAAGGGGGATATAGGTTCAATTAGCAGATCCATGGAGGTCTAAACTTGATGTGCTTCAAGAAGGATTCACTGAGCGATATGGGCCCTCCAGAAGCACTGACATCCCTTGGGACTCATCTGAGTTTCTAAGAGAGCTGATGATTTTAAGAAAATTCTGCAACCATCCAATCTACAAAAATCTGGATGAAACTCCAACTTTAGATTTCACCTGGCAGCATTCCGCAAAGATTTGTCATCTTATAGGCCACTTAAAAAACTTTTTGTCTGGTGAAAGGGGTATAAATTTTCCA
The DNA here is from genome assembly GCA_030280995.1 of Hemileia vastatrix. Lineage (NCBI taxonomy): Eukaryota > Fungi > Basidiomycota > Pucciniomycetes > Pucciniales > Zaghouaniaceae > Hemileia > Hemileia vastatrix. The sequence goes on from JASXTE010000013.1 coordinate 27,636,605, forward strand.
AAAGCTGTTATATTCTCCAACTTTGCAGACTTTTTGCAGATGAAAGTGATTCTATAATGAATTGTTTTACAAAATTGTGTTGGCTTATTAAAAACAATTTTCTAATATTTCAAAATAGAATAAAAATGGCTTTAGATGACCTCAATATTAGGTATACCCAGCTTACGGGTGAACTCAGCAGGACAAAGCGAGACAAAAATATGCATGAATTCCATTTTAATAAAAATTGCCAAGTTTTGGTTGGAACGATTCAGGCTGCAGGAGTGGGTATAGATCTCAGGTGTTCTCAAAATGTATATATAATGGTGAGCTGAATGTCTTTTATTTCATATTAAGAACAAAAATATTAAATTTTTTATATGTTCAATGTTGAAATAGGAGCCAAATCTGAACTTAGCAGTTGAGCAGCAGGCTGTTGATCGGCTGTATAGAATGAGGCAGCAAAATGAAGTAAATGTTTTGAATTATTTTGTACAAGGAAGTATAGAATTCAGCATGTATAAGATTCAAAGGAAAAAAATGGAGCTAACAATGTAAGCCAAATTTCATTTCTATAAATTTTAATGATAATAGTAATCATTAACATTATGTTTTTGTTTTCAAGGCTAAGTGTCCCAAACAGTGGAAATGAGGAGAATGAGTGTGCAACCCTATTATTAAGGGTGTTTGTCAATCACTCACATTAGAGGAAGAAAGAATTTCAAGGAGAGCAGGTAAATTTATGGGATTTTGAGGATTTAAAAGTCTGAGTTGTTGAGGATTTAGAGATGCAAGATATAAGGGAAATCAATCATTTGGCAAACCCCAGGGGACATGAGAAGGATTAAGGTTAGGGGATAATGTTGAAACCAAACTGATTCTTTTGTACAAGGCTAAGTCCTTTAGCACACTTCCAGAGTAGGTTGAAGTATCTCGAATATCAAAGTGTTGTTGGTCAAGATATTGTGCAACTTTAGAAAAATCTTCAGACCTCCATTGCATTAAGATGCGTCTTAACGATCCATCATTATCAATTTCGGTGTCTGAACACTACTTGATGTTTGTGAAAAGGTTGTGATAAGTTTCGCAATGTGGAAGTTGTTTAAGAAGTTTAGTTCAGTTAACTGAATTCTAAGAATCTTTGTTATTTGAAATAAAGGTCATAAATAAAAACGGTTGAAAAAAAGGGAATTTCCATACTTTTTTGTTAATTCTATATTTATGCTTTCTCACTTTGATTATTTCTTGAGAGCTATGAGAATCCTTCCCAAGTCTTAATTTATCAGCATGACCTAAAAACCAACAGTGAAGAACTCCCATTTGATTTGAGAAGCTAATTTGAGTTGAGTCAATTGGATATGCAATCAAATTATTGGTTTTTAAGGCATTGTCCCTGTCAGCCTAAATATCCTTAGGACTGAGTATTTCTTATGCTTAAAATAAGATAACCTTAACTAGATTAAGCTTATATCTTAAAAATAAGGTTAAAATAATAATATATATTATTTTATTATATATATATATAATTATTATTCTATTATATAATTATAATAGTTTAAATAGCTTATCCATGGCCTAATAATACTTATTAAGGTGTTAATGGAGTCATAATATACTTATCTTAAGTGATATGAAGTAATTATTGACATACATAAGCTTATATGTATACATAAATCTCATATTCAGTGAAATATGCAGTATATTATGTATATTTAGGTATATAAGTGGGTTTTAGCCCCTTAATATCCTATAAACTTTGTTTTTCTGCTTATTTTAGGTCATATGGACGAAATCAGTGGACTCACAACGCCTACAGAAGCATAGACACCTATATCAGGCGCATACACCCAGTTTGGACAACTAAAATTACTTCCTTGGATGGTTATTCACGGATTTATGGGTTGGAAATATGTTTTTGGGTTAATGTGGATGCTTGGGGATGTTATTGGGGGCTTGAAAATTTTATTTGTTTCCTTTATATGCTTTTAGTTTCATTAAATCTCTTCTTGATCATTTATTTTACCTGTTTCTTTATGGTATCCGCTTTTATCTGGGTTTTCTATTTATGGTATGACTCTGTGTTATTATTAATAGTGATGGAGGGTCCTTACTGGAGGTCTGGGTGTTGAAACTGCTTGAAGTGGACGCCATGGGGAGGTGATGGGCCCTCACAGTGCTGTAATTGCCGTGGATAGCAGTGACATCATCTGGATTGAAGGTCTGTGCACTCAAGTGGATTTGGGTATAAGTAAGGAGGGATTTTGACGGTTTATTATCATCATTCAATTACTACACTTCAAACAAACACTATAATACAATTATTAGCAATCAGAAATATATTATAAAGCCCTTATAAATTGATATTATCTTTATAATAGCTATAACTATATTTTATTCTTCTATTTTCCACCACTAGTACGCATTTAAATCCAAGTATTGTGAGTTTTATTTGAGTATAACTATTCTATTAGTCTTCCCCTGAGGTTTAATCACTAAATCATTTATTAATAAGTAGTAGGACCATAAAATAACACTATTATATCATACTTATATACTAGACTGTACTGACAATTGGGGGTCTTTCCTTATATTTTACTTATTATTTAGTATAAGCCTTGGGACGTGATTTTTACCTTAGTACAACTCAAAATTAACCAAATATTTGGGTCTGCGGCATATTAGTGGGTCATCATAACTCATTGATTGCGGAAAAGAACCCTTATAATAATTGTACTAATTTTTTATTATAAAAATTAGATATTTACAGTAGTAACTGTACCCAATATAAACCCAATTTCACTTGGTATTTGGACACCAATATAACACCCAATTAAATTGGTATTTGGCTAAAGATTGGTAAGCTAATTATTCACCCTTATAGAGGTCTAGTTAAACTTATTATTATATTTTTAACAGATTTTTTCAAATTTTTCTTATATTTTATTTAAATAAATAAAGATATAAATTCAGGGTAAGCTCCATTGCTTTTTTATTAGTAATATAATTACTAATATCTTTTGTCTACTAATTCAACAGAGTTTTTCCTTTTGTAGACGTAAAATATTGTTATTCTGAACAATATGAGTGCTCCTCAGGATAGTGTAAGTGAACAGCCTGCTTATAATACCAGGTCTAAAGCTAATAAAAACTTTCCAGGACATCACCATGGAGGGACAACAGTACCCCCAGCCAGAAAGCATGAGTATAGAGGAAAAGGACGCCCTCTTAAAAAAGATAACTATCAAAAAGACGTCTCCTCCTCTTCAGGATCAACTGTCCCACCTGGCCAAACAGGTTCTGAAGCTAGAGGAATCAAAATCTCTCATGTTCAAAGAAGTAGAGCAGTTGCAAAACAATTGCAAGGTAGGATTTCAGCAGATGAATCAGGCAATGGCAGAATTAAAGGGAGGCCAGCCCAGTCAATCAAATCAGCAACCCCCTACCCAAGGAGGGTCCACTCACTCCCAGGAGAAAATCCTGGTAGACAAATGGAAATGGGACTGGTTTCACCAACAGTGGACAAGCCACAGTTGCAACAGGGATCCACCCCCTCATCTGACTTCCTCAGCTCACCCTTACAAGGGAAAAAAGCGCCAAAAATCAGGACTGGCAACCATCCCTTGGTAAGTAACTTACCCTCTCAGATTAGACATAATACTGATAATTACAATATAGGTAATTTTATTGATGTTAAATCTGTACAAAAAATAGAGGAGGATTTAAGAAATTTAGGTTTTAGAGTAGATACACCTGACTTGTCTTTTGTCCATAATAACAGTACTATATACAATGATAATACAGTTAATCCTCAGTTGCAACCACCTACTAGTGAGATGAGAAGTTCACATGAGAGTGAGAGAATTGAAAAGGAGGACATGGAATATTTTAACAATAATCCAACTGTCCATAGAATTGTTTCAGCATTGTGGAATAGAATGACTGATTGTGAGGAACAGACAGTTAAGCTCACTAGTGATACAATTTCATCCTTGACATTGAACATTTCTCAATTAGCAACACGTAATAAAGAATTAGAGAAAGAACATTTGTCTCTAACTCTTAAATATGATTCATTGAGTAATAAATATAATGACCTTTCAAACAAATTTTGTGAGTTAGAAAAATTATATGAAACACACTTATTAAAAACTGAATCAAGAACAAAGTTATCTTTTGCACAGACAAATCAAAGTGTCTCTGAGCTGCTACAAAGATTAACTAAAGTTGAGATTGAAACTGCCAATCTACTAATGAACCAGGATAATCATAAGTATAATCAATATAATAATAATCCTTTCATTGGCAAAAGTGAATCTCATTCCTTCCCTGTACCACCACAATTTATATCTACAAAAGTGAGAATTGAATGGAGGCAAAGTCTCATTAAACATTCTATTAAGTGTTCGTGTGTTTGTGGGCAGGTTTCCATGAGGAAAGTAAGAGCTACTAGGGTTCATAAAAAATTAGATTAAGAAAGTCTTTAATAACATTAAACAAAGAGGAAGGATAAATTGTGGAGCTTCAAAACTTTATGATCAAAGTTGATATAATGAGAAGTATCACAAAAATTAAGAATAAGAAATATCTCAACTTTATGGCATTATAATATGCATAAATTATATTTTTATATGCAATTTGAACTCAAAGGGAATGGTAAAAAAGGAAGAGAATGATTATGTGATAAAAGCAGACTCATTTGAGAAAATGTTTTTTTTTCTTTTCAAAAAATGTTTCCACAAAAATAATTTGATAAATGTGAGGCTATGTTCATTTTTTGATTACCAAAAAATTATTTTTGGTCCAATATGATGGTAATACATATTCCATTGAGTAATTTTTGTTCAACCTGAATAAATAGACTAGAGTATCACTTCATCACATTTATGTATGAAAATTTATACAAGGTTTCAGCTTTTTTGTAATGCTTTAAGGTTTACACTTTTGTAGCATCTATTATTTGAGTATTTTTGATTTTTTCTTTATGGAAAATTCTACCTAGTACAGACCAATTTTCATAGTGAAAGAAATATGTTTGTGATTGTTTTTTACAAAATATTAACCTTATTTTGGGTTTAACTTTGATTTTTGGGGTAATTTTTTAAATAATTATGTTAAAAATATGGGTTGCTTTTCTTATAGTCCATAACTAAGAATCTTTATCAAAATCAAATAATTATAGGGTAGTTAGATATAACTCAGAAGGCATTTAATAGAAAAATAATAAAGATGCTTGTGCGTACAATAGAATTTTTTCTATGATAGAAAATATTCTGATAAACATGCATGCATTGTTGTACAAATGCAGAGAGTATACAGAATACAAATAGAGTAGACTGCAAAACTTTTAATTAATATATAAATTATCTGATTAAAAATTAAACATTTAAACATAAATAATTTCAACACATATTCCATCATATTCTTTTGATAAAAAATTTAGCTTATATTAGCTAGTGGCTTTCAAAAAAAGGAGTACCTTCAATCGGTAACTTCCAATAGCTAACTTATTCCTACAATTATCACAATTACAATGCCTCCATTTTTTCATGTATGTCAATGTCAAGATCTTGGATGTGTCAATAGAAAGTATCAAACTTCTTCTGGGTCCTTTGAAGTTGGTATGGCTTTCAAAAGCTCTAATTTGTACGCAAAACATCAAGAGGAAAGAAATAGGAAGGCCTAGATGGTTATTTCTTCCAACAATCCACTTAACATTGGAAGTTCCCGCTCCACAGAAACAGTAAGCTTTATATCTATAGTTCAATGTGAGAATAAAAGTCTTTATGATGTTTCAATGATTTATTACATAGGGGCAGCTGCTATTGGGGGCAGAAGTATCTTCAACAGTCTCTAGAAACTCAAATCTTGGGGAACGGTATAGCCAAATAATTATGTGTCAGGCAGCAAAGCTTTCTCTGATTCATCATTTGAGCAAAGAAGGTTGTACTCAATTTTTGGATGAAGAAATTAAGAAGCTCAAACTTCAAGTTGATAGTGGAATACTGGATTCTGATAGCATTGTCTGCCTGATCCCACACTCGATAGATACAGTTTTTAGTTGATTAAAGCTCAACCAATCATTTTTCACTAAAACATGCTGTCCTAAATGATTTTCTCTTTATGAGTATAACTCTGAATCTCAACCATCTATACTATGTTGCAATCAACCGTTTCTTTCATCATCAAAGCGCTATTTAAAAACTTTTGTAGCAGGAAAAATTGCAGTTAAATGTGATGAAAGGCTGTATTTGATGGAGGAACATCAAGAACATGTAAAATACTTATCTCTTAAAGCATTTAATCACCATTCTTTTATTGACTGGCTTAAGGAAAAGATCAAACTTTTCAAATTTGAGCTTCTGATTGAGAAGACAACCCCTGTGGCAGAACATGTAGAGTGTGATTTGATGAAGGATGTTTGTGATGGTTCAATTTGGAAAAACATTGCCATTACCACTCCATCTCTGGGTGGCAATGATGATGAATATACAATAACTTCAGGCAACTTAATTTTTACTTTATATGTCGACTGCTTTAGGCCTGGTGGTAATAGGATTGGAGGTCAGCAAAAGTCTGTAGGAAATATTATGATGGTGTGTATGAACCTACCTCAAGAAGATAGATACAAAATGGAAAATCTTTTTTGTATGCTATTATACCTGGACCAACAGAACCCACAAGTGAACAGCTTAATCACCTTCTAAAACCACTGGTTAATGATCTACAAACTCTATGGTATGGTATATTGATTGAAAAGACGCATCTTTATCCACGAGGCCGGAAATTAAGAGTTGCATTGTTCTCGTTGATAGGTGACATTCCTGCAATACAAAAATTGGATGACTTTTTGAGTCACTCTGAAAGAATGTTCTTCTCTTTCGGTAATATCTCTAAAGATGAAATTAGTGAAAAGAATGTGGGAAATTTTTCATTACGGAATCATGAGGATCATATGTGCTGGGCAACAAAGTGGAAAAATTCTAAGTCACATTGAAAGCGTGTATCAATTGTTCAGAATCATGGGGTACGATGGAGTGAGCTGAATAACCTTGAATATTGGCGTCCAACTGAATATTGCTCAATTAATGTTATGCATTCACATATGCTTGGCAACCTAAAAGATCACAGTCTAAGCTATTTTCAAATCCAAAATGCAGCAAAAGATCTAGAAAGAAAGCTGGAAAAGGATAAAAATTGGCATGTAAGAGAAGAAGATGAGGATTTCTTTTCTGATACTTAACTGCACAAACATCAAAAAAACGTAGAAGTAGCTTAAGCACCACGAATAATGATGATGATGATAAAGGACATACGAGACAGCACAAGCGGCAAAGATGTACGAGTTCAATACAGTCATCAAGTCATCATGGACTAGATAATAAAGGATTGGGAACAAATCAATCAAGAAGCCAGAGTAGGTCATCCAGCTCCAAATTTAGTCCTCCATATAGCGATTTGGTCTCAATACAGTCTCACAGCAGTGACAGTAGGAATTCATTGTATAACTTAAGGCAAAGGAGCATTAGCATATCACAGAGTGAATGATCTCACTCATCAAATGAGACAGCTAGAGATGAAGAAAATAAAAGGAAAGGTAAGGAGAAAGAAAATGAAGGTAGTAGTAATCCACAAATCATGGCAGAAGAGCTACAGGTTGTATGGAAGATGATTGATCAAGTAAGAAGACCTTCCTGGCTAACATGAGTTCCAAAATCAGTAGGATCTAAAAAGGCAGGATTACTCAAGGCAGCAGAATGGCACATGCTGTATACTCTCTACTTCCCTTTGTCACTTATACCCCTTTGGTTTGAAAAATTTAAAGAATCTGAATCTTCAGCTTCCTCAGCTGATAAACCAAGAGAATATTATCTTCTCAAGTCACTTGTAACATTATGCTCGATCACAAATTTTTTGACATTAAAAAATATACAGACTAATGAGCTTAAAGATCTAGATCAATTTCTGTTAGAGTATCGTGAGTGCCTTGAAGAGGGTTGGAAGAATATTAATGCAAAGCCAAATCTGCATATCACTCAGAATTATCCTGAAATGATAAAGTGTCTTGGTCCACCATCAGGTACAGCTACTTGGTCTGGAGAGCGGGTGAATCATATATTATCTGAAATTCCAAACAATCACCATCCACGTTGTAGACAATCCTATAGTGCTAGCTATAGGCCTTGACCAAGGGAGTTGGAGAAAAACCAGAGAGGAAATCCCCTGTCCCTTTAGAAAAATAGAGTGAGATTTACTTGCTAAAGTAAGTTGGTTCCTGTTTTGCTAAAGCTCCTGTTTAACACACTTGACTGCTTGATGAGCCAAGAAAGTAGTCACCAGATAGACTACCAGACCAAAGAACTGAAATGTAGAACAAAGTCCACACCAGAGACAGCAAAGATACTTGATGTAAGCTGCAAATCCACACCAGAGACAGAAATAATACTTGCTATAGCTTGCAAAACTATTACAGAGAAAACAGTTGCCAAAGTTAAGTTAAATGAAGAACTCACTTGCAACAAACACAGCCAATTGTGGCCAGAAAACAGTGAAAACTGAGTGAGGAACAATGAGATCACCTCCGGATGGTTGTATGATGATTAAGGTTGCCCCAAACTGTCTTATTCACTTTGTACACACAGGCCACTAACTAAGAGCCCATGCGCACCCACCAATCTGGCGCCTGTACCCGCCAAATTGCATAAAAAACCCTCCTGGAGCGCTGCCCAACCTCCTAAAACAGAGGCGGGTGGGCCGCCCGACGTCGGAGATGCCTCCTGAAGCGGCCCAGCCTCCCTGAAGCCAGAAAACCAATAAAAACCACTAATCTACTTAGAAAAATTAGCTACAACTACTAAAACCTTTAAAACACGGAATTTCACTATAACAACGTTGTGACATGAAATATAGAGAAAAATTAGCTCTATCAAATGGTACTAAGCACTTAACCCTAAGACTTAAGGTTAGCCCGTAAAACACAAAAAACAAAATTAAACAGCAATCTTTTATAAATGAAAAATGAGGAAATGACCCCTTAAAACTCAGAATATGAAAAATGTCTACAAGAATTAAAATATAGAGAAAAACCAGGGCTATCTAATGATAGTACCCACATACCCGCAGACCCAATATCCACGGAATAAAACCAGAAAAATTCCCTATTCCTTAACAGATGTCAATTAAGACATGCACAAACCGCGCCAAATCACACAACAAAGGCCCCTGCCAATGTTGGAAGACCACATCCTCCCTCCAATTGAGAATTTCCACATTCTTTCTTCATCCAACCACCATGTTTAACCTTCTTCCCAAATCTGCCTCTGAAATGGGCCCCTGCCAATACTGCATCGACAATAATTTAATCTGCGCCATGACACCATCTGTTCATCCATACAGAACGTCCTGCGATGTCTGCCAATCCAGAAAGAAGACCTGCCACAGACCTGGTCCACTTTCTTCCACAACAGATTCACCTCCACCTCAACTTGGTCCTTCTTCTTCCAGCACCAAAAGATCTAGGCCATCCATCCTGATACCCAGATTAATCAAAATGCTCCACCCTTCCCAGAAGAGTGCCACAACCCATAAAACAACTAGTTCCCCCATCCCTGGTCCATCTGATGGTAAATAACATTCATTCCTTACTTCAAATTTAAAACTGATAACTTCTCAGTTCCTCCCTCTTCTGATATTGATGATAACAATGTAGGATCCATTGCACCACCAACACCAACGCACTTGTCCACTATCAAGGCCATGTTCAAAAAACACGCATCTCAACAGAAACAACTTCTGCTTCACTACTTCCAATCCACTCCTGCTAGAGATTCACAGGACATTGAGAACAAAAGGCACCTCATTCACCAGTTAAAGGCTAATTCTGAACACTTCATTTCCTCTCTTGATTCCCTCTGTAATTCCACTAGTACTTGAGTTTGATTCAGAAAAGAAAAATTGACCACACCCTCTATAAGATGTAACCACAAACAAACCTCAGTTTTAAGTCTTGGGGGACCATCCTCATTTTATAGTCTTGGGGGACTCAAAAACCCTCAGTTTAAAGTCTTGGGGGACTCAAAAACCTAAATCATAAACTCAGAACCAGAGATCAACCACATTAAGACACAGAGAAAACAATAAAATTCTGGGATAATTATGAATAGAGCTGCCAGCCCATCAATTACCCCCAAACTTGCCTTTGCTAAATTCAGAGGCTCCCCCTGTGGATACCCTCCACCAATCCTTCAAAACCAACTCCAACAACAAAAACTCCTTTTTCCTCAGTTTATAGTTTTGGGGGACTTACAACCCTCAGTTTAAAGTCTTGGGGGACTAAACCAACAACAATCGTCAGTTTTAAGTCTTGGGGGACTAACACAGTGTTCAGTTTAAAGTCTTGACGGACTAGTCTTGATAAAATATCGAAACCAGCCAGTTTAAAGTCTTGGAGGACTAACAGAAACCAGATTTCAGTTTAAAGTCTTGATGGACTGATCTTGATACCATAGATTTTTCAGTTTAGAGTCTTGATGGACTGACTTGATAATATAGCTTTTTCAGTTTAGAGTCTTGATGGACTGACGGAATTTTGCATAAAATGGACGCAGCCAATTTCATGCAGCACACCTCTACAGCCAACCTGCTGAGCTTTCCCCTTGACTTCATCATCTACCCATCACTGACAAAAAATCTCCTCCTATCCCTTTTCATCATTTTTTCTCACCACAGATCATGGCTGGATCTCCTGATGTTAACCCTTCTACTCTCCCTTGCTTCACTGCTCCCAAGGACTATGCCTGCAAACAGTGCATCCACATGTGCAGACCTTGCACATTCACTCTTCCAAATCCTGAATCCAAATTCTACAACAGGGCTTGTGACTCTTGCTATTCCAAAAAGAAAAGATGTGACAGAGACGCCAACTACCCTATTCCTCCGCCTTCTCCTTCTCACAAATACATCTCCAGATACCCTACCAGATCCCAAGAGCTTGGTCCTTCCTCTTCCTCTCTATCTTCTGCTCCTTCCAGAAGATCCAGAAGCTCAGCTTCCCGCACTCTTCCCAAAAGACCAGCCTTAGCCTCACAAGAAACTGCTTTTGTTTCCGCCAAATTAGCTCCAAAAGCTTCAAGATCAACTCCCAGGCTTCTAGACAGCGTCTAGGCGGCCCGCCCGCCTCACCAAACAGTGAAAATCAGGGCCAAAACTTCCAAAAACGGCCAGAAAACAGCCACATTCATCCAGACAACAACAACAACTCAACCCAACTACCTCCTACTGCTCCCAGAGCAATGCAATCCACCCTTCCAAAGTCCAAAAGCACCAAAATTTACCAGATTTCTAAGAGACCTGCCAGATAACCCCAAGAAGAAACCAGAACACCACACACTGCTCCACAACAACAACTTTGTCCCCAACTAAGACAAAGAAACTACACCTCTCCTCTGTCAGCCAACTACTCTTATGACAGTTCCATCTCTTCAAAATATCCATCCAGAAGAGATCAATCTGCTTCCAAATCCCCCTCTCCTGCTCCATTCTTTAACAACCCTGGTACTCCATCACCAGCACCTCCTCCAGCTGAATACAACAGAAATAACAACCACAACAACAACAACAATCTCACTGCTCCAACTAGGCCCCAGGAACATCAGCATCCCAGTTCACCTTCTCAGGATCCTTCAGAGGAAGACCATGAGAATCCATATCTTTCCCTAGTTGATCCACCCACTATGACCATTAAAAAACTGTCAGAGATCGAAATCCCAGCTGCTTACAGATTTGATGAGCTTCCAATCTGTAAGTACCAAATTAATTATTCCATTTCTTTAACAAAAATAATTACTGATCCAATTCTTCTTGTCTAGTTGGCACCCCTCCTCCTGAATCTATTATTGGAGTTGGCCAACCTCTTGAAACTTTTTTGACCCTGGATTATGGAGACATGAAGAAACACCTAAGCACCATGTGTTCCAACATGCTAAAAGCCTTTGCCCTCCATGGAGCTTTGAATGACTTTAAAAAATCCCTGAGAAAGCGCCTACTTGACGACCACTTGAAAATGTCTAGGATCATTAAACACACCCTCCAGCACTCCATTCCTAACTCTTCTTCTTCCTCCTCTGAACTTCCCTCTAATACAATTCCTGACCATTACAATCCCTATCATCTCTCCAGCGGGATGCACTTCAAAGAACACAGTGCTTCCCACAATCCCAACAAAAAACAAAAACGTCATCACAATCCGGACCAGCCTCCAGAAGCTTCATCATCCAGACAATGAGCTCCGGCAAAAGATTAGAAACATAATAATAATATAATACAATTAATAAAAATAATTTCAGAATTTTTTTTTTTTTTACCTTTAATACACTTAATTAAAAATTTATAAACAAAATAAAATAAAATAAAATAAATGAAATAAAATAAAATATAAAAAATAATACAAATGGTATCCCTCAGCCAATTGATGAGCTGATCCCCTGATACCTTACCCACATCCAAGTGCACCTTGATGTGGATACACAATTAATTCTTTTAAATGGTTAACAGAAAACAAAATTCAAAAAATTTAGAAATTAAGAAGATAATAAAAATAATGAAACACAGAAACACATGAAATAAATAATAAATAAAAAAAGAAAATAGCATTGCGCAGCCAATTGATGAGCCTTTCCCCACCAATGCTTGCCCACATCCAGGTGACCTTGATGTGGTAACACCCTATTTTTTTGATTTTATAATTTTAAACAACCCCCATAAAAAAATTAAAAGAAAAAAAAAGAAAAAAGAAAATAATCTAAAACTGCTATCTAGCAAAAACATAACTGCAAAATCAAAGAAAGTCCAGCTCCATAGATGGCCCAATAAGAGATAGTCCGGTCCATAGAAATGATCACTGGGTGGGCTCCCTCCAATAAGTAAAAATGATGGGAGACCACCAGTGATCCACCACCAATCCAAAAGAACCAAAGATAAAGAAGCCAGTCCCAAACCAGTTTAAAGTCATAGTGGACTTGAAACCTAAATAATAAACAACAGAACTAGAATTCAACTAGGAAAAACAAAAGACTTGAGACAGACATTCTGGGGTAACTGTTCTACAGAGCAGCCAGCTCATCAGTTACCCCCACACTTGCCAAAATAAAATCTAGAAGCCCCCCCTGGGTACCTTCTAACAAAAACACAACATCCAACACAAAAAAACAAAACCAATAAGAGTGAAGAGTCCGACACTTGAAAACCAAAAGAATTTCCAGTTTAAAGTCATAGAGGACTAAAACCTGTGAAAAGAAACCAATACTAGGGTTCAACCAAATTATGAAAAAGGGTTGGAAACAGACAATCTGAGGTAACTGTTGATAGAGCAGCCAGCCCATCAGTCACCCCTACACTTGCCAAGATCAAATCTAGAAGCCCCACCCATGGGTACCCTCTAACAAAAATTTCCAACAAACAGATGCATAGCATCACCACAAAAAAAACCAAAATTAAAGAATGGTCCGTAGTTTATCCTCATTGTGGAGTCAATCTTTATCATGCCTAGTGCCTCTGGGATAAAACCTCTTCACTTGGTCTGCAGACACCCTCTTTTTCAAGACTGCACCATCCAACTCTTCCAAAACATAAGAACCTCCAGACGCCTGAGATCTGACTCTGTAAGGTCTATTCCATCTGTCAGCAAACATTTTCCCCCACTGACTCTCCAAACTTCTATTATACACCAAAACCAAACAACCAGGTTTCAAGGGATTCCTGAGTCTATGAGCCAACTTCTTGTCCCAGTACCTGACTGATTGATTCCTAATCTTTATCATTCTAGAGTATGCCTTCTCTTGACATTCCTCTCTACATTCCAACTGTTGCATCCTGGCACAGAGCAAATCTTCTGTTGAGTGCACGTCATCCCAATCAATTCCAAGATAAGAGACAGCTTCCAAGTTCACTGGTAGAATGGCTTTCTGACCAAACATTAACTCATAAGGAGAATAGCCAGTTGTCCTCTTCACAGTGACCCTATCAGCAAATAACACCAAGGGTAAATAATGCCTCCACTTTTCAGCACTATCTCCGCACATCTTCACCAAAGCATTCTTGATAACTTGATGGCCTCTTTCAACCATGCCTTCAGCTTCAGGATAATACGTTGTAGCCATTCTAACCCTAGAGCCAACACTAGCCACAGCTTCTTTAAATTCGGCACCAAACTCTGGCCCACCATCAACAGTCACCAACTTCATCAACCCATACCTATAAATCCACTCCTTCTTCAAAAACTCTGCCACATTCTTGGCAGTCAAATTAAACAGAGGCACTGCCTCAACCCAACCAGACAAATCATCCCTAGAAACAATCAAGTATTTATACCTGCCCTCTTAAATATGGACAGCATCCAGACTGACCCTTCCAAAAACATTTGAATCACCAGTAGCACGGCCCACCTCTTTAGGTTTCAAGTGACTTCTTCTTTGACATTCTTCACAAGATTGAACCCAACCCTGCACAGCCAACTTCATACCTGGCCACCAAAATCTGTCTGCTACTCTTTTATAAGTCTCCCCAAAGCCTCTATGACCAAGGTCTTCATGCAAAGACTTCAAAACCAATTCTTGACCCTTCTTCTGAGTCAGCACTACTTGAGGATTAGGATGTCTCCTCCTCATCAACGGCCTTCCTGACACATAAAATCCAGGACTTTTCTTCTTGATTGCCAACCAAGTATCATCATCACAAGTATCTGGCCTCTCCAAGGTCAACAGATATTCCACCAAACTAAAATAAAACCCAGACTGACCCCAGGTCTCATCTTCAAAATCCAACAGAACAACCACCACGGGAAATCAGGGGGTGAACTGCTAGCAGTTCCCTCTTTTTGAAACTTTCAGGAAGAGGTTGGGAAATCGTTGGGGAAATGTTTTGAAAGAATTAGGAAACTGCTTTTAAATTATATGAAAAAATTTTGAAAAAAAAGTTGGCCCTAAATTGAGCCTCGATTTATTCCTTCTTGAGCAGAGCTTTGGATTTAAGTTGAGCATCAGTTAAAACAAATTTGAGCAATGGTTGAGCCACAAAACTTAACATACCATAATATTCAATTTTGTATATAGATCCATTTAATGTTTGGAGGTCAGGTTTGATATAAGTAGAAATATCTTAAATGACACATAGTATACTAGGTCTGGAATATTATTTCAATTATCAATTTTATTTCCGCAAATATATAAAAAAGAATACTATTTAAGTCCTTTTTAAAAATTTTATTAATAAAAATATAACTCTGTAAAAATATTTGCACATAATTTTAAATTTTCTAGACAAAAGTTGATATTGAGCCCTTATCAATAGAAATTTCTCATTTTTCCTTGGAATAAAAAAGTATAAGACAATGTTCAAAAAATTTAATGTAGGAGAAAAAATATATATATTTTTTATAAGGGGAAAAAATAATAATGTATTTTTTAAAAAATTTACACTATTAAAGAAACTAATTTTAATATATTGTCACAAAACTTAGTCTCTAAAATAATGCACTTTTTTTAATTATTTATCTGTATTTAGTTATTATTAAAATGTGAGTCAACATTAATTATTAACATACATGAAAAATTCAATTTTGAATATTCATCCAATATTATATATATTCTCTACTTTATTCTCTTTCAAAACTTTGCTCTCACCCTCTCTTTCTTTAAACTAACACCATCACCATAAAATTCATTTAATTAAAATGTCAAATTTAAGATGCATTGGACAATTCTCTTTAAATTTTAAACCTATTTTTCCAAAAGAAAGATCTGTATTTGATGAAGTATACACTCCAGTTATTATGCAATGAGGAAGATCTTTAGTTCATGTTTTTGGATTATTCAAAGAAGGAGAAGCAAAACCTATTGGTGATCTTTCTAACAAACAGAGCAGCCAAATTGGACAACTACTTGGAGAAATTGGATCTGGATCTCAAATTTTAACTGAGGAAAGGGCTTTAAATCCCCAAATACCTTATTATTTTTGCTCTTACTTGGTTCTACTATTAAATAGGCAGTATAATATTTGTGGCCTCCTTTTTTGTTTGACTGATTTTATTATTCAGGCTAAACAAGTATTTCTAAATGCTCAAATTGATTTGACACCAATTCCACACTACAATCCTACAGTCTTCTTCAATATTCCTCATTCTTGTATTCAAACAACTTCTAAAATTTCTGGGACAAGGGATAATCAAATGGCAAATCTATCTATACGTGGTATGAAAACAACTCTGAAAACGCATCAGATTCAAGCTATCAATTTTATGATAGACAATGAAAATAACTTATCCAAAAAGTTAGAAAACCTGTGGAGGCATGCAGACAACAGCTGGCTGAGAGTGTGTTTTAATAATTATTATGAACAATTTCTTGAAGAAAAGTTATCCTCTGCAGGAATTGGTTCAATTCTAGCTGATGATATGGGCTTGGGAAAGACCCTCTCAACTCTTGGCCTAATTAATGCAACTCAAAGTGAAGCCAGACAATTCCAGCTCTTGGGTGGTGGACAAGAGAAAGATAGGACATCAGCAACTCTCATCATTTGCCCACTTGCAACATTATTAAACTGGGTCAATGAAATAAGAATTCACTTTGAAGATAATGCACTACCTCTCAAGGTTCTTTATGGGAAGGATTCAAAGAAAATTAATTTTGAGGAGCTTTAGAACCAACTAGTTGTTTTGACTACCTATGAGAGAGCAAGTCCATCTTCTTCAAAGAAAACTCCTCAACCTATTCCGCCAGTAACTCATAAACTCATTTGGTACAGAATAGTTTTAGATGAGGCTCAGTAAGCAGTCATTTGAATTACTAATAATTTTGAACATAATATTATAAAAGCTGATGAAATGTTTAACATAATTTAAAAGTTTAATCAAGAATCCCCAGTCGCACAAGAATCAGAATATATAGGCCTTGGAGGCTGAGTATCGACTATGCTTGACAGGGACACCACTTCAGAACCGGATAACTGATCTTCAAAGCCTTATATCATTCCTCAGAATTGAAAGATGGCAAGAAAACTGGTTGTGGATTAATTTTCTTATGAATGGCTTAAACAGAGGAAGCTCTAGCTCAATAAAATCGATAAATACTCTCATGAATGTCATATTCCTACGGAGGACAAAAGAAGCAATCTTATCACTTCCTCAAAAAATTGAGCAAGGAATATCTGTAGAATTATCAGAAACTTGGCACTCAAAACTTACGAAGCTTCAAGAACGTTTTTCTGAGTATTATGGGCCTTCTCGAAGCACCAACCTCCCTTGGGACTCAGCTGAGTTTCTCCAAGAACTGTCAATTTTACGGCAATTATGTAACCACCCTGTCTACGAAAACCCAGATCAACCTCCAACATTTCCTTTCACATGGAAACATTCAGCAAAGATTATACATCTAATCAGTCATTTAGAAATTTTCTTAAGGGGAGAACGGGGGATAATTTGTCCCAAGGCTGTTATATTTTCAGAATATGCGGACTTTTTGGAAATGTAAGGAATTCTATTAATTATCTCAATAACTTATTTTTAGCTTAAAAAACATTTCAATATTCTATCCATTGAAACATTATAAAAAAGGCTTTAGATGACCATGGAATTAGCTACACAAAGCTTGTAGGAAAGTTGAGCATGAAAAAAAGTGATGAAAATCTGGACAAATTCAAAAATGATGAAAAATGTCAAGTTTTGCTTGGTACAATCAAGGCTGCAGGAGTTGGAATAGACTTGAGGTGTGCACAAAATGTATATATAATCGTAAGTCAAAGAGTCTTATATTGAAATAGAAAAGGTTGAAAAGAGAATTTGTTTAAAATATTGAAACAGGAGCCTAATTGGAATCCAGCAGTTGAACAGCAAGCAGTTGATTGTCTGTATAGAATGGGCCAACAAAATGAAGTTCATGTACTCAAGTATTTTGTAAGCAGAAGTATTGAATTCATCATTTATAAGATGCAAAGAAAAAAAATTGAGCTATCAATGTATGTGAAATTTTCTTTATATAAAGTTGCATCATAGCTAAAAATATTTATCTGTTCTAATTTTTTAAGGTTAAGTGTCCCAAACATTGGAAACGAGGAATATGAGTCTGCTAGATTATTGATTAGGGAATTCATCAATAACTCACATTAGAATTCGAAATTTGTTCAAGTATGTAGGAAATGTTTATTGGGGCTTGACAATTAAGAAGTATTAACTGTTGAGGATTAAGAGAAGCAAGATATAATAAAGAATAGCAGTCACTTGGCAAACCCCTGGGGACTGGAAAAGAATTAAAGTGAGTCTTGATTGAGGATACCAAATTTAATCTATCATATAATGCCAAGTTCTTAAGTATTTCTCCTGAATAAGAGGAAGATTCTCGGATTTGAATGTGTTTCTGGTTGAGATTTCGTGCAAGTCTTGAGAATTCTTCAGATCTCCATGGCAATAAAATCCGCTTAAAAGAACCTTCATCATCAATTTTGGTGTCTGAGCAACATTTGACGTTTTTGAAAAGATTCTCATAGGTTTCACCACTTGGAAGTTGTTTAAGAAGGTGAGTTTGGTTAAAAGAATTCTGAAAAAGATTGTCAAATTTATATAAGCTTGTGTAAAAAAAAAGATAAAAATATTAGTTCTTAATTTCTTTTTTATTTTATATTTATACTTTCTTATTTTAACTATTTCACGGAAACTATCAGAATCTTTTCTGAGTCGTAATTTATCAGCACAACCTATAAACCAGAAGTGAAGAACACCCATTTGATTTAGGTAAGAAATATGAGTAGAGTCCATTGAATAAGAAACCAAATAATTATTTTCCAAAGCTTTATCCCAGTGCTTAATGATAATTTTTGCCAAAACTTGATTCCACTCGTGAAACCAATCAGGATTCCAAGCAAACGTTTTTCCAGGAAAGTTGCATTGAAGAAGAAAGTGGATAAAATCATTGTGGAATATAGCAGGGATTTGTTCAGAAACACGGTAATTATGTTCAGGATATGGCAAATTAATATCAATGTTGAGAGAGCTTATATTGAACAATGAAAACCTATGTAGTTGTTCTTTGGTGGGGTTCAGCTTCAATTCATTAGACTGAGGTGAAATATTCAAAAGCACATGACAGAAATTGTAAATAGACCTGCAAAAATGAGAAGTTGATCAAGGGAGTATCTCATTGAATCTTTTATTTAGTACACGGGTATTAGTAGGTATTTTTCCCTGAGGAAAATAAGAACAACTAGAGCTCATCATATACGTTATGAAAAGCAAAATGAACAAAAATATAAAATTTTGAAAGGATATGGCAACAAAAACACTACTATAATAAATTTTTTATTTTGAAAATAGTTAATAATGAAGAGTTGAGTGTACGGACAGATGAGCTTTCTCATGAATGTCTTTCTCTATAAAATATGGATATCTATGTATGTTCGTAATTAATTAAAAAGGAAATAACTCAGCTGTAATAGAAAATTATTGCATGATAAACGGTTAAAAATATAATGCAGAATCATTTTGATTTTCCAACTTATTTTGATAATATTTTAATGCAAATAATGACCTTATTTGAGCTTGTTGATTGTGCTGACAAAATTATTTTAAAAATTAAGATTAACACATTATTAGTATGTATATATTTTATTTACCAAGATTAATCGGAAACCATACCAATTTTTTAGAGTTTGGAATAAGCAACTTAATGTAAAAATTCTGTTTTATGGATTCTGGAAGCTTTACTTTGATGACCTCTTAGATTTGAAAATTTTAAAATATTATATTTTGTTGAAAAAATATTTATTTTTCAGACTGTAATTCTATATTGTGAAAAATAAATATTATAAATTTTTTTATATCTTATAGTGATTATTAGTGAAAACCTTTCTGTTACTTGGCAGAATTTTATTAATTCAGGTGATTGCAGAAAAAAAAAACGGCAACACTTAAATAACTTTATTATTATAAATTAAATGGTATTATTTTGATTCAAGTTATATCATAGTTTCTCCTATATTTAAAAATGTGATCAATTTGTATTCTCTTATAGTATTATGCTTTGTGCAAAATAAGCTGTTTGATAAACATGTATGCAACATTGTAAAATGTAGCGAGTCTGAAACATTTTGCTGATGCACAGTATGTGTCAGCCTGTATATCTCCAGGACTGAGTAAAAAGTACTTATAAGTTATGTTAAACACATGAACTATACATGGGAATAATAAATAAGAGTACACAAATAGTATACATAAGTAAAATTATGATAATACACAAAAAATGCCATTATAACACCTTATATACACGCATATATCCACCTTTTATAGGTCTTATGTACTTAATATTAAGTTGGAATATGTTAGGGTAATCTTAAGAACCTTAAGTATAAGGCTGCATAATTTTTAAGTACACTTAAAGCTGTTATATTCATTGTTTTATGCAAAAAACAAGAAATGCGCTTTATTTCACTTAAAAGTTGACTATATGCGCTATAAAATTGAGAATATCAAAATGGCGCTTTGACAGATCAATTGGGCTCATTTAGAACTATTGATTTGGCTATTTAAATGCATAAAATTAACACTTTTCAAATTTGGTGTTTTTTATGCCAGAAATGGCTTCTGTGTACTGGCCACATACTGCCTGCTTTTTTCCCGTGTGAATAGCTTCATTTTTAGCAAAGTTAGCTTTTTCACACTATAATTACCCCACATTCTACGCCCACTGTGGGGAAACACACTAAAATAGGCGACAGGCGCTTATTTAGTGTCCTAGCTTAATTAATAATGCATTGACCCTGTTTATATGCACTAATTTCATTAATAACCTCACTCTTGGCACTTTATTTCATCACCACGCTTAAACTCGCCTAATTTTAGTCAAGGATTTACCCGTGCAAGCGCCTGCCAAGAACTGCATGTAGTTACCCCACATCTCACGCTCTTTTTTAAGTTTTTGGGTGGTTTCTCAGTCAATTTTGGTTATTTTTGAATGGGAATTTCACGTAGTATAATGTCAGGATTAGCCCCATTATTTCTACAGTAAATCCCCCTTATTATTAAGCTATTATTAACCTTAAAAAGTCTCCTTTAGTCCTTAATATTATTGTTTTATACGCATATACTCTCTTTTTGTCTTTTCCTTTAATTTTGATGGATTTCCCTTGTTATTTCAGGATTTTGGCGGTTGTTACTCTTCTAATTATGTCAAGGATCACTGGGATTGTTGATGGGAATGTCTATTAGTTGTTTAGAGGCGTGATTAACTGTGTATTGGGTGGTACATCAAGGGAATCATTGGGGAACTCAGTGTGTATAAAAAGGAGGAGGTTTTTGGGTTGTATTTCTTCATTCTTTATCACTTACAATTAACCAATATAACCAAACAAATTACAATACATATCAATTAGTACTTTTATAAGACTTTTGAATAGTATCTGAATTATAAAATCTATTTTTCTACCAACTACAAAGATTGTAAGCCATATATAAAACTAGTGAGAATTATATTACTGAGACCTTTAAATTTTGATTATATTTTACTACTTATTGGATTTATATTACAGTATTCATATAGGACCATTTAAATCTTCTAGACAACTGACTATTCAAGCTAGTTCACGTCCTTGTACTTGACCTTAGCCTGACAATTGGGGGCCTTTCCTCAAGAATTCTGTTATAATCCTGGTAAGTGAAATTTTCAAGAGAAGGTGCACGTAAATAATATCCCTATAAAAGTATTTGGATAATTACAACAGGTTGGGGTCACTTATATAGTGATTTTAGAAAAAGAAGCCCTGTTATATTATAAAATTGTGATATTGAATCAACAATTTTACCACTAATTTAACTTATAATTGTTATTAGTGGGTCTGTTAATAGACCAATTAAATTTGAGATCTTTGCAGATAAAATTTTTTACCACTAATTTAACATATAATTGTTCTTAGTGGGAGTCTGTCAATAGACCAATTAAATTTGTGATCTTTGCAGATGATAACCAATTAAACTGATTAATTGTTTTCTTTTAACAGGACTCTTAATCTTCTCTTTTATTGGTTTGTAAAATTCATTAAATATTTAGAAAGAATCATACTGACAGTTGTTTTCTTTTGAATATAAAAACACGGCTACATATTGTAGACCAGTTAAATCAAGTGACCACATAAAAGCATATTTGACTTTTGGCACTTAAATATTCACTTCATACCAATAAGTAAGCAAGAAAATTGTCTTCAGTGGTATTGATAAATACTGATAAAACTCCTTTTTGAAGTTTTCATATCTAAACTTTCAATTCTTTAACTTCCACGTAAAAATGTGTGACAACAATGACATTGTAAGTAATAAGGTAAAACCTTATAACTTAAGACCTAGAGCTGAAAGACCTGTTACAGGACATTCAAATGGAGGGCCAGGACTCTCCCATAATAAACAACACTCCGTCAATGTCTCTGGAGGAAAGGGAAAAGCTTCTAAAGCAGGTTTCAATAAAGAAATCAAAAAATACATTACAAGAACAAGTTCACTCCCTATCCACCCTAATGAACACCTTGACAGTAAGAGTCAACAATATAGTGGACCAGATCAACAATCTGGAAAAGAGAGCAGCTCAAGGTTTCATAGAAGTCAACCAAGCTCTAGTGGACATAAAGACTCAACCACCAACAGTAGCAACCAACAATTCCATAGCAACACCTCCAGCCCAAGAGGAGGACCAAAAAATTACAGTAAGCAAATGGAAATGGGATTGGTACGCCCAAAACTACAACAATCCCCAACAGCAGGGCTCCAGCAGTCACCCTTACAGGGGAAAGGCAAGGAGAGGCAGAGGAAGTGGGATAAGACCTTGGTAAGTCATCCAACTTCTTATGATCAATTATATCAACCTGACAATAAATTACTTATAGGTAATGAGATTGATAAGGAAATATTGGATATTATTGATAAGGATTTAAAGGATTATTCATTTGAACAGAATATTTTAAACTTGTCTTTACATGAGGACAATGTAAATAGTTTTATGGATCACCAGGAAAATACTATTAATATAAAAATTGAACCAAATGAATTAAATCTTGACCCTGAAAATGAGTCTTCTGAATTGGACACAGAAAAAATAGAATATTTTTTAAAAGAGAATCCAATGGAATCAAAAATAATAAGTAAATTATTATTAAGAATTGAAAAATTGGAAGAGTTCTCAAAAGAGTCAAACATTAATACAGAAAATGTATTATTACAGCTAACACAATCATTGAGTACCACAGCCAATAAATTAAAAATTATTGAAAATTCAAATAATGAATTAATCAATGAGAATAAAAGATTAAAATCTGAGATTAGAAATTTAGAAAATAAATTAGAACACTCTCAGAATATTATGGCTACCATAGAGGGACGTGTAAAATTGTCTTTTTCAAATGTTAATGATACTTTGACTCAAGTACCTGTAATAAAAGATAGGTTACAAAGAGTAGAAATTGAAGTAGCTAACATTTTGAAAAATACTGAAACAATAAAGGATAATACCTCTTATGTAGAAAGAGTACCAGTTTTTATGAAACACTCTGAGGATAAACCAATGATAGAACATGAACATAGTGTCATAGGCTCTGAGAATATAAAATCAGTAAAAGATGAAATAAATGATCATCTTTCTAAAGTAAGTGAATTACTCAATATTCCTCAGGTTAGGGAAGCAAAAACTAGCCAAAAGAACTGGCCTAAGTTAGATCAGTACCCTTCTTTTGACGGGGATTCAAAATCTGATTGGCAACAATTCATACAAAGAATTGATAACTTAAAATTTTCATACAAATTACCTGATGAAGAAATTACTTCAAAGTTAATATCTTTATTTACAGATGTGGCCTTATTATGGTTTGAATCTGTATTGAGTGAGGGAATTAATTACTCCTGGAATGAATGGAAGGCACTAATTGAAAGGCAATTTGGTGGCCCAAAATTTAGAATCACTCAACAAAGACTGTATGAAAGGGCCAGATATAATCCAAATGCTGGAGATAAACCCATGGTCTTCTTAATGAATTTAATAAAAATCATGAAAGCTATGGATCCAAAAATGGATTATGAAGAGTGGAAAGAAAAAATAATATACAAGTTGCCTATATCAGTTAGAGACATTATTGTAGCTAGAACTGAAACTGTCAGAGACACCTCTGGATTCATCAATATATGCAATGAGATATTATTAAACCACAAATATGAAACCAAGTATAGTAATTACAGACAAAGTGTTGAAGTGGTAAAACCTACTACAAGTAAGTTACCAGTGGAAAAGAAAAAACCTTCAGCTCCCCTTGTCCCTAAGAGACAAGAAAATAACACTTGTTACAAATGTAATGAACCTTGGGTTAAAGGTCACACGTGTAAGAAAAGAATAAATGTTATTGAAACCTCACAAAATTCTGAACCTAGTAATCATGAAGATGAGAATGTGGAATCCAGTGAGGATTGCAAGAGTAACATATCTTACAGTGATGATGAAAATGAGATATTTGTATTAGAACAGGATATAATGTTCCTGAATGATGCTATACCTCATACAGACACATCTTTAACTTCCATAGAGGAAGCTGAAATAATTAAAGATGTATCTCATGATACTTACAAAATAACACCTATCAGAGCACCTGTTATCATATGTGGAAAAGAAATGAATGCCATTCTTGACACTGGGGCTGCAGGTAGTGTAGTTTCACTTAATGCATTAATGAAACTTGATAGTAAGTACCAGGAAAAACTAGAACCTGTTCAGACAAAGAACTGGAGGGGTTTTGGTTCAGTATTAAATCCAATTGGCAAATACAAAACTGCTGTATTCTTTAAATATAATAATGGATATGTTAGAGCAGTTTGTGAATTTGTAGTAATGGATAATAATAATTGTAGTGATTGGTTTATTATTGGCAATGATTTATTGACAAAATTTGGCATTAAACTAGATCCTGCAAACAGTTGTTTCACCATAGGGGTGAATGGTAAAAGAAAATTCAAAATATGTTCTGAAAATTCAGTATATACCATTTCTCCTAGAGAAGAACAACTGCAAGGTGGAAGAACCACCAATGAAGTGGGTGAATTGGAAAATGAAATCCAAAAGGCCTCTTTCAGTCCTCAACTCTCAAATATTGAACAAGAAGATATTTTGAGATTGATTAAATCATATCCTATGGCATTTGCTCATGGCTCAAATGAACTAGGATTGGTCAAAAACCATGAGATGAAAATCTCTTTAAGCTGTGATCTGGATAATATTCCTGGCAGCTTAAAAAAGAAACCTTACCCAGCATCTCCTGCAAAAAGGAAAGATATTGAAGACAATATAAAATTGTTGTTGGAAATGGGTATTGTTGAAAAAGTGGACACAACACCTAAGTATTGTGTCATTTCACCAGTATTAATCTCTTATGAAAAAGATAAGGCAAGATTATGTGGTGATTATAGAGCTCTGAATACATATACAGTAGATGATATTTACCCTCTACCAAGGATAGCTTCTATCCATGCTACCTTACAAGGAGCAAAATATATTTCCTGTCTGGATGGGAACAAGGGTTACCACCAGATTCCTGTGGAAAGAGATTCTCAAAATTACTTATTAATAACCACACATATGGGTATTTATAAGTATGTGAGAATGCCATTTGGCCCAAAGAATGCCCCTTCAGTCTTCCAAAAATTGATGGATAGTGTTTTTCATCAAGAAATGGTTGAAGGATGGCTATTGGTCTATATTGATGACATCATAGTGTTTTCAAAAACATATGATGAACATTTAAATCACCTGAAAAGAGTCTTTCAAAAAATGGATGAAATTAATATGACTATTGCATTAAAGAAATGTAAGTTTGGATTTCAATCCTTGAAAGTACTTGGACATGTTGTATCTGGATTACAAATTTGTGTTGACCAGAATAAAGTGGCAGCAATTAAAAACATTGGGATACCTAAAAATGTAAAAGAGGTTCAAAGTTTTTTAGGTATGTGTGGATATTATAGACAATATATTAAAAATTACCAATCCATTGCAGCCCCTTTAACAACATTAATCAGGAAGAATGAAGCTTTCATTTGGAATAATGAAAGACAGCACGCCTTTAACAAATTAAAGGAATGTTTGATGTCAGCTCCAATATTGGGACTGCCAGATTTCACCCTACCTTTTATCTTGTACACTGATGCAAGTTTCATAGGTTTGGGTGCTGCTTTACAGCAAAAACAGATAATAAATGGAAAATTATCTGAAGTAGTTATCTGTTATATATCCAGAACCTTAAGAAAGACAGAACTAAGGTATGGTGCCACACAGCTAGAATGTTTAGCCGTGGTGTGGGCTTTGGAGAAACTTCATTACTATCTGGAAGATCAGAAGTTTGAACTTATAACAGATTGCAGTGCAGTAAAATCATTACTAAACATGAAAACACCTAATAGGCACATGTTTAGATGGCAACTAGCTGTACAAGAGTACAGAGGAAGAATGACAATTACTCACAGAGCAGGAACATTGCATTCAAATGTGGATTTATTATCAAGAAGTCCTTTGCCAAATGATGCTGACAACCCAGCTTATGTACCTGAAAATGAGGTTATACATATATTTGGGATTTATATAGTGGATTTAGAAGAAGAGTTTATGCAAACTATATTGGAAAATTATTCATCTGATAAAGATTTGTCTAAACTATCTACCATTCTTAATGATCCAACAAATGCCTCCATGAGTGCATTAATTAAAACCTTGCCTCCAAAGTATAAAAATGCGTTGGAAAAAGGTAAACTATCAATTGAAGATGGATATATATATTACAGGAAAAAGTTAAGCAATGTAATAGTAATACCACCTTCTATGAAAGAGTTAATGTTGAGTACTTGTCATGATGACATCTTAGCTGGTCATTTTGACTTTAACAAAACATTAACCAGAGTTAAAAATACAGCCTGGTGGATAAACATGAAAGAGGATGTACAAAAATACATTGAAACATGTGACTCTTGTCAGAAATCTAAAAGATTAACTGGGAAGAGAGCTGGGTTGTTACAACAAATAGAGCAGCCAAAAGCTCCATGGGAAATTATAAACATGGATTTTGTAACTGGCTTGCCATTAGCAGGAAAAGAAAGTTTCAATTCTTGCTGGGTAATAGTGGATAGATTAACAAAAATGTGTAAGTTTATCCCTACCCATAAAGAGGTATCTGCAAAAGACTTGGCATTACTATGGTGGACTCAGATGATGAATACTGCTGGGTTCCCCAAAGCCATAATCTCTGACAGAGACCCTAAATTTACTTCAGAGTTCTGGACATCTTTGATGGAAGTATCAGGTTGTCAATTAAAATTGTCTACAGCACACCATCCACAAACTGATGGGCTGGCTGAGAGGATGATACAAACTCTTGAAGACATGATCAGAAGATATTGTGCCTTTGGATTAGAATACAAAGACAATGAGAAATTCACACATGACTGGGTAACATTAATTCCTGGCCTTGAATTTGCTTATAACAGCACAACTCATTCTGTAACAGAGAAGAAACCATTTGAACTCTGGCTGGGATATGTACCAAATACCCCAGTAAATCTTTTAAATAAGCTACCAAGGTTGGATATACACCCTGGCACTAAATCCTTTATTCATATGCAACAAATGTGTAGAAAGAATGCAGAAGAATGCATCCAAAAAGCATTTGAATATGAAAAGAAAAGGTGGGACAAATCTCATAAAGAATTTGAATTTAAAAAGGGAGATGAAGTCCTCATATCAACACTACATTTTAACTTACAAGGTAATGTTAAATTAAAGGATCCCTTTGTAGGACCTTTTGTAGTAAATAAAATGGTTGGGAATAATGCAGTGGAAGTCATATTATATGCTCCATATGATAGGAAACATCCAGTTTTCCCTATCTCATTATTGAAACCTTACCATGCAAATGATCCTGACTTATTTCCAAAAAGAAGGGGAAGGCCTAAAAAGCAACCTGAAGAAATTGTGGAAAAAGCAGAGATTGAGAAAATACTCAAGAAAAGAATCCTTACTAAAGAAAAAGGAACTGAGTATTTACTAAGATTTAAAGGGAAATCAAATGAATTTGATAAATGGATACCTGAAAAAGAAATTTCTAATTTATCCACCCTTCTTAAAAAATTTAAACAGAAATAAATTTCTGTTCAACCAGCTGAGGGGTTAAAAAAACCAGTACTCATAATATTTTATTATGTTTTATTTCTTTAAAGTTGAATCTTTAATGCTACAGATTTATTCTGAATACCTGAAAATTACAAATTAAATAAAATAAAATGTATAACTTATCATTTTTTTTATTGTTTTTTTGGGTGGGCGAGTGTCAGCCTGTATATCTCCAGGACTGAGTAAAAAGTACTTATAAGTTATGTTAAACACATGAACTATACATGGGAATAATAAATAAGAGTACACAAATAGTATACATAAGTAAAATTATGATAATACACAAAAAATGCCATTATAACACCTTATATACACGCATATATCCACCTTTTATAGGTCTTATGTACTTAATATTAAGTTGGAATATGTTAGGGTAATCTTAAGAACCTTAAGTATAAGGCTGCATAATTTTTAAGTACACTTAAAGCTGTTATATTCATTGTTTTATGCAAAAAACAAGAAATGCGCTTTATTTCACTTAAAAGTTGACTATATGCGCTATAAAATTGAGAATATCAAAATTGCGCTTTGACAGATCAATTGGGCTCATTTAGAACTATTGATTTGGCTATTTAAATGCATAAAATTAACACTTTTCAAATTTGGTGTTTTTTATGCCAGAAATGGCTTCTGTGTACTGGCCACATACTGCCTGCTTTTTTCCCGTGTGAATAGCTTCATTTTTAGCAAAGTTAGCTTTTTCACACTATAATTACCCCACATTCTACGCCCACTGTGGGGAAACACACTAAAATAGGCGACAGGCGCTTATTTAGTGTCCTAGCTTAATTAATAATGCATTGACCCTGTTTATATGCACTAATTTCATTAATAACCTCACTCTTGGCACTTTATTTCATCACCACGCTTAAACTCGCCTAATTTTAGTCAAGGATTTACCCGTGCAAGCGCCTGCCAAGAACTGCATGTAGTTACCCCACATCTCACGCTCTTTTTTAAGTTTTTGGGTGGTTTCTCAGTCAATTTTGGTTATTTTTGAATGGGAATTTCACGTAGTATAATGTCAGGATTAGCCCCATTATTTCTACAGTAAATCCCCCTTATTATTAAGCTATTATTAACCTTAAAAAGTCTCCTTTAGTCCTTAATATTATTGTTTTATACGCATATACTCTCTTTTTGTCTTTTCCTTTAATTTTGATGGATTTCCCTTGTTATTTCAGGATTTTGGCGGTTGTTACTCTTCTAATTATGTCAAGGATCACTGGGATTGTTGATGGGAATGTCTATTAGTTGTTTAGAGGCGTGATTAACTGTGTATTGGGTGGTACATCAAGGGAATCATTGGGGAACTCAGTGTGTATAAAAAGGAGGAGGTTTTTGGGTTGTATTTCTTCATTCTTTATCACTTACAATTAACCAATATAACCAAACAAATTACAATACATATCAATTAGTACTTTTATAAGACTTTTGAATAGTATCTGAATTATAAAATCTATTTTTCTACCAACTACAAAGATTGTAAGCCATATATAAAACTAGTGAGAATTATATTACTGAGACCTTTAAATTTTGATTATATTTTACTACTTATTGGATTTATATTACAGTATTCATATAGGACCATTTAAATCTTCTAGACAACTGACTATTCAAGCTAGTTCACGTCCTTGTACTTGACCTTAGCCTGACAGTATGGATACCTACTTAATGCATGGTTGATCTGCATGAAACAAACATTCAAAGAAATCCATCGTAACCAACTTGTTGATAAACTTCTTGAGACGTAAAAATTAGCTTATTTTAGTAAGTGCTTCACAATAAATAAATAGTTTGTTCAATTGCTACCATCCAGTAACATATTTCTTATATCCAGAAGTCTTAAAATGCCACCATTTTTTTGCGTTTGTAAATGTGAAGAGTTGGATGTTCATCAAGAAAGCATCAAAACTCATTGGGAAGCTTTGAAGTTGGTGTAACTTTCAAAACATCTCAGTCATACTCCAAACATGAAGAGGAAAGAAATCGCAAAGCACAGATGGTTTGTACATCCAGCGCTTCACCTAACTTAGGATCCAACATCCCAGATCTTGTAAGACATCAATATTTGGTAAATAAAGAGAAATTATGTTTCAATTAATCTCTATTTTTTTTCTTTGCTTAGGGGCAGCCTGTTTTGGAAACAATTTAATCTCTACCACGGTCAAACAATTTGAATTTGGAAGAGCCTTATAGCCAAAAGATAATGTGGCAAGCAGCGAAACTTTCTCTTATCCATCATTTAAGCAAAGAAGGTTGCGCTGAATTTTGGCATGATGAAGTCAACAAACTCAAACTTCTTAGTGACATAGGCAAACTAGATGCCAGCAGAATCATCAGCCTGATTCCCCTTTCTATAGAGACAGTTTTTAGTCGATTGCAACTCAATCCATTATTTGTCACCAAGACATGCTGTGCTAAGTGCTTTGCTCTTTATGAGTATATCCCCAAACACCAACCATTGATCTTATCTTGTACTCAACCTTTTTATTCATCCTCAAAGCGCTATTTGAAAGATTTAGGACAGAGAGAAGAAACTGTCAATTGTGATGAAAATTTGTATTTGGCTAAGTACAAACAAGAAGAAGCAATCTATCATCCTCGTAAAACATTTCATCACAAAAGTTTGGTTGAATGGCTTTCAGGAAAGTTTAAACTAATCAAATTCGAGACGCTGATTGAGAAAAAAAATGATTTTCTAGAAAAAATGGAAAGGGATGTCATGAAAGATGTATATGATGGTTTTGTATGGAAAAAGTTTCCAGATATTTCTACGACTCGAAATAGAAGTGTCGATGGATATACAAAAACACGAGGTAATTTAATGTTTAGTTTATATGTTGACTGTTTTAGGCCGGGTGTCAATCGTATTGGAGGTCATCAGAAATCTGTGGGTAATATCTTGTTGGTGTTTATGAACTTGCCTACAGAAGATTGATACAAAACCGAAAATCTATTTTTGTATGCTATTATTCCTGGTCCAACTGAGCCAACGAGTGAACAAAAAAATCATCTTCTGAAGCCTCTTGTCAGTGAACTAAAGACTCTATGGGATGGCATATTTATTGAAAAAACACCTCACTATCCACAGGGCCGAAAAATAAGGGCTGCATTATTCTCTTTAATAGGAGACATTCTAGCAATGCAAAAGATTGCTGGTTTTGCAAGTCACTCAGCCATTAAGTTCTGCTCTGTCTTTCATATTTCAAAAGATGAAATCGGTGAGCATCAAGTCAAAAAATTTTCCTTACGTACTCATGAGGATCATATGCACTGGGCAGAGAAGTGGAAAAAGTGCCAGTCACATTGAGAGCGGGTATCTATTGTTAGGAGTCATGGGGTTCGATGGAGCGAGCTAAATAACCTTGTATATTGGCAACCTACAGAATATTGCTCAATTGACTTGATGCATTCACACATTCTTGGATATCTTAAAGATCACAGTCTAACTTTTTATCTAATACAAAATGCCGCAATTGACCTAGAAAAAAAGCTGACAAAGGAAAAAAATTGGCATGTAAGAAGAGAAGATGATGATGCACGTTCTGATATATTTCTAAATAAGCAATATAAAAAACGTAGAAGAAGCTTAATCAGCACTGATGCCGATAATATTGAACCAGTGGGATGGCAAAAAAGACTACGATATACAAGTAAAATGAGACGGTCACAAACATATCTTAGAACGGATAGTGGAGGAGCTGAATCGGAAGGATCAAACAGCCGGACAAAGTCATCAAGTTCTGAACATCACTTTCAAACATTAGAGTTTGGCTCCAAACATGCTTCTGAAAGTGGAAGTCGAAATTCAACCTATAACTTAAGGCAAAAAAGTATCAGTATATCCAAAAGTGAAAGATCTAATTCATCCATTGAGACTATTTGAAGTAAGGAAGATAAAAAGAGGGGCAAAGAGAAAGAAAGTGAAAGAACTAGGAATCCACGATTGTCAGCCACTGAGCTAGAGGCAGTGTGGAATGTGATAGAGCAAACAAAAAAACCTTCCTGGATTTCACGAGTGCAAAAACAAGTAGGATCTAAAAAGTCAGGTTCCCTCAAAGCTGCGGAGTGGCATGTACTTTATACTGTTTACTTTCCTTTGTCACTTATCCCCCTTTGGGTAGAAAAATTAAATCAAGCCGAGACATCCGTGACGTCAGACCACAAACCTAAAGAATATTATCTTCTAAAATCACTCACCACTTTAAGTTCAATTACCAACTTTTTGACTTTAAAAAATGTGTCTGCCGATGAAGTTGATGAATTAAAACAACTGCTATTGGAGTATTGTAACTGCTTGGAAGAAGGTTGGAAAAATATCAGCTTTAAGCCAAATCTTCATTTCACTCAACATTTTCCAGAAATGATTAAACGTTTTGGTCCACCCATAGGTATGGCTACTTGGGCTGCTGAAAGAGTTAATGGTATATTATCAGAAATTCCAAACAATCATCATCCAGGTATTTAGTTTGGTAATTTGGTGCTTAAAAATGCAAATGAGCTAATTTATTTTTATTGAACATAGAAGAAATACCACGGACCATGCTCAAGTACTGGCATCGGAAGTCTAGGGTATTGGAACTAGGCGAAGCTGAAGATGGTGCTCAGTATGGATCTAATATTAAAAAAATTGTGTACAATACAAAAAAAAGACATTTCCATTTAACTGAGGCATTATTTACAAAATGGGTAAGGGCACTCTTAAGAAAAGAGACATCTAAACGGGCTTTGTTACCATCAGAGAAGGTAGGAGACAGGGTAGTTAAAAATATAGCAAGCATATTGGTCCATGGAAAGCCTTAAACGACTCATGACCAGAATCCTGGGAATTCTACCATTGATTTCTACTTTGGAAAAGATAGTCAGTTTGGGCATATTGATCAGCTTTTTAGTTCAAAGGACGATAATGAAAAAGTCTATCTTATCATTAGTCCATTTAAAGAGCTTATACCAGAAGATACAAAAAAGGATCCCTATGAGGCGTTTCCACAAGCGCATTGCCATTTAGTAAGAGTAGAAAAAGTGACACAAATTGTGATAAATCAAGATTCAATTATTGGACATGCCGCCACTTTACAGCACCAAAGGGGAATGTTTGGAATAAAGTACGATGTTATCACTGCTGTTGGACTTCAGACACTAGTAAGTAAAAAATTAAACAACATGGACATTTTATTTTTGTTAATGTGGTTGAAATTATTTAGGATTGGTAAGAATTTGGAGGATTTGGAAAGTTTGTAATAGATCTTTGGAACAGCTAGATGCAAGATTAATAAATAAAACTTTTTGAGATGTTGCCTAAATGTTTAAGAAACAATAACAAGGGCATTCTTTACGGTTTAGAAACCCTGCTATTAATGAGTGACATTTTATTGTAAATGTAATTTCAACTAAAAGGAATTCAATGTACTATACAAAGTCTACCTATACTTGAAAAATATTATAAATAGTTCAGAACCAGGGTTGAAAAATCTAAGGACCATATTTTTCAAGACAATAAAACTGAGTTTTCCACTAATTTTTTCGCTTGAATATTTTATTCATTAAACTCACAATTAAAATGTATAACTAATTTCTCTTTAATATTATCTCATCTATATTCTGAAAGTTAATAATTTTTTTATAAAGCACAGAATGTCTAATACTGGTGATGCCATGCAGGTTGATCCTCCATTAGAAAGTAATGTTGGAGTGCAAAATAATCCTCCCCCTCAAAATCATAGAATGCCTCCATCGGGTCCTGCTCCCCCTGAAAAACCGAGTGAAAATCCAGGTAAACCCTAACCTCCTCCTCAGTCTTCATCAGATCCCCAAATTTGATCAACTGATTGCTCTTCTAATATCACAAATACAGATGGTCGATCCGCACCTGGTAATTTTCGGCAGGAAGCAGAAAGTGTAGGTAATGATTGGGCTAGTATGTTGTTGAATCAGTTTCTTGGAAGCGGTGGGGGATCCACTTCTACTAACCCAGCCGCCAGTACCAGTGGACCTGGTGAGTAAACTTTTTCAACATGCTTTTATGTTTTAAAATAGGTTTACCAATTTTTATTTTCAAAAATTTGCAGTTAATCCCTATCTTTTAATTCGTGCTACTGATCAGCGCAGAATACTTGATGCTGAGTCACTTCAAAATGACTGAAACTTGCAAATGGTTAGAAGCATAGTTACGAGGTGTGATGTACCAAGGAGCTCAGATTCTATTGACCAAAATATCTATCACTTTTTGAAGTTCTGTCTTGGTGGACCCATTAATGTATCTGAGTTTCCTATAGGCCCAACAAATGAAGAACTTACAGATTGGAAAAATTGGCATGATTACAAGCTATTGACGATTGAAACAGCATTAAAACAGGTTCAAAACGCACCGCAGGCAACTTCAGCTGCTGATCGTCAATTTATTTTAACAAATACTGCTATCTTCTTACGTTCCAAAATTCATCTACCAACTTTTATTTCAACACCTGAGCCCCAAGGACTAAATGGAGGAGCTGCTGTACCAATCTCTGTAAAACGGCATTTGGAATAAGAGCTTCAAGAGAAAGGATTTTGTTGACTCGCTTTTGATTGGAACTGTCAAAATTTTTCTTAGTCACTATGGAATCAAGTAATGGGGAGTGTAGTATCAGACCATTATACTAAGTGGCTCTTAACATTGAAAAATATTGATTTAGCAAAACTCAGGTTTACACCAATCATTGTCGAGAAATGGGTGGTCAACAAGGGAAAGGAGATTCAAAAGGTGGCTGGTCAAAACTGTGAGGTGATTGAGGCAAGTAGAAAGGAAATGAGATCAAGAGCACAGATAAAGTGTTATCAAACAAAGGTATTTATTCAAAGCATAATAAATAAAGAAAGTCTATTACTAATTTGATTTGATTTTAGATTTCAAAAAACAGCTACGACATTGCAAGAAAAAAGTGCTTTTATCAGCCAGGCTTTGTAGCACTTTTTCATGATACAAGTGTCATTTCTGATTTAGAAGAAGCCCCACCCAATCCAGAAGAGAATTGTCCTAAACGAGTAGTTCCTGGATGGAGAAATACAAAACTCGATGAAATTTTAGATAAAATGGACAACTTGACTAAAAAGACGGCCCATTCAAATGTTGAAAAGGCTTCAATGAAGAAACTTTATGATCGCTCAACTAAAAAGACAGCTTCAACAGATGGTATCTTGAATGTGCCCAAATTTCTGCCAAAAAACTGCTATTCACCTGGATATTTAGCAAATTTGTCGGTTAATGAGAGGGAGTTACTTGACGTTTGAGAAGATATAGATTTCGCCAAAGTTAATGAAGCACTAGATCGAGCAGCAGCACCTTAAATTTTTTACCCCACTGGTAACCATGTATATAGAGTGATAGTAATCATTTTTTAAAGATAACATTATTATTCTTTCTTATAAAAAATTCCAATTGATGTATAAGATAAACGAGAGCAAAAGAATTAATAATTTTAAAATTATTGAGGATAGAAAAAAGGATATATATTTTTGTAAAACTTTAAGACATGATAAATGTTTTGATTAAATAAATGTGAAATTTTTTTATGCACAATAAATGAACTTAAAATAAATTAAATTGAATCTCTTCTCAGATACTTACAACAAGATCAAATTAAAGCCTAAAACAAGAATAGAATTAGATTCTAAATTTCAATTTAAAATACCTGTTTTTCAATAATTATAATTGCTTTTTTATTGGCTAAACGCCACCAATGATTAGTATAAAAATGCACATGTGAAAAAAAATGAAAGTGAACACCATCCCTCACCAAAAAAGAAAGATCATTAAAGGCACTCAAAAATCCATTTCCATAGTTAATAAACAAAATATATACTAAAAATTAAAGCATTCAAACAATGGGAATTTGTTTACACAAGGATCTTAAGAATTTTTTTTTTTTTTAAACTTCACTTTTCGCAACAATAATTGAAAATTATTAATCATTAAAAACCAAAAAATAATCAATTTATATTTGGTTTTCATGCCTTAAAAATAAAAGAGGCTTTAATAACATGTAATTGATAAACATACTTCAGTATAATTTAAGTATTGTGCTATGTGTCCAGTACAAGTTCGGCCGAACTTGTGCTGGACACTTTGGCCAAGACCAGTGAATAAACATTGCAAGGAAAACCAAAAATAAATAGGCTATAAAAGGAAGTTAATTGATGGCATCAAATTGTTTTTTGGTAAAGGTGTCCAGCACAAGCTTGGCCGAACTTATGCTGGACACTTTTCCAATTTGAAGTTGGTAAGGTGTATGTTTTTTAAGAGAAGTGAGGTGTTCCTCATAAAAGTGTCCAGCACAAGTTCGGCTGAACTTGTGATGGACACTTTTACCAAAAAAAAAAAATAGATGCCATCAAATATGTTCATTTTATAGCCTAATTTTTTTTTAATTTCCTTGAAGTAATAAGTTACTGTCCATGACCAAAGTGTCCAGCACAAGTTCGGCCGAACTTGTGATGGACACTTTTACCAAAAAAAAAAAATGATGCTATCAAATATGTTCATGTTATAGCCTAATTTTTTTTTAATTTCCTTGAAGTAATAAGTTATTGTCCATGACCAAAGTGTCCAGCACAAGTTTGGCCAAACTTATGCTGGACACTTTTATAATTTGAAGTTGGTAAGGTGCATGTTTTTTTAAGAGAAGTGAGGTTTTCTTTATAAATTTGTCCAGCACAAGTTCGGCCAAGCTTGTGCTGGACACTTTTACCAAAGACATTAGATAGCATCAATTATCTTCATTATATGGGCTATTTTTATTGGTTTTCCTTGAAATTTTTAGTCACTGTTCTTGGCCAAAGTGTCCAGCACAATACTTAAATTCTACTGAAGTAAGTTTATCAATTACATGTTATTAAAGCCTCTTTTATTTTTATAGCATGAAAACCAAGTATAAATTGATTATTTTTTGGTTTTTAATGATTAATAATTTTCAATTATTGTTGCGAAAAGTGAAGTTTAAAAAAAAAAAATTCTTAAGATCCTTGTGTAAACAAATTCCCATTGTTTGAATGCTTTAATTTTTAGCATCAAATTGTTTTTTGGTAAAAGTGTTGAGCACAAGTTCGGCCAAACTTGTGCTGGACACTTTTATGAGGAAAATCTCACTTCTCTTAAAAAAACATGCACCTTGCCAACTTCAAATTATAAAATTGTCCAGCATAATTTTGGTTGAACTTGTGCTGGACATATTTACCAACAAAAAATTTGATGCCATCAATTAACTTCCTTTTATAGCCTATTGATATTTGGTTTTCCTTGCAATTTTTAGTCACTGGTCATGGCCAAAGTGTCCAGCACAAGTTCGGCCGAACTTATGCTGGACACTTTTCCAATTTGAAGTTGGTAAGTTGCATGTTTTTTTAAGAGAAGTGATGTTTTCCATATAAAAGTGTCCAGCATAAATTCGGCCGAACTTGTGCTGGACACTTTGGTCATGGACAGTAACCTATTACTTCAAGGAAATTAAAAAAGATTAGGCTATAACATGAACATATTTGATGGCATCTATTTTTTTTTTTTTGGTAAAAGTGTCCAGCACAAGTTCTGCCGAACTTATGCTGGACACTTTTATAAGGAAAACCTCACTTCTCTTAAAAAAACATGCACCTTACCAACTTCAAATTGGAAAAGTGTCCAGCATAAGTTTGGCTGAACTTGTGCTGGACACTTTGGCCGTGACCAGTGACTAAAAATTGCAAGGAAAACCAAAAATCAATAGGCTATAAAAGGAAGTTAATTGATGGCATCAAACTTTTTGTTGGTAAATATGTCCAGCACAAGTTCAGCCGAACTTATGCTGGACACTTTTATAAGGAAAACCTCACTTCTCTTAAAAAAATGCACCTTACCAACTTCAAATTATATAAGTGTCCAGCATAAGTTCGGCCAAAATTTTTTTGGACACTTTGGTCATGGACAGTAACTTATTACTTCAAGGAAATTAAAAAAAATTAGGCTATAACATGAACATATTTGATAGCATCATTTTTTTTTTTTGGTAAAAGTGTCCATCACAAGTTCGGCTGAACATGTGCTGGACACTTTTATGAGGAACATCTCACTTCTCTTAAAAAAACATACACCTCACCAACTTCAAATTGGAAAAGTGTCCAGCATAAGTTCGGTCGAGCTTGTGCTGGACACTTTTACCAAAAACTAATTTGATGCCATCAATTAACTTCCTTTTATAGCCTATTGATTTTTGGTTTTCCTTGCAATTTTTAGTCACTGGTCTTGGCCAAAGTGTCCAGCATAATTTCGGCCGAACTTGTGCTGGACACTTTTCCAATTTGAATTTGGTAAGGTGAACGTTTTTTTAAGAGAAGTGAGGTGTTCCTCATAAAAGTGTCCTGCACAAGTTCGGTCCAACTTGTGCTGGACACTTTTACCAAAAAACAATTTGATGCCATCAATTAACTTCCTTTTATAGCCTATTGATTTTTGGGTTTCCTTGCAATTTTTAGTCACTGGTCTTGGCCAAAGTGTCCAGCACAAGTTCGGCTGAACTTATGCTGGACACTTTTATAATTTGAAGTTGGTAAGGTGTATGTTTTTTTAAGAGAAGTGAGGTTTTCCTCATAAAAGTGTCCAGAACAAGTTCGGCCGAACTTGTGCTGGACACTTTACTCAAAACAGTTTGATGGATTCAATTGTCTAAAAATTCCTTACCATATTCTTTTGGTAAAGAGGGAAACCTTTAGCTATTGGTAGTTGTTTTGAGTATATTATGAGTAGTTGATATTTCCATTTTAAGGTAAAAGAGTACAATATTTTTTGCGATTACCAGTAATTTATTTCCCTCAATATTTCTATGATATTGGTTATAATTTTTATAACACCTATTTCCAATATTCCTCTTTGATTTGATTATTTTTTTTAGTCCTGATTTAAAGGTTTTTACTATTTTATCAACCAAGCTTTACATCAATGTAAAAAATACCCTGATTAATCCTGCTTAATTTTTTTGACTGTTCCTATTCAATAATAGCTCAAGTTAGAAACATATATCCATTATCTATTTTCTTTTTCAACTTAGTTATCTCAGTGGAAAGTGTTCATCAATTACTATTGAATGATGTTTACAGTACGTAACCTTGTACAAATCTGTAAAATACTTTAAAAAAATTGTGACTTTGGTAGTTGGTTATTGGATTTTATATGGCAATAATTTCAAATAATTTTATACTTTATTCATATGCAAGATTCTTAAGTGTTTCTATTTCCGATTTATTATATCAATTTAACTTTAACTAAGTTTAGACTAGGTTTGTGCCACGGGGTGTCAGCCCAGCCCAAACAAGCTTCTATCATAGAATAAATTAATTTTTTTTGATAATTTTATATAATACTATTTAGTGTTATATTTTTTATACCCTTTTTTTAAATTATCTTTTTCCTTTGTT
Source organism: Hemileia vastatrix (assembly GCA_030280995.1). Taxonomy (NCBI): domain Eukaryota; kingdom Fungi; phylum Basidiomycota; class Pucciniomycetes; order Pucciniales; family Zaghouaniaceae; genus Hemileia; species Hemileia vastatrix. The sequence goes on from JASXTE010000013.1 coordinate 27,676,225, forward strand.
TTTGTCCCCTATTTTTTATAACACATAAAGATGGCAAAATTTCCAATAATAGATCCCTTTTTCATATTGCATGATGTTGATATTTAAAAATTAATTTAAATATTTAAATTAGTTAAACTTATATTCTCAACTATTTACCCTTTGCGATTATCAAATTGTGAATTGGACATTTTCTTTGTTTGTCATCCTTTTAAGCCCCCAATGTCTATGTCTAGTTACTTCCCTTTTACTATTAACCCCATTATTATCATCTGACTATTTTAAAATATTCTCGCTAGCTTGATGCCATTGTAAAAGAACCCCTATCAAAAACCTGCTTCTGGTAATATATAAACCCTCTTGTTTAGTACCACATTTCTCAATTTGTTTATTTCTCTCAATTTTACTACTATTATCTTTTGGTTATCACATTTATCTGTGTTATTACAGCTTGAAAATACAAATAGTAATATATATTTTTTATCTCTTTATTATCTTGATATAAGAATTTTTCATTTTTTTCAAGTAATTAGTCATTAAAATGCCTCGTGATAAACAGAAACCTCCATTATGTAAGATCTATTGCTTTATCTCTTATATCTTTTTAGACTAACTTTTCTTTTCCATTAATATATTTGATATATTAGCACCAAGTAGTTATTTTACAAAATCTCATCAGCATCCTCGATTCGAATCCTTCAAACTCAAGAAACATCCACCTCTAGGCACGTCTCCAAACCCCCCTTCTCTTGCCAATGAAAGGACTGAAATTACCTGATCTCAATATGGCAAGATACTTGAGTTTGCTAAAGGCAAAACTGAAGAACTACTGTCAACTCTTAGTGAGAAGCCTTTGCCTTCTTATATTTCCAATGCCTACAACAATGTGCTTGAATACATTGATGACCTAGAAAAATGTAAGTAATTATTTTATATTAAATTCTTTAAACTCAGAACAATAAATTATCGACACTTTTTCTTTAAAACTTATTCAACTTCAGCTTATGAAAAAGGTATCATTCCTCCTGATGATGTCATTATCATCAAAGATGATGATGATAATGAAATACCTGACGCTGAAGGCTATGCATCAACATCTCGAGGTGGAGATAAGACTATTCTTTGACGTTCAAAAAGAATGAGAATTTCTAGGGGCTCTAGTTTTGTCAGTGCTGCTAAAAATCCTCCTGTCAAGGATTCCTCTTACTCAGCATCTCAAAAATCTAAACAAACTAGCCAAAATGTGTCGAAAGGGTATGTCATTTCTTTCATGAGTAATATAGCAATCAATTTTATATTAGTGTTTAAAGCTATCTCCAAATTTTTTACTTTCTTATTAATTATTTCTTGTCTTTTTCTTATCTTTTAATCCAGCTCTAAAAACGACAATCACTCCAAAGCGTCAACTAATAGCGAATCTTGCTCTAATGAAGAAGAAGTAGAAGAAGAAGAAGATGATGATGTTTCAAAATATGAAGCTTCTCTAACTCAAAAAGATGATGAAGCTACTTCTGCTGATGAGGTTGAGAAAACACCGAATGAAGAAATTGATCCACCTAGCCAGCCACAAAAAAATACTTCAAGTTCAAAGAAACAGCTTATAGTTGCCGTATCTTCAAAATCTAAAATTGAAATTCCCCAAATCCTACGGTCTCTATCATCATCAATAAAAATTTTTAATAACTCCCTTCCTTATACTCCAACAATGATTGGAAAATCAAAATTACAGAAGCAAATAGCTGAAATTTATCAATTTTTTGAAGGTAGAATCAATGGTCAAAAGGTACTTAGGGCATGGCCAGAAATCGATCAGTTATTTGAAATCCGTTTGTCTGCTTCTCTTGAAAAGCCACACAAAATTTCGCACAAATTCAATTTTCTATGGATGAAATCTCCTCATGACAAAATGCTTACAAAAATTAATGAACTCTGTATGTATCACTTACTTGAAGTTGGATAATTTATTTTATGATAACTAATTGTTTTGTTATTTTTTTAGCTTTGGTTTTTCTTAATGTTGACACTTTGCAGATCTGGGTGGTCAATAATTTGAACTTTGAAAATGTTGAAAATTTTTGTAACTCTGAAGAACCAAACTCAAATAATCTTTCTCCGTTTAAGAAGACTGATCACCCTGAATCATTGATGATATGCATGCTATCAAGACTAGTTAGCCCAACTGCTCACCAGCGTTCTTTTTGGGCATCCCTCCTTGCATCATCTCTTTATCTTGCTTCTCAAGAGTTTACCCTTCCTGCTGAAGAATCCAACTTCAATCCAGATTGTCCTATTGAACGTGCCCCACATATTCTAGCCCGCCTTACACATCTGAAAAGCAAAGTTCCCAATACATTCGACAGCTCAACATCACAGTTAATTGCTGCAAATTTTTCAATCACTCCCCTATGCCAATTTAGAAACATAATAATCAACGTCATAATGTCACCGGACGACCTACGCACAAGGTCAAGGATGTTCCTGCAAGTGTAATGAGGGATTTAGAAACTTCTTCGAAGAACAGAGGAATGATTCGAGGAAGTGATTGGAAGGTCACTCAAAGTAAGAGCTACAGGTTCGAGGTATGTTCGAGAAGAATTATAAGGTAGTTTCAAAGTTAATAGGAATTCTTAAGATCTCACAAAGGGTTGGAAACTCAATAATAAAAGATTTAGGATTTAGAAATGAATATTGAGAAAATAAAAGAAAGATACAATAACAATGATTTAACTTAAAAGATTTTACCACTATTAAATGTAAATACGTTTTATAATTTAATTCTAAGGAATATTGAACCAAATACACAATTCTTTTATATCCTTTATTCCTCCTTCCATTGACCTCCCTCTCATTGCACCATTCCCATACCATTGACCATTACTAACATACACTTAATCCCTCTTCACTAATATCCGTCCATGCTCAATTTACCCCTTTTTAATTAATTAAAAAACTTTCAATGAAAACTACTACTGTGCTATTACGTTGATCCTAGCGCTGTGCGTCGCTTATTGAAAATGAGACTAAGGCACCCTATTGAAAGATTGACTAGTTTAGATTTAGAGTTTAGGCTAGCGCAGTTGAATAGTAAGTACACAAAGGGGAATCGCAGTTGTTATGGAGAATTGCTTTCTGCGCTTCGAGAATAGATTTAGAACTCGATATTATTGATTTAATGAGCTGCTTTTGCCTCGAGTGTCACGTGGCGCGTGACAGATGCCCGGGTATAAGAATCACGAGCTCCGTTGAGCTTGAGCCATCTTCTCACACTAGTTTCCCTTTCCTCTATAATTTTTCTTATTTATTAATTTCCCTATTATAATGAATTGTCCTACTCCAACACCTATGCCTCCACACCCTAAAGCGGATGGGGGAATGGTTACGTGGCAGTTTTCCCAGGTTTGCACGGCTTGTGAAGCTATGGAATACTTCTGTGTCGAAAGTACGCCAACTCAAGGCCCTCGCCAGAAATGCGAGTTTTGCCGTTGGCAACGAGTGGCGTGCGATGCGTTGACAAAGAATGCAGAGATCGAACCACAATTCACCAAGACCAAGTTTTGGGTGATCCCTAAAACAAAAGAGGTGGTCGAAGACATTTGGGATGTCTTGGTTGGAGACAATCAATCGGTGGGGGAGAATGATAAGGAGCTGAACAACGAGATCACAACCTGGGTAACCCAGGCCACGAGTTCTAAATGGGGTGTCGAAGAAGAAGTCGACGAATTAGTGGAGGAAGATGAAGATGAAGTCCCTGTTCGAGGGCGGACACCCAAGAAACGACGGGTGGTCATTGAAGATGACGAGGAGGAAAGAGAAGCAGAGGTAGAGGTGGCTCCAAAGTTGTTCTTAGAACCTGACCCCATCTTCGAAGTAAGTTTTAGTTTTAGTTGTTGTTGTTTTTTTTTTTTTTTTTTTTTTTTTTTTTTTTTTTTTTTTTTAGGGATGAGGTTACTGATGAGTTTTTTGTTTAGACATCAAATACCATTGAAGACCCAATTAGGGAACCTGCGTCGCTTTTGCCAACTGAGGCAAACCCTCCAGTCACGGGTGGAATCGAAGAACCTGAGGACACGCTGGACCAGGTGTGGTCAAAGAAACCTCGTCAGGGTCGACGAGTAAGGTTTGCAGAAGAGTTGTGTGGGGAGGTCGATACAATTATCGACGCTGCTTCCTTCGACATGGCAGAGGAACTCTTGGAGATTGGAGAGGTGGTTTTGGTAGGAGAGGAGGAGGTATTTGAGAAATGCAGGAAGGAGATAAGGGTAATTTTGGAGAAGATGAGAAGATTGGTTCAAGAATATCTAAAAGAGAAAAATTTGAAATGAAGAGGAGAGATATAAAGAAGTAGAAAAGTAGAATTGAATTTTAGTTTTATTTTATTTTATTTTATTTTATATTTTTTTTTATTATTGTAGGTGAATATTATTATTTTTTATAAGATTTAGGAGAGAGAGAAAGAAAAAGTTTTAAAAAAAATTTTGCTTTAGAATTTGAAAGAAGAAATTTAAATAAGAAAGAAAGAAGTTATTTAATTGAAGGAAGTTTTAAGTTTTTAAAAGAAAAATTTATGTAAGAGAAGAGAGAAAAAAATGGTTGGTGATTGAGATGAGTTTGTTGAAATGAGAATTTAATGAAAGAAGAATTTGTTTTTTTTAGGAATTTTTTGTTGAAAAGAGAGGAAGAAGAAAAAAAAAAAAGAATTAGAATTTAAAGAGAATTTAAAAAAGGAGAATCATTTGTTCGAGGAATTTTTATAGGGAGATTTAGAGGTTAAAGTTAAGTTCGTGTCATACAAGATTTTGATGATTTGAAGGAAAGAAATTTTTAAAGAGATAATAAATTTTAGAAAAGAAATTTTTTAAAGAGAGTTTTAAATTTAAGAAAAGAATGTATTTAGAGAATTGAAAAAGAAAAAGAGAAAGAAAATATTTAGAGAGATTTAAGAGTTTTTTATTTTATTTTATTATTTATGTTTATTCTATTTATTTTATTTTATTTTATTTTTATTTTTATTTTTATTTTTATTTTTATTTTTATTTTTATTTTTATTTTTATTTTTATTTTTATTTTTATTTTTATTTTTATTTTTATTTTTATTTTTATTTTTATTTTTATTTTTATTTTTATTTTTATTTTTATTTTTATTTTTATTTTTATTTTTATTTTTATTTTTATTTTTATTTTTATTTTTATTTTTATTTTTATTTTTATTTTTATTTTTATTTTTATTTTTATTTTTATTTTTATTTTTATTTTTATTTTTATTTTTATTTTTATTTTTATTTTTATTTTTATTTTTATTTTTATTTTTATTTTTATTTTTATTTTTATTTTTATTTTTATTTTTATTTTTATTTTTATTTTTATTTTTATTTTTATTTTTATTTTTATTTTTATTTTTATTTTTATTTTTATTTTTATTTTTATTTTTATTTTTATTTTTATTTTTATTTTTATTTTTATTTTTATTTTTATTTTTATTTTTATTTTTATTTTTATTTTTATTTTTATTTTTATTTTTATTTTTATTTTTATTTTTATTTTTATTTTTATTTTTATTTTTATTTTTATTTTTATTTTTATTTTTATTTTTATTTTTATTTTTATTTTTATTTTTATTTTTATTTTTATTTTTATTTTTATTTTTATTTTTATTTTTATTTTTATTTTTATTTTTATTTTTATTTTTATTTTTATTTTTATTTTTATTTTTATTTTTATTTTTATTTTTATTTTTATTTTTATTTTTATTTTTATTTTTATTTTTATTTTTATTTTTATTTTTATTTTTATTTTTATTTTTATTTTTATTTTATTTTTATTTTTTAATTTTAATTTTGATTTTACTTTTAGTTGGTTTTGGAGAAAATTTTATAGAAGGAGAAGAAAGAAAAAGAAGAGAGAAAAAAAAGAAAACAAGGCTAAGAAATTTAAGAGGTTTTTTAGATTTTTTAAGAGAAAAAGAAAAAAAGAAAAAGAAAATTTAAAATAAAAGAAATTTTAAGGTTTTGGTTTTAAAGGATATTTCAAATGAAAAGATTTTAGGAGTTCAGGGGCGTTAGAAACATTGATGGCTGGTTCCCAGGATGTTTTGTCTGAGTCATTGAGGAAGCCTTCCCATTCCACGAGGTATTGAAGTTTCCCCTAGCGCATTCTTGAATAAAGGATACAACTTACTTCCCACTCTAGATGATCTTCTACTTCGACCGGTTCCGGAGGGGGTTGGTTCTTGCCCAGGTATATTTCTCGAGCCAGTTCCAGGAGAGATACATGGAAAACAGGGTGAATCGCCTGCCATTTAGGAGTTAAATTGAGTCGAAATGCAGTTTTAGAGACTTCAGAGTGGATTTCGAATGTTCCCAAGCGCTTTTCAGCCAGTTTCTTTGATGGTTGTGTTGTTCAAATGTTTTGTGCGTCGAGCCATACTTTGTTGCCTGGTTTAAAGGAAGGAGCAGATTGTCAATGTTTGTCGGCCTGTTCCTTGTATCTTTGAATTGATGATTCCAAATTTGTTTTAAGTTCTTCTTGGAGTCGTGATATAGTTCGAAGATAATGTTCCGCAGGATGATTAGTTCCTACATGGATTGAGTTGAATCGAGGATGTCGTCCATAAATGGTTTCAAAGGGAGATTGTCGTGTTGAAGAATGAGTCAAGTTATTATAAGCAAATTCAGCCAGTGGTAACCATGTGGTCCAATCGTCTTGTTGGTAATTGACATAAATTCGAAGATATTGTTCAAGGATTTGGTTAACTCTTTCTGTTTGACCATCAGTTTCAGGGTGATAGGCCGTGGAGAGGTTCCTCGTGATATTGAGTTGTCGACACAGTTGGGTCCAGAATGTGGATACAAACAATGAGCCTCTATCTGCAACAATATCATTTGGTAAGCCGTGTTTGGAAAATACATATTCTAGAAACAATTTTGACAAGTCTTCTGCTGTAGCAGTAGTAGTGGTTTTAATGAAAATAGACATTTTTGAAAATCTATCTACTATTACTAATATAGCATCAAAATCATTAGAAAAAGGAAGTTGAGAAATGAAATCCATTGATAAAGATTCCCAAGGTTTAGAGGGAATAGGAAGTGGTTGAAGCAACCCTGCTTCCGGTGACGGGGAGCCTTATTCCTATTACATTCGTAGCAAGCTTTTATATAGGCCTTGATTTCCCTGGTCATACCTGGCCAGAAGAAATCCCTCGCTATTAACTGGTAGGTTTTATCAACCCCAAAATGACCAGCTAATGGAGAATCATGTCGACTGTTGAAAATTCATAATTTTATCTCATTGTTGTTGGGTATGACTACTCTACCTTCGAAGACTAATAGACCTGATGCAATACTAAATCTTTTGGCCCCTTGCTTTGAGAGTATTTTGTCTTTTAACCCTAAACAATAATCGTCCTTCGACTGAGCTTCGAGGATGTTGGATAGTGGATTTTGAAAAGATTGAATTGTCATCGAATTAAGTTGATGAGTTGTTAAAATTGATTCGTTGAAAATTGATTGCACATTTGCTGGGTTCTTGTCAGCAAATGCGTCCCCCCGCTGTGGGTAAAAGTTGTCCCGGCGTGACAAGATATCTGGGACAATGCAGTTTTTACCTGGGCGATAGGAAATAGAGAAGGAAAATTCAGACAAAAATTCAGCCCACCTGGCTTGATGCCTGGTTAACACTTTGGAAGACATGAAGTATTTTAAAGCATTATGATCTGTTAAAATTTGAAAAGGACCATCTAGGCTGAGAAGAAAAGAACACCATTTTTTAAGACAATGGATAATAGCTAAAAGCTCTTTGTCATGAATTTCATAATTTAATTCTGCGGCTATGAGTTTGCGTGACTTAAAAGCAACAGGATGAAACAAATTTGTTTCAGGCTTTAATTGGGAGATGACCCCTGCAATAGCATCATTGATTGCATCTGTCTCAACTATTGTCAAAGCAGAAGGATTAAAATGTCGAAGAATTGGGGCTGTGGTGAATGCCGTTTTTAGTGCTTCGAATTCCTTTTGTGCTGTAGAAGTAAAAACAAAAGGAATGTCTTTTCTAAGAAGAGAAGTAAGATTGGAAATAGTTTTAGAGTAATCTTTAATAAATCTTCTATAGAAGTTTGCAAAACCCAAAAATCCTTGGAGCAATTTAATGGTTTTGGGCTCAGGCCATTCCAGGATTTTCTGGACTTTTTTGTCATCCATGACTAAACCGTCAGTGGACAACGTAAAACCCAAAAAATCTATTGATTTGAGGTGGAATTCGCATTTATTATGCTTGGCATAGAGACCATGATCTCGAAGACAATTTAGGACCTGTCGAACATGATGAATATGTTCATCTAGTGTTTTCGAGAATATTAAAATATCATCTAAATAGACGACTATGAATTGTTCAACAACATCTTGAAAGATGTCATTAACAAAAGTTTGAAAAGTTGAAGGTGTGTTACACAATCCAAAAGGCATAACTAAATATTCAAAGCTACCAAATCTAGTGCGCATTTCAGTCAGTGGTTCATGACCTTCTGCAATGCGAATCAGATTGTAAGCGCCTCTAAGATCAATTTTAGAAAAGAAATTAGCACCATTGAAAAGGGTAAGAAGTAATGACATAGGAGGAACAGGATATGCATTCTTCTTAGTAACTGTGTTGAGCTTTCTATAGTCAACACACAACCTAAGACTAATGTCCATCTTTTTTACAAAGAGGACAGGGGAGCCGGTTGGAGATTTGCTGGCTCTGATGAAACTTTGGCTACATTCTCTGCAATGTAGTCTCGAAGAACTTGAGATTTGTCCTTCGACAAAGAATAGACAGGACCTGCCAGAGGTACTGGGCCTATTAACTCTATTTGATGGTCGTAGGGTCGATGAGGTGGTAACTTATCGGCCTTGCGGATTGAGAAAACATCGAGGAAATCGTGGTAGATTTCTGGTAGAGTTGATTTAATGGCTTCAATGTTGATTTGGTTGTTCTCTTCATCTTCGAGAGAATCTGTCGAGGGGATACCTCTATTGAGAGAGCAGAATTTGATTACTTCGAGGCAATTTAAATCCTCTTTGAGTGAAGTCATTGAGCTAGAAGGGTTAGCCAATTGCTCATTTAGAGAAAAATCAGATGCTTGCAAGTCATCTGGCAGAGATTTGTCCTCTAGCAGGACGTTGTCAGGCAGGTTGTTTAACTGCCTATTGACCTGCATTGAAGAATCAGAAATATACTTAGAGCGTGGGGTGATAAATCCCTTAGTCCAATCAATTTCGGGATTCCAATGCGTTAAAAAGTCATGGCCAAGAATGGTATCGTCCATCCTTGGGGCGTCCAAGACTGATAATTCCCACTCGAAGGGGGGAAAGTTCGGAAAGTTGAAAACCCATTAAACTTTCTTACTTACCCAATATTTGGGTTTCTCTGATTCGACCAAAAAGATTGGAGTTCGATTGACATCTGTAAATTTTAGTTGAAGCTTCTCGGCAAAAGATAAACTAACAAAAGAAATTGAAGCTCCAGAGTCTATAAGACAACTGAAGGGGATATCCTCCTTAAAAGAATGAATCTCAAGCGGTTTAAGCAACTCCAGTCCTTAAGACATGGAGGTTCTGTGCACTGGGAGAGATAAGATAGTTTGCTTTGAACACAAGTAAACTATCTACTAGTTTTTTGACTTTGAACTAGTACCTTCTCTTTCCTTCAACTTTACACAGTCTTCCAACTTGTGCTTACCCCCACAATACATACATAACCCATTATCTGCTCGTCTCTTCCTCTCAGCTTCTTTTAGTTCCCCTTTAGGATCCAGTACTTTGCTGATATTGCCTGGGGTCGAGCCTTTTGGTCGAGGTTTATCCTTTCCCTTATTGGGTTTGGATTGAGTCGAGGAGGATTGATTTGGTCGTGGGTGTGAAGAAGATCCCGATTTAAAGTTTAGGCCTTGAGATTTGTTGGAATATCAACGATGTTGAAGTTGTCCTTGATAAACGCCGTCAAGTTTGAGGGTTCGATCCATTAAATCTGTTAAAGTAGTCATCTTCTGACCGTGAAGATTTAATTGATCCAGAATCCTCTAAGGAAGTCCTTTCTTGAAATGATACTTAAGGGCAGCATCATTCCAACCTACTCAAGTTTGAAGTGCTCTGAAGTTCGAGATATATTCAGAGGCTTTACCATTATCACTCATGCGAAGAAAATCAAGTTCAATTTCTGCGTTGTCAGTTTCATTAGGGTCCCCAAACAACGTAAAAAGTTGGTCTTCGAACTTTTCCCAATTATTGATCAGTAAGTGGGTTTCTGTCAAACGAAGCATGAGCAGATAAGGTTCGAACCATCTTGCTGCTTTCCCGGCTAGGAATGAAGAAGCATAAAAAACCTTTGATCGGTCGCTATTGAAGGTTCGAGGGTCATTATGGAACAGTAGATTGCAGGTTTTCAAGAAGGGTAGCAATCTGTCGGGGTGATCTCTGTCAAATTTGTCAGGAGATTTCATAGAAGGAGTCTTGAACTTAGATCCCTCTGAAGACGTTGGATTTGAAAGGGTTTTCATGAAAAGTCTCATGAAATCTTCCAGAGAGTTAGATGGTCCAGGTTCTGAGGATTGACCAGAAGGGTGATTGGCTGGGGCGGATGGTGCCTCGTGCATTGTATCCTCTCCTTCTTCTTCATCACTAAAATCCTCAAAATCTTGTGGGATGTCTTCTACAGATTGAACTGAATGTTTCCGTTCCCTAAGGTCGAGTGGTTCCAAAGAGTGAGTGCAGGAAACAGACCTTGTGGCTGTTGGCCTGCCCCTAGCGCAAGCTCTAGTAGTAGCACCCGTAGGAGGAGTGCGTTGAACAGGTGCCATTTTAAAAATTTAAAAACACCTAAAAGGACGTAGTAGTGCAAAGAATGAGAACTAAGGAGAATTAAATTATACTGTCACCGGAAGACCTACGCACAAGGTTGAGGATGTTCCTGAAAGTGAGATGAGGGATTTAGAAACTTCTTCGAAGCACAGAGGAATGATTCAAGGAAGTGATTCGAAGGTCACTCGAAGTAAGAGCTACAGGTTCGAGGTATGTTCAAGAAGAATTATAAGGTAGTTTCAAAGGTAATAGGAATTCTTAAGATCTCACGAAGGGTTGTAAACTCAATAATCAAATATTTAGGATTTAGAAATGAATATTGAGAAAATAAAAGAAAGACACAATAACAATGATTTAACTTAAAAGATTTTACCACTATTAAATGTAAATACGTTTTACAATTTAATTCTAAGGAATATCGAACCAAATACCCAACCCTTTTATATCCTTTATTCATCCTCGCATTGACCTCCCTCTCATCGCACCATTCCCATACCATTGACCATTACTAACATACACTTAATCCCTCTTTGCTAATATCTGTCCATGCTCAATTTACCCCTTTTTTATTAATTAACAAACTTTCAATGAAAACTACTACTGTACTATTACATTGATCCTAGCGCTGTGCGTTGTTTATTGAAAGTGAGACTAAGGCACCTTATTGAGAGATTGACTAATTTAGATTTAGAGTTTAGGCTAGCGCAGTTGAATAGTAAGTACACAAAGGGGAATCACAGTTGTTATGGAGAATTGCTTTCTGCGCTTCGAGAATAGATTTAGAACTCAATATGATTGATTTAATGAGCTGCTTTTGCCTCGAGTGTCACGTGGTGCGTGACACATAATTTCAATAATTATTTTAAAATCTAGAGAGGCTGCTGCAAAGATAACTCAAGCTGAAAGCATGAAACGACAACGTTCAAGGAATAAAAAAACAACAGATATGCAGCAATTTGATGAGTCTTATAATGATTCTATTCAGAAGATGAATCAAGAATATGCACACCATAAATATCAATAATTTACTTTTTACTTGGTTGATGGTGATTTTGGATTATTTCTTTCCTCACAGGACCACCGGCTTGTCTCAGCTTCAGACTGTTTAGAATTCATAACACAACTTGGCCTCCTTAGAAAATACTGTGATAATAATAATCTGGGCGTTGAAAAAATCTGGAAAAACCTTAATTTTTATATCTTTAATATTATCAAACCCTTAATAGATAATTCTGGGCCTATGCCACTTAATTTTAATACTCCCACCATGAGCCATATTGCTAAAGCAATGGCCACTGATTTTCTTGATTATTGGAATCTTATTAAGCCAAATTCTTCATTTTTCTCTATTTTTGATGTAATTAATACATAATCCTACTTCATGTAAATATATACTTTATCCTATTGCTACATTTTTTGTGTAACTCAAATTATTTATTTATGTGAGATTTATTACTGAATCTGAATCAAGATGCTTAAACTATCAATAAATATTATTGTATAAATTTCTTACACCTTTTTGCTATTCAGTAAATATTATTGTAATAATCATAACTCAAAATCATGATGGATCAAAAATTTGAAGAAAAATCAAGAATACATTATAAGTCATTTTTCTCATAATACTATATATTTCTTTAAGATGGAAATACATCTTAGCATTTGTCGCAAACTTTAAGATAATTATTACAAAAAAATGAAACAGTTTTCTATCAATTCTTTTCAGCATGTTAAAAAGTTAAAAATATTTAGTGTAATGAATTTTCGCTCACAATTCATCAAAGCTTTTTCTTAAGTAGACTTTTCTTAATCTAATTTCTATAATTTCTAGGTGCATAATTATCTTAATTATACTAAGTATTCTCTATGAAAAACTCCTGGAAATAATATTCAATTCATTTAATAATAGTAACATATATATGTACCATGATAAAATAATATCTAGACATTTAAATAATGAGAAGCCATCATATTGGTATGAAATCATATTAAAGTGTCTTTGAAAAACTAGTTAAATTTAAAAAATATCTTTTTATCGCTGTCAATTATTTTGAAAAATAAAATTTACTCTACATTTTGATGATCTATAATTTAGCATACTGTATTTTGATTCATATTTTATATTGATTATTTTTTACACTTACAGATTCATGTATAGATATCAAATTTTGTTCAATAATTTGGTAAAAAAGATATTTAATTCTTTCTATGAAAACAAAAAAATAAAAGAAAGCAACTAGGGTACTTCTTATAAAGAACTTAAAAATAATATTTCTATAAATATTAAAACAAACCCTTTTTAGATTTCCATCCTTCTTGTTCATCCTTAAATGTCAATAATAAGTTATTGAAATATTATTTTTCAAGTAGAATTTCATATGAATCAAATTCTACTTACATCTACCTGAATAGATCAAGGTCAACAAAAATATATCTACAATCTTTTTCTAGGATTTTAAGATTCATTAAACTCCAAGAAAAAAGAAATATTAATCCCAAACTCTAAAAATTAATTCAATGGATAAATATTCAAACACTTCAAAATAAATTTCAATTTGATTGCGTTATATTTATCTTTAAATATATTGAGGTCCACTCTCTCACAAAAGTAAAAGCCCTTTCATAATTATTAATATTTTATTATAATATAATAAAATTTACTTAAAAATGAAGTAGTAGTTTCTATTTTACATACCTTGTTTTATGAATTTTTTAAAAAAATTCAATTAGATATATAGAAATATCATCATATAATTCAGCTTTTTGAACTCTGAACCTTAATTAAAGATAGATGATAAAGGCTAATTCAAGATCTAAAAGGAAATTTAAATTCATATTAATTAAATATTCCTCTTCTACAAGGCATTTTTTAAAATTAGAATTAATTTTTATTGGAGATCTAACTTGATTGATAGATTCATTATTCTCAATATATCTCATTTCCTTTAATTGATTATTTCAATTCTACTTTTGCAGTTATATGCTTCAATAAAATATAATTATGTGATGAAAAATATTCAATTTATCAAAAAATAAAATCACAAGTCACACTAGTGTACAAATTTAAGTATATTTAAGATTGAGTAATGCCACTAAATTAATTCAAGTTAGATATGAAAGCAAATAATGAATGACTCAAAGAAAAAAATTAATATTTAATTTTCCTTTAATATATTTTTTATTTTTATTTTTACTTAAATAAAAATAAAATAATACATGGTTTTACTTTATTTATTAATAAGAAAAAACTTATTGCAAAAATTAGAAAATTCTTAATATTTTTAAAAATAATATTAATAGTACAGATCTATTTATGTTGATGCATATGATCTTTTAGGAAGGATTTGTAAGATATTGTTTATTTTTAGTTTCCATTTGAAATAATTAAGCAAGTTACAAAGCTATATTTTGTTTCTTATATTATATTTTATTATATTTTATTTTACTTGTAGAAATGATAATTTTTTATTGTAATATGTTTTTTCAATTTTTACATCCATTTTTTTTATACTTTTATTGTTTTAGGTTTTTCACCAGATTATACATAATCATCAGCTTTATAAAAAGTTTTTATAGACATGTGTGTAAATATATCATTCTACCACTAAAGTAAAACTATACCTGTACAATAAAATCATATTTTTACCTATCACTACTAAATGGTCTTTTACTTTTTTTATTAACATGTATATCAGAATCATTTTCTGTATTTAATCTTTCAATATCTTTAGTAATATTAAATATATAGTGATTCACTAACTTTCTTTCTTTTTTGTTAAATCAGTCTTTTCATTGTACTTAGAAAGTTTCATCATAAGAAAATTACATCATTCTAACTCTTCATTTATATTTAAGTACTCAGAAATATCTATTTCAAACTCTTGGAGTTTTTTAAATGTATTTAAAAGTCTTGTACTAACTTGAATAGAAGAACCAAGGCGAGTGAATCCACCAATTTCATAACATCATGAAGTGAAATGTTTAAGAAGGTTTGCTGGCCATAGAATTGCTGTGATGCCATTAGTGGCCTCCATGTCTACTTTGCAAGCTATTTCAGGAAAATGAAGCTCTCCGCCTTTTTGACGTGGTTGATTTGAGTCATAAGATTGATGAAGAGAATTTTTCTCAGTGTCTTTAGGTATGAAAAGTCCAAATGTATACTCGCTAGGTTCTGAGTCACAGTGAGAACTATTCGAAAACCTGTTTCCATTTGAGCCTGTTGTCCAAGTAACACTGCCAGCAAATGGTTCAATTTCTTCATTGTTAAAATTTTCTCCAAACCCAGGAATCCCAAGCTTTTGACAGAGTTTTACTGCTTCTTGATACTTAACATTAGATATATTTTGATAAAAAAATTTAAAGAATAACTCTATTCGCTTCATGCAACAAACATACTCTGCCAAATCTAAGGGCTTAGAAGCATATTTACCTAAAAAAGTAATTAAAATAATAATAGATTAAAAATATTCATAAATAAAACTATATAATACTTACGAATTAATAGAGACTTTTTCCTATCTAAACACCGACCACCAACAAACATATTACCAAATCCACCACCATTTTTATGAGCTTTATTTTGCAAAACTCGATGTTCACAATACGAAAAGTCTTTGATGCACTGAATTGTTGCTTCAAGCATGTTTAATTGAATGAGATCTTGAATAGAAAATGTTTTCATTATAACACTTGGAATTGAGGAGCGGATCGGATGGAAAATATAACAGCTAGAATTTGAAATCAAATACCTTTCTGGATTAACTAAATTTTTTACAAAACTCCATGAAAAATATTTTGCCCTCTTTCAATCTGTCTCAACACCATAATTTTCAACCATAAGTAATGCATTCTCGATGTTTTTCTCATGCTTGTGGTTTGATTTTTTTCCTTGGTGGTGATTTTTCTTTATAAACAAACTTTGTGAAGCCTGCATCTTGTAGTGTAGTAAATAAGAAATTAATTTAATTCAAAAATAAATAAAAAAAAGTGCAAAATAATGCAATGGTTAAAAATAAGGCCTCCAAAAATAATCATTATATTCTTAATATTAAATAAAAAATCATATCCAACATGCATGTAGAAAACATCAGTATTAGCTGCATTTAAAATATTAATCAAGTATTTCAAATTAAAGTTTCATTTTATTGCTTACAAGTATAGTATTCTGCCGTATGCATTTGGCACACAAGATTCAACTATACCCTAAACATAAAAAATTAAATGTGAAGCTTAAATCCAATGCCCAATTATTATGATAAATACAGCAATAATACATAAGTATCTGTTGATGCTTTATTTAATTTTTCTCCATATATCAATATTATATCAAACCGCCAGATATCCATAATTTATAATGTTGAAAGGTATAGTTTCCTTAAACAAGAATCAACTATACCTCTACCATTAATAGAATTACAGGAGGCCAATACAATAAATTATTGATATGTAGAAAATAATTGATCACATACACATGTGGATACTATGATATTTTATTTTATTTAATTATTAAATGTATAATGATTGAGAATAATAAAAAGTTTAAAAATGAAATAGTGAAAAAAAGATATTCTTACTTGAAATTTAAAAAAAATCATTTGGTAGGAGTTGATTGATTGATAAATGGACAACTAATCTGTTAATTATAATTTTTAGGAATAGATTATTGTAGAAAAATAAGTATCATTTTTATTGAATGAAAAAAATAAAAAGAGAAAGACAAACCAAAATAAAATTTGGATGCTAACCAAAAATTAGCTTTTTGATGATACTATGACAAGTTAGAGATCAAGCTGCCAAGAGTTAAAAACAATCATCAGTTCTAATGTTTTTATTTTTTAAAGAGATTAAAAAGGAGAGTAAAATACCAAAAATCCAAGTTAGTAATCTGTAAAAATGTTACTTTGGTGGCAAACCTAATGATTGAGAAAAATGGATTCCCTAAAAGTTGAACTTATATTTAAAGTGAAATTAATATTTTTAATTAAGAAACAAGTATAAGGGACAAAACAAAATAAAAAACTCTTAAGTGAAACAGATTGAAAGCTAATAATTATAATAACCTGTCTCTTCTAAGTTGAAGGAGAGAAGTAGAAAATTTGCCACTCGGATGAAAATTCGCTTACAGTTATGCGTATAGAAACATGCAAGTTACTGAAGCTGGTTGCATGGCATGCAGTGACTTGCATAAGGCGTATATGCAACAGGTTTTTACACAGCAATATATTGTACAAATGATGAATAAACATTTTCACATGCTTTTAATTAAAACTTACATATTGTTTTTACAGCTTATTTTTATAGGGTTTCACAAAGTATAATTCGAGGAACCAAAGCCTCAGATAGTCTCACACGGATGCAATTAATATTTACATTCACTTATTTTACGAAATCAATCCACTTATCCATATTATTTGTTCACATAAGGTTGGAAAATTAACCTTCAGATGTTATGGACCAATTTTTTATCACTTATTATTTTTTTTGCCACTAAGTTGACATTTGGCTACAAAAGAGTTAACAACCAAGTATGCATTTCTGAAAAACAACCTACACACAAAATCAGTATTCTGATATTTCAAACATTTTAAAACTGGGAATATAAGTTTTGGCATTTAAAAATATCCAATACCTCTTTTTTTGGCTTTGATTTTTTATTATGCACATATACATTTCACACTGTCAAAAAACTAATGGCAAATGGCATGTAAAAGAGTAGCGCAAATTTAAATGTATATCAACTTTAATCTTATTTCTTATTAATTCAAACCATCCAGGCTCTCCCTGACTGGTAGTTTATTTTTATAGTAGCCAATGTTACTTTAAGCAACATTGGCTGCTCAAATCTCACCATCAAACCTCCCAGCCAGTGTTATCTGGCTGGGAGATGCAAAAAACAGTTTGCAACCAAAGTCGCTTGTAGCGACTTTGGTTGCTTTAAAAAAAGACTTTCAGCCAGTTTATTACTGGCTGAAAGTCAATAATATAAAAAAAAAAGCGAGCAAAGTTGCTGCATGCAACTTCGCTTGCTTTTAAACACAAAATCTTGCAGGCAGTTTTAAACTGCCTGAAAGATGTATTATAAAATTGGGCAAAGCCACTTTTAGTGGCTTTGGCCAAATTTTTTTTTATTTTTTATTAAACGCTGCCAGCTTAAAGCTGGCAGAATTTTTTTTTATATTTCAATCCCAAGCCACTTCCTGTGGCTCGGGTTCTTTTTTTTTTATATGTAATTATAAATTACTACAAGCTAGGCTCCATATTTCTGGTAGTGTTATCGGACATTTGTAAGCTTGAAAAAAAAATTATATGAAGTAAAAAAAGCATATTCTTTGATATATTAAGAATTATGAGTGGTAAAGGATTGATGAAGGGATTAATGGCTCAAAAATAAAATTGGCCATTGCTGATAAGGAGAGTTCTAGAACAATAGAGATTATCTATGAAAATTAGATGGGATGGAGTACATTAGGGCATCTCAAACTTGATCAAATACGCCACATAAACACACCACAAAAAAAGTACCAAACACACCATCAGAAAATGAAATACACCTGCCATGGACAGGTGTATTTTGATGGTGTGTTTTGCCTCAAACAAACATTCTTTTTGTAAAAAAAGCCATCAAAACACTTTTCTCCTTCATCTTGATTAGTCAGCAATAGTTACAGACAAGCCATCTCTTTAGATTATTTTCCGCCTAATTCTTAAGGGCTTATTATTCAACATGTGAAAAACATGACTTCCCACCACTTAAGCAGCCACTTCATCATACACTCACCCTTAGTCTTAATCACCATTCACTAAAATTCCTCTTTCAGTCCATTGTATACTAGAAATAACTGCTACCACTCTAGCCCTGGATCTATTGGTTAACTCAGATACCAACTCCAATGCTGAAATTGACTTGGCTTACATGTGTGACATGCTGAAGAATCAATACTTATATTCCAGAACACTTTCCATACAACACCAACCACAATTTAACCTTGAGGTTCTTTTAAAGCATTCCTTAAATTAACTTTAAACAGATATTTTGCACAACCTTGCCTGGATTTCTCAGTTACTTGAACTGATAAAATATCACTCAATTTTCAGAAATGATTCTTGTTGTTCATAAAGAGATCCTCCTATTCAAATCTGTGTTGCACTTTGTCATTTTAGTTCAAATTGAAATGGTGGCACATTTACCCATCTTGAAAACCTCTTCCAGATCAGAGATGGAAAAAAATATTTTGATTGTAAAAAAATGCTTTGAATCTCTCTTATATACATTGCATGCTTCTACTCTTGCTATTCTTTAGGATTCCAGTTAATTAAATGTTTTGTATTTAAATTATAAGTAATGTTTTTCTCTATATCTACTTGACTAAAATTCATTCTGGATTTCTATTAATAATTTGGTTAAATATGGTTTTTCAACAGCTTCATTAACCAACCCTTATGCACAAAATACATAAATTAACAAATTTTATTTTTCTAAATCTAGAAATTTGGCAATACCTTCCCCTGCATTTCACTATATTAGGGGGTGGTGATCGCCATTTTTTTCATGTAAAAAAGTTTTTTTATGTCTGAAAAAAAATGGCAATACCTCATCCTGAATTTTACTGTGGGAGGGGGTGGAAATTGCCATTTTTTTCATGTCAAAAAAAATATTTATGTAAGAAAAAAAAATTTACAATACCTCCCCCTGCAACTTACTGTGGGAGGGGGTAAAGATTACCAAATTTTTATTTTAATTTCATAAATTCTTATATAAATCAATGAAAAATATAATCAGCCAAGTAAAAGTAATTGGATTCACAATTCCACCTGCTTATAATTTCAGATGTGACCAAAGCCAAATAAATCATATTAAAAGCAATGTATTGACAATTCATCCATTCAATACACATAAAAAGTTAAATGAACAAATTTATACAGCAGCAAGGCTCAATTGCACAAACGTTTTATTTGATTGAATATATTTAATAATTGATAATTTAAAAATTTATGAAATAAAAAAAAAATGGAAAATCTTCTAATTACCCTATTTGGAACCCCTCCTTAAAGATTTACTATAAGTAGGGCCCTTCCCCCTTGCTTTACTTACCTGTTTTATCAGCCTTCGGTTCATCTGGAATGAAAAACAAAAATGAGTAAGTGCTTCACAAGATTCCAAAAAAATAAGAAAATTTTTTACAAGATATCAAACCAGGAGTTTCCTTGGTAGTTTGATGATTATCTCTTGGATTTTTGATTGATGATTATGCTGAGAAGAGTTCCAAATAGATTTGATGATACCATCTCCTGAAAAAAATCCAAAACATCAACAAATCAGGGAAAAAAATGATTTATAAAGAAGAAAAATTGAGGAAACAAATGATAAAAAACAGTTGAGAATTGACATACCTTGGGAGTGGTACAATGAAAAGTATCAGAAAAAACATGCATATTACAGAATATCAAAATTCAAAAATTTAAATTAGTTTACATAAAAAGACTCAACTTCAAAAGTAGATATCTCAGAAATTTCTGAGCCAAAATTGATTATGCTTTCTGGAAATGAAATTCTTGCCTATAGAGAACCTGTAATCAAAATAATGTGGGATTTGAATGAGCTAAAATTCATCAAATGTTAATATTCATCCTCATAAAAAAATTACAAAATAGGAAGGACTCATCCAAAACTGATATTTAGCTGATTAAATCAGAGCCAAAAGCCTGAAGTATTATTTGAAATAGATTGCATAAGCCCTATATGCATATTATGCAACATTGAACTTAAAAAATGTAAATTAGTCTATGGAACAAGATTCAACTTTGGAAGAAGTTATCTCAGCAACCACTAGACCAAATTCAACACCATTTGCTGGAAATAAAATAAATGATTCTTGAGACTCTTCCTAAAAAAGTATATTTCATTTAAAAAACCCCAATCCTATTTCTGACATTTTATTTTTGACTTAAAAGAAAATCAAAAAAGGATTATAAAAATTAAAGTCAGGTATTATCAATGGTCTAAAAAGATCTATTTTAGCTACCTATGTTATTTATAAGTATTATATTTGTTCCAGAGTAAGACCTACTTGAGAAGATTAAAATAAAGTTGATGGAAGTTTGAGCCAAGTAAATAATAAATATCTCATTAACCAGTGAGCCAAATCAGATGTTGCTTGGTGGATATGAGAGCTAGGCTTCTGTAGAACCTTCTTAAAAGTGGAAATGTGATTTGAGAAAAAAAAAAAGAAATAGAAAAAAAAAAAAACAAATTCAGAAAAAGAACTTCAGTTAAAATTGAAAAAAATATGGTGGGAGGATGACTTACCTGATGAGATGTCTTCAGAGATGTAAAAGGACCAGATAGAAGTTCAGGAAGTGATGGATAAAAAAAATAGAAGAAGAGTTAAGGAAGTGAGAGAAGATGAATAAAAGGATATGAGGGATCATTGAAAAACAGAAAAAATGAAGAATTATGCAATTTCTGAAATATCCAACTTCATGTTGAGATGATTAATCAAAATGAATCAGGAAGGGAAAAATTATGCTTTCAGTGAAAATTCAAAATAAAAGTTAATATGCAAAAATAAAACAAAACCAAGTGTAAAGTACATGCAACTTGATCATTTTGAGAGCATGAAAAAAGGATTTAAAAGGGTTGTGTTGAAAATTTTGTAGTGTTCTTGGCATGATGACTGAGTTTTGAGGATATAAATTTTTTCAGGAATTGTTGATGAAGAAAGTAATGAAAAGCTCAAAATTTACTGGGGCACCATGTGTAAAAATTTGTATCAAAAAAGTGGGTTGGGAAAGATGTGATGTGTGGAGAATTGGGAGGATCTTTAGATTGGTTGCCTGTGCTGTGGTTAGAAAATTTTCACTAAAGTAGGACATATTTGACCCCATGTTTATAATCTCACGTACCAAATCAGCCATGTTTCATGGTGTGTTTATGTGGTGGTTTTCAAATGAAATCCACCAGGCATATTTGTTCAAGTTTGAGACCCCCTATTAAAAAGTAGATGGGTAGAGGAGGAGGAAGAGATCCTTAAGAAGATGAATAAAATATTACTTTCAAAATTTTTTACAGATAAATATTAAATTGAAATAAATTTTGTAAATATTTTTGTCATTATATTGGTTTCCACTTTTAAATGCAGTTACTATTTCACATGTACTCATACCAAAACTTGGGAAAGTGATTTATATAAGCATTAAAAATTTAAAAAGGAAAACTTGCATATTAATTTCCATAAAAACCTTTCATGTTATACACTTTAAGGTCTATTTTTATTTTTATTTAAATATAAATATTTCTTTTAGTTGAGTAACTGAAGATTTTATTTTCAATAGCCTGTAGATCTTATATTTTTGGTAAAATTTAAAAAATTATACAAAATTTAGTTTTGCAAAGACTTAACATATTAGAAGTGAGAAGTGACTATAATCTTTTTAAATTTTGAAAATAGGAATGGCATTAGTTATTTCAATTCCTATAGTTATTAATATTTGTGATCAAAAAATTTGCTAAATTTATTTATTGTTACAATTATGTAGTAAAAGATATTATTATTGTAAATTAAATTTACTTTCATAATTTTATGGTTTATCTTTTGAATGCAAAGTAATGATTAGGTATGTTAAAGAATAATTTTCTTCCTCTAAATTGATAAAAATATTGTATATTCAAAAGCTTATGTTGGATCAATGTGTGCTCAATGTCTGCTCAATGAAGGATAAAATCATTGTTATAGTTGATCAACTTATGCATAACTTGAGATCAGTTGAGGTTCATTTTTGGACCAATCTGAGAATGAATGTAAATCTAACTCTAATTTACTTATGTTTATAAAGTATTCATAAACCTGGCATAATTAAGGGACACTCTAAATTTCAGAAGAGGGGATTGCTAGCAATTCACCCCTAGATTTCCTGTGGTGAACATCCAAGGGTACAACTCTGTCATCAAAATCACCAGTATGAACATGAGCCAATTGAGCAGCCCAACCAGGACACCAAACCTTAAATTTTGGCACATCCTTCTCTTTCCACTGAACCTTGTGAGAATCCAGTTCACTAACAAAAACACCCTTTTCCAATTTTGAGCTGTCCCAAACAACAACTCCATCTTCATCAACAAAAACATCCTGATCACCAGAATCAAGATCAGATCCAGCCAGTTTAGCCTCTTGGGGGAGGTCAGAAAAATCATCCAGTTTAGCCTCATGGGGGAGGACCAAAAATAGATCTTAACAATCTTCACAAAAATATTTTGTGTCTTCTTTATTCATTATCTTCAGATTTTTTTCTTGATTTTCATGAATTATCTTGAAATTTTTATCTTCTTTTCTTGAGTTTTCTTCTGACCTACAAAAATAACCAGGGGTTTTCCCAATGCTCACAGGTGTGGATCAGGTAATGTTTTTGAAAGGTGTAGAAGAAACTCTAGCCGTGCACAATTGGGAGGACTTACTTTTAGACCCCAATCTCACCACCCCAAAACTTTTCGGCATATCTTTCAATAAAGATATATAACCAATCTTAATCTTTGAACTTGAATTAAAAATAATTAAGAATATTGAGAGAGAACAAAGACTTGATATAAAACTTGATGAATACTTGCAGAGAAGAGAAACATTAAAAAGAGAAAGTTGAAAATCCACTTGGTATATCTCCAAGGGAGCTGACCTACTACAACATGGGATTTCCTCATCTCGGGGAGAGGTTGTAGCACTAGGGTGGTCAGCCCTTATTACTCTAAAAAAGATAGACTCTCAATAGAGCCTGAGGCGCACTCCAAAAAACCAGAGGCAGCACCCACTTCCTTCCTTCTCCTGCAGCAGTCCATGCACTGGCACATTGAAGATAAACCAGGCCTAGTCTCCCAACCATCCTCTCCAGGGGATGATAACCTCATGTGAAGCCTCCTTTTGTCTTCACCAGTCAACTCCAAACTGATTCCCAAATCAAATTGATAACCAATTCTTGCCTGAAAATTCATCAAGAATGGCCCACCCAAAACTGCTTTTACATTACCTTTAGCAATGTAAAAATGAACCTTCCCTGAGGCTCCTCCAACATCTAACTTCACAAACTCTGAAGTTCCAACCAATTCAGTGACATGGCCACCGATTCCTCTCAAATTCCCACCAATACCAGTTTTGATGGGGAGGCCCATATGAGTTTCCTCAAACAAAGAAATCAGGTTTATCTGAGAACCTGAATACACCAATGCCCTTGCCTCCCTGCCATTCAGAGTGACATTGACTTATCCCAGAGGAGCAGAAAAATGAGTTTCCAACCCCTCACCAAACTTTTCAGCAGAATCACAAATGTATTCTACCTCACCAGATGAAACCCTTCTCCTGGTCAACAACTTTTTCTGTCTATCAGCCAACCCTGGACTGATAGCATACAATTCCCCATAAGATAGGGAAACCTGACCCTGATTCATCCTTTCCAGGACAGAGTCCATAACATTAACTTGACCAGACACTACTGGCCTCTCAAAATGAGCTCTTTGTTTCACCATCTTGGTCCTAGAAGCTTCTTGAGGACCAGCACCACCAACAGATTTACCATTAACAGGAACCAAACCAGATCCCTCACCAGAACCTCTGACTCCAGCAGTCTTTGGCAAAGAAGCCAAAGGGACATCCTCCTCAGAGTCAGAATCCACCTCCATTGGCATTGGCTCACCATTCATATCCAATGCGCCAAAACTAGGGGGGCTCATATCAGCCATACCCTTCTGCATCTTGTACAGCTCCTCTTTGCTGTACCTCTTCCTAGCTGCACTCAGCTTAGGGTCCACCTTTGAAGCATTTGGCTTTGGTTGGGCCTGAGAACTGCTCTTAGGCCTTCCCACATTTCCTGCTTCCACATCATAAACACCAGCCAAGCATTCACCACTTGACTGTCCACCACAAGATTACAACTCCAAACCACCAAAGGAAGTAGAAAAAGAGACCTTATTGACCTCCTTCCCCTTTCCCTTGACGTCCTCATCTACCTTAACAGAAGACTTCCCCTGATCAGGAATCTCCTCAAACCTTGGCCTCCTTTGATTGAGACCACCCCTTCTTCTGACCAAATCCACAGGAGCCTGCCCCTCACTGGGCTTCACAAAAGAACCGTCAGGGAACTTAAAAACCCTGCCATCAAACTCCACTTTTCCTTCAGACACATCTCTGTTCAGTGCCCAACAATCATTGGACCTGTGCCCCCTCCTACTGCAATAAAAGCAAACCCAAGGATCACTCCTACAAGCCCTCCTTTTAAAATCTCTAGGCTGAGAAGGTGCCTTATTAACCTTCTTGGCCTCCTGGACAAAAATGTGCAGCTGTTTTGTCAGATCAGCCAACTGCTCCACCATTGGGTCCCTCTCCTGTTTGGGAACATGCACCAAATTTTGCTCCTCCTTCTTCTCCCTAACCTCCTCTTCAGCCAAAGCCTCACTGACTTTGCTGACATACTTGGCACACCCCTCCTGATAGGTGTCCACAGCCAATAACTTTAAATGGGCCTCAACAGCCTCCTTCACCTTATCCAAGGCAGGCAACTTCTGATCCCCATTAGAAAGAGTCTTCATCAATTCCTTTCTTGACAACTCCTTCAACACATTCATCCTGACATCTCTAGCCAGGGCAGACCAAAAAATATCCTTGGCAGCATTTTCATGTGCCAGCTCCTCCACTTCCACCAAGTATTCCACTACAGGATCAAACTGTAGCAGAAACTTCCTGTAACTATGTAATTTACCAACACCACCATAAGATTGCCATTCACTGACAACCTTGTTCAGATCCACGATAGTGAACCTGACCCCCCATCTATCCACCATTTCCCTACACAACAATTTCCAATCCCTCTTCTTGTAGCCAGACATGGCCACAATCTCCTTCTCCACTGACCTATCACCAATGAAGAAGATAATCTGCTTCACCATGTCCAGGTAGGAAGCACCATCCACTCCAGCAGCAGTTTCATACTTCTCTAGAAACCACTTGAAATACTCCCCATTAAACTTGGTACCATCCTAAATTTTTAATTCTCACACACTCCCTAACCATCACAGAAGGAGGACCATCCCCCCCACTGACGGTCACCACAGGAATAGCAGAACCAGAAGCCATTCCTCCTGACCAAAACACCAAAAAGAGCCAAAGAAAGAAAACAGAGATTCCAAAGAACTAGCAAGTTCTACCCCACGTTGGGCGCCAGAAATGTGGACAATCCTATAGTGCTAGCTATAGGCCTTGACCAAGGGAGTTGGAGAAAAACCAGAGAGAAAATCCCCTGTCCCTTTAGAAAAATAGAGTGAGATTTACTTGCTAAAGTAAGTTGGTTCCTGTTTTGCTAAAGCCCCTTTTTAACACACTTGACTGCTTGATGAGCCAAGAAAGTAGTCACCAGATATACTACCAGACCAAAGAACTGAAATGTAGAACAAAGTCCACACCAGAGACAGCAAAGATACTTGATGTAGGCTGCAAATCCACACCAGAGACAGCAATAATACTTGCTATAGCTTGCAAGACTATAACAGAGAAAACAGTTGCCAAAGTTAAGTTAAATGAAGAACTCACTTGCAACAAACACAGCCAATTGTGGCCAGAAAACAGTGAAAACTGAGTGAGGAACAATGAGATCACCTCCGGATGGTTGTATGATGATTAAGGTTGCCCCAAACTGTCTTATTCACTTTGTACACACAGGCCACTAACTAAGAGCCCATGCACACCCACCAATCTGGCGCCTGTACCCGCCAAATTGCATAAAAACCCCTCCTGGAGCGCTCGGCAACCTCCTAAAACAGAGGCGGGCGGGCTGCCCAAAGTCGGAGATGCCGCCTGAAGCGGTTCTGCCTCCCTGAAGCCAGAAAACCAACAAAAACCACTAATCTACTTAGAAAAATTAGCTACAACTACTAAAACCTTTAAAACACGGAATTTCACTATAACAACATTGGGACATGAAATATAGAGAAAAATTAGCTCTATCAAATGGTACTAAGCACTTAACACTAAGACTTAAGGTTAGCCAGTAAAACATGAAAAACAAAATTAAACAGCAATCTTTTATAAATGAAAAATGAGGAAATGATCCCTTAAAACTCAGAATATGAAAAATGTCTACAAGACATAAAATAAAGAGAAAATCCAGGGCTATCCAATGATAGTACCCACATACCCGCAGACCTAATATCCACTGAATAAAAATCAGAAAAATACCCTATTCCTTAACAGATGTCAATTAAGACATGCACAAACCGCGCCAAATCACACAACAAAGGCCCCTGCCAATTTTGGAAGACCACAACGTATGTAATGTTTGTAAGCAATGATTTAAAAATTTAGCTGTGCTAATTTATTAATATTTACCACAGGAGAGATACCGCTAACAATGCTCAAACATTGGTATCAGAAGTCTAGGGTATTAGATCTTGGTGAAGCTGAAGATAATGATCAATGTGAGACTAAAAAAATCCATATTGATCTTGATAAACAAAACAAATGGATCCATCTAAGTATGGAATTATTTACTAAATGGGTAAGGGCACAAATGGGAAAAGAAACTTTAAGACGGGCTTTGACACCATTGGAGAAAAGTGGGGATTGGGTAGTTGAAAATGTAGCAAGCATATTGATACATGGAAAGAGGTTTACTAGTTACCATCGACACATTTCTAATTCAACAATTGAATTCTACTATGGAAAAGATAGCCAGTTTGGGCAAATTGATGATCTTTTCAGGTCAAAGGAAGAGAATGATCAAATATATTAATATTAAGTCCTTTTAAAGAGCTCCATCCAGAAGAAACATCAAAGGATCCCTATGAGCTTTTCCCACAAGTGCATTGTTGGTTAGTAAGAGTAGCCAAAGCAACTCAAATTGTGATTAGGAAAGATGCAATAATTGGACATGCAGCTACTGTCGAGCACAAAAAAGGAATGTTTGGAATCAAAGACAATGTTGTCACTGCCATTGGACTGCAGACAGTAGTGAGTGAAAAAATTAATCAAATTTATTTTCTGTTGACTAACATCTTTGTGTTAATTTGGGATTGGGGAAATTTGTAGGATTGGTGATGTTTGTAAATGGTGAAAGAAATAATTCAATGCTCGATTAAAAAATGCAATGCATCCAACTTACCTTATCATAAATCAGTGAACAATTACTTTTGTTGCTTTTATTGCGAGAGAACCCATGCTTTCAATGAGTCATTTTTATTTTAAATGTAAGAATGAAAAAAAAAATCATGATAATGAGAAATATTATAAAATTTTTACTTAATGAATGATCTTCTTGCTCATTCATCTACTATAAATAGTTTGACCTTCCAACTTTAGCTGTTAGCTATATATTATTCACTTTGTTTTTCGACAAGGGAACATACACATTAACAAGACTATATAAATAGTATCTTTTTTTACTTTAGCTTTGATAGGTATAAATTTTAACAACTGATTATTTTTATTTTATTTTATTTTATTACAGTTCATTATGGATGATAATTTTGAAGGGATGTCTGTTGACCCAAATGATTCCAATTTTTTTCCACCTCAACATACTAATACTGGAAATCCTCCACCACCAGATGCATCTCAATCTGTACCGCCTAATCCTAACCCACCACCTAATCCCAATCCAGGCCAAGAGTCTCATTCAGAACCAAGAAATTTTAATCCCAATCATTCTTCTGCTCCTGAAAGTGCTGATCAGCTAGGAAGAGATTGGGCTAGTGAAGTATTGAGGGAATTTTTCGGAGACCAATCATCATCTGCTCAGCCTAACCAAGGAGCAAGCACAAGTGGAGCTGGTAAGTCAAATTTATAGTTTATTCTTTTATTGAAAAATAACCAATTTAATTAACTTATTTGAATTGTTAGTGAATCCCTCAATCATTATGGGTATCAGTGATTACCACAGACTCAATTCAGCAGAGTATCATGAACGAGAATGGGGGTTAAGGGCTGTAAGAGGCTTAGTTAGAAGGGATGATGTTCCCAGGAGCTCGGACAGTCTAAATAGAAATATTTACCACTTTCTGAAGTATTGTCTTGGGGGACCAACACAAATATCAAAATATCCTGCGAGCCCAACACCTTTGGAGATTGAAAATTGGAAAGCTTGGAGCCAATTCAAACTAAAAACCATTCAAACTGTCCTAACCCAAGTCCAATCTTCTAACCGTGCCAATTCTGAAGCTGATCGACAATTTCTGATAACCAATTCTATAGCCTTCTTGCGATCCAAAATTCGACTACCCAAATTTTTTCCAGCACCTGAGCCTTGAGGACTAAAAGGAGGAGCACCGATCCCACTTTCTGTCAAAAGAAACTTAGAGCGTGAATTTCAAGAAAAAGGTTTTTGGAAATTCGCCTTTGATTGTACTTGCCCTGATTTTTTGGAATCAACTTGGAATCAAGTCATGGGAAGCATTGTATGCGACCACTGTACCAGGTGGCTCACCACCTTGAATACAATCGATCTGTCAAAGCTTCAGTTCACTCAATGTGTTATTGAGAAATAAGTAGTTAATAAGGGGAAGGAGATGATAAGGTTGTTTGGGTAAGAAGAGGAAAGGATAGCAAGAGAAAAGATCGAAAAGAGGGCAAGGGCACAAGTAAAATGTTATCGGACCAAGGTAAGTTTTTAATTTTACTTTGCTTTTTGTTATTATGAAGCTGATTTAGTTGGAATTCAGATTGCTAGTGCACACTACAACTTAGCAAGAGATCTCTGCAGTGATCTGCCAGGTTTTGTTGTGCTTTTTCATGATACTAGGTGCATCTCTGATATCAAGGAAGGCACAGCACCAACCCCAACTGCACCTATCCGAGCTATTCCTGGATGGCAAAATCCTGAACTCAATGATTTTTTTAAAAAAATGGATAAGATGATTCAGGACATAGCCCATACACCAGCTCAAAGAAAATCAGCATTAAAAACATATTCACGGTCATCAGAAAGGACAGTTGCACAAAATGGTATATTCAATGTTCCCAAATACCTCCCCAAGAATTGCTATTCAGCAACATTTTTGCAAGGATTATCTGTGAATGAACGTGAGTCACTTGGGGTTGGAGCCGATATTGATCTGGTAAAGATTTTGGAATCAATTAATAGAGCATCAACATCATCATAACTTAGGTATAACGGTGATCTTCTGTTTAATATAGCTATCTTATATTAAATTTTATGTATTCTGTTTTTTTTCAAAGCAGCTTGGTAAATGTTATAAAATGATATTGAGAGAGAGTAACATTTTATTTAAGAAAAACAAATAATGTATGAGATATAAAAATGTATTTTCAACAAATTGATGGTCCATACATCTTTATGTCACATTTATGTATCCATATTAATTTCAATCAAATTTAATGTTGACCAATACGTAGTGAATACACGTTATGCCACTTATACTTTCCAGGAATAGCTACCATTAAATATGCCAGTATCAAAAATTAATTTAGATCGAAATTAATGAGCATGATAATCATGAATTTCTGGAGTCAACTGCTTATTTTTATGCATGGTGCCTTGCCAACATTAATTTTGATCGAAATTACTTTTGATACTGGCATATCGCATGGTGTCTATTCCTGAAAAGTGTAAGTGGCATAGTGTGTATTCATTACGTATTGGTCAACATTAATTTCAATAGAACTTAATATTGACATTTGCATATTGAACCCAAACCAGCAAACGACCCAAAAAATTCTTCATAAAACTGCTCATTAATTTCGATCGAAATTAGTGTTGACCATATACATATTGAATGGTAGTTATATCTGGTGTGTGTATGTTGTAAAGCTTGTGTTCAATGTTTATTGGTCAACATTAATTTTGATTGAAATTAATATTAATGTGTAAATGATATATACATGCTCAATATGCATTGTAATGTGTTTACTTAAGAATAGAGGGCCCTACTTTTGATCTTACAGAAAAATGCTTGGTGGCATGTCAAATTCAATTTTTATTAAAATTAATGTTGAAATGTTACCATGCATAACAGTAAGCAACTGACTGCATAAATTGATGATAATCATGAACCTTAATTTCGATCGAAATTAATGTTGCCAAGTGCAGATTGAAAAAATGCTATGCCACTTACACTAGCCAGGCATATTTACTATTTATTATGTATTGGTCAACATTAATTTTTATAGAAATTAATATGGATATGTAAATTTTATATTTACCCTCAACATGTATAGTAAATTTCAATACTTAAAAATATTTGTTGTCCTTTACATGTCATGCAAAAAAGCATTATATCACTTCAACATTAATTTTGATCAAAATTAATGTTGGCATGCCATTATGCATTGAAACAACTAACTGACTAAAAAAGTTCATCATCAAAATGCTCAATAATTTTGATCAAAATTAATGTTGACCAATACATATTGAATATAAGTAATCTCCGCTTACTCAGACCAGATATAACTACCATTCAATATGTATATGGTCAGCCTTAATTTTGATTGAAATTAATGGGCAGTTTTATGAAGAATCTTTTGGGTTGTTTGCTGGCTTGGTTTCAATATGCAAATGTCAATATTAAATTCGATCGAAATTAATGTTGACCAATACATAATGAATACACACTATGCCACTTACACTTTCCAGGCATGGCTACATGAAATATGCCAGTATCAAAAGTAATTTCGATCAAAATTAATGTTGGCAAGGAACCATGCATAAAAATAAGCAGTTGACTCCAGAAATTCATGATTATCATGCTCATTAATTTCGATCGAAATTAATTTATGATACTGGCATATTTAATGGTAGCTAATCCTGGAAAGTGTAAGTGGCATAGCATGTATTCATTATGTATTAGTCAACATTAATTTCGATCGAAATTAATGTGGACTTGGACTATGCATAAAATTCCTAAAAGTATAGGTAAGCTAAGCAGTTAGATTAACTGGTTTGATCAAGTACACCATATAAAAATTGATGTTTTAATGCCTTGGTTAATTTTGATTGAAATTAATTTTAAGCGATGCATGTTGAATTTTATCTATGTCTGTGTAGTCCATGTGAAATGGCTTGTATTCAACATGCAGGGGACTACATTAATTTTGATCGAAATTATGAGGTTCATTGCCTCATAAATTGGGTGGTTTCTGTCAGGGTTTCATGCATGGTGCCATATGATACTTGTTGATTCCTATCAAAATTAATTTCAACACCAATATATTGAATACAAACCATGGCACTTACAGTACTTGGTCATAGCTAAAATTCAATATTCCAGTCTCAAAATTAATTTTGATAGAAATTTATCAGGATCCATGAAGTTTATCAATAGTGTATGAGTTAAGTTTCAAGTCATATGTTTCATCATTTTCTTGCACCCATTTTTAGGTTATCTCAAAAATGTTTTTCAAGTTTTAATATATTAATCAAAACTGTGGTAAGTTGTGAAAAATTAGCTAATCCAAATCTCAAATTGAATATTAATATTTTAATAACTTTGAATTTTGCTTAAGGTATTTCATTGGGTGATTCATAATAATATTTTATCAACTTAGTAGTCCTATAACTTTTGAAAAGTAACAATATTGGTATAGTTAGGGACAACAATGCAATATCTTGTGCAGACTAAGATATATTGTAAAAAAAAACTATTCAATTTTTTTTCCCTTAGTTGTATCCAAGTTTATCAATGGTTTGGTAATGGTGCCCACACGCTAGCCTGACACTCCTCCTGTCACAAAAAAAGAAATTCTTATCTTAAATTTTAATGTTACCAATTTTATATTTATAATTCATTTCTTGTTTGATGAGGCATATCAGTATATATGTGAATCTCTTATTGTCATCTGAAAGTAAATTTAACAAATATTCATAAATGATTATCCTTTTTTTTCATATAATATACTAATTAAGTGTATCTCCATTGTTTAGGAGTAAATTCTAATTTAAAAAATTTTGTATTTACCCGTGGCAATTTGCATATGGGATATACATTTGATATTATTTGTTTTTCACAATAAAAGTCCCCAAAGAGTTACTAGTATTTTCTGTTAGATACATCAAATTTCGCTTCAATATAAACAGATTGTGATTTAGCATGTTACTCAGTTTTCCCCACTATGAATAATACATGTTAAAAAAAGCTCAAATAATATAAAATCCCCCTCTTTATGTTTTCTCTTTC
Source organism: Hemileia vastatrix (assembly GCA_030280995.1). Lineage (NCBI taxonomy): Eukaryota > Fungi > Basidiomycota > Pucciniomycetes > Pucciniales > Zaghouaniaceae > Hemileia > Hemileia vastatrix. Next base: position 27,709,192 of record JASXTE010000013.1, read on the forward strand.
TTTCATCCTCACTTTAATTTTAATCTTTTTCAATTTTTTATCCTATTAAATTATCAACTTCAATTTTCTAGAATAGAGTTTCTTATAATTATTTATCATATTACATCATAATTTTTTGATATCAAATACTTGTTTTTAATATTCATTAATCAATATGTCTAGTATACAAAATCCTACACCTCCACTTTGTATGTATATCATGTTCCTCTCTCTTAATTTATATATTTCACTTACGTTCTATATCTTTTTTTTTCAAAAAATTGATTTTCCAGAACCCGAATGTGTTTCATCCCACTCTCTGATTGATACTCGCTTTGAAGCTTTTGAGCTTGCACCATGTCTGCCACATGGCATGGCACCTAACCCTCCTGTACTTAGCAATGAGAGGCAGGAAATAACGAGATTTTGGTATCGCAATTTACTTGAATTGGCTAGAGATAAAACAGAAGAACTTTTGAAGATCCTTAACAATAATCCTTCTCCTTCATATTTATCTAACCCTTGTAATGACTTACTCCAATATGTGAAAAGCCTTGAAAAATTTATGTTCTTCACCTTTTTTTGTCTCCTTTTAAATTAGTAGATAAGATTATTAATATTTTTTTTCTTCATATATATTTGTAGCTTACAAGGAGGGTATGATTCCTCCTAATGAAATCATTGTCATTAGGGATGATGATGAGACAGATGAACCATCAGATTTAACTCATGCTTCAACTTCTAAGGAAAATCTTGAAACACCTGTTATCCGCTCCAAGAAAAAGAGATTATCCCAAGACTCTTCTTTTGTTAGACGTATTAAACCGTCTTCTGATAATTAATTTTCCAATGTATCAAATAATAAATCTCAAAAAAAAAGCAAAGGCTTTGATAATGAGTATATTCTTGTTTCCTTTTTTTTATTGTTATTATTTTATCTTTAAAATTCTGTCATATATCTTTTTTATTGCTTACATATTGTACTTTTTATCTTTCTTTTGATATTTTGTACCAGAAACGCACCTGCTGTAGATTGTTCCATCCATAAACGCCCTCTCCCTGATGAAGATGATGAAAAGAGCGATGAAAATAGCAATGATGAACTGTCAGAATATGAAGCTATGCTTGTTCATCAAAAAAAGCAAAATTTAAAATCTTCTTCAAGACATGACAATATGTTTGATAAAGATGATGATTCAAACAGATCATCACCAAATTCCTTCATTTCTAAGAAGCAATACCCATCACCTCCTAAATTACCTACTTTGACCACTTTGAAAGCTTCTCTACCAATGAAATCAACTCCAATCAAGATATCAAAAAACCTCTAACTTATTCACCCTCAGTTCTAAAAGAATCTGATTTTCAGGAGGAATTCTGTAAAATTCATAATTTTTATAAAGGTAGAATCAGCACGGCAAAGGTCCTCAGGTCGTGGTTGGAAATTGTTACTCTCCTCAAATTAAGCTCTTCTACTTCTTCCCAAGAACCCATGTTAAATATTCCAATGTTTACTTTTCATTGGGAAAAATCTTGTGAAGAAGATTCACCACACAATATGGGGGGCGGACTTGCTAGCAAGTCCGCAACCTTGGACCCAAACTCACCATAGATTGAACACACATTGAGCTATTGATAAAGGAACCATACAATCAGGGATCAACACCACTCAGCAGAACAGTTTTAGGTGGGTGTTCAAGTAGAGTTCAGTATGGGTTCAGTATGAGTTCAGTCTGAGTTCCATCTGAGTTCCATCTGAGTTCAGGTTGAGGACTTGCTAGCAAGTCCACCCCCTATATTGCGTAGTGATTGGCTTTCAAAACTTACTGAGTTATGTAAGTTACCATAATTTTTAGTCTTGACTTTTGTACTTTTACTTATTTTTTTTTCCTTTTGTAGCAAATATTTTTTTAGAGATTGATAGCTCACAGCTATGGGTACTCGATAATATTGATTTAAAAAAAATGGAAGATTTATGTGATCCTGATGGTTTAAATACTGAAATTCATTCCTCAACAAAGAAAACGGATCACCCTGAATCCAATCTTATCCAAATGCTCATGAGATTAATGATCCCAAGTGACCACTGCCGTTCTTCATGGGTATCTCTTATATCATCTTCACTTTATCTGACCGCACATGAATTCAGCCAGCTTCCATCACATCAAAACATTAACTCAGATTGTCCAATTGAATGTGGTCTTCAGCTTCTAGCTCACCTTTCAAATCTGAAGAGTCCGATTGCTGATGGCTTAGAAGTTGGTCCCACTGCACTTTAAACCTGTGATATATCAATTTCAACTCTTCTTCAAATCAGCAATATTATCATTGATATAATTATGTCAATTATCATTCTTAAATCCAAATATTGTGCTGCAACAATATCAAGTGGCAAGACTAGCAAAGCTCAACAATCAAGTGAGAAAAACAAAAATACTGAACTGACTATAATGAGACAGAAACAAAAGGCTGCACTAAACAAAATAAATTCTGAAAACTCCCACCACCGATATCAATCTTTCACATTCTATATAATCGATGGTGTCCGTGGTTTATTTCTGAGCTCTCAAGATCATAGATTGGCTTCAGCAGCTGATTGCTTGGAGGTAATATCAGAAGTTAAGTTTCTTAATTTACATGAAAAAAAATCATTTGATGGAAGAAATAATTTGGAAAAATTTAAATAACTATATTTTAACATTAATAAAACCTTTTATAGGAAAGTGTGATCCATTTCCTTTAAAATTTGATACCCAAAGTCCTCTGTGAATTGCTAGGGCTATTTCTGCAGATTTTCTTAATCACTGGAGCTCCATTCAGCCAGTATCACCTTTTTTTGCTAAACATAGCCTTTCAATAAATTAATATTCCAACATGTAAATAGATAAAGTTCTGTCTATAGGATCTATCTTGTATAATTCAAGTTATTTTCCTTCAAATACGTCAAAAATGTGACCATCTTTGAAATTTATTAATTAACCTTTGACATGATTTTCTAAATTAATTATTAAAAAAAATTATTGTAACTCCAGCAATAACAAAGATTTTAAAATCTACTTATATGATTTCAAATACTTGTATTAAATTCTTAAATATTTTATTTTTTATATAAAAATATGATAACTGCTCTAGTTTTGTTACTTTACCTTTAATCTTATATAATCTATTAATTATTACAAATATTTTTGTTGAGTGTAACATTTTTAATCAGAAGTAGAACAATTTAAATAATTAAATGAGTACATTCTTAAAAAAATACAATTTAATCTATTATTGATTCAAAATTCTTTCATCAACTCTTTATTATTAACTTTTTTATTAATAAGCCTGTTTGACCTAAAATACTATACAGTTAATTTTGTAGCATTAAAAGCACATTTTTATGGCTAATATATTTCAAATTCTTTATTATAGTTTTTTTATTTTAGAACCTTTGCTACCAATTTAATAAAAATGACATTTAAAGATTTCACAACTTATATATTTCTTCAAAAGTAAATCAAATTTTCTTATAATATTATGAAAAAAAATTATTTTATTTCACAAATAAAAAAAATAGATAATACTATAATTATCAAAAGTGAAAATGTTAAAGCTACTCCCAGTGTTTATCATGTTTAATTTTGCATTAAGTTGTGTATATATAATATAAATTTTTAATATTTAAATATCTAGATTTTTTAGATTTGTCTTAATATTAGATAAATAATACTTTGCTGAATTTATTTCTTCCTCTATTAAGTCATCTCTTTTCAAAAAAACTCTCAAATCACTAATCAAATATTTATACCTATCTTTTTCTTCTTTAATTTCCAAGTACTCTGAAATATCAATATCAAAAACATTAAGCTTTTCTATAGCATGAAAAAGTCTAGTGCTGATTTGAATAGAAGAACCTATCCTGGTGAATCCAGAAATTTTGTGACATCTTGAGGTAAAATGCCTTAGTTGATTGGCAGGCCATAATGTCACTGTTATTCCATTAGTTGCTTCAATGTTGATTTTACTTCGAATTTCGGGAAACATAAGTTCTCCGCCTGTTTGTTGTGGTTGGGTCTTATCATACTTCATATGAATGGTATTGTTTTCTGTATCTTTAGAAAAAAATATTCCTAAAGTATACTCACTTGCATCCTTATCAAGATGAGCCTCATTGGAGAACCCATTACCATTTGCTCCAGATGTTCAAGTTAAACTACTAGCAAACGGTACACCCTCTTCTTCACTAGAAACTTTTGAAAATCCAGGAATACCACGTTTTGCACAAAGATTAGTTGCCTCATTGTACTTTACATATGATATTTTTTTAAAAAAATATTCAAAGTACATTGCAATCCTCTTCATTCGTTTTTTATATTCATCCGTTTGTACAATATCATCAGTGTATTCATCTGCAAGGAAAAGCATTCAAAAATTCAGTATTTAAATTAAAAAAAGTGATACTTACGATGTGGTCTTCCAACATTGGCAGGGGCCTTTGTTGTGTGATTTGGTGCTGTTTGTGCATGTCTTAATTAACATCTGTTAAGGAATTTGGTATTTTTCTGGTTTTATTCCGTGGATATTGGGTCTGCGGGTATGTGGGTACTACCATTGGATAGCCCTGGTTTTTCTCTATATTTTATGTCTTGTAGACACTTTTCATATTCTGAGTTTTAAGGGATCATTTCCTCATTTTTCATTTATAAAAGATTGCTGTTTAATTTTGTTTTTCGTGTTTTATGGGCTAACCTTAAGTCTTAGGGTTAAGTGCTTAGTACCATTTGATAGAGCTAATTTTTCTCTATATTTCATGTCTCAATGTTGTTATAGTGAAATTCCGTGTTTTAAAGGTTTTAGTAGTTGTAGCTAATTTTTCTAAGTAGATTAGTGGTTTTTATTGGTTTTCTGGATTCAGGGAGGCCGGGCCGCTTCAGGCGGCATCTCCGACGTCGGGCGGCCCACCCGCCTCTGTTTTAGGAGGTTGTGGAGCGCTCCAGGAGGGTTTTTTATGCAATTTGGAGGGTACAGGCGCCAGATTGGTGGGTGCGCATGGGCTCTTAGTTAGTGGTCTGTGTGTACATAGTGAATAAGACAGTTTGGGGCAACCTTAATCATCATACAACCATCCGGAGGTGATCTCATTGTTTCTCACTCAGTTTTCACTGTTTTCTGGCCACAATTGGCTGTGTTTGTTGCAAGTAAGTTCTTCATTTAACTTAACTTTAGCAACTGTTTTCTCTGTTATAGTCTTGCAAGCTATAGCAAGTATTATTGCTGTCTCTGGTGTGGATTTGCAGCCTACATCAAGTATCTTTGCTGTCTCTGGTGTGGACTTTGTTCTACATTTCAGTTCTTTGGTCTGGTAGTCTATCTGGTGACTACTTTCTTGGCTCATCAAGCAGTCAAGTGTGTTAAAAAGGGGCTTTAGCAAAACAGGAACCAACTTACTTTAGCAAGTAAATCTCACTCTATTTTTCTAAAGGGACAGGGGATTTTCTCTCTGGTTTTTCTCCAACTCCCTTGGTCAAGGCCTATAGCTAGTACTATAGGATTGTCTACAACGAATATATAAAGATTTCTTCCTATCTAAAATAAAGCCACCACCAAACATTTTTCCAAAACCACCAGCTCTTCAATGATAACCATTATTTTTAATTTCATGTTCGCAGTAAGAAAGATCCTTAATGCATTGCACCGTAGCTTCTAACATATCAAGTTCTTTGAGCTCATGAATTTCAAAAGTCTGCACAAGAACATTAGGTATTAAGACACCTTTTGGTTTATAAATACTACATCCAGGAAAAAAATTGTAATAATTTTTGCAATCTGTCATATTATTTGCATAAGATTGTGCATAGAAATGTGGCTTCTTCCCATTTGTATCCATTCCAAGAGCATTTACAAGTTTCATTCCAGTAGCAATGTCTTTCGCCCACCTATTGTTAGAGTTCTTCCCTCGCCGTTTTTTATTTAAATTGTTACTCATTGATGGTTCAATCCTAAGAGAATTCAATTTTGATTTAAAATAGAAAAAAAATCAAAAATTAGAAAATAGTAACATAATTTCAATTATCAGTCAATGATACCTTTAACTTTATCATATCTTCAATATTAGAAATACAAAAGTTAGAATATCTATATATTAGTAAATTTATATACTTTTTCTTTATTTCAAATATTAAGAAAGTGATTCAAAGGTATACTTTATTAAATTATACATATAAAGAGTATAGCTTTATCCTGTATGCATTCAGCAAGTACGAGATTTGGCTCTACAATTAATATTAATAATATAATGAAAGTATAACTCCAATACACTAGTAATATTAAAAAATTTACAGAATTATCATATCCACATATATAAAATGAAAAATCTTGCTCTGACCAATATATTGACTTAGAAAGTTATACTTCAATAAATTATTAATTTTTATATTGTAGCATTGTCCTGTATGCTTTCAGCAAGTACAAGACTTTGAAACAACTTAAAAATCAATAAATTAAAGGTAAAGTACAAATAATCTAATTATTATTATGAAAAGCAAAACATTATCCTGTATGCTTTCAGCAAGTATGAGATGATGTTTTACTTTTCATATTAATAATATAATGGTTGACAAAGTATTAAAGAAATATAGAAAAATGATAAGCAAAACATGAACTTACATGTCTATAAAATCTTCTTCCATTTGTAGCTGATTGATCAAAATTAATCATAAAGTTTATTTTATAATCACTGTTTTAAAAAATAAATGGTTAGATAAATAAATTGAACATTTTTGATAAGGAATAAAGAAATGTAAATTGACAAACAAATAAAAAAACTTTAAGTTAACTGAAAAAGAATTTTTTTATAATGAATCAAAAGGGTACAGTAAAAGATACCATAAAAATAAATTCAGAGTTAGAATCATTAGATTAACTTGTCAAAAGTGTAAAAAAGAGTAACAAACCAAAATGATATGAAATGAAATAGCAAGAAAAATTTGCTTACCGGTAATCAGATAAGGTCAAGAAAATAGTATCAATAATTCAAAATGATAAAGCAAAAATATGATCGATAATTTTTGAAAAAGGTAAGTGAGAAAGAGAAAGGAAAAAGAAATTGGGTGTCAAACAGATGTAGATATCATGAATTTTCACTGATCTCATTTTCAAAAAAATGCATCTCTCCAAGTCATATGATAAACTTCATCTAAATTTCAAGAATTATGTTGCCAAGGCACTGCACACAGCATGATCATTTTTTCCTATGCATATACTAATTTCAGCTAGAATTTACTTGGCTGCATGTTGTACAGATGAACATTTGTGGAACACTGAATTTCACATCTAAAAAAAATTGACGCCACACAATTATAGCTACCATGTTTCACGTAGCTAAAAAACACACACTCATCACATTTAAATTTACATTGCGTCAAAATTAATTCATTTTTGAATTTTTTTAAATGGAACTATAATGTGCACCACCTATTTCTAAAATATGAACCTCCCCACCGTGTTAAATTGGGAGAATTTTAATTATGCAATTTTTTTGCCGTGACCTTTTTCCTGATCTTACTTGGTTCAAAATATTGAAACATGACCAATGTTGCTGAAAGAAACATTTGATTTTGTTTCTATGTGTAACAATGGAAGGCTGTTTCTTACCGGCTGGAGAGTGTTGTATATTTTATTTGAACACATTTTTAATTTTTTATGTATTTCATTTAAAAAATTTACTTTTTATTGCAGCCAGATTTATACTGGCTGCTTTTTAGAAACCTTAATTTATGACCCAAGCCTTTAAAATTGGCTTGGGTCCCTTAAATTGCAATTTAGTACTTCCAGCCAGGTTTCCCCTGGCTGGAAGTGTCTCTTTCAAGCAATCAAAGTCGCTAAAAGTGACTTTGATTGCTTGCTGTAACGTTTTCCACCCTCCCAGCTAATTTACTAGGCTGGGAGGTGGCCAAAATTGTGTGCAACGCGCGTTGCTTCTGCAAGTAATGTGCGTTGCACAATTACTTCCATATCTCATGCAGCTGATATCAAGTCAGCTGCATGAGATATGGGAAGCACATGCAATGCGCGCTGCATGCAGAAGAAACACGCGTTGCATGCAATGCGCATTACTTTCAGCAGTGATGCACGTTGCATGTGCTGCATGAAGTGCATTGCACAGCCAAATTTTTTCTGGCTGTGAAATGCACACAGAGAAACCAAAGTCCCTGAAAGGGACTTTGGTCTCTAAATTGGAAGCGACTTTCCCTACCAGGTGCAATCTGGTGGGAAAGTGAGAGATAAGATAGACTGAAGTTGTTTGAAAGCAACTTCAGTCTTAAAAACCTTAAAAATCATAAAAAAAATGAGAAATCTAGAAAAAAAAATTAAAATGTGAGTATAAGAAAAAAATTAAGTGCTAGTGATACCAAAAACCCAAGCTGATTTCATTTGGCTTGGTTATTTAATAATTATTTTTTAATACATTAAATTTAAAATTCAAACACCATAAAATATATGAAATTTTTTTATATGAATATTATAAATTTAATCTACCTCTTTCTCATAATTATATTTATAATTTTGTTTTTTTAATATTTGACATTTAAGTTTATTTTTTGGAAATACAAAATTAAATTTTCAACTAAATTTTTTAGTAAGGTAAAATAAATTATAAATTTGACATTTTGTAATTGAATAATGAAAAAAATTTTAAATTTATTTAAAAAATATTTTTGTTAGAAGAATACCAATATTTTAAGGGTAGAAATATGGTGCAAATTGTAAGTAAAAAAAATTATATTTTTTTTTGTGAGGGGTTATTTCTATTTTTAAAAATATTTTTCAAAAACATTCATTAAATACTGAATTAAATTACTTTGTAACTCAAATTTTTTGTAAAATAATTAAAAATGAAATAATAATATTGTTATATTTGATATAAAATTTGAATTGGTAATATTAATGTCTCTTTAAGTAAATTTGAAAATTATTTAAAAATATTATGTTGATAAGTACTTCATTTTTGATATACAATGGTTATATATATATCTTATATATATTTCTTGAGTGTTATTTTTATATACATTCAATAAAATTTGTAATATACAATGCCATTTAATCATTAATTATTGTTCAACTTAGTTATAACAACTTCATATTTAATACCAGCCACTAGTATTTACTTTTTAATTTAAAACTCCAATATAATATGAGAGTATCCTTATTTTTTCTGTATGTAATTAACAACAATAACAGACCATAAATGAGTGGGTAATTAATTAAAATAAATAGTTGAAAAATAAACTATAAGAAAAGATAAGTTTATCAAAAAGAGTACATTAAAAAATATACTTTTGAATTTTTTTTGATATAATTTGGGTAGTTAAATGAAAATTTAAATTATCAGACATCAAAATGGAAAAAATCTAAAAGTGGTGTTGTGGTAGCCTAAAGTTTAGTATGGCACCTAAGTACGTAAATGGAGCTATTACGGCATGCAATATTGGTTTTATTATTTTTATATAAAAGGGTTTTATTTAATTTATTTGAGTTTTAAATATGAAGAAATTGGTCACAAGCAAATGCCTACACAAAAACAATTTATTTTACAGAGAAAACTTATTTTTACGGTCTAAAAAATTTATTAGTATCAAGTCAGGTCACTCAAGAGCCTTGGGAAATTTTTCCAGAAATTTTACTATTTTTCTTATATTTTTAAATGATATTTAAAGTTTTATAGAAATCTTTACGTTTTCAGAAAATTACTTAAATTTGATGAATTTTCACGGGGTAATTAGAGCTGCGCAGACTACGAAAATTAGTTTGTAATATAAAGGGGAAGTAGCTTTATCATGTGTAATTTTTAAAGATTTTTTATTATAGTTTTTAAGGTTCTAATTTAGTCCGGAAGTCTGGATGGACTCCGTACAGACTCCGCTTTGACTCCGTACGGACTCCGTACGGGCTCCGGATTGACTCTGGGAGAGCTCTGGAGGGAAAAACTTAGGCACGTGACTAGGAATACTTAAGAGCCTCTCAAACTCGAAATTGAGAGGGGGGATAGAACATACAGCTTAATCTTTAACCACCACAGTCTCATTTTTTATTACTCAACAAATTAAATAAATTTGTAATACCCTTATAACTTTATATTTTATATATAACATTTTAGAAATACTACTCAACAATTAAAATAACACTTCATACAGGGTATCTTTAGAAAAGTCTTCATCACTGGGTCTTGATTATTGCTGTCTCATAAAAATTCAAATTATTATAAAAACATAAAAGTCAATCTTTTCAGATCTTTCACTGGTACACATTAATTGTTGTAATCAGTATTTCTTTCTCAACAGCCACTTTTATTTAAATCTCAATAAGTGTTAAATATTTTAGAGTTTCATTATTTTTATCAATCAGATCCAAGTAGACTGGTTAGCTTAGTGATTTAGAATTCCCATTTTGTTATTTTATTGGAAGGACGGGGTTTTCAACTAAATCCACATATCTCCTCCGGATTCTGCTTACAGCAAGGCGACTGTAAGAGTTTACCTTACCATAGTTGGCGCCCAATGTGGGGTATTGAATTCTCTAGCTTTCTTTAAAGACTTACTTGGATCAAGAACGTTCTTAGCCTGCAAGAGGCTTATTATCTGGAACTCTAATTGGATTTTTGTTATTGGCCTGCAAGAGGCTTGTTATTTTATCGATTGTTAAAACTTTTAATTACTTATTGGGATGTCTTCTTCTGCTGTTGCTTCTGGATCTTCTAACCCTCTTACTCCCTCAGTTAGAATTGTTTCTTGGGATGGCCCAAAGTCTGATGGGGAGGAGGTTAAATGGTTCATTAGCAGGTATGAAGCTGCTGCTGCTGTTGATGGTGCTTCTCATGTGGATATGGTGAAGCAAGTTAGGTTTTTTATTGCTGATAGGGAGGTGGAAAAAGAGGTTATTGCTATGCAGGCATTCAAGGACAAGGATTGGGTTAAGCTTTCTAAAGCTATGGTTGATAGATGGGGTGTTAGGATACTATGATGGACCTCAATAAAATTGTTGGAGACTGGCAAGCAAAAGGTGGAGTTTCTTCTATGGCTGACTTCAAAAAGCTCTGTGTTCAGTTTGATGAAGTGGTGGAATATCTCATACTGGTGGATGAGTTAGTGCATGAGAATCAAGCAAAAGATTTGTTTTTGGACAGCATGCAGCAGGGATATTTTAATGGATGTCTTGAAGGATCTTTCAAGAAAAGATTTGATGAAGGAACTGCCTAATGGTGAGCAGAAACTGCCGGCTCTGGAGGTTATCAAGGACAACATTCAAGCCCATCTAAAGTTATTAGCGTTGGACAAATATCAAGAGTCCTGCACTCAATATGTTAGCAAGGTTAGCAAAGTTTTGGCCGAAAAAAATGATATTATGGTCAAAGCCCAGGAGGCCAAGAAGGCTCAAATGGGATTACCTGCTGCTAAAGTTAAGCGCAATGTAGATAATAAGATGGTCAATCATTTGGCCGATTTAACTAAACAATTAAAAATATTTGTTCAAGAAACCCAGAAGGCTAACAAGGCCCCAATTGCTTCTTCGTCGACGTCGACTTCTTATCAGTCCAGAGGTTATGAATGTCGAAATTATAATGGCAATAATAATGGTAACCGCTTCCCAGGCAATGGGAGAAATGGTGGGAATGGTGGTAGTAATGGATATAGAGGTGGCTACGATGAGCCAGAGGTGTGCACCTATTGTAATAGGAGGGGGCACAGAGCAACAGTTTGTTTTGCTCTTGATAAGGATATGGATGCTGGCCGAGTTTTATTTGATGGTAAAGTTTATAAATTTCCTGATGGTTTGTTCATCAAGCCCAGTGATGGAAAGTCTCCTTCTGATTTGGTCAGAAGAAGTTTAACGGCTGAAAGGAGAGCCAGATTTGAAGAGGTGACGGATGAAGATGTTAAAGCCAAGGGTGGAAAAAATGGTAATGGTAATAGTGGAAAATCTGACAAAGGTAAAGAGAAAGAGGTCAGTAAAGCCACATTTTCTACTTCTTTTGGTGGTTTAGAGCTGGAAACGGTTGCCCAGGTGGAGGGTAGCTGTATCGCTGGCGAATACGATGTTAATGCTGCTAGAAGAGCAGCTGCTACTAAGGCGAAGAGTAGCATTCAGAGCCAATTGAGGGCTAATCCTGGCAAGGCCAATAACAAAGTGAACCCTTACTCTAAGGACAAGAATTCTAGTGCTCAAACTGCCGCCAACAAATTGAACCCTTACTCTAAGGACGAATTATACAAAATGCAGAAGGGGATTGCTGATATGGGGCCCCCTAGTTATGGCAAGTTTGATTTAAATGGTGAGCCTATGCCAGAGGATGATTCATATTCTGAGGAGGACGTACCGTTAACGTCTCTACCCAGACCAAGTTTTAGCGGTCTCATCCCAATGGAGGGTGTAAGAAGGACTAGCGATGGATCAGGATTAGTGCAAGAAGCTGGTGACGGAGTTAGGGTTATAGAAAGTGAAGATGGCTTGGTTGGACCTCAAGAGGTACCCAGGGCCAAGTTTGTTAAATCAAAGGTCCAGTATGAGCGGCCAGTAGTTTCTGGTCAAGCTAATGTGATGGATGCAGTTTTGAATAGGGTGAATAAACTGCAGATTCCCTTATCTTTGGGGGAGTTATTTACGATTAGTCCGGCACTTGCTGAAAAGCAAAAGAAGCATTTGACAAGGCGTCGGCTTTCCACTTGAGAGGTGGAATATATTTGTGAAAATGCTGAAAAGTTTGGGGAAGATGTAGATACACATTTTTCTGCTCCCCTGGGTTACTTGGTGGTAACTCTAAATGGAAAGAAGTAAAGGCCTTGGTCGATTCAGGGTCTCAAATTAATTTAATTTCATTGGAGCAAGCGACAAGTATAGGCTTGCCAATTAAAAGTGGAACTGGGGGAAACCTCAGAGGCATTGGAGGGCATGCAACTGAGCTGATGGGTACAGCTGAGCATGTCAGGTTAGGCATTGGTGGATCTGTTGGTAAGGTTCACTTTTACTTGGCCAGAGGAGCAGTCAAAACTGTTCTTGGTGGTCCTTTTTTGATGGATTTTGAGGCCAGGATAGGGTATCAAGCTGGCATGGGGATTAGTTTGGAGATCACTGGTGAAGATATGCGGAGGTTACATATGCGGTTAGCGCCTCCTGGAGATGAAGGTTGGGAAACACGGCCAGGGATTACTACTCTGTGCCAGTGTTGTGTATGCTTCAAGAAGCGGAATATAAAACGGATGGCTTCTGGTGAATTATGTTTGTTGGAAAAGGATGGATGCCCTCATTTTTTGGGGTAGCAGGGGCTGATCACTCTAATGTTACAATCTCTCCTCAGGATGAGATCCCGGATTGCAATAGGTCAGCTCACTTGGAGATAATTAAAGTGGATTCTCAATTACTTTCTGTTAATATTACTTTGAAGTGCAAATAGGTTATGGACTTTTCTATATGTTTATTGGATTTACCCTGTTTTTTCTATTAAATTTAAAAATGGTGAAAAAGGAAAAATGGGCCAAATTAGGTTGGATAAAAATTGGAAGGGTATGTTTCTGGACCTCCAGCAAGAGGTTAAACTGCAATTATCTCCTTCTATTTTGGACCTCCAGCAAGAGGGTAAACTGCAAAAATCACATCAAAATCCAATAAAAAATCTCAGTATAATTAAAACTCAAAAAAATAATTTTTGTGAAAATTCAATTCCAGTCCTCCAGCAAGAGGTTAAACTTCCAACTTTCTTTACGGGTGATTTACTGTTGGATAAAGGAAGCAAAGGTGTTGGAAAATCTGTTTATAAATTAGACGAGGGAAAGGAGAAAAGGGTAAAATTTAAAAATGAAATAAAATATTTTTCTAATTTTTCTTATTCCGGTTCTGGCGATGAAGAAGATTCATTTGATGAAACTTTTAATGGCGATACAAAAGTAAATGTTTTACCTCAAGTTTATTTAGATGTGGACGCAGTCAAATATAAGAAAGTAGCAAATAAAGTTTGACCTATTAATGAACCGCTACCTGCTGAATTAAATCCACCCTTGAGAAGACCAAGGTTATCAAGAGATCCTTATGAAAGCCCCTTGGTAAAGAATCCATCTGAATTTTCTGAGACGTCAAAAATCACTTTTGAGAGACTGGGTGTTGTTAATTTTGGACCTGATGGTTGGTTGTCTGGAGAAGAGAAGAAGTTGTTGTTGGATGTGATGGTCAAGCAAGAGAAAGCCATTGCTTTTGTAGAAGAGGAGAGGGGTGTGTTGAAGCATTCCTATGGGGAGCCTTACAAGATTCCTGTGGTATGTCATGAACCGTGGCAGCAGAAACCAATTCCTATTCCGGCTGCATTAAAAGAAGCCTATATTGAAGTTGTCAGAGAATGGATACGCACTGGACTGTATGAGCAATCAACTTCAAGTTATTCTAGTCTGGTATTTTGTATCAAGAAACCGAATGGCAAGCTTAGAGTTTTTCATGATCTTAGGGAATTAAATAGGGTTACAATAAAGGATGCTGGGATACCGCCTAGTGCTGAGGAGTTTGTCGAAGCGTTTGCAGGGAGAGTGTGTTATGGTTTGGGAGATATTATGGGTGGATATGATGAGAGAGAGTTACATCCGGACTCAAGGCCTCTCACTACATTTGATACGCCACTAGGACGTTTACAGTTAACAAGATTACCTCAAGGAGCAACAAATTTGTTTGCAGTTTATCAAGCTCAGATGGCTTGGATCCTTCAAGACAAAATTCCACAATATGCTGGAATCTTTATAGATGATGGAGGAGTTAAGGGACCAACAACCGACTATGATAACCAGGTGTTGAAAGAGAATCCCGGGATACGCAAATTCATTTGGGAGTTTGCAATTACATTAGAAAAAATCTAGTTTTGAATTGAAGAGGCTGGTTTAACTATTTCAGGTTCAAAATTTTCATGTTGTGTGCCAGCCTTAGAAATATTAGGCCATGTGGTATGTAGAGAGGGTAGGATTATGTCCAAGAAGAAAGTTAACAAAATTCAGTCCTGGCCAAGACCCAAGAATACGACAGAAGTCAGAGTTTTTTTAGGCATTTGCGTATGTGTTAGAATGTTTATCAAGGACTTTTCTTCATTGGCAGCTCCATTGAGATGGCTAACGAGAAAGGATGCAGACTGGGAGTGGGATGAAGAGTGTGAGAAGGCGTTTGTGAAGTTGAAGGAGGTTGTAGGGAAGGATTTAGTCCTGCACAAGTTGGATTATGGAAAAGATGCTGGTAGAATTTATTTAGCAGTTGATTCAAGTCAGGTTGCAGCAGGGGCGGTTTTGTCTCATATTGATAAAGCTGGTTACATCATATCAATCTGAGACAAAAGGATAAACTGGAAAATAGTTTTTATGTTAATAAAGGTGTTGGAAAAGGTGTAGATAAATTCGGTAGAAAGGAGGTAGAAGAAGTTGTGGTGTATGTAGAGGAAGATGGATTGGTAGTGTGGGATAGTAGTAAGTTAAGGAATGGTGTATATGTTGGAGAATTAGAGAATTTAAATGAAAAGGTGGATAAAGAGAAAGAGGTATTTTCAAATACGGTTTACGAAGGATCCAAAGGTTCAGAAGAAAAACAACGACATAGCTCGATTAAAGATTTATTTAGGGGTCAACGATTATTGGCTCATTCATGTGCAGGTGATATTGGTGATAGAGAAGTCCCTATTGATTTTATATTAATCGATTTTCAAGATGAAGTCTGGGGTCAGACTGGTTTTTATTTTTTGTTAGTCAAATATTTGTTGACTTTAGAGAGGCCAGAAGATTGTGAGGACAATGAATGGGTGGCTATCAAGAGGAAGTCAACTACGTTTTACCTATCTGGTCGACGTTTAATGAGGATAAGGTATCCAAATCCTCAAGTAGTTATAACTCAACAGAAGGGGCAAGAATTAGTTTTGAAATCACTGCATGAAGATCTTGGGCATAGAGGCGTTGGAGAAACGTTTAGAAGAATTTTTGATCAATTTTGGTGGCCTGGCATGAAGATGGCTGTTAAACAGTGGGTTCAGTCATGCAAAGAATGTCAAAGAAAAAGTTATTTAAGGCCAAAAGAACCTGGATGCGCAACCGGTGAATATACGCTCTTTGGGAGAGTTAGTTTAGATGACGTTCATATAAAAGAGGGACGGTATAAATAATTAATAGTGGCCAGAGATGATTTATCTGGTTGGGTAGAGGCAGCGCCTCTTATTAATTTAACTTCCAAAAATGTGGCAGAATTTTTTTTGAATAATTGGGTATATAGGTATGGGGTGATGAAGTTGGTGACGGTAGATGGAGGTCCTGAATTTGGGACAGAGTTTAAAGAGGCCGTATTAAAAGTTGGATCAAAGGTTAGGGTAGCAACCCCATATTATCCTGAAGCTGAAGGCATGGTTGAAAGAGGGCATCAAGTTATTAAGGATGCTTTAGTTAAAATGTGTGGGACAAGTGCCAAAAAGTGGAGGCACTATTTACCTTTAGTTTTATTTGCTGATCGAATCACTGCCAAAAGGACAACCGGATTTTCACCTTATGAACTTGTTTTTGGACAGAAAGCAGTTTTACCGGTTGATTTAGAAGCTGAATCATATCTTGGAGTTGACTGGGACACGGTCAAAACTACTGAATAATTATTGTGTGCAAGAATGATGCAGCTAGAAAAGAAAGAAGAATATTTAGAAAAGGCATATTTGCAGATGATGAAGATCCGAAATCAATCAGTTAGATATTGGGATGAGCGGTTGGCACATCGATTAAGGAAACCTTTGAATCCAGGAGATATGGTCTTGGTGTATAATAGGAGTTTGGAAATTCAGTGGGGAAAGATGTTTGCAGATAGGTGGAATGGACCGTATAAAATCAAGGAGAAAGTTTCCGGAGGTTCATATGTGCTAGAAGAGTTAGATGGAGTAGTATTAAAGAAGAGGGTAGCAGCCGATCAAGTGAAAGGTTCTATCCTAGAGGCACCAGGAGTGCCGAAGTCTACCTCCGCAATGAGGATAAACTATGATGTTTATAAAAACCTTATCAACCTCCGCAACGAGGATAAACTATGATATCAACAAAATTTTATGGTGACCTCCGCAAAGAGGATAAACTATGTTCTTTTTTATCAAAATACTTTACTATAGTTACACTGCATATGGGCGACGAAACTATGATGAAACTTAACAAAATTCAAGAAGACCTTCTTTGAAATTTTCAAAAACTTAAAATTCTTAAAATATGGGTGAAGATAGTGTTGGAAATTTTTTTTTAAAAATTTATTGGAAGAAGTGTTCACAGGGGAACCTTCTTAATTTAATATTGGCAAGTGTGGGGGTAATTGATGGGCTGGCTGCTCTATACACAATTACCCCATAATGTTCGTTTCCAAAATTTTCCCTGTTTCTAGTTGAATCCTGGCTTTGTCTTTTAATTATAGGAAGTCAACTAAGACTATAAACTGGAACAAATTAAGAGACACCATTCTCAACGCCGGATTCAAGATTCTTTTTATTTTATTTTGTTTTTTATTTTTTTATGTTAGATTGTGATTTCTTTTCTTTAATATATATTATGAATTTTTGTAAAGGTGATGCTCACTGGTGGTCTCTAATCATTTTTATAAATTGGAAGGAGCCCACCCAGTGATCATCATTATAAAAACTATCTTCTAAAAACTTTCATTTATTTTCTTTTCTTTTCAATTTCTCAAAATTGTGTAACCACATCAAGTTGCACTTGGATGTGGGTATGATGTCGAGGGTACGGCTCATCAAATGGCTGGGGGGAATCTTTTAAAAATTTTATTTTGAAATTTTTTATTATTATTACTTTTTTTCTCCTTCTTTTCACATTTGTTTATCTTTCTTCAAAAATTAAATTTTAACTTTTATTTCAAGAACTATCTTTTCTAAAATCTTTTATTTTAAATTAAAAACAAAATTAAAATTAAAAATAAATAAAAAAAAATAAAAAAAAAATAAAATTAATTAATTAATTAAATCAAAAATAATATTATATTTCTTAGTTTTATTTTTCAGTCTTCATTCTATTTTTTTAGTTTTATTCGTTTATTTTAGACAGGAAACAGGGTCTAGGGGAACTCAATACCTATGGGATTTTACTTCAAGACATCTGTTCGTCCTCCAAGACTTTAAACTGGCTACTGTTCAAGACTTTCTTTAAGGTTTTTTATACATATTTTGGATCTGTTAGTCCTCCAAGACTTTAAACTGGCTACTGTTCAAGACTTTCCTTAAGGGTTTTATACAAATTTTGGAGCTTTTGGTCCTCCAAGACTTTAAACTGGCTAAATTTCAAGACTGTCATTAAAGATTTTATATTGGAGCTTTTAGTCCTTCAAGACTTTAAACTGAATTTCAAGGATGTTCAAGATTTTATGGATATTTTTGGAGACAGATTTTTTTTTATTTTTTTATCAATAAATTTAAGGTCCACCAAGACCTTAAACTGGAGTGTTATCAAATGTTAGGTCCACCAAGACCTTAAACTGGACTGTTATCAAGCTGTTTGGTCCACCAAGACCATAAACTGGAATTATTGTCGATCAAATGTTTGGTCCACTATGACATTAAACTGGATTATCAAGTTTATTCAATCTTTGGTCAAGCCTAGGCTTTACTTAGGAATATTTCAAGTTATTTATGCACTTAAACGATCTTTGGTCCACCAAGACCATAAAATGGCAATCAATTATATGTTTGGTCCACCAAGACTTTAAACTGGAATGTCAATCTTGTTTGGATAACTCAATTCAATCTTTTAATTTATCACTGTCCACTAAGACTCTAAACTGGTTATTCAATTATTTCTGGAATTGGGTGCTGATAAGCTTTAGGATGTTAAAATTTTAGGTGGTGATGATGCTAAGGAAAGCATAATGGTTAATTAGGTGAAATTTGTGGCTCTTTGACATGGTCTAAAGTTAATATTATTATTGGAAGCCTGAAAAGTATTTTATGGGTTTGCTGTATAGCGAAGTTTAAAAATTGTGATGAAGGAATCAGAAATTAGGATGGTAGTTGGATTTTAGGGAATGATTTTTCTTAGTGCCTCATTGTTAGGCCATTTTTGGTGTGAAGCTTGGAGGACCTTATGGCGAGATTGGAATCATAGAATTCAGCTCAGTGGGGGGCCCTATGAGGTTGGAATCAGGAGTATTTGGCTCATAGGAAGATCCACTCTCTCAATGCTGTGACAAGAAGGAAGACTGGTATATGGGAGTCTGAAGGGATTCAAACCTTGTTCTCAGTAGTGAAATCATCACAAGATTTATATTATTTTATTTTATGTTATATCAAGCCAGAGAAGAAGAAACAACGTTTTTATTATAAAGAATTAAAAGAAGACCAGCTAAAACAAATTTATCAAATTATTTTATTAGAAAAGATAATTATTTTGGAATTGCTCAACCACTTATGCAAAGTTATAAGAATGGGGACATTCTCAATTGGAGGGAGGATGTGGTAGCCTAAAGTTTAGTATGGCACCTAAGTACGTAAATGGAGTTATTACGGCATGCAAGATTGGTGTTATTATTTTTATATAAAAGGGTTTTATTTAAATTATTTGAGTTTTAAATATGAAGAAATTGGTCACAAGCAAATGCCTACACAAAAACTATTTATTTTACGGAGAAAACTTATTTTTACGGTCTGAAAAAACTATTAGTATCAAGTCGAGTCACTCAAGAACCTTGGGAAATTTTTCCAGAACTTTTACTATTTTTCTTATATTTTTGAATGAATTTTAAAGTTTTATAGAAATATTTACGTTTTCAGAAAATTACTTAACTTTGATGAATTTTCACGGGGTAATTAGAGCTGCGCAGACTACGAAAATTAGTTTGGAATATAAAAGGGAAGTATCTCTATCATGTGTAATTTTTAAAGATTTTTTATTATAGTTTTTAAGGTTCTAATTTAGTCCGGAAGTCTGGATGGACTCCGTACAGACTCCGCTTTGACTCCGTACGGACTCCGTACGGGCTCCGGATTGACTCTGGGAGAGCTCTGGAGGGGAAAACTTAGGCACGTGACTAGGAATACTTAAGAGCCTCTCAAAATCGAAATTGAGAGGGGGGATAGAACATACAGCTTAATCTTTAACCACCACAGTCTCATTTTTTATTACTCAACAAATTAAATAAATTTGTAATACCCTTATAACTTTATATTTTATATATAACATTTTAGAAATACTACTCAACAATTAAAATAACACTTCATACAGGGTATCTTTAGAAAAGTCTTCATCACTGGGTCTTGATTATTGCTGTCTCATAAAAATTCAAATTATTATAAAAACATAAAAGTCAATCTTTTCAGATCTTTCACTGGTACACCTTAATTGTTGTAATCAGTATTTCTTTCTCAACAGCCACTTTTATTTAAATCTCAATAAGCGTTAAATATTTTAGAGTTTCATTATTTTTATCAATCAGATCCAAGTAGACTGGTTAGCTTAGTGATTTAGAATTCCCATTTTGTTATTTTATTGGAAGGACGGGGTTTTCAACTAAATCCACATATCTCCTCCGGATTCTGCTTACAGCAAGGCGACTGTAAGAGTTTACCTTACCATAGTGTTTATATAATAAGCCTCATATAAAAAAAAGGATAAAAAATCTACTATGTAACTAAATTATTAAATATTAAGTTATTATTAAAATTATTGAAAAACTTATTTTACAGTTATAATAAAATGTTAATGTAAAAATAATGGTGGGATAATAGTAAGACTATTTGGAAATACTTTAATTTATACATACTTTCAACTATGTTAAGATAAAAAAATTGGTAAAATTGTATAATAACATCTAGTTAATAGCGATACAATTTTATTTACATCAAGAATAATTTTTTCTGAGGAAAAACTAATAAAATTGAGATATTGCCATCTCCTTTCAAGAGATAGAATAATAATAAAAATTTTAAAAATTATAATAATAATTCTTAATCACCATTTTTGAAAAGTCTCTAGTAAAATTCATTATAATATATCATTCATTTATTACATTATATGGAGTTTCATCTTGAAGTAGTGATGTGCAGCTTTGAACTCATGTAATGAAAAACAAAAAAGTTAAAAAAATATATAGTTATACTAATGAAAAAGCCAAAAATAAAAATACTATTATAAATTAATAAAATAAAACTACATAAATTTTATTCTGCCCTACTGATGGAAGGGTACTATGTATGAATTTCCACATGTTAAATCTAAACCTGTTTTAAGGCTAGTTTACAGGTAGAGCTATTAAGTTTCCTTAAATTCTAAAAATAACTTATGCATTTTACTAATTTTTTTTTCTTGTTTTTTTTCCAAAGTTGTTAGAGTTGCTTAATTAATACTGTTATCTTAATTGTAAGATATATAATTTTTTTTTGAATACATGATTTATTGTTTCAAAAATTATATTATAAAGTTAAATCATTTATTTCATTTTCTAAAGCTTCATTGTCAAAGACACAACTCCATTTTCTATTACTTAACAAATATATAAAATGTGATAGTAAAATTTTAGAAAGTTTCTTTTTGAGAGGGTCAAACTATATTGTGAAGATTTTTATCTAGAAATTCTTGTACTCTAAAACCAAAAAAATTTCTCCCTTAAGTAAGCCATTTCAAAAATATGAGAATATAAACAAGAATATTAACTTATCTTATTTTTATTTTCTTTACTGAAATTTTTAGTTCAATCCCTTTTTTTATATGACATTAGTATAAAACCATGGTTAAATGCTACTATATTATTAATTTTTATTATATATATATATATATGAAATATTTAGAAGGTCATCCTTTTTTATTTACTTGAATAAATGGCTCAATTATAATACCCAACACTTATTAATGTTTCCCAAACTCAATAACAAATTTCTCATATGAAATATTAGCTTCTAATATAAGAAGTTTATTTATAGATGATATTCAACATGTGATTTTAATTTTTAGATTCAGCTAAAATTAAACAAAATGAGAAATCATGCATATGTGTATAAATGGTAACCATATGTTACTTAGAGGATTGTGAAATTCACTTATCAGAATGGTTTAAGTATTAAAATAAATTGAGGTCATTATTTTCTAGTATTTGAAACTAATTAGGAAATTATTCTAAAAATATATTTTAATGTGTATCATGTTTAAAAAGTTGGAAATATGATTTTTGAAAATTGTGAGTTTCTTATGAGATACCAAGCTTTAGTTTAAATTGTTTCAAGTAGAATAGAATTTTAGTATTAGAAATTGAAAGCAATGTACCATTATCAGATTTTTACTGTGTTCTACTTATAGAATGATTACATAACATTAAACATTATTTAAATCAAAAAGGTTTAAAAGATATTTAGAATTTTACAAAATTTCACCATTTATTAATCTTTGATTTGAAAACCAACTATGATGTACACTCACTAGAAATAAGCAATCCCAATTTTAACATAATTTATCAATCCGAAAATAATGAGTCAATTAACATAAAAATATATATTATTTCAAAACCAAATCTCTAGATTTAAAATATGATGCTTTAATGAAAAATTAATACAAAACTTTAATGCAATGAACTCTCTTAAAAAATTCAAAAATAGAATATCAAAACAAGTAATTTCTGCAAAAAAAACTACTAACTATTGTAGATAAAGCATAAAAAAGTCATATTTTTTAAAAAAATGATCTAACAATATTTATTTTTGTTAAAAAAATCCAAACATTGTTAAGTTTGCTTGTTATAATAATGTTAAAATCCACTAAACATTATCTAAAGGTGATAAAATATGTTAAAAATATGTTGAATTTTGTGAGCCAAAAATCAACAATTTTGTATCATTTCCTGTTTTGCTATGACTTTATTCCACCCTTTTTATCTGATTCTTCCAGTATTACTTTGCTATGATCACTAGTTTTCAAGTTAAAATTTACAAATGTTCATTATACTTGATAATATGAAAAATAACTAAAACTTTTATAACTACAAAATAAGATTTTGTAACTCCTTCTTTCAATTAATATTTGAAGAAATTTTTAGTTTATTTGAGTAATGATTTTAAGAATAACAAAAAATTTGAAATCCACAAGGAATTATTTCCAGAGACTATAATTATTTACTTGTGTAATGAATCAGCTACTTATCAATGATGTAAAACATCAGAAAAGTAAGTTATAGTTATAAATCTACAGATTATACTGTTTCTGGTATATATATCTTCAATAAATATTTTAAACTTATCTTAATCTACATACCACACAATAGAACATCATTATATTAAAAAAGGAAAAAATTCTATGATAATATCATAAAGAATGATAACCCTGGATTGATATTCCGTAAAAATGGTTAATAAAATTTTAAGATAACCTAAATCAGTATTCTTTCATCAAAACTTTGTAATTTATTCCAAACAAATTTTTTGAAAGTTGAATCTATATATCTAATGCCAAAGCCACTATTAAGTTCCCTCTTAGACTTTTTAAGAAATTATATATATATATATATATATATATATTATTTATCAAAAATTGAAATAAAGAATAAAACATAATTTTATTTACCTTTAATTATTTAAATATAGAGTATTTTCAGAATGAACTGTGGTTACTTGTGAAGGTTAGAAGATTTGAAGTTGGATTTATGAGTTTTTAGAACGGCAAATATTGTAAAATTCTTTCATAAATATTTATTTTATAGTTTCAAATGTTGAAATATACAAACTAATGGGATTTAAAATTATATTGAGATTTAAAATATGTTTTCTACTCAAGTAAAACAAAATAAAATGATGATATCAAAATTGAAATTAAGTTTAAACTTTTGATATGCTCTATCTTCAATTTTATTGATAGTGCATCAAAAATTTAAAAATATTTTTTTCCTTCATCACTTTTTACATAAAAGATAGTTTTATAATTTTATGCATTAAAGATTGCTTATATAAACTTAACATCTATTTCAACTGTTTATGACTATTCATCTATATAATAATATTTTTAGAAGAAACATCAGTATATACTGACTTTGAAATTATTTAATTTAAAATAGTTTACAGGTAGATAATGAAGGGTGATTTAATTTTTGAATATGAATTATAGAAGTCTTATTTTGTCAATTTTAATTCTTTTTGAGCTCAAATGTATCCAACACAACTTATGTAAGAATAAAAATTATTTTTATTGAAATTTACATGAGAAAGTATGTCTATTATTCAAAATCAAACTTGCTCTAATGGTCTTTTTCAATCATTATTTCCATTCATAACAATAAAAAACATTTAAATTTGCTGATGTTTTAGTTTTTGATATCCCCAAGTTTATATCTCAGGTGTACTATTCACAAAATTATTAAAAAAATAATTTTTGAAATACATGATAAACTTGAAAGTGAGGGGGCATTAAATTTTTAAAAATGAATTCTAAATTCAGGATGGATAGTATTTTTTCCATTTTCACAAATGAGAAATTTTTTGTTTCAATTAATCCAGAAAGAAAATTTTGTTGTAAGCATATTATGTCAGTATAGTCTAGTATATAAGTATGATATAATAGTGTTATTTTATGGTACTACTACTTATTAATAAATGATTTAGTGATTAAACCTCAGGGGAAGACCATTAGAATAGTTATACTCAAATAAAACTCACAATACTTTGATTTAAATGCATGCTAGTGGTGGAAAATAGAAGAATAAAATATAGTTATAGCTTATATAAAGATAATATCAATTTATAAGGGCTTTATAATATATTTCTGAATGCTAATAATTGTATTGTAGTGGTTGTTTGAATTGTAGTAATTGAATGATGATAATAAACCGTCAAAATCCCTCCTTACTTATACCCAAATCCACTGGAGTGCACAGACCTTCAATCCAGATGATGTCACTGCTATCCACGGCAATTACAGCACTTTGAGGGCTCATCACCTCCCCATGGCGTCCAATTCAAGCAGATTCAACACCCAGACCTCCAGTAAGGACCCTCCATCACAATTAATGATAACACAGATCCATACCATAAATAGAAAATCCAGATAAAAGCTGATACCATAAAGAAACAGGTAAAATAACTCATCCAAAGAGGATATAATGAAACCCAAAGCATATAAAGGAAAAAAATTAAATTTCCAAGTACCAATAACATCCTCAAGCATCTATATTAACCCAGCAATGACCTCCCAAACCATAAATCTGTGAATATCCATCCAAGGAAACAGATTAAGTTGTCCAAGCTGAGTACATGCGCCTGATATAGGTGTCTATGCTTCTGTAGGCGTTGTGAGTCCACTGATTTCGTCCATATGACCTAAAATAAGCAGAAAAACAAAGGTTATAGGCTATTAAGGGGCTAAAACCCACTTATATACCTAAATAAACATAATATACTGCATATTTCACTGAATATGAGATTTATGTATACATATAAGCTTATGTATGTCAATAATTACTTCATATCACTTAAGATAAGTATATTATGACTCCATCACCACCTTAATAATTATTATTAGGCCATGGATTAGCTATTTAAACTATTATAAATTATATAATAGAATAATAATTATATATATATATAATAAAATAATATATATTATTATTTTAACCTTATTTTAAGATATAAGCTTAATCTACATAAAGTTATCTTATTTTAAGCATAAGAAATACTCAGTCCTAAGGATATTTGGCTGACACTCCCTCACCCCAAAAAAAACAATAAAAAAAATGTTAAGACATTTTAATTAAAACTAAGGAGTGAAATAATAAAATAAAAAAAATAATTTTTATAATACATATACTGAATGAACAGTATTATTTAGATTTAAATTTTTTCAAGAGATTTTTAAGATCAGAGATTTCATTTTCTGGAATCCACTGGTCATATTCACTTGATTTATTTTTAAATCTTAATAGATACTCAACTCCCTTTTCTTTAGTAAGGTGTCTCATTTTAAGTATCTTTTCAATTTCTGCCTTTTCCACTATTTCTTCAGGTTGCTGTTTATGCCTTCCTGATCTTCTTGGAAATAGAGCAGTATCATTAGAATGGTATGGTTTTATAAGAGAAATAGGAAATACTGGATGTTTTCTATCATAAGGTGCATATAGAATAACCTCAACAGCATTATTACCAACCATCTTTTTAACTACAAATGGGCCAATGAATGGATCCTTCAATTTAACATTACCATTTAAATTGAAATGTAGCGTTGAAATAAGGACTTCATCACCCTCTTTGAACATTTGTTCTTTATGGGCTTTATCCCATATTTTCTTTTCATACTCAAAAGCCTTATTTATACATTCTTGAGCATGTTTTCTACATAATTCCTGCATCTGAAGAAAAGATTTAGTACCTGGATGAATATCCAATCTAGGTAATTTATTAAGAGCTTTAGCAGGGGTATTAGGTACATAACCCAACCATATCTCAAATGGCTTTTTGCCAGTGACAGAATGTACTGTACTATTATATGCAAATTCTAAACCTGGGATAAGGGTTACCCAATCATGCGTGAATTTGTCATTGTCTTTAAAATTAAGACCAAAAACACAGTATCTTCTTATCATATCTTCTAAGGTTTGTATCATTCTCTCTGCTAGCCCATCAGTTTGTGGATGGTGTGCTGTAGAAAGTTTTAATTGACACCCTGAAACATCCATAAGTGACATCCAGAACTCAGAAGTAAATTTAGGATCTCTGTCAGAAACTATTTCTTTGGGGAAACCTGCTGTATTTAACATTTGTGTCCACCATAAAAAAGCTAAGTCCTTTGCAGAAACCTCTTTGTGTGTAGGAATAAATTTACACATCTTTGTAAATCTATCTACAATTACCCAGCAGGAGTTATAGCTCTTATGCCCTACTATTGGCAAACCTGTTACAAAGTCCATGTTAATGATTTCCCATGGAGCTTTTGGTTGCTCAATTTGTTGTAATAAACCAGCTCTTTTTCCTGTTAATCTTTTAGATTTTTGACAAGAATCACATGTTTCAACATATTTCTGAACATCCTCAGACATGTTAATCCACCAAGCTGTGTTTTTTACTCTGGTTAATGTTTTATGGTAGTCAAAATGACCTGCTAATATATCATCATGACATATACTTAACATTAACTCCTTCATTGAAGGGGGAATTACAATTACATTACTTAATTTTTTCCTGTAATATATAAAACCATCATCAATGGAAAATTTTCCTTTTTCTAGTGCCTCTTTATACTTAATTGGTAATGTTTTTATTAAAACATTCATTGAAGCATTAGATGGATAATTTAATATTGTAGTTAATTTACTTAAGTCAGGATCTGAATTATAATTATCAAGAATTGATTGCATAAATTCATCCTCAAGATCTACAATATAAATGCCGTAAATGTTAATAATCTCTGACTCAGGAACATAAGCAGGATTTTCATCATTATTAGGCAGAGGTACTCTAGATTACAAATCCACATTAGAGTGCAAGGTTCCTGCTCTATGTGTAATAGTCATCCGTCCTCTGTATTCTTGTACAGCTAATTGCCATCTAAACATGTGTCTATTAGGAGTTTTCATGTTTAAGAGTGACTTAACTGCACTACTGTCAGTTATTAACTCAAATTTTTGGTCTTCAAGGTAATAATGTAGCTTTTCAAGAGCCCATACTACTGCCAAACATTCAAGTTGAGTAGCACCATATTTCAATTCAACACTTCTCAGAGTACGTGAAATATAGCAGATTACTACTTCTGACATTTTACCTTCAATAAGTTGTTTTTGATGCAAAGCAGCACCCAGTCCAATAAAACTTGCATCTGTATATAATACAAAAGGTAATTGGAAATCTGGTAATCCCAAAATAGGAGCTGTCATTAAACATTCTTTCAACTTATTAAAAGCTTGTTGTCTTTCATTATTCCAAATGAAAGCTTCTGATTTCTTTATCAGTGTGGTCAGTGGTGCAGCAATTGATTGGTAGTTTTTTATATATTGTCTATAATAACCACACATTCCAAGAAAAGATTGTACATCCTTCACATTTTGAGGAATGCCAATATTCTTTATTGCAGCCACTTTATTTTGGTCTACACATATTTGTAAGCCAGATACAATATGACCAAGCACTTTTAAATATTCAAACCCAAATTTATATTTTTTCAATGAAAGGGTCATTTTTATTTCATCCATTTTCTGAAATACTTTCCTTAAATGGATTAAGTGTTCATCAAAAGTTTTAGAGAACACTATGATTTCATCAATGTATACCATTAACCATCCCTCAATCATTTCATTATGGAATGTTATATCCATTAACTTTTGAAATACTGATGGAGCATTTTTTGGTCCAAATGGCATTCTGACATACTTATAAATTCCCATGTGTGTTGTTAATTGAGAAATGTTCAATGTCAAGGATGAAATTGTATCACTAGTGAGCTTAACTGTCTGTTCCTCACAATCAGTCATTCTATTCCACAATGCTGAAACAATTCTATGGACAGTTGGATTATTGTTAAAATATTCCATGTCCTCCTTTTCAATTCTCTCACTCTCCTGTGAACTTCTCATCTCACTAGTAGGTGGTTGCAACTGAGGATTAACTGTATTATCATTGTATATAGTACTGTTATTGTGGACAAAAGACAAGTCAGGTGTATCTACTCTAAAACCTAAATTTCTTAAATCCTCCTCTATTTTTTGTACAGATTTAACATCAATAGAATTACCTATAGTGTAATTAGCAGTATTATTTCCAATCTGAGAGGGTAATTTACTTACCAAGGGATGGTTGCCAGTCTTGATTTTTGGCAGTTTTTTCCCTTGTAAGGGTGAGCTTAGGAAGTCAGATGAGGGGGTGGATCCCTGTTGCAACTGTGGCTTGTCCACTGTTGGTGAAACCAGTCCCATTTCCATTTGTCTACCAGGATCTTCTCCTGGGAGTGAGTGGACCCTCCTTGGGTAGGGGGTTGCTGATTTGATTGACTGGGCTGGCCTCCCTTTAATTCTGCCATTGCCTGATTCATCTGCTGAAACCCTACCTTGAAATTGTTTTGCAACTGCTCTACTTCTTTGAACATGAGAGATTTTGATTCCTCCAACTTCAGAACCTGTTTGGCCAGGTGGGACAGTTGATCCTGAAGAGGAGGAGACGTCTTTTTTATAGTTATCTTTTTTAAGTAGGGCTTCCTTTTCTTCTATACTCATGCTTTCTGGCTGGGGGTACTGTTGTCCCTCCATGGTGATGTCCTGGAAAGTTTTTGTTAGCTTTAGACCTGGTATTATAAGCAGGATGTTCACTTACACTGTCCTGGGGAGCACTCATATTGTTCAGAATGACAATATTTTACGTCTACAAAAGGAAAAAACTCTATGGAATTAGTAGACAAATAATATTAGCAATTATATTACTAATAAAAAAGCAATGGAGCTTACCCTGAATTTATATCTTTATTTATTTAAATAAAATGTAAGAAAAATTCGAAAATTTTTTTTAAAAATATAATAATAATTTTAACTAGACCTTTATAAGGGTGAATAATTAGCTTACCAAGCTTTAGCCAAATACCAATTTAATTGGGTGTTATATTGGTGTCCAAATACCAAGTGAAATTGGGTTTATATTGGGTACAGTAACTACTGTAAATATCTAATTTTTATGATAAAAAATAAGTACAATTATTTTAAGGGTTCTTTTCCGCAATCAATGAGTTATGATGACCCACTAATATGCAGCAGACCCAAATATCTGGTTAATTTTGAGCTGTACTAAGGTAAAAATCACGTCCCAAGGCTTATACTAAATAATAAGTAAAATATAAGGAAAGACCCCCAATTGTCAGTATAGTCTAGTATATAAGTATGATATAATAGTGTTATTTTATGTTCCTACTACTTATTAATAAATGATTTAGTGATTAAACCTCAGTGGAAGACTCTTAGAATAGTTATACTCAAATAAAATTCACAATACTTGGATTTGAATGTGTGCTAGTGGTGGAAAATAGAAGAATAAAATATAGTTATAGCTTATATAAAGATAATATCAATTTATAAGGGCTTTATAATATATTTCTGAATGCTAATAATTGTATTGTAGTGGTTTTTTGAATTGTAGTAATTTAATGATGATAATAAACCGTCAAAATCCCTCCTTCTT
Organism: Hemileia vastatrix; assembly: GCA_030280995.1. Classification (NCBI taxonomy): domain Eukaryota; kingdom Fungi; phylum Basidiomycota; class Pucciniomycetes; order Pucciniales; family Zaghouaniaceae; genus Hemileia; species Hemileia vastatrix. The sequence goes on from JASXTE010000013.1 coordinate 27,739,304, forward strand.
ATACCCAAATCCACTGGAGTGCACAGACCTTCAATCCATATGATGTCACTGCTATCCCCAGCAATTACAGCACTGTGAGGGCTCATCACCTCCCCATGGCTTCCACTTCAAGCAGTTTCAACACCCAGACCTCCAGTAAGGACCCTCCATCACTATTAATAATAACACAGATCCATACCATAAATAGAAAACCCAGATAAAAGCGGATACCATAAAGAAACAGGTAGAATAAATAATCAAAAAGAGATTTAATGAAACTAAAGGCATATAAAGGAAAACAATAAACTGTCCAAGACCCCGATAACATCATCAAGCATCCACATTAACCCAGAAACATCCTCTCAACCCATAAATCTGTGAATAACCATCCAAGGAAGTAATTTTAGTTGTCCAAACTGGGTGTATGCGCCTGATATAGGTTTCTATGCTTCTGTAGGCATTGTGAGTCAACTTATTTTGTCCATATGACCTAAAATAAGCAGAAAAACAAAGGTTATAGGCTATTAAGGGGCTAAAACCCACTTATATACCTAAATATACATAATATACTGCATATTTCACTTAATATGAGATTTATGTATACATAAAAGCTTATTTATGTCAATAATTACTTCATATCACTTAAGATAAGTATATTATGACTCCATTACCACGTTAATAATTATTATTAGGCCATTAATAATCTATTTAAACTATTATAAATTATATAATAGAATAATAATTATATATATATATAATAAAATAATATATATTATTATTTTAACCTTATTTTTAAGATATAAGCTTAATCTACTTAAGGTTATCTTATTTTAAGTATAAGAAATACTCAGTCTTAAGGATATTTAGGCTGACATATTATAATATATTTTTTTTTGATTTTAAATACTATATTTTCAAGATTTGTGTTTAATAGTTCCTGTGAAAGTTAATTTTAATGTAAATTTTAAGTAAGCTTGAAGAAATTTAATCAATAGGCATATTGGATATTTAAAATAATATTTTGCTCCAATCTTGAATCATCCTGGGCTAAAAAATATCCCAAATAAGGTTTTTGTGGGTCAATTTGGATTTAAGTAGGATTAAGTGAGGTTTAATAAAGGACAGATAAAAGGCTAAATTCATTACTAGTGACTTTTTTCTCAAAAAAGTTATAAAATATGTATCATTCTGGAATCAAGCTTCAATAAAGTTGAATTGAAACAGAGATGATTTCTAGCAGCACATCACCATATTTACAAAGGTGTAAAATACCTCAAATATTACTCATAATATAGGAAGGCAAGGAATCTACAAAATTCACATTTGAAAAGAGGATTTATATTTTGAATTTGGAATTGAGAAATGGAATATTATTTTCCAATTTAAATATCTATTAGTCATTTTACCAAAAGTTTTCAGTAATCAATTGAATTTTGATGGTATTTTGTTGTAGATTAATCATTTTGATGAGCCATTTAATTAAAATTACTGGTTTTGGTTCTAATATTCTATGTGAAATTCATTACGAATCTTTTTGAAAGTGAATAGTTGACATATTGGATATGCAAAAGCTTATTTTAGATCAAAGTGAGATCAAAGGGAGCTCAACTCATGATCAAATTAGGATTTTTCAAGATCAAGCGGTGATCAATGTAGGTTCATCTTGAGCTCAATTTGTGACAAATCTCTGACCAAATGTAAGGCCAAAAAACTTCCTACATGGTGATGATGTGTGCATAATTCAGGCATAGATTTGTGGCTCAACGGAGTTCAAGAAAGGGGTATTTCTAGCAATACCCCCCCATTTTTTCTGTGGTGATCTTTGTGGGTGGGAATAAACTTGCCAATTTTGGTGAATCTATCCACTATTACCCAACGAGAGTTATAACTATCTTTACCTGCTACAGGAAGACCAGTGACAAAATCCATGTTAATGATTTTCCAAGAAGCATCAGGTGCTTCAATATGTTGTAACAATCCTGCTCTCTTACCTGTCAATCTCTTATATTTCTGACAAGTATCACAAGATTCAACATACAATTTAGTGTCTTCAGACATATTAGCCCACCAAGCGGTATTTTTAATTCTGATAATGGGTTTTTCAAGATCAAAATGTCCTGCTAATATGTCATCATGACATAGTTTTAAGATGGCTTCTTTCATGGAACAAGGAATAACAATGACATTGGTCAGTTTTCTCCTGTAGTAAATATAACCATCTTCAATGGAAAACTTTGCTTTACTCAAAGCACTCTGGTACTTTGGAGGAAGAGTTTTTATCAATGCTTGGATAGAAGCATTCTTTGGATCATTCAAGATTGTAACTAATTTATTCAAATCAGAATCTTGATCATATGAATCCAGAATTCATTTTAACAGTTCCTTTTCCATATAAACAATGTATATACCATGTATATGTACTGTATCATCTTTAGGAACATAGGCTGGATTGGATACATCATTTGGAAGAGGTAATCTGGAAAACATATCAACGTTTGAATGAAGATTTCCAGCCCTGTGAATAATAGTCATTCTACCTCTGTATTCTTGAACAGCTAGTTGCAATCTAAACATATGTCTATTTGGTGTTTTCAAGTTTAGGAGGGATTTCACAGCACTGCAATCAGTAACTAATTCATACTTTTAATCATCTAAATAGTAATGAAGCTTTTTTAAAGCCCATAAAACTACTAGGCACTCTAATTGAGTGGCACCATATTTCAATTCACTTTTCTTAAGGTTCTTGAAATATAACAAATTACTACTTCTGAAACTTTTTCATTAATAATACGTTTTCAATAAAGAGCAGCTCCAAGTCCAATAAAACTTGCATCTGCATAAAGAACAAAAGGCTTATTAAAATCAGGAAGGGCAAGGTTGGTGCTCTCATTATACACTTCTTTAAGGTATCAAAAGCTTTTTTAGCATCCTCATTCCATATATAAGCCACATCTTTTCTTGTTAGATTGGTAAGTGCTAAGGCTATGACTTGATATTTTTTTATATATTGTCTATAGCTGCCACACATTCCCAAAAAGCTTTGTATTTCTTATACATAAGTTGGTGCTGACACATTTTGGATAGCAGAAACTTTTCCTTGGTCTACACAGATCTGTAAGCCAGACACAACATGACCCAGGACTTTAAGGATTGAAACCCAAATTTACACTTTTTTAAGGATAAAGTCATATTAATTTCATCCATTTTCTGGAAGACTTTATTCAAGTGTTGTAAATGTTCATCAAAAGTTTTAGAAAAAACTATGATGTCATCAATATAAACCATTAACCAACCTTCAATTATTTCCTGATGAAATGTGTTATCCATCACTTTTTGGAATACTGAAGGGGCATTTTTAGGGTCAAAAGGAATCCTAACATATTTGTAAATTCCCATATAGGTTGCAATTAGCAAAACATTTTAGGAAGACTTTTCAACAGGTATTTGATGATAACCTTTATTACCATCCAGACAGCTTAAGAATTTAGCACCTTGTAAGGTAGCATGTATCGAGCTAATTCTGGTTAATTGGTAAATATCATTTACAGTATAAGTATTAAAAAGCTCTATAATCTCCACAAAGTCTAGATTTATCTTCTCATAAGAGATCAAAACTGGAGAGATTACACATTATTTGGGTGTAACATCCAATTTTTCAATAATATTCATAAATAGTAAAGTTGAGATATTATCTTCTATGACTTTTCTATTTTTGGGAGAAGCAGGGTAAGGTTTTTTCTTTAGGCTAGGAGGTATTTTATCCAAATTTCAAGATAAAGAAATTTTCATTTCATCTTTAACCAATCCTAACACATGGGAACCATGAGAAAAAGTCATTGGGAAAGATTTAATTAAGGCTACTATTGAATCATTTTGGTCATCAGTTAATTGATCACCAAATGAAGCTGTTTAAATTTCAGACAATAATACATTCATTTCCACTGTTTTTCTACCTTTAAACAGGATCAAATAATGACAAGATTTTAAGTAAGGGTGTAGAATGCTTTTTCGAAGAAGAAATTTTTAATTTTCTTTTCCAATTCATTCCCAAAGTAAAAAAATTGTTTTCAGGATCCAATTTAATGCCAAACATGATTAAAAAATCATTTCCCATGATAAACCAATAGCTTAAATTGTCATTTTTCATCACAACAAATTCACAAATAGCTCTGACAAAACCATAATTATATTTAAAGAATAAAGTGGTTTTGTATTTGCCAATGGGACATAAAACAGAACCATAACCTTTCCATTTTTCAGACTTTATAGGTAATAATTTGCATTTATAATCCTTATCTACAGAAGCCAGTGCTTTTTCAGAAACTACACTTCCTGCAGCACCAGAGTCAAGAATAACCTCAACATTTTTACCATTTATGAAAACTGGTGCTCTTAAAGGTGATATTAAAATGGAACTGTCAGTAATATCTCTAATTACTTCAGAATTTTCTACACATGATAAGTCAATATCACAATTATCAAACCAATTATCAAAATATTGGATATCTTTTTCTAAAACCAGAACTTCCTGAGAAGACTCATGGTCATAAGAGATATTGCTATCACATTCACTTGAGGAATCATCAAGATCAGCTTGAGTATTTTCAGATTCCTCATAATGTTCAACAAGATTAATTTTCTTGTCACAAATATGTCCTTTTTTCCATATTTTGTTACATTTAAAAAAATATTAGTTGCATATTTCTTTGGAGCAACTTGGGCAGAAGGTCTACCAGTTTTATCTGGAAGTTTTATGGAGGGATTTGGTTGGTCATTATAAGATTTAACAGGATAATTCCTTTCTTCATATCTATGATTTAGTTGGACTTCATTACAGATATTAATAAAGGATGAACTTTCTCTCACATGCTCAGTCCTTGCCAAAATCAAATATCTCAGAGAATTTGGTAATTTATAGAGAATTTTATCTCTCCAAATATCATAATCCATTTTAGGATCCATGGCTCTAAGAATTTTTGTAATTTTCATAAGGAAAACAATAGGTTTTTCAGGAGAGGAGGATGAATATTTAGCATTCTCATATAATCTCTGCTAGGCAAGCCTAAATTTGGAACCACCAAATTGATTTTCAATCAAGGTTTTCCACTCTTTCCAAGTATAATGTTGGTTTTCCAGAAAAACAGATTCATACCACAGTAAAGCTACATTAGAAAATAAAGAAATTAAGTTAGAGACAATTTCTTCATTTGGCAAGTTATAAGAGCTTTTCAGATTATCAATTCTCTGAACAAAGTGTTACCAGTCAGATGAAGAGTCACCATCAAAAGTGTGATATTGATTCAGTTTGGGCCAATTTTTCTGGCTACTGGGATGATCCATCTTTTGATTTGAATTATTTAACATTAATAATTCTTGAAGTTTTGCCAGGGGTTCAGAAATTTCATTATTTACAGAAACAGCTGGTTGATGAACATTAAAAGATTTTTTGCTAGTAGAAAAAAATTTAACAGACTCATTGTCAGTTTTTTTAATGGTTGAAATATGGGTAAGAAAAGAGCTTCTTTGTTCAGGCCCCTTACCTTTATTTTTATGCAATTTATTAGCAGCATATTCATGTACACCATAATTATTGGCAGTTAAAGCTGAGAATTTTTCCTGTAGGTCAGACAAAGAAATTTTTATCCTTGGAATTTCAGACATTTGGTCATTTATTTTTGCAAGGGATAAAACATTTCTGTCCTCAAAAACTGTGTATTTTGTACTCAGTTCTTGGAAATCATTTTTCACCTTTTTCAACTCATTTTGTGGAGACTTAATTTCATTTTTCAATGAATAATTCTCTTCAATAAGGGGTTTTAACTCACTCAAAGTTTTATGCAGATGAATATTTTTATCTGAGATAGCTCTATGATCACTTCCTATTTGTTTTTGTTGGCAAAGAATAATATTCAATGTTTCTTTGATTTTAAAATAGGCTGTATCTTGCACAAAAGAGCTCACTTTACCATGTAAGTGCAAATTATTCAATCAATCACTCTCATGTACTAATACATCTCTTAAATTTTTGTCTTTTACAATATTAAAATCAAGTGTATCTTTTAATATATCCTCAGAGGTTTTCTCAAGCAAGGTATAAACTTCAGGGGAAACAGAATCATTTTTAATTTCAAGAGAAAGATTAATTAAAGAAGTAAAGGTTAAATGTAAAGGTTCATCAAACAATAATTTACTAATTACATCATTAGGGCTACTTATCAAAGGAAGTTGTCTCTTTAAGGTTTTAACTGTTCTTTCACCGTTATCCACAATATTAACTGTGGGAGAAGATTTTTTATTATACATACCAACATGTTTATCAAAAAAATTACTTACCATGGCAAGGGAGAAAATTTCCCCTGTGCCTTCTTTCTTCTGCCTCCCTGATAAGGATGGGCCTGAGGAGGTTGATGTAAGGTTTGTGTCCTGGATGGGCCAGGGTGTTGAGCCACTGGATACTGAACATTCTGTTGGTAATGGAACATTAGGTATTCCAATTTCCACTGTTCCACTGGTAGAGTGTTTTGACTTTGATTGAAAGAGCTGGGTACCTGATGGGGCTGAGGCTGAGGCTGAGAGGCTGGGAAAGGAGGAGGTTGAACCTGATTATGATTTAAGAGCTCCTGCATCTGTTGCCAGAGTGTGTCTACTCTTGCCTTGTAGCTAATGCTTTCTTTATTCATTTCTTTTATATGGCTGGAAAGATTATTTATTTGTTGCATCAGAGGGATCTTTTTTATTTTTATACCCTTTAGAGGATTTTCCTGATTGATCTGAGGCTTTAATTCTTTCAGAGTAGTTTGGTGAGGGGGGTTTGCCACTTCTCCTGAAATTTCTTTGTCCTGAAGGGTATGAAGACTTTTTTTTAACTGAAGAATACTTGTAAGTTAATTTTGAAGAACCCACAGATTCATTATCTACATCCACATCAATTTTATTCACATGAATGTTATCCATGCTGTTTGCAAACCTACTGGACATGGAACTGTAAGTAAAAAATTTAAAAGTTTTTTTAATTATTTAAAATTATATTTTCAATGAAAAATAAATAAATTATTTCTTGAAAAATTTAAATTCAAAAAAATAAAAATAAAAAAATAATTAACAATAAAAATGTAATACAAAAATATGTAATTATAATTGATATTATTAAGAATTACAATTCTTATTAAGGGACCAAACCAAAAAGGTTAAATAAGTCAACCAAAATAATTAATACCAAAAAAATTATCTTGGTAATATTGGGACTAAGTACTGAGTACTATTATTGTCAACCAATTTAAATCAAAAAAATTTCAATAAAATTTAATTAATAATTTATTTAAAATATTTGATAATGATCTTATAGGACTAAGGGTTATAACTGCATTATGGTCAACTATGAAAAAAAATTTTTTTTTTTGAACACTTACACTCAGTGAGTCAGCAATTAAGCTAAAATCACTGTTATTGCAATAAAAATTTGATAATATAAGTGAGAGGTGCAAAGGTTAACTTACTATAGTGATTGAGAATTCACTTCAAAAGTATATATTATTTAATATATTATAAACCTAAAAGTTTGAACCCAAGTTTGAAACATGGTCACGGAAAAAGTTTGCTTTTTTGCTTAGGTGGTCCATGTGCAGTGTTGATAGTTGCAAAAGGCATATTGTCATCCTTGTTTGGAAAGGCCTCCAATTATCAATGGGTTGTCTAGAAGACGAAGAAGAAGAGGGACAAAAGAAGAGGAAGAAGAGGAAAAATAAAGAAAAGGATTGCAATAGTAATGAAGAAATAAAATATAATTGAGTTAATGGAGAGGAATACAACGACACTTTCTGAGAAATGACACAATAATAGATTTAATTGATATTTAATATATTTATATTAATAAGTTATACTTCAATGCGCGGAAATCAATTATTATTGTTAATAGACTTATGACAACCTTAGTATTATATAAAATTGAGACTAGAACTGTAGAACTAATAAAAATAATAATAATTGTATTATATTTACAATATGATAAAGTATGAGTGTAATAAGTGATGTTCTACCAGAGAGGTTTCCAAAGCCTTTTTATAGGCAACAGGACCTTCTGGAGCGGTTCAATAGTAGTTACAAAAAGTAAGGTAATGTGAAAATGATAAAAGAATTTTAATTAAAAACATACAAAATAAGAGCAATGAATTAAACCTGTGAATAAGCAATTACTTTCCCACCATAAAGTTCAAAAAAAAGTAGTATTAATATAATGAATAACTAAGTGAGTATGAAAACTGCGAACTGTGAGAAAGAAAATCTAAAACAGGTAATACAAATAGCTGAAAAGGTTTTATTAAAACAAAAGGAATTATTTTCACAATTATATAATAAATCTTAATTCAGTATAAAGAAAATTAAATTAACCATTTTAAATATTTCAAGTAATTCAATTATTATTTTAATTTAAACAACTAATTAATTTAATAAAATAACCTATTTAGAATGAGAATTTAAATTTATCATATTATATAAGTATTTTAATTAATTTAGTAATTTTAGTGACACAATTAGGGGTCAAGGAAGGGCCCAATATTTGTGGATAGTATTATATGATAAGTTGTATTTGGTTTATATAAATTTTATTATTCAAATTGTAATTACATTATAAGTTGAATTTTACACTTATAATATAATTTTAAATAATTAATTTATTAATTTATAAATATTAAATACATAAAAAATGTGCCATGATTTTATAGAATATAATATCCTTTTATGTAATAAAAAGTTTCTTAATAATAAATATAAAAATTATTTTACTTTTAAAATATTTATATAATTTTATTCAATAAGATTTTTTATTGTAAATACATAAAAATGTATAGCATTATTCCCCTAAATGATTCTAGTAATTTATCATATAATTTACTGGGCTCCTGAGATAGCCTGGCTGAGAAATTTAATCTCACTTATTATAAATGGTTTTCAGCTTACAGTTGGTAGAAAAATAGAAGTAATGAATTAAAACAATATTTAAAAGACTTTTACATTACTAATGAATATTATTTGTAATTGATTGGTTACATTCTTATAAGGTGAAGCAAAGAGTTTAGAATAATAGCCAAAAACATCCTCCTTATATACCCATCAATCCCTGATGTCCACCCCTTGTTTCTCAGACTCACTACACTATTATGCCTGGCCATTACAGCACTCTGAGGGCATATTTGACTTATGTCTAAAAGAAGGAGGAAATGGAGGAATAGAAGAAGAAGATGAAGAAGAAGAATAAGAAGAATAGGAGGAGGATGAAAAGAATGAAAGGAAAGGAAAAATAATGTAATGAAGAAATATAAATATAAAGAAAATAAATGGAGCAGCAACTAAATGAAATGACTGGGATTTATATGCCTTATGGACTAGGAATTTCTTCTTCCACTATGTAAGTAAAAAATTTCTCACTTCTAATAAATAAAATTAAAAATAAGTAAATACTCTTATTGAAACTTCAGTAATATATAATATATCTAAATTTTAAAGGAAAAAACACCACAATAAAATAACTAATATATAGGTATATATATATGTTATTTTATATAAAAATAATAGTAAGGTAATGTAAATAGTACAAGTGATAAGGCTACAGGGGGTTACTGAAGGACTTTACATAAGCAAGGGGCCTTCTGAAGCTCCAAAAAATTTTTACAAAAAGATTAATCAAAGTAAAAAATAATAATAATGAATTTTAATAAAATGTAAGCGTTGTAGACAATCCTATAGTACTTGCAATAGACCTTGACCAAGGGAGTTGGAGAAAACACAGAGGGAAAATTCCCTGTCCCTTTAAAAAAATAAAGTGAGATCTACCTGCTACAGTAAATTGGTTCCTGTTGCTACTTGACTGCCTGATCAGCCAAGAAAGTAGTCAACAGACAGACTACCAAACCAAAAGACTGAAATGTAGACCAATGTCCACAGCAGAGAAAGCAATGATACTTGATGTAGGTTGAAAATCCACACCAGAGACAACAATAATACTTGATATAGCATGCGAAACTATACCATAGAAACCAGTTTCCAAGTTAAGTTAAATGAAGAACTCAACTTGCAACAAACACAGCCAATTGTGGCCAAAAACAGTGAAAACTGAGTGATGAACAAGGATATCACATCCAGATGGTTATATGATAATTAAATTTTCCCAAAACTATATACAAACAGACCACTATCTAAGAGCCTCTTCACAACAACAATTTTGGAGTTTTTCAGCACCAAATTGCATAAAACCCCTCTAGAAATGCTTCCCAGCCTTCTAGCACAGGGGAAGGCGGTCCATCCAACGTTGCGAGGCCCTCCTGAGGTGTCAGGACCACCCTGAAGCCAGAAAACCACCAAAAACCTCCAAAAATACCCAAAATACTTAGAAAAATATACTAAAACTACTAAAACCTTTAAAACACATAAGTAGGCTATAACAACTTTGATACATGAAATTTAGAAAAAAATAATCCCGTTCTAACAGTACTAAGCACCTAAACCTAAAAATTAAGGTTAGCCCATAAAACACAAAAAACAAAATTAAACAGCTATCTTTTTAAATAAAAAATGAGAAATTATTCCCTTAATACTTAAAATCTGAAAATGTCAACAAGACGTAAAATATAGAGAAAAACTGGGGCTATCCAATGGTATTATCCACATTCCCACAGTCCCAATAATCACTGAATAATTCCAGAAATTCCCCCAATTATTAAATAATGCCACTTAAGACATATTAAAACAACACCAAATAGACTAAAAAAGGGCTCCGTCAATTTTAGAAGACCACACTGTAAACTTGTTTTAGGACCTAAGAGGGAAGACTACTACTAGTGCTTGTGATAGCCTAAGACAGGAATGACTATGCTGATATAGCAGTGAGACTAAGAAGTAACTGAATTACTATATAAGCTGTCTGATGAGAGATGTTAAGACCTAAGAAGGCAGACTACCACTAGCATTAAAAATAGCCTAACATGTGACTGACTATGCTGGATACAGCAGTCAGACTAACTAAGACTGACTATGTTGGGACTTCCAACAGTGAGGGAAGATGAGACTAACTATGCAAATTGGAAGTGAGACTAGAGAGTAACTGGATTCCTGGATACGTTGTGGTCTTCCAACATTGGCAGGGGCCTTTGTTGTGTCATTTGGCGCTGTTTGTGCATGTCTTAATTGACATCTGTTAAGGAATTGGGTATTTTTCTGGTTTTATTCCGTGGATATTGGGTCTGCGGGTATGTGGGTTATATCATTGGATAGCCCTGGTTTTTCTCTATATTTTATGTCTTGAGGACATTTTTCATATTCTGAGTTTTAAGGGGTCAATTCCTCATTTTTCATTTATAAAATATTGCTGTTTAATTTTGTTTTTTGTGTTTTATGGGCTAACCTTAAGTCTTAGGGTTAAGTGCTTAGTACCATTTGATAGAGCTAATTTTTCTCTATATTTTATGTCTCAATGTTGTTATAGTGAAATTCCGTGTTTTAAAGGTTTTAGTAGTTGTAGCTAATTTTTGTAAGTAGATTAGTGGTTTTTATTGGTTTTCTGGCTTCAGGGAGGCCGGGCCGCTTCAGGCAGCATCTCTGACGTCGGGCGGCCCACCCGCCTCTGTTTTAGGAGGTTGGGGAGCGCTCCAGGAGGGTTTTTTATGCAATTTGGCAGGTACAGGCGCCAAAATTGGTGGGTGCGCATGGGCTCTTAGATAGTGGTCTGTGTGTACAGAGTGAATAAGACAGTTTGGGGCAACCTTAATCATCATACAACCATCCGGAGGTGATCTCATTGGTCCTCACTCAGTTTTCACTGTTTTCTGGCCACAATTGGCTGTGTTTGTTGCAAGTGAGTTCTTCATTTAACTTAACTTTGGCAACTGTTTTCTCTGTTACAGTCTTTCAAGCTATAGCAAGTATTATTGCTGTCTCTGGTGTGGATTTGCAGCCTACATCAAGTATCTTTGCTGTCTCTGGTGTGGACTTTGTTCTACATTTCAGTTCTTTGGTCTGGTAGTCTATCTGGGGACTACTTTATTGGCTCATCAAGCAGTCAAGTGTGTTAAAAAGGGGCTTTAGCAAAACAGGAACCAACTTACTTTAGCAAGTAAATCTCACTCTATTTTTTCTAAAGGGACAGGGGATTTTCTCTCTGGTTTTTCTCCAACTCCCTTGGTCAAGGCCTATAGCTAGTACTATAGGATTGTCTACAACGTTTTCCGATAGGAGCACTCCACAGCTTTTGCCCCATATAACCCCATTATGCAATATCCACTCTTCCGTCTATTTACAATGCATAGTGCCCAGAGCACTCCTCCCCAAATCTCAACCAAATCCTAACATTACCCTCTCTTTTAGCTCTTCTGTCCCCTGAACTCCTTTTCAAACTCCTTCAACCTTTCCTTCAAATTCACCAAATTTTCCACTGGTTCCCAAGACCTATATCCAACCCCATATACTTTCCAATGTGCCAAGTACTGAACCTTTCCTCTATAAACCCTCTTAGAAAAAGACTTTTTCCACTTTAAACTCCTCTTCATTTTCTACCTGGATTTGTGCTGGTGGCTCTTCTGGGAATCCTGGAATTGTATCTTCTTTATGCTTTTTAAGAAATGAAATGTTAAAAACTGAATGTACTTGACTCATAAAGATTGGTAGCTCTAATTTGTATGCTGAGCCAGATGCCTTACAGTTGATCTTAAAGGGGCCTACCTTCTTGTGATCAAATTTTGAACTTGGGTGTTCTAGAAAGAAACATTCTATAATACTAAGCTATAGAAACAATAATAAATGTGTTGGTTCTCCTCTTTTAAAGAATAAAAAAAAGAAGCACCTGTCACTCTAATTTTAAAGACAGTGAAAGCATGCATGATAAGTATGGTTATCTGAATTTATTGGATAAGAAAGTAGGATAAGTTTGTAGAGATCTTTTAAAGAAAAAGGGAAATATATTTTAATATAAGTAATCAATCTGTTGGCTATATCTATTCTCATTAAGCTCTAGTACCCTCAGCCACTCATTAACTGAAGTGCTCTATTCAATAATGTCCTTACTGTAGAAATAAAATAACTCTAAAATGCTACTTCTTGTATGCACACCCATTATGTACAAAAAAATTAAATATATCTATTTCACATTATATCTATATTTAAAATATCTACTGATATTTCTTTACACTCACACTTTTAAAAGTGAGTGCTCTCACCATGAAATATTTGGGGGGACTTGCTAGCAAGTCCACAACTTGAAGTCAGATGGAAATCAGATGGAACTCAGACTGAAGTAATACTGAAGTTTCTCTTGAAGTATCACACAAATAATAATGGATCTTTACTTAAAACATAGTAAAAGTGTGAGGATAACTGAATGGAAGCCAGAATAAATTTTTCCATGAGTCTACTCAATGCACAGTATTTTTTGAAGCAACTTATTTAAATAATACTTTATTAAATTAAGTTGATCAATAAAAATAGATTGACAATATCACAATTCTTATATACAATAATTTCATTAAAAACTTTCAGATTACATATAAAAAGAATCAGTGACTTTTTCTATTACCTACAACTGTTTTTACAGAATTAAAAACTATGTTTCAGCTAATATTTTTTGGAAGTGAAGTCTGTTATTCACCTGAAGAACAGAGTTCATCCTCCTATTTTCACACTCTGTTTGCACCAATCCCCATCACAGTCAATTCTATCAACACATGCTTGTCTTCCCTCCCCACCCCTTTTGCTATCCTCTCAGCCCCATTGTATGCCATCCTCTTTTGATCCCCATTTCACCCCTCTCAACCTCTCCCAAACCCTTTTCTTCATTCAAAACACCTCAGAACCCTTATTCTTCCCTTCCAACTCTTTCCCAACCTTTTCGCTACTCCATATACCCTTCCTCACACCTCTCTCCAGCCATCCAACCCTTGAAGCCTCATTACTCTTCTTTACCTTGCCTCCACAATCCTTGAACCCCAATTTCCTTCCTTTCAACTCAGTCCCTATTTCTGTGTATAAAAAAGTGTTAGGGAGAAATGGGGAGGTAAGCGAAGTGGAAGGAGAGGAGTGAAGAGGGGCAGAGAGGTGTGGAGAGGGAGAGGCAAATGTGGATAGGGGCTGAAAATGATGACAAAAGGAGTGAAAAGGTTGGGGAGAAAGATGAGGTGAGGATAAAGAAATATTTCAAAGGGAATAGAGTGGGGTGTTCTTGAGAGGGAGTAAAAAAAGACAATAAAAGAAGATAGTAATACAAAATAAATATACAAAAAATATTAAAAATATATAATATGTTACAAAGAGTGGGCACAGAAACTCCTTGAATCCTAAAAATCCACAACTCCTATACTGTTACTCTCTTCATTTACTTAAATCAAATAAAAATCTACATTTTAATATTTTGAAAATTTTGAAGAAGAGGGGAAATTAATTTTAATAAATATTAGTATGATTTTTTTTCTATTTAATAGTGAAATATAGTATGTCAATTGAATTTGAAAACTATATGTCTAAGTAAAGTCTTTGTAACATCATTTTTAAGATTCTCGCACCTTCTTTAGATATTTTAAAGATTTATAATACTCAATATTATCTCACCACGGGAAATCTAGGGGTGAATAGCTAGCAATCCCCTCTCTTGAAATTTAGAGTGTCCCTTAAATATGCCAGGTTTATGAATACTTTATAAACATAAGTAAATTAGAGTTAGATTTACATTTATTCTCAGATTGATTATAGACAGAATATCAACTGATTCCAAATTATGCACAAGTTAATCCTCCAGAACTTGATTTTGGTCCTCTGATGAGCACAAATTGAGCACAAATTGATCTAACCTAAGCTTATGCATATATAATAATTCAAAATACTTGCTCTATTAAATTTGATAATAAAATAAAATATTGATGAATTTATATAAAAAAAATTATTATGTAAGATATTAAATTATAAATTTAGGCATCATAGGAGGGCACTTAATAGAACTTAATTATACTATGTGACACCTTAATACTGTATCACCCAGTTTGAAACATTTAAAAGAAAATGAGTCATGATGGGCAATGAAATTGCTTGGACAGACACTTTCAAAATTAATACTGACCAAAATACACAAGTATGAAACCTTGGAATCTACCCAATAAAAGATTTTCCTTCTGATAAATGGATTTTTCTCAGTTACTCCCTGCTAAAAATTGTCCTTCAGAGGTTTGTCTGACCTTCAGGGGGGTAATTTGGCCACATCACACCACGCAATATGGGGGGCGGACTTGCTAGCAAGTCCGCAACCTTGAACCCTAATTCATATCTTTTTCAGCACACATTGAGGTGGTGATGAAACAATCATGAAGAAATATTGAATTTACTTTGAAAACACCTTGAAACTGATTTGAACCTTCATTGAACCACAGTTGATTAATAGTTCAAAAAATATTCACAGCAGGAAAAAAGTGTGCACTAGATGTCTAGTGCTTTTTTTTGCTTCCTGAATTGATTCCTGGTAGAATTACAAGTGGGACTTCCATCTGATGCCTCCCTCCCCTAATTCTCCCTTATCTTCAATCTGACTTCCTATCCTACCCCCTTATCTCATTTCTAAACTTGCCATCTACTTACCCATTTTCCCTATTCCTTTCCTTCACAGTGAGAAAACAACTCTCCTCTCCTTCCCCCCTCTCCCTTCTCTTCTCTTCATTTCTCACACCTCCCCCAGACCCTCACTCACCTTTCCCAGCCCACTGTCATTATTTAGTTTTATTTTACTTTGTATTTTTTTCATTTTTCATGTTTCTTCCCTACAAAAATCTTCCTTTTTCAACGATTTGCCACATTTTTTTAGTAAACACAAGCAACTCAAATTCTGAAATATGTATTTAGTTACATTATTTACCACTTGGAATGGGTTATAATTCCTCAAAATTTTATTCCTTGTTATTTCTAATTTATACATATTAATTATTCTCAAGTTTATAAAAAGTTGGCTACTTCCCAAGCCCTTGCATGCCTCCCCAACACTTTTTTCACCTCTTCAATCTCATCGCTCACCTCCCCCAGAAAAATAAAGGAACTGGGGAAGGCTGGGGAAGGTGAGAGAGGGGCTTTACAGGGCTGGGAGAGGTTATAAAATCCCCTAACCCACTTCGGAAAGGCTGTAAAAGGTGAGCAAGGGTCCTTAAAGGGCTAGGAGAGTTGATAAAAGCCTCTCACCTACTACTCACAGCCCTACTTAGTCTTTACAGCACCTCGTTCACATCTCCAGCCAAATTAAGGGACTTGGGAAGCTAAGGGAGGTGAGCGAGGGGCTTTGAAAGTCTGTGGGAGGTAATAAAAGTCTCTCACTCACTTCTCCCAGCTTTCCTTAGTCTTTACAGCACCTCGCTCACATCTCCAGCCAAAGTAAGGGACTGGGGGAGGCTGGAAGAGGTGAGTGAAGGGCTGGAAAGATTGGGAAGGTGAGAAAGGGCTAGGGGAGGTAAGCGAGAGCTGGGGGATGTGGACAATAAACTGGGGAGGTGAGTAATAGTTTTAGAATGTGATAGAAAGGCTGGTGAGGGCTAATGGAGGTGAGTGGGGTGAGTGAGGGGAATGGGAGGTGAGCGAGAGGTTGCAAAAGGGGTGTAGTTGTGTTAAAAGTGAAAATAGAGTGGAGGGGAGTAGTGAGGAGGGCTTAAACATAGATTTTGAAGCTTAAAGGGTGTAGCAAATGTATCAGGAGGGCAATAAAAGGGTGGTGAGTGGTAATAGAATTAACAGAAATGAAAAAGCAGAAAAATTTGTGTGGAGAGATTGAGAGGTTTTCCATTGAGGTAGTGAAAAATGGAGTGTGAACTTTGTTCTTCAGGCGAACATCAGAGTCCACCCCCTCAATCTACAGCTCTATTCTGCCGATATGGAAAATGATTGATAATTATTTTTTATTGATATTTTTTAACTTAAACCTATAGTTTATACATCTTTATTTTATATTTTTGATTTACAATGCACTTTAAGACTAAGAAAGTAATATAGTAAAATAATTGATAATGAAATACTATTTTGCTTTTTTACACAATAATTCACAGAATTCTTTTGATAACTATACATGATATAAATAAATAATATAATAGGAAAATTGTAGCAAAAAGTTAGAAACTAGAATAAAACATTTAAAGAAATTTTAAACTATTGAACTTATGTATTTTTTGAGTTTATTGTATTTATTTTTAAATGTAATAGTAAAATATGTTGGTTAGATTAAAAATAGCTTTGAATTAAATTAAATAATTAGGGTAAAGGTTGAGGAAAAGATTTATCCACATATATAACCATTTAGGCTTATTTCTTGTTTTGTGATTGCTATATATAACTGGATAATTGACTGTAATAACTGCAAATTTAAAAAACTTCAATAAGTTATCTACCTCAATATATTTATGATAATCTATTCAGTAACAGAATAAAATATCTGAGTCCTTTCTTTTACTAATTTTTTTCATTTCAATGACTATATACATTTTCAAAAAAATTATTTATCATGTTTTTGGTGGAACTTAGATTGAACTCTCAATGCAATCTTGTTTCCAAGTGTGGTTCATAATAATTTAAGCCATGAAAAAATTTATACTTTTTTAGAAGTTTTATTAATTACTTTTAAATATAAAAATAATTATATTTTTATATCAAAATATTTTTATTAAACACTTTGAAGTTCTAAAAATAAGTACATATTAAGAATTATTTTTAGATAATATTATATTAAAAAAAGTTTTAAGTTGATTATATATTATTATGATATGATTTCTTTCCATATTACGTATTACGAAACTACCTAAAAATCAATTTTATACAACTATATTACATAAAAAAGATATCAGCTCTTCTGCTTAGATTTAAAGTACTTCAAAAAAACATTATTTTTGCCTTAGGTACACATTATATAGAGTATTCAGAGCATCATATTAATTTTTTAGACTTACACATTTAAGTTGAATGGAAGCCTCACAGGATAAAATTGGTCATTTTGTAAAAAAAAAAATAAGTAAATATCTTTTAAATCAATATATATTTTTATAAAAAGACAAATTTTAATATTTATGTTTAGTTTAAAATCTGTTATGAAGATTTGAAATATTGCTATTTAAATTAATTTTTATAACAATATAACCATTCCAGTATTGCTTTGTGATAAGGCCAATTTCAAGAAAATTTTTAAATTCTTCTGTTTAAATAAAATATCAAAGGGATTGTTTTTCATACACTTAGAAACTGAATAGAAACATCATATAAGATCTAACAATCAGCATAAATATCATAATTCCAATAAATCATTGATAAATCTTGAACCCATATATATAATTTTACAATTGCGTGTAAGTGTTCAGTTGTGAATTACTCCTATCAAAACTTTGATTCTAATGACTAAAAAAGCGTACCTGAAATGTTTCATTTAATTTATTTTTCAAAACCATAGAATTGAAATATTTTTTCTTTTCATTTAAAACATGGAATAATATTATTTTTAATAAAAAGATGATTGCCTTTACAGCTGCTTTTCTACATGGGTATAATCTAAATTACCTATTGTGTCTTTTTTACAAAATGAATATCATATAATAGTTTTTTAATTTGAAACTGATAGAATTATGAAAAATTACCACTTTTACCTATTTAATTCAGTTCTTGAACAATAATACAATCAAAATATCTACCTGAAGCACATTTTTTAATATGAGATCACTTTTCAAATTATATGGTGCTTATTCCCAGGTTGACACTGAAATTATCCCACAATACAGCATTGAAGCAAAATCAAGTACTAAAATTAAAGTTTAAATAAATTTATACTACTTTGTTTTAATTATCTTTAAATTTTTACATCTAGCTTGAATTTCAGTCTTTCATATGAAAAATTCACTAAGTAGTGATTAATTATTTCAACTCATGAGATTACTCTACCAAATAACCATATTTACATTGAATTTTGATGAAATACATCATGAAGAGTTCCAGAAAATCATATGTGTATTACATTGAATAAATTAATATTGTGAAAATTCTTAGTAGTTGAATATTCGATAGAAAAAAAAAGAGCAAAAAGATATTTCCTTTTAATTTTAATCATCCTCTTGCATACAAAAATGGAAAAAACTGGATTAAAATTCACTTGTATAAGAATTATACTTCTTTCTAGACATATAATTAAACAATTTATCAATTATTAGTGCTAAGTGTAAAGAAGATATTAGAGAACTTCATTGAAACAGAAATTATGAAAACATATTTCTATCTTTTATTTTTCTTAATTATGAGTCTTTTCACAGTATTCTAGAATAGAAACTTGAGAATTTTTATGGTTCAATATTTTTATTAAATAATTCCATTGAGTTTAAAATAATTATATTGCATAATAAGAAATAATAAAAATACAAAAAAAAATATCAGGTAATATGGTTTAAATTAAAAAATAAAAGCTTCAAATTCTTGGTTAAAAGGAGTTATCATTAAAGAGAACCACTGATATTATTTTATATTTTTTCAAAAAAAATAGAATAAAATAATTAGAGAGGTTAAAAGTGATGTTTTTGAAATAAATAGTATAATTTTCAGTCTTTTAAGTGATCAGGTGAAATTCAAAATGAAAATGAAAATGAGTTTTGTGAAAAAAATTCTGTGAATGGATCAGATTATTAATCTTCCCTTGTTATTATTTCTATAAATTATTTATTAAACTTTCACTATTACTCAAGCACAGACTCATCCATGTTTGGTTAAGAGCCCAAGATGAGTTCAAAGTAAAGTTCAGTCTGAGTTCAGTCTGAGTTCAGTCTGAATTCCATCTGAATTCAAGTTGAGGACTTGCTAGCAAGTCCCCCCCAAATATTGCGTGGTGTCACACTACTTCTATTTCCATGATTGACCAAAACATCAACTTCATTCCCATCTAAAGAGTTGATCTCATCTAACTGTGGCTGATCAAAGGGGTCCACCACAAGTTTAGCCAAAATTTTGGTGAACACTTTTTTGATGGATAGTGACTAACTGGTGCTTTCCGAAATTGTCCACCTCAAGTTAGCCTAAACTTCAGGAGGATAAATTTATTATGAATACCAAATTAACTGAAGAATACTTTTGCCCTAGCTACTCTGCATCATAAAAGTGTCCAACTGAGGTTTAGTCATAATTCAGGTAGACACTTTTGGAAAGGCACAGTCTGATGGGTTTTATATCTATATATGGCAATAAGTATCAGTTTTTTATCAACATTGAACTAGAATTAATTTAATATGGCCAAAGTGTCCACCTGAAGTTTGGCCAAAATACAGGTGGAAATTTTTATGAGGATTACTTGATGAAATGAAGAAGACTTGCAATTACTTTCCATAATAAAATTTTCAAAATTAAGTTTATCAAAAATTGTGGTGACCTTTTTGCCAGATCCAGTCATATGGGATCAACTCTCTATATGGCAATGAGAATCAATTTTTAGTCAATCATGGCATTAGAAGTAATTTTATATGGAAAAACTTTCCACCTTATTTTTGGCCAAAAATAAGTTGGAAATGTTTAGGAGGAATACTAGATTAACTAAAGAAGACTTGCACCCTACTACTGTCCATCATAAAAGTGTCCACCAGAAGAATTCTCAAACTTGTGGTTGAAACCTTTGGCCTGGTCCAGCCATATGGGATCAATTCTGCATATGGAAATGAGGATTTAATTTGGTCAATCATGGTACTAGAAGTAATTTGATATAGATAAAGTGTCCAACTAAATATTGGAAAAAAATCAGTTGAAGACTTCATTTAGTTTTTCAAAAAATCAAATTAAGTAAAATTTTATTCCTGATGATGCCCATTTTATCAAACACATCTTCTGAGCCTTGAAAGTAGGCATTTAGCTTGAATTTTTAATTTCATATAAAATCCCTATTATTCAACCTATTTCTTTTTATCCCTTTTTTTTCTTTTAGATATCAATTAATTTTATGTAAAACAAATCATTTTCATAATTTTTTACCTGTATTTAATAAAATTATTAAAGGTTTGACATCACCCTGTAAGCATTTGGCACATGTTTTTTTGCTATACTAATAAAAATAATAATATACTGGTAACAAAAAATTGATCAAATTATAAAATATTAATAAAACAGAAATATCAAATGCAAGTGGATATGTTTTAAAAAAATACCAGTTGCACTGAAGAAGAGCTGCACCCTAGATACTCACCATCAAAAAAGTGTCCAGCACAAGTTCAGCCGAACTTGTGCTGGACACTTTTGGTCAGTTGCAGTCATATGAGATCAATTCTCGCTATGGCAATGAAAAAAATTTTTTGGATAAAAAACTTTACTAGAAGTAGTTTTACATAGCCAAATTTTCTACCTAGATTTCATCCAAACCACAGGTGCACAATTTTTTATCTTTGAAAAAAAGTCAATTTAGTACAATTTATCCCTGATGGCTCTCATTCGCTTCAACACCTCTACTGGACTTTGATAGTAGGAATATTACTTGGATTTCTTTTTTCATATTTGATCCCTTTAACTTAATTTTTTATTCCTAATATTGCTTTTGGATATCAATTAATAATTTTTAAAATAAACCATTTTCATATTTTTATACATTTATTTAATAATATTTTAAATGGCATAACATCACCTGGTATGCATTCGGCACATGAGTTTTTTCTATACTTATAAAATTAATAATATAATGGCGACCAAAAATTAATCATATGATATTAATGAGTGAGGAACAAATATAAAATACCAGTAGACATGTTTGTAAGAAATACTAGATGAACTGAAGAAAAATTCTACCCTAGCTACTCTCCATCATAAAAGTGTCAAGCACAAGTTTGGCCAAACTTGTGCTGGACACTTATGGTCAGGTGCAGTCAGATGGGAGAAATTCTCTCTATGGAAATGAAGATAAATTTTTGATATAAAATTACACTAGAAGTAGTTTGATATGGCAAAATTTTCATGCTGAAGTTTTGGTAAAGCTCAAGTGGATTTTTTTTTATTTTTACGAAAAAGAAAATTTAGTGCAAGTTTAGCCCTGATTGTGCTAATTTGATTCAACATCTCTTTTTTCTGCTTATGGCAGGAATTTAACTTAGATTTTAATTTTCATCTTTGATTTCTTTTATTTTACTTTATTCCTCTCATATTGCTTTTGGATAGAAGTTTATTTTTTGTAAAATAAATCATTTTCATATTTTTTTACCTTTATTTAATAATATTATAAAAGGTGTAACATCACCCAGTATTCATTTGGCACACAAGGTTTTGCTATACTGATAATATTAATAATATAATGGTGACAAAAAATTAATCAATTGATAAATATGAGTGAGGCACAAAGATTTAATAACAGTGGAAATGTTTATAAGAAATTTCAGATGATTAAAAATGACTTGCACCCTGGCTACTCCTCATGATAAAATGTCCAGCACAAGTTTGGCCAAACTTGCGCTGGACACTTTTGGTTGCATGCCGTCAGAAGCAATCAATTCTTTTTATGGAAATGAGACTGAATTATCACTCCATCATTGCACTGAAAGTAGTTTTATATTGACAAATTGTCCCCTGGAAGTTTGTCCAAACTTAAGGTAGACAATTTTTTCCTTTGGTAAAAAGTAAATTTGATCCATGTTAATCTATTATGGTGCCCATTTTTTCTGAAGCCTCTACTGGCTCATGATAGCTGAAATTATACTTAATATCTTTATTTCATGTTTGGTCTCTTTAATTTTAATCTTACCCTTTTATTTATCCTATAGCTTTTAAATATCAATTTTATTTTGGTAAAACTGATAAATTTCACATTTTTTTACATTTATTATATTATATTATTAAAGTTGTAAAACCATCCAGTGTACATTCATTACACATGTTTTTGCTATACTAAAAACATTAATAATATAATGGTGACTAAAAAATAATCAAATAATAAATATGGAAGACACAGAAAGATCAAATACCCATAGACATTTTTAAAATGAATTTAAGATTAACTGAAAAAGACTTGCACCCTAGCTACTCTCCATCATAAAAGTGTCCAGCACAATTTCAGCTGAGCTTGTGCTGGCCACTTTTGGTTGCATGCAGTCAGATGGGATAAATTTACTCAATGGAAGTTAAAATGAATTTTTTCTCAATCATTGCACAAGAAGTAGCTTTATACTGCTATACTATCATCCTGATTTTTTGGAAAACCTCAGGTGGACACTTTTATTAATTTTAAAAAAAAGAAAACATATTCCAAATCTAGAACTGGTGGTGCAAATTTGGTCTGAAAACTCAAATTATCTTTGATGGCAGAAATTTTATTTGAATGTTTAATTTCATATTTAATCACTTTTATTTTACTTTTTATTCCTGTTTTTGCTTTCAAATATCAATTTATTTATTGTAAAACTAATACTTCTCATATTTTTTTTACTTTTATTTAATAAGATTATGAAAGATGTAGCATCTCCCAGTATGCATTTGGCTTACAAGTTTTTTCAATACTAATAAAATTAATAGTAAAATGATGAAAAACAATGAATCAAATGATAAATATGAATGACACAGAAAGATCATATACAAGTGGATTTGTTTATAAGGAATACCTGATGAACTGAAGAAGACCTGCACCCTAGATACTCACCACCATAAAAGTGTCCAGCATAAGTTTGGCTAAAATTGTGCTGGACACTTTTGGTTGAATGCAGTCAGATGGGATAAATTTACTCTATGGAAATGAAAATGACATTTTGCTCAATCATTGCACAATAAGTAGTTTGATATTGCCAAAATGTCCTCCTGATGATTTTTCAAAACTCATCAGGACACTTTCTTTGGTTTAACAAAAAATAAAATATAGTGCAAGTTTAGCCCTGGTGGTGCACATTTGATCTAACACCTCTACTTGTTATTGATAGTGGGAATTTTCCTTAGATTTTCTTATTTTATCCCTTTTATTTTACTTTTTTATTGCTCATATTGCTTTGGATATCAATTTTTAATTTTTAAAATAAATAATTTTCATACTCTTATACCTTTATTTAATAATATATGATTAAAGGTGGAACACCACCTGGTATGCATTTTTCACACAAGTTATTACTATAGTAATAACATTAATAATATAATGATGACAAAAAATTAATCAAATGGGAAATTTAAATGACACAGAAAGATCAAATTCCAGTGGAAATGTTTATAAGAAATTCCTTTTGAGTTTAAGAAGATTTGCTGTATGCCTACTCTCAATTAACAAAGTGTCCAGCACAAGTTCGGCCGAACTTGTGCTGGACACTTTTGGTTGCATGAAGTCATATGAGATAAATTCTCTCTATGGCAATAAAAATGATATTTCACTCAATTATTGAAGTAAAGAATGTTTAATATTGTAAAATTGCCCCTGGAAGTCTGTCCAAACCTCAGGTCAAAATTTTTTAGCTATACATAAAATAAGTTTAGACCAGTCTTGACCTAGGGGTCCCCAACTGTCCCAACCCCACTTCTGGCTCTTAATAGTAAAATTTTTACTTGTATTTTTTATTTGGTATTTGATCCCATTTATTTTCATTTTACTTTTCTATTACTCTTTTTAATTTTAAATATCAATTTATTTTTGTAAAAACTAAACATATTTATATTTTTTTAACTTTATATAATAATATTATTAAAGTTGTAACATCACCAATTTTGCATTTGGCATGCAGGTTTTTGCTATACTAGAAACATTAATAATATATATGGTGACAAAAAATTAATTATAAGATAAATATGAATGATAAAAAAAAGTTAAAAACCCAATAGAAATGTGAAAAACTAAAAACTGATTTACTGAGAAACACTTCCACCCTAGCTACTCTCCATCATAAAAGTGTCCAGCACAAGTTTGGCCGAACTTGTGCTGGACACTTTTGTTCAGGTGCAGTCAGATGGGATCACTTCTCTCTGTGGAAATTAAATTAAAAAAATTCTAAATAATTACATTAGAAGTAGTTTGGTATAGCTGAATTATCCACCTTGAGTTTTTCCAAACCTCAGGTGAAAAATTTTTTATCTTTAAAAAAAATTAAATTTTATCAAATTTTGCCCTGATTGCACCCATTTGTTTCAACACCTCTACTGGCTCTTGAAGGCAGGAATTTTTCTTGAATTTTTCTTTGTCATATTTGATCTCTTTTACTTTACTTTTTTATCACTCATGTTACATTTGGATATTAATTTATAATTTTGGAAAAGAAATCATTTTCATATTTTTTAAACATCTTTTAATAATATTAAAAAAGGTGTAATATAACATGGCATGCATTTGACGCACAAGTTTTTTCTATACTAATAAAATTTACAATATTCTAATGACAAAAAATTAATCAGATAATAAAATGTGAATAACACAGAAAGATCAAATACCATTTGACATGTTTTAAAAAAATAACAGTTGCACTGAAGAAGACCTGCACCCTAGCTACTCTCCATCATAAAAGTGTCCAGCACAAGTTTGGCCAAACTTGTGCTGGACACTTTTGGTCAGGTGCAGTCAGATGGGATCAATTCTCTCTATGGCAATGAAAAAAATTATTTGATAAGAAACTTCACTAGATGTAGTTTGATATAGCTGAATTATCCACCTAGAGTTTATCCAAACCACAGGTACACAGCTTTTTATCTCTAAAAAACAATCAATTTAGTACAATTTATCCCTGATGGCTCTCATTTGCTTCAACATATCTACTGGCCTTTGA